>OX438771.1:10941317-12227275 GCA_949316455.1 Acleris holmiana | reverse complement strand
ACACACCCTTGCCAGATTTTTTAATATAACATTTATGACCACTAGAAGGCGTGAGTTCATTTTGTTAAATGACGTTATTAATAACGTAACCAAACAACATTGTACAAAATGAAGCGGATTAAAAAGAAGTAATATGGTTGATTAATATCATTTAAAGAATCTTTACGAATTAGCTATATATCTAATTTTCTCCGTGATTATACATCAAAACACTTGAAATAGGCTATTTGGGGTCCACTGGTGGACATTGAACTACCTGACAGATCTACACAACTATACTACGCTAGCGTTAGCCTGCGACTTAGTCCGCATAGAACTCATTTTATGTTATTCGTACGGAAACTATCAAATTGCCCGCGATAAAAAGTATTTGATGTATAAATACAATTTAGCACTTAAACTACGTGTGTGCTGGATTTCGTCCAAGTCCGTTAAGCGTTTTTGCGTAATTAAAAGACAAACATAAAATATCTAAACATACAAACAACCTTAGCAACTTACACTTTACTTTGTAGGATAGGATATCGTTAATTATAAAGTATTATCGTTCAGTATAATGCATGTAAAAGACTAAATAAGGTATAATTCGTAATTTAAGGTTAATTAAATAGTAGCACATGATTATTCAGTGTATTTTTAAACGATTATTAACTCGCTCAAATCAGTTTGCGGTTCAATAATGGCAGCTTTTTTGTGTCAAATGTCACGGCCCTTTCCTCGTGATTTATGTCGCATATCGGCTATAATGATGCGTTTATATCAATTAATATCTCTGTTTCTGATTCATGTCAAACTGCGCGAGTTATTTTTGAAATATTATAATAATGCAGTGCAATGTCGCCTGTGAATCTAAGAATATACAATTACCAACACAGACAGTTTTTGGGAGAGAGTAGGCAGTACACTAAAACAAATAGAGATATCAAGAGACATTTTCCTTTAGTTGACAAAAATAGTTATGATATTGCTTGTAACAACCAAAAGTTGAGAATAGTAACAGCAAGTTAACAATTAGTTGATGTATCTAACGTCTTGTTAGGCGTGTATAGAATCAATTTAAGCCACTTATGATCAACAACCATGTTAGAAGCGACCAAGTTGTTTCAGTACACCCCGGCAATTTGTCACTACAATAATGCTGATATGTGCCCGTGTGGTTGCCGGGTTAGAATAGTGCCACTCCATGTCTTCCCGTAGTTCCCGTGGATGTCGTAAAAGGCGACTAAGGGATCGAGGGCTTCTAGTACTGTTAGGCTAATACACTAGTAAAAACCTTAGCCTGTTTGTACAAAATGGGATTACAGAATTACCAACAACTCTTTTTGTAGTTGTTCGTATTTCTGTAGCACTGCCTATCCCACTCTGGGAATGAAGGCGTGATAGTATGTGTGATGTGAATAATGCGGATATATGTGTGATTAATCTATAATACCTAGATCTAGAAATATCACCCAGAGTACTGTCGTATGTACAGCATCAATATACCGGGTGTTGCCTGTAATAGGAGCAATAAATTTAGGGATCGTTTACAACAACATACGTAACAACATATTATATTCTACAAATTTTGAAAATAACTTGTTGTTTAGGTACTAAATATGAATGAATTTAGGTTTTCCAAGCCAGCAATGTATTGCGAAAACTACGAAGTTTGTAGGCTGACAGTAGATGTCAACTAGACTATTGGATGGAGTACATTGAAAATGCTATTTAGCTTGTTCGAAAAAATCCCAAATAATAAATTACATATTTTGAAAAAGTTGTAGAACAAATGTTGCTACGTTTATACAGTAGAAACGATCCCCCAATTTATTGCTCCTATTACAGGCAACACCCAGTATAAAATTGATGGCTGGTAAATAACAAGTTCTAAGGCTGCGTTTTCACCAGAGCTGTGCGAGGTTGCGGAGCGGTGTGCGAGAAAAAAACCCACAATAGGAGAGCTGCGCTCAGCCAGGCTAGGAATCCTATTGGTGGATTTTTTTCCTCGCACTTCGCTTCGCTACCTCGCCCAGCTCTGGTGAAAACGCAGCCTTAAGTGTCCAGTTATTGACAATTTACCGTACTCTAACATTTTATATATTTATTTATTTTAGACTTGTTTCTTTGTCTAAATAATTGGATCGTCAATTCCGGGTATCAAATTTTCTTTACGTGTGATGATACTCTAAAATTGACAGTGTCTCTTCAAACGTAGACGCGTTTATGGACTTTTCTACGTCCGGTTCTAAGATATACCAAAATATATAGTAAAAAATCTGGGACAACTCTTGATGACCTTACAAAGTTTATGCCCCGGGTATCATTAGAGACGTGAATGCCTAAAATCGACTTCTAAAATAACAGCGAGAGCTAAACTTACCTCCATAAGTGATGGCATTGACAGTCCCCATGTCGAGTAGACTGAGCTGCATATCGCATTGCGCTTGTGTGAAGATGTAAGAGGTGGAGCTGGTGACGGACACAGAGCTCCAGAAGGCTGGGAGGGTGCACAGCATCAGGGCGAAGTTGAAGCGACCGTAGCCAGTAGCCGCAATGGCCGTCTCGAAGTCAGACGGAATATCTGGAACTGGGGAGCGAACAATCAGTGTGTTTTTAGAATGGAGAAGGCTTACGAGAACGCAGCTTTATAAACAAAGTTTTTAGAACCTACTCTCTGTGTTAACTTACCACGGGGTTTGTGATCCCACCCAGAAACAACAAAGCAAACACTTAATTTAACAAACAAAAGAGATTACAACAAAAAATAAACAAAGAGATAGCACGGATATCTTATCCCTTTGAGTAATCTCTTTCAGTTAACCTTTGAGCGAGTGACAAATAATGAATGACAACGAATAGCTAAATATGTACAACATTAAAAGAAGGAAGAAGAAGGATGAAGGAGAATGTCAGGTGGTACTTAGCAGAAGACGTGTTACATAAATCCAGAAGGATTGAAAAGGGTGAACAAACAATCAGGCTCCCTCTATTCTGCTACGTAAAACATTGCTCTATACATGTTATGGTTTTGATTTTAACTCGGCCACCATTACTGTCAAGGAAATAAGAGCTATGGTAATGTTGAGAATAAAATAATATGTCAAAAGCGGTATAGTAATAATAAATAACATGTTTGTCAAAGTTGTAGAACAAATGGTCCTAAGTTTATAGTGTATTGCTCCTTTTACAGGCAACACCCGGTATATGTGTTACAACTACATACAACAGGTCTTTTACTTAAGTGTTTCACCTATACGACTTTGTATACCCACAGTTTAAAATTGAAACGTTCTAAAACTTACTTAATGTTGCGAAACATAATTCAGGCAAAAATAAGTTTCCTGTAATTTATTTATTTATTTAATTTCAGTGTAAGTTTACAGCATAAAATAACACCAAAACACTTACACGATAACTACAATAAGTAATTAAATACTGTAATGTTTTCTTTGTAAACGAATAGGTATGTTCTTGCCCAATTCGTGGAAATCTCTGTCTCTCGGTGACTCATGCGCACTCGGACTACGCGACAATAATATTATTGTTTTCTTTTACGAAACCAAAAATAAAATTTACTGTACCGCCGTGTATAGTTTTTAATTACTGTGATATTTGTAATTTTATTATCAAACACACCGAATAATAACGATAAACAAATATTGACCCTAAAAGCGTTAAAAAAGAAAACCATTACTTTAAAGGCACCTATATTATGCTAAGGGCCGTGTGGTGGCCGGATTAGAATAGTGCCACTCCATGTCTTCCCGTAGATGTCGTAAGCGGTGACTAAGGGAATAAAGGCATGTAACTATTAGGCGATGGGCTTGCAACCTGTCACTTAATACACTGGTAAGTGGTTAAATTGTGGTAACAGAATTATCAACAAGCCTTTTTAAAGTTGTTGGTATTTCTGTAGCTCTGCCTACCCCACTCTGGGAATGGAGGCGTGATGTTAAGTATGTATGTATGTATTATACCTATAGATGAAATCATTTCACATCAACACCTTACACATCACACAAATTTTAATATTATAATCTTAAATGCGAGAACTTGTGTTTATGAGCTAAATGGATAGCCTGGAGTTGATTTGGAGTTGGAAAAAAAACTGATTATGGTGGTAGAATAATGTTGAATTAACAAATACGTATAGTCTACCTTGCATTTTTTTTTTAACTACAAAGAGACCACACTAGCACCCAGGTCACATCATGGTGAGATCTGAGACCCATTGACACTTGAATTAACAAGACTACAATCACAAGACTGCAATATTACGAATTAAATCTGTTGCTGGAGACTGAGATGGAATGCCTTTATGCTAGTAATTTCACCAGTTGTCATATCCCCACACCGGAACACAACAATGCGAACGCTGATGCTTAGCGGTGGGTTTGGATAAGATAGTGGAAGCAAGGCCGACGAACCTTGCATAAGGTTCTACCACCACTAATTACAGTTCCCATGGGATATTCAAAGAAATAAGAGACGTAGCAAAATACTGATTCTACGCGAACGCACTCGCTGTCACAAGCTAGAAGACTGCCAGAATGGTACGGAATCCTCAGATTTTTGGTTTAGTTGTTGATGCATTAAGCCTTGCTTGTTTTCATAGCAATCAACCCAAATTTTTGTCTGGATGCAGACAGTTTTTAAAATTAGAATACCTAAGTTTATGGGTCGTCTGCGCAGATATTGCGTCAATATGCGTCTGATTGGCGCAAAAATAACCAACTGTCATAATGCGATTTAGATTGTTATTGTCTGCCTTCGATATTAATGTTTATTGAAGGTTAATTACCGCTCGCATGTGGTCTATTACTACGGGTTTTTCATATATATCTTTATAAATAAACCAAAGTAACTAAGCACTAGGGATGCCAGATAAGATCTTAGCAAAAAAATACTAATTTTACATTGATTATACTTTATTAAGACACTATATTTACACAACGCATAGTAATTCTTTAATTTGAAAAATTGAGCCTACCGATTACGGGTAAATTCTTATTATCAGATTTTTTTATTACTACTCGATTAAAATGTGAGTTGAAAACATAGTGACATATTGGTGGTTTTATTTTCAAAGCACCATACCCCATGACACACGGTGGTTCCTATGAAAATAAAACTTACGAAGGAGTTATGATGAGCTGTAAGGCAGAACATGAAAAAAAACGTATTTGAAGAAGTAGTTAACTCATTTCATAAAATGAGGTGTAACATTGTCTCACCTCAAATAAGGCGAGGTAACTTGCGTGTAGGAAACTCAAGGACGTATGTAGTTTTTTATGACATAGAGAAGGCAAACGAGCACACAGTCTTCTAAAGACTAGAATCTTAAGACTGCAATCCTTAGACTGCAGGCGCTACTCTTTCATCTATTACGCTTATATTGTGACATACACATTTGAACCGAGTGTGACATTTAACGTGCCTCATGTACTACCAGCCCAATATGGAACTCTGATAACCATAAAACTGTGTCACAGTGGCGTTATGATTCAAGTCATCAGAAGTGTCAAACAGATTGTTTAATAATGTACCTATAACTAGCTCAATTCTAACGAGCATGTTACGCGAACACAGTTTTAGGTATGACCTACGTCTTAACTAGTGTCAGGGACCGCTACAACCTAAAGCAAAGCCGAATGATGAGTCTTAAAGTGTTTAACCTGGGAAACAACGAACTCTCTTATCAAAGCATGTTCTGTTCGTCCTATATTGCGTGTAATGTCATAATACAAGTAATACGCAGTTAAATAGTTACAACTGCATTAATATATGATTGTTGTTCTATTTGTTATTTAAAGGGAAATCCTAAAAAGATTATTCGGTGTTTTAAAAAACTATGAGTACGCGGTGATCGAAAAATATAGTGTAAGATAAAAGGTCAAAGATAATGCCTATAGTCTGATAATACTTTTTCTTTTTTGGTAATGATATGATATTTGTTTTGTCGATCGTAATAGTGTTTTTTTTCTGTTTTTTCGATTCGTTTTCTTTGATTTCTTATCTGTTTGTTTTTCATATTTAATTTGCGACTTAGCATGTTATTCTTTAAGTGAATGTGTGGAAGCTTGTAATTTGCTCTTAGATTGTATGGTCGATCAATTTGTATTAGGCAGTAAGTTTTCCGAATAAAATAAAATAAATAAATAAATCAGTCCATTTTGAGGTTAACATTTTATGCTTTTTTAAAACTAAGTTGGCATTGAAAATGAAAGTCTTTTAATTAAAAAACCGATTGATAAATAAGTCGCCTACGTATTACGAATACAATCTATAGTTTTAAACAAAAGCAACTTCCAAGCCAGTCAACGAGCCAAAAACAAAGAACGTCACAAATAATCCAAATTCTCGGACATCATACGCGAAACCGAGGACACTTACGTTATAAATACTTGCGCATTAAATAACCATTGGCCATAAACTTTGAGTAGTGACACTCAGGTACCAGGCTGGCACGCGGCCAGCCTCCGTAAACTAGACCGGCTTGAGACATGTTTTGATCCCAATTTAAATTTCATAGCCCGCTGTGTACCGCAGCTTTTCCTCAATCTTTACGTGCAACAAAATGTGGAAAAAATCCAAAGAAATAACAAATCTAGGCCATTTTGCAAATGTTGACGACTGCAGAAATGCTTAATATATTTTGTAAAGAATTGAACGCGAGCATGTGCGTTCGTCTGAGTTATTCTATGCATTTTGACAGATTTTAACAACCGTTAATTATCTAAGAAAGCAAATTGACTAAGCCCCAGTACCTCTATCCATCATTGCTATACTCTATGGATTAGAAAGAGAATGATATATGTTAGTTGCATACTACGAAAACTGACGACTTCAGAAAACTGTAAATTTCATGGAATTGACATTGTGATTAAGCGCCCAACGCTTCCGTCCGAAAGTTTACTTGAATCTTTTGCAAACCGCATCTTGCCTAGCCCCGCAGCTAATTGGCGTTACCAATAATAAATAACATATATTAATTCATTCTGAAGCCAGTCTAATTGGTTGTGTTATTAACACAAACGGACAAGCCGACTAAAATTGCAATTATAAACGTAGTATATTTATATTCACATCGAAAAATACATCCTGCTGATGGAGACTTCAAAACCTTATCTGACAGTTATTGTTATAGTAACAAATGGTTAACTATGAACCTGTGTACGACGGATATAAATATCAAAATTACCTACCAATTTTCCTATGAAGAGCTATTTCCTTCGTCAAGGTTTGCGGTTGGATGGTACCGTGGTTAATTTATTAGTTTCGTGGGATGGTCAAACCATCATGAACGCTACAAGCTAAATGCAAACTATTTTGAGAGCTTCTGGAAAATTGTGGGAGATATCGTGACAACGGGAGGCCGTTCACTCTGAGTATATTTAAAAATCCAATGACATTTATTGCGAGCAAGTGTAGCTTGAGGCATATGAAGTATTTTATGATATGACCTGGAAGAACATCTTAGATTTTTCAATAGAAAAGGCTTGTTAATTATGTTAGCACAAACACTAATAATTTGTATCGGTTAAGAATGTTTATTTATTAAGCTTCTTGCTGTATGTAGCTTGAGGCTTTTATGTGTATCGTCGATGAAACTACAATACGGTATGAGTTACAAAATGTGCCTTATTGACTTACCTGTTAAGGAGTATTTTGCAAGTTATTCAATTTGTTAGTTACGCGGTATTGCAGTTTCACCGACGGTATGCTTCATAGTGTTTCCATCTTTCACGCATGTACGAGTAAGTACGAGGCCTTTTATTCTTTACTAACCTGAAGACACGATTTCTGTTCTGTGGGTTGCTTTCGATAATCGTTAGCGATTATGTTTCGATTGAAAATGTATGGAATTAACGTAAGTCACTCAGATACCAAGTGACTATTTCAGTGGCTTACGTCAATTCCATATATTTGTCTATCGAAACATAATCGCTAACGATTGTTGAATGAAACTTGTCCAGCCCCACTGTTCTTTATTTTCATTTTGTGTCAATAAATGGAATGGACGTAATAAAAATGACAAGTAACAGGTGTTTTTTGAACTTGAGCAAAAAAAAATTGTGTATGGAGGAGAAGGTCTTGAAAACCCTGGACACAGGCGCGATACGGGAGAGAATTGTTACTATCTCTGGGCAAAGTCTTTATTATGTTTAGCAGTGGACAAGCAGAAAGATCAGCTGATAAATATCAAGATAATGTATGGTAAGAAATTTTAATTTTCCCAATAAATAGTCAGATAGTAAGTAACAGTTGTTTTGACTTAAGCACCACTATAAATAAACGCCTACCTTGAGCCAACTTCTCCAAATTTGACGACGACAGTCCAGTGACCATGAACAGATGGTCGTGCGGGATCTCTTCCTTCCTCCCAGATGCCTCCACATCGTTCCCAATAGCCATCTTTGATCGATAATCAGCTAAAACTGAATATAACGGAACTAAGTTTGTTAGGGAAATTTTGCACTAGAGAGGCATTCTCAAAACGGTGGCAACCAATGAGCTCACAGATGAACGGACGCTATGTTATATCTTAGCGCTGTATCTTCACTGTTTGACTTAGGATTTTCACGTGTGTACAGTCAACACCTCGCCAGTTTTCCACCCGCTATTTAAGGCAGTGTAAACATTTTAAACAGTCGATTGCAACGGTACACAGGGGAAATTATTACTAGAGATAAATATTGAAACAAGATGTGAACTTGATTTGGAATCACATGCGTCTGATTTGTTTGTGTTTGTTTAATTTAACTGTTCGTCTGTCCTTTGCAGATTCAAGGTCCTTTTTGTTGATGATGTTTTTGTTGTTCTTGTTGATGAAAAATATTAGAACTGTAAGTTAACTTCTTAATCTTTGAGTATAACTACCTACACGCAACGAGGATAGAAAATAAATTATAAAAAAATAACACAGGTAAAAAAAAATAACTGGCAATACCCAAAAGGTGCCCTATTTAATTCTCATCTTTAATTACTTGATTAATGTTGCCATTTTTGTAACTCAAGAATGATTAGCTTTGCTTTTCGTAAAGAATAGTTAGGTAGTTAGCCATATTGTTTATTTTCAACATGTTGACAGTCACTCATGTTAAATATGATTATTGTCATGGCATTATTAAACAAACAGCTGTAAATAGAGTACACGGTTGTGGAATCATACTGAAAATATTGTTTACCTAGATCATACGTGTTGTGGGTGTGTCAGTTACTGGTTGTAATGTTGTAGCAATCATTAATGTGGGGGTTTGAGTCCTGATTAACCAAAAACGAAATCATAAACGTGGTCCAGAATTCATACTGAGCTTGCATTAAAAATAATGACTATTAATCTAAATTAGAAGTGAATAATAAGTAATCCATTCTAAATCATAATGTTTCCTTTTTTAATTTCCTGGAAAACAAACATTTGACATAAACAAATATCAATTATACAAAGCAGAAATTTGGGATTATGGGCAAAGTCATACCATAGATGGCGAGGAGAATATTAAAAGGCATAAACAAAAAATATTTGCAAATTCGAATAATTTTTTAACCCTGTTGATATAAAATGTTAACTTCAAACTCAAACCCAGAGCTCAGTTTCTTTTAACCACTAGATCCACTCTCGTCGCCACGTCGTCGCTCTTATCAGCACTACAGCACCTGTTTATTATGTCAATAACTACTGTTGACTGATGACAATCATTATTGTTGACAGTGTTTTTAAATGTTTTAATTAGCAAATACTATTTGTATTTGAAGGTGGTTATGTTCCGGTATATCTTTACATGCGGTATGCTATGCATTACCAGCTAAAGGGGTAACTGTATGTAGTGAGATAGTTTAAGCACTTTTATATGATTGCAATGTAAAAAAAACATTTATTCATAATAAACATGATTTCTATCATTAACATCATAACAGGCGTGAAACATCTCTTGACGTTTAAAAAACTTAACTAAGGCGAGGTTTATTGTTTCATGAATAATTACTTTGTTTGAAATTTCAGCAAGAATTTTGTAAAGTGTAACTCGTTATTCGATATTTTCTTTTGATTAATAATATATTACGTTAGTAGTACTTGAAGTGAACAAAATGTCCAGACGCTTGCCCGCGCTAGACGCTCAACTCATGCGCAGATAACAGCTGACCGGCTGCGCCTGACCTTGTCGCTGGTGCATCGGCCTTTGCGAAAATAAACCGAAAGGGAATTTCAATCTCAGGACAATTTTAGAACGATGCCAATGTTTCTTAATAATCCTCTACATTTTTATACTTCTTCACTCATTTATAAAATAATCACAGGACAATGTCACACAAATTGACCTAGTCCCAAACTAAGCTTTATATATATATATATATGTATATAACTTATATAGAGAAATATATACTTAAATACATAGAAAACATCCAAGACTAAGGAACAAATACTCGTGCTCATCACACAAATATCTGCCCTTACCGGGATTTGAACCCAGGACCCCTAGCTTCGAAGGAAGGGTCACTCCCAACTAGGCTAGCGTGTCGTCGATGATTCCAATGCCTGATCTTTTTTAAATTTGAATTCTTACCATAAAATAAAGTCATAGGTAATTATGTAACGTGGCAAAACTCTTATCTAGTGTTTTTTTTATAACGAAGATTATTTGCAAATTTTCCATGTGAATTTAAACGTTTCGGCTTGATGTCAAAGGCCCAGACCTGTTTGTTGAATCTGCTTCTTCAGTGAAATTTATTCCTACTTATGCAAAAAAATCGGCATAAGCAGCTGTGCATCTTTTAGTTAGTAAACAGTTACTTTTACTAGTCAAGGACTAATCTGTTATATGCCTAGATCACTGCCGCCGAGAACCGTCTGTTATAACGAACGGTTGGGTAAATCTTAGTTCAATAAAAGTAAATTTTTAAGCCTTAAAATAGTATGAAATTTTGGTTCATGTAATTTCAAACTTACTATTATACATAATATGTATACATGGTATCAACCTGTATATAGACGAGCCTTTGCCATGTTTAAACAGCCTAACATGGACCCAATAAAAGTCCACTTTAAAAGTTGTTGTTTTATAAATGTGATACGTCTTATAGCGCAACTAATCAGCAATAGTTATTAATATCTAAATCGATTTAAATCTTCAAGTTATAAAATAGTCATAAAATAACACTCAAACGAGACGTGAAAAATAAAAGTTTTAATAAGTTGCGGTAATGTCGAAAACTATAAGACTTTACCGTTTCCATTTTAGACTGTTCCTATCTGTGGGGCTAGACAAGTTGCTTACGGTAATTTCATACATTTTTCTGTTGAAATATAATCGCTAACGATTGTCGAATGCAACTTGTCTAGCCCCACTGGTCTATCGCAAAGGGTCGTCTATATACAGGTTGATATTGGAACTCAATACAGGACACCTTGTATATTTTCGACAGATATTTTTTGACTTGTTAGGGTTCCGTATTCAAACTAGGAACCATTATAGTTTCGCCATGTCCGTCCGTCCGTCCGCAACCTAGCTAAGAGACTCATAGTAATAAAAAGCTGTAATTTGGTATGAATATACAAATTAGTCACGCCAACAAAGTGGTAAAAAAATCCCTATAAGTACGTAACGTGGGGTTGTATTTTTTTTCTCATCTACCCCATAGTGTGTTAACTATCACGACTAAGTAGACTTTATTGGTTCTTGAGATACAGGCGATTAAAGTGTTTATACCTACTAAAATCATCTAGGACGGCACAAAATGACTTTAATTACTTGTTGATTTTTATGTTTGTAGTACTTAATGGCTTCGTAACCCTTCACTGAGCATGGTCCGACATGCACTTGCCCGGTTTTTGAAGTTTTAGACTGACGCAAATCTCAAGATAAGATCTTTATCAAATTAAGAGTATTTTAAGCAGAGGAGGAACAGTTTATTAGTTAAAGAAAGTGATCTTTCTCAGATCTCAATTTGATTACTTTTTAATATAAAACAAAATTCCGTTGCTACGATATAACAAAAGGCGCTTTACTTCAAATTATCGCTACTCAAATCAAAACGAAGATTGTTCATTGATAGCGTACAACTCGCGAGAATGAAACCTTGTTGAATCCGCACTTTGTCCATCGGATGGAACTTGACTTTGGACCGTGGTCAAAGTCCATCTAGGGCTGTCCTAATCTTTTTTGGTCATCTTTAGTCGTTTAATAAAGAAATGATTTTATTTAACAAATAAAACGTTACTTAAATAACATTGCTCGGTGACTTCATACTAAGCAAAGCTTGTCTCGTGATAACATATGATCCATATATGTAAACATAAATATATACAATAAAAAAAATGTTATAACATTACAAAAGGGTAAGGAGTGAGTAGGCGATTCACATTACATGAGATTATAATATTTTTTACGTAGTAGTTGCTCTAGTTCCGTCTACAATTAGGTTTTGATAAGAAGCTTTTGTTGCTGTCTGTCCTTTTTAATCATCAACTTCCCTTCGAGACAAATTCAATCGTCACGTTCACGACTTGTATTTTTACACGACTGCCCAAAAAAAGGAGTTTAATGTTTTAAAGATTCATGTACCTACATATGTATATGTCTTTTATATTTGTCGTTAAAAACTAACTAGAAAGGGAGCGGAAAACAAACGATGAGTTTCTTGGCCACCTTCAAAATAAACCTCCAGTCTAACTCTATCTTGCTCTAGCATTTCGATAACAACAAGCGTTTGAAATATGTATTAAAAAAAATTGAACCTGAATTCGTTCAGGTTCTATAAAAAAGAGGGTTAGTATTTCGCTACTCTTAACTTTTTTTTGATTTTATTTTGTAATTTCGTCATGGAAATGTATACGAGATTTGCTTTTTGAAAACCATACAAAATGTATATTTTTTTATATCCTGTCTTCCCACAACCCTGCGCATAGAATATTCGTAATAAGAAGCGCCACAAGTGCTGATTGACTGCGCACGCCACCGCCACGTGCTCCTGTTTATGCCGACTTGCTTCAAATCAGTGTTTCATCGAAGAAAGAAAAGGGACAATCTGGTTAACTGTCATATAAAATAACATTTCTGTGTGTTTGTGCCACGGAAAACTAATCGCCCTTTAGACTTACCTACAGAATGAAAAAGACTGGGTACAGAAATATGCCTTGGGATACACCTTTATCCATCAACGGAAGTTAGCCATCTGCCCTCCCCTGGTCAAAAGTCTAACCTAACCTAACATATTTAATAATGCTATGTAATATGTAATGGTTAGAGCAAAAATGCGTTTTTGCGAAATGAAAGTTTGTAAAATGAAACGTTTGTGAAACGTACTTGTCGTGAAGTGTACGGTACCTGTTTTTACAACGTTGTCCTGTTGTGTCCTTATCCAATAACGCAAGTAGTAGGGCGAGACCTCGTGGATTGCCAACATAATATTTTACAATGATGCTTTCAACAATGTCCTCTCTTTCATCAAATTAAAGTATTGGTTACGAGTGTTACTCGTAATATCAGTATTTTGCAAAATGTGGTAACAGAATTACCAACAAGTTTTTTAGAGTTGTTGGAATTTCTGTAGCTCTGCCTAACCCACTCGGGGAATGAAGGCGTGATGGTATGTAGTATGTATGTATGAGTATTAAATTAATGTAACCTCTAAGACCAAAACCCTTATAGAATTTATAGAATATTACAATGTGTCTGGAATAATTCTATTCAGCGCTATCCTTTTGTTCGCTAATGGACCGCCCGCAGATTTCGTTTCAAAGAAAGCTAATAAAATAAGTTTCAAGCTATTCCCAGATTTTCCATTATATTGTTAAGAAAAATATGAGTTACACGTATCAATATATTACAGTAAAATAAAACAGGATACGCTAATTTGATTGCAAGGATGAAAAGTGTTTATTAAATAAGAAAATGGTTTATTTATACCTGCTGAATAAAAGAAAAAAACGTTTCATAGAACAATTTCAACTCTATGCTTTGTTGATTTGTTTAGTTCGTTGGTGGTCGATCACAATTAGTTATACCTACATACGTACATAACATCACGCCTTCATTCCCAGAGTGGGGTAGGCAGAGCTGCAGAATTACCAACAACTCTAAAAAACTTGTTGATTATTCTGTTACCACATTTTGCACAATCAGGCTAAGGTGTTTACAAGTGTTATAGTAACAGGTTGCAAGCCCATCGCCTAATAGTACTACAGGTCCTTATTCCCTTAGTCGCCTCTAACGACATCCAATGGAGTGACATTATTCTAATCCGGCAACCACACGGAAAAAACTAACAACTAACACCGAACTATTAATTATAGTTTATTAAGCAATTGTAAAAATGCAAGCGTCCCTAATTAAGTGGTCACCTTAACACGTTTGTATGCTATTTAAGAGCAAGTTATGCAGGATTAGCTGGCAATTTCCATTGTTTCTTAGTGATCAATACGCGGTACTACAGAACGTTAAAATTAAGTATGGCACATATTCACTAATGTGTAACTCGATGATACTTAGATAGGTGTAAGCGTAGGTTGTCATTGATACCTTAACCCTTTGGATTGCGCAGCGTGACTGGATGTCAATTAGCCATACTCGCTTGACGTCTACAGACGTCAATACCGCATCGCTCAGTGTATTAAGGGACTGTTAAATAGTTAGCTGTCCAACACTGTATACATTTCTGGACTGCAAAATATCCTATGCGTTAGGGATGGTGTTGGTATGTTAATGAGTATTATAATTGGGTGCATTAAAAACGCGGGGCTACATTACTTATTCATGATAAACTAATTATGTGGTTCCAAAGGGGACATTAATGTTATGCTATGCTAGTCAATCCTTGATTAAGTCATATTACTAATACTTTATGTCCCAGTCAATAGTTCGAATATAGCATGGACTTAAAATAATTTCTAGTCATACCAACCCAATGCTGGGTACAAAATCATCCAAATACGTAAATAAAAAAAAAAACACGTGACTTACAGTATTAATCGAATTCCACTTGTTAATCATACGCTATCCAGAGACGCCAGTCTGGACATGAAGCCAAGGTCACAACGAGGCCTGGCCCGTTGTGTGCATACCCCTTATTTACCCTTAAGTATCTATCGGCGTTGTGCGTACAATCTCACTGTTTGGTTAAGGAATTGCGAACCGTGACCCAGTGGGGTACGATAGCGAGGTCGTAGCTTCGAAGACGATACCTATGGCTTCTCTATTAAGACATAGGTATCGTCTTAAAAGTTAAGTACTGCCTAGTACATACACTACAACTTACAAGTTGCTTTTACACCGACAGATGGCGCTGTGGGTATTTTAAATAACGTTGGAGTTGGTTTTATAGATAGCAGAAGATATTTTACTGCAATATATCTAGTCAGTTAATTTGTTTTATAAGCGAAACCTTTAATAACATTCACAACATTCTGACACGCTCTTATGCCGCTAGTAATAGAGTCGTGTCAGATCCTTTTGAGCTCAGTTTATTATATTATATTATTGTTGGTGACTGTACAGGCATGAGTTTATTATAGGGGAGCTAGTAAAATGTACGTCAGACCAAAGTTTCTCAAATTAAAACGAAACAAACTTATCACGCTTTTATATTAACACCGTTCCTACAGCGAGCGGTCTAGGGTTCAGAGTTTCCGGTTCGAGTAATGAGATCTTTACGATGGCTTGCTTATTTACACAGAACCCAAGCCAAGAAATTACAGTGAACGTGGAAAGCAAAAATCTTTTTCATCAGCTTGCTGTTAGGTTTGGCGCCTAACATTACAAAGATGAATTCATCATGTGTGTTCATCATCAGTGGTGGTAGACCCTGTGCAGGGTCCGTCCGGATCGCTACCACCATCATATCCATTAACCTACCACCAAGCAGCTGTTTGCATTGTTGTGTTCTGGTGTAGGGATAAGACAACCGGTGAAATTACTAGCATAGAGGCATCCCATCTTAGTCCTCAAGGTTGGTAACGAATTTGGGGTGCGACAATGGTCTTGAGAATTTAAATGTGGTTTTCAGATTCAAGTAGCCTAAATGCCCGTGTTTCTTCTCCTTGGCATAAAAAAACACCACACGGCACCACAAAGTTTCCTGGTCCGGTTCCTTACCTCGGAAACAACGCTACACGCTCTTTCTCTGAAAGTACTGAAGCGCTCTAGTGAGGTTGAACAACTATTGGTAATAAACTCAGGTAAAACACCTCTTGCATGTAGTGTACAAAAGTAATATGGAACTTACGTCAAATTTCAAATAAAGAATGTCGAATACATAGATGTGTTGTAACTACATAAAACAGGTCCTTTACTTTTTTTTACCTACCATATCGCTTTAGTGTCATTTGGGTTAAGGCGCTTAAATATAACCTCAAACTGCAACAAAGACCTCTCTTTAAAACCTTCTACTACTTAAAGAGTAGCCCAAATACTAAAAAAAATACTGAATTGTTACGTTTGACTGAAAAAATCTAAAGTGACTATTTATTTAGGCAAGATTTCTTTTACTTGTCCAAAGGCTTGGGAAGATTCAAAAGATTCTTTCACCGCGTTATAGTTAATTTAAACGTCTAAATACTTATTGTTTCTAAATTTCCCAACGGCAGCAAAGCAACAATATTGAAAAAGCGGCCAAGTGCGAGTCGGACTCGCCCATGAAGGGTTCCGTAGCAGCAAGTAACATAATATAAAAGTTCGTTGTAGCTTTGATCAATGTTTTTATGACGTATTAAAAAAAAACTACTTACTAGATCTCGTTCAAACCAATTTTCGGTGGAAGTTTGCATGGTAATGTACATCATATATTATTTTTACATTTATCATTCCCTTATTTTAGAAGTTACGGGGGGGGGGACACACATTTTTCCACTTTGGAAGCGTCTCTCGCGCAAACTATTCAGTTTAGAAAAAAATTATAATAGAAACCTCAATATCATTTTTGAATACCTATCCATAGATACCCCACACGTATGAGTTTGATGAAAAAAAAATTTTTGAGTTTCAGTTCTAAGTATGGGGAACCCCAAAAATTTATTGTTTTTTTTCTATTTTTGTATGAAAATCTTAATGCGGTTCACCGAATACATCTACTTACCAAGTTTCCACAGTATAGCTCTTATAGTTACGGAATAAAGTGGCTGTGACATACGGACGGACAGACGGACAGACATGACGAATCTATAAGGGTTCCGTTTTTTGCCATTTGGCTACGGAACCCTAAAAAGTATATTAAAGAGATCACAGCGGGTTACTCACGTAAATAATGTCGAATATCGCTCGACAAGTTTCAGGCTCGTCTGGAGCCCCTAATCATGAGCAGAGCAATATTCGCCATTATGTACACAACCCGTTGTGACCTCTTTAAGACGTCTGAGTCACACGAAGATTTATGTTTAAAATTAATTAAAAAGTATTTTTATCGGCCACGGTGTGCAGAGCTCATTCCGCCAAAAGGTCGTTTCTAAATTCAATAGCTAAGGCAGATGCCTAGATGATTTGTAAGAGATGCCGCTTTTTGGTTTGGCAGGTCAGAAGCCATAGCTATCCGCCCTTTAAGTTATGCCGGGCCTCTAGTCTTATTTACTTGTTAAAACCTTAAATTTGGATTAGCTGTTCAATCTTGATGATTTTAACTTCTTGGCGATGGGCTTGCAACCTGTCACTAATACACTGGTAAACTTCTTAGCCTGATTGTGCAAAAAGTAGTTACAGAATTATCAACAAGTCTTTTTGGAATTGTTGGTATTTCTGTAGCGCTGCATTCTGGGAATGAAAAAGTAATTTTATGTTTTCTTTTTATGAACTTGAGTACATTTAAATACCTGACCAATTAACTAAAAAAAAACCAATAATACCGACATGTCTCTGGGCCTCTATTCTACTGGCTAAAACCATATTGTTTTTGATATGTTATCATAATTATGGTTTTTTACACCGCCACTGTGAAGTTCATAAGAGCTATGGTTACGTTGACAATTACAATAATGTTCAAACAAGAAGAATAGGGCTCTATTCTCATTCTTTAAAACCATATTGCTTTTGACATGTTATCGTATTGTCAACGTGATGATAGCTCTTATTTACGTGATAGTAATGGCGGCCGGGTTTAAAAGAAACAATACCATAATATGTCAGAAGAAATATGGTTTTATCAAGTGGAATAGAGCCCTAAGCTACATAAGCAGTATGACAACAAAGCAGCTTTTAAAAGACCTGACCTTGAAAAAGTGTAATAAAATACTTTCCCTTACTAATATTACTTAACGTAACTGTAATTAACTTAGCATGCAATTACACCATTTAGATAGTACAATTACCGCCCAGAATCGAACTGGCTGACGCTTTCGGCGCCCCGATAAGCACACAACACATCTATCTGACTGTACGTCTGTCCGTGCGGGAACGACTGGTCAACTACTCACCAGTCACCGATGCCGCGTCGATCCAAGCGCTCGCCCGCCCAATGCCGCCGAGATTTAAAATACGCCTCAAAATAAAATAAAAAATTAAACAAAATATAAATAAAAACAAATGGGATAAGCGGAGTTTAGAACAAAGACTTTTTAAAATTGGATTGACTTTTAGTTTTAATTGTTCTTTTTAGTGTGATATTAGTTTTTAAGTTTGTTTTAGTAGTGTTGTGATTTTTGTGTTTAGTGACTATGGAAGAGCAAGGAGGTACGTACTTTTTTTTACGGTTTTGCTTTGTGTAGCATTTTAAAAGTGAAATAAAATTATGTATTTCTTGAAAACAGGCATTTTTGAACAGACATTTATATATTTAAAATTTTTAAAGTCTTCGCTAATTATGTATGCTGATAGTATTTTTTTTTGTATACGTTAATCCTATCAAGACACAAACAATCAACTAAATAATAATAATAATATTTAAAAGGCCGCAAGGCAGCCCATATTAAAAATATTAGAAATAAACCCCGTGACCTTAGGCTCTGTTCTTGCGAGTGCGCCATTAAAAAAAAATCGTGTTACTTGTTATTTTTCCCCTAAATTTTGCGAACATATCCTTTTAACAACGAAGGCTACAAAAGAAATCAATAAATCAGTCAAGAGATAAAAAAATGGGGTTAGTGAGGTGGCGGGTACGTTTTATAAATGAAAACAATCAATGTATGGCGAATAAGACGGAAATGTAATCTCGAGGTATAGGTTCAAAGTCTGAAAAAAATCTTTGAGTTGGCAAACGAACACACAGGCCACCTGATAGTAAGTGTCACCTGTGGCCCATAGACATTCGCTTTCTCAAGACTACAGTCTTAAAACTTCAATCCTTAGACCGCAATTGAGCTGCTAACCCTGAGGACCTTACTGTACACAAAAATAGTTCCCAACCTGCATTTATAGTGACCGTTAACACACTTTCCGCGTTCCTTTTTGTGAATCGACTTTACGATACTTGTCAATTTTGCAGCTACATGTTAGACTATGATTAATTTAGTTTAGGCTGAAGTGGTTCGTGGTAGCCGGAAGCGGGTCATACACACTCTTAAAAACAAAAGTTGTCTTTCCTGGCCTGGGATTCTACCGGTAATAACGATATCGTCTCTGACGTGTTTCCGTATTGTCAACGTTTTGATAACTCTTATGTCATTTACAATAATGGCGACTGTGACATTAACGATTCTAAAACACGTCAAACGCGCTATCGTTATAACGTAGTAGAAAAGAGGCCCTGTGGTCAATAGTTAATAGCTTGTGCGCATATAAGTTATGTTTTTATATGATAGGTCTAAAGCAGTCCTGACGCCGAATGGATTTAGCCAGGAAGACAAGACAATAACCTAAATCTGTGTATGAGCCAAGCGTTAATTTTGTCGTGAAAGTTTAAAAGTAATTACTGATGGAGGTACTTTAAAGTAGATTAACGGCTCTCTTTATCAAAAAAATTGTAATCGAAAATAACTTCAAATGACAACTACAAGCGCTTAAAACTAAGTTTAACCTGAAGTTAAAAAACTTAGATATTCAAACCACTTACACTCCATACCAACTGACTTGTCATATTTAGTAAACTCCTCCCTTTTCGTCTAAAATTACAATTTCGTCATAAAAAAACAATCCTTGATCAGGAAAATAGTTTGCAAAACTAAACTCTCTAAAGTCTCTAGTTGCTTTATTCACCAGAAAACGGCCGTTTATGCCAAAAAACGGTGCATTTTGAGGTTATAAAAATGTTTACTAAATAAGACAAGTCAGTTGGTTATGGACTTTACTTGTCTTAGATCTATGGTCTTACTTTATTAAGTTCGTAGACGAGGACTGGGCTTTACCGCCCTGATGTGACCCCTTATTGGTTACGAACGTAGATTCGTCTTTGCTACGCCGGGGTCGTCCAAGGCTACGGCGGACCAGCGTAGCAGTCGTGAATAAACCTGGGTACACACTAGCAAACATTACAATTTGTTACATGTTACAATTTGCAAAGTTTGCAACATTGTGCGTAGGTAGCTGTTTTTAGCGTAATTGTAAATAACTTTAATTAATTGGTTCCAATAGACATTCCATCTTAATCCTTTGGGTTGGCAATGCATTTGCAGTCTTTGGATTTCGGTCTTAAGATTGTAGTCATGAGAATTAAAACATCTCTCTCCTCGTATTAATTTAACATCAAGAGTCTGCTCGTTTGCCTTCTATATGCCATAATAAAAACTGTCTACGCGAAGCCCCAATAACAACTAAGTCCCAAATTTACTTTTTAGACTTGATCTATGGGTACTGGAAGTTGTACACAGAAAATATTCAAGACCTTAACAATTATTCGCTTCGTTATTATTTACTCGTGCCTTTTCCTGGGATCGAATCCAAAACCGCTAGTTTCGTAAGCAGGAGCATTAACGGCTATAGACTAATTGCGTAATTGAAATAGTAACTGTGCCGAAAAGTAACTTCTGCCTCATAAGCCGAAAGGCGGTATGTGAAATTCAATAACCAACGCAGATTGAATGCTCTTCCATTAGTAATAAGGTGGCACTTGCTACAGAAGTTTTGCCTGAGATACCACCATTTGTCTTAGCAAGGAAGAATAGGTCGTTTTAAAATTATCAGGGAAATCGCCACTTTCACCCACTGACTGTTGCGCAAAGGGCTTCCCCGTATTTTTTCAAATATAAACACAATTTAACAAAGAAAACCGCATATAAACATGTGTTCAAAGGAAATAAAAATTGTAATAGGTGAAGATGAGTGGCGATACAAAAACATTGATGTAGTTAATAAGTTTCTATTGAACGAAGTCGCGTCGGGTTCAATTGGTTTGAGTTGCGCACTATTGAACAAAAGGGCAGTGTATGTATGCTTACACCTTAGGTATAAAACTACCAAATTAAACACTATTGCCGTTTTTTTATGGCAAATGAGCACACAGGCCACTTGCCAACTATTTCACCATATTGACAATGACACGTGACTGGTACAATTCGATATACATTGCAAAGTTAACACGCTGATACATCGCTGGGTTTCATATAAGCTGCGCCGTGTACACTAAAATGTCACCTGTCACTTGTTATTGTCAGTATGGAGGAATAAGGGGCTGATGGTGGATTGTTTTTTAGGATTTTGAAGGTAAAACCAGTCAAATACATTGATTGTTTTTTAGGGTTTTGACTGGTTTTACCTTCGGTCAAGTTCAAGGTCAAATTTTTCTACTTATTTCGTTTATTATAAGTCAGCTACTATAGTAAACAACGTTATTGACATAACCCGCATAAAAACACGAGTTGATTCACCGGCGAATGATACTGATAACGTACTATTTACTTTTGATGCACTTTGTTTCAATTCAGGGTGAAATACGCAACATTGATTAAAGTATAAGTGGTTATGCTTACATTTGTTACGTTTTAATAATCTTCTACTGGCTTGTGAAAAATGTCTGATGGAATTTTCCCACTGCGCTACATTTCTATATTAAAAAAACCGGCCAAGCGCGAGTCGGACTTGCGTACGAAGGGTTCCGTACCATTATCTATACAACATTAGACTAGACACTATGTTATAACCTTTTTTTAGGTTCACCTGTTCCTGTGTCGGCAAAAAACACTTTTGTTCTATGAAAACCCTCATTAAATATATATATATATATACAGGGTGGGAACGAGTAACCCACCAAATTTTAACCATCGATTCTAGAGCCTATTTGGAGTATATAATGTGGTATAACATAAATCCAATAAAGCATAATTTCTGAGATTTTTATTATATAAAAAACAATTCCATAGTAAATATAATTTGAACTCTGTCACCTTAACCTAAAGCATTATTTACTAAGAAATTGATTAAATTAATTTATGTTGTACGTTGATGATATTACTATTTACAACATGAATCTTTCTAGTAAATAATGCTTAAGGTTAAGGTGACAGAGTTCAAATTAGATTAACTATGAAATTGTTTTTTATATAATATAAATCTCGGAAATTATGCTTTATTGGACTTCATGTTATACCACATTATATACTCCAAATATGCTCTAGAATCAATGGTTAAAATTTGGCGGGTTACTCGTTCCCACCCTGTATATATATTTTCATTTAATTACTTATTTTTAAATTGAATACACAATTAAATATTCTGTAAATACATGTTTATTAATATCACGAAAAAAAATAGCCCCCCTTAAATTTGTTGTTATAGCGGCAACAGAAATACGTAATTTGTGAAAATTTCAACTTTCTAGCTATCTCGGTTCGGGTCAGCCTGGTGACAGACAGACAGTGGAGTCTTAGTAATAGGGTTCCGTTTTTAACCTTTGGGTACAGAACCCTGTGCAGTGTCGACTCGTGATTATTGAAAAGATCCAAAAACAACGATTTCGCTGATAGGAGAAACACTTGACTTTAATAAAAACTACGACTTTAAAGCTAAATATTTCGCAAACAAATCCCTGAATCGAAAATGGTTCTTAACATGCTCGCAATATTTTATCAAACCTATCCTATGATATTAACAACACAATAATGAATAATGACACAATGAAATAGACGAAAGAAAAAAGCATCCTCGTTATATATTATTATAAATGCGAATGTATGTCTGTCTGTCTGTTACCTCTTCCCGCTTCAACCGCTTTAGATGAAACTTTGTATAGTTATAGTTTGAGTCCAGGGGACGGACATACATAGGATCCCGGAAAACTGTACAGTTCCCGAGGGAGCAGCGATAAACGGCTTCTACGCCGACGGAGTCGCGTGCAAAAGCTGATATAAAATATACATACATATATATATATACATAACATCACACGTAAGCAGAGCTACAGAAATAACAACTCTAGAAAGACTTGTTGATAATTTTGTAACCCCATTTTGCACAAGTAGGCTGAGATATTTACCACTGTATTAGTGACAGGTTGCAAGCCCATCGCCTAACAGTACTACAAGCCCTTATTCCCTTAGTCGCCTCTTACAACATCCACGGGAAGACATGGAGTGGTACTTTGCTAACCCGGCAACCACACGGAGTATAAATATATAAATTGATATTGATATTATGTCTTGTCGTGCAGATATTTTAGTTTCCGCCGAAATTGTTATTTTTCGTTGGCAAGGGCCTGTCCATGGCACATATACCAATATTTATCAAACCATCCGGTTCCATATAAAAGGTATGTCCATTTAATACATTATTTATTTTCGTTTCCATTCGGAGCGGTACCTACTTGTTAGGACAGCGCTAATTGGTACCAATAACATTTATGTTAAATCGTCGGTGATATTGCAATACCGCGTAACAAACAAATGAAGTAATGTGCAAAATACACCTTAACAAGTAAGTTAGTAAGGTAAATTTTGCAACTTATTAAATTTGTTAGTTACGCGGTTTTGATGTATCACCAACGAAATATGGAAATCGATCAAAGTTACTGTGGAAACATTGTAATGTTAGATGCCTTTATTTAGGTGTTATTGTTTGTAGTGTCCAGTCTTATCCGGATGTAACATTATCTATTACCTGCTCTTAACTAGTTTATGTCGATAAGTTCGTCTGTGTATTTCAAAATTATTAACCGACTTGAAAGAAAGGAGGAGGTTCTCAATTCGTCTGGTTTTTCATGTATTTTCCTCGAGTACTCAAAAACCACTAGACCGATTTGAAAAAGAAAATGTTCTAGTTGCTTCTATTTTTAGCACTTCTAGATCTGATGACGGGATCTTGGAGAAATCGAGGGAACTCCTCAAATATTATAGGAATACATGTAGCGATTTTAGTATTTTCAGTGACTAGTCTAGCATTTGCATTCAGAAAGTATCATTCGGTGAAGTAGAACTGATGCTGAAGATCACTGATGGCCACCGGAACTCCTTAGCGGTACCTATTTTAAGGGTTGCGATAAGATTTATTTATTTGTCACACCAACAAAGTACAAGGCTATACATTAGGTAACTTAATTAATAGGGATTACATCTAACCTGTACCTCAATAACAAGCGTGCAACAACATTCACAAGCGAGTTATGTCGCCCGCGAGATAGACTACCTGTCTTTTTCTGACTGTTCTAATTAGACAATGACAGCTAGTCTATCTCGCGCGCGACTTAAATCGCGCGCCGACCTGTGCTAGCCGAGCTGGTTGGGAATAAGACCAAAGGGAGCTCGATCCACAGTTTTACTCTACTATACTGCTTCTGTTACTTTCGCATTTATAATATTAGTTTAGGATACCATCCCGGAATAAAATGCAAACTTTTGATTAAAAGCCAATCGGTCTTAATTCGTTTCACCGTGACGCTTACGAACCCATGGTATAATAACGTGGAGGAAGCCACTATAACAACATCGACACAAGATAAGTCGATATTGATTTAAAAGTGATCAATGAACTGTCTGCTACCTAATCGGTATCATCCTAGATATGATAAGATGCTACAATATGCCACAGGCATGAGCGTCATTGGAAACAATATAGATATATAGATACATCACGCCTTCATTCCCAGAGTGGGGTAGGCAGAGCTACAGAAATACCAACAACTAAAATACTTGTTTATAATTTCCTAAACCTCATTTTCACAATCAGGCCAAGATGTTTACCAGTGTATTAGTGACAGGTTGCAAGCCCATCGCCTAACAGTACTATAAACCCTTATGCTCTTAGTCGCCTCTTAAGAAATCCACGGGGAGACATGGAGTGGCACTATTCTAACCCGGCAAACACATGAGGGACAAAATAGCTAGTTTAGTAAATTTGACGATCCCGATACACTTTAAAACTTTAACAGCAGTTTTTAAAGAAAAATGTTCATTAATAGAGAAAAGGATCATAAAAAAACTTAAAACATCCTCTTTTGTAGGCGAGGGTTGTGCATGTTCCGTCCGGATCGCTGCCACCATTTTAGTCATTAATTCACCGCCAAGCAGCAGTGATCGCATTGTTGTGTTCCGGTGTGGGGATAAGACAACTCGAGAAATAAGTAGCATAGAGGCATTCCGTCTCAGTCCTCAGGGTTGGCAATGCATTTTACGTCTTACGTTGCAATCGAGATTATAGTGATGAGAAATCAAATGTGTATCAGATTCCACTTACGAGTACCATCAGTTGGCCTGAGTGCTCGTGTGCCTTCTCTTTGCCATAATATACATATCGCACCTTCGGTAGAACAAGGGCACAATTGCCTCTTTAGTCACATGGTACATTGTGCCCTTCGTTCTAGCGGACAAGGGCATAATTGCCCCTTTTGTCACATTGTATATTTTGCCCTTGTTCTACCGAAGGTGCGATATATCAATTCGTCTCGATCATTCCTGGGGGGTTCGCATGAAATGCTTATGCAGTTCATTTCAGGACAGAGCTATAGCAGTTATTAGCTCTGGCGGGTAATTATGACCTAGCTATGCAGTTCCTTTTACGGTGAGCGTAAAGGACAGAGCTATGGCAGTTATATAATAATCCCCCTGTCCTTTTCTCTGAGCGGAAACTCGCATACTAATGCCATAATAACTCAATATGTGTTTCTCCGGGGCTCAAACTATCTCCATACAGTCTTTCATCAAAATCGGTTCAACAATTTAAGCATGTAGAGGTAACAGACCAACAGACAGACACACTTTTGGATTTATTATTTTAGTATGGAGGAAGTTTGGGAGCCTAACAGATAGTTCAAGTGACAGTATTCGCACTTGACATTGGATCGGCCTTAACATGTGTTATTAGATAGATAAGGCCTGATACAGACTTACTCCTGTATTCATAAACGCTTGATAAATCTATTTTAGCTAAAATATTTCGTCCATGACTTGCATTCGATTGTCACACGTGTAAGATAAGGATAGAGCACATTTTAATATTTATAATCTGTGGTTCGATCAGCACAGCGATGGCTTGACAATTCATTACAAAAAACCGCCCAAAAGCATGTCGGACTATGCTCAGTCGGACGACGAGAGTTCCGAAGTACTTACAAACACAAAAAACAACAAATTAATTATATGCGCTTTCATTTGAGATTTTTTTCAGATTTTTAGTATTTGTAGTTATGGCTGGGCGGGGGGGCACTTGACATCCTCACGTTAAGTGTAGGGGAAATGAAGATTTTATTTTACGACTTTCTTGACGTAACTAAATAGGTATATTCATGCCAAATTACAGCTTTCTAGTACTAAGAGTCTGAGATAGGCTGCTGACGAAACATGCTGGACATGGCGAAACTATAAGGGTAGTTTGCCTACGAAACCCAAAAAAAGAATAGTGTGCGGTGAGAGATGGGTCGAGCTCTATGCCGTATAAGGTTGCCTAATTGAGAATACCCGCGCTGAAAGGTTGTATGCTCTGACGGGACTACTTAAACTAGCCGGATAATATCTGCGTCGAGTTGAAAAGTGATACTCTTAACCCGTGGAACACCCTGGCATCCTGGTGTGTATTCCAATATAAATCTTAATTCGAACCACTCTGATTTTCAAATTCAAATATCGTTATAAACACACGGTGTCCATAGGGCGCTCCACGTGTTAAGAGAATCACAACCCAGCTTTCGGTTTGACGCGTGACTTCTTCACCATTATCGATATAACATTCCTGGGGCCTTAGCCAAGATGCAAACGCTCCTAACGTTTTTCTTTTCTGTGGCCTAATATGTATGGCGTGACAGGTTGACCACGTGGGTTATCCAAACGCACAAGAATGTCATCCCATACATTTTAAGCTTCAAGAAAAACGTTAGTATAGTTTGCATCTTGTCTGGGCACCTGTTGTTTTTAATCAACGAAGACGCGCTTAGTCTGAGGCTATATTGCGTAATTATACGAGTACATAAAATAAATCAGGGGTAGGCAACCATTATCAATTTTGTCGATGTTTTGCTCATGCTTTTTATGTTTTTGCGACCCCTGGTTTAAATTAAACTTGGCTAAGAAACTCCTAGTCCTCCTAAATAGTATAAAATAAAGACGAACTCCAGCCCACCAACATCCCTTATAAAGTATAGCCCCTAGGAATATATTTTGGACATAATCGCCAACCTAAACAAATGCATAGATCGTATTTCTGCTGTGTGTTTTTTGACTTAGATTGTTTTGATGTATTTTGAAATTTTCTATTTTTTTAGCTCCTAAAATAAAAACAGTTACCTACACCTTAATTAAGAAGTGAAACGCGTCTTTGTGAATCAAATACACTAAACTGCAGCACAGCGATTCGTCTTCTTCTTTCAAATAAGCGCTATTGTATCCTTTTTTAATTGGTTGTATTTTTGTAGGTTTGATTAGCATTATAAAAAACGTTAACACAGTTTTCTATTAAGACTTTTTGTTAAAAAAACACGAGTAAAAATGTTTCGTAGCTCTGACCATTATTGCATGCGTCGTTTTTGCAACTTTTGCAAGCATTCTGTGCCTTATGTCAACTGCATAAAAACGGCAATTTTAAAGTTAGGTGTCAGTCTAAAAGCAGATTGCGAGTGAATCCTAAAGGTGCTTTTCCATTGGCGAGGAAAAGCGAGTTTTTATTATTTAAAATATATTTTTAGTACAAATGTAAACTCTCATCTCGTCTCGTTTCGCCTAGCTTTTTTCGGTGGAAAGCACCATTACACTTTTATCTATGACTTCATCATAAACTGCGAGTCAGTAGGAGATCGAAGCAACACCTAGGGGTTATTATGACATAACTATGCAGTTCTGTTTACGGTCAGAGAAAAGGAAAGCGCTATAACAGTTATACAGCTCTGTCCTTTTCTCTGAGCCTAAACAGAACTGCATAGTCATGTCATAATAACCCCCTGATGCCAGCTAACTCTGGTAGAGGCAGCCTTAAACCCCGCTTGAACTGGTGAATGTTTGCAGACAATTAAAGCGCTTGTAGCAATTAATCCTAATCACCACGCAATTGAGATTACGCGGTATCATGCCGAGGAATGTGGTGACGTTAGAACCGGGTTGGTTTCATGTAATGTTTACAGCCTAAGGGCATTTTTATTAATAGAGGCTCTGGCATTTGCTGAAAATGGATCAATAAAAAAAAAACCCTAATAAAAATCCCTCCCTCTCTTCCTCTCTTTAATCCTTTATAAATCCCTTTGAAGCCTTTTTTGGCTTTAATAAGTAATCGATCACTAATTGGGATACTCCATAGTAATAATCGACTCAAATCAAAGCATCTGAACCGTGCGAAAAGATACTGGAAGAATAAAAGTTGTTATTTTGCATTATAACGACTTTAAGTGAAGTTGATTTATTTAAATGGACTAGTTTTAAACATTTTTAACAAAAAAATAAGGCAAATAATCCAATATATTACTTAGCCTAGATTTATCATGGCAATCGTCATAGTATCTGTCAGCGTTATAGTAATTTCACCAGCTACGACCTGGAGCTTTGACACCAATATTTATCTACCTAGAAACTTCACAAATACAAAAATAAATAAATAAATATCAGGGGCAATCTCACACAAATTGACCTAGTCCCAAACTAAGCTCTAGGCTTGTACTGTGGGTACTAGACAACGATAAACATACTTATAAAGAGAAATATATACTTAAATACATAGAAAACATCCAAGACTCAGGAAGAATTATTCGCGCTCATCACGCAAATATCTGCCCTTACCGGGATTTGAACCCAGGACCCAGCGGGCTTCGGAGGCAGGGTCCACTACATAACCTACCGCCAAACAGCAGTGTCCGCATTGTTGTGTTCCGGTTTGGGGATAAGACAGCCGGTGAAATAACTAGCATAGAGGCATTCCATCTTAGTCCTCAGGGTTGGCAATGCATTTGCTGTCTTAGGATTGCAGTCTTGTGAATGCCATTGCCGTCTCAATGCCATAAATAAAAACCCCATAAATCTGAGTTTTAGAAATTTTAAACGTTAAAATAGATATCACAATATAGACAATTCTACTACGGTTATAAGATCTCAATTTTTAAATTAGTTGTGTCTTTATAAAACGGTACCACGGTACCTAATAAAAGTGATGTTCGTCAAACGAGACGCTTTTGCCTTTGTCCGAGACAATGTGGTAGAAATAAAATAAAATAAACCTAAGAGCAAATGAGCAGTAATAAAACCTGTGCAACAAATACGTTATTTGTAGTCAGAAAAGTAAAAAAGGAATTAAGAGAGCTAATAATTACGAGTATGCGCAAACAGAAACGGACTTTGAAGCCAATGTTTCTAACAGTCGTTAACTGAACGATCTCACTAGTTTTCTTTACGATAATGGCCATAGTTTTGTTTCTTTTGACCTTGAATCGTTTGTCTTGTAACACAATCTTTAGTTAGATTTTTCACGGTGCTTCATATGTTCAAAAGGGCCTATGTTCAGCATTTCTAAATATTTACCAATGTATGAGTAATATCCCTTTCATGTGCATATAATGTGTTGAAATTGCTAATGATCCCTGAAAAAGGTTAAATAGATTTATCACCTAAACCTCTTTAAAATATTTTTGTTTTATTCTAAATAATAATAAAACAATTCTGGCACAGGCTACAGGATACAGACAGAGCCATTATCCGTTTTTCATCATTGTTGTGAACATCTCCGGTTTACACAAACGTTACAAATACATCATTTTCAGCCCAGGCACATTATAATATTTGGAAGGACAGTTCACGCAATCAGATGTTGGACAAACGACCAGTCTGTTACTGTTGGCGTTTACGTTATTAAGTATTGGTTATTTTTACTATTTTTGGGTGCATTGCTTGTAAAACTGATGGCCTTGAAAAAAGTCAACGGAGCTGCATGATATGATTCCGCCTTCTCCCAACACAGGAACTCTAGACGGACTGCGGGTACCACCCATGCTTAGTTGCTGTGCCTAAGATCAGAACCAAGCGCTTCGAATCTACTTTCATAATGCGCACTGCCAAGATTTGGAACACCCTGCCGACAACCGTATTTCCGTGTGCGTTTGACCCGGTGTCCTTCAAAAATAGGATTAATAGGTACCTTCTGGGTAAGCTCGCTTCATCGTCGACCCTGTCCTGGTTGTCTGGTCTCGTATAGGGTTAAGAGCAAACCCATTTTGTACAAAAAATGTCCTAGAGTGGCGAGCGCTGCCTGGATAGGGAAGTGTTGGTAGGCCTAAGATTGACCGACGATCTGGTGGAGAGCTCTGGAAACCTATTTTGAGAAGCACATAACCGAGTGTCGTTGAACTCATGGAGATATTTGGGGAAAGCCTTTGTCCAGCAATTGTCTTTCAGCGGTTATGATAATAATGTTAATTGCTATTTTATAAAAGTTAATGTGTGCAGTAGAATTGTAACCAAAGATGCATATTGAGCCGGTTTTGATAACAGTCGCAGTGCAGTTTAATGTTGTGTTACACGGTATGGGTTGAACGAAGCTTGCTATGTAAATATTGTCTTAGTCTTACCACAAATCGGTGACTAATTATAAATAAAAGTAAAAATAAATACAAGAGCAAAAAGTGAATATGTATGTACACTATAGCACATTGTATTAACGATTTTACCCCAACTGCGGGATAAAGGAGATAGTTTAATTTGGACCTACTAGAAACAGTTAGGTACGTTTATTAATAATAATAAACACAAAAAAAAACCAAAATAATTACAACAAATGAATATGTTGATGCTAAATACAAAAGCGCCACAAATCAAAATGAATATTTGTTGCATTTAAATTCAGAACGCTATTTACATTAGTTTTAAATCCAATTGTATTAAATTTGTTTTTAATCTGTGGCGCTTTTGTATTGATGCAGCGATGTATGTACACACATTGTATCGACGAATGTACCGCATCTGCGGGATAAATGTAGTATGTTGCTGTAGAAACGACTCGGTATCAGTATTTTTGGACAACACGTTGTCCTATTTGGGAGTGACACTGCCTCCGAAGCCAGCGGTCCTGGGTTGAAATCCTGGTATGGGCAGATATTTGTGTGATGAGTGCGAATATTTGTTCCTGAGTCTTGGTTGTTTTCTATGTATTTAATTATGTATTTCTCTATTATGTTTATCGTTGTTTAGTTCCCATAGTACAAGCTTAGAGCTTAGTTTGGGATTAGATCAATTTGTGTGAGATTGTCCTCTTATATTTATTTATTTGTTTTTTTACTTACTCAAAGAAGACTTAAAACAAAATTACTTTTTATAATTTTGTGTGAAAATGACTAATATCCAGAATCAGCGTTGAGACACAACAAACAGGAAATTGTCATTTAGGTGTTGCTCACTACTGAGTTTTTATTAAAAAAATCGCCTATTTACGAATAGAAACGTAAAACGTGTTATTATTTTTTGATAAAAATATGTTAATAGGGGTGTTACGAGTACACAAAAACGAGCCACACACTGGTTTAAATATTTTTCCTCATCAATAAAATAATATTCAAATTCATTATTACCGGTCACATTTTTATTTTAGAATTAACAATAACATTTTTATTTATAATTAAGAAGCTTCTATGGACGCTTAAGTTGTCATTTTCCTGTTTATAGACTAGAATAGATACTCCACGGTAGATGGTTCCCATCCTCGAGCTGTTAATGATGAAACGAGGTGCGAGCATCAGCGACGCGCGCAGGTCGCGCTATTTCTACTCCCGCGCACAATGTCGGTCAAGTCCACGGTTTTGTCATTTAAATAATGTTTATATATTGGGCTTTGTTCGGCAGGTCGGATGTCCGATAATTATATTGGTTTAGGGATGATGTTACAATCTCTGGATAGCACTATAGGTCAGATTTTTTACAGCTCTGTCTTTTCCTTTTATAGGATAAGACAAGGGATAACTTTATTTGATGAATACTTTTATACGAAAATACCGTCCCTTAAAAATATACCTCGTCTGAATAGTGATAATATATTTTTACGAGAGCACATATTTTAAGTTATAGGTGTTCGGAACCGAAAAAAAGTATAATACCGCTAAACAGAGTACAAAATAGTACAACTTAAAGGGAGTCGTAAATACTTACTTTGAATAAATAATAGAAGAAAAGTGTACTGAAACATTATAATGAAATATATATTTTTTTATGAAAAAAAACAAGCTTAATTTGGGACTACATCGTTGTATATTTTAATCTTTTTCTTCTTACAACAAAACAAAATTAATCTCTATGCGTATCTAAAAGCAAATATTTCTGGTCGAACTTTCCCATTTGGTAAACCCTACTGGGACTACATTTTTACGCTAAATTTGTATGCGGCGTAACCGCTAATTATATCCTTGTTAGTTTTTAATTTAGCTTGTACAAGTGTTATTAGCTAATTAAAAATTGCTGACCTAATATTAGAAGGCAGTTAGAACATTAAAAATAAATTTGACTCGACGCAAACTACATCGATGTGTTAGGAACAGCTATGAATATGTTCAGTAAAACTACTGTGGATTGCTGTATTCTTAGTCGACTCGTCTAGAAAGCGTATGTCAAATATGGTCACTTCTCAGAGTTGTATCTTAAATTACGATTATAGGGTACCTGTACGGCTAGCATAAGTTGTATATTCTCGCCTGTCGCTCAGTGCGTCTCTATCGTTACAGACTAGATAGAAAGGGATATCCGAGTGAATAACAAGTCGCGGACAACATGTGCCCTGTAAGTGTTATGAGAATTGAAAGCCAGTTAAAGAGCAATGAAAATCTCTATGTATATTTTTTTTTGTACAATGACCAATTTTTAATCGCTTTGAGAGTGTATAAATAATTCAATACAACGGCAATCATACATACACCAACACAAATACATCTTGATTCGGACGCTAACAAAAGAAATTAAGTAGAAAAATATCTTAAGGTCCTAAAAAAATATACTTTAGTCCATTATGCGTTGCTGAGCTGAACCAAAAAGAAGAAAAAAAGAATGAAACCGTTGAAAATATTTAATTTTCTCGTTTGCAAAACAACAAAAAAGTTAAATACCTAGTAGCACGTATGAAATTTTTCTTTTCGACGTTTATTTTTGCAAAATCCCTAAATTATGCTCGTACATCAGTCAATGATTCATAAAAATGTCGTCCCAAAAAAACAATTTTCTCTTTGTTGTCAATAAAGTGGTTTTGGCAGCGCGCTGATCTATATCCGTCTGTTGGCAGAGAGCAAGGAGCGCGTGCGCAGGGCGCCCTTTGAGACGGCGCTGCACCATGCCGGTAAGGAAATCATTTTTATATTAACTATACATATTCTGTTTTAGATGTTGTCAACATACTTACGCTGTTGTGCAATGGTTTATTTATTACAACGGATTACATAACTTGTTACATTCCGATTTTTAGTAATCAAAGGTGTTAATGATGTAAAGTCTGTGTCAGTTGGACTTGGAAACGATGTAAACAAAACCAAACGAATTTATTCATTATGATTATTCGATAATCACTCACCTACTTTTAAACTTTTTACTTTTTTTTGTCGTTGTTAGAACAGTGCCACTCCATGTCTTCCCGTGGATATCGCACGAGGCGACTAAGGGAATGAGGGCTTCTAGTACCTACTGTTAGGCGATGGGCTTGCAACCTGTCACTAATTCACTGGTAAACATCTTGGCCTGTTTGTGCAAAACGAGTTTACAGAATTACCATCAACTCTTGTTGTAATTGTTGGTATTTCTGTAGCTCTGCCTACCCCACTCAGGGAATGAAGGCGTGATAGTATGTATGTACTTTTAAAGATAATACACTGGTAAATATCTTAGCCTACTTAGCTAGATTTATTCACTAGATCATTATTTACATATGAAGTATAAGATGAAATAACTATTCATTATATTTTATTTTTAATAAAAACACGCTTAGTGAATATTTGAGGTTTCAGTCATTGTCAGTTATGTGTCAAACAATACTTATTTGTTTACATCTTTTCAAAGTTCAATAGACACAGACTTTAGTGATGGAACTAGTAAGAAGGGCCAATTATTGACACTTGATTCACTTGTTGTGCAACAATTAAATTATGACCGTATGACCTTTGAATTAAGAGTTAAGGTGCTACGAGTATTATCTATTCTGTGGTTAAGGTTCTATAATTGGTGCCTGTCAGTTGCTAAAAGTGTCGAACAGTGGTGCCATCACGCTGCATAGGTTTTTCTTTATAAGTAAGCAACGCTGAAAAGCATACGTTCTATATTAAACTATCAAAATAATTCTGCCTGTTTCTTTGTCTGACATTTCATAGCAATAGTTCATAGAACGGCCCCTGTATCTAAACTGATTGGGATATGGTGACACTATTGTAAATGGTTGGTTTTTGGTGCTGCTATTCTGTTTGTCCGTTTGTTTTTTTGGGTGAAGGGAGTAAAATCAAGCTATTAAGGTAAAGCTCTGAATTGGTTGAATTTAGGTACAAGCCCCGTAGTAGTTTTATAGTAAGTACATTAACTATTTTGCGATTGTCGATAATTTAATCGACGACACATAATAGGCGACATACTTTACGCAAAAAACTGTACGTACCATATTAACAGAATGATTTAATAAGTGTCAAGTTAACCAGGAACTATGTATATAGCCATACCAAGTCGCTAAGGTTAGTTCAATGAAATGTTCTTAAACGGTGTTGAAGATGTATTTCTCTAGCCAAGGCAAACCTGTTACCAACCGTATCTAACTGCAGTTTATTGATACTTGTTACTATACCAGGACCTAATTAACAATTGATGTAAACTAAAACTCCCACGAGTCGTGTGTCCATCCTTGACCCAGATTGGTAAGACTTAAACCCATTTGATGGCAAAACAGCAATACAGAGCAAACATTCAATGTGATCATAACATTCCTTATTGCCGCAATAATCTTCTATTAAATAATTTATTATTTCAGTCGTTGTTCAAAGGTACCGCTAATGCCGCTGTAACGACTCAAATTAATTGTCCACTGAGAATCATAAAAGCCGTAAATGACCATTGAACGTGGCTCCGTGGCCTTGTTTGTGGCCATGGTCGGAGGGCAGGGAGTGTGGGCTATTTTCAGATAGGGAGCGACGTGGCCGTGGAACTGCAATCTGAGGGTGCAGTACATTACGGGGAGGCTAATAAACACAGAGTTTAAGTCTTCGTTGATTTTGATTAAACTTGGATTATATAATAAAGTAACTGTTCCCGCGACTCCGTCCGTGTAGAAGTCGCTTATCTCTTTCCCTTAGGAACGGTCCAGTTTTTCGGGATAAAAAGTATGTCCTTCTCCGGGACTCAAACTAGGTATATCAACACCAAATTCCATGTGAAGCGGTGCAGCGGTTTATCCGTGAAAGCGTAACAAACAGGCAGAGCTATTTTCTCATTTATAATATTAGCATAGATATCTGAGATCTTAAACAAATTGACCTAGTCTCAAACTAAGTTTAGCCAGTTTTACAATGTTAAATTTTAACGAACCTAATTCCATTCTCGTGAGATAAAGCTGTAACAATGACAGGGTTATAAAGTGGCTTAGGTAATTAAAGTGGTTGCCTGCATTATAGGCACTAGATGACTCTAAGCACACTGAAGTAAGGATTAGGAACCAATACTCGTGTTCATTACGAAATTATTTGCCCTACCGGGGACTGAACCTGGACCCAGTTTCGTAGGCAGGGTCACTCAATAGTTAGGCAAACTGCGTCGTCACACTCAGCTTTACTAGGATGTAGAATTAAATTATATTCCACTCAGAATCAAAAAGAGCACGCAATCGGTGGATCAAAGGAACAATATAAATGGATTCTCTCGACCAGTTAATTGTCTTGTTCCATGAGCATTTGTATCTTTTAACAACACTAAAAAAACTGCTGATTATTTTCATTTGCTTTGGGTCCTTTACGTTACTTTAAATGGCCAATTAAATTACCGCAATATTTTTTAAACTCGATATGTTTAGGTAAAAAATTAGAATATGGATATTAATGTGTATTTAAGATACATACAGAGACATTTTACTATTTTAATCTTGAGTTCAATTTCTAATGTTTTTTCTCAACACTTGAAAATGCACTACTAGGTCTGGTTTGAGGTAAGAAAACCTCACTTTTATCGTACAAAATAAAAATATCATTGACATATTTCATACTAAATACTAGTAAATACGTTCTTTTTTTTGTTCTCAGTAATTAAGAAAAGCATTATTGTCTGCTTCATCAGAAGGTCCAATTTATGGACTCGTATACTAAACTCGGCAACAACGTAGTGTATTGTATATGTATACGCAGATGGCGTTAAATTATTTTTATACGAGTATGTAGGTATGTAGAATTTTTACTTTACAAATAGTAAATAACAAAGTAAGGAAGAAACAGAAACAAAAAGGTAGGGCGACCGAACCAGTTATGGACAAGGTCCAATGATGGACACTTGACTCTTATTTTACAGAAGATAAAGGTTATTCATTTGTTTTGCAACAATCAATTTATAACCTTATGATCTTTGAATTAAAAGTAAAGTGTCCAACACTGGTGAGATCACCCTATGTACAAAATTGAACTTCTATGAGACTATGATTTGTTGTTGTAATTAAAGGCGGCAACTATTCTATCATGAGCAACAAGCTAAAACTAATTTTCAGGCGCTATAAAAACAGATTCAATTATAAATATAACTTTGTCTATTATGGCTATATTTGCCATTGTACGTTTCAAGTTTTATAGAAAATTATAATTTATAACACACTTGCGCCTTATTTGGCACATTCGGTTTATTAATTGATATTTTATCAATGGACACAACTGATTACTTCCTAAACCCTTAGCACTGACCTTCTGCGTTTACCGCCTCAGCAAACAAGGTGACGAGGGTCGCCAACGTTACCGCTATATTACCACTAAATCACCAGCTGCTTGTTAAAAGGCTTCAAGGCAAACAATATTCTCTTAAATTAGCACTGACTATAGTTTTGTACTTTGAAACACATGACGATGTAGTTAGTCTAGTTGGTGGTGACCCTGCCTGTAGCAAGTCCCGGATACTAGTCCCGGTCAAGTCAAATATTTGTGTGACTATATTGCTATGTATATTAGTATTTATTTCTGTATAAAGGTATGTTCATCGTTGTCTAGTACAGTTCACTGTTGTATCCACTTTCGGACCTTACTACAACGCAATTCGGTGAAAAAGTGGATAGGTACATCTCTTTGTAGTCAACAGAACTGTACAAGCATAGAGATTAGTTTGGGACTAGGACAATTGGTGTAAGATCGTCCCGCCGTTATTTATTTAAATAAAAAATAACAAACTTTCTGTAGGGTACGTTTGGCCTTATAAATAGCTGGATAATTTTGTACCTTGTCGCTTTAACGTCGTTGACGGAGTAGTTCAGCAGTTCAAATATTAAGTTAAAGTGACAAAGCAAAGTGTGCAGCTATAGTGAGATCAGCCAGGAATATCTTCCTTGAAGTATCTAACGTCTCGTTAGGCTCGTATGGAATAAAGACGCTTATTCACAACAATCGTAAATTTGTAACAAGCAACTTAATAATTAAACCCTTAATGTATTCCGCAAATACATTAAGGGTTTAATTATTTTTTTAAGAAATCATAACTTGGATTTAAGATGTAGGTAATCGCAGATAGGATCAAATTTACTATAGTTAGAACTGGGGGGTTATCATGAGCTAGCTTTGCAGTTCTGTTTACGCTCAGAGAAAAGGACAGAGCTATATAACCGCCATAGCTCTGTCCTTTACGCTGACCGTAAACAGAACTGCAAAGCTAGCTCATGATAACCCCCCAGGTTGGTTATTACGACATAACTATGCAGTTCTGTTTACGCTCAGAGAAAAGGACAGGGGGGTTATCATGACATAACAATGCAGTTCTGTTTACGCTCAGAGAAAAGGACAGAGCTATATAACTGCCATAGCTCTGTCGTTTTCTCTGAGCGTAAACAGAACTGCATTGTTATGTCATGATAACCCCCCAGAGCTATATAACTGTCATAGCTCTTCCCTTTACGCTAACCGTAAAATGAACTGCAAAGCTAGGTCATAATAACCCCCCGGAATCCTAGCCTTCTTGTCTATCACTCAAAATGTATGTGATGACATTCTCGTGCGTTACGATTAACCACGATGACAGTCGACTGTCATTTCATACATTTTAAGCAATAGAAAAGAAAAACGATAGGAGCGTTTGCATCTTGGCTAGGGCCTCGGGGCCTCTATACAACACGATAAACCCTTTTGTTTTTATTGTAAACGTTAAAATAGCTCTTATTTACTTGACAGTAACGGCGGTGACGTTTACAATAGTTTAAAAAAATACCATAACACGTCAAAGGCAATGTGATTTTACCCTGTAGAATTAGCCCAGTAAGGATTTAATTAAGGAAACTAATTAGGATCCTACAAATGGATAGTGTAATAACCACTCCAGCATTCAACCAAAACGAGTCAATAAAATATGAGTAAGAATTATTAGGGGAGATCGAAAGCCAATTTCTATGACATTGTATCGAGCTGAAAACTTCGGAAATTCGTTGCTCTTTCTACACTCCACAGGTTACGTGAAGTTGTCAGCTTGCTAATTGTCATAGGTGCAGAGAAATCGGCTTTGTCACAACTCACCTCGGTCTCCCCTACGTATATTACAAAAACATAGTGTTTACGACGTAAATGTAATACGCGCCGGTTTTAGTTAAATGTCCAGAGCCAGTTACAATCTAAATCAATCCTCCACGAGTCGGTTCAACATTGTTAGCTGAAACGAATAGTTTTATTTATAAAACTGAGTTGTAATTCGACCGTTTTAATAATAGTGGGTCTGTCACATAATACAGGATTGAATTAGCGTTGGTAGCTGCCAGCGAAAAAAAACCTTTTACTTATTGATGACGGGTATTTTTTTGTGGCATCGAGAAGGTGAAAGGTTACACAGGCACACCTGATGTTTACTGGGATCTGTGAACCATAGACGTTGCATTCTTAAGACCGCAATCCTATGACCGGAAATGTGTTGTCAACTCTGAGGACTAAGATGGAAAAAATGGTAATGTTTTACACTTTTACCAAGATGTGTCCATATTAACTCAAACTAGATCAACCATTGCAAATGGCGGCGGTGGTAACGGCGGAGTTTCCCGCCAAAATAAACACCGATCAAAGACGCTTTTCGGCTTCTTTTGTTTTTCAGGTATAGTGTTTACTGCTAGGAATTGTTTTGTATCGTTTCTGCTGCGTATTCAAGGTTTTGTATACACTAGTTGCGAAGTAAAGGTATTGCATACTTAAGTATCAGGGGCTCTGTCCTACTCGGTAAAACTACGTTGCTTTTGACATGTTATCGTATTGTCAAGTTTATGATAGCACTTATTCAGCAAATTCAGCAATAGCGGCCGAGTTAAAAACAATATACCTAGATGAAAAAACTCAAGGGAAGGACCTGGGGGGTTATTATGACATAACTATGCAGTTTTGTTTACGCTCAAAGAAAAGGACAGAGCTATAACAGTTATATAGCTCTATCCTTTTCTCCGAGCGTAAACAGAACTGAATAGTTAGGTCATGATGAACCCCCCTGTTGCACGTAAATTTACGCACGTTTATGCACGTTTTTGTGCAAAAATAATGTGGAATTTACGTCAAATTTCAAATATATAATGTCGAACATTACAACAGGTCATTTCCTTAAGTTTTTCACCTGTACTATAAAAGATAATTCACGCGATCTTAAACGATTCTCGAAAACTGATGAAATTTATGAAACTGACATAAGGGCTCGACGCGACCATCTGGCAGCTTACGTCACTCCTATAGATTTTCATGTTCTAACAAATGACATTGAAGTGGAGACAGCATTTCGCAGTTTATATAGTAATGAAAAATTTCAATTCCGGACCCAAGGCACCCCTTGGTATCATAAATATGAGGTAGGTTTAGGTTATGTTAGATCTTCAGCTTTCTCGAAGGGCCAAAACACCCAGAAATATGAGCTCCGCTTCTGCGATAACGTATAAGATGCGAATAAATCAAATAAATCGCTTAAAATACACGTCGGTAACAAACTAGTGGATTACTTTTTACTGAAATTGTCCAGAAGCATTCAGGACTAAGCTTCTACACTTCTGGTTTACAAGACTTTATCGTTGCCAAATTCTAAATATAACTACACCACGGCAACTGTATCCTAATTGTATCTCGCTACCATGTATCCAGATAATCAAACAACAATATTGACTTTATGGATCCGTGTTTAGACTGTGCGAATTGACTCATTCTTGTATCGCGTAGTATTGCTTATCGTTGCTGCGCGCTTACTGTGAACATAGTATCTACTTGAGCGATTAGACGTCTTCATCCCCCGTGACGTCACCGCCGAGCCCTTCGTTAGCTAAAAGCTACTAATGGCCGCCCACCGAGATATTTATTTATACATCATCGTAGTCTATCGTTTGGATACAGTCGGCCAAATAATTGCTTGAATTCGGACAAAGTCTAATAGGCTGACCTGCTAGAAGGCGTGTTCTTTTCATAGTTGTTCTTTATCTCTTATTATTTAAGTAGCTTAAAAACTTTGGTTTGTTTGTTAGGTATTTCAGATTGAAAAAAATATTCCTATGTAATTTAATAAACTCATATATATTATCATCATCATCATCATCATATCAGCCGAAAGACGTCCACTGCTGGACATAGGCCTCCCCCAAGGCTCTCCACATATTATGTAATAAATAAATTCGCAATAATAAAATCGAATTCACAAACTCGTACAATTTTTAATGAAGTACGAGTGGCATTCAACTTTAGTGTGGCGGTCAACAACTTGGAAGTCTACGCTAGGCGTAGGCAAACTAGGGGCCACCAGAGGCCCTAGTCAAGATGCATGCTAAGTTAGCGATATTCGAAAATCGAGAAAATGTAAGCTGAGGTCCTTGCCAAGATGCGTACGCTATTAAGCGTTTCTATTCTACACTGGTAGATCACTTCATACGAGAAGTCAAGTAATCTAGAGTGACGCGATTGGTTTAAAACAAAACGAATAGAAACCCTTGTTAGCATACGCATCTTGGCTAGGGCCTCTGATATTAGATAGCGTCAAACGTTTATGCACATACATTTCAAGTCGATTGAAAACATATATGTTAGTAGCGTTCGTATCTTGACTACAGTCTCTGAGGGTAAGTGGGGTCAGAGACCGATAGACTTGGTAATCTTAAGACTACCTTTTGAAAACTACAATCTTAAGGAATATTCATAATGTAAAAATTAAATATTATACGTAAAATATATCAGCATTAATAATGAAACAGTGTGCAATCAATCGTTTATTTAATTTAAATAAATAAATAAATACCAAAATCTCATACAACTTGACCTAGTCCCAAACTAGTACAAGACAACGATAAACTATCATGCCTATCGGTCATGGACAAACGATTTTCCAACCACAAAAAGGCTATATTGAAGGCCAACATTGCAGCTTGCATATCGACTCGGGTTTCCCTTAATTGCACGGTATTCCCCCGGCGGCGCCATTTTACACTGGCGTCACTGCTTCGGGCTGTCGACGCGTGTCGTTAAATTCCCTTCATTAGAAAAAAGTACATGCCTAAAACCCTAAGGGAAACCAAGAAGGTGTTTGCACTAATGTTTTACCGGCATACTTACTATCAAAGAGGCAACGTGTGATGAAGAACCTCATAGCCCAAGTAATTTTTTTACAATTTTTAGAGAAAGATAATTAAGAACTTGTTTTAAGGCGACTTGTAGGTATTTTTTGTAATGGTACCATTACAAAAAAAACCGCAAATGTATTAGTTTTTGCTAACCCAATTTTAAGGTATTTTTCTTTAACACATTACAATAACATAAAAATGAAAAAGTCAGGGAAACGCACTAATGAAAAAGATAAAAAATATATCCGTGATGGTAATATCGGTTTAGAACCACTTCAAAACAATAACATCGTGCACAAAGTTAATATGGGAGGATGTTTGCCCAATCCGTCGCCTTTAATAGAAACAAGATAATACGTTTAAATATTTCCTTTGTAAGAGCTGTCCCCAAGGCGAAGCGTTTAAAAAAACATGATGTTTATCTTACAATGTAGTTCCCATATAGTGTCTAACTTTCCGTAAATCATTTCCATTCGTAGGAAAAAATCTCAAATAAATTATTATGAATCATTTAAAAGTAATCGTTTGGAAATAGATTTCCGCACTCTTTCTGCACATTGTATCGGAGGAATGGACAAACAATAAAGTTTGAAGTAGAGCCGCAGACAGACAGTCGTATATCGCCGCGTAACGAACGGACGCAATAACAAATCTGCTCATTGTCGGGATAAAAATAACTTTGCGCGAAATCAGAGTTCCGTATGACAAAAGGTTTTTTGATGCATAGTTAAAGGTACAGTCAAGGTTATAAATATGTATACACTTTAGTACCTTGTCTAATTAACGTCATGTTTAAACTGCCATATGAAATTGTCGCAGCGATTAAAATGACAAGGTACTAAAGTGTATACATATTTATGACCTTGACTGTACAATATCGTTTTAGATAGACTGACGTCGTTTAAAGCTGCAGCTTGCTTTTTATTTTGTTGTTAGTTTGCTTTTTGTTTTTTTCCGAGTACGGAAGAAACAATAAAACATTCATTAAACTTTAGTAACTTCTTGAGATATTACGATTTGAAAGTTAGAAACGATGTAATTTTCAGTACAAACGCTTTTTAAATAAACCTTTCATTGATTGAAAAAAAAAAAAACTTATTAATACAGTACACACGGATACAAAAAATACTGAGTAGAAATTTTCAGTAGATTTGTTCGGGTTCCGTAGTCAAACTAGGAATCCTTTTAGTTTTGCCATGTCCGCCCGTCCGGCCGCAACCTAGCGCAGAGACTCTTAGTACTATGTAAAAAGCTTTAATTTGGCATGAATATACATATTCGTCACGTCAACAAAGTGGTACAATACAATATTAAAAAAAAAAAAATTTAGGGTACCTCCCCGACATGTAACGTGGGGATGTCTTATTTTTCTCGTCTAACCTATAGTGTGGGGTGTCGTTGGATAGGTCTTGCAAAAATATTACGAGTTTGTTCAAACAGTTATTCGATTAAGTAATCCGTTTGTAAAAAGTTAGTTGTAAGTTATTGTTATTACTGTTTTTATATTTGAAATTTTCACTGTTTAATAGAAACTGCCATTATGTCATTTTATGTAAATGTGTGTCCAAATAAATCATTCTTATTCTTATTCTTATTCTTAAATATTAAGCTTTAAAGCGCTATTTTTTTTAGACTGCAAGTGCAATGCGATAACATGTATAAAGTAATACAGTTTTTCCAAGTAGAGTAAAGCACCTGATTTATTATTATTATATATTACACAATTATAATTAAGGTTACTTTTATTTACCTATAAAAATATAATGTACATCGTAACTTGCCTAGTATCCATATTACAAGACTAAAGCTAACTTTGGGACTAGGTAGGTTTGTGTAAGATATTAATCGAACAAATAACATTCGCTCAAATACTCATAGTAATATTTTATTTATTTAGTCGGCGTCCTTGTAGTAACGATAACCGTAGACCCTCCGTAGGCACGAAATACTACGGCGTAGCTTTATAAGTTACAACTGCGTAGCTCTTGGTTATCTTGACATAGTATTCTAAAAATACTACATTGTATCGTTATATTGAAAGCTAATTTTACACAACGGAACCATTGTTCTAAAAACGATTTTAATTTCCACCGAGTTGAATTTTATAGCCAGTTTTGCAATGTTACTGAAAAACAGTTTTCTTTTAACGATGTTGTTGTAATTGTTTTTTCCTTATTTCAAAGATTTTTATTACTTGTCAGCCATTTTAAAAGGTTTAAAAATGCCTTTGTTTCGTTGTGTAGTCAGCTCAATTCATTTTTTTATTGCTGTTAATTGTTCGCGAAGGACAAATGTGAAACTTTACAATCCATTTGTATTTTCTACAATACGTCTAACTTTTTACCAGCCAGAAGGGAGGTTATGTTTTTCAAGTGTACGTTTATATGTATTATTTCTTTAACACGCTTTGCAGCCTAAATGGCTTAATAACATATGAGGTGTCGTTAGATTTGTCTTGGTTGTGGGAGTGACATAAGCTATAATGCCGATATTTTTTTTTTATCAAAAAATGCAGTCGAATTTAAAAGATATTTCCTTTTTTTTTCTCATTTCGGTTATTTACGTTGCGTCTAGAAATTGGAGCAACATCTTACTACGTACAAAATCTTTGTAATGACTAGCATTTTCAAACTCTAATTGATGTAATTCAATAACAGAAACAACTTACGATAGTGTTCAAGACATTCTGACTTACTTTACATAGAGAGCAAATGGGACGTATTACTTGAGACCATTAAAACGCCGTTAAGTTATGAGCTGCCAATTTCTGGTCAGAGGAAGAAATTGAGCTATATGACTACTATAAATCTGAAAACTAAAATTTCAAGTCCCGACATTCAGTGGTTTCGGCTGTGCATTGATCGATCTGTCATCCAGTCCGCTTCTTTTTCTGTATACATAGATAAGTGGAATCATCTATATAAATACCGTGCTAATACAAAACATTATTTCTATATGTTTTACCTAAATGCCGTTAGTCATAGTGTCTGAAGTGACAAACGCGGGGGCGGGGTCGTTGTGCTCGATATTTTAGGAAAACCACTTCGTTGATTGTATTTAATGGATAGACATAGGTATTTTGGTACCATTTTACAAGAGACAATATTACGCAAAGTAGTTTGCTAAACCTATTATTTATTATTAGAGCCTCTTCAAATAAAGGTCTGTTTTTTTTTTCAAAATGGTCCTTTGATAGACCACTTGTCCAATGGGTGGATGACATCCGTAAAACGGCGGGGAGCCAAAAGATGCAACTAGCACAGGACTGACGAGAGTGGCATGATAATGGTTTTCAAAGCAGGACTTAGGTGGCCACAGCATGTTCCACCCCTTAACCTAAACGGTACTGCTCTCACAAGAGTAAAGGTATTTAAGTATATAGGTCACCACCCGAAGACTGAAAGGACGATACCGACATAGAAAGGGCGCGTAGGGCGCTAGCGGCGCGAGCTAACATGATCGCACACAGGTTTGCTCCATGTTAGAAATCAGTTAAAGTGACCCTTTTCAAGGTTTTTTGTACATCCTTGTACATCTGCAACCTGTGGGCCCAGTACACTCGTAAGTCGTTTGACGCCCTGCGTGTTCAGTCAACAACGCGTTCAGGGTGCTGTTGCGGCTGCCCCGCTACTGTACTCGTAGTGCGTCGGGGACGTTCGCGGAGCCGCCCCGATTGCTTCTTCACCACTCTGCGTAATTAGTGCGCGTCCGCAACCGCGTCCTGGCCATCATCGCCGACCGCCTGAATTGTCCGTACATGAATCACTGCATCAGTCTTCATGTTCGGACTCTGACGAGTCGCAGTACAAAATGAAAATGTTTTTGTGCATGTACATAATATGTATATACCGGGTGTTGCCTGTAATATGAGCAATAATTTGAGGGGTCGTTTCCACACCACAAATGTAACAATATTTATTCTACAGCTTTTGGAAATTAGTTATTGTTAACTAAATATTAATGAATTTAGAAGCAAGCAATGTATTGCGAAAACTACGAAGTTTGTAAGCTGACAGTAGATGACAACTAGACTATTGGATGGAGTTCATTGAAAATGCTATTTAGTTTGTTCGAAAAAAATCCCAAATTATAAATTACCTATTTTTTTTAAGTTGTAGATCAAATGTTGCTACGTTTATAGAGTAGAAACGATCTCTCAATTTATTGCTCCTATTACAGGCAACACCCGGTACGTATATATATGAATTATTTCATGTCTAGAAAAATAACATTGGAATTTACGTTGCGTGAAAAAAGTCATATTTGCACGCAAAAATACAAACAAACAAACAAACAAACAAAACAAAACATTTATTGATCACAAAAGTATGAATTTGCTTACAAGATTACCTGTGATTCCCACACTAGGCAAGGCCTGTATCGTGGGACTCAATATCATTAAGAATTACCAGAGTAGTGCGGCTTGAGATTTAAGTTAAAATGTACATTAGATCTAATGTTTCGATACACAATAAACGATTAGTCTATTCAAAAATAAAGTAGGATCTGAAATAGTAATTTTGCAGTACGGTATGTGTGTGTATGTGTGTGTGAGTGTGTTTGTGTGTGTGTGTGTGTGTGTGTGTGTGTGTGTGTGTGTGTGTGTGTGTGTGCGTGTGTGTGCGCGTGTGCGTGTTTGTATGTCCGAGCATTGTGAAAAGGAAAGAAATGTAGCCCTCCGAGTGGTTAAGCTCTTGGGATCGGACGACGGGGTTCGTCGTCCACTACATTCACTTCAACACATTTAGGATTTCCTCAGATTTATCATAATTCCAGGATAGCAGAAGACTCTGAATGCGTGTTTTTGCCTCCATAGCCTGAGAGTGCCTTATGTCACAAATTTTAACCATTTTATTATAAATGTGCGGGAATAGAAATGTAGAAAACCGTTTGGCAAAAGCCGTGTTAACACAAGGTTTAGCAGTTTTGTATACTCTTCTTAGAGTCATGTTACGATGCTCAGTCAGTTTTCTAGTTTTAATATGCACAAACATTGTCACCCGCATTATAAATAATCTTCGGACACTCAAAACTTGAGCTTCTCTGAAAAGTTCAGAAGTAGGATACCGACGTGGTTTTCGCAAATAAACTTTTAAGACCGCCCTTTGTGCTCTCTCTAAAACGATCACGTGTGATTTAGCGGAACCACCCCACACAAGTATGCAATAGCTCAAAATAGACTGACAGAGCGCCAAGTATACCAGTTTAAGCAGTTGGCCATCGGTAGCCTCCCTTAACAGCTTTATGGTGTAAATTAGTTTACGAACCCTGCCGGCAGTCATCAAGATATGATTTTTAAAGTTGAGATTCTCGTCGATCTTAACGCCCAGGTATTTTATGGTGGAGACACTACTAATACAGTCACAGGAGCAGACTGAGCTTGGGATGTCCAGCCGTATCGAACACATCTCGCTATGGACTTTAATACTTGTCATGGAGAGAGGGGGACGGGATGCAGCAGTTTTATGGAATCCTAGAAATTTAGTTTTATCTGCATTGAAAGTCAAAAGGTTTTTATTTAACCATGTAGATAGACATTGCAGCCCCGACACAGCCACATCATAAGCATGTTGCCAAGAGTCACCATGAAATACTACAGCTGTGTCATCGGCGTAGCACAAGATTTCTCCATCCAGAAGATCCAGGGATACAATATCGTTAACATATGCAAGGAATAACGTTGGGCCCAGTATACTCCCTTGTTGAACGCCAAAAGATACTGATTGAGCGGCGCTAACTACATTTCCTATTTTGACACGTTGACTTCTGCCCGTCAGGTAGCTAGAGAACCAGCCCAAAGATGTTCCGCGTATGCCAAATGCTTCCAATTTCTTTAGCAAATAACACTGCATACGAGAGACTGTCCAAAAATAGCGCTCAATAAAGAATCAACCATCGCAAATGTACATGTATCAAACATGTGCTTCAATACAAAATAATACATAATGAATTCGCCGAGAAACTTAGCCCATCAAAACGGTTGTTAAACACGCGTCGTTAAAGTACTCTATGGCTTTTATGATGTGTCGACGCAAACAAGCAGCCGCTTGGTGTGACCTTCGTGGAAAGTTTTGTGTCTTACAGCTGCAAACTCACCGAGAGCAGCGCGATGTGGCGCGTTCCCATACCAAAAACGCCTCCGCCACGCCGCTAATTTTAGACTAGGTCGATTTTATTTGTGTGAGATTCTCCTTTGATAATTAGGACAGTAGGTCTACCTTATTTCTTATAAAGTTCAAAATGCATAATCTTATAAAGTTATAAAGGCGAAAGTTTGCATGGATGGTTCCACATATGTTTGTCACTCTTCACGCTGCAACGGCTGACCGGATTTTGAATGAAATTTGGAATTGAGATAGCTTACACTCTGGATTAACATATAGGCTACTTTTTATCTCGGAATATTGAAAAGTTACCGGGGGAATAACGATAATTGAAATCTACTTGGACGAAGTCGCGGGCAGACGCTAGTGGGTCATTATGCATAATTATCATAATCTATAATGGTTTCTATAATAATCTGTAATGGGATCATAATCTTTAATGATTTCTATAATAATCTGTAATGGGTTCTATAAAATAGCGTTTGAAAAATCCTGAAAAGTTTTAGGGTTCAAAATTAAAAACCGGCGACGACGACACTTGACTCACAAAAATTAGCGCTTTAAAGCTTAATATTTCATAAAGGAATTATTTAATCGAAAAACTATTTTTAAAAACCCATAATATTTTTGAAATACCTATCCAACTATATCCCATTGGAGGGTAAAACGAGAAAAAAAAATGCATCCCCACATTAAGTGTAGGTGCCCTAAAAAAATACATTATTTACTTTTTATTGTACCACTTTGTTAACGTAACTAATATGCATATTCAAGTTGAATTGCAGTTTTCTAGTACTAGTCTTTGCGCTAGGCTGCGGACGGACGGACATGGCGAAACTATAAGGGTTCCTAGTTTGACTACGGAACCCTAAAAACCATTATAGATTATGATCAGTATGTATGACCCATTATGCATTTTGAACTTTATATATTATGATAAAATCCCTGGGACAGTAGTTCATCTTCAAACAAAGGCAATAGGTATATCGCGCATGTGTGCTAGCCTCGATCGTACGTGCCGCGAGTTACCACATGCAAGCTCAACAGGACGGACCGAGCCGGTCCCTGTCGGGGCCGCGTTTGCTAGCGTGCAGATTAAATATCGAGTGAAGCACATCGACGCAATAATGTGGTCACGTAAATGTCATATATGGAGAACACTAGTTATATATAATATAACCTACTTTTCTATGTATGCTACGGCTATGGGAACGCTTTTTTTAGTAAGGGAACGTGCCGCATTACACCGCCACTGCTCTCAGTGGGTTTGCGGCTTTAATAAGAATTCTGAGGTCGAAGTTGTCGATGTCATTGCTTATCATTAATCTGGTAATGATCTTGAAAGACGATAATAAAGCACTTTATTGTTGCCGCTTCAGACTAATGAGGATATAAAAATAATCCAAAGGTGATATCGTCACTTGTAATGTGAATGAACGTAACCGCCAATGGTCGATTTTTCAGGAGAGGCAAAAAAGTAATTTGAATATTAGGAAACCTGTTATAACTTTTTAAATACTTATCCTTTTAACATTATGCTTATAGTAATTATCTTATATTTGTGTGATCTTTTAGAGGTCTCAAAAAGCCAGCAATTATAGTTTAGAAAATAGCAAAATATTATTTTCGACTTTATTTTGTAATTATTATGCTCTGCGAATTAACTAGTGATAACGTACCGTCCACTGTGGCATCTTAGCCTTCCCATTGCAATTTTCTTGTTGCCAACTTTATTGAATGAATATAGTAACAAAAAGAGCAAAAGTATAAAGAAATATCTACCTTTGGTATCATACTATTATCAAATTATTACGTAGGTACAACCTTTGAACCTAGAAAAAAGGCAATTATAAAAATATGTCAAGTATCCTCAGGAAGTGTGATGAGTAAACACAAAAAAAGCGATCCTAAATAAAAAGAAATTTCAGATTATCTTTCAAATCGTCAAAAAAATATAGTCCCGAAAATAAAAACGTAATTCATTGTTGTATTATAATTAAGGTTTTTGCTTTAATTATCTGCACCTACAGCACCGATAGTCAAAACAGCGGATACATGTAATATGGAATTTTTAAAAAAATATTTGTACTAATGAGATATTTTGATATTTAATTTTTGGCCATTATTCCTAGTGTTATAACTGACGTGACGTCATTACTAAAACTAACTGTCACATAACACACCCTAAACCAATAAACAAAGAAAACAGTCCGGAAATCCATTTCATCCGCAACCTTGTAGCTATGACAATTTATATGTGTATCTCGGTCGGTCTGTTTACCTCGCGCTGTATAAATAGTGTGGCATCGGCGACCGGGTCCAAAGTCGCCATGACACGTGGGTAACATTCTGAAATGTTTATTTGTTGATGTAACGTCAAATGCCGATACACTATACACTGTCTCAAGATTCGTTACGCACTCAATGTTCTTTTATGACTTGACTACTTAATCGTTTGGATTGTATTGATTCTGTAGATGTGGATGGTTTTCAAATTACAAAAATAATGTATACGTGCAATATCGAATGCTTGGGTAATGGACAGCTGTAAGCCACTTTTTAAAAAAGTTATGGTATTGTTAGTGAATAACGAAAAAGATACCACATTAACAAAACGTTTAATAATTAAGGTTTAATCTCTAAATATTAACAATAAATTAACCACAGCAAGTAATCGCTATTAGTTAAAGTTATCGCACGAAGGTGTCCAGAATGCAAAAAAGGGGTCCGTTCCTCTCTACAGCCGCTTAAATAGCTGCCATCATGCCATCTCCCCACCACTGCTGCTGCTAGGGATGTGCCATGTCACTAGTGATGTCAAACAATATTACCTCTGGCGTGCATGTACATACGTAATATCTGCTTGTTTTGTTCGTTAGAGCCCAAAGTCGAAACTTTAAAGAGCGCTCCACCATACGCAGTGGCAAGCTTAGGGAACAGTATAGGAATCTTCTGTATGAACCTCCGTGTAACACAGATATAGATGAAATAAACGTTTATAATATTATGTGCCTGAAAATATATAATAAACTGCCACTTGATCTTAAATTGGTACAAGGGAAAACTTTTCGAACTATGTAAACAAAATGGCTCTTCATTAATTGTTTTTATACTGTCAATGAGTTTAAGCACTACAACTAGAAATTGAAGATAATGTATAACACGTATTATTTTATTATTTTAAGGCATAGTAACTAAATCTAAATCTAAGTCTAAATTTAATTCTTATAATTGATACTTCAGATTTTGCATGTCGAATTGACGACTGAACACTGTGACATTTTAAATAATTCTTTTTAACACCTTGAATACGTATTCTTGCAAATAAAGATTATGATTATGAAGATTTTAGCCCAATTCTTTTATGGCGTGACCTTATTTTGTAATCTAATTTATGTATTTGTCTGCGCCTAATAAATAATTAATTATCAGGCGGACAATCTCACTCAAATTAACCTAGTTCCAAACTATTCTCTTGTATTTAGGTACCTACTAAACAGCAACAAATATGCTAGTTATATACTTCACCGTCCACAAGCCCTAAGCCAAGACGCATACGCTAAGTAGCGTTTCCATTCGTCTCTGGTAGATCACGTGACTTTTCGTATCTCGTGATCTACCAGTAACGTGGTTGGATTAATAAGCAACGAAATAGTTAACAAAACGATAACGTTATGCTTTAAAAACATAATAGAGGCCGATGTTGTGCTATTATAAGAAATAACGAGACGTCACACTTTAGTTGTCGGTTCATTAGTGCTTATGAAACTGGATAATCCGTGCTAATGAAGTGCGCGGTAAGCAGTCGCAAATGGGATTTAGCAAAGAATTTATCCAATTAATCCTGTATATTATGGCAGGTCAAGGTCACGCTCGTGTAGCCGTCGCGTCTTATTTGTACCTATCACTAGAGCTTTGAGTTAGTTTATCGTTTTGTCTTATTTGACCAGTTCGATTACCGGTTACGGAAGGTAGAATATCAAAAATTCTTAGAATGCAGTAATTGTTTTCAAATTAAAACAAAGTCTCTTTTGCGTAGAATTCACTAAAATTTCCAATATTTAAGGTAGTAGGTGTTTTTTCCACCCTGTATACCAGTAAATTGCTTTTTTATAATTATTACTTCCTGTTATTTTTACAAAACTCATGCGCTTCAACAGCGTGCGAGAAAGTAAACAAAATAATGGCTGCTGGAATTTGTCGTTATTGTAGGTTTATCTTGGTCATCAGTGTTGCCAATGACTAAAAGACATTAATATTTTCACTCAGAATTTTTTAAGATATCTATAGTGTCCGTTTCATAATGCTGCCATTTCATTGTGTATTCCCCCTACTAGTATAATAAAACATTTTTGTGGTGACTGTTCTTAAGCTGGGTCGCGAAATCTTAATTTCATGAAATAAAAAATAGCTACCAACATTTATTTTTATCACAACACACCATATATCTGTAAGTTTGGTTACTAGTCTTTAGAATTGATTGGGAACCTAAACGTAACGCTGGCCCGATCAAGTAATTTTTATATCATTTTATATCATGTGTCCAAATCTTCTTGATCACCAGGGTATGGCTGCTTCCAATGGCTGCTGCTCATGTCCTGCGGGGCGGTCTACGCCGTGTGCGCCCTCAGCACCACGACTCTCAGCTTCGTGCTGCCGGCTGCTGAGTGCGACTTCCAACTCTCCTCAAGCGATAAGGGACGGCTGACTGCCACACCACTCATTGGTAATTAACAAAAGTATTTGGACCCTATTATTAATAAAAAAGATAAAACATGTACAAAAAAAATATATCAAAATATATGTGTCAATTGTGAAAATTCTGTGTAATGTTTTTGTTTGGTGGACAATAAAGTGTTTTGTATTGTATTGTACAAAACTCAAAATCTGTTCTATTTATCTTATCGCGAAACCTAGTATTTTTCATTTCCTTTTTGTTTCTTAACATTCAAGTTAACAAGAGTAAAGTGAAGAAATGAAGACGACGTCATTTGCTAAAGAAGTTTCAATACCGAAAACAATGTTTTTCTATGCGATGGAGATCCTAGATATTCGTGAAGCACATGTGGATAACGTGATGATGATGATAATGATTTATTTTTGTTCCAGGAATGTGTGTAGGCTCGTACTTCTGGGGCAACTTGGCCGACGCTCGAGGGCGCAAGAAGGCCATCATTGGAGCCCTGCTGCTGGATGCGCTGGCTGCTTTCCTGTCCAGTGTGGTCCAGACTTTTCCCGCCTTTCTAGCTTGCAGGTATCCATCTAATGGTTTATATCATGCGAAATTGTGTTTTCTGGAACTGCTGCAATATAACCTATAATAAATATATTATAAAGTTTATGGTGATCAGCGAAAAAAATAAGTTTCTGAATTAGACTAAACTAATGCAGGTGTGCCTTGAAGTCAGTTTTTTAAAAATCACGAGTTATATCTTCATTTAAGCAGTTGCTTGTGCAACAATAATACATAGAACTCGGACTTAGACGGGAACACTTCTGAAAAGGCCGTAGAGTAATACATTTTGTTTCATCAACGTGGGTCTGAGATACGATTATACAATTAGTTTTACATCTTGAGTTCAAAGTGGTATTACTAGAAAGGATCAGCTTGGTTGTTCAGGCCACGTTCCACTGCAGCCTGTTTACCTATTGTTTGTAGACGTGGCGTTTTTACAGGTTCTTCTCCGGCTTTGGCATCATAGGTGCCACAGGGCTTATCTTCCCTTACTTTGGAGACTTCCTCTCGCTGCGCCATCGTGACGTGATGCTGTGCCGACTCGAAGTATTCTGGACTTTAGGCTGCATATTACTACCTGGTAAGACTAGCAATATACATTTTTTCTAATTTAATAATTGGCAATTGAAGATTTAAACCGGTCATTATGCTCTTCCGTACATATTATAATCCTACTGTAGCATTCACAGTCATACTAATGCACACATTCTTAAGTGACAAGTTATATAGTGTAAACTTCTTTTGGCCCGCTGTATTATTTATTTGAGACCCAGTTGTCGGTTTTAGAAAGGGTACTTTACCAAAACTTTTTAGGTCTACGGTTAATTTTAGAACTTCCTAGTTATTCATTAATTCACCAACGCTTTTCAGGCATAGCATTCCTTATCATCCAAGACCCACGCTTCAGATGGTCTGACAGTGAGGATTTCAAGTATACGGAGTGGAGGGTCTTTGTAGCTGCCTGTGGGTTACCCAGTTTGTTGGTGGTGGTGTTGCTGGTGCCATTCCCTGAGAGCCCTAGGTACCTGTTGCACGTAAATAAACCAGAGAGGGCGCTGCAGGTTCTTCAGAGGATATTTGTGGTCAACACAAGGATGAATGCTAAAGATTTCCCAGTGAGTACACATAGAGAAATATAATTACAAATGCTCGTATATAACAAATACTAAAGTTTTACAAACGCCGATTTTACAAGTTAGTTTTCCGTGCTGTGTCTACATTAGTGTCAAAGATTTTATCAGAATTTATTAGTACATATATATATAAACTAAGACATATTATTCAACAAATTTTTTGAACCGCATATTTAATAAACCAGTCATTATTTAAAAATTTAAAAGTTTTATTACGAGTATTCAGGTTAAAGGTTATATTACTCCAGCAGCTTCTAGAAAATGTGGAACATTTTTGTAGGTGGAATCGATGATTAGCGCCACCGAAGGTGACGAAGAAGAAGAAGTGGTGGCTGCTGACAATAACGGCAACGAGACCAAGGCTGCTCTGACTTGGAAGCAGCGCTGGCAAAACTTCTGGATCCGCAAGAAGATGCTTACAACCCAGCCGTTTGTCGGGTTGCTGGCACTCTGTTGCTTTGTCGACTTTGGGCTCATGTTCAGGTATTTTTATAAACTGCTTAATAGAATCTAGTATATGGAAGGTTAAAAGTGTATATATCTACCCAAACAAATTATCATAATCATATCAGGTGAAAGATGTTGACCTGCAGTTTGCAAAAAAAAAACTATAATAACAGCCCTTTGACACCGGAACCGTAAACGGTACCGAGGTTAAGTCTCAGCGCTTGCCATGTGCAACCATGCGCTAACCATGGCATACAAGCAGCAGCTGGTCATACGTGAACGAAAAACATCGTAAGAAATAAAGTAAAGTCCAACAGTTGAGTGTGTAAGAGTCGTTATAGCAAAAATGGTCTTAAAGGTTTGGAGTGTCTACCAGCACAAGACAATAAAATACTATATAGGAATAGGTAAAAGATTGTACTCCTCCACTACCATATTTAGTAAAAATTACTAAATTTAAACTTTGTACCCTTTTGTGAGCGTTATGGTAACACCTCAGTTATTTTCCTGTGATAAATAATGTGACATCTCATTGCCTCTGTTTTCAGCTACTATACGTTGATGATGTGGTTCCCGGATCTGTTCGAGCGCTTCAGCCAGTTCGCGGCAGTCAACGAGGGGGTCTCGGCCGGTGTATGCGAGGTCACCGCCAATATCTCTCAATTTGAGGTGAGTCTACCGCCACTTTCATCAACTATTACCGGTTCCGCTGTATGTTTATGACAAAAGATATGTGTCAGCGCGTCTTAAGATTAATACTGTTTTGCCGGATAATCGCCGGTTGGTGTCTCTCCACTTTACTAAATTAAAGTTGTCTAAAGGGCCTCTGTGTGTTAGCTTCGGCTCGATGTACGACGTCCAAAGGTCCGGGACTCCCATAATCCCGTGTTTGATAGAGACATAGTAGTAGTAGTGGTGTATCGATTTATGGTAAGTCTAGCAAAATAATACATATTTTTGCATTACTTTCTTCCAAAATAGATAGTTTCACTATCTATTTTGGAAGAAAGTAAGTATTATGAGCAGAACAGAGGCAGTAAGTATTATGAGCTGACAAGTTTCAGACAAACAGCATTTAGGATCGAGATATCTAACTTTTCAGCTCTACTCTTTTCAATGATTGGAACTGGACAGGTTTTAAGAGTTAATAATATGATACTTAGGTCACAGAACGTAAGGACGTCATGTACGGAAGTGGTCATTGATAAAATGTTGGTCTTTTTATATTTCAGCAACCTACTGTTTGCAAGCAGACTCTAAACAATGAGGTGTACACTCGGACACTGGTTGTGGCCCTGAGCTGCGTGCCGGTGGCGTTTGCTGTGGGCATATTCATCAACTTTATCGGCAAAAAGATCATGCTTGGTAAGTGCTGGTAACAAATAAACTTAAGCATAATAATGGGGTCGTGGTGTACGTAAGTTAGTACATGTTTTTGTTGTTTTATGACATCAAGTATTAGCAAAATATTACTGTAATTAGTCTACTTAGCAGTTTTTTGTACCCATCCAATTATATAATTGTTTGTATTGACTACTTTATTATCACCTCAACGAAAACTGCGAGCATAAAGCTCCGTCAGCGCCGTGGCTTGTCTCGGCATCGTACTACTCGTAAGTGGGTCCTTTATTGACGCATTGGCACAGAAAGTCATGTTAATTAATTCTTAATTCTTTGTTTGTCGTGTCGTTTTTGAGTCAAGAATTGTATTTTCTTATTTATAACTTGGAGTTTTTTTGTATTTCAATCAAGCAGAACTTAATTGTTAATATCAAATTGTGTCTTAGATGATCAATAAAAATGTTTCTTACCATTTTCTTGTATTGCAGTGATGATGCTAATCAGCTCCGGGCTGGCAGTGCTCGGACTGAACCTGGTTCGGTCTTCACTGGAGAATCTGATCCTCTCATGCCTGTTTGAGTCTATCGTCAGCTGCACTGAGGCCGTACTGTTTTGCGTGATATGCGAGATTTTCCCTACTAAAGTCGCGTGAGTACTAAATGGACGTGTTGATATATTTTTATTTGAAGGGAATTCATCATCGATCCGGATGGAACCAGCCTCTGCATGAGTAGATACAACGCCCCTGGTGGAAACCTACCTTACCCAAGCGCATTATGAGCAGCTTTGGGATCTTTAACAGTATCAGTATACAAAAAGTTCTGCCTTCATGCGGTGTCGTATCTCCTCAACATCTAAAGTCACTTACACGGCAACTCTCTTAATGGCAACAAAGCCGGTAACACAGCTGTCTTACTCAAATTTGTGTAATGTGTAATGTAATAAGACGTCCTTACTGTTGATGGGCAATTATGGAATACGAAACCTTAACTAACGTAGATATTTACTTTTCATATTGAAGCTTGTGGGTCCACCAAGCCGAAAATATAAATAAATAAATAATTTGCTTATGCTGAATATCGAGGTCTTCTCTTCTTGCTCCTGTCCACTCTATGATTCCTCTGACATTCTTGAGCCACAGTATCGATCACCGTCACGTATCAACTCGCTTATTTGGCAGGTTCCTATATCAAAAATAATTGGTGTAAAGAATGGTGTACTCTTAGGAATACTAAGTATTTGTTTGGTATTGCAGGGCGACGGCGATGGCGGTTGCTGTGATGTGTGGCCGTGTAGGAGCCATCGTAGGCAACGTGATGTTTGGCGCGTTGGTCGACCATTACTGCATCGTACCCATATACATATTTGGCACACTGCTTATATGTGAGTATAACTATTGCTTCCTAAATTTTACTCCCTGGAAAAAGAAAAGAAAAAAGAGCCCATTACTTACAACTACGAGTACCGGGACTATCGAATGAACATCGAGCTGACTTCTTTCAGTGTAGTTTTTTTTTGGTACTACCATTGTCATAATATGTCATTGTTTTGTTTCAGCGAGCGGTTTACTCTGTATAATGATCCCAAAGAGCACGCGGCCGGAGCGGCCGCAGTAACCACTTGTATTTTATTAATAAACTTTATGTGTAATAGTAAATGGCGTCTTTTTCTTATGACCTTACTTATATTCGATTGTAAACTGATGAAAACGCCAGCGAATTTAAGCATTGTTGCTGATTGTAAACGCACTATGTTGCTCTAAGATGTTGAGAGTAATTAGGTAATGCAGAGAAGTTTTTTTCTGTTTTGACGCGAATGGGGAATGATTCTTTGACGCAAATTGGGTTATCCCATAATTTTGTAATGTATAGTGATTCAAAAACCATTTCGAGAAAAAGGGTTGTAGAACCATTCCCTGTTATCAGATTATTTTACAAAATTAGTATTAAATATGTCGGAATTTGAGTGTGGTAAGATAGGAGACTTACTGATTTCCTCGTCGGGTTCTTCATGGCCATCCATAATTAAACAGTGGATTGCAAATCACTATATTTATTCACTTTATTAGGCACAGATTAAGATTAATAACGTAAATAAAGGACAAAGTATTCTTAATATTGATTAAAGTGATTCAGGCGGAAATATCACTCCAATTAGACGTGAGGACCGCACTATCTTTTTTAAAAGCTTACGAAATTAACGAACACTTTTATATCATCACAACAACTATATCGCCTGTCCTCCCGTCACCTGATCCACGGATTGCATTCCTCATCATAGATGGCGTAGTATCACTGCCGACTAGCTTGTTAAATTAACCAATCGCCACCAGGTGGCGGTACTATCCTAATTATTATCGAATTGACATCTAAAACGCCGACACGGCCATTCTGCTGCAGGTCGAGCTCGACATGCTCTGCGAAATGAAAACAATCACATCGACTAAACTGCCAACGATTCAACCACTCGGCTTATCTGACAGTGAATCTTAGCACTTGCAAAGAGGCCCCTGTCCTCATTTTTTTCTTCAAGTCACGGAGGGAGGCCCCTGTCCTCAACCTTTTTCACAGAGTTATACATAATTCATAAAGGAGGCCCCTGTCCTCTACTTTTACTATTGACATCACAAAAGGAGGCCCATGTCCTCGACTTTTGTTTTCGCTACTTGACATAAAGGAAGCCCCTGTCCTCCACTTATTTCATAGTAGGTACAAGTCTATCAATTTTCAGTCTTACAAATGGGAGGCCCCTGTCCTCAACCAGATACAAAAACATATTTTTATAAGGTGGTTAGGGTTTTCATTCATGCAGATAATAATTTAATTAAAATATTTAAACCGTGGTAGCACTCACAAGATTGACCATTAACCATTTGATATATCATCTGGACATAGGCATTAGTAGAATATAAAGAAGTGAATTTAAACAGAACGAATAAAGATTACGCAAAGTAGGCTAGGCTAAATTACTAATATATAGCCGTCTCGAAACCAACCCCACGACAAAAAAAAACTAATAAACACAATATAGTTATTAAAACCATCACGTTATTTAACATTCACGATAGTAACGTATAAGTTATTAAAAAGATCTAATACATCACATCAATAAAAATAATGACTTAAAAGTTTGAATCCGACGGGAACCGATCCTTTAATAAAACTCGAAGTCGAACAATATATTTGTAACTATGTTTCAGTTACGATTCAACATGTCATAATACTTGTATAGCTAACTTTAGTGTCGCGTATAGTTGCTCACGCGTAACAAATTGAAATACTAGTAAAGTTAAACTAAACGCTGCTTATACCTGTAGAAAATGAAATACTCACATAATACTAATGTGGTAGTGGAGTTGATGCGACAATGTCTTCATTTCCAGCGTCTAAATTTTCGTCCGCCGACAGAGCTATCTGACCAACACAGTTCCCCGGCTTTGGTGCGAGGCGAAGCTGATCATGGGCAACTTTTTTCGGTCTTCCTTTACCTGTTACTCTTCTAACTTGGTAACGGTCACGGGGTAATATTTTCCAAATTTCGTATGCGTCTGGGTATTTTAAGTCCAGTCCAATTTGAGATCTTGGATTTGTCTTAAAAAGCACAATTTCGCCTTTCTGAAATCTAGTAACGTGTGCTTTGCCTTTGTCAAATCTTTGCTTATTTGCTTGTCCACGATCTTCTATTTTTTTGCTTATATAGTTGTTAAGTTGAACACGATCAACGGTGCCTTCGGCTTCGTCTATAAGAGATATAAGTTCAGCCGGGACAGCACACGTTTTGCCTGTTAAAGCTTTTATTGGACTTACATTGGTTGTTTTGTTCTTAGTACAATTTATGGCTAACTGCAGTGCATCAAGGCCTTTTTTCCAGTCATTCATTTCGTAATTACGAATGATAGTTAATCCATTTTTCACGACCGCCATCATTCGTTCCACTTGCCCATTTGAACGACTAACGCCAGGTGCTATAAAATGTTGATGGATACCATGCTCTTTACAATAGGCCTCAAACTCGGCTTTGAAAGCAGTGTCTTGATCGCTGATGACTTGTTTCGGAGCTCCAAATAGAGAAACAAGGGTTTTTAGGGCATTAAGCATTGCTACAGAAGTTTTATTCGTGGCATAGGTCAATGTTGTGTACTTGGTGTAAGCGTCGATAATCACTACTACATATTCATGTTTGTCATTCCGTTTGGTCAATCTTCCCGTCATATCAATATGTACCGTGTGAAACGGAATTGGTTCTTTCTGAATCGGGAACATTTGCACCTGTTTTGCTCCAGAAGCTCCCTTGCTTGTTTTGCATATGACACAATTATCTATAAATTGTCTAACAGTGCTGGACATATCTGGGAACCAATAAACTTCTCGTAGTTTCGCCAGAGTTTTCTCCCAACCAAAGTGCTTGAGCGCTGTATGGTAAGCATTTATTATGCTCCATTGGTACGTTTTTGGAATAACCTTCTTCCAAACACTGCGTCCTGGTTCTTGTTCAGGGCTTTGGCGTTGCAAGGTGTTATCACGTAATCGATACTTGTCGACTGCATCACCGCGTTCTATATTCTTGATGATCGCGGCCAATTCCACATCGCGCCGTTGCTCAACTACTAGCCAAGAATCGGCGTTACATGCTAGATTAATACATGCTGTTGGGTTGCGGCTGAAGAAATCGGCGTGCTTCATACGACTACCCTGTCGATATTCGATCTTAAAATCGTAATGTTGGAGAAACGCTAGCCAGCGATGAATCCTCGGTAGCAACTCATGTTTCTGCATGGAAGCTTTAATTGCGTTGCAGTCTGTGACGATCGTAAAAGTCCTGCCGTAGAGGTACTGCCTAAAGTGTTTGACCGCTCGGACGATAGCCAGCGTCTCTAACTCGTACGAGTGGTAATGGCTTTCAGGTTCAGTTGTTCTCATACTCATGTACGCAATAACGTGTTGTCGACCGTCCTTTATTTGGATGAGAATTGCGCCAAATCCTAGACTACTAGCATCTGTGTGAAGCTCGATTGGTAGTTCCTCTGAAAATATCCTAAGCACCGGGACTGAAGTCAAACGTCGGATGATATCCAGCCTAGCGCTTTCACATTCAGCTGTCCAAATAAATTTGGCGTCCTTTTTTGTCAAATTATACAGTGGTATCATTCGTTCTGAGAAAGAAGGTACAAATCGCCTAAAGTAACCCGCCAAGCCGCAAAATTGCCGGACTTGTTTAACTGAACATGGCACCGGAGACTTTTCTAACGCGTCAACTTTCTTGGGGCTTGGTCGAACCGTACCTTGTGAAATAATATTGCCAAGATATTCAACGGAGCGCTTGAAAAACACACACTTGTTTTTATTTACAGAGAAACCGGCGTCTCGCAGAGCACTTAGGACTTTGTCCAACATGTCAAGGCCCTCTTTAAAAGTTTTACATTTAATCAATACATCATCCATGTAAACAAGAATGTCATCTAGAAATGGGCGCAGTGCTGCCATTATTGATCGCTGAAATACAGCCGGGGCATTCATTAGGCCAAAAGGCATCATCACGTACTCAAACAAACCGTCTGGAGTAATAAATGCTGTTTTGGATATGGACTCCTCCTTTATAGGTATCTGGTAAAATCCTTGCGCCATGTCAAGGCATATGAAATAAGCTGCGTCTGCTAACCTATCTATCTGGTCAGAAATTATGGGTAGCGGAAACTTAATCGGAACAGTATTGCTATTAAGTTCTCTGTAATCCGTACACATACGGTCATCGCCATTTTTCTTTTTAACGAGAATTATCGGGCTCGCAAACTCTGAAGTACTCTCACGAACTATACCGTTAGCAATAAGGTCATCAACTATAGTTTTCACTTTTTGGCGCTCAATGGGTGCCATTCGATATGGTCTACGGGACACGACTTTAGTAGAATCTTTAAGTTGAATCTCTAAATAGCCTGTGTTTACTTTTGTTTTTGGTATTCCGGTAGCAAAAACACCTGCGTTCTTATCTAGAATTGCCTTAAGCTCCCGGATTTCTCCCAAATCAGTTAAATCGGTATCTAATTTTTCGGTCAAATCATCATTAACTAACACAGTTAAGGTCTGAGAAGTTCGCATCAAAGTGGCACCGTCAGTAGTTATATTTACAGCTAGTCCAGGCATTCTTACTAAATTTGATCCGATTAAAAGCTCACAAGGGATCTCGTGGTCTTCTACTACATGAAATATTATTTCAACAAAAATTTTGTTAATCTCACACAAAACTGTAATACACTGACACGAAAGGACCGGCGTGCCAGTACCTAATCCTTGAAGTAAAAGAGGATAGTCCTCTCGTTTACCGGGCAGAGAACAACTTAACGATTTGCGTACGAGAGAACGGTCTGCTCCACTGTCAAATAACGCCACCATTGTTTTATTGTTTACTGTAACTACCATTGGAGTGGAGACGTTAGGCTGTTCTTGTGCCAGAGCTATTTTATCACCTTTGTCTCTTATTTTTTTAAAACAAACAGTTTCTGTGTGGCCTAGTTTAATACAATATGTACATTTTTGTGTAGATTTTTCGAATTTAGGGTCTGAACTAGGCTCAATGGCAGTAAGTAGCGATTTTGGTTCCGTCACCTTACTACTTAAACAATTTTTTTGGATGTGGCCCAACTTTCCGCAACTAAAACAGGCTAGTGTCTCCTCGCGGTTATTTCGTAGTCTAGGCCGTTTTGCGGGGGGTTCGCTGCTCCTAGTATCTCGGGGCTTTGTCGTTGAAGCCACAGAAATCAATTCGGGGACAGTTAAACATTTACTAGATATCAATCGCAGTCGTAAATACTCATTATCGACACAACCTATAACAGCTTCAACTGCATCTTTTTCCTTATCACCGCTTATAACTCTTTTCCAAATATTCCACGCTTTAGTAATAGATTCCGCGGGATTTGACATGTCAAACCTAAAATGTCGCAGCTTAAGAATGTCATTAGAATACCGCGCCTCCGGTTCAAAAGTTTGCACAAGAGCATCGCGCATATCACTCCATAACGGGGACTTTACAAGCCACGTGTCTCCGAGGGTTTTGGCTCGGCCTTGTAACAACCCTGCAATTTTGGTACAAATTTCGTAATCTGTAAGGTTCCAGTGTTGTTTAGCGCGATCAACATGTTCACACCAGTCCCGAACAGGAACTTCACCGTCAGGATTAAACGGTGCTATATAAATGTCGCTCAACCTAGGTCGCAGTGTCGAGGTCGTGGCCTTTGACAATATTCCGGCTAAAAGTTCGTTATTTGCGTTCAAATTAGCTTGTTGTTGATTCGTTAGTTTTTCTAATATGCAGGCCAATGATGCTAAAATTTGGCCAGATTCATTGTTACTTGTTAGGTCAGGAATTTGCGAACTATTAGAGGCACAGGGCAATACATCCCACTTCTGATGTCGGAATTTGAGTGTGGTAAGATAGGAGACTTACTGATTTCCTCGTCGGGTTCTTCATGGCCATCCATAATTAAACAGTGGATTGCAAATCACTATATTTATTCACTTTATTAGGCACAGATTAAGATTAATAACGTAAATAAAGGACAAAGTATTCTTAATATTGATTAAAGTGATTCAGGCGGAAATATCACTCCAATTAGACGTGAGGACCGCACTATCTTTTTTAAAAGCTTACGAAATTAACGAACACTTTTATATCATCACAACAACTATATCGCCTGTCCTCCCGTCACCTGATCCACGGATTGCATTCCTCATCATAGATGGCGTAGTATCACTGCCGACTAGCTTGTTAAATTAACCAATCGCCACCAGGTGGCGGTACTATCCTAATTATTATCGAATTGACATCTAAAACGCCGACAAATAGTTATTTCTAATTTATCATTTGACATTATTTGACCTGTAATTTAGTGACGTCACAATCTTCATTGGTAAGTTGTGTCTAATCTGTGATCAACCATAGTACTGCATATAATATGAGTCCGGAATGCAGTTATAAATAAATAATGTATATCGCATTTTGTCTTATTTATTTCTGTTTTATTTTAACGCTTATTAAAATTAAGACAATTTTTAACTGTATATAAACATGACAAGGTCAAATCTTAAAAAAATGGTATGATTAAAATACAAGTCCGTTTTGGAACCTCCGCCCGTAGGCTAGTCTGTGGGTGAAATTGTCAAACTCAACTAACTAAAAATAAAATTTCGGTTTGTTTGGTGTGCAACGTATAACTACTCGTTTTCTGATTTTCTGTATTTTAACCACATTGCTTCAAATTCTACGATCCTGCTATACATATTGACCATCGCCAGATCTTGGATACCGATATTCTTGCTTATAATGACGACCAACGCTGTACATTTATTAAACTTTGTAAGGGCTGATTCCACTAATCTACCCAAAGTGGATATAGTAGTCAGGATATTGACATACTTGGGAGACAGCTCCAAGCACAACGTAGCTGAAATACGTGGAGCTAAAGCTCTAATGTAAGTATGATTTAGGTATAAGAATATAACGTTCACAATACCATTAATACGTTTACCTATATTGACATGACTTGACATTGACATTTTACGTGATCTGACAGAAACGCGTACTCTCAAACGAATTCAATAGTTTTAAAGCATTTCTCAAACAAACCAGCTTGTAGTGACGTCATAAAATCATTTTCTTTAAAAATTAAAATTAATTAATATATTGATTTAAATGCAAAAACCGTGAAATTACTGTCTTCAATTAGTCTATTTTATCGAAAAAAAAATTAAAAACTAGTGGTATTTTTTTTTGGGATAACCCAATTATGTCGGATTTACCCGCATTGTCCTTAGCCCTTCAATATCAACGGCTTTAAATTTATATCAACCTCTTAAGGTCGTTCTTTGCTCACAAGACTTTTCTACATTGTTTATTGGAGTTAATCTAGCACCAAAAAGATTCCCCGTTCCATTTTGCTCTTGGATATTGCCCGCCATGCAAAATTAAAGCAGTGGAAATGATAGAACTGAATCAATTTGAATCAAAAAACTATTTATAGGGTTTCGGGTTTTTGAAACCATTGAGTATTTTTATTCCAGACTTCGTCAATACGAGGCTTAGAACCTATTTCACGATATGATGTTAAATTTAATCAATGTTAATCGACTGTTAGTTCATACAACTTGACAACTGTTAAAGCTCTAATCGTCTGTTAAGTGGTTAACAGCGTATGGTGAATTTGGTACTTAAATGATTAATTCCAAAATATCTAAATCGCATCTACTAACATGATATAAGTATTGTAATCAAGTATTGTATTGTATGTCTTTGTATAGCAATCATAACAATTTATCTTTAGTCGTGGCACTAACCTTGTATAGTAGTAAACGTGCTAAGCGTAAACTGTTTTTATTGATCAAATAATATTTTCTTACGAACCATAAAATAAATTGCAAGCAAATATTGCGAAATCATACCAAATAATTTACTGTGCAAGTATAAGTCTCGAAAATCGGACAATTGCGGCGACAATAATTATATTTTTATTAGTCTTAAATTATAATAATATAAGATCCAGAAAGCGGTAAGCATGGTTCTTTAGAAAATGAGCTTGCTATCAAGTACAAGCAACAATCTGCTGTGAAGAAAGGCTTGAGGACCATTCATTTATACTGGAATTTGCGGAAAGAAGTATAAAGATATTCCGTGTGCAAAAACGTCAAAAGCTCGCGTTTCGTTAATACTTTATTTGATGTCTTGCTTATTCGTTTGAAAACCCAGAGCAAACTGCCTGTCGGTAAATAAATTTGAGCACGTCCCACACCCCGCACGATAAAAGTACCATTATTTTATTTTCCAAATTCCTGTCAAACATGTCTCCAAAATTGGCGTTGTGTCTTGTATTAAGTATTTTTCGGGAATCCCTAAATATGGACAGCGAGTGGGCGGAAATGATCGCTACAAACCCATATCCAGAAATTTGTACCGAATCAACTTTTAAAACTAAGGCAACTATGAGATATTGCATACTTGAGCAGATGTGGATGGAAGAAGTTCCTATGAATATGCGTCGTTTCATCCCTGGGGATTTTAATTTTACAGCCGAAGTTCACAATTTGATACCAATCCGAAGTAAAACAGACTCAAATGGAACAGATTGCCTTCTGTCACAGCGCACTCGAGTTCGGAGTGTCCCATATGAATGTTACACCACTAAACGTGATCATGGATATTGGCAGGAGCGATGGTGGAAGTTCGCTGGACAAATCATTAATGAGTTACGCTTCGTTTTCGATTTCGTTTTACATGACGATCAGTGTAATACACATATTGAAGATCAATTTTGGTATTTGATATTGTATTTAAAGAAAATCGTAACGGAAACACCGAACCCGTTCACACTTGCCAACGCAATTAATTCAAACGAAGATTTTAAACTTAATTTTCAACAGAAAGTGCAAGCTATTAAAGTGAATATTTCGGAAGTAAAACGTGATTTGGTCGCGGAAATCCAGATATTATTACAGTCGTTTGAAGATTTGAAGAATGGTCTATCATTAGTTAGTTCGGTATCGCAGCGCGAGCACAACATTAATAACAATATATTGAAAGTGAAGACTTAATAAGCGTTCTTTGAAATGGTACATTTTAAGCTACATATACATATGTACAAACAATAACTAAGCCAACTATAACTATTACGAAAAATATAGAATAAGGGATATTGTTTGTTCATTTGTTGTCCTTCTTTAAAAAACAACGGATCAAGTACGAGTTGGACTGGAGCACTGAGGATTCAGCACCTGCTGTCTTATTTATATGAAATATTTGTAACGAAGTCCTGCCGTTTCTTACTGTCTTTATCAGTAATGAGCCCCACTTTAGATAGGGGACATGTATATTGAAAAACAATAATTAAGTTACCGATTCTGTAGATAGATGTATACGGTCAAGGCCTTTAACTGTTATGCCACTATGGAACTCTGTCATAATGACAGCGTCAAACCACATGAAATAAAGCTAAAATTCATGATTAACTAGGTATTTTCTGTTCACAGATTTTTTTATATCTCAAAGAAATTTACATTTTACTTAATGAGAATTTATTAAAATTATAACAGCATTTTGTCCAGTGAGCATTTGTGATTTTTATTAATGTTATGTATTCAAAACCAAACGGGTAGAAGTAAAATACAATTGACTGGCACGGTATGCAGACGTGCAGTGCGAGACAGGGCCGTAATTATCTGACAGGAATATTTTGACAGCAAAAGTATGAATGTGTGTATGTAAACACTTTATTTTACAACACACGGAAATTCAAATATAAAAAATACACAGAATAGGAACGTACAAAGGCGAACTTACCCCTTTAAGAGATCTCTTCCAGCGATTGGATGATTAAGGAAAATAAGCAGTGGCAACGAGTAGACACGAGTACAAAAAATATAATAAATAAACACTAACAGACACATATATGTATAAAAGTAACAACAATAAATGTCATACATACATATCATCACGCCTTCATTCCCAAAGTAGATTAGGCAGAGCTGCAGAAGTACCAACAACTCTACAAAGACTTGTTTATAATTCTGTAACCACATTCTGCACAACCAAGCCAAGATATATACTAGCGTATTGACAGTTCGCAAGCCGATCGCCTAACAGTACTACAAGCCCTTATTCCCTTAGTCACTTTTTACGACATCTACGGGAAGACATGGAGTGGGCACTATTTTAACCCGGCAACCACACGGGCTACGAGTATATATACATATATAATGAAACAAAGGACAGTATATTGACTCTGACATTTTCCACATGTCTCTACATAAATTTGTTTATGCAATAAAAAGTAAAAGTGAAAGTAAAAAATAATAGTAATAATAATAATAACAATAAGAGAGAGTAATAATAATAATAGAATATCATAAGGGAAAAATGAAAAGTTTTGTTTAAATAAGCACTTATTATAATTGTGTAAGTTTGATTATTTTGGAAGAAAGCTGTAATGTAACACTTTGATCTTATTATGAGTTTCTCACTTAAGTGCATGCATTAATGCATGTTCAAACGCTAAAACAATTAACCAAAGTTTCTTTACTTCTTAAGTTCACCTTGAGCATCAAGTGTATTTAATCTAGTAGTGGAAACTGTTTTGGCCAATGTTCTAGCTACAATGTATTAACCATAATGTATTATATATTGCTGTTTGTTTCCCTTGATAAATAAATAAATAAATAAATAAATAAAATTATAAGGAGTCAAGCCAGTATGACCTCAATAATTCTTGTAGTGATGCAACCGAAAAGTTGACAATTAGCTCCGCATACTCTAGTCTATCGAGACGAAACAGTTGGACAGTAGTCGCAGTTCCTGTTCATTTTCGTATATCTTTTTATTATGTCGTGGAGAAGGTAAATGAGCTCACAGGCCACCTAAAGGTAAGTGTGTGATAATCTGTAGCCATAGACTTTTTACGTCTACAATTTGAGAGTTTTCCAGCAACCCACGCATCTCTTAACAAAACCCGTCATTATCTATCATTTGCAAGAGTTTGCATAGTTTATGCATAAAGAAATTGTTACCTTGCTATAATGTTTTCTTTTTCAATTATGTCGAGTCAAAGTTGTCGAAAGTAAAATAAGTAATTACCAACCAGTGAAGCAAAGCAACCGACCAATTAGTTTAAATCAATTAATGCTTATATATAAGAACAACATACAATTTTAAGAATCTTATACTATACCGACTTATAGTCAAGGTACCCAAAAAGTACACTTTTGAGTCTCTTGGCTAAAAATAGGATAATTGGCGATATGCGATTTGAGACGCAAGGTAAGTTTTATATTGTTTTAAAATGTAAGACCTAATAAAATAAGAGATATTAAATATCCATTACGTAATGCGATGCGAACCATTAAAACGAGGGTTTTCTTATACTTAATACAATTTCGGTCTTATTATTATTATGATCCATTTGGGGTAGCAGTAGCACTAGATCACTAGTTACATCCTTTCGTACAAATACCCATAAAATATTCCTGGTTGTTTCTACTGATATTATGTTTACGCTTCACTAATTTTCCAAAAAGTTTTTTAATAAGTGGATGTAGAGCTACAATAGCGTTTCTTAGCGCTTCTATTTCTCGTTGCAAGTCATTTTCTGCTTGTTTTATAGATTTCATTTGCTCGTCTAATTTACTGTAGAAATAATTTTTATATTCAAATGCTGTATTGATTGCGTTGGCGATCTTATACGGGTTGGGAATTTCCGTCACTAATTTCTTTAAATATAATATTAGATACCAAAATTCGTCTTCAATATGCGTGTTGCACAAATCATCGAATAGAACGTAGTCAAATGTAAAACGTAATTCATTAAATACTTGTCCCATAAAATTCATCCATCTTTCTTCCCATCCTTCTTCGTAGGGTGTGGTGGCATAACAATCAAATGGCAGCGGTCTTACTACGGGACGTATTGAAGTGAAGCAGTCTATACCATCTTTTGGAGTTTTTTTTATTCGTGCTGGTATTAAGTTGTGGATATCAGCTGAGAAGTTGTAATTTCTACTGGTTCTTTTATTTCTTTCAGAATTTCCGTGTCGACGAGTTTCAAAGGCAGGTGTTAATACTTTAGACCACATTTGTTCGAGAATACAATATCTCATGCTTAGTTTGCTTTTAAACTGGCCCTCTGGGCATGACTCCTGGTAGGGGTTCGTGCGGATCATCTCTTTCCACTCCGTGTCTTCACTTCGCATGGGCTTAAGAAGGCACAGCAGAAAACAGGCAACTACATTGGTAAACATTATCACTATCAGGTGTACTGCAAAATTAAAGTGATACAAATGAACTTTAAGACATTAACAAAAATATTTTTGTATCATATGTAAATCGCTGTTATTTTATTTCCTCGCGGTAGTTGAGAGAAGCGTCTATCTCGTTAATAAATTGCGTATATACTGCCCTCTGCAGCAATGTAGGTACTATACCTTTAGTATCCGTGGTGTAAATGTGTCTAAACAATATCTGATATCATAATCATGTGACGGATTTTTAAATGTTTAAAAACTACAATTCCTTGATAAACTTATAATATGTTGGAATTTTAATAATCGTAATACCAATCTTAGTTCTCTCAAGACAGTCGTATACAGCATACTGTACATTACATACGGGAGAATATTTATAGCTTAGGTTTAGTATATGCAATATTTTTATTATTGGCGCCTTATCGCCAATAATAATAACATACATTTATTAGGGAAAGATAAATGGATACATACAGGGCGATCCAGAACACAGGAAAAAAGGCAGTACCTTCTTATAACAGACCGAAAAGTTGTAAAAATACTACCCAAATATGAAATCCCTAGGTAAAGTCAACCAATTTGAATTTTAAATCACTATGTAAATATTAAAATCGTAAGAGACTTCTGAATACGAGGGCTGCAGTGAAAGTTTCGGGAATCTAATACTTAGAAACATATTTTTGACACATATCATACCTTTTTATAATCTCTAAAGTTTCGTTATTTTAACACACTGGCCACATAGAAAAAAAAAGCGATGGTTCGGTTTCAATTGTTTTTTGAAGTCTTCGAGTCGCTGCTAAAAATGGAATTGTCCTGTGAAAATTTAAGTGCTATGATTTATTACTACTTTAAAAGTGGATTATCACAAAAACAATGTGGAGACCGGATGATTGTTGCTTTTAGTAATGAAGCACCTTCAAAGACGACAATATACAGGTGGTATGCAGAATTTCAACGTGGCCGTCTATCCCTCACGGACGACGTGCGTGAAGGTCGACCAAAATCGGCACTCACGCAAGAAAACGTCGATGCTGTGCGTCAGCTGATAAAGGAAGACCGACATGTGTCATATCGGGAGATTCAAGAGTGTTTGGGCATTGGAATGAGTCAGATACAAATCATTTTACAGGAACAATTAGGCGTGCGAAAGTTGTTTTCTCGTTGGATCCCTCACTTATTGTCTGAGGAGCAGAAAACGACTCGTGTCAATTGGTGCCTCAGAACTTTGAATAAATTCAACGGAGGAAGCTCTAATGCAGTTTTTAGCATTGTATCCGGTGACGAGTGTTGGATATATGCATATGAGCCTGAAAATAAAAACCAATCTCGAGCATGGGTCTACGAAGATGAGCTCAAGCCGACAAAAGTTATTCATTCTCGCAGCACGGCCAAAAAGATGGTGGCTACGTTTGTCTCCAAATCGGGTCAAGTGGCTACTATTCCTCTTGAAGATCGTAGAACGGTCAATGCCGATTGTTACACCACTATTTGTTTGCCGAGTATCTTTGCTGAACTCCGAAAAAAAAACCCTAGTCGCCGCATTATCCTTCACCACGACAATGCCAGCCCTCACACCGCTCGGAAAACAACTGAGTACCTGGACGGTGAAAAAGTCGAATTACTGGACCATCCTCCATACAGCCCCGACTTAAGCCCCAATGACTTTTTCACATTCCCCAAAATTAAGGATAAGTTGCGTGGTCAGCGGTTTCAGACGCCGGAAGCAGCAGTGGAGGCTTTTAAAATGGCCATTTTGTCGACCCCTACTTCAGACTTCAATAAGTGCTTTAATGACTGGTTTGATCGCATGAAAAAGTGCATAAAATATAAAGGAGAATACTTTGAAAAACAATAAAAATACTTTTATTCAATTTAACTGCATATTTTTTTCTATTCCCGAAACTTTCAGTTTGACCCTCGTAAATGAATCATATCGTAACTTTGATATATAATAGTTCTATTTGAAGTACTTCGGGTATTTTAGGTTAGAATAGCCAAAAAAGAAGTGTAATAATTATTTATAAAAATACCTCATTGTTAGATAATTATAATCCATCCCCTTTGGCCTCCATTTTCCGTCTGTCTGCTCATCTGTCAGTGGGTGAGAGTGGATCCTATAAACCGTATAGGAAGGCAGTTGAAATTTTCACAGTGCGTATTTCTAAAACCAGCGTTTCAACCGCTTTGACTTCGGTGTCGCATTTTTAACCATTTCCCTGTACGAGTAGGATAACCATTTTCGGTTATTTTCTAGGAGTCCAGGCATTCTTCAAAATAACCGAAAATGGTTATCCTACTCGTACAGGGAAATGGTTAAAAATGCGACACCGAAGTCAAAGCGGTTGAAACGCTGGTAGAACTACCCTATTGCAGCTATAAAACCACAAGTAATTAAATTGTATTGAAATTAAAATTGATGGGACTTATGCAAGTAGGGTACGGAACCCTTTCTGTACGGATCCGGTTTGCACTTGGCAGGTTTTTCTCCAATATATTTATATATGGAGTAGCTCGTTGCACAATTTCACAGACTTGAAAAACTCAACTTTTGAAATAACGTGCCTTTTATGTCTAATGCATTTTTTGTAAGATGTGATTCGTGAAGCTTTGAAGGTATTAATTTGTATGAAACTGTCTGATATTGGATTCTATCTGACGTTATAACACATTATCAAAATTTGGAATCGTAAATAATAGCTGTTTTGGCGAAGGGAGCCAAAGGGACACTTTAAATAACCAACATATTGAAATATTATATAACCTATAAACGTGTTCTAAACCGTGACTAAAGTTTTTTTACGTTATTTTTATCATAGCAATAAAATGTTAGGACTACACTGTGTCAGACACCCTGTAGTGAAACTGTACATAGCTCCTTTAGACTGCGTTTCCACCAGAAACCAGTGGTTAACACACCAATAGAAAAATCCGCCAATAGGGTTCCTAGCCTCGCTCAGCACAGCAGAGCTCTCGTACCTATTGGTAGATTTTTTTCCTCGCTTACCGCTCCGCTACCTCGTACAGCTCTGGTGGAAACGCAGCCGTAACGAATAAAATAGTATCTACGATTATAATATTCGTTGTATCACTAAAGCCGTGGACTCGCTGAGGTAAGGCGGTGTTCCTTTACTAAGCCAAAAGCCTGGGGGAGGCGAAATTTAGTATGGGAACACGCCACACCGCACCGTTTTCTCTCTCAGTGGGTTTGGTGCTTAAACCGTTAACTTCTTGGTTGCACCCACGTAATAAAAAGCGCTATTTAGATTTTAAGCTAGAATGTGGTATATTAAATTTTTGCTAAGTTCAAAAAAGGAGGAAGTTCTCAATTCGTCGGGATTTTTTTCATGTATTTTCCCCGATTACTCCAAGACCATCGGCATGATTTGTTTTTTTATTTGCAGGGGTTTTGTTTCTTGTTTGTCCCATCGTCGATACTACAGGATCTGATGATGGGAACATGAAGAAATTGAGGGAACTCCTCAAACATTAAAGGTATAGGTACATTTAGGGATTTTAATATTTTCAGTAATCGAGCATTTGCATTCATAAAGTCATCTGGTGAAGTGGAACTGATGATGAAGACCACTGATGGCCACCCGAACTCCTCAACGGTACCTATTTCAAGGGTTGCGATAAGATATCTCTATTATGATATCTTAGTATGACGAGGCACATTTAAATGATTTAAATATATGACTGTGACTTTCCCGAGGCGTTGCTTGTTTCTTATTAATTGAGATGTGGGACTTCATAACAGTATGTTATCTTCACTAAAAAATATGAATAAACATAACATCACGCCTTAATTCCTAGAGTAGGGTAGGCAGAGCTACAGACTACCAACAAACTCTAAAAATACTTGTTTATAATTCTGTAACCACATTTTGCACAATCAGGCCAAGACAGCAGTGACAGGTTGCAAGCCTATCGCCTAACAGCACTACAAGCCCTTATTCCCTTAGTCGCCTCTTACGACATCCATGGGAAGACATGGAGTGGCATTATTCTAACCCGGCAACCACACGGCAAATAAAATAAATGTTATAAAAAACAAAAAAATACCTTCAAAAACGCAAGGTCAGTCAAACTGAAGTCGGTGTCCCACAATATTTTTAACCAAAAGCTGACTTCAGTTGGACCTTCCGTTTTAAAAGAAGTTATTTCTTGCGTTGTTGAAGGCGGTTTTTTGTTTTTTTTTTGCGGTACAAGATATCTATTGTGTAATTTAACCATATCTCCTTTGTAAGGTTGTTTGGAAGATATCGTTTCTTAGGGAAAAGACCGCCTGTTGACTCACTACACTATATTTTATCTTTTGTTTATCCGTTCCTTGATGCATGTCGCGTTTTAATTTATTTGGGAACATACATTCATACAAAATTAGACCTTTTTCTGATACCTATGTTTTCAGGGGGGTTATCACATACACATACATACATACATAACATCACGCCTTCATTCCCAGAGTGGGGTAGGCAGAGCTACAGAAATACCAACAACTCTAAAAAGACTTGTTGATAATTCTATAACCACATTTACTCTGATCTTCCGATTTTTCTGATTTTTCTTTGTTGATCTGGGGGGTTATCATGACATAGAAATGCAGTTCTGTTTACGCTCAGAGAAAAGGACAGAGCTATAACTGTCATAGCTCTGTCCTTTTCTCTGAGCGTAAACAGAACTGCATTGTTATGTCATTTTAACCCCCCAGATCTTACTTATGTTATGTGTGAATTCTAATGCATGTGACTTTTGTTAATTTCTATTCAGCATAATGGCATTGTGGCAGAATATCAGTGTTTTGCTCACGAGAGCACGCTGAGCCATGACCTTTTTGCACTGCTGCGACTAACACATGCGATTGTGATTGTTCCTAGTTAAGTGTTAGTTTGATATTATTCTTCTCTTTCACCTATGACAGTTGTGTGTGTGGGATGGAAGCATCAAATTAACGTTTTATCAATCTATCTTTTCGAAACCGACCTATTTCTGTATTGTATTGTATTGAGAGATCATTGTTCAAACTTATTGATGGCATAAACTTTAAACTGCTTTGAAGTGGGTGGGTACCTACAAGACAACGATAGATAGTTGTATGAATAAATATGAAAAATTCATAACTGTGTTGCAAACATTCATACTCATAGGAACTCGGGACCCTTAGATAAACAACAGGGCTTCCTCTATTCATTTGGAAAAAAACAAAAAAAATACCATAACCATAACATGACAAAAGCAATAAGGTTTAACCGAACGAATAAGGAACATGGATTTATCCAGGAGTATAAGCCCTAGTTCACTACCTGGGTTTTTAAATAATGTGATTAAAAATACCTTTTCATTTAATTACATCCACATTCTCATACTAATTACATCCACTAATACAATTTCCTTTATAATATTGCTCATAAATGACCTCTCCGTTGATGTTGTGGGTACGCATTGCAACTTTCTTCATAAGCGGTCTTATGATCGGCGTTAAAGTATCAACAGCATGTTTCAATACATCGATTTCAACTTGCAAATCATGTTCAGTTTGTTTAATAACTGCTTTCATATCTTCCACTTGTTTGTAGAACTTGTTTTTAAATTCAGAAGCTGAATTGATAGCACTGGCAAAAGTAAACGGATTTGGTGTCTCCGTCACCAGTTTCTTTAAGTATAATATTAAGTACCAGAATTCGTCCTCAATATTCGTGTTGCAAAGGTTGTCAAAGAGTACATAGTCGAATGTGAAACGTAATTCATTTATAATTTGGCCTATGAAATTCATCCATCTCTCTTCCCACCCCTCTACAAACACTTCGGATGTGTAGCAGTCATACGGTGCAATTCGTACAATTGGACGTCCTAGTGCTAAACAGTCCAGCCCATCGGAGAGGACATGTTTCAAACGTATTGGTATCAAGTTGTGGATGTCAGCTGTAAAGTTATAACTCTTATCGCTTCTATGACGACGCGTCTCTGTGCGAAATTCATTAACCCACATTTGTTCAAGAATGCAATATCTTAACGCCGTCTTACTCCTTAATTCGCTTTCAGGACATTTGTCTGGATGTGGGTTGGTACGGACCATCTCTAACCACTCATCGTCTACAGCTAAGATTTTATAAAAGAGACACAAAAGCAGATACGCTGGTAAATTCGGAGACATTTTCGTCAGCAGTACCTGTAAAAGTAAGGCTTTGGTTTAATTTTCTCTAACATGCATGAAAAATCAGAATTGAGTTTCATTGATACGATTTAGGAAAAAATGTAATAAAGCATATAAAAACGCAATAAACTAAGTTTTGACCCGTTTATTAAGATTTTAAATTGAATCTAAACTTGTTAAACTTTTAAACCTCTTTTAATGTTTAAGTAGATTGTTTTTTTGGCATCCTCATTTTATTAACATAATATTTTAATTCAACGATATTGGCTTAAACATAGTATTTAATTTACGAAATAAATGCATTTCATTTTAAAAACTCCTTATACCAGGTGTTGCCTGTAATAGGAGCAATAAATTTAGGGATCATTTCCACACCACAAACGTAACAACATTTATTCTAAAACTTTTGAAAATAACTTGTTGTTTACTAAATATTAATGAATTTAGATTTTCCAAGCCAGCAATGTATTGCGAAAACTACAAAGTTGGTAGGCTAACAGTAGATGTCAACTAGACTATTGCATGGAATACATTGAAAATGCTATTTAGTTTGTTCGAAAAAAAACCAAATAATAAATTACATATTTTGTAAAAGTTGTAGAACAAATGTTGCTACGTTTATACTGTAGAAACGATCCCGCTCAATTTATTGCTCCTATTACAGGCAACACCCAGTATTTTAAACATGGAAAAATGGCTGTAACGTTAATCCTGTAGTCAATTTTGTATAGTGTTTTGCAGGGGGTCTGAACTATGACTTTTTAAAACTTCAGTATCATTGAAAAAATTACACAACAATTATTCCGCGTAAACATTTATTCCACTCTTTCATAGCACTTTCCAGAGAGCGTAAGAAAAAAAATATGCATGTTCCCTGTTATGTTGTACACTTGAAGAGACGAGAAAAAACTATATCTCCAAGTTACGTGTAGGGGAGGTACACTAAAAAAAAATCTTTTAACATTTTATTTACCACTTTGTTAGCGTGACTATTATGTACACAGGGTGACATCGAAGACATGATCAAAAGTGGTATGATTAAGCATTAAAGTGGGATCCTAATAATATAGGTATGTAGAGGTGTTTAGATGTAGTTTTCAGATTTAATCTATTGTAAAGTGAAATAATTCTGTGTAATGTTTTTGTTTGGTGGACAATAAAGTGTTTTGTATTGTATTGTATTGTATAATTTATTGTAAAGTGTGCTCACCCTACTTGACAGAGAGAAAAACTAAACAACTGTACGGGGTCGGGTAGCACAAGTTATATTTTCTCGCTTGTCGCTCAGTGCGTCTCTATCGTTGTAGACTAGATAGAAAGGGAGGTCCGAGCGCCAAATAAGTCGCGGACAGTTGTCCTAGCTAGTTGTGCTAGCCCTCCAGAGCAAATAATTGACAATTACTGGCTTGAATTGTCACTGTAATTTAACTGAAGGGTCAATAAAGTAAAAAAGACTGCATAGAATCCAAAGAGGGTGTGATTCTAAAAATAGGGTTACCATGATTTACTAACTCGGTGACTTAACTAAGGGGAAAAATAACAAAAAAGAAATAGCTTTCCATCAAATACCATGTCTGGAAAACTGGTTTCTGATCACGTCTTCGATGTCACCCTTTATCCATGCCAAATTACACCTTTTTAGTACTAAGAGTCTCTGCGCTAGGCTGCGGACGGACGGACGGACATGGCGAAACTATAGTATAGTGCTATTAGTTACATGATAACATTTCCAAACGGATGTAATTTTTCCAATTTCAAATTGTCATAAGTTATATTGAGGTATGCTCGATTAAGTAAGGTCCCTTTTTTTGTTCTTATTTAGTGTTTAACATAAAAGCTGTTTCGAGAAGTATTAAATCTATCGCCGTAAAACCATATTGCTTTTTACATGTTATAGAATTGTTTTTAATTCGGCCACCATTACTGTCAATTAAATAAGAGTGGATAATGTGATAAAATCTTAAAAGCAATATGGTTTTCAACTGTACTAATTATCGGTAAGTCTTCCTCTAACCACTTAACATTTATCAGGGCATGTATTATGGTCGCGTTTATATCAGTGGGTAAAGCATCCGTCACTCTCGCACTGTATTTGTCAGAAAGTGATTGATGTTTCATGCACGTTTAGTCACGCGATAAACACGGGCATAATAAGCCCCTAGGTGTCCTACAGATCATTTGTTAAATTAATTGTATTCTACAAACCTAGAGAGTTTTTTGTTTTCCATTGTGTGTTGACGACGCAAGATATTTGAAACGAAGAAGTAATATTTGTGATAACCAAGAATCGTTAACTGCGAGCGAAATCCATTGAAGTACTAGGGTTGCTACCCAGTCAAGTCAAGTCAAAGGCAAAAAATATTTATTGAGTAGGCTTAGAAACAAGCACTTTCGAATCGTCAGTTATGCTACTTATTCATATGTATGGAGGAATGTGTTTATTTATCATTAATATCATTATATTATACTTATCAGTGTCTAGGTCACCTAGACACTAATAAGTAATAAGTGCTATCTATGACATTAAACTAAAACTTCTTGGAATTGATAAATATATTGTCAATAGATAAATTTACAAACTAGTAGGTATGTTCTTGTCATGATTGTCAATGTGACTCCGTCAAGTACTGGTTGTGTTTGCAAAATTTCAATGCAACCTTGATCATCGAGGTAATCTAAACTATGTAGCCTGCCCTGATTTATTGATAGCAAATACGTAATGCAACTGTTAGTCATCAAAATAGGCCGCTAATCAGAAACTACTGCACATAAAAGAACTGCATTATTTAATTTAATTATTTTGTTTGTCAGAAACGAAGTAATATTTGTCGATCTCCATAAAAACTTTAGATTTGTGGGATTACAAGCAATTAAGTCTTTTTTTTTCAGGTAACTGCAAGGCTGATTGTATTATTTGTGTTGTTTCGCCATTGTATTTGCGAAAATTATTACTCACTGTCCCAAGTGAAAAATTTGGAGAGTTTTGGATAAAAATTGTAAATACAATACAAAAATTTACCATTTAACTGTAATAATAACTTTACACTGAGATTCAGATTCTGTTCAGTTATATTTATTTGTATTATTTTAGTACATAATATTTTAGTTCATCAATTTAGAACCATCGCCATCCCTAACTGGTTGTCATACGTCATTTCAATGGATTTCGCTCGCAGTTAACGATCCTTGGTGATAACATATTTATTGGTACAAGTAATAAGAGTTTATTGTTGTAGGCGATAAGAATTTATTTACATATTTTGGGACCAACAGCGATTTTCTTGAAGATTAACTTTCTCTTAGTAACGGGACTTAGTCATACATGCAATTTGTAAGTATGACTAACTCTCGCCTAGTTTAAGCAGATCTTTAGGGTAAGTTTTTATATAGTTGATATAGAAGACGTTTTTCGAACTGATAAACACATTTTTAATATTAAAACGTTTTGAATAAAACTATTTTTTATAATACGACGATGAAGCAATAATGACACTAAACTTTTTGTTTGTTTTTAATTAAATATACTTAGATCTAAATACGTACATATATTAAGTGCATGTTATCACGTTCAGTACGTTTAGGTAGGTATCTAAACGATATCGTACGGGTCTTTCATTCAGTGCGGCACTCTAGATGAGTGTAAGATGGGAACCGCTTCCAGTGGGCGTTGTTTTCAATATGCTAGCAGCATTGCCATTTTGAATTCTTTGTGCCAAGTAAAGGCCAGCATTTTGGTCACCGTTTCGTTGATCAGGCCCTAAAAATACGATGTGCAATTCCAATTAGTACTACATTTTCATATTTTATTTCACATTTTAAATAACGTCACTTCTTATTATTTATTACTTTTCACAACACGTACTCCAAAAAATAGGATATAGTAATACTAAAATAAGAAGAAGAAATATACCAAGGTATTGAAATTAAACTATAAACATAAACATTTTTATATCAGCAATATGTGCTCACGTGGGTGCTTAATTAATTAATTAACTTATTCATTCGAAAACTTACAACATGACAGTAATACATACATGATAAAGGTACACATAAAAAAAAATAACACTACTTGTAGTAGATATAGGTAGGTACAATTCAAAACAAGATATATCTAGGTAGCTCCATGATCATGCACTTGTATAGGTACTTAAAACACTGGTAAAATTATCAAAGTTAACATAAAACAGTGTATTCGAGCATTATGTAATGTAGACGTCTTGACCTCATGCAGACCACTATACAGGGATTTAAATTTATTAACTGTACCTTCTATGTATATTTACGAAGTGTGCTTGTTCGTCAAAACTAACCCAGGGCTATTTAAAACATGCAAAGATGTATGTAACTTTAGGACAAGGTTTCCTGATAGACTCGTCATACCCGCTCAAAGGACCAAATTGTACAGCAGAGGCACATTTTGTATGTCTGTCAAAATTTACAACAGACTGCAAAATGATATTAAAAACTTGCCTTTAAACATTTTTAAACGGAGACTCAAAAGCTGGTTAACACAAAACTGTTTTTATTCTGTTAACGAATTTTTTGACTATTTTAAGTAAGGAAGTGACATTACTGATATAATTAATAATTATATATAAAAATAATTGACTTTTGAAATGACTATAGAAAATTAACAAATAATGATATTAAAGTAGTAGAATAGGATAAATGAAATAATTTCAAAAATTAGTGTGACTCGGGATATTGCTTATTTATTATTATGGAATTTGTTATTTACCTATTATAGATTAATTGTAATATAAATTTTGCATACCAGTTGCTGGTAAAATGTGTGAAACCACTTGCACTGTGAACGACCTTTTATACCACATTTTAAGCAAATAAAGATTATTTGATTTATTTTGATTTAAAATTTATTAAATACATTTGAAATTATAGTTGAAGATTAGTAATGTTTCAAATAGGTTCATGTCAAATTTGTAAAAGTAAAAGTTGTAAAAAAAAAACATATAAAGTTGTAAACAAACATAAAATCAAGTTATAAAATTGTACTTTTCCTAGCATTCTTCTCGATCATCTTCTTTCATTCAGTCATATCATAAGTTGTTGTGTCTAAAGTTGTTAGAGTAGGTAGGAAGGATGAAAATCTTTTTAATTTTATCGTACCAAATAATTAAACAATGTAAAGTAATTATTTAAATTGTATTTGTGAAAGATTGACTATTTAGACAGGTGAGATATTATATTATATGTCTGGTCTCTCAGCCTCTATTCTACTTGGTTTTACCCCTATTGCAATGGCTTTTTTTGCAGCCTTTACTGTCAATGTTCTAAGAGCTACCATATCCATACGAGAAATAGTGTAGTATTAAGTTACATTATTTAACGATGATATTTGATAATTTATTTAATTATTATTTTTAGTAGTGATAGTACCCTGTGCAGGGTCCGTCCGGATCGCTACCACCATCTTATCCATTAACCACCCGCCAAGCAACAGTTCGCATTGTTGTGTTCCGGTGTGGGGATAAGACAACCGGTGAAATTACTAGTATAGACGCATTCCATCTTAGTCCTCAGGATTGGCAACGCATTTGAGGTCTTAGGATTAAAGTTTTGAGAATTCAAATGTCTATGGATCTCAGATACCACTTACCATCAGGTGGCCTGAGTGCTCGTGTGTAAAAAAAAAAAAAAAAAACAGAAAAAAATATGTTTTCTTTCATGAGTTTTCATCATTAAGTACCTTTAGTAATTGGCCGTCTTGAAATTTGTTATGAAATTAGATCGAATATTATGCAATTGTTTGTTTAATTTAATCTTATCCGGTGGGGGGGTCCTTACTGATACACTTCGACCCTATAGGTTTTTTGTGTGATTACTGATTACCCCTTTTTTAGGTCTTAATCCAATGCAGCCTCCACACCTTCAGGAGTATAGTGGAGTGCAGTGTCAGTGCCTTGACATCATTTGATGCGGGGTAGTCAAAGTATAGGATTTTTGTTCTTACTCCGGCGAGGACATCACATTCGCACTACGTGTTAAATTGTATCCGCCTCTACCCGCACATCCTACAATCCATGCTGTCATAATGGTCCATATTTGCTAGAAGATGTTTAGCCCTGTTAAGTGTCCGGTGAACACTAGGATAGTGCAGTTGTCTTCTGCTGAGTTTCCAAAGTATATTGGTCCAGCTCTGGTCTACTCTTTCTTTAAAGAGCTTTGCATGCCCTAAGCCTGCAGTACAATTGATTAAACATTGAAGTTTATTTACAAAACCTTTCTACAATATCTAATATCTGTATAAATAGGTATTTCATTGTAAATATTATAAAGTAAAACACATAACAGCTATCATTGTATGATTAATTATTTGCTTGAGACAAGAAGTTATGATAATAATTGATGTTCACGTCGTCACAATAGTACCAAAACTAACACCATACATTTAATTACAGTTACTTCTGGTACTTAAGGTACTTCTGCTCGCAGCCTCAGATGTTCAAGATTCGATTCGGACTACATATAGTTAAATAAATTCAAACGGAATACATTTAAATCGTGGACGCTACATTGAGACAGCAAGTTATTGCAAATAGTTTATACCAACACGTATCCAGGATCATGTTCTGCGAGGTTTACAACAGTATAAAGTGGTTTTGCATTCTTGAGACATTGTAGTCTGAGTAAAAACCTGAATAGGCGTCGCTAAAAAATATAAACTTAACGATCGAAACAGGCTACCTACCGATAAGTAAAGATTGAGTCACCAGTATGCCATATGAATGCACTAAATTCGGTGTCAGGCAACCCAAGGAAACTTACTAAGAGATGCTTTTCTTCTGCTCATGTCTTGAAGACAAAGATATATGTTTATTCAGCAATAGCCCGAACGGGCACTTTCATACGAAATCAACCAGCTAAACCTTCCAGCGCTTCCCAACTGGAGACCACTGCTGAGAAGATGCACGGCAAAAAACAACAGTCAGTCATCCTTTATACTATACGTATTACAATAATAACACTTAATCTAGCATTATACGAAACTGTACTCATAAATACATGATGCATTAACAAAAAAAATGGTGAACAATATTCGTACAAGATCAGTCTTTCGTGGATTTAAAATCACTCATAGAAACATTGGTGGAACCCAAATCCAAATATTACGCAAGCGTTAGTATAAATATGATTTATTATGAAACTTGCTTATATTTTTTTTTCTGTACCATGTAGTGGTTGTTCTCTCGGATGAATTTGTGACAGATTATCGTTGACAATTTTAATTTGGTAATATTCTATAAACTAGACATGATCCTCAGGTGGTCGATCACATCTGATAAACAAAACGTATTAAGTATTAATTTATCTATCCCTTCTTTTCAATGTAATCACTACTCATTCATAGTATAACTATACTTTTAAGAAGAAATAAGAATTAATAAAACAATTTAAATATTTAAAATTCAGTACTCAATACAACAGTCGTGACAGCGAGTGTTTAATGTAAGAAAATATTTTTACACATACTACAAGTTGCATTCTGGGAAGGTAAAGAGACTGCAACAAAAAGCCAGGTATTTTAGTGATTAGATAGCACGCCCTTTACGACTGAAATCAGAAAATATGTACAGGATTGACATAATCTGTCACTGGCCTATGTCAACTGCATACATTTTAACAGATACATCGTAACTTTTTGTAGTATGCAACTTCGCTAGTCCTACACATCACATGATAGCCGCATAGACTATAGGTAGAATAGTCAGCTTAAAGCGAAGACTAAGTGTGGAATCACATCTATCAGCACCGATTCCCATTTTGTCTATAGAAAATAGCTACTTTGTATGAGGACGCGTACGCATCTATTCTCCTTTCGCATGCGTACGCATCTTCATAAATAACAGACATTTTCTATAGACAAAATGAGAATCGGTGCTGATAGACGTGAGTCCACCCTAAAACGCCGATTATGTTGGATTTCGTAGTTGAGTCGTAGGCCTTAGCTTTAGCTGTACCAAAGTCGCAGGCACGAATCACCGATTGAAGGGCATAATCAAAATGAAGTGTCCCTAGTTAAGGAAAATTAAGTAACATTAACTTTGTTAGTTTTGTGACGAACGTTTGCCATACATTTAGATGGCTAATTTCGTCATAAAACTGACCAAAGTAAACGCTTCTTAATTGGGTAATGGGCTTAACCAGAAGGTTAGGCCTTATAAACGTTAACTTCCAGCTTACGACCCAATTTTCCTTAACCGTTTTCTACACTCTGCTGTTTTTCCGCTAAGCTTCACTGACATTCGAAATATATTTATAACAAAAATTTAATTAGCTCTGAATTTTCTTTTTAATATACTGTCAGTTTTTAATAGTTCTCGGTAAAAGTCGTTTTACTACGAACACTAGTGACAAATACACTGTATTGTGAGTGCAAGTGTGATAGCAATACCTAGGCAAAAAATCGTCTACATAAACTAAATTCTTAGTAAACTATGGGTTCAATTCGAATAGTCTAACAAGAATCGAGATTGGCGTTTATACATTTAGGTTAACAGATAATTAAAATTAGAAATTACGATCTGAATAATATAGACGTACCTAATTTCGGAGAAAGTGATACACCACATCCACCCATATTGCTTTTCACATGTTTTTTTTTACCGCCATTACTGTCAAGTAAATAAGAGTTATCATAACGTATTGTCAAATACGATAACATGACAAAAGCAATATGGCTTTAAAGAATAAGAATAGAGCGCCTGGGCATTATTCTTCTCGGTAAACAATATTACCTTAGATATGTTAATTGTTTATCAACGTTATGATAGCTTATGTACTTCAGAGTAATGGCCGTGTTAAAATTAATATGATAACATGTTAAAAAAATGATTTAACCCAGTAGAATAGAGGCCCAGAGCCATCTAGGTATTTATTTCATATGTTTTTATCTGTTCTTTTAGCATTGGGCAGGTATTTAGAAGTACTAACTTAAGTTCATCAAGATTAAACAGCTAATAAAAATTAGAAATCTTCAGTCATCCTTTAAAAAAGTCAACTGTATCAAACATATCATGGAGACTGTCAAAAGATTTTTGTAACACTTCAAGTTTTGCTACCGTATTTTTTTGGAAATTAGTTACTGTATTTACCAGTTCCTTCACTTTGTATCGGTAAACTTTCTTTTCATTTTTCATCATTTCAACCGCTTGTTTCACGGATATGGGGTTCGGCACTTCCGTTACGAGTTTCTTCAAATACAAAATTAAAAACCAAAACTTTTCTTCGATATGGGTGTTAGTCGTTTCATCGAACAATACAAAATCGAAGATAAACTTGAATTCAGTGATAATCTCGCTAATAAATCCATTCAAATATGTTTCATTCCACCCTCTAAATTTTGTACTGTAACAAGTATAAGGTGATTCGCGAACTCTATACCGCGTAGATTTTAAGCAATCATGGGGGTCATTAGGATCGGTTTTGCCACGTAAGGGTACAATTCTTCTAAGTTCTGCCATGAAATTGTAATCCTTTACACATTGCGAGCGACGACTATGCTTAGACATCTCTATATACCACTTTTGCTTAAGAATGCATAGTCTCATACTCATCTTACTCTTTAAGATTGATGGAGAACAGATATCTGGAAATGGGTTGTAATGTACCATCTCGTTCCACTCGAGGTCTTTTAGAAAAATCGAGTCGCTGTTGAAATGCGGAGGTTCCTCCATATCACCTTTGGACATCGTGACGAGGAGTGAGAAATATACTATTAAAATCGATGACATTGTGGTTTCTTCTTGCGCAAGTAAAAGTATATTAGCAACTGCAAGAAAAAAAAAGAAAATCAAGCAATGAGGAATGTTTTATTGTTTTAAATTCTGTAACTTTTAGTAGTGTACAGACAGACAATGATAGACGCATTCGTGACATTTAATTGGGGACACCTCTGTTTTTCCTCCAACTATCCTGGATATCTTACAATAAAAAATAATAATAACTTTTTTAAAATAACGAATATTAAATCAAAATGAACACCAACAAAAATACGCTGCAACATTACAGAAGAATGCTTTTTTACCCATCACTTCTGTTGAAGTCGAAAGATAATTTTCTTACACCAAGTGGATTTTCTCAAATAGAAGACGTGGGATAATTTCTAAGGAGTTAGAATAAATATTAATTGTCTATAATGATTAATTGTCATGTATTAAATTATTGAAAATATTTTTATAATTGGTTTCTTTTTCTCGACTGGTACAGAAAAACATTGTTACATCACTAGTCTGCCAGAAACGTCAAATGCTACCTCAATGCCACGAGCCGCCGATGTTTAGTAATCACGTCCTCGAAAACGGCTTACACCGGAGTAGAGCTCGGTCGCTCAGGTATTTTCAGATTAAATGTCTAATTTCTTATACTATTCAATGTCATGGAAACTACCTACTCTGTTTCTTTACAGAAGTACTGGTAGTCATCATACCATTGAAAACGACAATCGCGGCGGTTGAAACGGTTGTATATTGGCTCACCAGGTCAGAGTGCACTGCCTTTTAGACCTGGAGGGTTATTATGACTTAGCTATGCAGTTCATTTTACGGTGAGAGTGAAGGACAGGCAGTTATATAGCTCTGTCCTTTTCTCTGAGTGACACAGAACTGCATAGTTATGTCATAATAAACCCCCCTGATAAACGGAGGTCACGGAAGAAGAGCTGAATTTACAGAGCCCTGAAACCCCTCGAATCATTCATTGTTTCGGGAGCCTATCAGCTGCTCATCCGTGGAGGTGGGCGAGGTTATAAAAATAAATACATTAAAATATTATGACGACGGTGGATGTGGAATTGAATTAAATTTGTAAAAGATAAGCGACTTCCAGATTTCTTCTAATTGGTCACCAGCTCTCCAGCTTAAGCCTTTTCCTAGCTAAGCATACTGCGAAAGTTCTATAAAAGTTATGGAATTGACGCAAAGTAGTGATTGATATCGATGGATGTTTTTGCAGTCGGTAATTTTTTGTCTGAATTTTTGTACTCGAATTTGGGTATTAATAACTTAATTAATATTGTAGAATTGAAGATGAAACTGTTCATTTCAATTCATTACCGTTTCGATAAAGATACTTATTAATTTAAACAACAACACCAACAAAACAGCAATTCATCATCAATAATATATTTAAAATTGTACAAACCTTTGTAGCGTTGTCCGCGGTTGTTGAAAAGAAAAGTTGTTCGACATAAAACCCAAAACAATTGTTAAGCAATTGTTATTTATTTTTTAATTTACTATAGAAGGTAATAGTTAAATTTAAAAGGCTTTGAAATTGACTATTGGGTTCCGTATCAACAAACACCTGGTTGCACAAGTTGCACAATTTTTGTATGTAGGTACAGTCGAGTTTGAAAAATATGCCTTATTCCATTGAATTTAAGAACTTTACCGTGGATTTGTATAATAATAATAATATGCTTCACTTGGTATTCTCTTCCGAAAAACAGTGGTCACGTTATTGGAAGAGTACAATCGGCCTTATAAGTAGCTGCACACTTTTGTACCTTGTCGCATTAACGCCTTTGACAGAAGAGTGCACCTGTTCAAACATGACGTTAAAGTGACAGAGCACTAAAGTACGTAGCTTTCCAAACATTGCAAAAAATTCCAATCTTTGAAGTCGAGTCTTTGAGTCGCTTTAAAATATTTGCTCGATGAGTATAAATAAATTACTTAATAAGTAAATACAAATTGATACTAGGATATAATCCTATACGAATGGAACGGAAACATCCTTTAATGAATATGGGACCGAATAATCAAGACTTCAAAATGATATAAAATGAACTAACTATTCTGTTTGTGCACTTAGTTCTTATAAACTATGCAATAGGTAGATTTTGATGGGGTTTTGACGATAATTCAGAAAATGTTTTCCGAAAGGTTTATTTATATAATTTGTGTTAACATCACCTGGAAAAAGCCAGGGTGGGTTGCTAGTTGTCCTTTATTAATTGTAAATTTAAATCAAAATAAGAGTGACTAAGTTTCTTTAGGCGCTTTTTTAGGGTTCCGTAACCAAAAACGGAACCCTTATAGATACGTCATGTCTGTCTGTCTGTCCGTCCGTATGTCAGTCACTTTTTTCCGAAACTATAAGAACTACACTGTTGAAACTTGGTAAGTAGATGTATTCGGTGAACCGCATTAAGATTTTCACACAAAAATAGAAAAAAAAACATAGGTCTTCAAAAATGATATTGAGGTTACTAGCATCATTTTTTTCTAAACTGAACTGTTTGCGCGAGAGATACTTCCAAAGTGTTGAAAAGTGTGTCCCCCCCCCCTGTAACTTCTAAAATAAGAGAATGATAGAACTAAAAAAAATATATGATGTACATTAATGCAAACTTCCACCGAAAATTGGTTCGAACGAGATCTAGTAAGTAGTTTTTTTTTAATACGTCATAAAAACATTGATCAAAGCTACAACGAACTTTTATATTATGTTACTTGTTGCTACGGAACCCTTCATGGGCGAGTCCGACTCGCACTTGGCCGCTTTTTCTCAAAAGCGGTCTTACCTCGAAAAACGTTGAATAACATATATGCATTTTAAATAAAGCCTTAACAAGATTTAAGTTGCGACAGTTTAGAAATCATGTGCCTATTGAAATGATACTGAGTGAGAGCGAAATATGCTAGTTACATAGGTTCATTTTGTATTTTCTTATTGATGGCTTCACTCCTGTGAAGGTGATTTTGCCAATATCAAGTTATATAGACGCTCCCATGGACTTATTAGATAAATAAGTTCATGGATATCACGCGAGGACAATAATTGTCCGGTAAAAGAGTATATTATCTTGTAGACTAAACAGAACCACCCACACACACCCTTCACGTACGTACTACTTACCTATTATTACTATTTTCTAGTTTTAAGCATGTTGTAACATTGTTGGGTTGTGTTTTAAATGAATCATCATTAAGGTAAAGACATCAGTACTCGACAAAGGACCAATGTTCGACACTGACTCTTATTCAAAGAAGATAAGAGTTATTCATTTGTTTTGCAACAATCAATTTATAACCCTATGATCTTAGAATTAAAAGCTTCTGTCGATTATTGGTGCATGTCAGCTAAAAGTGTCGAACATTGATGTTGTTACCTTAATTCATTAATTCAAGTACATGGGATTAGCTCCACGTGCTTTTGTCAAGTCTTACGTAGGTTCGAATAGTAATGACGAATAACGTCAAAATTGCAGATTTGTAACAGGCTAGTTTAATTTGGTGAATCCAGTGATACCAGTAGCGGAAAAAACTACATTTCCTCATGGTAGTGGTTTCTTCATTGTTTAACTTAAATTAAAGCTCATTTTTTAACCGAAATTGTCTTTACTTATTTGTGGTGAAGTGGTAAATGAAGTAATAAAAAGTTTTTTTTTTTGTAATAAAAGTACAACCAGGTTTTAATATCTCGGCTCCGATACTTTTACTCGTAAGATAAATAAAGATTATATTTCTTTATTTTTAATAGTCATGCTAAATACATAGTCAGTATTACATTAATAGATGTACATTAAATAATAAAATAATCCGATTCAATCATTAGCTTATTAACTAGTCATCATAATAAATTGCACTACATTATATGAGAAGGAGTTACCTAGTTAAGTATTGAAGAGTAACAATTCAAAAGATTGGAATACTTCTGGATACTAACGGTGTTAGCGTCAAACGTAAAATTTTAAATTAAAATATTTAGCCTAGGGAAAAAGGACAATATTTATACACACAGTTATTATAATTAAAACAGACTTTCGCAATTATTTGCAAAAAAGAAGTACAAATTACAGGTAGCGGGTTCGCTAAAAATAAAAAGGTAAAATATGAAAACGGACCGACAGCAGAATCTTAGAGGCAACGGAACTCTAGGTTCGACAAAAAACTTACCCGGATATTCCGGCAGGAACGGGACACGAACTGGTTTAAAATAAGGTTGCACGGAAGCGACTGGCAAAAAAAGACAGTTCTAGAGAAACTCGCAGCGGTTTAACGCCAACCTTGCTGCTCTAAAATAATATTCGTAGCGCTATGACTCTTGACGTTTCACAATTTCAAACTTGAACGGAAAAAAAATTGATAAGTAGAAACCCGAAAGAGTTAAGACACCTAAAACGGTCGGAAAACCAAACAGGTAAAAATTGAGAGCGAGAAGGAAGCGATTTTCTCGCAGCAATAATGCAATTGTATATTAATATCGTAATTAATTAATATTATTCAGTTATTATATCATTATATAATTGGACACATAATAGTTATTTATGTGGCTGGTGCATAATGCCTAATTATGCGTACAGTCGCATACATAACTTTATCTACATACATATCGTAAATTTTCTACAATATGTACAATCCGGCAAACATTTTCAAGTAACTTTATTTTCTGGTCTACGCACTATTCGAGAGTTCGAAACAAATGAGTGCGGTGCGGTGCAGGTGGGGGGCGGGCGCGCGGGTGCTGCAGGTTTGCTGGATTGTTCTAAGAAGATGTTCGAAATTTGAACGTGATTAAAGTTTCGGCTACCTGCACTTTAATTTAAACATTATGATGCAACCACAGATACATGTTTAGTAATGTATGTCATTTGCTTATCGTTTCTGAACATATTATAGGGAAGTTATACCATGGATGTAGATAAAAGGCTTTTTGGCAGCATAATGCTACTTAAATAGAGGTAAGTGACATGTTATTCAATTGCCCTCTGTATGTTATCTACCTGATTCTCTTTTTTTAAAACAGGGTTGCACCTGTAAAATTCACATTATCACGTATGTTGGAAAATGAGTTTTCACCCACCCGGTGTAAACTCATGAGTAAAATAAGTTTACACCTGGTGAGTGGTAACTCATTTTCTAATATACTACGTACTCAATGTCCTTAATAATAAAAGAAGGTACGTAGAAAGACCTATTTTATGACATAGTGCTCAGCGCTATTGGTTCTGGGCCCAGATTTCATACATAGCCCATGGTCCTTATTTTCTCTTAGTATGTTGTTGTTTGGTTTAAATAAATCACACCATTTTCTTGAACAAATTGTCAAATTGAGTAAATGATGCTTCTAATGCCTTGAACTTTGCAAGCGTATTTTTGTAGACAACTCTAACGTCGCTTTTAAGATCTTCCACCACTTTATTGAAGACTCTAGTTTCGCTTCTCATGGTACGAACGACTTGTTTTATTCTAACAGGATTCGGCACTTCCGTTACTATTTTCTTCAGATATAATATCAAATACCAAAATTTATCTTCAACGTGTGTAATAGTCGTGTCATCATACAAAACGTAGTCAAAAACAAAACGTAATTCGTTGATAATTTGTGAGAGGAATACGTTCCAATACGTTATATTCCAACTTCTAAATTGATCATCGTAACAACCATAGGGTACTTCGCGAACCTTGTATCGACTTGAGTGCAAGCAATCGTTTGTGTCATTAGGATCTGTTTTTATACGTGCGGGTATAATTTTGTTAACATTACCCATAAAATTATATTTACTATCGTATTGACGACGACTAATAATTATCAATTCCTGAGACCATTTTTGCTCCAGAATACATAATCTTAAATCCATCTTGGTCCTTAATTTTTCCTTAGAACAAAATTGTGGATAGGGGTTAAAGGGTAAAGTATCTTTCCACACCGTGTCCTCGGTCGACATTGCCGCACTGAGCTCCGGCCGTCCGACGTCTGCGTTGAGATTTTGCAGAAAGCAAAGCAAGCACGCCACTGAGATTGACAACATTGGCAATTCAGAAACAAATCAAGGTGTTGCAATAGCTGTAAAACAAAAAATATTTTTGGGTATGCAACCTACAGGACTCGAGAACAGACTAGATACACCTACATATATAGGTCCAGACAATTTTAGCTTAACTCATCATTAGAGCCAGCGGGTTGAGGATGTATAAAGTGGGTGTCTATCATTTCATCGAAGCACCTTTCATCGAATGTATCATTTCATCGAATTTACTTTCGTCGATCGCTATTTTCAACTAAAACCATAATATTTTCAGGTTATCTTACAAATCTAACCTAACCTAACCTACGTAATGAATGTTGAAATCAAGGTTTTAGCAGAAAATAGCGTTCGTTGAAATGAGACATTCGATGAGGTGAAATTCGATTGATGAGTTACCGTATAAAGTATTACGGTGTGCGGTTCAAGTTGTAGTATTTGTTACACATTTAAAACAATAAGTCAGGGCTTAACTGCGATGTAAATAAACACACACACACACACACCTCGGTTTGGTTATTTATATCATACATATTGGTTGATTTATGTTACCATGTAAACGATAGTATAAGGTATTACGGAAACTTTAAATTGGTACTTGATAGGCTGCAGACTAATTTGAGTCACAGAACCGTCGATATACAAGAAATTAAAATGAAACCTATCATGACCAAGTAGACTTTATTGAGTTACAATCGGCTGAAATGCTTATATCTACTAAAAGTCATGTAAGATTACGTTGAATGGAAAATAAGTTACTTGTGGTTTTGGAGATGGTTTTTTGTCTGATCAAATCTGATTGAATTAGGTATAAGTTAGAGATGCCCTGATTTTTAATAAAAAAAAACTTAGATTAGGTTTGGTAAAATACTATTTGCATAAAATGCAACCAATAATCGGATCTAAAACCAACTTTTCAGTAAAAATTATCACATCAATCTTCGGTTTTGGCGTGAATTAAGCTTAACTTACACTCTTAAAATACGGACAAAGATTGCAAACTTATAAAGCTGATGACTTCGTAGATAAAACTAAATTTTTGTTTAGTACTGCGTGGTATATTTGCTACGCTAACTCTAGACAGAGTTATAAAAACACAAAAGTATAATGCAAATCGATTACACTTGAATATTAAAGTAATGTACCTACATGAAGAAACAAGACCAAGTTAATACCGAAATTCAACGACAATTTAGCTGTGCTCGCGGTTAATTTATTTATTTAAAGCAATAATTGTTGCTGACAAACTGAAAACCCAAAATTAATGAATGCCACTAGAGAATTATAATATTGGTTTCTTATTAAAAATCATTATAAGTGTCAAAAAACAGCTTGTAGAAAGCTGTTGCAGGTCTAAATACTTCCAGTAAAATGACTGATAACACTCAGCCGAAGTATTCAAATTCGGGGAACAACGGGTGGACTTTTGAATCATATCTGGTGACTAACCGACATTACCGATTTTCACTGATTTCTAAAAGTTCTTATTTTTGAATCTCACTGGTGATAAAATGCTTATCACATCAAATGCCTACTCACTTTTACAAAAGAGCTCACCGCGTGCCATTATTTTCAATACGAGTATAATACACAATTTTTCAATGAGATTCAAAAATCGACTCCTAGACCTATACCTTTAGATCATAATTATTGATCGGACATAGTGAAGTTGCAGGACCTACATCCTTGGACAGCGGATGAATGAATAAATTAATTGCATGTTATATCAAGAAAGGAAGTTACATTGATATCGTCAATAATATACACTAATACTAATAGGTTGAGATAGGATAGAATAAGGGCTTCGTGAGGATAATCAAATGTAAAAAACACTTTATTCAGTACACATTTTTAATAGAACAGAACTTTACATTTCATTTTGTAACGTATTATTCTAGTCTGACATAGTGCAAAATTAAAATTTCTCCTATTTTAAATTTTGCAGTAACGTAATCGTCGTCGTAAAGTAATGCGTTATTAAACTGTTATTTAGGCATTGGGGTATAGTCCAATACCAGATCTCAATGTTTCAAAAGATGATGACAGCCTCTGGACTTGCTCTTCTAATCCATCTGAGAAATCATTAACATTTTTGTTAAGTTCGCTTATTTCCATGTCATAGTAAAGGCTATTGCTCTTAGCAGTATTTATTATTTTTGCTATTAAAAAAGGATTCGGCATTTCCTTCACAACTTTTTTTAAATACAATATCAAATACCAGAATTTGTCTTCGATACGTGTGTTAGCCGTGTCATCATATAACACATAGTCAAAAGTGAAACGTAGCTCATTGATAATTTCGGAAATAAATTTGTGAATAGCGGCTTTGTTCTTCTTTAAGTCATTATATCTAGGATCATAGCAGAGGTAAGGAACTTCGCGCATTCTATCACGATCAGAAATCAAACAATCGTATGGGTTATCAGGGTCTGTTTTTTTACGTAATGGTATGATTCGATTGACCTCGGACATGAAGTTATAATTTTTAATCTCAGTCCGCCGTCTATTCATAGGCATTTCTATGGACCACTTCTGTTCTAGTATGCAGATTCTTAAACTCGTCTTGCTCTGTAGTCCTGAACATACATCTGGGTAGGGATTGTTGTTCACCATCTCGTTCCACTCTGGATCGGTCGGGTCAATTAAATTGATCTTTCTTAGATTATTCTCGATGCGATGTGTTTTTGCATTTACATTCATGACTTTTTGTTGTAAAGACAGTATGAGACATGCCAACAAACATGGCAACATTGTCATCAATTTAGGTGTAACAACGAGGTTTGACTCGTAGTTAAATTACCTATAACAATATATACGTTAAATTTAGTTTTTGTTTGGAACGTGCTGGACCTTTGTTAAAACAATGCAAACTAAACAGTGGGTATAGATAAAGTTCATTCTGCGAACGTTACCGTTATTGAAAATATACTGACGGACTGACGGACTGGATGTTGTACATCAATTTTTTTATAAGTTGTTGGTTTTTCATTAGTAAACAAATAGTAATTTAATGAAAATGAAAATACATGAAAGGATTTAATGTGAAAATTCGTGTGGCTACAAGAACCTTCATTTAATAAGGAAAAAGGAAATATAAGACTCAGAGTGTTAGATTTTCCTGAAACAAACTTAATAAATAAATATCGCGGGACTAATATTAGAGGTTTAACAAAATCCTGAGACTAAGACTAAGGTTTAACAAACATCATAACATCTGAAACCCGTGTGGCGTCTAGTTTTGTATATAGATCCATGAAATAAATTCGGCTTAATAGGTTTTGTCCAGAAGCCAGATACATTTACACTTTCGTCTATACAAACATATGTATATAGACTGTTATTGTCGTGCAACCCTTCTTTTGGTTTAACGTAGTCGTAAAACAGGGTTAACATAATGTTTCAAATAAGAACAAGTATTAAATGAAAATAAAGTTACGTTCTATTGGAAATTATTTCAGTCTTATAATTAGTAATATATGCTTCATTTTAAGTTGTGTCACCATTCACCCCTTAGACCCTATTCACCCCGTTTTATGATACCCTTTTCCTTAGCTTGATAAATCCCACGCTTACCGTGTCGAATTTTGTCTTGTGTCTTTTTGTATTAACTTTAGAATTTATATTTATTAATGTTAAAGTGGCAACAAATATAATTTCTTTTAAAATTTTTGATTGTGAAACTGCGTTCACTGTTGCGATTTTATTGTATTTTAACGACATTGATTTTGTAAGCCAAGTGCAATTTGTAACAAAATAATTATAGTGTTTTATTCAGATATTGAAACCCTCTTTCTAGGTACCTCATATTAATCTTGAAAAGGTTTATCTGTAAGGTATTTTTATCCATTAATATTAATATTATCCTTGTGAAACTTACTTTGTCCGTCTGTTTGTTACACTTTCACGGCTAAGTCGCTGAGCCGAATTCGAAGACATTTGGATATAGGGTACTTTTCCCGCAAGTAGTGATAAATGACTTCTACGAGGATGGAGTCGCGGGCAACAGCTAGTTTGTCTCGAAGATTACTCCCGTCTTGATTTTTGAACCTACTTTACTAAAGCAAACTTTATTGTGTTTTGAAAACTTGAGTTTGACATAAAAGGAAGATATAGAACTTATTATTTATTAGCTTCTGCCCGCGATTTCCCAAGTGGTCAGTGAGGGTGTTAGCTATCTCCATTCCAAATTTCATCTGAATCCGTCCAGCCGTTGCAACGTAAAAGAGTAACCAACTAACACACACACACACACACAAACTTTCGCATCTATAATATTAAGTTGGATTACCTATCACCGGATAATGTCGATGGTTAAAAGGCAAAACGCTTCAAGCGACAAAATGTGTGACATTGAGTTATATGTATACATATTGCGAATCGGCAGATTTTTCTAATTCATTGTAATCGCTTTATTCAGAATTTAAAAAAAAATACGCATGAAGCGTTTTGCCTTTCAACCGTCGATGTGTATATTTGGGATTAAATATCAAAACATCTTTTAACGAACACAGAATTTAAAAATATCAAAAATACGTTGATGTAATTTTTTTTTTTATAGAATGTGACGTGTAATGCGTGTTTATAAAACTGACCATATGGTCGAAAAAAAATCATTTTTTTGAATAACTTTATTCAGTACCTACACATTTTAATAGTACATAACTTTACATTTAATTTTGTAACGTATACGTTTTATCAGTCTCTCAAGGGTTAGCTGGAAGAGATCCCTTAAAGGGATAAGCTCATTGTATTGTTTCTGTTTTATTTTGTACAATAAAGTGTTTACATACATGCATATATCATTATAGTGTGACTTAGGAAAAAAATGAAATTAATCGTATTTTAAATTTTGCACTAACGCAGACGAAAGGTTATGCGTTATAAAACTGTTATTTAGTCATCCAATACTAGCCTTAGAAAAAATTACGCGGGAGTCCTTAATTCCGTTATTGGTATCCTTGCCCTAATTTGGCTTTTAAAACGCTTGCTCAGTCCCTTATCTTCTATAGTCCAATAGAAGATCTTAATGTTTCAAAAGACGATGAGAGCCTCTGCACTTGCTCCTGTACCCCATCTGAGAAATCATTAACATTTCTGTGAAGTTCAATTATTTCCCTGTCAAAGTAAATTCTATCGCTCTGAGCAGCAGTCATTATTTTTGCTATTAAATAAGGATTTGGCATTTCCTTCACAACTTTTTTTAAATACAATATCAAATACCAGAATTTGTCTTCGATACGTGTGTTAGCCGTGTCATCATATAACACATAGTCAAAAGTGAAACGTAGCTCATTGATAATTTCGGAAATAAATTTGTGAATAGCGGCTTTGTTCTTCTTTAAGTCATTATATCTAGGATCATAGCAGTGGTAAGGAACTTCGCGCACCTTATCACGATCAGATATCAAACAATCGTATGGGTTATCAGGGTCTGTTTTTTTACGCAATGGTATGATTCGATTAACCTCGGACATGAAGTTATAATTTTTAATCTCAGTCCGTCGTCTATTCATAGGCATTTCTATGGACCACTTCTGACCTAGTATGCAGATTCTTAAACTCGTCTTGTTCTGTAGTCCTGAACATACATCTGGGTAGGGATTGTTGTTCACCATCTCGTTCCACTCTGGATCGGTCGGGTCCATTAAATTGCTCTTTCTTAGATTCTTCTCCATGCGACGTGATTTTGCATTAACGTTCATGACTGTTTGCCGCAGCGACAGTATCAGACATGCCAATAAACACGGCGACATCGTCATCAATTTAAGTAGATAAATTACCTATAAAAATATATTACTTATATTTTTTCTTGTTTTAAACGCGCTGGGCCATTGTTACAAGCAATGCAAACTAAACAGTGGGCATAGACAAAGTTCATTCTGCAAACGTTACCGTAATTGAAAATGTATGTGTTTTTTATGAGCTGTTGGTTTTTAATTAGTAAACAAATAATAATGAATGAAAAGCCAAACTTTCTCATTTGTTATATTAATGTATAGCTGGTGCCCGCGACTCCGTCGCGAAAAGTAAAGCTTAGCCTATGTTACTCTGTGTTAATAGCATTCTAATGGTGAAACAATTTTTGAAATCGGTCCATGTATATTTTTTAAGTTTATTCGTAAACATACAACAATTAATTCCTCATTTTATTATTAGTGTATAAGATTATTAAATTATCATTTATAAAAAAGTCAAAATGAAAAACCTGACTGGGGACTTTTTTCGTATATAGCTCCATGAAATAAATTCGGTTTAAGAGGTTTTGTCCAAAAGCTACAGTGGAACATTCGACTTCTGATCACATACATTTACACTTAAATCTGTACATACATTTGTCTATACTGTTATTGTGATGCACACCTTTTTGATTTAGCGTAGTCGGATGTATTATATACCTGATAGTTTAATTTGTTAGAGACACCACGCTTACCACAACAAACAATGTCTGGTGTCTTTTTGTATTAACTGTAACATTTATATTTGTTTATCTTAAAGTGGCAACGAAATTTGTTCCTTTCAAATATTTTTGATTGTGAAACTGCGTTCACTGTTGCGATTTTATTGTATTTTAACGACATTGATTTTGTAAGCCAAGTGCAATACAATTTGTAACGAAATAATTATATCTAGTGGTATATTCTAAAATTTAAACGCTCTTTCTTTCGTACCTATTATTAATCTAGTATTTCAAAGGGTGTATCTGTATGGTATCTTTATCCATCCATGTAATATTATCGATGTGAAACTAACTTTAACTGTCTGTTTGTTACACTTTCACGACTAAGCCGCTGAACCGAATTAGATGACATTTGTTTTAGACAGCTTGAGCCCCAAGGAAGGACAAGGAAACGAAGAGTTCTTTTTTCCGCAAGATAAACGAATTATCAACAAGTCTTTTTAGATTGTTGGTATTTCTGTAGCTCTGCCTACCCCACTCTGGGATTTAAGGCGTGATGTTATGTATGTATGTATAAACGAATTCTACGCGGACACAGTCGTGGGCAACATTTAGTTTGCCTGGTCCCTTAATATTTTTTAAACCTACTTTACAAAAGTAATCTTTATTGTATTTTGAAGTTTGAACTAAGAGAAAGAAGCATGCTTCTTGCAAGGCTTGTTATTTATTACCTTTCACCGAATAATTTATTACCTATCTGCGGGTACCTATTATTTAAAAGAAAAACCTTATCATATCGCAGAATTTTCATTTCATCGAAAGGCATTTCTCGCCGTATGCGTTTTTTTACTTAGTCACAAGTCTAACCCAACCTACGCAATTAATGTTTAAAATAACCTAAAAATTACATGGTTTCAGCAGAAAAAAGCGTTTGATGAAATGATACAATCGATTAAGTGAATTCAATAACATGATGGGTTACCTACACAGCATTTGGGTACCTGTTTTATCTAAACACCTTCCAACGAACGTATTATTAATTACGTTGGATTTTCATTTCATCGGCATAATTTAAGGCTCCGCACAAAACTGCACAAGTGTGCAATTTAACAAGGTTGTATTTTCCATTTTTTTTTGTTTTCTTAACAAATTTTGAGTGTTATTGTGTATTTATGATTTAATAATTATACCTGCAATAGTAATAATCATAGTTTCATCGCCCAATGCGCAAGTAGAGCCCTAAAGTGGCCAATATATCAATCAATAATTTGGTAAAGTTCCTGTTTGTAAGAGCAGCACATATGTTCTTCTTCTGTGTCTGGGTCGTTCTACTTTTTTACCGACAATACATCGTCATTTTTCTATATTTTGCGTTTTTCAACTATTGGTAATTATGGTTTTGATTTTTGATTTTAAAATACGTTGCGTGAATTTTTATTTGGACTAATTAATGATGATTTCGGTGGCGATAATGTTTTTTCTTTATGGTGGTTTTTCAGAATATACTGTGACAGAGTGGTCGTTTTCAGAGGAGACTAAATTTTGTATTACCACTCGGTCACGCGATTTTATGAAAAACACTGGATAGAGAAAGTGAAAGATTATTTAGTACCTACTAATAAATGAATAAATGTTTGGACGTATATTCAACCACTAAAACATTAATAATCAATACTCTAACTGATAACGTATGGTAAAATGAGTCGGTAAAAAAGAAGAATGACCCGTCTACCGTTCACGAACTGATTACCAAAAGGTTCATTAACCAACATGTCAGGCATATACAGGGTAGAATTTATAAATGCCACCTGTGGGCCGAGCACGCTGCCATGGGACTTAAAGTCTAATGACGTCAAACGCGAACTAGTGTCAAATATTATTATGAAATTATTAAAATGACAGCCACCCGGGGATTAATTTGCTCAATAATAAAAGAACTCAAATCATACGAAACACAATTTTATTTTAAACTTTAGTTCTTTATACTTACGTTGGAATATGGAATAGAGGAATTAAAGTCCCGAACCTATATACCTCAAAGAAACCATTATTTTATTTTTGATAAGAAACAAAACTGCATTCAAACATTTTTAAAATACGCTTCCCACAACCGGGACTCGAAACGGCTAAAATTTGAAAAATACACTTGTACTTTTATGACGTCAATCGACAAGGTCAATCATAAGGATTAAATCTCTCTAACAGACATGGTATATTAAATTAAAGGAAAACCATGTAAAACTAGATTTATGGAGATATGCAAAAAATAAAATTTACCAAAAATCCTATGCCACCGTGAACGACTTAAAAACTGATGTTCACAGCAGTATTTTGAGTATTTACCGCAACACGTTACTAAAAGTTACTCAAAAAAAGTTCTTAAGAAACGCGTTTATGTATCCAAAAACCGAAGGCACATTAAACATGTAAGTATTTTGCGTTAAATTATAATAAGTTTAGATGTCTTGGTTTTACTTTCATTTAATTTACCATGTCTGTTAGAGAGATTTGATCCTTATGATTGACCCGATCGATTGACGCCAAAAAAGGTTAGGATGTGTTTTTTCACAAAAAGTGTTGTAAACAAAAAAAAAACAAAAACAATGCCCAGCGCTCTACCAAAATACGTTAGTTCCTTTTTTTTCTCGATTGAGCCATGAATTGCCAATGAAAAAGACGAGATAATGAATCATGAATGGTATAGAACTTACTGCCTTAATATTATTAGGTATTTGGACTTCATTCCCAAAGTGGGGTAGGCAGCGCTACAGAAATACCAACAACACTAAACAGACATGTTGATAATCTTGTAACAGTTGTAACCACATTCTGCTCGATCGAGCTAAGATTGTATTTTTCTTTCATTTGTTAACACACGCTATATAAAAAATAAACTATTTAATGAAATACACTTTAAAAGCCATTTTATTTCTTTACAAATTATGTAATGTTGGATATAGTGTCCTGGAATCACATTTAAAAATCTGAGAGACAAAGTTTTGTGTTAAAACTATATTTTTTGGGCCTAAGACTGAAATTTACTTAATCTCGTATATCCTCATCACAGAATTTATTTTTAACGTTTCTCACCTGTACCACGGAGGACTTGTATCCTTTTTCAATAAAACCATGTTATGAGGTAAAGCCTGACAAGTTTTTTTTTAAATTCAACAACTTTGACTCCGCTTAGGTTGTATGTCAAAGTATGATACTGAAATACCTTTTATGTCTCATTCACTCACTTTTACACAATTTGTCTAATGTGACACAAAAAATCGTCACGTGATAAATTAAGTTAAAATCGAATCGAATCTAATGTTTAAATCCCTCATTTTTCAAGTAGGTGATCGTTTTCACAGCTTCACCTTTTCGCCCCAGCCCGACCTTCCGGCTGCTTTTCCCACAAAACCTTTAAAAAATGCTGTAAAGTCACTGTATTGATCTACTATATTCTTTATATGGGCTTTTATTTCTCTATGAAAAACGCTGATTTCTTCTTCAAGTTTTTTAAATTGGGAATCGTAGTAACGTCTGTCTCGCCGGGACTTTCGTCTGGTTTTTGCTATTGAGTAAGGATTTGGTACTTCCACTACAAGCTTCTTCAAATACAAAATTAGGTACCAGAATTTATCTTCAATGCGTGCGTTGATGGTGGGATCATACAAGACAAAGTCAAAAACAAATCGCAATTCATTTATAATTTCGGAAATGAATGCGTCCCAATACTTTGCTACGTCGGGAATATGTTGAAACTCGGGATTGTAACAAATAAAAGGCACTTCACGAGCTCTGTAACGGGTAGAGTTTAAGCAATCATATTTGTTGTCTGGGTCTGTTTTCATGCGCTTTGGTATAATTTTGTTTACTTCGCCCATGAAGTTATAATCCATCGAGCGTCGGTGGTTGAAAAGATGTTCATTGATCCACTTTTGTTCCAAAATGCACAATCTCAGATTGTCGTTGTCCTTTATTAAATCTTCAGGACAATATTTTGGAAACGGGTTATAAAAAGCCATTTCTTTCCGCTCGAAGTCTTCGTTATTATCTTCAAAGTGGTCGTCCTTTGACATAGTCGCATACCCATAGATAGAATACTCTGTGTTCCAAACTTTTAGTAGAAAACACAATATAGCATATCTTACTATTCTGGGACACATTATTATCAATTTAGATGGAATACGCAATATGTCAGCAACTGAAAAACCCAAAATCGATTTTAAGCACATGAACCATTTGAAAAAAATTCTAGAAATTAATAGTGTAAGGCAGGAACTAAAATGCAAATAATTAACCCACTCAGCATAGTGTCGATTTACATACATACATAATATCATTCCCAGAGTGGAGTAGGCGGAGCTACAGAATTATCAACAACTTTAAAAAGACTTCTTGATAAGTCTGTACCTGACCACATTTTGCACAATCAGGCCAAGGTTTTAATCAGTGTATTAGTGATAGGTTGCAAGCCCATCTCCTAACAGGACTACAAGCCCTTATTTCCTTCTTGCTCTGGTGTATAAAAAAATATTGAAAAGCCCAAAATATGTGTATGTTTATTTAGTAAAAAACCCACCGCCGCACTTTTACACGTTAAAAATCTACTAGCGCCCAAAAGGTCACTGATGAGGCTCTATTCTACTGGGTAAAACCATATTGCCTTGGCCATGTTAATAAATGTGTTGAAATGCTGCAAGAAACTAAAGGGTCAGTAATTATTTAGCATATTACTTTTGAAAAACAGGTAGGTAATAAAAAGTTTTTAAGAATATATTTTACCTTAAAGTTATTTCGCTTCCTTGTCCTTACAGAAAACAGGTAAAAAGTAAGTTAACATCTATGGTGTTCTTACCTAAAATAGCATTCCGTTTTTCACGCTGATAGATTGATCAATAACGTTGTGGCTAAAGTGTGTCCAATAATAATAACCAGCAATCAATTTCTTACAATCACTTTCAACAGCTTACGTTACGAGTAAAATAGCATACATTTGTTACAAGTATCTAATTATAACTAATTAATCCGCTTCTTCAGTTCTAAATAAACACGCGAGAGGCTATGCCATAAACAAAAAGGTGAAGTTTTACATAGTAGGTACCTACATATTTTTGCAGTACCTAATCGCTTTCCATCATAACAAGCCTTTGAGTATGGTACTCTCGACAATATTGTTTTATCGAAATTTAACAGTTTCGTTATAGAGCGCGATAAAACATTGTTTTATTGTTAGAGGCGGCCTACCCTGAGGGGTTCCGATAAAATGTTAAGCTGAGTGATCTCACGTGCGTGTTGGCACTCATTCTCGATAGACCAGAATTTTCAAATACCAGGGGGGTTGTTATGACCTAGCTATGCAGTTCATTTTACGGTGAGCGTAGAGGACAGAGCTATGGCAGTTATATAGCTCTGTCCTTTTCACTAAGCGTAAACAGAACTGCATAGTTATGTCATAATAACCCCTCAGGTAACACTTTATACCAGGCTTCCAAAACACCGCATTTAAAATACGAGTATATGGTAACAGATTAGAAAAAAAAAGTAAATTGTTTAAATTGATCACATTGTTTGTACTTACAAGACTTACAAAAGATCATCAGCAGATTTTCTAATATTGGCCTCTCATTTAGTAATTGCGAAATTTATACTCTATTTTTTTTTCACTAATTTTAATGTAACTTCACCGAACATTTCGGTCCACTGAAATTCATTAGGTTCACCGTTTTTGACGAAGCCATCAATCCCATTATAAATTGTTTATGAAATCAAATGACGACACGCTAGCCTAGTTGAGAGTGACCCTGCCTTCGAAGCTAGGGGTCCTGGGTTCAAATCCCGGTAAGGGCAGATATTTGTGTGATGAGCACACGTATTTGTTCCTGAGTCTTGGATGTTTTCTATGTATTTAAGTATATATTTCTCTATATAAAAATAAAAAATAAAAGTAAGTTTAAAAGTAAAAGTAAATATAAGTAAGTTTATCGTTGTCTAGTACCCATAGTACAAGCCTAGAGCTTAGTTTGGGACTAGGTCAATTTGTGTGACATTGTCCTGTGATTATTTATTTTATTTATTTATTTATCTGTTTAAAATTACTTTGAACCTTTTGTTAAAATAACCACCCACATGGTGCTTTTTACTATTCAGTTTTTTTCAGTATAAAATTCAGGTATTTGCTACGCAGATGCCCAATTTAGAATTTACCCTTCAATCAACTCTGTCTAAATTGTTAAACATTCATTTTAGTTTATGGGCTCTAGGGGTTCTCCCAACTTGTTACAGTGGACTTGGTATTCGTTGCTCTTCTAGTGTGGCACTACCGGCTTTCATGTTCTCCGCTTATGGATTTTTTTTTTATGTTAAGGAGAAGGCATACGAGCACTCAGGCCCCACCTGATGGTAAGTGGAATCTGAGACCCATAGACATTTGAATTCTCAAGACTATAATCCTAAGACCTCAAATGCGTTGCCAACCCTGAGGACTATGATGGAATACCTCTATGCTAGTAATTTCACCGGTAGTCTTATCCCCACACCGGAACACAACAATGCGAACACTGTTGCTTCATCATCATCATCATCATCATATCAGCCGAAAGACGTCCACTGCTGGACATAGGCCTCCCCCAAGGCTCTCCACTTAGACCGGTCTTGTGCCTTCCGCATCCATCGCGATCCCGCCATCCTTACGATGTCGTCGCTCCATCTTGTTGGAGGCCTACCAACAGCTCGTCTCCCGGTCCGTGGACGCCATTCGAGAACTTTCTGGCCCCATCGGCCATCAGTCCTGCGAGCAATGTGCCCCGCCCACTGCCACTTAAGTTTCGCTATTCTTCGGGCTATGTCGGTAACCTTAGTTCTACTGCGGATATCATCATTTCTGATTCTATCCCGCAGAGAAACCCCGAGCATAGCTCTCTCCATAGCCCTCTGAGTGACTCTGAGCTTCCTTATGAGGCCCATCGTTAGCGCCCACGTCTCAGATCCGTAAGTCATCACCGGCAACACACACTGGTCAAAGACTTTTGACTTCAAACACTGCGGTAATTTGGACGAAAAGACACTGCGAAGCTTCCCGAACGCTGCCCAGCCGAGTCGGATTCGACGAGTGACCTCTTTCTCGAAGTTGGACCTACCTAACTGGACCGTTTGTCCCAGGTATACATAGTCGTCAACAACTTCGAGTGCAGAGCCTCCGACAATCACGGGAGTTGGCACAACATGGACATTAGACATGACTTTCGTCTTGTCCATGTTCATTTTCAGGCCAACTTGGTCGGAAACTCTGCTGAGGTCAGCGAGCATAGCACTGAGGTCCTCCATGGTTTCAGCCATGACTACGATATCGTCGGCAAATCGAAGGTGAGTGATGTACTCGCCATTAATGTTGATGCCTCGTCCTTTCCAGTCCAGAACCTTAAAAGCATCCTCCAATGCAGCGGTGAACAGCTTCGGAGATATCACATCCCCTTGTCTGTTGCTTGGCGGGTGGTTAATGAATAAGATGGTGGTAGCGATCCGGACGGACCCTGCACAGGGTCCTACCACCACAAAAGTTTCGCTGCCTCTCGTCAGTGTAGTTGGAACGTCAAACACGCGAACCTGATGGAGGCCAGTGAGTCGTCACACGACGACAGGCAACGAAACATAAGCGAAAGACAGGAAAATCATCTCGTCAGTTATACTGAAAACCTCCTACCGCTTCTACATAATCAGTTCTAGCGACGCAGTACTGTGGGGGTGGTGAGTTGCTCTTCAATTAAACCTTATATTTGAAATATAACCTCATTTATTTAGTTTGCATATTTATATAAAAACACATTTTAATTGTTAATATTGAGAGGCTCTACATAAGTCTTGTTGATGACAACCATGCCATCTCTATAGGAATATTCCGTGTTCCTATTTTTAACATCGGCCATAGAGGTGACGTGGAGGTCTTCAACCTTCACATCTCTCCAGCGCTCGTTTAAATAAGCAATCTAGTTACACATTGCAATTAAAAAAAACCTAGCTGTCCCTGCCTACGCGGGGAATAAAGTCTTCCTTTACGACAGGATAGCTACGATTGAATCCAACAACATTTAAATTACATGTACACTAAATGTGGGGGTGGTGTCAATTAAACTTTATTTTTGAAATTATTTAGGGTGGTTGCATTTTTATATAAAAACACATTTTCATTGTTAAAGTCTTATTTATGGCAGCCATGCCAGATGGCATGTCAACAAAAAATGTTCCTATAGAGATCCATAGGAACATTCCTTGTTCCTATTTTAAACATGGGGCCAGGGCCGGGATGTGGTGGTCTTAAACCTTCATAGTATCATACTTACATTCGAATTTGTATGACAGAGGCCATGCGCAAGGCTCCATATGTGGCGCGCCTCTGCAGCACCATTGCAGTCTGTTTTCTGTTCTTACCTCTGTTTTTCATTAACGTACCCTGCTTGGCCTAATTAACCAGAAAAAAGTGCCTCAAATGCGGCATCTAACACTTGCATCGCCGTCGGGGCTTCTTTAAAGCAATCTAATTGATTGTTATTAATGTTATACTTATCCATGCGAAGAAGTGTTCCCGCAGATAACTTTAAATCTCTAAACCCCTGTAATATTGACTTTACTTCATATTCCAAGTCATGTTTTAAATTGTAGAATTTATTTATAGCACCATCCAATTTACTATTTCGTTTATTTTGTTGATCCTCTGCTTCAGTGACGATCTCGGCTGTTAAATAAGGGTTAGGTATTTCTACTGCCAATTTTTTCAAGTACAAAATTAGATACCAAAATTTGTCTTCATTGCGTGTGTTGAAAGTATCATCGTACAGAACATAGTCGAACGTAAAACGTAAATCATTGATAATCTCGTACATAAACCATTCCAAATAGTGTGATTGTTTGGTTTTGTCAGGAAAACGGCTATAACAATTTGTAGGCACTTGACGCCATGTTGTCATTTTTTCGCGTTCATTTTTTAAACAGTCACTTGCACCAGGATTTGTTACTTTGCGGTGAGGCAAGATGTGATTTACTTCAGACATGAAATCATACCTTTTCATGTTAATGCGACGCACATTTGTAGGTAGTTCCTCAGACCATTTTTGCTTAAGAATGCATAGTCGCATACTTTTTTTACTTTTATATTGTGTGCTCGAACAGATTTCGTCTGATTTATTTTGCACAAGCGTCGAGAAATTTGCATTCTTCTGCACGGAGAACTCTCCTCCCAGATACTTGCTATAGTTTAAATATCTATTTGAGTGAATTATGATTGCGCCTAACGGCCGAACCCAATATCAAACCTCTAGTTACAGATAAGGGGTTATCTCCGGTCGCCAGTACCTACTTATCTATCTTTTGATTGCGTCCCAATAAAGCAGATAAGAGCTGTCTATCTACAACAAAGAGTAGATAGGCCGCCTATCCGAGCCCTCCCTTGCGTTGCATTTTACGCAGACTCTCAGGGAGGGCCAACAGAAGTTTTGCCTTTATTTTATTACTGCAAGTTGAAATGTTTTAAATTGCGATGAAGGAATGTCACGTTAAGCTTAAATCTCAATGAAAAATAATGTAATTATGTTTTATAAGTCGAACTAGATCAATAAAATTTTTGGCTGCAATTAAAATCGTGTTGTTATAAATTTACGTCTTTACAACTGATATTGACAATGTCACAATAATTTTATTGACACTGTCAGAAGAATTTTATTCCGTCAATAAAGAAACATAAGAAATTTTCAATAAATATCCAAGAAGTGAAGAAGATACCTTAAATATTTATTGAAATGAGTACGGTAAGTATTACATGTTGTGTATTTCTAATATTATACAAAATTATCTCTAACGAGGTACCCACTCCAGTTTTTTTCATAAGAATATTTAAGTGTTCTAAACCTTGGTCAAGAAATGATCTCAATGATGTAAAACCACGTAACAAGCCGTCCAGTAGGTTCTGCCATTAGTGCAGATAATACAAACAGCTGTCACGTTGGAAGACTCTTATTTGTAACTGTTGCTCGCAACTCTGTCCGCATTGAAGACTCTTATCACTGTTCCCTCAGGATTTGTCCAGATACCCGGAATAAAAAGTGGCCTTTGCCCCCTCTTTAGGCTAAAACATATATCTGTACCAAATTTCACTTCATTCGGTTGAGTTGTTGGATCGTGAAGGCGGAACAAACAAACAAACACGCACTTTCAAACACATAATTTTCACAAAGATGACGTTATTAACGCTTTTTGTCTTATTGTTATTTTTGTAGGCATCCCTCTGACCAAGGAAGAGGTTGCACCTTGTAACATTAGTGGAAGCACAACCTACTGTGTTTAGCAAGGCTACAAACGCCGTGAACAATCAGCTGAAATAAGCAACTTGGGCTACTATCGGAGCAATTTAACGCCGTGATAGCCAGTAGCCCAAGGAAAGCCGAACAATTACGGCTTAAAAGGGAGAACTTAAAAAAAACTGGCCCAAAAAGAAATAAGAAAATGAATATGAATAATAACCTAAAGGTATGTAATTTTAATAATTTAACCGGCGCAATTTCATCGAAATGGATAAACGAATAAACGTATAAATATTGTTTGTATAATAGGTAGCATAACATAAAATATCAGACAGCGATAAACATACTTCTATAGAGAAATAAAAAATACTTTTTTTATGATAAGGAGAAGGCACACGTACATCAGGCCACCATGTTAAGTGCAATCTGAGATCCATAGATATTTGAATTCACAAGTCTATAATCCTAAGACTTTAAATGTGTTGCCAATCCTGAGGACTAAGATGGAGTCCGTCTATGCTAGTAATTTCACCGGTTGTCTTATCCCCACACCGGAACACAACAATGTGAACATTGTTGCTTAATTAAGATGGTGGTATAGCGATCGGAACGGACTCCGCACAGGGTCCTACCACCACTAAATACTAATATCATAAAATATGTAAAAGTAACCCTTTATCTGTTTGTCTGTCTGTCTGTCTGTCTATTTGTTCTGCTTTCACGGATATACCGCACCATCGATTTAGATGAAAAACATGAAATGAAGATAGTTTGAGTCCTGGGGAAGGACATAGGGTACTCTTTATCATGGAAAATTTTACGGTTCCTGAGGGAATACCGATAAACGAGTTCTATGCGAACGGAGCCGAGGGAAGCGGCTAGTAATATTATAATTTTGAAAGTAACTCTGTATGTCTGTCTGTCTGTATGTATATATGTCCGTTTGTGACGCTTTCACGGATGAACAGCTGAACCGATTTAGATGAAATTTGGTATCGAATTAGTTTGAGTCAAAGACGTAGGGTATCTTTTATCCTGAAAAATTGAATGGTTCCCGAGGGAATAGCGATAGTGACTTCTACGCGGACGGAGTCGCGGGAAACAGTTAGTACTTAAATGTATACATAACATCCATATTTCGGAAAAAACTTGTGCGCAGTACACAAAAGTTGCCTTTTATTTGTCCGATTCCTGGGAATCGAACCCGGGTCGGCTGACTTCTTAGACATGGTCACGTCCAACTAGGCTAACTGCGTCGTGTCGTGCACTGATTGTAAACATTTTTTAAGGTTCTGTGCCCAAAAGACAAAACGGAGCCCTTTGTTCACACTCTCCATCTTTCTGCTTCTCCGTCCGTCCGTCCGTCCGTCCGTCCGTCCGTCCGTCAATCTGCGTTTCCGCATACGTAAAATGATTTACAGATCTGAAATTTAGACAGTTTATGTAAACGGTTGACCTAAAAGCGAATTACCATAATTGTATTGTATTGTTTTTTTTACATGTTTTAGATCTTTGCAATTGCTGTATATCGTGTACAGTTTCTGTATGCAAATTCGCTTTTGCCAGCCTCTGGGAAAAGTGGATAAAATTTGAACGAATTCTTACCTGTAGGAATGCTGGCTTTTTATATGTCATTTAGTCGTGAATACCCATACTAATGTTAATAAATGTAAAAGAAATTCTGTCTGTCTTTCTGACGTCTGTTTGTCTTATACGCTTTCACGGCTAAACTGTTGAGCCGATTTCGATGAAATTTGGTATGGAGATAACTAAAGTACCTACCAGGGAAGGATATAGGATACTTTTTACTCCCGATAATTTTTTACTGTGTGGATTGTTGGATGCCGCATATTTTATGCTCTCCAGAATATTGTTCACGATTGTTTAAAGGCTTTTTAATTACTAAACTATGCATTATGCGGGTTTTTTATTTTTGGCTAATTTTCAGACAGGAGGTGGCAAGCCTGACTTCATCCCACCAGACGATGCGCTGGACCAGGTTGCCAATATTTTAGGTGTGATTTACGACGCCTATAGTGTCCAGTTTGGAGGCGACACTGTGGTCGAGGCGGGAGAGGACATAGAAACCGTGGAGGAGTTGGCGACGTTTAATTTAACATTTAAATCTGACAGCATTTGTGCCCGCATATGGGAGGTTTTAACTGCTTTTTTGATACTTGGCACATCTTTTTGTTTTAATATCTTATCTTGATAAAGGTAACCAGTAATCGCAACCCTGCTAATATATATCTAATGTTGTAATCGTATGCTGGACCGTGGCTCGTGCCCTGGACACCTCGCTGCGTAAACTGGATCACTAACAACTAGGTTAACAGTATCCTCTTTCTGTCGTATAAATATCTACGTCCATACTTTACCCAAATCCTGTATAATGTATGTAAGTATAAATGCATGTAAGTATATATGTATGTAAGTAAGTGAACTCCTTAGTGCACAAATCGTTTCACAAATGAAGTCCTGTGAAATAAACTTTACAAAAGTGACATTACGCCTGTAAAGGTTGAATATAGATAGATATTATAATACACGATGATACTACGAATTATACTATAAACGTAAGGCGATAAATAATATTCTGGGGAAAGACATATCGTATCCGAGAAAACTGTACAATTTCCGAGGGATACAATAAAAGACTTCTGCATACATAAATGCCCAACGGCGTGGGCTGTCTGTATATAAGTTTATGTTTACGCTCACTTGGCAAATTTACTTAACAGATTTAACTATTTATAAGAAGAAAGTGTGTTACCTTTAGGAAATTAAGAAGACAAAAGAGAATGAAAAGTTAATCGTGAGATTGTATACATGGAACTTTCTGTTTTAGGAAAACTGAAGCGGAAAACTTTATCGGATGATGTAAGTCCATGATAGAACGAAATAAAGCTTTGACCGAGAACTGCAAATCTGAAATAAAACAGGAACAGGAACTAACAGCATTGAAAAAAAGGAAACTACAACTGGAAATAGATGCATATTTAAATATAATATATACTCTAAGTATGTTTTTACAAATGGCAATTTCCTCAACCTTTAGCAATGCAATGTGCGATGTACTTGCAAAAGGTCGGAGAGGTCACCATTTACTTAAAACTTACTCATGACAACTATAACTTTGTGAACCGATTTCAAGATTATTGTTTTTTTGGATACTTACGTTATATAGTTCCCGAGGGAACGGCGGTAAACGACTTCTTCTATTACTACTAGCGGACGAAGTCTCGGACAAAACTAAATTACTAATTGCGAAAATGTGTGTTGTTTGTTCCATTTTCACGGCCAAAGGGAGATAATACATTTCTTAAAAATTGGCACGTACGTTATATGGAGTTGGACATATTAAGATACTTTTTACCCGACTACCGCGAAGCAAAGGAAGGGTAATGATTTTGATACCCTATGTATGTTTCTATGTATATATGTATTTATCTCAAGTGTTATACAAGGATTTTACTGGACATACTTATCCAAAATAATACTCGCTGTTCAAGAATAGCGATAAAAAACTTCTCATCGGACAGAGTCGCAGCCAAAAGGTTTAAGAGTATGCCTGCCTGTATGTAAATCTGCACTAATGCCAGAAAACTAATAGATTGAAATTATAAATCGCATTATCAAGTCGGTGATCAACACACACAAGATCTCTAGTGTTTACTTGGCGCAGAAATGGTTTTTTTTAAATTAAACATTGGTAATAGAATAAGTATTAGGACATGACTAGTTTTGTATAGATGTAACTACAGTATTAATTGTGTATTGAAAATGTTTAATATATTTTTAACTGTTGAAATTAAATGTTTTTCATTGTTCTGACTCTGTTATTAGGTCTCGGTAAGGAGATGATGACTGTACAATAGACAGTAGATAAACAACAAAGATTTTTTTTTTTATTTTCTCTACCCCTTTGCAAGGCGAAGCACCTACGAACAAGACTCGAATAAGATATGCTTTCGAGGATCTCCGGGATTGAAATAATCGTATAGGTGAAAAAGAAAGGCCCCTCTTGTATGTAATAATAATACTAATAATATCAGTGGAGGGTAAGTACACTACAATAATCTCGAAATATTTCATAACTCAACCTAACGCTCTTCCTCGCGACGTTCGAATCAAATGACTGTTTATTGCATGATTTTGAATTTTCATATTACCGATCTGGCTTATTGGTTTTGGAGTTGAGACCACGCATGGGATAGGCAAGAGTAGTGTAGGTAGGCCGCCAGCTAGATAGACGACGAAGTGAGGATGTTTGCTGAGAGCAAAGGATGAGGGAGGCCCAGGATCGAGCCAGCTGATGAGCCATGTTAGAGGCCTATGTTCAGCAGTGGACTGCTGTAGGCTGATGATGATGATCTGGATTACGAATATTTAGGATCATGGAAATCGGAATTATACATTTCGGAGAAATATAAATTCATGATTGTTAATATTTATCAAATAAATAATAATATTCGAAAAACTAGTTTTCATTATTTAATACTCGATAATAAAAATCCGAGATTTTGATAAATTGGCCTCATACCTATAATATATTCGTTTTTTTATATCATTTGAAGTTTTAGTGTTCTCCCCCAGTGGAGATAGCCTGGTAGGGATATGTGGTTCACGGGAAATGATCGAACAGACATTTGATGATGTCTATGACGAGGCAAAATACTTGTTGTTAGCACCACAATATATTATTATCCTTTATCAATCTTCGTAGCCAAATAATTGGTTGGCAAACGGTACCTACGTTTCATAATCGATACTGTTTTAGCGGTCTTTGAATAATTCTATTTTCTTATATAAAAATCGATATGTGTATGTTCCCTGTGGACTCCAAAATGGCAAGACTCGGTTTTTTGGGTGTAAGGTTGGATTCAGTTTAAGATTCTAATTGTTAAGATTGAGAAAGTTCGGCTTGGATTGACTAAAAATCGATCAAGTGCGACGAGGATAAACCCACCGAGCGTTCCGTAAACTATAGGTCTGTACAACATAAACAGAAAACCTATGAACCCGAACATTTTATTCTACTTTGGTTTCGACCACCTTGCTTCGCTATCGTAATTTCATTGATCATTTTATGTTAACCCTTATTGAAAATTAGATAATAGCTGTCATGGCGTAATTAATATAATCACGACTCCGAAGCAAGATGGGTTTGTACATAATTTAAAATATAGCCTCTGTAGTACTATCAATACGGAAACTTGTCTCAGGTGTCCTACTGACTACTGTACATACTCCTACTGATAATATATCTACTCATCCTGATAGCGTTCCTACATCTAAACTTAAAATGGAATTTGATAACGAAGGTGTCGATGGAGCTACGATTTTGATTTCACTTTCCTGTCGATCCGTCCCTTAAATAAAATAAAACATGTCTAGTCATAATGCAGTGAACACAATTTATTTTAACAATTACAAAAATAAGTTGATATAAAATAAAAATTACATATTCTTATTAATTATATAAACCACCAATTCTTGATGATAAAATATTCAAACAATGATTGGGATGAGACAAAAAGCTAAAACGCTCAGTGCCTTCCTAAGCCTAAAGGTGGTTTCTAAATTCGATTCTCTTTCGTTAATAATTAAGACCCATAAGATTGCACATGCTACGGATTTTTTGTAGGAGATGCCGCTTTTTCGTTTAGCAAGTAAGCAGCCACATCCACCAATAGTTACTAGTGCTTCAATGGACATTGGACACATGTTGACTTCATGAATTATGAAGTAATTGTCAATCAACAACTGGCGTTCAAAATATTGATTTGATTGATGCTCCGAAGAGTGTATCAGATCGGCATTGGATTCAGATACTTCAATTTCGGGTTCCACGTCTTGCAAACTCCTTTGCCTGCAGATGTTGCCTCAATATTACAGCCTATGTTTTCAATACAGTCTTATTTTTTGAAGGCCTTTTCCATACTCCAAAAACATCTGTAAAACACAAATTGTACCTAGTTAGTAAAATTCATCGTTCCAATTATTTTAATTATGGTTAACTACAGAAGTAGAATCTAAGTAGGTACAGTACAAAAAGTCGCTTACGGTTTGGGTATATTTTATTTACGATACATACGATTCGAACTTGAAAGACTTTTTAAGACCTCTTGCACTACACCTACTATGTTATTATTTCGACATTGGTTTTAATGTGCGCTCGGTTACAGTTCATCTCATTAGGAGATCGTGGGTTTAGCAATTGAACTAATAAATATGATTTGCATCGGTACACGCTCACGCACCAAGTAAATAGCGATTTCCAAAAACACCGTTTTCACTTTGAGCAAAAAAAAAATTGGTAATAACTGCTCTTCATACGCCTGAATAAATAATAAGTATTGTTCATGTTTGTTTGAACTTTAGACAGTTTCAGTACAGACACCCATGAAGGCTTCTGACAGGATAGGATGGCTAACGCAGACCAAGTCTCGCGGGTCGATTACTCGTCATTTAGTAAAAGTAAAGGCACATCGGTGCCCCTGTTTATTATGCAGGTTTCGCATTGTTGTGTTCCGGTTTGGGGATCAGACAACCGGTGAAATTACTAACATAGAGGCATTCCATCATAGTTCTCAGGGTTGGCAACGCATCTGAGGTCTTAGAATTGCAGTCTCGAGAATATTGTCTTGAAAATTCAAATGTCTATGGGTCTAAGATTCCACTTACATCGGGTAGCCTGAGTGCTGTGTGCCAACTTCTTGCCATAAACAAAGGTTTCATCCAACTTTTACGGAACATACATACACGCCCAAGACTTTGTTTGCCGACGATATACGCAGGGTGGCAGCGACTGGCGGACACCAACCGAAGGTCGGGCTGAGTGGAGTGCAAACGTGCATTGGGAGGTGCCCAAGTCGAGCAGTTGACTGCCGCGGGTGATAGACATTATATTTGGCGGTAAAAAATAAATGCCTAGGGTAAAAAAGCACCTCTTAACTCGGAGTTATTAAATATTGTGGCATCGTGGGATGATCCTGGCCATCGAGCCACAAGATTGATGAATTTCAGTTGTGCGTAGGGAAAAGACCGATTTTCTATTCGTAAATTCGTCACCAATAGTTGAATATTTGGTAAGTACATTGTATCAGTTGTAATAGGAAATAACAACCAATAAAAACTCATTTTTGTGGGAACTTAGGTACTTGGTGATTGCATGAGGATACAGACCATCGATTGTGCCCGATTCCCTGGGAAATACGGCAATTCTATAAAAATCTTCCTGTGTATTGGTCGTGATTGAATACTTACTTTGAGTACAATCTGGCTATACTTCCACTACACGTCCACACGCACGCACTATACGTGCTGCTGAAGATTTTGTCACCCCTACATACTCGTAGTCCGCTGCAGCGACCAACATGGTCCCTAACGCGTAAAAGCGCTATTTTACAAGTAGCTGGCGTAGCGGTGAAGTACCGTGGTTTCTAAAAAAGGATAAGGTATAAGTATTAGGTCAGTTTACTTATTTACAAGAAGTTAATATTTTTAGCAGAGTTTTACTTTTCAATGGATAATGTACGGCATCAAGCTGTTTGTTATTTTTTTGGGCGACATCATGAAAATTGTTCATGCAAAATAAGAAACGGCACGAGGTGTAGCAGCAGTAATCAATTAATCATGCATTAGTATGTAAGAGAGTTGGTAAGGACAGGAAAGCGTGGCATGGCTGGCCCACTGTACCACTAGGCCAACGTTTACCAAATGATTTACTTATCATAGAAAGCAATGAGTTGGGTAAATTAAAAACCTTATATTATAACCTTAGATATTTTGTAAAAACTCACCGTTGTGTGGTTCCTTTCAGAAACAGATATAATTCCAGCAGTAACTCGTTTACTGCACAGACTTGTCTCAACTGAATCTGTGTATAAATTCATAATCACTGTATTTTTCCATGTTTTTCACACGCTCCTTACAGTATGATTGATGTCTTCAGTTTACCAATCGCTCAGTATCTCCATTTCTTCAAATACCACTAGAACTCGAACTAAAAAAGCTCGAGTCCGACATTACTTTCCTATTTGGAACTATCTAATAATAAAATTCCGTATTAAAACATAAATGAAGCTTCTGCTATCTTGCTTCTATCCTCCGAAATCCTAGGATCGCGACAATGATTACTTGAAGTAACCAATGTCAGTGTCAGACAGGCCAAAGATAGGCTATCTGTTGTTATTGGGACGCACAAACTGTCATTTTCATACAAGCAGCTATCTGCGTTAGGCTATCGGCCCTCCCACCGATAGATCAGAGGTACAGACAGGTTAGCCTATCTATCTTTAGTTTATTGGGACAGAAAAAGTACAGATAGATAGCCGTTTCTATCTCCGGTAGGGCAAAACAAGAGATAGATCGAATATAGGGAATGGCCGTAAGACACCTCGAAAAAGGCACAGTGTAAAACAAGCTGGTAAACTTGAATGCATGGTCCGACTCAGATGCAAGATGGATCCCGAATATTTCACAGCAGCTGCAAAACCATAAATGTTAAATTAAATGCGTATTCTTAAATCCCACCAAAAACATAAATGTAAAAAAGGAGAGCCAAGTTCAATACAAAAATTATTCTCTGCTGTGGGCTTCGCCGCAAAAAGAATGGAGATCTGAGATTGAGTGCCAAGTTCTATGAAAAATCCAAATATGTAGTCTAAGGGCTGACTTGGCTGGTTTTCCCATACGAATTATTATTAAGTACCTACTTTTACACAGTCATGGAAGAGCCTTATGTTCGATGGGTAGTTTCTACCAGCAAGCCAAATTTTCGGAATAATAAAATAATCGAAAAGTAATAGGTTTAGAACATGCGAAGGCTATATAATTCGTATGGGAAAACCAGCCAAGTCAGCCTTTAGACTACATATTTGGATTTTGCATAGAACTTGGCACTCAATCTCAGATCTCCATTCTTTTTGCGGCGAAGCCCACAGCTGCAGAGAATAATTTATGTATTGAACTTGGCTCTCCTTTTTTTATATTTATGTTTTTGGTGGGATATCATTACTTTTTGTAGGTAAGTCTTACCTACTTACTAAAAAATACAATTATAATTTATTTAAACTATTGCCTATACTATACTAAACCTACGTACCTACTTATTATAGGAATTGTAATAATAATAAGTATATACACCTACCTACTTATAACTATAAAATTATTATTTATTTAAACTATTGCCTATACTATAATACTATATGTACGTACCTACTTATTAAAGAAGTTGTAATAATAATATTACTACAAATTATAAGTTTTCCTTAAGAAAACAGCAATTTCGGAGCATAAATCGCAACCTTATAGGTCAGATATCGAGAGACAACGGGACAGCAAGACGGTGCTCGCGCTTATGAGCGCGGCTGCCGCTCGCTCGGCCACGTTCGCGTCAACGGTTCGATTCGGTTGTCACAGCGCAGCGCCGCTCCGGCGTCACTTGGCGCGCGCGCGTCGTGTATATACCGAAAATCTAAATTCCTATTATTTTATCATTATTTATGAGTAGGTAATGATTTTACACTATTGATGTGCGCTAAATATAAAAATAATAATTAATCCCAGTTAATAACGTAGGTACCATAAGTAATATTAGGTATTTATGTTAAGCGTTCATAATAGAATCTAATTATTTAAAAATTGCCAGTTTTTTATTTATTCCTTTGTATTCATCTAATTACCTATCTGCATACCAAATTTGAACTCTCTAGGTCACCTGGAACTGGGTTAGAGTTTTGGTCTATAGGTCAGTCAATGATAAAAATGAGGAATTTTGGACATTAATATCTAAATAACCGTTTGAGATAAGCTTATGAAATTTAGAACACATATGTATCTCGCAAGTCTCAATATATGAGCCAAATTTGATACGTTTATGTAAAATAGTTTTTGATTTATGAGGGGGTCAAAAGTGGCTCCAAATGGTTCGTGTAATATTACACACGGTGCGGCTCGCCAGTTCTGTTTCTTGAACTTGGCTTGACACGCTCCCGCGTGTCTAGATAAACAGGAATTATTGGTAAAATTATTTTATAACTAGCTTCAAGGTCATACCCGGCACCCGACCAGCACCCCTTGCAAAATAAAAGTAAGTCTCATTTACGTAGAAATCACTATTTTCAAAATTTAAGGTAGTTTTGCCTTTCAAGTGGCGTTCGTTTTCTACACGTATATTATCTTATATATAAAATTCTCGTGTCACAGTTTTCGTTCCCATACTCCTCCGAAACGGCTTGACCGATTCTCATGAAATTTTGTGAGCGTATTGAGTAGGTCTGAGAATCGGCCAACATCTATTTTTCATACCCCAAAGTGACATAAAAAAAAATTGCAGCGGGCGAAGCCGCTGGCGGGTCCCTGGTAATTATATAAAAATAAATTCCCATGTCCGTTGGTCACGGCATCACGCGTGAACTGTTTTTATTGTGTTTGTTACTACCTATCAATAAACTTCTTGATTGTGCAAAATGTGGTTAAAGAATTTTAAAAATCATCTTACAGTTGTTGGTCTTTTTACAGTTGTTGGTATTTCTGTAGCTCTGCTTACCCAACTCTAGGAATAAAGGCGTAGGCGTTACTATCAGGAGAAGAACTTTAAAGACAAAAAGTGAAAAATCCACCGGGAAAGTCAGATTTGCAGTGGGGCGAAGCCGCTGGCGGGTCGTTAGTAGAATACCTATGTACAGAATACTTACCGCGCGAGGCGAAGGGGTGTTGATCGGGTACTGGGTGGCTCTAATGAGCTATGACCTTAAGTCCGTCCTCAGTTATCCGATCCAAGTTGCTAATCCAACAGCAACTGACATAGTCAACAAGACGAAAATTATACAAGACATAATTATAAAATAAAGCTGTAATAAGTCAGTGGGTCTAATTATATAATTTAAATTATTTCTTACTTTAGAAGAGATCGTTTTCCGGTAACAGTTTTACGTCGGAGGTAATTGTTTCGTTCGATAACTAGTATATTTATAAAGCAACGTGCTTACCCTTTTAATGAAAGAACGTAAGCAATCAAAGCTGGATTCAAATCAACTGAGCCACCAGTTGCATTTTGCTTTATTATTTTAACAACGCTCATGAAAGAAAAGTGTGCAAGGCTAATATAACAGGTTTCGTCCAATGGTGCGTCCTCACTGAGAGCATTCACGTGTAGTATTCGAGTAGTTGTAGACTTTGATCCGAGCGTTACTGTGGTCCACGACACTTGAACATTAAACGCCGAATACTCATTGCACGCGAGTGCTCTCAGTGAGGACGCACCATTTAACTACATTTCAATCAATTGTTACCTGGAAAAGTCCAACTCTTCAGAATATTATGGTAATAGACATGGAAACAGGACGGCTGCATTTCGTGGCAGCTTTCGTTATGCCGCTACGAAATGCTGGAACCATCTCCCCCCTCCGATTAGAAATGCTTCTTCTTTGTACCAGTTCAAAACAAAATTAAAAACTCATTTACTTAATCAACAACAAAACTGCTTATAGCCGTCTTACAACTACAAGTATATAAATCACCTACGTGGGTACATAAAATATTGTATTTATTATGACTATTCATTATATTATATGTTTATCTACACTTATTCACGTTACCATTATATAGATTTCAATCCATATCTAAATATATTAGTGTCATAGTAATATTATGTTATAGGATATCATATCATATTTAAAACCCCAAAATTCAGATATAGATTTGACGCATACGCACTACACGCGCAAACTAATTTTAAAAACTACCCATGAGAATATTGCCGTTTGCTGTCCCGTGTATCACAGTGTTGGATCTACGGAAGATCAGCGACACTCCTGAGTGCCTCGACACCATGCTGAGTGGGTTCACTTTTCGCAATCTGTTAGATACATTAAATATAACATAATTAATTAAAATCCTGCGTTTCAAGCTAATTTAAGCTATCTTAAGTTTTTTATTTTCTACCGTAATTAGCTTTAGAAAATGTTAGTCTTAAGTAAAAATGTATCATTTTGCAGAAATAAAAATATTTTCTTTCTTTTTTTCTAAACAGCTGTGGTAGCTTTAATGATGGTTTAACCATAACCATGCATCACTCAAACAGGGAAGTCGATGTAAACCTATTTTTTTTTACGGGATTGAATTGGTAAATTGCTATACGCGAAAGACACATCAAAAGGATATCTGCATACATCTGCGTAGTAATTCAATGATGGAGTGAGTGGCACTATGTTTCCGGCTGCAGCACATGCTGAGCTGAGGCATTTGTCGCTGTTTTCCGCAACTCTGTCCACGTAGTAGTCGTTTATCGCACTTCCCTCCAGAAATGTCTAATTTTCCGGAATAAAAAGTGCCATATGCCCTTCTTCGGAGTTCAAGCTATCTTTATACTAAATTTCAACGAAATCGGTCCAGCGGTTTCACTGTGAAAGCGTAACAAACAGACAAAGTTACTTTCACACTTATAATATAATATTATGTAGTATGGATGATATAAGTTTTTTTTAATCCGTGCCCCTGGAAAGTATTCTAGAAATAAATAAAACATTTAAAAAAAAATATATATATTTTATGTTTTGTCGATATGCTTGTTTAGCACAAGACCTGTATATTGAGACGTTGTCGTTATCGTCATCAAACCACACTTTTGCCTTGTTTAGTCTTTTCGCGATAAGAGGAAAATTGCCTTTACTATTTGTTTTGAACCCTTCATAGCATTTCCGGTGGGCAGTTCAATTGGTGGACTAACGAGACAAGAGCAGGGGCTGAGCTCAAAGACAAGTCCTTAACAAATAATATAAAAATAATAATACTTAAATACTATGAGGGCATTTAAAGTATGTAACTTAATGTTTTACATGAATTTGGAATTTTAATGTTATGTACTTAACTCTAATTACTACTGATTTCCAACGTTAAAATTGTATTTTTTTCAATCAACTTTAGACCTAAAGAACACCGCTAGTAAAATGCTTAGAACTACTTACTAAACTAGAACATAGTTAAAATAATTTACAGCGGTTAAGTTACGTCAAAAGTAATAATTTTATGCAGCTAAAAAACGTAGATTTCGACACTCTCATGGAAATCAAAATGAATAGGGTGCTTTCCATAGACATAGAATCCTGAAATTTGGCAAGAAGGGAGGTCTTACAGCGCAAGTAAAGAAAAAATCCGACTATCGTTAATCTGTTGCTCCATAACAAAAAAAAACTCGGGCGCGAGTCCAACTCGCACTTAACCGGCTTTTTTCAAATTCTCGCCTTATATGCAGGGTGACATCGAAGACGTGATCAAAAACCAGTTTTTCAGACTCGGTAATTGATGGCCATTTTCAAGTAATATTAGTTGCAAGAAACAGAAAGCTATTTCTTTTTTGTTCATTTTCCCCATAATTAAATCACCGATTTAATCATGGTTACTCTATTTTTATCCTCTTTGGATCCTATTCAGACTATTTTACTTTAATGACACTTCAGTCACAGTGACAATTCCAGTCAGTCATTGTCAACTATTAATATTTTCTTTTGTTGTTTCTATATTTATCTTTGCATCTCTTTCTGTCAACTAGGGAGACCACACTGTTTACAATAAATTACTTAATTTTGATCATTGTGTGATTAAGTCGGAATAATACATCTAAACACCTACATACCTACATTGTTAGGATCCCACTTTAATCCTTTATTACGTCATATCACTTTTGATCACGATCGATCACGAACTTGATCAATTTAATATTAAAATCAGAGGTATTCAAGCTTACCTTGTAAAGACCATTTAGTGCCAATTAGATAGTATTCTCCGGGAAGTTAAGTGGTATCAAATTAACATTCAAATATTACCCATGTTTTCTTACTAGGGCACAATGCTTTGTTTGTTTGACGCCTGCTTAGATATAAATAAAACAATTACGTTACAAAAATATTAAACATACAGAAATAAAAGTAGTGCAAAGGCGAACTTATTCCTTTGAAGGATCTCTTATAGTTAACATTTAGGTCAGTGAATAAAAGTAAATATAACAAACAATAGACAAATACTAAAGTTCAAAATATGCACCAGAGGGAACAATAGAAACTAGTTACTTTTCCTCAAGCAGCATTTATTTTTTATATGGTTCAGTTTAAAAATATTTAATGCAGATGCAAAAAAGTATATTATTGTTTATCAAGGGCTACATTAGGCCATAATGATACGAGATGTTTAAGCAAGGGTGGTTATAGTTAGAGTGTCATACATAATGGCATTTTAGTCTTGAGTAGAACACTTTAATTACGACAAAGTTAATCTAAAATTAAAATAGTGGTATTAAGACATACAAATGATGACACTGTCTTTTCCACTTTTCTAACCGTCACCCACTTGCTGAAAGAGACCACTACTTACCAGGTATTTGATTTACTGACATTTGGGTAAAAAAATAAATCCACTTGAAATTACCATTCTGAAGTTGAGTCATTATGTAATTTTCATTAAAAATATTTAAGCCGAAAAGGAATTCGGTCCATTGTAAAGTAGGTGCAAATTTAAATACACACAAAATTAATTAGACAAAAATGAAGTTAGCTCAAAAAGAGTTACTTACGTCCAAACGGATTTAGATAAGAATGGAGGAATAATAGTATACCTTCTTATTTATAATATGTAGGTTATTTCCACCCGCGACCTCAACCTCTCAGCCTCTTTTCAATATAGATAGTTGTATAGGTAAAAATTATACATATTATACACATCTAGATTTGCAGACAAAGTCGCGTATACTGGGTGTCCCAGGAAGTAGTGTCAAGCGGAAGTCCAGAGGTAGTGCACCTCAAGGGGCATCTGAATCACCCCCATGTATGTTCAGCGATTTTTCGTAGTTTCGGAGTTATTGATCATTTTAATCGGAATTATTGTAATTTTTCCTTATGTCCATGTTTCGAAAAACCCTTAAGTTCATGTATTATGTCATATTTTTTTCAGTGGATTCTTAAATCGACAAAATAATTATGAACAAAGGATGTTTTTAAAGCTACTTGCCAATATTTTTTTATGTCAACTTTTTGTGTAATCACACAAAGTTACTTTCTCCATACTAATTGAGCCCTAGTTCCCATTTCATCTAGTATGGAGAAACAAACCTCGTGAAATTACACACAAAAATTACTTGAAAAAGAAATTGGCAAGTAGCTTTAAATACATCCTAAGTTCATAATTATTCTACCAATGTAGGTACCCAATGAAAAATATATCTATATGACATGATTCTATTTTCGACGATATTCAGGATGATCAATTTTCCTTGTTGATGTATTTCAATTTGCCCGACACAAATTGGATCGTTATGGCTTTCCAGGAAAATAAAGAGGAAAGGTACTTTAATCCCTTAAGACAAAATGTATCACTATACTCGTAGTCTGCCTATACAGGGCATATTATGGGTCATTTTAGAGCGTAATAAGATGTCAAAATGGTTTTTTTATTCCAAGCCTAAAAAAAAACTATATTTTTCATTGCACTTTTACTACCCTGATTGAGTAACGTAGTCCACGTTAAATATTTCCAAATAGGTACGCTTCAATCGAGTAAATAAAAATGTGATGACATGTAAATAAAATGTAGATGTATTTGTAAATAACAGCATACAATGTCTAATTATACAGTCTTAAACATAGCTTCTTCGATTATTTGTAAACCTAATTTGTTCGTTAGGTACTGTAAGCCTGGGAGGCGCCTATTCCTAAGCGTAATACTTTACGCACTTTTAACTAAGCTACGTAGAATAAAAGTATACGTCTCGCAGTGTTAATATATTCTTTCATTTATTTTAACGTTTAAATATACATTAGTTCACATGTGAATGCCAACGCGGTCCGTTGGAGACTCTTTGCGAAATCGATTATTGCTTGGTTTTGTCGTAAAAAGTCTTGTCCCAGTATGATTATTTCAGCCGTATCGTGTATAATTAATACGCGTTGCCGATAATATACTGACGCAATTTGCATCCCTATTTCGGCAGAGGCATGCACATTGATTGCATAACCGCCTACCGCTCGCAAGGCCATAGGTCCGTGCGTTTGAGAATCCAAGGATAATTTATCCCACCGGGATCTGGAGATACAAGAGACACTCGCACCTGAATCAACGAGTGCTTCACAAATAATACCATTTATTACTACTGGAATAATCGGTACAGAAACATCCCTAGACTTATCTACAAGGATCGGGTTTGAATCCATGCCGCCTGTCGCATCCCGATCTACTAACGACGCGGCGTGAAGTTTGGGTGCTGCCTTGATGAAGAAGGAGTAACCTCTCGATAATCGGATCGATAACTTTCATTGGCCGTCGCTGCGCCTTGCTGCCTTCGCGAACTTTCTTGTGGTGTCCAAGGGCGTGGGCGTGGACACGGACGAGGACGAAGATCGTGTGACTCGCGTGGTGCTTCTGGTTCAAAATGCGCTCTGCGTGGCGCTATTGTAGCTGGCGTCCCGAACGGTGTTGACTCATCGAATCGTGGTGTGTGCATCGGCTGATCACCGCGGTTCCTGATTTCTTCGAAGTTTACATCTGGATTAAAAACTGGCAATTCTACATTTCTTGCATATGTGTTGTCGCAATTAAATATGTCCTCCATTTGCATTATTGTTTTTCTAAGTTCCTCTTTAGATGCAAATAACTTCGATGCCAACAGCCACTGGTGATGCTGGTTCATAGATGTAATAAAATGCCTTATGAATCTTTCATCATCGATTTTAGCTTTAACAGCTAAGTTTTCTAAGGCGTAGAAATATTCAATCAGCGTTTCCTTGTTTTGCTGCCTTCTGTAGTAAAATTTTCGAGCGAAATCACCTCGGCAAGGAAATTGCAGTTTCAATTTTTCCACTAACACTGCGTAGGTCGTGAATTCCTCAAAATTTGTCTTAAACCAGTGAAGGGCTGGTCCATCTAGATATGCGGCGATGGCATATTTTTTCTGCTCATCAGACCATCCTTTGATGATTCCAATGGCCTGGTACTGCATTAAAAAATCCTCCGTATCAGATAGCCCATTATATTTTCCAGTCGCCATTTTGCTATGCTATATGGGAAGGACACGCACCAAAAAATAAAATACCAATATGGGAACAGTTTAAAGCGAGAATAGGTTAATAAAGATATCACTCAGGTTCAGGTCAGGAGCACTCCACTTCTTGCTTGCGAGAAGATTCTTCGGTTCTCTTATTCTCGATACCCCGCACCTCCACCATGTAAGCCTGGGAGGCGCCTATTCCTAAGCGTAATACTTTACGCACTTTTAACTAAGCTACGTAGAATAAAAGTATACTTCTCGCAGTGTTAATATATTCTTTCATTTATTTTAACGTTTAAATATACATTAGTTCACATGTGAATGCCAACGCGGTCCGTTGGAGACTCTTTGCGAAATCGATTATTGCTTGGTTTTGTCGTAAAAAGTCTTGTCCCAGTATGATTATTTCAGCCGTATCGTGTATAATTAATACGCGTTGCCGATAATATACTGACGCAATTTGCATCCCTATTTCGGCAGAGGCATGCACATTGATTGCATAACCGTTTGCAGAATGTATGCTAGAATTGCATGATGAGCCAGTGTCTGGAGGACATTTTGGTTTGTTTAAGACATATGAAAAGTTTAATGAAAGATATTACATGTCCAAGGCAGAGAAAAAAGTAAACGAATATGTCAAGTCGTGTCAACAGTGTCAACTGAGGAATGTCAACAAAGTGATCGCACCATTAATACCGATAAATGTTGCAGATTTATTCGACAAGTTTTGCGTCGATGTGGTAGGGCCGTTACAGATTTCGAATAAACAGAATAGGTATATTTTAGTCGCAGTGGAATACCTCTCGAAGTATGCAGTGTGCAAAGCCGTGCCCAGAGCCACCGCGGAAACCATCAATGAGTTTTTGGTTACGGAAATATTGTGCCGATTTGGAGGAGTTCGACAGCTGATAACCGACAAAGGCTCAGTATTTACTTCTAATACCATTAGAGAGACCGCAAGTCTTTTTAATGTGACGCTCACACATGCGACAACATATCATCCGCAAACAGTTGGTTTAGTGGAACGATTTAACAGGACTTTGTTGGGCATGATCTCAAAGTATGTCTCGGAGGAGCAACGAGACTGGTGTACGTATTTGCCTATGGTATGTTATGCCTACAATAGCGCGAAACAGGCTAGCACAGGTGTGGAGCCGCATTTGATTGTGTATGGTAAGGAACCATTATATAAATCTGATATCGAGTTGCGTATCAATAATCTCCGGGTTTTAGATACGCTAGCGGATAAAATAACAAGATTGTCGATATTAAGAAGAAAAGTTGCCCGGAATATACAGCATGCCCAACTGAAGCAGAAGTTTTACTACGATATCAAGGCCAAAGATATCTCATATGATAGTGGGGACTTCGTAATGCTATACTGTCCGAAGCGCAGGTCTGGATTAAGCAATAAACTTGCTAGGAGATACAAGGGACCATTCGAAATTGTTACAAGGCTTTGTAATAATAATTATAAGATCAGGAAAGTCGGTACGGTAACAAAATGTATTATTGTTCATAGGAAAAGGGATGTTGGACAAGAAACGAGAAAGCTATTAGTATTGCCGCAAAGAGTCAGTTGACACTGAAACAAATTAGTTCGGTGCCTTTCATCTCACGTCATAATGAGAAAAAAACATTTTTTTCTATATGTGCTCATGATCCTAATGAGTTTGTATATAATGAATCTTCTTTGAAGAAAACTGATTATATTTATTTTACAGATTGGGTGCAGCGCAATGAAAACTATTTGTTAAACCTTAACGACGAGAAACCGGTTGTCTTTGACGTGAATGATGGATTGACGGCCAAACAAAAGACAGAATTGGGTGGTTTATTGAAAGGGTTCCGCGACACTTTTTCTTTTGCAACCCGAGAATTGGGATGTTATAAGGATACTTTTATTTCAGTGAATACCACGGATGATGAACCAGTTCATAAAGCACCGTATCGGGTGTCGAATAAACAGAGGCAAATAATTGATGCGCAAGTACAGGAGATGTTGGAAAATGGCATAATACAGGAGTCAAGAAGTCCTTATGCTTCACCCGTTGTGTTGGTGGACAAGCCGGAGGGCCCACCAAGATTTTGTATCGATTTTAGAGCGCTAAACAAAAAAATAAGGATGGATTCGTACCCGATTCCAAGAACGGATGATTTGCTTGGTTGTTTACAGGGAGCCAGATATTTTGCTGACCTTGATATGAATTCAGGGTATTGGCAGTTAGCTCTGGGCGAAGGCAAAGAAAAGACGGCCTTCGTGACGCATACGGGGCTATATGAATTTAATGTATTGCCGTTTGGTTTGAAAACGAGTCAAGCCATGTTCCAGCGAGTGATGGACAAGGTGCTTGCAGGGTTGAAATACAAAAAGGTTGTTGTATATGTCGATAATATTTTGGTTTATGGTAAAACGTTTGAAGAATTTGTGTCGGCATTGGAAGAGGTTTTATCGCGGTTAAAATCGGCCAACTTAACCCTAAAACCGAGTAAATGCAAATTTGGGTACCAGAAAGTGACAGTTTTGGGACATGAGGTGTCAGCAAATGGAATTGGGCCCGATGTGAACAAGATAAAGGCAATGAGGCAGATACAAACCCCAAGGAACGTAAAGGAGGTTAGATCAGTGCTGGGTTTGTACTCTTATTACAGAAAATTTATCGATAATTTTGCAGAGATCGCATTACCGGTAACGAGCCTTACAAAGAAAAATAAAAGGTTTGTTTGGGCAGAAGAGGAACAGAGAGCGTTTGACAAATTGAAGGAGAAAATGTGTTCCGCACCCGTATTGGCATATTTCTCTAATGATAAGGATGCGATAACGAGAGTGTTTGTCGATAGTTCCGAGAAGGCGTTGGGAAGTTGCCTTTGTCAGGGCAAGGAAGGTGAAATGAAGCCAGTTGCATACGCCTCAAGAAAATTAAGTGCCGCTGAACAAAGATATTCAGTGACAGAGAAAGAATGCCTAGGATTAATATGGGCGATAAATTATTTTAAGCACTATTTGTGGGGAATGAAATTTCAGGTTGTCACTGACCATAGAGCGTTAATATGGTTAAAAAGCAAGCGTGACATGAACGGCAGACTCGCCAGATGGGCTTTATCAATACAGTCCTGGGACTTCGATATTGTATACTGCTGTGGCAAGGATAATGTCGTAGCCGACTTCTTGAGCAGAAATCCGTTGATCGAGAACCCGAGTGCAGAGTGTATGGAGAGAATTCCCGAACAAGAAGAGGGATTCGTCTTATATGCGCTGAATAGCGATAGTATGAGGACGGCACAACGAACTGATTCATTTTGCCGCCATATTTTGGATCAAATGCGACAGAGCAATACGAATGTTTATCAAAATTATTTTTTGCAGGATAATTTATTGTATTAGGAATAGGCGCCTACCAGGCTTACAGTACCTAGGTTCACCGAGCGAAAAGACGTCGTTCGACTCCGCCGTCGCCGGCCGACGTCAGCCGAGCCGATTTGACGTCTTTTTGCTCTTATTGCGTAGACATAAAGAGTTTTTTGATCAGCTAACGCCGATTCCGCGTCGATAGGTGTGGGGAGACCCTAAGTACCAATTTCACCATAAGATAAATATCTGGGGACAATCTCACACAAATTGATCTAGTCCCAAACTAAGCTCTAGGCTTGTACTATGGGTACTAGACAACGATAAACATAGAGAAATAAATACTTAAATACTACATAGAAAACATACAAGACTCAGGAACAAATATTCGCGCTCATCACACGAATATCTGCTCTTACCGGGATTTGAACCCAGGACCGCTGGCTTCGGAGGCAGGGTTACTCTCAACTAGGCCACCGTGTCGTAAAATGCTAATCGACTGTTAGTTCATACATACAGCTGTTAAAATGTATGAACTAACAGCCGATTAGCATTTTACATCGTATGGTGAAATTGGTACTTAATCTGATAAGATCTTGCCAAATGTACCCATTTTGAGTTGAAATTGACAGTTCGTTGGATATTTCTATCACCGTAATTCACTGCAATAGGTTTTTAAAGTCTTTCACTCCTATACGGTCTTTTTTCTAGACTATCTAAAACATTTGTAAGATCTCTTGCACTGTACTTTATTCCAATCCGCCCTGTTTAATCCTTCCTAGTTGACTACTGCTCAGCTGCTACTCTTACAAGTAAATTCAGTAATCGACCAATAGTAGAGAACATGCATGAAAATCAGAATTGAGTTTCATTGATACAATTTAGGAGAAAATGTAAAACAAAACACATAAAACGCAGCAACTAAGTTTGAGTCGTTTATTAAGATTTTATATGGAATCAAAACTCGTTAAAATTTCAAGACTTCTTTTAATGTTTAGATTGTTTTTTTCGGCATCCTCATTTTATTTACGTAATATTTTAATTTAACGATATCGCCTTAAACATAGTAGTTAACGAAATAAATGCAAATGTATTTATCAGGTCCTTATATTTTAAACATGGAACAACAGCTGTGACGTCATTGCTGTCATCGATTTTGTATACAGTGTGTGACATCCATAAGAACATAAATTTTAGGTAACGATAGCTTTAGATGCTGTGAACGGTTTTATCGAAAAAATATAACAACTAGCTTTTTTATGGAGAGTTATATTAATGTTTAAAAATTTCTCGAGCAGCAATGTAATGCAAAGATGCAAATGAGTTAGGTACAAGAAATCAAATGTTAGTGTCAGTTGTTAGCTTTGTTACCGATACATTGCGTGGGAATTATTTAGTATGAAAAAAAAGTACACATTATGTTAACAATGCACATGTTTTTATGTTAATTAGGATGCATATTAACTATTGTCAAAATATATGTTCGTATGGATGTCACAAACTGTAGAGTGTTTTTGTAGAGGGTCTGAACTATGACTTTTAAAACTTCATATGTTAAGAAAAAAATACACGATAATTATAATATTTCATATTATTCCTCTCTTTTATAGCACTTTCCAAAGAGCGTAAGAAAGAAAATATGTATGTTCCCTACACGACTGTCTGAAATAAATAGTTAATTAAAACTTCTTTAACCGTCGTATTCAAAGACATTTTACCTTTTCAACGATGTGTCAAAAAAAAGTCTACACTCACACGCCAATGCCAACACTAGAGCCAATCTCAACCTGTAATCATAGTTACTCTAGCCTATTTTTCGCTCTCCACCATGACAGATATATCCTATAATGGCGTAGAAAAGGTTAAGAGACTCGCTCCCTTTTCAAACTTGTGTACGAAAAATCTTCTCTAAGGAACGATTAAGAACGCGATCATATTTTACCGCTCTGAGTGCGGCCGTTAGCCCATTTTAACACTTTGCTTTAGTAAGCGTAAACCTTGCTTTATTTCTGCATGCAGAACAAAAAGAGTAAACCGGCCAGCAAAGGCCTTACCTACACTTTACTATCTTATAGGCGCTGGGTTTATTTTAAGCAGGTTATTATTTATATTGATCCGGTCCATTTGCCCTAGGACTTGCACAGTTATACTCAAAGAATCTAACGCCTGCATCAATGACTTGAGATCAAACCTCACCTCAGATTTTAATGCATTTATTTCCGCGATAAGTTCTAAGACATCACTATTACATCTGTTGGTTTCCTCGTCATCAGAATTCACAAAGTCGGCTATTGTATAAGGATTGGGCACTTCCATCGCCATTTTCTTCAAGTATAATATTAAATACCACAATTTGTTTTCGACATGAGAGTTTCCAGTATCGTCATGCAAAATAAAATCAAAAGTAAAACGTAAATCATTTAAAATCTGGTATAAGAACGCCTGAAATTCACGTTGGTCATACGAAAAAGTTTTGTAACAATTAGTTGGCACTTGGCGTTGAGTAGTTTCCTTTTGACGATCACTTGAAAAACAGTCGTTTTTGTCGGTAGGTGTTGATTTTTTGCGATTTGGTATCATTCTGTTGGATTCAGACAAAAAGTTGTATTTTTTCCAATCGAACACACGAAAACTGGTTGCTCGTCGTGGCGTCGCTGGCACACCCTCAGTCCACATTTGCTTAAGTATGCATAAACGCATACTAATTTTGCTCTTAAAATCTCTTTCGGAACATAAAGATGGATACGGGTTTGTATGCACCATCTCTAGCCATTCTTTGTCTCTCAGATGCGCATTTTCTTTTAGGTATTGTGAGCTTTCAAATTCCTCACCATTATACTCTCTGATGGGTCCATTTGACCCTGGATTATTATTATTAAATACTCGATCGTTTTTGACACCGTGGACAGCCCGGATGACATACAGCAAAAGCCACGCCGCAAATTTTGGAGATATTGTCAAGGCTACCATATCGGGCCGCAAATCTCAAATTATGGTAACTGTTACAAAATTTAACATTTTCAAAATTATCAGGCAATTTTGTTGTCCAAATCACTTTCTGAAATTAAAAAAAAACATGATCAGAAACTCTCACTTAAAATAACCTAGTCCCTAGTCCCTAAGCTATAGGTTTTAACATGCTATAGGTATGTGCTAGATAACGATAGCAATACTAACATACATAAATAGAAAACTATTTAAGACTCATAAACTAATTATGCCCTTATCGGCGATCGAACCCGGATCCGTGAGCCTTGTATGCAGGGTCACTATCAGAGCTCACTATCCAAGCCACTAACTAAGCTTACGTAAATACATACAAGCGCTTAATAGAATAGGTTTTGGGTAGAACATATTTTTTTGGCAAGGAAAAGGCAAACTAGCACAAAGCCTCCGATGGAAAGTGGGATCTGACTCCCAGAGACATTTGCATTCTCAACACAACAAGACTGAAATCTAAGAGGACTGTCAAGCGATGCTCAAATCGCGTAGCTGTCTAACAATTCCCATACAAATTAAGCTCCGGGCGATAAGGTTTCTCACCCACTAAATAAGGTCCAATTTCCACGATTTTTGAACATGTTGTAGTTATGATGACAAACTAATAATAAACGTTTCCGTTATCGATTTTATTCTATTTATTTCTTTTCAATAAATATTTTCTTGGAAAGGAAAACGTATAGACCTAGTTTTTCATATCTACGACATTTCCAAAAATCGTTAAAGTCGGACAAAGTTTAAGGGGAGAAAAACGTTGTCGCATATTGTATGGATTTTTATTTGCTTCACAGTCCTCTTGAGAAGATGGAATGCGTCTATGCTAGTGATTTCATCGGTTGTCTTATGCTACCACTTCTGCTTGGCGGTAGGTTAAATGACACAATGGGAAATTTATGAATTATTGTAAAAAACAGAGCTCACCGCTGTTATCACTTGGATAATCTTATATCAACACAGTTACACTATAATGCCCAACCGTAGCGGTTTTACTTTGACGGAAAATGCCTGTTGTATTCAGATTCTTATCAAATCTTCTCGCTGTGGAGAGACGTATAAAACCAGAATTTGATTTTTCTACGTGAATAATGATTATAGGCATTTCAAAGTAATCCAGCAGTCATAGTCATATATTTTATTGACTAATGTTGTTCAATAGATCTTAAAAACTATTACATGTATCAACACTAACCCTGTAAGCATATCGCCATTCAATTTTATTTAATCGCAATTAAATACAAAGATTTAATAACTGTTACTAATTAATTAATATTACTGTCGCAGAATTCTTGAAAATATGAAATGTCCAACAATAATAAAAAAAACTTCTTCTTAAACATTGACTCCTTCCCTGTATTTTTTATTGAGAGTAGTATCTTAAAATAACTTTTAGTATAAAAGCTAAGTTTATTTCTCTTCCTGATATTAGGTCGAACATGGGGATTATTGAGACATTATTAAGAGTAAAGGACAGAGCTATATAGCTCTGTTTATGTAATATGTAAGTCATAAGACTTAAATAGTCACTAGTTGATGAATGTTTGGTCCCAAAAGCAGATTATGGAACACAATTGTGTTCCTCAGGGTGGTGAAGGATGCATTCTGTTTTTATTGATTACTAGTTGTTTCCCGCGACTTCCCTGGCGTAGAAGTGATTTATCGCCATACCCTCAGCCACCGTCAAATTTTTTGGGATACTAAGCACCCTATGTCCTTCCACGGGACTTAAACTATCTGTCTAATCATGTCTAACCACGTTAGTTTTTTTTTGAGATATCGTGATTTGAAAGCTAGTATTATAAGTATAGAAGTTTTAAAAAAAATATCTTACTGTACATGTCCTTTTTGTGTACCCTTTAACCCTTTTAAGACAATCGGTTACTTCGTTAGCTTTTAAAGAATTGAATGCACATAAATCGAAATATCTTCCTACACACGATTGGTAGAGAGGTTCTAATTTTTCAATCACAATTTTACCGGTTCCATATATGTTTGAATAAAATTTTCGAGTGTTCAGCTGTTTAAAATCGACCCACAATACTAATTTTGCATGTAGATCCCAACCAAAAAAAAACAGTACAGTCAAGAAGATTCCTTTGTGGTCCGTCTATCTAGAAGACCTTTGGGACGGCTTTGGTATTCGTTTGGTTGACGGTCTTGAAAATATTAAGTTTTGGAGATATAACACTTTACTTAAGCCTACTACTTAACAAAGAACCGATAGCGGTACAAATCATGTTCCTTTTTGCTAGTTTGACGTAAATAGGTTATTAAACTAGAACTACTCAGTGTACGATGCTGGGCTGGGATTTTACACGGTAATAACGATATCGTCTTAGACGTGTTTCAGAATTGTCAACGTTTTGATAACTCTTATATCATTTACAATAATGGCTACCGAGTCATAAAAGATTCTAAAACACGTCAAACGCGATATCGTTATAACACAGTAGAATATAGGCCCAGTTCAATGTACTTCATGACTCGCTGCAGTTGTTTTTTTTTCTAAATAATGACTAAGTACGCTGGTAAGCAGTAGTGATGCAGTATCTTGATCCACGGAAGTGCGCCCGGTGACTTAAATTGAATTGGCATTGTAGCGTCAATAGACGTGAAACTATAAGCAGAGGAGCGGGACTTTTGGTTTGATAGAGTATCGCTATTCTGCTGGGTACAAAAATATTGACTTTGACTGTGTTATCATTGATTTTATCTAGGCCGCCATTACTGTCAAGTAAATAAGAGCTATCCTTACGTTGACAATATCGCACCTTCGGTAGAACAAGGACACAATGTACAATGTGACTACAGGGGAAATTGTACCCTTGTTCGGTAGAACAAAGGCACAATGTACAATGTTACTAAAGGGGAATTTGTGCCCTTTTGATACCGAAGGTGCGATATAGTAACATGTGAAAAGCAATAGAAGAATAGGGGACCTCTATTCAACTTGTAAAAATTAATTAAATAATAAAAATAAACTTGTTAAGAAGTATTCCAGCCTTTGACGTGTTGTGGTATTTTTTTAACTCGGTCCCTGCTGTCAAATTATTAAGAGCTGTCAAAACATGAATAATGTGATAACACGTCAAAAGCAATAAGGTTTTACCGTGGAATCTCAGCCCTGGATAAGTAATGGGTGTCTGAGGCGCGAAATCTTGGGATCCTGATGGATGAGTCACTGCGTTTTGAGGGGCATGTGGCTGAAATAGCCAGAAACTCGTTTTATAGGCTCAAAGTACTTTACCGCATTCGAGATTTCCTAAGCACCGAACTACGTATTAGGCTTTGCGACTCTTTAGTGCTTTCTAGACTAGGTTACGCGGATGTTGTATACGGCCCTAGATTGCTATCTCACACGGACCGTATAGTGCAAAGAGTGCAAAATGCTTGCGCTCGCTATTGCTTTAATGTCCCTCCTCGAACACACGTGACGCCATACTTAAATTCATCAGGCATACTCAAAATGGCACTTCGGAGAGAACTTCATTTATCTTCTCTGCTGTTTGGTACAATAAATAGTGGTAAACCTGAGTACCTGTTTGATAAGTTCGTGTGGCGTAAAAGCCGGTGCAGCACCCACGGGTTCCGTGAAGTCAGCGCCGAGCTCGCGGCGCCGTACCACCGCACCGCCGCATTCAGAGGAAGTTTTAAATATGCAGCCACTCGGTGCTGGAATAATCTACCCCCGCCACTCAAAAAGTGTAATACTATAAAAAGTTTTAAAATCAATTTGAAAAAACATCTGCTGCATCAACAGAAATGTTTACCTCCAAATTGCCGAGTGACTGCCACTTATATCTGAGGCTTTCTTCTCCTTTATATACTAATCCAATGTTTTGTATTAAATCACATTATGTATGTATTTCTCCCTTTATAAACCTTTGCTCTCGAATCACACACAATTCTTTGTATTTTATATATTATTTATTTATTTACTAAATTATATATTATGTATATATCATATCATACCTCAATTCATTACTAATGTAATACGCAGGTAAGCTCTAAATCAGTAGCAGTAAGTTACAATTGATATTGTTTAGATACTCGTAGGTATAGTAAGTTTATGTAGCATGTACTAGTAATAGGTGTAGGTAATATTGTATTCTCACGCCTATTCCGTGCCGACAAGCTTTTTGTTTATTTAATAGCCACCTAGTAAGGGTCTGGCTGAAAACCAGCGCTGCAGCGTTGACACGCTGGAGCAAAATGCTGAGTCCAGCCTCTTTTCAGGCATCACAGTACACACTTACTCTGTTGTATGTAATAATCTATGCCCTCTGTAGATTCTATTATTTAGTTACCCATTGAGTTGCTTTTGTACTTCTGTCACCATGCTCTGTGATGTCGAATAAAGATTTTGTCATTAATAGAAAGCGATAGGTTACGTTTGATCTTTACTCTCCTCGGCCTCTATTACTTTGGTTTAGCCCATCTTACTTCTAAATCGCAATTATATAGGTGACGTTGCACTAGCTATTACTGCCAACTGAAAAAGAGCTACTATAACGTATACGGGTGTTGCCTGTAATAGGAGCAATAGATTCAGGCATCGTTTCGACACCACAAACATAACAACATTTATTCTATAACTTTTGAAACCTTCTTATTGTTAACTAAATATAAATGAATTTAAAATTTCTAAGCAACCAATGTATTGCGAAACCTAAGAAGTTTGTAGACTGACAGTAGATGTCAACTAGACTATTGGATGGAGTACATTGAAAATGCTATTAGTTTGTTCGAAAAAATCACAAATAATAAACTACATATGTTTTTAAAGTTATAGAACAAATGTTGCTACGTTTATAGAGTAGAAACGATCCCTCAATTTATTGCTCCTATTACAGGCAACATCCGGTATGTGTGTATGAATGTCAAATCTTTATTTCTCATAAACAAATTGAAAAAAAAATACATTTTAAATAAAATATGATCGCGATGTCTAAGCAAGATGGACTGAAGCAAAGTAGAATAGCTTATTACGAACGAAAGATACAATATTATTATGTCGGGTTGACGACACCATATTATACGTAGAAGTATCTCAAATTTGTTTTTCAAATTCGCTTGTTATGGACCACCAGCGTTTTTAGGGTTCCGTAGCCAAATGGCAAAAAACGGAACCCTTATAGATTCGTCATGTCTGTCCGTCTGTCCGTCCGTATGTCACAGCCACTTTATTCCGTAACTATAAGAGCTATACTGTGGAAACTTGGTAAGTAGATGTATTCGGTGAACCGCATTAAGATTTTCATACAAAAATAGAAAAAAAACAATAAATTTTTGGGGTTCCCCATACTTAGAACTGAAACTCAAAAATTTTTTTTTCATCAAACTCATACGTGTGGGGTATCTATGGATAGGTATTCAAAAATGATATTGAGGTTTCTATTATAATTTTTTTCTAAACTGAATAGTTTGCGCGAGAGACGCTTCCAAAGTGGAAAAATGTGTGTCCCCCCCCCCGTAACTTCTAAAATAAGGGAATGATAAATGTAAAAATAATATATGATGTACATTACCATGCAAACTTCCACCGAAAATTGGTTTGAACGAGATCTAATAATTAGTTTTTTTTTAATACGTTATAAATCGTAAACCGCATTTTACCTTTCATTCAATCAACTCAAATATAATAAAGAATAAAGAAAAACATTTATTTAGATGTATAGTTGTACGGAACCCTACGTGCGCGAGTCCGACTCGCACTTGGCCGGTTTTTTTTGTGTGTAAATCACGAGTTAGAGGTAAGCCCCCTTACTTTTAAACATGGAATAACTGTAGGGTAAGCTTATGCCATGCTTGGTCCTTATCTGTTATTGTGACATTTGCATCTGACAGAAAGTGACAAAGCATCGCATAGGCTGCCCCAAGGTTATTCCACGTTTATGGGCGTTTTCCAAAAAAGTGTACATCGTTAAAGACAAAAGTTAAGAAAATCTAACTTTTACATTTCGTCACGAAAATTAACGTATGTAAATGTATGGCTAATTTTCGTGACGAAATGGAAAAAGTTAAATTTTCTTAACTTTTGTCATTAACAATGTACACTTTTTTTGGAAAACGCCCTTATAAGTAAGGGGGTTAATAATCTAGACGTGCAGGGAGTCGCTCTTAGAATCTCACTGAGGATAATTTAGTGAAAATAAAAAACACGCGGTGATCTTGTTTATAAATTGGGCACTCGTATTTGACATCAAAACTGATCTTCAGATTTCAGAGAAATTATTAATACAAAATTTTATAAATCAGTTAAATGCGGCTATTTTGGTGAGCATAAGTAATATTTTTTATAATTCTATTCGGTTGAGTTACACGAACCCCCTCTAAAATATTAAGCTACACGTTTGATAAAATTAGATTATGGTGAGCAAAAAAATACTATCAAAAGCTCAAACTGAATTGTTCTCAAGTAACGCCATCTATACATGCGGTTGTGCACTTCTTGGCAAGATAATTATTTAACGCGTTCTAAAACGAGCACATCACTAACGCCACCTCGTGACCAGCAGTCGACATCGGCAGTCCACGCTTGTTACGTGAATTCAAAAACCCACCGTCAGAGGTGGCTCTGGTTGAATATATGTGGGTAAGTTTTCACTTTAGGAATAAACCTAAGGGAGGATGTCTGTTATGGTATAGGTAAGAAACCATTTCCCATTTTTAGGGTTTCGTAGTCAAACTAGGAACCCTTATTAGTTTCACCATGTCCGTCCGGCCGTCCGTCCGCAGCCTAGCTCAGAGACTCTTTAATTTATGAACTATTAAGATTTAAAGCTCTATTTTTTTTAGAGTTAAGTGTAATGTATGTTCTTCATCTAATCTCTCTCCACGCCAACCTAATAAATTCGGCTCAACTTTTCTATTATTTGCTACTTTTTTCCTCTATAATATTCATGCCTACACCAATTTCTACAGACAGACAGATAACCAGATACACTAAACTAGTTTTTCTAGTTTATATTTAGCAAAGTTACAGTTTAAAAATATGAATACTGACTGTATTTAGTACAAAAATTTACCAACCTGTGTATATTTTTCAGTACCAACCACGACCTAAAATATCCGCCAACGTAATATTCCTGGGCCTCTATTCTACAGCGTTACAAACGATATTGCATTTGTCATGTTTTAGAATCGTTTATGTCACAGTCGCCATTATTGTAAATGACATAAGAGCTATCAAAACGTTGACACTACGGAAACTCGTCAAATACGATATCGTTATTACCGTGCAGAATCCCAGCCCTGATAATTTCCACAAAATGCTATCAGCGTGTTAATTTTTCACCAGTTTCATCAACAAAGGTGTACCTGTAGCGTATTCTCATCTGTTTCCATTAACTTGCCAGAGATTAATCGCATATTACTCTTTTGTTAACTGGGCTAATTATTCAATCAAAATGTACGCTTTCATTGTCGGAGTTTAGGTAAAGTCATCGGATCGGCATACTTATATGCTATTCATTTCGTTACGTTCTCATACGACACTCAAGAGCAACGAAAAGGGGTCACTTCTATGGAAATTCTGTACTAAGTGACCCGTTTTCATTATTCTTGAATAAATAACGATGTCAGGTAGATGCAGATACTGAATAATCAAACATCGCATTTTGTCAGAAAGCCTATTTTTATTTTGATTTCTCAGCTAGCTTTTGTACCCATTTATTAATGGGTACAAAAGCTAGCTTACTCAAAAATCAAGATATTTAATCGTTTTTTTTCTATAAAACACAATATCATTCGATTATTCACTAAGCTTATTTTATTTTACGAATTTGATCAATTAAATTAGGTAATCATTTTTATAGCAGAGGATCCGCACTAGAATCGACCTTCACCCATCTGTTTTTTGGATGTAAAGTATTTTATATCGAACTTAATATATTATAAAATATATCTCAAGTCTAATAATATCCTGGCCAGACTATGATTAATTAAAAATCTTTTTTTATTGAATGTTGCACTCATGAGTTTAACGAATAAATTTAATACTAAAGTATGAATATACAAAGGTAGGGGTTGTTTATTTTTTCCTGGCGTTACTACTGAGTTGGCAGGTATAAACAGGTAAATCGATGATGATTATTTTTACCTTGTTGTTTAATAAATAAATCTTACATCAAAATGAGCGCTATTTAATAGCAAACACGATGATATAGAGTACTCTGTAAAAAAAACTGGCCTGAATGACGGTGGTCGAGTTTTGAAAGGAACATTTTATGCGTGTGGAAACTTGTGACAAAGAGGTCCGAGCTAAATATCCCGTCGGGGCAATAAATAGATAAATGTAATCGTCTAAAGTAAATAGAACTACTTTGACCACAGATAATAACAAACCGGCATTTAAACCCCCACGTAGCCTACAAAATTAATTCTGTTTCCGATGATAAAATCAAATACTGCTGCCAAATTTAATTTAATGCTGGGAACTTAAAAGGTCTTTTTCAAGTATTATCATATCAAAACCGAGCAGACAGCCCAGAGCACGTCAGAGACACAAAGCATTACAAATTATTATAATTCATCCTCATAATAGGTCGTCCCTTTCCGCTTCGAAAGAAAAATCGCAACAATCTCTTACAGACCGCTTTAGTGAATTTTTGTCGTTAAAATGTAGGTATTTCTGCTTAAAAAAACAAAAGTCCAACAACTTTATGGTGTATTACTTGTTTGTTATAGGATGGTTGTAGGTAAGTCATTTCACAAGGCCTGCTATAAATTGATTGAATGATATACGGTTAAACCAGAGATTCATAGGTTAGGTACCTACTCGGCTGATTGGCTGTGGTTCCCCTTTTTTTGGTCATAATTACTTTCTTGAAATAATTATTCGTAGTCATAATTTTTATATCGCTGAAACCGTTAGCTTTTGAATGATCGAACTACTTTATTATTAAACGTGGAGTAAACAAGCAATTGCTAACCCATGATTTTTGCTCATCTGCCGAATTCAAATATCACAATGACAGGTAACGATAAAACACGACTTAGCTACTCCATGACTACTCCTTTTTAGGGTTCCTTAGTCAAACTACGAAACCTTATAGTTTCGCCATGTCCGTCCGTCCGTCCGCAGCTTAGCGCAGATACTCTTAGTACTAGAAAGCTTTAATTTGGCATGAATATGCATACTTAATAGTCACGTCAACAAAGTGGTACAATAAAATGTAGGTAAAAATATATCTTTTTTTAGGGTACCTTTTCATCTATTCTATAGTAGTAGTGTGTCGTTGGATAGGGCTTTCAAAAATATTGTGGGTTTGTACAAACAGTTTTTCGATTAAGTAATCCGTTTATAAAATATTAAGCTTTAAGGCGCTAATTTTTTTTTGACTCAAGTACTTAAAATCAGAAAAAAATGTTAAATGAAGGAGCATATAATGAATTTTAAATGACAACTATCACGACAAAGTAGACATCATTGAATTATCTAAGATGGCACCAATCGACTTTAAATAGAAAATTAGTTAATACTTGTTGATTTTTATTTCCCTGTGGTTGCCGGGTTAGACTAGTGCCACTCCATATCTTCCCATGGATGTCGTAAGAGGCGACTAAGGGAATAAGCGCTTGTGGACCTGTTAGGCGATGGGCTTGCAACCTGTCACTAATACACTGGTAAACTTCTTGGCCTGATTGTCCAAAATGTGGTTACAGAATTATCAATAAGTCTTTTTTGAAGGCGTGACTTTATGTATGTGTATATGTTGATAGCTTAGGAGTAATCTCTGGAAGTACTGAATATATTGTAAAATTCTTTTACGTGGACTTTCCTAAGAGACGTAAATATTTCGTCCTCTTATCTTAGGCACTTTTAATTTGTGTACTTCTACTGGTTTGGTGTCAATCTCAAGCCTTATAATTGATTTCTAAGTCGAGAGCTCGCAGCGGGCGCGTAGAACGGAGTGAAGATGTGAAGATTGTGGCTATTTATAAAACTCAATAGCGACTTTAAGCTTGGGGCGGACAACTGACTGAGCAAACATTGATAAAGGATCCAAGTGACATTTTATCATCACGAATTATCTCCATTACCTTTGAAAATAAACAAAAATTACAAGATTAAAGGAAATGAAAGAAAATAATGAAAGGAGGAAAATAATTAGAAAACCGGGCAAGAGCATGTCGGACACTCAGTGTAGGGTTCCAAAGCCGCTAACTACTACAAACATAAAAATCAACAAGTTATATCAAATTTTCTATGTCAATTGGTGCCATCTCAGATGATGTTAGTAGGTTTAAACAGTTTAATCGCCTGTATCTCAATAACCAATAATGTTTATTAACCAATATTTTCGTTATAGTTTTCTTTTCAGAAAACTTGTTTTCACAAACCCGTAATAATTTTACATCACATTACGAGAAAAAAAAATACTTCTTCACGTTACGTGTCGGGGAGGTACCCTAACAAAATATATTACAAGATTTTACTCTACCGCTTTGTAGGTGTGACTAATTTGTATACTCATGCCAAAAATCAGCTTTCTAGTACTAAGAGTCTCTGAGCTAGGCTGCGGACGGACATGGCGAAACTATAAGGGTTCCTAGTTTGACTACGGAACCCTAAGTTTGGTCGTAGTTCAAAAGTATCCTTAGTTTACCTACCTATACCTTGTCAAGCGGCAGTGTTCGCATTGTATAAGACAATTGGTGACATTACTGGCTTATTGCCGCACACACACATTTATGAGACAATAAACTCGTTCCTTTTTCAAATTTGAATATGAAAATTCGTCATTAACTAACTGCGAGTGCGGTTAGCCATCTTAGTCCTCAGGGTTGGCAACAACTGTTTATGCGTCTCAGATCCCACGTTAGTCTTCTCCTTCACATTTAAAACACTAAACACATACACACATACATCGTAGCCTGTATGTGCAAAATGTGGTTACAGAATTATCTAGAAGTATTTTTTGAGTTGTTGATATTTCTGTAGCTCTGCCTACCAGACTCTGTGATTGAAGGCGTTTTGTATGTATTTATTACAATGTTAATATTTTCCAAACAGGTAAAGCGATAATTAAAATTAATAAATGTTTCCTTATTTAGAAAGCGGAAAAACGTCCCAAAACTTTATCGATATTCCGTCCGGCGACTTGGTGAAACTGACAAATGTCGTGTCAACTAGCTCCGGCTCGCCCAACTTGAGGATTTGCATTTTCTCTGAGATTGGTAGTCCTTCGGGGAATAAGGACCTTTGGATTTTTTTTGGGTCACAGCCTTGTTTACTTTTATCCTGTATTACACATAAGATATTTTTTTCCGAATGCTGAAGCTAAAATGTACAAAATATATTGAATTACGAATAGGTTTATCGGTTAACAATTTTTTTTTATAGCAAGATTAAGCAACCGAGCATGTAAGTCACCTGCCCCTATTTTACCGTCATGACAATGACAGGTGACAGGTAACAATTCGGTATACATTGCAGAGTTAAAGTACTCTAAAATGTCACCTGTCACCTGTTATTGTCAGGATGGTCAAATAGGGGGCTGATGGTAAGTGGGGTCTGTGACCCATAGATATTTGCGTTCTTAAGACTGGAATCCCCCAAGACGTGGATAAGACCCCAAATGCTCTATACTTGGGTCAATCTGGGATTTAGTGGTGGTAGGACCCTGTGCAGGGTCCGTCCGGATCGCTACCACCATCTTATCCATTAACCACCCGCCAAGCAACAGTGTTCGCATTGTTGTGTTCCGGTGTGGGGATAAGACAACCGGTGAAATTACTAGCATAGAGGCATTCCATCTTAGTCGCCTCAGGGTTGGCAACGCATTTGAGGTCTTAGGATTATAGTCTTGAGAATTCATATGTCTATGGGTCTCAGATTCCACTTACCATCAGGTGGCCTGAGTGCTCGCGTGCCTTCTCCTTAATATAAAAAAAAAAAAAAAAAAAAATCCCTCTGCCAGTTATGTTAGTATATACACACGCATTACACTTGTTTCTTCGAATGTTAATAAAAACAAGATATAAGCCTTGAAAAGACCTTTACAAGTTTTAATAATTAATAAAATATACATTTTGACCGTAAATTTATTGTCAAAATTTATACCTCCTATTACGGGATACAGCATCGTCGCTTGCTCAATAAGAAACGACTCGACTCTCGTATTGCTATCGTAATGTTAGCAATACGAGAACAATTAGAGAAAAGACAATGTAGAATAGGGGCTGGGGTAAGTTATTATACTGCGATTGTATAAAACCTGCATTTTACGCTAATTAACCTTAAATAACCAACTTTCGTATACACTAACATGACGATACGCCTATTTTAACTAAAAACCCTTAGCAAAACACGTGACCGACCTGTGGAAGCCTAAATTGCCAAATAACTAGCTTGCGGTGTTGTAGCGGAACTCCGCCGCCAATATGCGGCGAAGATACCTTATTACTACGCTAAACCGAGGTCAAATATGGCAGTATGCGATAACGGATTAACTTCTTAGTAGCTTATGTAGTATTAGGTACAGTCGGCCAAATAGGCGTTCTTTCATAATTTAAACGCAATTTTATATGAAATGAAAATCGTTATAGTCGCACTGGCGATTCATTGATTTATTTTATAACCTCATTGTTTTATAATTATAACCATGTTTCGGTTATTATACAGACTTGTATGGACTCGTGAGATTGAGATTCAGTTTTCTCCTTGCATCCAAAATTTTGGTATGCCAAGTGTTTCTTGCCGGCGTGATCTTAATATTTTTGGTTAAAGCCGTTAAACCCTTCTACCAGAGATTTAGAATGTTTCAACACCTTCACGAGTTTTTTGTTTGTTAAAAACCGTGTTGTTTTTGTGTCAATAAATGTATTTTCTTTCTTTCCTTCACGCAAACGCGATTAAAACTCTACACTAAGGGTACAAAACTGTAGAAACTAGTAAACAAATTTTCATATTCTCTGTCAACAAACTTATAACGGCGTGGCTTAGAGGTATAACAGATATCTTCAAGCGCTTTTATACGGTAGAACACACAAGTTGAGTACTACAAGACCGCGGCAGTCGTATGAATAATTTAGGTGACCGAGCATTGTTCCCGAACATTTTGCGGGCGTTTGGTATACCACGAAGCCATACCAGTTTTAGCCAAAGATAATATTTCTCGCATCATACATCTTTGGACTAAAATATTGATCTATTTACAGACTAGTAGGTATTCTCTATCGGTAATGCTAATTGATATAGATAAATTTATATTGAAGTTAGAAACCTAGGCTTTTGCCTAGCCGTTGGTCACACCTAATTATAAATGTGAAAATTTGTGTGGGTGTATGTGTGTTTGTTTGTCACTCATTCACGCTGTAACGGCTAGTCGGATTCAGATGAAAATTTGAATTGATATAGCTTATACCCTTATTAGCTTATACATAGGCTACTTTTCATCCCGCAAAATTTAAAGAATTCAGAGGGAATAACGATAATCGAAATCTACGCGGACTACTAGTAGTACTAGTAGTATAATAAATAAATACTTGATTGATACCAGCAGGTCTAAGGCACTGTATATTCCTGGTGAGCAATAATATTATTATTAAACACTAGGTTCAAACGTATTTGATACTTCTCTTCATTACTTAGCGTTGCGATGGATAATAAATAATTTCTGGTGACTAGGTATACCACTAGCGTGTATACAGTCAGCAAAGTGTCGAGTAACAGAAAAGTTCCACGGGACGCTGATTTTTAGTGGATTTAGGAACTCTGAACCAAAAAACTTGTTAGTGAAAGTCGACGCAAAAAGTTTTGATACAATTTGTTTCTTGTTGCTTGATGTTACTTGACTATGGCGGGTTTTATGGTGGCTCAACAATCCAATTAGACAAGATGGGTCATACACAGTCTTAAAAACAAAATTTGTCCCTCCTGTGGTTAATAGTGAAAAGCTTGTGTGCATATAAGTTATGTTTTTATATGATAGGTCTAAAGCAGTCCTGACGGCGTTTTTGCGGGTATGGGCTTAGCCAGAAAATTAGGTCTTTAAAACGTTAACTTTCGGTGTGTCCACAGGAAAAGCGGTAACCTTAATCTGTATATGACCTAAAAATGCGTCCCCTAAGGATGATCTTCCTACTTTATAGGAATTCGAGTCAATATTCAAAAACCACTTATTTAGCCGACTATACACGGTAAACAAGCCGTTTAAACTCCTTAACGTTAAATATTCAAAGAGCTACTTCGAATCCTAAGCGCATAGTTCTCGTTCAATGACTAGAAAAGACAAAGGAGATCGCAGGAAATTAAACTTTACATGTGAACGGTTGCTCGGATAAGTTTTATTTAAACTCCATACCCGCTCCTGATTAAGGATTCGATTTGATCACATTTCCACGTTACTTATTAAATTCTCTTTAGCTTTTATTTAAATTCTCATGATTGCTTGTTAATTTTTCGATATAAGTGAGAGTAACGGATACGTAATATTAAATAAAGTTCAAATTACATAATGATCATAAAATTATTATGGTATTTTTCTAACATCGTAAACTTTTCAGGTTTGTTTTATAACAATCCTAACGTAAGCTAATGGGAACACAAAGGCCTTTTAAAAAAATCTGAAATGTCAGGTTTCAGAAATAAAACCCCATTTATGAGCCATTATGTATTTTTAATATTACGCATATACATATATTTCTAAAGGGTTAAAGTATTATACATACAAACCTTCCTCTTAAATCACTCTATCTATAAAGAAAAACCGCATCAAAATCAGTTGCGTAGTTTCAAAAATCTAAGCATGCATAGGGACAGACAGCGGGAAGTGACTTTGTTTTATACTATGTAGCGATTATACGATCACATTTGGAATATATCTACAAACTTGATGATATTTAAATATTTTGTTGTCTAACGGCTAAATTTAGAGTAAGTTAATGACAATTAGTGACGATTTTTACATAGGTTTGAAAACTGAACGAGTTAATTGTCTCTATTATGTCTGTTATACGTCAAGACACAATTCGTGACCCTAACGAAGATGCTTTTCGGCGGTTTTCGAGCATCGTTTACGTTAGCGTTAAGGATCGTATCTACGTGTGGGCGCATAGCTAAGATGCAAACGCTGCTAACATTTCTGTTTTCTTACTACCCGAAATGTATGGAGTTGACATCGCATCGATATGTCATCAGCTTACGCCAATCTATTCATTTTATCTATTTTCGAAAATCGATAGGCCATTCGATCTGATAATGATCGAATGATGACAACACAATTTCCGCTTTACTCAACGTTTGTTTACTGTATTTGTACATTTATTTATTCTCAATAAGCGCTGCAGCAGCTGTTGATAGTTTGTAAGATGTAGGATTTTTATTTAATAACATAAGCGCTAGCGACTGGAGGTGTATTATAATTATTGAAATTACTAAAAAAAATACACGGGGTTTTGTAACAACTCAGTTAAGGCCAATCTCGGTGGGTCTATTTAAAGTACAACAAAAATCTTTTTGCCTTTTTACCAAAACCTTACAACGAGCTTGTGAAAATACTCGCTACTATTTGTGGCCACATAATATTAACCTTATCTTCATTGGTAACGAAGTGAAAAAGTGTAAAAGTCGACGATTTTAAAATTTATTAGTAAATTATGTTGATAATGTAATAATCTAATAACCATACTCCACTACATTACCAAATATCACGATGAAAAACTGCCTTAATAGTCTCGGTGTAATTTTTGTAACAAAAAATTTCATTTGCAAAGTGTCCCGCGCTCCCTCGGGGCTCGCATAACTGAAATTTAATTTGATAATGACGGGCCTTAATCACAGAGCTAGTGTAAACCGGTAGCTTCTTGACATTTTTAGGATTCCTCACGTCACAGGGTAAATAAATAACAAACCCATAATAAGACTTTATTGTTCAAGTACAAATAAAAATTTTTATTCCGCAAGCTTATGATAACTCTTACTTACTTGAATGTAATGGCAGCCGAGTTAAGCAATACGATAACATGTCAAAAGCAATATGGTTTTACCGTGTAAAAGAGGACCTGGGCAATTGTCGTACAAAAACAAAAACAATATCCTATTTCACAACCTTACTTATACTTGTTTTTTTATTAAATTTTTGTTTGTTTGTTTCATCTTCTAGGTTCAACGCCTCAACGTATTAAATTTGGTACAGAGATTGAGATAGCCATAACATACTTTTTATCCTGAAAAATCAGACAGTAATTCCCAAAGGCATAGCGATACACGAATTGAACGCGGATGGAGTCTGAGCAAATGAAGAAGAAGAAGGAGGAGAAGAAACTTTCACTTACTGCTAATACAGCAATTCCTTGGCTTTAGTTCATAAAAACATATTAACTAATAAGCACCAAAAGGGCGATCAGGGCTGGGATTCTACATGGTAATAACGATATCGTTTTTGACCTGTTTCCGTATTGTCAACGTTTTGATAACTCTTATGACATTAACAATAATGACGACTGTGACATAAACGATTCTGAAATACGTCAAGCGCGATATCGTTATAACGCAGTAGAATAGAGGCCCTGCTTAGCAACAGGCTGCGACTAAAAGTAACAGCGATGATTTTCATCTGGACCCATTTGGAGTCAAACTCAACTTATCATTTTATAAAAATGCCAAGCATAACTTTACGAACCGAGTCTTGGGAAGTATGAACTGAAAAACCATTTAAATCTGCTAAATGCAAAAGTATGTCCGTGACGATACGCTTCCACGGCTAAGCAAAGGAGATGATGACGATGTTGCAATTATTAAACACCGGAAAATAATGATCAACATAACTTTTCAAGTCATTCTATATTACCGCCTTATTTTGCTTCTTGGCTCGAACCAATATCAATCAATCTCATGTCGATACATTCACTGACATGTACCATTTTTGTTGGTCCGTAGGGTGTTAGCTCGGAGTTATATTTGTATTGAGTTGTTACATGGTAAGCACTTATTTAATCTTAATATTTTCAAGTTAACCTCTTTGCCAAGAAAATAAGCGCTTATTTTTCCGAGTAGTTGTTATATCATACGGTAATGAGATGAACGCTATAAAATAAAATAAATAGGTATACAGTATTAATATTACCGTAGTTAAATAATATAGCTTAAAAATATATTACTTAAATGGGATATTTGTATTGGAAAGAGCCTGATTTCTAATTGACCATTATAACATTTTAAGAAATATCTACGAAGCTCTTGATTAATTTATCTGAAATTGAGTTGCGTAATGTAAGAAAGGTACAAAACTCTGGAGGTAATTCAACTGGAAAATGAGAACCGGTCTCAGATATTTTATTTCAAAGGCACTGATTCTTCATTTGACAAAAATATAACTCCGAGAAAGCTATCCCTTTTAGGGCGCCTAAGCGACTTTATCCTCGTAAGGCCCAACGGCCTAAATTTAGGACATTTGTCAAAGTGACTTTAAACTTTAGTTGACTTACACAAGGTTCTTTTTTGAACTAGTAAAATTTGACGTGGGCCCTAGGTAATAGGCACAGTTGACAATCCGACTCGCACTTGGCCAGTTTTTTATATATGCAGGCGAAGGTTATAAAGAGATATTGCCATATACAGGGTAATAGGTTTTTCCATACATTCCCGTTAAGAGTTAGGTATAGTAGAGCTCATTTGGAGCAAAATAGGTCATGTTCCTGACGAATTTTATTAGATTCTGAGATGTTGATCAATTTAAATCGAATTTTGGTAATTTTCCCTTATTTCCATGTCACGAAAATAATCTTAATGTTATGTTTAATTTCACAAGATTTTCAGTGATATTATTAGAATCATTACGAATCAGCGAAGTTTTTAAACCCATTTGGTTATTTTTTGAAACTCAACTTTGTAAGTAATCACTTAAAGTACAACAAATTTATAACTAGCTCTTTCCCGCGAATACGTCATTTATCGCTATTTCCTCAGGAACTGTCCAAATTTTGGGGATAAAAAATACCCTATGTGAGCTGGGACTCAAAATACGAGTATCTCCATGCCAAATTTCAATTAAATCTGTTCAGCGGTTTATCCGTGACAGCAGCGTAACAAAGGCTACATTTTATCCCAGAAAAAAAAAATGCGTGGGATGGTCAAGGCTGAAAATGTCGGTGGCAGAAGCTAATTATAATTAAATATAAGGACGGGGACCAAAAAGTTGGACCATAGTTAAGCGTAGTTAACCATAAAAAAATGTATGGCTAATTTCCGTTGCACAACGGAAAAGTTTCATAGAAAATTGAATTGCGTGCGTTAGCGTGCCCAACCTTTTGGTACTTACCCAGAAAAGTAAGTGCAGTATTCCAAAAAAATAGTTTAAGTAGTAAAATAGAAGAAATAACTAATCAAATGGAGAACAAAAAATTGCAACAAAACAAATAAAATGATGACTACAAAAAGTTGATACCAATCACTTTCTTTTCCGAAACTGTAAGTAGGGCAAAAGACGGAAAATAATGTATTTGTGTTAAACTATGCCTTTCCCCAGATATAACTACTTCCTTGTGAATGTCTCCACTTTACTAGGATATCATGTACAAAGCAACTCCATTCAAACAATGACAAAGTGCTTTGCAAACACTGAAACATGAGAATCGATTGGAGACACGGTAGCTTCAGGTTCCACGTATGTCGAGTTTCGTGCACATTGAGCAGCAATCGATCTGAATCGAGTGGAATCTTGACCGAGATGGAACAGTGAGTGTTGCCAGTAGGCTTTGGGGGATGACAGTCATCAAATAGAACAATGTACTCTATGCAATTTAAGCTGAGGGATTAACTTGATTAGTGCTGCTACAGGCTCTCTTGTGTACCTTCTGGAACAATGCGAATTACTTGTGAACAATATTATGACACATTTTTTTCAAGCTGCAATGTATGCACAAGTCTTTATTTTATGAGTTCAATACATAATCCTGGAGAGTTATAGTACCGTATTGATTCAAACACCTTATTTATAACTAGCTTTTGCCCGCGACTCCATCCCTCATTTGGGAACTGTGCGATTTCCGGGATAAAAACTATCGAATGTCCTTCCCCGGGACTCTAACTATATCCGTACTGAATTTCATCTAAATCGGTTCAGCAGTTTGCGTAAATAGGGAGACAGATAAACACACTTTCGCATTTATAATATTAGTATAGTATCCGAAAATAATTTAACAAATGAATACTTTTGGGATTATTGTAAAGTATTTGACGATTAGCAATGAAATTAAAAATGTATGTGTTCCCATTATGTGAGCTTTTTGAAAATCCATACAAGCTAGCCGAAGTCTTTGTAGTCTCTTAAATTCACTAATTGAAGCAGATAAATAAAATCGTCTATATAAGTAAGCAAAGCGTGTATCAAAATGTCAAATGTCAGACGCAGCGCGTGCTTGTTATAAGCGGATGAGATAAAAATGGCAGGAGGAAGTGACTTAAGACCCCGCATGTGGCAGCTACCTTTGGAAATTAAATATGTTGATGATGTACGTCAATCACATTTTGAGGGTATCGAAACAAATACTGAAAAACCGGGCAAGAACATGTCGGACCATGCTCAGTGTAGTGTTCCGATGCCGTTAAGTTAACAAAAAACAAGTAATAATTAATTTTCTATTTAATGTGATTTGGTGCCGTCTTAGATGATTTTAGTAGGTATAAACACTTTAATCGCCTGTATCTCAAGAACCAATGATGTCTACTTAGTCGTAATAGTTTTCCTTTAAAATTCGTTATACACTCTTACATTTAAGTTTTTTTTCAGTTTTTATTTTTTTTGTAGTTTTGGCTGTAGGAGGATGGCGGGGGGGGGGGACACTTGACTCTAACAAAAATTTGCGCTTTAAAGTTTAGTATTTCATAAACGGATTACTTGATCAAAATAGTACATTTTGATACAAGTGCGGAAAGTTTTACACGAGTCCCGAAGTATCTTGGCCCGAGCTGCAAGCGAGGGACAAGACTAGGGACGAGTTAAAATGACAGTTCCGCACGTGTATCAAACGACGATTTTTAACACTTTTGCGAAAAAATATCAATGGAACAAAATAAGTCAGTTAATAAAACTATTACAAGAGTCAATTTTACTTTTAATTGACACAGACTTTATGAAATGGCAACGGTTGTGACCATTCAGCCAAATAAAAAAAGTCACAGTAATTTAATTACCTATATTTAAAAATCAAAAAGTATAATCTCTATTAATCAGCGTTAATGCATAAAGGTGGATTCACATCACGCCGTACTGGGCTAGGCCCGGTTTCGGCATGGTGTAATGTGAATTCACCTTTATGCATTACCGCTGATGCACAATCTAATCATTCGTAATACTAATTCAGATTCAGCCATCTTAATGAGAGCTGTTTTTTTTTTTAATATTACCTAGATACATTTTATGTGTGTATGTATGTATTTAATTTTAATATTTTAAATTATATTACCTATGTATAGTCTCAATAAAAATCTAAATGACGTAATCAAAAAGTGGTTGAACATGCAAACTCTTTGGTTGGATGCACGGCTTGGAAGTTGAAACAAAATTATATTTAAAAAAAATGGAAAACTATAACGCACTAGTGCGTAATATTCAACTTTCCGCACGATATACAGCTACGAAAAGTACCACTTTTTGAGCAACTGTGTTAAAAAACTATTTTCACAAACCCATAATATTTTTGAAAGACCTCTCCAACAATACCCCACACTATAGGGTAGAAGAGAAAAGAAATACATCCCCACGTTACGTGTAGGGCAAGTAGGTAACCTAATTTTTTTTTTTTTGCAATTTATTGTACCGTTCTGTTGGTGTGACTAATGTGCATGCTGATGCCAAATTACAGCATTCTAGTACTAAGTCTCTGCGCTTGGCTGCTGACTGACGGACATGGCGAAACTATAAGGGTTCCTAGTTTACCCGACTCTCAGAAGGAGGGTTATGTTTTTCGAGCGAATGTGTGTATATATGTATCTCTATTTCTTTGGCACCTTCTGTGACTCAGACTTCAACATATGAGGTATCATTAGATTCGTCTTAACTGTCAGAGTGACATAAGATATATACAATTTCAATGATACGAGTATATATGGAAGGGAATTACTATTTTAATTATATTATAACAAATATGGATATCAAATCAAAGCTATTAAAAAGCTGATCACAAAAATATAAGAACACTTTGATACGAACCATTTTGAAAGGGAAATTGAAAAGTAAGTAAGTTAAGATAATTAAAACTGGAAAGTGAGAAAAAATTAAATAATAAAAAAAAATCCGACTGTAATAAAATTCCGCTCTAAATAAAAGGTCTATAATGTAAAGAGCAATGTACTTATATAATATTTATTACTCTTGACTATAATAGTACAGGTCCCTTCTCATTTTCTCTAAGTTATTATCAAAAAAGGAATTCAAATGAAGCGCGAAATTACAATCAGTGAGAGGGCCCTTGAAGATGATGCTACCGTTAGCTCTTTGTTTAATCAGGCAAGTAAACAATATGGACCTTTCTCTCTTCAAGCCTAACAAATATTTACTTACTGTTTCTAATGTCCTTTGCTGTTGGACTCCGAAATAGATGGGGTTCCTTTATTACTCGGCGATGCAAATAAAAAACTTCAAAGAGTATTTTTTCATGGTAGCATTATTAAGATCACCATTTACATACATTACTTTAATAGGAAAACTATTTATAAATTTAATCCCATTATTTAAAAACGCGCTACTAAACCTATTTTAGTTAACGTTCGCGTACGCTTTCTTTCAGATGCAAATGTCACAGTGACAGATAAGGATAAAGCATATTTGGAAGAGCGATGTCTGCTGATACAGATATTATTATACCTAGAATGAAATCTCAACCTTAATGTAGCATACAAGCTACTGTTGAAACGATTTAAGATTTATCATTTCATATTTAAGCTATTGTGCATTTATAAGTAAGCTACGACTTAAGGGTACCAAAGACTAAAATTATGTCGACTGATATTGGCATGTCAGTTCATTGTACTATAACATAGACTGTCAGCTATTTTTTGTGGCGAAGAGAAGGCAAACTATCATGCAGGCCACCCACACAGGCCACTTTTTGGGAAGTGGGATCTGTGGTTCGTATTCCCAAAACTAAGATCACAAGAATGAAAACACGTTGCCAAAGCTGATGACCAAGGTGGATTGCCTCTATGCTAGTTTCAAGGGTTGTCTTGACAAACTAACACAACAACGCGATACTGCTGTTTGGCAGTAGGTTAAAGGAAAAGATTATGGTAGCGACCTCTCAAGAGGTTTGTGAAGCGATGCTTAAATCGTGGCTGTCATAAATAATCCATATTAATTTAGCTCCGGCGACAACTTTTCTCACCCATCAAAACTAATCCGATTTCCACGATATTAAAATATTTTGTAGTTCTCATGAAAGACTAGACTAGACTTTGTTTCTTTTTTTTCTTGCCTATAAATATTTTCTTACAAAGGAAAACGTAAATACCTACTTTTTTGCTTTACTCTTAAGGCTTCATTAATTTATTTATAGATGCGGCTTGACTTGGGATTGCAGAAGGCTTATTATGGCCGTGTTTATCGCGTGACTAAACATGGATATATCCATCTCTTTCTGGCAAGTACAGTGCCAGAGTGACGGATGCTTTATCCACCGAGATAAACGCAACGTGCCCTGGTTAGTTGGAGTCTGTGGGAGACTTTAAATCTTAGTAAAAGCGCAATTGGTCGCCCTCTTAGTAAAGTTTCCCCCAACCTTGAGGTTAACTTCGTGCTAGAACCACTAAAAGGGCACTTGTGAGCGTAGTTCACGCTATGAGCTGCCGGCTCCCGTGCACTTTGCGCCAAAGGTAATAAGAACCATATTAGTACTAATAGGTGCTTTAGGGGACGAGTGAGAGTTGCAGCGACGATTAATTCGTGTCGAATTATGCGGAAAATATAATGTTTTTTTTTTATAAAAAAACATTCTTTATATATTTATTGTTTGTTAAAAACTAAGAACATGACACACTGTATAATTGTTAATTTTTTATGTCGCAAAGACGTACTTCCCGTTGCATTATTTTTATTTTTTTGTGGTCAAAAGTCTAACCTAACCTAACATATTATTTCTAATCATTATAACCTATGTAATATGTAATGGTTTAAGCACAAATACGATTTTGCGAAATGAAAGTTTGTAAATGTTACGTTTTTCCCATCGTATTTGTTATAATAAGATGAAATCCTTACTTTCTTATCCATATTAAAATTATGAATGCAAAAATTGGTTCGTTTGTTGGTTCTGTTTTCAAGTTTCAACGCCTCAACCAATTAACATGAAACTTGGTATAGAGATAGTTTATAGCCTCTAAACTTAATGTTATTTTACTGATAATAGCGATAAACTACTGCTACCGACAAAGTTTACATGTTTTTATGACTAAGTACCTAAGTAGTTTCAGGTTTAGGTCTAGCATTTTTGTCTGCTAGATACCCAGTCCTCGACCCTATAGTAAATCTTAGAAATCAACGACATATTTTTAAGTGCTGAAAATTGCAACTTTTAAACTAATAAATTTAGCCACAAATTTGCTTTTGGTGACTTGTGCTAGCAACTTTGCAACCTTGTAAATTGTTTGTGGCAGCCGAGGCTACCAAGCGGAGTTTTTGTATTATAAAAACCTTTCAGTGAAAACGCTTTAAAATATTTTTTGAGGCATTGACCAATACCGTAGCAACATTAAAAAAAAGTGGTTCTCTGCCTTTTGGCTGCAATATTTTTTAGCCCAATGTATCGTTTCCCAATCTCCAAACCGCTTTTTCCAAAACTTTTTTTTTATATATAAAACTAACCTAACCTAACTTATACTTTGAAATTAATCAAACAAAAGTCAGGATCCTATAAAAAGAGTATCTCCCACTTGATAGAGCATTTTTTTCGTGATTTGTTTGTAAATTTACTTTGCCGTAGCAATTGTTACACAAAACCACGCTTTCATTCCCAGAGTGACTCCTTAATAATTCTGTAACCACATTTTCCTCAAACAGGCTAAGATGTTTACCAGTGTTTTAGCTACGATAAGGCTATTAATAAAAACCAAAGCGACTTTATCTTCAAAATCAATCCTCAATTCCTTATTCAATGTCAAATGTAGCAGTGTTTACTTCGATCTTAAATCGCTCAAAGTCGTGCTGCACCCTGCGCCATATAGTACGCTCCTGCAAGCGTTCCTAATGACGATGCTAAGTGAATATGCTTGTACTACTTAACAACTGAGAAACCATTACACCTGAAGCTGCAGTTCGAGTGTGGCAACTTTCCTAGATCGTGCTTCATCATAATAAATAATAATAATAACCATCATGCCATTTTCGGCAACAGCGACGCTTCACGAACTGGCAAATGCTGCAGAGCCAGATGGTGCAGCACTCTTGGAGGGCATATTCCAATGGCTTGCTCAACCAATTTTTGCTGGAAACCTACGCCCACACTGAACACACATTAGGCCACCGTTGCTGTAATTATGACCGCTGGTGGTCAGATCTTAAGGTCGTCCTTTTTCCTATCCAGCTCTGACAACCGATCCTGTTCAAAAACGTTGACGTTTTTATAAATTAGGCTTCGCTATTCAGTGTTCCATGTTGCCAAATCTTTCCGTTGCGAGGGCTCAATGTTGCATCTCTTCAGAACGTCTTTGTACCTTACAGTGTTTTGTATTGTATTGTCTACCGCGTTTCTGCTTACCATATTGGAGTTCCGAAAAGAAGATGCGCTTCATCATACAATGTTAACGATAGGCTATTGGTATGAAAGAGAGCTATAAACGCGTGATAACTGATTGAAAATATCCAGCTAACAATATCTAGCAGATAATTTGTAGCACCGTCCTTTCTTTTATATGACGAAGAAAAACAAAGCAACAGTTTTGACTGGAAGGTAGTATTTACCTGAAAATTTAAAAAGGTCCCTAAGTAAATATGGCGTCTTTTCTCCAAGACAGACAATAACAGGTATTGACATGGTTTATTTTCAGTATAATAATCTAATTTTATTCATATACTGGCAATCGACAAGGCCTTTCCATCCATTTAGGTAGTGTAGGAGTTCCAAGATCACCACAATGATCAAGTCCTTTACTTAGGGTTTATTGAGGACTTCAACTTGAAAACTAATTTACGAGATTGCTTCGAAGTTGAAGCTCATTTAAGAATGGATTTAGGCTACTTTGGAAGAATCTCATGAGACTCGATGAAATAATCAAGCTCGAGTTTGAATGAAATTACGAGTATAAATTAGTCCGATACGAAATTAATAACGGCAAAAATTGACTGATTGATTTAATGTTATTAGTTCAAGGATTACTATTAATTTTAAATCGTTTATTATGCAAATTACAATCATTTTATTGTGTAGACACTATATTACAGTGGCCCCTTGTCTGGGACAGGTAACGTTATCTGGAAATTACGTTTACAAACAAATTAAGATCTTGTTGGTTAAGTATATTTTGTTTATGTAGATACAGTTGGCCTTATAGGTTTTTTTTTGGGCACATGAGCCCTCAGGCTACCTTATGGTAAGTGGAATCTGAGACCCATAGACATTATAATCCTAAGACCTCAAATGCGTTGCCAACCCTGAGGACTAAGATGAAATGCCTCTATGCTAGTAATTTCACCGGTTGTCTTTTCCCCACGCCGGAACACAACCATGCGAACACTATTGCTTGGCGGATGGTTAATGGATAAGATGGTGGTAGCGATCCGGACGGACCCTGCACAGGGTCCTACCACCATAAGTAGCTCACTTCTGTACCTTGTCGCTTTTACACGTTTGCCAGATAAGTGAAGCAGTTCAAATATGACGTCAAACTGACAAAGCATTAAAGTGAGCTACTTATACTGCCCATCGTACTATTAAAAATCCCACTCAGATCAATACTTAATTCTATTAACTTTGTTAACAATTAATTCTACAGGACGGGGCCAGTCTGAATTTTAATACCTATTTTAGTAAAAACAAATTAGGCGACTGGATGTATCAACATCGTTAATATTTAAAACCATATTTATTTTTTATTTTTACAAGGTAGAGCGGTCGTGGATTGAAAAAAATAAACCTACTAATTTATGCATTTTCAGAAAGCCTTTAAGTTAAATAAATTTATGAAATACCTTTTTAAACTTGTTTTATACTTTTTGCTAGCCATTAATTGAAACGATAATTTTGTGTGTTCCATGATAATACGTAGCAATGGATTATTTAAATATATTTTTAAATGCACCGGTGTAATGAAGGAAAGCTGTGAAGTCGAATAGTCTAGAAATCACATTAGTACATGGCAGCCATCAGGTTCGAACTCGGAATAACTCGTTTTAAAAAGATGAATGGAATGAACGAATCATAAACACTCGGTGTAATAAAATCGTACCTTTTGAAATTTTTAAAAGATGCCTCACAGTCATACCTTTCCTAAGATGAAATTAATATCGTTTATATCTGCTTTATGTCAAAATTTCAAAAGGCGCGATTTAACGATTGTGTGAGTGCTATCCTTTTAAACGTTGTTCTAATTTCAAACCTGTATTTATTTTACACACATGTGCAATACTTTCATTCACCCATTCGATCTACTCATGCAGCAGCTCTGCAATCACGAGTCGACTCCCGCTTGGTGCTCTTTGGTTCGCCTTTCAATACTCGTTCAACTATTGCCAACCGTACGGCGCCTACCAATGATTGTAATATTTAAATGAATACAAACCTTGTCAACCTCCCCACAGCTCTGCTCCTTGAAAATACGTATTTCATCAGCCAAAACCGACATTGTGGCTTTCAATTTCAAACTTGACACAAATCGGCACTAAGCTTCCGACGAAAGAGCATTTTCCTGTTTGTTTGAGAGTTTGCGGTCGCAATAGTTGAGGCGTTCTAACTAAATTAATTACCATAATGTCTGTCGCCCTTTACAAAATAGATTTCGAATTTCGAAGATTTAAACGTAGTGTCTTTGGGGATAGTGCAAGACCCGCGTAACTAGCACATTTAAAAAGGTGCAAAAATAAAATGTTAAATTACTAGTTGTCACTGTAAGGTACAAGTTGACCGATACTTTTAGCTGACATGCACCAATCATGGACAGAAGCTTTTGATTCAAAGATCTTAGCATTGTAAATTGATTGTTGCAAAACAAATGAATAACTCTTCTTTGAATAAGAATCAGAGTCGAACATGGGTCCTTTGTAGAGTACTGGTGTCGTTACCTTATCAGCCCACAGCTGGTTATCCGTCCCAAAGATTTCCAAAATAATCCGTTTTGTGCAAATAACACATTATTGCACCTTCATTGCTTTGTTAGTTCTATTGATTAGGGGTCTCCTGACACATGTACATATATAATAATACTTAGGAGGTCCCAACCTTTTGCTAAATGTAGGTATGTGATAACGAAATGAACTTTTCATTTCATTTAATTGTTTTCAAACCACGACGATGCGTCCCGCCACTGTAAGTGACGTTTCATAGTGGGGCCAATGTACGCAAAAAAAATTACCTAGGGTGATAATCCCAGTGTAGGACACTTCACCAATAATGGACATTTAACCCTTTATTAAGATCACACGGTACTTAATTGACTGTTGCAAAACAAATGAATAATTCATCATTAGACTGTTTGTGGTTGCGACGTCATCTTCGATTAGGTACCTACATATATACCTACCTAATTCGGGCAAACGAAACCTAACTAAAACGAACCTAACGGTTACAAACCTAACTTTATCGGAACCAACAAATAAACACGATCGGTAACATCAGGGCAGGGTAGGTTAGGTTAGGTTCGAGTGTCCATTATTGGTCCTTGTCCATTACTGGTGCCATCACGGTAGTGGGCGCGCCGTAATGGATTGAAAACACTAGCCGAGGTACGGCATTATCCCAGATGCGTTGCGTTGAAATGTTAATATATGACTTTAACAGTTGGATATAAGAAAATTATTAACACTCTGAAATAAATCCCTGGCATTAAAAGGTATTCCTACAAAAATTGAGCTTCTATTCTGTAACTCAATATCGACTTACTATAAAAACTCAATTACGTAAACGATACGCCTATCAAATATAAACTACTGGACACATAATAAACTTCGGGAATGGAGTATAAATCAGTCTATTCCACCGGCGGAACCCTCCGGGGTGATTCATAATTTTCGCGGGTCCCGTTCCCGAGCCGAAAAGTATTTTCAATTTATGCCAGTTTCAGGTGAGTTGGCGGACATTCCGTGAAACCCGGCTCTAAATGGCGTCCCGACTCATTTTTAACGTTTTTCTGGAAAATGAAACGCCATTTGTGTATATGAAAACTCTGTAACTACACTGAATTAATCACAGCTTTTATCTACGTACATTTTACTCCAAACTAAAGGTACTCTGCTGAACACTGTTTGTTATTCAACTCGGCTTTTCATAAGCTAACTATTTACTTAACAAATTAATGAAGCGATCTAAATCTAGGATGCTATGGTAAACAGAGTAAGGTTTTTGCATGGTCATGTTTACTTCTCTGATATAATAAGCATGTAAGGTTCAAACGACGTATTTGCTAGGTAAAAGTTTTTTCACCAATATATTTTTATCTACTACCTATACTATATTTTTAACTAGTTATTGTTATTAATGTTATTAAAAAACCCAAAAAAACAAGAAAATATTTAATTTCATTTTCACGCCGCAATGTTAACATTTCAGATATCCGTTAAGATTTCTCACGATGCCAAACGCGAGCGTCAGGAACATCAGCTTTGATGTATGAGACGAACCTGGAACAATGGGATAGGATTACGGGATCATCTGACGTGACTCTAGCCTGATACGACGTGACATTGGATATAGTGACAAGTCATGACGTCTATTATTAACGAAAGGCGGGTGAAAACCGATCGTAGTTTATAATAGAAAGAATGAGTTCTAATAGATGAGTATTAGGAAATACCAAAAAACGAGGAGGCCTATGCCTCTCAGTGGTACTTATAGGCTGATGGTAATTAGGAAAACGTAAATATTGTACGTAAATAAACTTTTTCCTTTATAATTTATTTGCTTCTCAACCAGTTTTATTGCTGCCTTATAAATCTTAAAGTTTTTTTTTAACATTTGATTTAACAAAAGAGTTTATATACTAATCTTCTGGCAAAGAGTTAACAATATATATTTTTTTATATTAAAAAATCTAGTATAGGAATTACAGCCAGCGTTAAAAATTGAGTATCTAACTTTAATATTGTTTAGGATTTCGTTATTCTATTGAATCCAAATACAAGGTAATAAGAGCACAAGCACTGTAATATAGACCTTACCTCCGTTCCCAGAATCCGGCATGGTAATGCTATGCATCACCGAATCCCGCAGGAAGATGTAATCGACTTTGAACCCTGTGCCGTCGAGTCTGTCATTCGACCTGAAGGTGACCCTCAAGAAATTCCTTTGAGAAGTCACTTGAAGCTCTTTAAGCTGGCCGCAGTGTCTGTGGCTCTCCGTATTGACCATTTGACTGGAAAATTGTACGTAGTCACTCGCAGATACCGCTTCACATCTGTAAATTTGTACATGAAATTTCTATCGAGAATAACTAGAAGGTTAGGGTATCGTGGCTTATTCCTCTGTAATCCACTATAATTGATCGACTTGGATTTCTAACAAGCTTTAAAGACAAATGACTTGTAGGAGATTAATTTGCGATATCGTATCTGAGAATGGCAATGCATTAATGTTAGTTGAATAATATAATATAGTGCACACATAAACATCCTGTTTCATAAAGAAATAATCTTAAACTCACTAAAAGGATAAGTCTTTATTATTATATTGTTTCTCTTAGTAACATTTAATTGTGTAGCTTGCTTATAAAATTGTGAATGCCGTGCTAGCCTATAATTTTGATGTGTACTGTAGAATTCTGTGAAAATCATGCATTATTTAAAATGTAATGTACATATTTAGTTGGTTTGCCTAATAAATAAATAAATAAATAAAAATATAATGTAAAACTTAAATCTTTAACGACAAATTAAATTTAAAAAATAATTTATACATTTTAATGTCTATGTTGAACACAGGTTGCATTGGAATAAATAATTCTTCTAAATTAACTACATAAGCTTTCCTTTTGTTAAAAAAATGCTTTTAGCTAATTTACTGATTGTTGCACAAAAATATAATGATGCGTATGTGCTTTGCATATTTTTGTTGCCCAGAAAGCACGTGAAATCAATACTATATTAAAATAAATAAATAAATAAATAATCACAGGACAATGTCACACAAATTGACCTAGTCTCAAACTAAGCTCTAGGCTTGTACTATGGGTACTAGACAACGATAAACTTACTTATATAGAGAAATATATACTTAAACACATAGAAAACATCCAAGACTCAGGAACAAATACTCGTGCTCATCGCACAAATATCTGCCCTTACCGGGATTTGAACCCAGGACCCCTAGCTTCGAAGGCAGGGTCACTCCCAACTAGGCTAGCGTGTCGTCAAATATTGTTTATTTGTTTACCTCTATTTGCCTACTGAATTCAATATTTATATTCAATACAAATCGTCACTACCAAATTGTGACAAGACGTTCGATGGCGATGTACAGAATAAAATCTTTCGCGTAGTACGACTTTTGTCAGGCACACGCCTCGCTAATATATTTGGGACAAAATACGTGCATAGGGCGCAGAATTTCAGCTCAATACAAATGTTTGAACGTAACTTTACATTGAGCTCAGACGTAGCCTAAAATGACTATAGGTTCTTCCTTTTTACGAGTCCGTGCCTCAAGAGCAGAAATAGGTTCCCTATAGAATCACTTTGGTGTTCGTTTGTCTGTCAAGACCCTTTAATCAGTGAGGAATTGAGGGAACTCCTCAATGTAGCCAAACATATACCTAACGATTTTAGTATTTTTAGTAAGAAGTCTAGCATTTGCATTCAGAAAGTATCATTTGGGGAAGTGGAGCTGATGATGAAAACCACAGATGGCCATCGGAACTCCTCAACGGTACCTATTTCAAGGGTGGCGATAACATATCTCGATTAAGATAGTTGAGCGACTACAACAAAGAATATTTACTTGTTGAAATATGACTATGACTTTCCGGCGGCGTTGCTTGCGGCGCGCTTGAAAAGTTTCACATCAACTAATAATAAAAAGTTTAAAGTAAAGTAAATGTAAAAAAAAAACAAAAAACCGCTTTCAAAAACGCAAGAAATAACTTCTTTTAAAATTGCAGGCACCTACCTAATAGGTTAGTCGAACTGAAGTCGGCGACCACAATATTTTCACCAAAAAAGCCGACTTCAGTTGGACTAACCTATTAGGTAGGTGCCTACAATTTTAAAAGAAGTTATTTCTTGCGTTTTAAAAGGCGGTTTTTTTATTTTTATTTTTAATGTTGAACCCTTATGTTGACAGTGATATCGGTATAATTTTTGTCGCATAAATAATTTGCTAAGTCATCTTAGTAATCGTGCCCCGAGTTAGCACACTTCTGGTAATTACAAGCATATAAAACTAAAGTTGGAGCATGCCGGCATTGCTAACTGTTCGCCAGACGTAACGGCACCTGTGTTCGACACTTTTAGCTGACATGCACCTGTCATCGACAGAAGCTTTTAATTCAGAGATGAAGATGATGCTGCCTATTAAATTGTTGCAAAACAAATGAATAACTCTTATCTTCTTTGAATATGAGTCAGTGTCGAACATTGGTCGTATGTGGAGTACGGGTGCCGTTTCGTTAGTATTTTTCAGCTATCAGTAAATAAAAATGGTGCGAGAGAAATAATGAAAAATATTTCAACCCAAAACGTAAGTAGGCCCGTGTGTATTGTTTATGTTACCTAAATTGGTTTTCTATTTTAATATACAAACAGTTACATCCCACCCAACACGATTTAGGAGAACAATATGCGGATTCAATAAAAAAAAACACATAGTATTACTTACGGCACCACGCCCTCCACGTCGAAATACGTAAAATGTAAATGTACTCTTTCGTTTTCGTTCCCATAGAAAAAGTAATTGCATTCTGTATCCCGTGGATACAAGCCGGGATAGTTCGGTGACGTCACCGCGCCCCTCCCCCACTCACTGCCATTAAACACGAAGGCACATGGAAATTCCAAAAGTTGGTTTCCCGTCGCTATTCCATAATCTGAAAGGTTTTAAAAAGGCACTTTTGGCATACAATTTTAATGAGTTGGGGAAACCGAATAAATACAAAAAGAGGTATTGGAGAAAAAGTCCCGATAAAGTTCAAGTAGTTCAATGCCATTAATAATGTAACTAAGAATGGAATTTGCTGGGTTGGCTTTGCACAGAAAATACTCTGTCATTTTTATATAGAACCATGTTTGCCGAATATATTTGTTTTAATTTTGTTTAAAGCGAACACAATAAATTAAAGATAACATACCTACTTAAATACTTATAAAATAACTCCAAGTAAATTCGGCAACCAGTTCAAAACCTAACCCAACCTCACTTACCTTCCACAAAGTAGTACGATATCTTAAACCCCCTACTATGCCTCGAGGAGTAAATCCCTCTAAACTCAATAGACAGTTTCGGTCCATTCGACATTATTGGCTTTGGTACATCGTTGCCACAATAGGAAGCCATCTTTTCAAGTCGGCCGTCAACATATAGAAACACGTCAAGAGAATCCATGCTCTCGCAGCTGCAACACAGAGATAGAATGGATAGTATTTACTAGGATTTGAGGTCGTTTGTGTCCTGGGCATTTGAATTTGGCTTATCTTGAAAGAGTTCACCGAGGTTTTTTAGGTTTGTCTGCGTTGAAGGAATCCAGACAGGACTAGGGAGCGTTGTTAAGAAAAAGTGTAATCTAGCAATTAGTGATATATTTTCGTTGTAAAGGTTAATTTTGCAACGAATGATTAATCAATATAATTGTGTAGGATGCCCCCGTGTGGTTGCCAAGTTAAAATAGTGCCACTCCATGTCTTCCCGTGGATGTCGTAAGAGGCGCGACTGATGGAATAAGCGCTCGTAGTACTGGTAGGCGATGGGCTTGCAACCTGTCACTGATACTCTAGTAAACTAATTGGTGGATATAGACTTATCAACAAGTCTTTTTAGAGTTGTTGGTATTTCTGTAGCTCTGACTATTCCACCAAGGCGAATGAAGGCGTGATGTTATGTATGTATGTATGCATATATTGTGTAGAAAACCGTAAAAAAAAAAACGATTTATAAAAGGTCGTTTGTTAAGATTTTTCAGAGGAAACGAAAGAGATTTGTTGGGACCGGTGCATCTGGCGACCATAGTCTCTGCCTACCCCATTGGGAGACAGGCGTCAAGGGACGTATGCACGTAATGTATGGTAATAAGCTTGAGTAATTTAACTAAAACCCTTCTAAGGGAACGCTTGTTTATTACGGCAAAAACTAAAGTTCCTCTTTTTGAAAGCAAAATAACGTTTTCTGAAATTAAAGGTGACCTGGAAAATAAGTTTTACGTGGCCGGAGTAGGCTTACGTCTACCCGTACTATACTTTAGGTATCTCAAAATAACTACACCAATATTCAGCTAAATCGTTTTCTAAATGGGGCAAAATTTACTCGTATGTTGTGCTCTTGATATTACAAGTAGTTTTGCGATAAATTTTCTCCGTCTTGGGATTTAGCGTAGGATACATTTTATATGAGATCAGGAGACGAGGAGATTATCCGTTGCTATAAAATATCCAAAAATATATACTTAGGTACCGTATTTATAATAAATTGGAAATATGTTCAGTGCTATTTTTTGCCGCACGTGTTTTCTTTTAATCGAAGTAAATTAATTCAATTAAATAAAAAATAATTATTTTCAGGAAATAAGGCCCAAACTCGTACCTAAATACCTCACCGAATTGAATAGATATTCCTAACCTTCAACTATCTATGGTAATACCTTTTTATGTGGAAAATGAAAAATCTATAAGTAAACCGGGTTAGTCTGAAAGAAATATTGCCGGTTTTGCTTTTTTCGTGATTTTAATGTTTTAATACTGCTTTTCTATAAGTTTTAATGCGCAACACGAAAGATAATTTCGATTTTCAATTAATGTATGAGGTACTTTTTTGTTTTTATTATTTAATTTTGATTAATTGAGTTGAAACCGGCGACTGTTTTGTAAATTTTCCATTAAGAGGTTTAGAATAATATCGCATATTCACGAATCGTTTTGATGTCTTAAAAGTATGAAAAAATTACAATTTATTGCTGTAAAAGTCGTCAAAAATATGAATAACTTTTTACCAACATTATATAATTTTGTGAAAAAAATAATAAACTTGGTAAAATTTTATAGTAAATGGACAAACGTTTTTTTGAGTTCGGCTAAAACAGTAAAAAAATTCAGCTCAAAATCAATTGATTACCTTAAAAAACATCAAAATAAAAAAAAATAGCAATGTAGGTGTAATGTTTTAAATAAACCTAAATCTCTCATTATAAATTAAAAAGTAGCTCATTCATTTGATCATAACTGAAATGATATTTCATGTTGTGCATCAAAACTTATAGAAAAGCTGTATTTTAACTGTAAAATCACGAAAAGAAGCAAAACCGGCAAAGTTTCGTATACGGCCTTTTAAGTATAATTATATTTCTCTATATAAGTAAGTAATTGTTGTTTACAAGCCTAGAGCTTAGTTTGGGCCCAGGTCAATTTGTGTAAGGTTGTCCCCCGATATTTATACATACATATTTTTTTTGTAGTGGTTCAAAATCGATATTACCATCACGAATATATTTACACACATACATACATAACATCGCGCCATCATTTCCAGTGGGGTACAGAAATACCAACCACTCTAAAAATACTTCTTAATTATTCTGCAACCATATTTAAAAAAAACAGGCAAAAGATGTTTACCAGTGTATTGGTGACAGGTTGCAAGCCCATCGCCTCACAGTACTACAAGCCCTTATGCCCTTAGTTTCCTCTTACGACATCCACGGGAAGACATGGAGTGGCACTATTCTAACCCGGCAACCACACGGCCCCGATATTGATTTGTTTAATTATTTATTAACATACCTAGGATAACTCGGGGCATGTCTAGGGATTTGATATCGATAAAAAAGATGTCGATGTAATTAAATTAAAACTTGTGCACATTGAACATTCTCGATTACTATAAGAGCTTCGATGTCATATCTGATATCGAGCCTGCAGGAACTGCAGTCTCCTCAATCGACGCTGGATGACAGCATTGCAATTAAAAAAAGAGTTAAAGCTGATTTATCGAAATTGTATGTGAACAAAAATTTAAGGATACTTAGTTCTAGAAAAAAATACTGGTATGACCCCATGAAAAAGTAAACATGGTTACAACACTATAAAAGGTGAGGGAATTTCAATAACCAACACTGAGTCATTATAAATATTTTAAGAATGCCCCGTCGACAGCTGTGGACGTTAAGAGAACGTTTAGCAGTTTAAAAAAATATTAACTGTGTATTATGAAAACTATTTAAAAATAAACATTTAAATACACGTTTTAATTTGTTTATATTTTATTTAAAAAAAATAAGGAGAAAATAAGTAATATTATTTATGTCGAATAGTATCTCGATTTGTTCAGTAACATCGACATATTTTTTGTCGATAAAATATTTTGCTACATCACTTTTGTATAGATGCCCCGAGTATTCCCAGGTATGTTTATTAACTTACTCAATGATGCTAGCAGTGACTTTTTGAAGGCTAAAGTCTTCAAAAACGAGTCGAATCCTCTCCCTGCCTCGGGCTTGGAAGTCGTAGTGGCAATGTGTTTTCTGCGGATACGGCAGCGGATAGAGAGGCGACACCAACTTGCCACTCTTGCTGTTGTCGCTGCTGAATGTTTTGTCGCATGAGGATGCTGCAACAAACTTAATCTTTTTGTAGTAAAATTGTATGTTAGTGGCGTTGAAAACAATTTAATCTGATCTACACTTATAATAACGATTAATATTGGACACGTTTTCCTTAATAACACAATACTGAAAAATATTAGTGCAAATATTCTTGTTATTATTTAGATATATATATAAAAAAAAAAACATTTTATTTCAATTTCTAATATTGAGTACATAGAAAGCACTGGTCTAGCCATTTTTTTATATTATATTACAATCTCAAACCATACAGTTTCCAATGAACTATTACTTTTACTTCAGTTTCAGATATCAATCTTGATGAACAGTTTTTACTTTAATAAAACCTGTTTACAAAACTAACGTATGAATTTTCATGGTTTGTCTTTCAAATCGTGATATCTCAAAAACTCATTAAAAGGCAGTATACGAAATTTTGCCGGTTTGCTTATTTTCGAGATTTTACGGTTAAAATACTGCTTTTCTATAAGTTTGAATGGACATCATGAAATATCAATTCAGTTATGATTGAATAAATAGGTTACGAATGAATGAGCTACTTTTTTATTTTAGTCCAGTATTATAATGCGAGATTTAGTTTGTTTTAACACATTATTTACATAGCTATTTTGAATGATGAAAACATCATTTGGAGGTTTTTTTAAGGTAGTGGGATTTTCAACTGAAGTTTATTACTGCTGTTTTAATTCTATGAACGAGAGTTTAAAGTAGCCAAAATCAAATATTTTTGCCCTTTTTCTATAAAACTTTCCCAAGTTAATTATTTTTTACACAAAAAAAGTTACTCATACATTTTTTAGACGACATTTACAGTAAAAAATTGTAATTTTTTTCATACCTTTTAGACGTCAAAACCATTCGTAAATATGCGATATTTTAAACCTCTTACGATACCTCTACTCTCGATTACGGTACCTCTTAAGTACAAAAAAGTAGCTCATACATTCGTTGAAAATCGAAATTTCCTTTCGTGTTGCGCATTAAAATTTGTAAACGTAAAGTATTTCAACTGTAAAATGACGTAAATGAGCGAAATCGGCAAAATTTCGTAAACGGCCTCTAAAGGCGCCAAGCGTCCAGTGGCGCCCTCTTTACTTTTATTGTGTTTTCTGATATCATCTTAAAATATAAGAGTGCTTTACTGTTGTGCAAATGAATACGCAATATATAGCATACATGACACAGTTAAATAACGTTTAACCTTCGTGTAGTCAACTTAACGGAAAAAGGTGGCCACTCATAGTTCAATTTATTGTTGTTAAGTTATATCATATTCTCTTTAAATGGTATATTGATTTGCTTTGGTTTTAAGATAATACTTTAGTTTATTAGTAAACACAATATAAGTAATAATGCGGGCCGTTGGACGCTCTGCGCCCTCTTAAGGTGACTAGACATGTTCTTTACGTGCATCCTTCATTTTAGGTTCGATACCTAGTATGTCATTGCTTTTGGTGCTTAATTTCGTTTGTTTTATCGTAATATTACTCACTTGCAGCACTCACAGCCGGCCCCAGTCCGGATATTGCTTCGTTCGTGCTCGACTTTTTATTAACGTCAGCGTCTATGTAAAAGGCAACCATAACAATTATAGTAAAAGTGTGACCCATTTCGTAAATACGTTGTAATAACTAGTGATCGGAATATGTAAGCTAATTCACAAGTTCTATCTCGCATGAGTCGAGATAGTAATTCATTATTGCTTCAACTATTTTTACTTCATTCATTGAATGTAATATATCATGCATCTAGTTTATGATTTTAAACTCTACATATTCCAATTGCAGTTATATAATATATAAATTATATTATGTTTTACATCAAAACTAAAAATACGAACACATTTTCAACCAACTTTATAAAAAGAGGAGGTTTTTCAATTTGTCAATTTTTCTTGGGTTGTTTGTCGACCAATTTTGATAATTTTCTTTTTCAGATATAGGGTGTCTCAGGGGTGGTCCCATTTAATCAGGATCTAGTCATGGGATTCATGGAAAGTCAACGGGACTCCTTAATAATTTGTAGTCAGTTCATTGTTTTATAATCGTCGCTTATCTACCTAGGAGCCAAGCATTTATACAATGAAGTGTGTCACAATAATTATACCGCTTACTAAACCTGCATTAGTGTCGTCCATTTGGAACTGGTAGTTGGCTTTGAAACCTTGTCCAGGGGTGTCAGAGTTGGCCGTAAACTGCACCAGGAGGTCGGAGCCAGTTGACAGGATCTCATAACCTGAATTTTGAAAACAAAAGTTTGACAATACATCTGGCACCTACCTTTCTTGACGTCTATATATTGGTATTTACCAATGATATGCTGCTTTAATCTTAATAATTCACAAAGTAATATCATTTTCACACCACCTGCTCGACAATGCCAAATTACATATCATGCAAACCTTACGCAAACCAACTCATTAAAGCCCTTGGCTTTAGCCGGGGTGTAATGTTGTACTGAATCTCATTATAACTCGCTGGGTTGTAATATTTTCACTTTTCATAGTTCTTATTACAATGGCCTTAAAGTCTAATTTCGTAATAAAAGATCAACTAATACTCGAAGGCCGGGCGCGGCGCCGCCGCCACCGCCGCGTCGAACCTAATTTGAAAATCGAACATTTTCTAAAATCGAGCTGGCCACGGCAAGCTGAATGGAACACATTTGAAATTAAACAAAAGCCGCGAGTATTGTAAGACGCTGCAATAAAATACATTGGTGATAACTGCAAAGTTTTAAATAAATATTGTCTTTCCACAACTGGACTAATGTCTCAAATATCAATTTTCACTTTTAATTTTAATTTACTATAATAAAACGCTGTTTTTAGTAGACTCGCTTTTTTATTGTCTCGCAAAAGGTGAGAAAAGTAGAGTACACTCCTCGGGGATTAAGCTGTTTTCGTCTTGGGCGCGCTTGAACCCCTCACTGCGCTCAGGACTCTTCTTAATTCCCTCGCTTCGCTCGGGAATTAACTCGTAACACCCTCGCTGCGCTCGGGAGTTAAATCTGGAGTCCTTCGTTACGTTCAGGATTCAATATCGCGCCCGTGACATAAAACTGTGCTTTATCCCCTCGGTGTATAATCTACTATTATTGTAGTTTTGAAGCCACAAAATATTTTAGGAAATTTTCGTTGCTAAAACAGATGACTTCTTACCTATTATCTCGTTGCACAGCATCGCCAAAACTGGGGCAGTAGCCGATCTCCCATCGAAAACTTTAATAATATCGGCTCGATTGAGACAGCTGCAAAAAAACATAAGTAAGCAAAAAAACAAATGTCGATGTAAACAACATTTCGTGTACCTTTCATCTCCTTTCTGAAGGAATGATTCTTCGAAAACTAACTTAATCCGCTCACGTGGCCTGAAACAAAATACAAAATAAATGAACGTGTTAAAAATATACAGTGTGTAAATGGTATACGGGCGTTTATTAAAACTGGACATAGATTAAGACTCTACTAATCATTAACAGAAAGAATTATTTTGATTACGCTAACGTACCGTTATTCATTTTTGAACGCACTATCGACCCGCAATGTACATCGAAGTCCATCTGTCAGGTGTTATTTTCGTTTATAATTCATTGCATTTTTCGTTATACATTGCGTGTTAAATTATTTTGAATGGTTATTTTTTTAAATTTAATTTTAACAAAAGCTGCCTAAATGTGCTCAGTAGGGGTTGTACTAACCACAGTTAAAAGGAACGCCCGTATACCATTTACACACTGTATTGTACTTTCTAGAAATCCTTTTGAGCAAACATATTCAATAAGATAAGGCAAATGGCCGATAAATGGTATTTATGTTTTAGATCAGGACCACAAAGGCTTTTCCGTATCCTATTCTTGGGATAATAATCTATTTTTATGCGGTATGTTGATATGAAATAATACTACTTTCAGCGCCTTATGGGAAAATATTAACATAGTCTGATTGACGTTTTGTGTTTGAAGATGTTTCTAAAATGTTTACACTCCTTCGCAACAGTACCTTCAGTGGGCCCACCACACCGTACCGGGTACCACTACCGTAGCTAGTGTCAAATACGTCAAACGAAAACTAGTGACAAATAAAAAGTAGCAATAGTAATGAAATTATTAAAATGACAGCCACCCGGGGTTAAAGTTGCTTAGTAATAAAAGGACTCACGTCACAAAAAACACACTCTTATTTTAAACCTTAACACTTTATCGTTACGTTGGAGTAAGGAATAGACGGATTAAATTCCCTACCCTGTCAAAATCTTGTCCCGTTGCAGCATGTTAGGCCCACAGCATGACGCTACTGAATAAATGTCATGAGTACCAACATAACGGAAACTTGATGAGCTTCTATCGTTATTTTTAAAAGACAAAAAACTACGTTTACATAATTGTTTTTTCGGAAAAACGTAATGTCTATATCGGTTTGTTGTTATGGTACACATGATCAGTGTACGAGTATTATGAACATTATAAGGATCGTACGCGTGATATCCGTTTCTCGTTAATTACCTTAATATTCGTATCCTTAGAGCAGTGACTACTATTTGTCAGTAATGGAACAGGTTTTTTAAGTATGAATAAGAAGTTTGGGTTGATACGTAAGCCAAAATAACTAACCTTGCATGGAAATGATAAGTGCACCGCACGTTCGTCGGATAGCTCGAGGGATACCTCGGACTATAAAGTCGTCCGTACATGGGCCTGTTCGGCTGTGAGTTGAACGTGTAGTCACACCAGGTGTCCGGAACATGTACACCATCTGTCTCGAAATTACCTGAAGCCAAAAGGTTTAATAGTAGGGCTTTGTTTACTTACCCCCAACTTTCGCGATAGTTTAATTCGTATAAACACATGTCATGTTTTGGAAGGTTAACCTGAGAGTTCCGGAACTGTCAGTACCTTTGTTAAGTAAAAGTGATGTTTAGATCGGTTTACTGACCGAAAGGCCTGTTGGTTTAAAGGGATGTAATTGTTATAACTTATTTATCTAGGAAACAATATGTTTTAATTAATAAACCCAAGATTTTATCAATAGATCGGCTTGAATTAAAACAGTCATACCGCCATGCTTAGAGATATTTTGGAGACGATTAAATCATTTATTTTTCAAACTTGTGATAGAAAATCGCCGCTAAAGAACGACTTAATTGCCATTACGTAACTCTGAGTGCGGCCGTTAATGACTTAATATAATGTTTAAAAATAAACAGATGTTACATTTAAAAATCTGCGCCAATTTTCACATATTACATTAAATTGTTCAAACATTGAAATTTCCTCGCTCCTAAAATATCAGAATCGCATAGCACCAGCCGACACTCGATTATTGAAACTCAAGACTGTACATACTAAGTTCGCAAATCTCATAATATATCGCATGTTGCGTAATGAGGTGCAAACAAGAGCCAGACGTACCGGGAATCTAGTATTTCAGAATCGATTTAACGTTATCCGATAACCAAGCAATCACCGTGATTCTACATTTGATTATGTAATGTATGAGATAAAGAGGGTAGATTGTTTTTATGTCATACTCAAAAAGCTACGGTCATCTTTCTCTTTTAATAAATGTGTAATAACGGACGGACGTGTTTTACTGGCTTGCTATTATAGACAGAACTACAATATTCTTCAGTGGCGACGACTAATATCAATACCAACGCGCGTGTAAATAAAAAAAAAACCGGGATTATCGTATTGAAAAGTGATCCAGCAACAATGTCCATCGGTAAAATCGGAGCGTTTGACATTGAGAAGGACAACTGGGATTCTTACGTGGATCGCCTCGACCAGTACTTCGTAGCGAACGACGTGAAGGAGGCGGTGCAGGTGGCGACGCTCATCACGGTTATTGGGAGTGATGCGTACGAGTTAATGGTTAATCTGTGTACACCCGATAAACCGTCGAAGAAGACGTACACCGAGCTTGTCGAGGTCATGAAAGGTCATCTACAACCGAAACCTAGTGTTCTTGCAGAGAGGTTTAAGTTTCGTCAAAAAACACAGAAAAGTGACGAAACCATCGCAGAGTATGTGGCGGAACTTAAAAAACTTACAAAAAACTGTAGGTTTACTGCAACTACCTTAACAGAAAACTTAAGGGACCAGTTCATATGTGGAGTTGCAAATGAAGCCATTCGTCAAAGGTTATTCACGGAAGACGACATCAAGTTTGAAAGAGCATTCTCAATCGCGGTGGCGATGGAGGCGGCAGAGGGTCACGCGGCGTTGGTGGAGGGCCGTACCCAGCGGGGCGACGGCGAGCCAGCGGCCGCGGTGCATCAGCTGACCCCGGGCAGGCGGCCGGCGGGCGCGAGCCGCGCCAGCGCAGGCCGCGACGTCACTCGCATTCCACACCGCGCTCCGACCGGTGGTCCAAGGAACATAAGCGGAGCGGGTGGCAAACAAACATTTTTAAAAAGTGTTCCTAATAGCAAAGAACTGAGTAACAAATGTTGTTCGGCATGTGGTGAAAAGCACGAGACTGGAACGTGCAAGTTTAAAAATTATGTTTGCAGAATTTGCTACAGGGAAGGACATTTAAAGAAGATGTGCCCAAATTTGAGGAAGGGAAGTTCGTTTCATAATATGCTAGAGGAACAGGTTGTGTATACGGAAAGTGACAGCAGCGGCAGCGAAGAGGTAAATAATTTTTCTATAGACATTAATCGTCATAAAATGTTTGGGCCATACGTCATAACCTTACGAGTAAATGATGTCGATTTAACGATGGAGGTAGATACGGGGAGTGCAATCTCTTGCATAAGTAACGATTGTTATAAACAATATTTTTGTAACTGCGATTTGCAAGAAAGTGAAATTAATTTACGATATTATACCGGAGAAATTATAAAACCTTTAGGTAAGATTCAGCCAATTGTGAACCATAACAGTAAGTGTAAAAAATTAGATTTATATGTTGTAGATAAGGGCAAAACTAGTTTAATAGGAAGACGATGGCTGAAGGAATTGGGAATTCAAGTGTCGTTGATTGACTGTTATAATGTAAATAGCTCGGACAAGGTGTTCAATTTAGAACATTTTAGTTCCAGATATTGTGAAGTGTTCGAGGACGGCCTGGGAAGGTTCAACGGTGGAACGGTGGGGTTCCGGCTGCGCGAGGGAGCGGTGCCCGTGTTCCTGCGCGCGCGCCCGCTGGCGTACGCGTTGCGGGAGCCGGTGGAGCGCGCGCTGGACCAGCTGGTGCGCGACGGCGTGATCACCCCGGTAAACTCGTCCGACTGGGCCACCCCTATTGTGCCGGTTATGAAAAAAGACGGATCCATTCGGGTATGTGCTGATTACAAACTTACACTCAATAAATGTTTAGAAGTGGACCGTTTTCCGCTACCACGGGTGGAGGACTTACTTGCGAAATTACACGGGGGCGAAAGGTTTACAAAATTAGACTTATCACAAGCGTATACCCAGTTCGAGTTAGACGAATCAAAAAGGTTAACAGTCATAAACACTCATCGGGGCCTATTTATGTACAATAGGCTGATCTATGGGTTGGCATCAAGTCCCGGTATCTTTCAGAGGAAACTCGAACAACTGTTTAGCGACTTACCTAGAGTAGGGATTTTCCTAGACGATTTGATTATCACCGGTGTGGATGATAAATCTCATTTGGAAACCTTGTATGAGGTTTTTAATAGGTTAAAATCTTACGGGTTGAAGATAAGGAAGGATAAGTGCACGTTTTTAGCGGAATCTGTCACTTATTTAGGGTTTGTAATTAATAAAAAAGGAGTCCATACATGCCCGGACAAGTTGAAAGCCATAGAAAAGGTTCCGAAACCAAGCAACGTGTCCGAGCTACGATAATTTTTGGGGTTAGTAATGTATTATGCTAAATTCATTCGTAACATTAGCACTATACTGTCACCATTATATAACCTACTTAAAAAAGGGGTAAGGTTTGACTGGGACCACGAATGTGATGAGTCATTTGAAAGAGTAAAAAAACTTTTAATGTCTAGTGAGATATTGGCGCACTACTCGCTCGAGCTACCGCTGGTGCTGACGGCAGATGCCAGCAGCCAGGGGGTCGGCGCGGTGGTGTCGCACCTGACGCCGGACGGGGAGCGCCCCGTGGCGTACGCGTCACGTACACTTAACGCGGCCGAGAAGGGTTACTCACAAATTGAGCGTGAAGCCTTAGGTATTATATTCGGTATTAGGAAATTTCACCAGTATCTATATGGAAGGAAATTTACATTACGAACAGACCATAAGCCACTTGTGTCCATTTTTGGGGAAAAAAAGGGCATACCGGTGATGGCAGCAAGCAGGTTACAGCGTTGGGCGGTTTTACTGGCGGGTTATGATTTCGATATTGAATATGTACGTAGTGAGAAAAATTCAGCTGATGCTCTGTCACGCCTACCTTTGCCTACAAAGACAGCAGGTAAAAAGATTAAAGAGACGACTTACATAAATTTCATTCAAAATTTTATGCCTGTAGATAGGAAAGCAGTACAGAACGGTACAAACCGAGACAAAACCTTAAAAAAAGTAGTACTTTATTTACAATCGGGTTGGCCAGGAGTAAACAAAGAGGAAGAAATGCAGCCGTATTACTTGCGACGCCACGAGTTGTACTTAGACATGGGTTGCATTGTTTGGGGTTATCGGTTGGTTATTCCCCCAGTTTTAAGGGATATGATGCTCAAGGAGCTGCATGTAGGTCACATGGGAATCGTGAAAATGAAAGCGATGGCCCGCAGCGTTATGTGGTGGCCGGGCATCGACGCGGACATCGAGCGCGCCTGCCGCGGCTGTCGCACCTGCGCCGCGGACGCGCCCGCGCCACCGCGCGCCGCGCCCGTGCCGTGGCCATACGTGTCGGATCCCTGGTCAAGACTACATGTAGATTTCTTAGGACCTTTTATGGGTCAGAAGTTTTTAATTATTTTTGACGCTAGTTCTAAATGGCTTGAGGTCTTTTTGATGAAGTCAACGATGACAAGTGCCGTTATAAAAGTATTAAGAGAAACCTTCGCGCGATTCGGTTTGCCAAAAGAAATCGTATCGGACAACGGACCCCCATTCTCCAGTAAGGAGTATAATGAATTTATGACGCGCAACGGTGTAAAAATAACGTTTGCTGCGCCGTATCACCCGTCATCAAACGGGGCAGCAGAGGGGGCGGTCAAACTGTGCAAGCGGGCGGTGAGGAAGGCACTGCGAGACGGCTGTGATGTGGACTGCGCGCTGCAAGCGTACTTGTTAAATTACCGTAACGTGACGCACAGCACCACAGGCGTATCACCAGCGACGCTTTTACAACGTAGGAACCTGCGATGTAGGTTAGATTTACTGAAGGGCGACCGTCAAATAGAGGAGAGGGTAAAAGAGAGGCAAGATAAGCAAGTAGAATACGCGGGTGGGGCAACGCGAAACTTTGGGGAGGGGGAAAAAGTCCTGTTTAGAAATTATAGTGGGGGTAAGTAGTGGTTAGAGGGCAGCGTATCACAAAAAACAAGTTCACGTAATTACGTGGTTTTAGCGGAAGACGGTACACCTGTAAATAGGCATATAGATCAGCTCAAACGTCATTGGACCGATTCTTTCGAATGGCCGTCACAGCCGGGAACGTCTGGCACGAGTTTTCAGAACGCAAATAGTGATCACGCCGCTGCGCCCGAGCTTACAGCGGGCGATGCGAACCCGGCGGAAGCGGCGCTAACGCGGCAACCCCACAGCTCCCCGAACAGCCTTCCTGGGCCGATTCTTAGACCTAGAGATAAGTTACGGCCTGTAAAGAGATTCGGTTTTGAAATTGATTAGTTAAGTTAGTATACGTAGTGTTAAGTAGATTTAAGGTAACACGTTTTGAGTATAAGTTACATTGTATTATTTGTATTACTAAATAACAGTGGAGGTGTAATGTATGAGATAAAGAGGGTAGATTGTTTTTATGTCATACTCAAAAAGCTACGGTCATCTTTCTCTTTCAATAAATGTGTAATAACGGACGGACGTGTTTTACTGGCTTGCTATTATAGACAGAACTACAATATTCTTCAGATTAAATACAAATTGTACATAATTATATGTTTCTCGGTTATCAGTTTTCCTTCGAGAAGTTTTTAACTTTTAGTACTATGCGTATATTTATCTAAAATTCTAAACTCTCCGATTGTTATGCAAATCTATTCTGTCGTTCATGAAACCATCATCCAAACATAAATTTACGAAGGGATATATTTACGTAGGATTTACTTACGCCTGTCAATAAACTTATAATTTCCGATAAATCCCGTGGAATTGGTAGCCTTGTCCCCTGTGTGAAGTTCCAGGACTAAGAGGGGCCCGTGGGAGTATAAGGCGGGAGGGGCGTCGGCTCTGCCGCCGCAGAGGGCTCGAGACCAGGCGGAGTACTCATTCACCCCAGGAGGCCCCGGCCCGTGAGTTCCACCTTCGGAGTATACCTTCAGGTAGTCGCCTTGAATACAGCTGGTGACAAAAATAGAGTTAAGTAGATTATTATTTAAATACGGTACTTAAAAGGCTTAAATGTATGTCTCAGTATTAGGATAACAAATCGTATTATTAAAAAAAAAATTGACCCGATTCATAGCGAAGGTATTAAGGTATCAATACGAGTGTTTTGCTATGTGACTTTTACTCGTACATGTTGAGCAGTTCTTTTAGGACGCCCCCAGATTGGGTAGATCCACGCTTAAATCTTTAAAACGACGCAACGGATTTTGATGCGGTTTCTTTTAACAGATAGAGTGATTGAAGAGGGAGGTTTATATGTATAATACTTTAATCCGGAGCGAAGCGAGGGCGGGTCGCTAGTATGAAGATAATTCATATCTTAAGGCAACCCTTTCAGGGGATCTCTTCCTTCTCTTTCTCTTTTTTTTATTTTTCTCTCTTTGTTGTTATGTCATGGAATTTGAGTAAGGACCAAAAGTTGGCAACGCTATTTTGTATTTTGTATTTTAAAGGCGGGCTGGTTTCCGCAACTCGACGTCTAGCGCCTATTTTGCGTGTGGGTGGGATTTCTGTGTTTAATCGAGCCATCCCAACTCCTCGAGGAAACTCACCAAACCTTTGATGTCTGTGGTTACCTCGGGGAGACACCTTACCAAACTGAGGTGTTTAGCCCTGTACTGCGCCACCCCGGTGCAATGTAGCACGACGTGAGCGGCTGTTTCCTCTGTCTCCATGCACGCTCGGCACAGAGGACTGTCTGTGACACCTAAGTTAAAGAGATGTTTGTTAAATGGTCCATGGCCAGTTAGGACACTAGTCACCGTTCTCAGTCGAGATTCGCTAAGACGGAGGAGTGCCTTGGAGAGTCGACTGTTAATAGTAGGCAGTGCTTCTCTCGCCTGTCTACACTTATCATGACTCACCCAGTATTTAGTGTGCAATCTCTTGGTACGATTGAGCAGCAGGGATCGAACCTTGCTAAAGGGTGTTAGAATGATCGGTTCGGGGCCTATGGCCACCATATCCGATCTTCGGCGGGCAAGTTGGTCCGCGGCATCGTTACCTCGGGATCCACTGTGACCCTTAATCTATTGAAGGGTCAGTTGATTGCATTGACATACCTCCATTAGTCGTCTGTGACACTCGTAGATTAGCCCTGATGTGAAGGTGTAACTTCTCAGGGCCAGTAGCACTGCCATGCTGTCAGAAAGGATACGGATGGAGGTGTTGGTTACCTTCCTAGCAGAAATGGCAATCGCCGCAGTTATGATACCCATACATTCGGCCTGAAATACCGTGTTGTGGGTTCCAAGCGGTGTAGCAATTGACATGTTCAGGTCATCTGAAAACGTACCAGATCCTGTTCCTTTGTCAGTTTTGGAACCATCAGTGAAGACCCTTAGCTCCCTAGGGTTCAGGCCTTCGTAGTTGTCATCCTCGCATAACTGAATTTTGTACTTCTTATCGAAGATCATTCGTTTAGGAATCCTATCCGTACCCGCCCTTAGTAACGGAAATTCATCGTATACCTTGTCTAGGCTGGCTGCGTGTTGAACTCCGTGGTTGAACCAAAGGTCAAGAGCTCGTAACCTTACCGCAGATAGAGCAGCCTCCTGTTGAACATAGAGGTGAAGCGGAGGTAGATCAAGCATAGCCTCCATGGCAGCAGTCGGTGTTGTCCTCATGCCGCCGGTAGTGGCCATGCAGGCGAGTCTCTGGAGACTTTGCAGCTTGTTGTGGACAGTAGTGAGGTTAGTTCTTGGCCACCAGACCAGCGCTCCGTAGCAGAAAAGAGGTCGAATTACTGTCTTGTACAGCCAGAGGATAACTTTAGGTGAGATACCCCACCTGTTCCCTACCATTCTCCTGCACTGCCAGAAGACAACACTTGCCTTTTCTATTCTTTTGTTGATGTGGCTACTCCAGTTCAGTTTACTATCAAGTGTTAGGCCTAGGTACTTTACCTCAGGTGACAACTGAAGCTCTGTCCGGAGTAGTTTGGGTTTGGTAAAGTTGCCAAGAACTCTTTTCTGAGTAAACATTACCATTTCTGTTTTAGTTGGGTTGACTGACAGGTCAAATTCCTTACACCATCGCTCCACCATCCGGAGAGCGGTCTGTGTCAGGTCGCAGACTGTACTGGCAAATTTACCTGTTATCAGTATGGCCAGATCGTCGGCATAACCAATCGTGAAGAAGCGTTCAGAGTTAAGCTTGGTGATAAGGTTGTTAACCACCAGGTTCCACAGCAGCGGTGAAAGAACCCCCCCTTGGGGGCATCCCCTCACCACAGCTGCGGCTTGTGACTCCCCCGCAAAGCGCACGATTCGTTTAATTTGGCAACGCTAACTCACGCAATTAAATTTTAATTATATCAAATTATCCATAAACTTTTTGTCGCACAACGGAACTTTTTCCGTCTTCGTTGTTTGTATGGTTAACTGCGCTTAACTATGGTCCAACTTTTTGGTCTCACTTGAACCTAAACTGTTGGATCTTTAGCTTACCTTCACTAGTTTCTTCGTTATCTTATTTGAGGTAAACTGCAGCTATATTAAAAAATATGTATCTACATGTGCAAAGTAACACGAAATTATCACACAGCATATTTCTGCTCCAACAAATTAAAAAAAACCTTGAATGATGTCGGTAAATTTTTAACATATTTCAATTTGCGTGTGTACCTTGTTTTTCATAAACGTGGGAATACAATTTTGTTTCCATATCAGTTTGATGTTTTTGCGCGTTAGTTTCGGCGGAACGGCCAAAGTTTTAATCAACGTGCCCCACATTCTATAGAAAGGATGTGTACGTACAGAAAGTATGCCAGAAACGAATTAATTTCAGTATTTTGTTTGGAAAAGTGTTTTTATGTGACAGAAAATAAAATTGGTTTATCTTTATTAGGTACTTTTTTTGAGGTAACCGATAGTAATTTCATAGATTAACACCGCATCTTCATTGAAAATGAAAATGCTTGCGAAATGTTCTTAGTTACTAAGTTAAACTCAATATTGGGTGTGGAAAACAGGTCAAAGCTAAGGGCCGTAAATATGATTTTATGAGTGTATTATCAACGTACGCGACAAAACACGACCTATTTAGTAGCGTACTAACTATAACCATGAAAAACCACCATTCATTTTCTTTGAGATAACGGTGTCCGGTCCCAATATTCAAACCGTGGATAGATTTGATACTTTGAGTTACATTGGACACATTTTGTAAAATTACAAACCTATTTTGAAAAAATAAATACAACCTATTAAAACCGTGGAAATTTGACTTGATTTAAGGGGGTGAGAAACGTTATCGCCCGGAGCAAAATTTGTTTGGATTTTTTTTGACAGTTACGGGTTTAGGCGTCGCTTCACAATCCTCTTAATATAATTTAACCAGAATTAACTTTTACCGTTTGGAAATAAACAACGGAATAATTAATGTAACAAGCGTAGAGTTGTATAGATAGAACAAAAACGGCAAAAGCAACTTTAGTTTCATTAGAGAAGTTGCCAACAGCAGAAATTAGCCCGATACAGCTAACGCGCTGCGGCTGAACTTGGGGGTTAATTAGATAAAATATACGTGAGCGTACATTACGCGTTCAGTTTTAGCAGGAATAGCTTTATAACAATAAAAGCTATGCTATACAATGATAATATATCTAACTAATTAAAATGAAACTGGCGTGTAATATTAGCATAATAAGGACTCAAGCGCTTTTGCGTCAGATAGGTTAACGTTCTCAATTTGCCTGTTTAGTTTTTGTTCACATTTTTTTATAGTAAGGTGGGGAGGGGTAATTGCAACTAAGGTGGTAAATAATAAAAGTTTCCTTTAATAGAAGTTTAGGTACTTAAACTTCTATAAAAGGGCGCTTAAATTGTTCTAAAATATTATATGATCCCTTTGAAAATAATAGTTACATTTACCCCCTTAGTTGCAATAGCGCCCCCCCCCCCCTCCCTTTAATAATGTCTGTAGATTCTAGATAGCCACTCATGGTGGTTAATGAACTTTATGATGGTTTGACGTAACGATATCTTAGTTAAATATCCACTAAATGCGCATATTCTCTTCTTATTTTTTTAATAACGGTCCACCGCAGTGATTTCATCAATAATGTTAAGTGTGTAGAGTCGCCGGACATTTTTCAATCGGCCATCTTCCCTCCCCAAAGGTTACCAGAATTATCGCGCCTACTCTCAACATTATATTAGGAATGTTAAAAGGTCAATCTTGTTTCCAGGTTTTGTATTAAAAAGGTACAGTGTCTCTAAACTTAGCTATGTTCTCTAAGTTTTAAAACTGGCTATAGAGTAATCATTCTACTAAAAAATGTCGTTATTTCCAACCGAGAAACGCCTAGAGTAAGAAACATTTTCATTAGTTACACGTCACAAAGGTCACGTTATTCCACACGACGTGTTCAAAGAGAATTAATCTCATATCACGGGACGTCATAAACGACTTTCTTTTTGACGTCACGTCTAATTAAGAATTCAATTAGCGCTTGGGGAACTAATATTGTCGCAGTACTCGTATCTTGGAATAACAAGGGCTTTATGAGAGTCACGATATAAGGCGAGGGTGTTTTGTCCTTTTTAGACGGAATGAGATATCCCGCTGTGATGATAGCGCTGGGATAGCGGTCGCCAACAGCGCGACAGTGTAATATTAAAGGAAAATGGTCAAGTGGTATATCGTTTCATTTTACTTAGGTATATAACCTACCCTACCAATATGCTTCCACGAAATACACTCGTACCCCTGCGAGTAGGTACATTCAACAAGAAACTGAGTTGTCAGTCATCCTCTCACCAGTTGCGCCTAACAGGACAAGATTTTGACATGGGTTCGGGACTTTAATTCGTCTATTCCATATTCCAACGTAAGAATAAAGAGTTAAAATTTAAAATAAAAGTGTGTTTTGTGTGACTGGAGTCCTTTTATTACTAAGCAACTTAAACCGCGGGTAGCTGTCATTTAAATAATTTCTTAATTTGACGTATTTGACACTAGTTCCCGTGGCAGCGTGTTAGGCTCACTGGTGTTGCACGTAGGGTTCCATTGAAAACCAGCGTGGCAGCACCAAATGGATTATGGACTATAATTAAATTCCAAAATAATTACCGTAGATTACCGTCTGAGATATAAAGTTTAGCTTCAAATATAAACGAGCTTTGCTGAATCACATCAGCAATAAATCGTCCGAGTGTTCATGATGTTTGCTACTCGGCCATTAAAGTTGGCCCGTAAAGTTGAAATCGTTAAACAGATTTAAACTAAGATTACAGCGGATCCCATTATGTTTCGCTTCGAGTACTTAATTTTGTTTAAAAATAGACACCGGTGGCAAGGGAACTCCGTTAAAATTAGTATACTTTTAAAGGTAATATTACTTAGTATTTTTTAATATAATACAATGTACAATGTTAAAAATAAAAATCAAAAGATTTCACTAATTAATTAGTTGCTAAGAGAGCGATAGGGATTTTTCCTTGTAATCGAAATTCATAGAACTATCTCATAGTACACTTCACATTAAGACGTCGAGTTCGAAAACATGAAACTTATGATCATCGTAAAAACTTGCGTTTTCCATTTTCATTAGCCTAAGTCATAGTCATAATATCTTTATTCTCGGATGTTGTTCAAAGGATTATAAAAAATATGACATGCTTAACCACAAAGCCTCTTATTCATAAACTTAATTTAGATTTAGACTTATCTGTCATTGTGACATTTGCTTCTGACAGAAAGTGAAAGAAAAACATTTATCACAATAATAACAACCGGGAAAAAAATAAAATTTAAAACAAAGGACAAGAGATGACACGTAGGTACTTAGTCCCAACTTCGCTGCTGGTGGTTTTCCTTTGGGACCGGAACCAAAGGATACTTTAACCAAAAAACACCGCATTCAAATCGGGTCATCCATTTAGGAGCTACGGTGCCACAGCCAGACACACACACACACATACACATACTTGCACATACTTATAAAACCCCTCTTTTTGCGTCGGGGGTTAAAAACAGGTTTGTAGTGTGTTTATGAATAAGGGGATAACACTGTAGTAAGGAATGTTAGGGTATTGCAATTAAATGTTATTTATCTATTATTAACTCGTCAAATCTCACTAGCGTCAACTTTTGTACTGCAGATGTCAGGCTAAAAATGCCTGACATCTGCTGGGTTCCGTACCCAAAGGGTAAAAACGGGATCCTATTATTAAGCCTTCACTGTCTGTCTGTTTGTATATCACCAGGCTGTGTTCTCGTGAACCGTGATAGCTAGATAGTTGAAACTTTCACATCTTCAGTCGCCTTGCCTCTTCAATGCGAAAGTCCATGTCTTAAAATAGCTCAAAGGATCATTCTGATAAATAAACTGACAGATTACCTCGATAAACTAAGGCAAAAGCCTGCTTCAAAACTACAAAGTACTGTCCCATAAAGCTTTGAAACAGGTACAATATCATAGAGCAGATAGAAGCAGCGTAGTTTCTAAAAGTATGAAGCGAGCTGAAGGTTCTCAAGTTTCGAACTTGCACAAAACTGAAGTTATATTGGTGTTTCATAATTTAGTTTATAATGTGTGAATAAATAGACGCCTTTCACGTGTATAATGATAATATTGTTTCAGCGAGTAATAATTTATGATAACAAAGTTTAGTTTCAGTTTTGTTATATAATTTAAATATCCGTCATGTTTATTAAGAATATTGTAATACGCTTGAAACAGATTAAATAAACGTACCATGTAAGTGATCTACTATCCTATTATACAAATAGTGGTATCCTATCGCAAACACTAAAATCGTTTGCCAGCTGTTTCATTTGCCATAATTTTCATTTCCCATAATTTTCATTTTATTCTGAAACCAATAACTTTTAAAAAAAATAATGAGATATACTTACAGAACGTGTAGGTTAGGTTAGGTTTATTTTATAACAATTCAAGAAAGTTAAACGGTTTCAGAGAAAAATGACTTTCGGACAAATGAAATAATTTAATTGTTTCTTGTAGTTACTTAGTTTCAGTTCTAAACGAATTAGTTTACACCGCCTGCCATGAATTTGTGTCCTCAGTTATTTCTCTTACAAGGTTGTCTGGAAGAGATCGCTATTTAGCGGTAAGACCGCCTGTTGTATACCTATGATTTTAATGTACTGTTCCATGTTCTGTTTTTATTTTTTTAATTTTTGTTGTTCAATAAAGAGTATTTGTATTGTATTGTATGAAAATTATTGCAAATGAAACAGCTGGCAAAGGTTTTTTAGTGTTTGAGATAGGTAACCACAAATAGTAAATAAATATCGGGAGACAATGTCACACAAATTAAGATAGCCCCAAACTAATCTCTAGGCTTGTACTTTGGGTACTAGACAACGATAAACATACGTATATAGAGAACAACATATTTAAATACATAGAAAACGTCCAAGAGTCAGCTAAAGAAATACTCGTGCTCATCACACAAATATGCTCATACTGAAAATCGAACCCGGGATCGCTAGCTTCCTATAGGCAGGGACAAACAAAGAAACACAAAAATAAATGTTAAATCTAGACAAATTATCGAATTATCAAACTTTGTTTTGTTAGTGTGAATATAATTTGACGAAGCATGTTTCCGATGATTATTTTTATGTAAAACGACTCGACGAAGCCTGTTGCTGATGTAATGTGTTAATTTATAATGTTATGTGCTTTTTTTTAAAAATAAATTTTGAGTTAAGTATATTAAAAAAAAAACGACTCATCGTTATTGTTATGAGTTATTTGACAGCCCAGCAGTGGACACACACGATAACAGTCTAATGAGCTTAAACATTTTTAAATAAAAAGGAAGCATTTCATAATTAACACGCAATTTTCACGTAATACATTTAAACCAGCGCATTTTGCAACTGTGCACTAAACAACCATAACAAACCTATCCTTATAACAAAGTAATATCACAAATCGCACGTCTGATCACGCCTCGTCTATAGAAACTAATTCCAAACTTTTTACAGCCCTCATTTGGCTTGAAGAACATAAAGTCGGTAGTGATAAAGAGTCGTTACTCTGTACAAGTCATTATTCTGTTATGAGAAGAATTTCCTCTGAGGATGCCCCGGGGTGGAGTGAGAGTAATCTGCGCGATGGTAATGCTCGGCTTATATGCGTGTGTGAGACACTGCCATCAACGAACGTAAGAAATAAAATAAGTTTGTAAAAAAATATGGTACCTATTTGTTGCCGTCTGTACTTTTTTTTGCATCATCATCTGATTGTCATGACCAAACTTATGAGGCCCAACACGGTGGGTCTACATTATGCATAGCGGAAATCCTTTTGCCACCTTCCGACTTTATCCTTTTCTCTGATCTTAAATAGAATTGCATAGTTAGGGCATGATAACCCCCCAGATCAGCTCTTAAACCATAGTATTGCATTGTCATCGGGTTTACATTTTTGTTTCAAATATCAGACTATTTCATTAACGGGAAGTGTTTCGAAAATGGACTTGCAAGATTTGAAGTGGACAACTTACAAACATACATACGAACAGTGCAAGTTAAATAAAAGCTTGTAATACGTTTCTGTCAAATATGAAAATGGTTGGGATAAGCTTTGCTGCTGACTGTATTTTTAGGGTTAGAACCCTTATAGTTTCGCCATGTCTGTCCGTCCGTCCGTATGTCCGCGGCCTAGCTCAGAGACTCTTTGTAGTAGAAAGCTGTAATTGGCATGAATATGCATATTAGTCACGCCAACAAAGTGGTAACATAAAATCATGTTTTTTTTTTTTTGTGTACCTCCCCTACGTGTTTATACCTACTAAAATCATCTAAGACGGCACCAATTGACTTTGAATAGAAAATTAGTCAGTACTTGTTAGTTTTTATGTGTGTAGTAGTTAACAGGTTACCCTATATTGACCATGGTCTGACTTGCTCTTGCCCGGTTTTTTTTACAGTCATCATATGATGCAGTTGCCTCTAGACCAAAGTATCGAGCCCCAACTTGGTGGGTCTACGTTAAGCGTAGTGGAGATCCTGCCGCTTTTCGATTCCATCATCAAATCAGCTCTTAAGTAGGTACCATAATACTGCATTGTCATTAGGTTTACGTTATGTTTTCTGAATTTCAGCCTATTTTACTAAGGGAAACTGGTTACAAACAGCAGTGTTCGCATTGTTGTGTTCCGGTTTGGGGATAAGACGGCCGGTGAAATAACTAGCACAGAGGCATTCCATCTTAGTCCTCAGGGTTGGCAACGCATTTGCAGTCTTAAGATTGCAGTCTTGTGAATGCCAATGTCTATGGGTCACAGTTTCCAGATACCATCAGGTGGCCAGTGCGCTCTTTTGCCTTCTCAATGCCGTAAAAAAAACCCAAACACTTTTATTCATTTGTAAATTAAAGCATCAGAGTAAAGAAACAGGCTAATGCGTATGGGGCCCTTTTGAATTTTTATTATTTGTTGTTATACCAGCAATGTAATTACTCATTCTGTAAATATATCGACTGTCTACATATTACGGTTCATGAGATACAGCCCAGACAGACGAATGGACTCCGGAGGCTTCCTTATAGGGCCCCTATGGTACCTTTGGGTACAAAACTCAAAAAAGTACGGGAATGACTGAAGTTGCATTTCATGAACGTTTAAAACCTTTGTATCTTTGGACCGTTTTATACATTATTCTATCTATCTTGGTTTGTAAATTGGCTAGACATCCGGTTATTTTTGTTACGATTCTTTGAACTGTTCTAATTGAATCATTTTTTTTAACGATACATTTATTTATCATGAGTAGACCCCGGATTTTTGTGGCAATGACGTCATAATAGGGTAGTTTGGGGAGTAAATGGAACGGTGTTAACTATAATAACTTTTAGAACTGAATATTTTTTACTAACTTAGGCATTACCTTAAGTCATTCATTCATTCTGCCCGAAAGAGGATGAAAAGTATATAAAAAGTTGAGATTTGTATTGAAAAAAAACACGGATTTGCCACGTTGCATAACATTACGATCTTAACGCAGGTCAAACAATACAAATTAATCCAAGCAACGTACACAATTCTGCTTTGATAACTGCAAGCTTTTCAAATATGCACCGATGACATCTGTCAAAGTGGAAAGAAGCTTTTCCTTTTTTTAAGTGGATATATTCTGCTAGAAGACGTAGCCTAACCGCAAGTCGTTTAGATCAACTTTTGATCTGTTTCGGAGAGTCAGTTAACGAAAGGACAACGTTGATTAGTTAATAAATTGTCAATTAACTTATAGGTCATATATATCGTGGGTGCCTAATAATTAAATTTTAATTGCATAGAACAGCAATAGACTAGGTTGCCGTATTAATTAACACCGTTCCATTTACTCCCCACATTACCCTATTGTGACGTCAATGCCACAAAGATCCGGGGTCTAATCATGAGATAATTAAATAAATGTGCAGTATGATTACTGTAAGTTAACCACTGAGAGAGTTTGCCTTCATTGAATTTTTAACTTTATTTCATACAAATAAAGCAATTTTCAGAATACTGTTACCCACGTCTACCGATTTAGTAATAACTTTTTTATATGTATGAGATTAAAGCTCACAATTAAATGAAGGCAATCCATCTGTCAGTAGTAAACTCAAAATAAAATCACTGTATTATGTTGTTCCTTTGTTTTCTATTCTGGGAATCATACTCTTTGAAACAAGTTTAAATAAGATATTATTAAAAGATAAGTGGTTTTGAAAACGTTATTTAATAATCAACTTCCAAGCTCCTTAATTACCCAGGTAATTAGTAATCTGACTTCAGTTTGTACAGTCAAGTTCAAAAGTATGTATACACTTTAGTACCTTGTCTATTTAACGTCATGTTTAAACTGCCATATGAAATTATCCAAGCGATTAAAGTGACAAGGTACTAAAGTGTTTACATACTTTTGAACTTGGCTGTACACAACACGTGGAAATATGTTCGTCAATAGAACAGAGGTTCAATATAATTAGCTATGGTTCGAGTGAACGAGTTGAGATCATTAGGCCTGTTTGAAGTTCCTTACCTGAAATTGGAACCGTGTTAATCGACTCATTTCAGAACAAGCTTAGTTAGTGTTAGATCGTATTTCATGGTACCTTCTAAAGATAATTAGGTATCCTTATTAAATAATTAATACATTAAAGTCTGTTGTTTAGTTGTACGTAGTCGGTCCTTAAGTTCTGTCACAAAGGTTTACAATAAAAAAAAGAGTTTCATAAACCAGGTTGGCAGCGTATTTGAGGTCTTAGGATTACAGTCTTGATAAATCAAATGTCTATGGGTCTCAGATTCCACTTACCATCAGGTGGCCTGAGTGCTCAGGTGCCTTCTTCTTAAAAAAAAAAAAACACCTGTAGTACATCAATCGAAACCTTATTTTATTATTAATTAGACCTTACGATTTGACATCAATTTGCAAAAATACGAAAACACACCAAATTTCGTACTTCATAAGCTGGATTTAAGTGTCGTTAAAAAAAATGCTGGTCTCTGTACATACCCAGAGATGAGAGACTTCACCATGTTAAATAAAAAAGTTTCCTGGTTAACAAAGACTAACCTTGAAAACTCGTGCGTGTTTTAATCGGTGCCGGCCGTGAATGTCAAAAGATCGTATTAGAAATTGCGGCGACTATGTGGAATGATGATTAGTTCCTAATATTTTTAAATTAATAAGGTTTTAAAGTTAGTTTTATTTGACTAAACCTTTGTGCTAGAACTTAAGGACCGACTACGTATTGTCAAGTACGAACTGGTTTATTATACGAGTATCACCAAAAAGTTTATCGTTCAGTAACAATACTTAAGGTATGATACAACTTTTTTAGGCAACTTCACGAGCAATATTATCGACACGTTGGTCTAGTTGGTAGTGACCCTGCCTGCAAAGCTAGTGGTCCCGGGTTCAAACCCCCAAAAGTCTTAGATGTTTTCTCTCAATTTAAGTAAATGTTTTTCTATATAAGTAAGTTTATCATTCTCTAGTACCCATAGTACAAGCCTAGAGCTTTGTTTGGGACTAGGCCAATTTGTCCATTGTCCCATGATATTTATTTATTTATTTCTAATACTTAGAGCGACGATTTTTTTTTATTCCCACGTAGTGTTGAGCTACTCAAACATGAGGCACCTCAAATTAATGTCACAGTCATATTTGGTTAGATTGTTATAACACTAAGCGTCCAAATGTCCATATGGCTAACGTATCGTCAATTTGACGTAGACAATCGTATCGTCATCAGGTAGCAAAGGTGAAGTCAAACGGTTTTAGGTGTTCGTGCTACAGAAATAGAATAGAATACCTCTTCGAATAGTAAAAGCGATTAGAAACGCGACTTAGGATGAAAAGGTTCGTGATAGAGCTACATACGTGTGTTCACTGAACTACATGCCCGTGTGTTCCGTTTCCTTGATGCTTCCTGTTGAGATTGCCTTAGCCATACATTGCAAGGCAATGTCTTCTATACAAATTAACCAGGGTTATCTTACGAGTGAGATCTGACAAATAGTTCTCACGTGGCCCCTTAAGGCGTTGCTGCCTGAGCTTCGCTCGTCACGGTAAGTAGGAGGAATTTATTTCTACGGTGCCTTGTGTCATGGAAATGTGAAAGGTCGGCCATATTAGTTTTAAAAAAATTGGATATAGTTAAAGGCTTAATGAAAACAAAAATCACGATCGCGTCCTTTTTGTAACGAAAGTTAGTCATACAAACTATATTAGTAAGTTTCGTTACACAACACGACACACTACGACACGACACGTTGGCATAGTTGGGAGTGAACCTGCCTCCGAAGCCTGCGGTCCTGGGTTGAAATCCTGGTCCTTACCAGGATCTGCCCTTGCAGATAGTAGTCGTCTGTCTGTCTGTTTGGTACGCTTTCACGGATAAACTGCTGAACCGATTTGGATGAAATTTGGTATGGAGATAGTTTGAGTACCGGGGAAGGACATTGGGTACTTTATATCCTGTAAAATATGATCCATTCCTGAGGAAATAGTAAAAAACGACTTCTACGTAGACGGAGTCGCGAGAAACAGCTGGTTTCAAATAAAAGGATAATTTAACATAATAAAACCTGACATGTGCACGCCTCGTCCATCTATCTATTCATAGACGTCTGCTGAAACGTGTTGTGATAAAAAATAAACTGTACAAAATTGCAATGTAGACCAATCCCTTGTTTGATTTCTATATCTTATATGTATATCCTAAAAACCACCGAGATCTTTTAAAATGAGAGCAATACAAATCTACTTAACAGACATGAGCTAATGAAGTCCTTCGTACGAGGTCCAAGGACGGGACAATACAAAATTAAAACGAGGAAAAGTAATTTCCTCTCACTGTAACGACCCTCTATCTGACGGAGCATTCAATACCTTTGCTAGTATGGCTTGCTACAAAGGGTAGACACCCTTTGTTAGATTCGATTAAAATAAAATGTAATAAAAGAGTACTCACATTTTTTATGGGATATTCAGATACTTATCAGTATTTATTAACGATTTAGCTTTGCTTTAATGGTTCCAAAGATATAAATAAATAATTTTCATTTGAAAAATAAGACCTACGAGTATCTCCTTTATTAATTTAATATTGTATTTTAGGTATTTAAAATGGGAAGCAGGTAGAAGCGGTGACAGGGAACGAGGTAAACAGCGACTTCATTTTTTATCACATTCAAAGCTCTTTCATTTTACCGACAAGAAAATTGTGTCTTCCATAAAATTAAATCTTTAAATTGTTTTGAAGGAAAAGTAAGTTTCGTTGGATGCTTGAAGAGAAATGTTCGCAAATATCTTGATTGCTTTTTCTACCGTTATGTCCAAGTCTGAAGCAAAAGGAAACAAAAAGAACACTTTGTGTAGAATAACGTAACTCTGATAAAAAAGAATTTCGCTACTTTAAATGACGAAATACTTATCGAATGCAATTTCAAATAAAATAAAATAAACACAAAGCACAAAAATAAATACTTTCGTTTTTATACGCGTCTTCCTTTTGTCAAAAGTTATCATTTCAGCTACACGTGTACACATCGAGAGTAGTATAACCGCATCGCACCTAAGAGGTAAGTGACAATCGTTAAAAGCTTGCAAATTCGACCAAAAAATTCGGAATACATTTTAAAAACAATTCCAAATGTAGATACGTATAGCGTACCACAAAGAGCAATAAAAATAGTGAAATCCGCGAACACAAAGCGGCTCTTGTCCGACAATAATTCGTCGGAACGAGCGGCACGACGCATCGGAGACCTATTCGGGTTTGGCGAACCGATTGCGTTTAGGGTAATGTGAATTTTTCTAGCGTTCTAGACGTTATTGTGTGTGTACCAATGGCATGTCACGTGCTAGTTGAAGGTAAGTTGATGAAAATAGGTACTAGGGACGCTTTGAAATGTACGCGTATTCTAAATTTTTTTTTTATAATAAGGAGAAGTCTCACGAGAGTCACGAGCACTCAGGCCACCTGATGGTAAGGGGAATCTGAGACCCATAGACGTTTGAATTCTCTAGACTGAAATCTTAAGCCCACAAATACGTTGCTAACCCTGAGGACTAAGATGGAATGCCTCTTTGCAAGTAATTTCACCGGTTGTCTTATCCCCACGCCGTAACACAACAATGCAAACACTGTTTTTATTTATTTGTAAGCATTTTAGAAGATTGGTCACTTGATTTTGTTTCCTATTGTATTAAGTAAATAAGAGTTAACATAACATAACTTGTCAAAAGCAATATTGTAAAGAAAAACCGCATTCACGTTTAGCTCACAAAACAATTCAACATTTATTTGAGGATTAGGATTTACTTATGATAAATGCTATATATGCTTATAGGTACATGAAATGAATACCTTCCCAAATTAAAAAAACACAATTACCATACTGATTTAACGCAATAGGTCACATTCATTTTGATAATTAGAGCAGATCCAGCGCATTTGCATTTGCGGCTGACACCAATAAAATTAAAGCGATTATGATGTAATTACCATAATTAGTATTTTACATTTTAACCATCGAGAATTTTCACCCAACGTTTCAGTGTCGCCATCTACGCTGTTACGTGTAAAACACACAGTAATATGAGTTTTTCAATAGCGACCGGATATTGATTTTATGAAAGATGAGAGTGAAATAACTGTCAGCTGTGAGTTCAAGTGTGACAGCGATGGCTAGGCAAACGCTATTGAGATGCCTGGGAGTTCTGTACTTGTTATAAATACCACACTACGGAGAAATAAGCTTAATAATTAGCGTCTATGATTAAGACAACGGCAATTAAAAGGTTAATGTCATTGCTCACAATAACGCCCCGGGACTAGCTCATTTTTTTGTTTAACGTACTAACACAAATCAAAGCTTATTTTAAATTTTTCTTGCCGGTGCCGCCGGTGCGATGATCTTATGGAAAAAACGTCTGCTCATGCCCGGCCTCTTTCATTGTTTAAGACTTCCCACATAGTCCCATATTTAGTTGTTTCCTTTATTAAATTTAACATGCCAAAATACAGACTTTTTGAGGGTTTATTACTCGAATTAAAATAATATCAAAAAATCGACATTTATTTTACAATATTGTTAAGGCCTGCAAAGTTTATTTTTACACTCATAGCCATGATGGCAATTTTCCAACAAATGGACTCATTTTTACTGCAAGATTCCCAGGCTATTATCCAGAATATAGTTGCAGGTCACGCCTTTGTTAGCTCTCTAGCCTTTGGCGAGGAGGTTTTGTTTTATTTTATGCAGTTCAAAAGTGATCACGTTGATATAAAAGAGTTAAAATAATTTGAACAGTCCGTATTAAGTTTATTATTTTATCTCTGTGTTTATTTATTTCATCTTATTTAACATCACGTCTTCATTCCCAGAGTAGGGAAGGCAGAGCTACAGAAATACCAACATTTAATTTGCAAAGCACACACAGCATTTAATATTTTTGATCAAAAATACAAATATGAGTTTAAAAGGGGAACTTCATGCCTAAAGGCACTTTTTGTGACATATGGGCATATCAGATTTGTTGTAAGCGAAGCAATATTTTACAAACGAAAGCATTGAGAGAAACTTTTTTACTGCATGCAAATCTTTATTTCAGCCGAGATTTTATATTCCTTTGAACGTTTTAAGTATCTTTTTCCCGTGTGGTTTCCGAGTTAGAATAGTGCCACTCCACGTCTTCCCATGGATGTCGTAAGAGGGACTAAGGGAATAAAGGGTTTGCAACCTGTCTCTAATACACTAGTAAACATCTCAGCCTAGTTGGTGAAAAATGTGGTTATTAACATGTCATTTTAGAGTTGTTGGAATGAAGGCGTGATGTTATGTATGAATGTGTGTATGTAAGTATCTTTAAAATTACTACACTAAGTATACTGAAACACTTATGTGCTCGATAAGTACTAGGGCATTTGCATAGGAAATTATTTACAAGTTTTTCTTTATTGTAAGGATATTTTGACAAGACTATTACGAGTATATAATTGATAGTTGCACTCAATTAAAACAAGTCGATGTGTAAACGTTATTATTAATTCATAGGAACTAAAGAAAAGTGATTCAGGAGGCATAATGTATGAAACGTAAACCGGATATTTGACTGTTCTAACAATTTAAATAATCCAAAAGATATGATAGATATCATGTCTCATAGTTAAAATCTAAGAAAGTTGTATTGTCTGACTGTTGTGTAACTGTGAAATCCAGAAGATATCGATTACGCATGGTTAAAACTAAAAACCGGTAAATACTTAATTAAATCCTTAATGACTTCACCTGAAATTAAGACCCATTTCCCACCGCATTTAAGCTCTAACCTATTCAGACTATGAAATAGGTTCACTAGGTTATAAATTGGACTAAATAATGGACTAGAAAATTATGGAGTGGCTTAACCGGGCTTTAGAATGGGCTCGACAGAAGCGGGGCCGATTTGTCACCCAGCTATTGTGAACGTTACCCAATTCGAAACCGTATTTCAAAAGCATTTTAGAAGGTAATTTACACAGATACATAGTAATATAACTATTATCAATTAAACATGTGATCATTTTTCGAGGTTTTTTGTTGTTGTATCGTAATAAAGTAAAACATACAAGCTTAAAATGTGATATAGTTATAACACAAACCCTTAAGAAAAACAAAAATATTACTAGGAGTGGCTGAAAAGTAAAGCCTAAGGTAGAAAAAATCTAATTAGAAAATTTATGTTTTTTTTATTTTTCAATCTAATTCGATGCATTTCTTACATTTATTATATAATGCTTTTATGCCGTCAAAAAATATTCTTTGCTTTGCCCTTGAAAATGCTCTTCTACTGCCGCCTTCATTTCTTCATGACTTCCAAATCTCCTCTTAGGTCTTTCTGCACAGAAAATAGTCGCTAGGGGCTAAATCTGGCCTATACTGAGGGTGTTTAATATCTTCGAAGCCGATTTCCTTCAGAGCTAGTCTTGCAACACGCGCGGTATGAACGGGGGCGACAAATAAAACGCCTTTACTGATTTTGCCCCCTATTTTTTCAAGTATGGCTTGACGCACTTGTTTCAATAGTTCAGAATAGTAAGTTGCATTTATAGTAGAGCCTTTGCTAAATAATCTATTAAAAGAATTTTATCCGCGTCCCAAAACACCGTAGCCATTAGCTTAGAGGCCGATCTTTGCACTTTAAACTTCTTCGGCAGCCTTTCACCCTTCTCAATCCACTGCATGGACTCCGACTTACATACAGGATCACTCTGTCTGACCCATGTTTTATTAACGGTTACTATCCTGGAGCAAATTTCGTAAACACTATCTCCGCATAAGTCTAAAAATGTGTAAACGTGTATGAAGGATTTCTCCAACCCGCTCCTAACTAATGCTAAGGCCGTCCTAAGCGGGGGTCGTCTTCGATCGACTCTCGTCCTTGTTTAAGGCCCAAAGACACTATAAATAGCAGCCATTTCTTGAAAAATACATTGAGGAGTTTTTTATTTTTCGTGAGGAACTTAATCACAGCCCGGTGCTCGATTTTCGTTAATCGTTGATTATCTCGAGAAATTACAATTGTAATGATAAAATGTTTTCTTTCCATTATTTGTTTTTAAATGGTCTATGTCTATTTGGGCAGTACTATAATTACATATACAACCTCAAAATACCTCAGGCTTAGAACTTAATAGCCGCCTCGTAAATACTAAAAACGGTTAAGTGTGAGACGGACTCGCACTAATTCGATTCGAAAACGAATTCAAAATTGAATGTAATGACTAATAATACGCATTGTGCGGCGGTACGAAACCCTCGGTGCGCGAGTCTGACTCCCACTGATCAAGTATCAGTTTTTTTTGTAAAATGTCACTCAGTACAAACTGATTTTCGTCACACATACTTTTCGACAAAGTGTGATAGTTAAAAGGGTTTTTAATTACTTTCTTGGCAAAGCAAGATAAAGAGAAAAATATAGGTGAATTTTTCTTTCGACAATGTTGAAGTTCTACAAGAAAATGTATACAAGACCGACTGACGGTTCCCTCCTGTTTATTAAATAAACAACCTTAAAATCCACAGCCCGAACCTAAAATGTATCAATGAACATTGGTACAGTTATCACCGACACTAGAAAGCAATGTGAACTCATAAGCTTAACAAATTTCGTCAAAAATCCATCTTCTACGCGTCAATCCAAAGAATGTTCAACTTGGCCCGAGCGCAACATTAACGCAACCCTTGTAAGTAACGACGGATACAGTTTGTTAGTTCTGCGCGATTAGTTGCGACAATGTCGCCGCAACGCGCCGCGTGATCTATAACCAGAGATACGGGTTTTGAGGTGAATGACGAGCTACTAAATACGTGGATAAGGATTTGAAAAAAGAATTTAGGAACTGGTTGTAAAATACATTTCAAAATAAAAACACGGTCATACTAACACGAAACGTGTCCCCGCACGTTCAACTATAATAAGTTGAAATCTGCATCAGGTTCAATAGAAATCACAGCTCTGAATATTTTCATAAATAAACCAACCAATAATACTATATGAAATTCTTTGGCGACAATTTTATACGCTCAAGGTAAAGAAAAAACTTGTCGACAGCTGCCTGATATCTCTTATATTGGCGTTTGTTGACTTCGCAAATAGTTTCACTTTACATTTTACACGAATTGCTTCCAGGGGTGTGTCTCAGTTTTCTCAATGCACTTCAGCCCCACTCCAGTTATACATTTTATATAAGATCATAAGATGGTAGCTGCTTGTAATGCCTGGGGATTTAGCCGGGATGCTGTTGTTTGACGAGATAGAATTTGTACAGAACACGTATAAGTTAGTGAACAGATATGACTTGAATTTGTGCAATGATGGCATTGTTTACGGAATAAGGCAATAATCTGTTTGTTGAATCCTTATATCCGTGTTCTGAGTTAGAGAAATAGATCCACAATTGACTTTTTATTTGAATGAGATACATATTGTATCTCTAATCTTACTAATAAGCGTGTATTTGTTTCGTTTTCAACGTTTTGCTTTGACCGATGGACATAAAGTTTAGTGTAGAGATGGAATAATTCCCGATGACGGCTATAGGGTAGTTACTTGTGATTCCAGAAAATTGGACATGTCTTAAGGTATAGTGATCAACGAAATCTACGAGGACGGAGTCACGGGTAAAAGCTGGTAAAAATAATAAATAACCCCCAACTCCATTATTACGTTACAACTAATACATCCATGTAAACGTGTTACAGTAATATTTATGGGCTTCACCGCACCACAATTGCGGTCGTGCGACGGAGACAAACGAGGGCCGACAAAAGATAGTTTGCAAGTTCCTTCATTTTACCCGTCCGCGGACTTCGTTCTCATTTAAATATTTCAAAGTGATTAATATTCAATTAGCTTATGGCTTCCAGTCAGGAACTGCTCACGTTCGTGGAATCGTTCATGAAGAAGGAGAAAGAAGTTACCGTTTAATCCTGTAATTGGCCGTATGCTGTCACACATGTGTTGCATTAGATCGTAACTAAATTTTAAAAAGATGCTTTGCGTTCTGAATAAATAAAATCCGCCGCGCATTGGCTTTTTAAATATGCATTAAGTTGCAAAAGTAAAGTCTAGTTGAAGAGAATTAATTATTATTTAAAGCAGCTAGTTATCTTGAGAAGAAAATTATAATAATACGAATGTCGAAGAAACTATGTCTGCTTGTATGTCGGTTTGCGGTTACGCTTTCATGTTTAAACCGCTCACCCGATTTCGTTGAAATTTTGTATAGAGTTATATTAAGTCCCAGGGAAGGAGATTAGGTACTTTTAACCGCTGAATAAAATAAATTAAATTCTTCGGGGACAGAGTCGCGGGATACAGCTAGTTTTTTTTATTTTCTTGGAATAATAAACAACCATAGTTTATTGCAAGAAGAGCAAGAAAAAAAAATGAACATATTCTAAAACATGTACATCTCTTCCGTGACTGATTGACTGAACCGAAGCACAGGCTACACCTCTGAATCTAGGGACTTTAAATTTGGAGAAAATGTTCCTTGGGTACCCTAGGGGCCAACGAGAAGAAATTGAGGGTGATTCGGGAAACTTGACGTATAAATGTTCTTAGTTTCAATTTAAAACGAATTCTACGTCTACGAACTCGCGGACGTCCTCGAGTTCTGTAAAACTTGTTAAACAATTATGCAAATTTTGACCTTTTAAGTAGTAGTCGAGATACATAACGCTCAGTTAGCGATTTTCGAAAATACTTAGACAAAATGTATAGGATTGATATAGGCTGATGACAGATCGCGTCGACCGTTGTCAACTCCATACATTTCGAGTCGAGAAAAAACAGAAACGTTAGCTGAACAGCGTTTGCATCTTGGCTACGCCTACTGGTCTTGAGTTTATCTTCCATTAAACTTCAAAGTAAATGTATACCTGCCAGGTCTATAGGCCTGTGTAATAGACAATACGAGTATATTAGGTAACAGACATTGTTTCTGTAATTGGTTTGAGGGACTCCCTTTCATAATATAACCTAAGGCTCTTTTGATGTTAACATTTCTCAAATTCACGTTTAAACTCAGTCACATATAACACTCACTCACTCACTTCAGTTACATATAATAGTTATAATGAACACCAAAATTATAGATAGTATTTGAGTTTTTTTTTAATTATTTTTTATGGCATTGAGAAGGTAAACGAGCACACAGGCCAGGTAAGAAAAAACTGTGACCCATAGACATTCGCATTCACAAGACTGCAATCCTGAGACTGCAAATCTCATTATCTGGAACGTAAAACGAACATGAGACTCGGTTACAATTAGATTCTATTGAAATTATTCGGGATTAAGTACCACTATATTAGAATGATAGGTATTGCCAAATTTTCTTTAAAAAAAATCGGGCAAGCGCATGTCGAACCATGCCCAGTGTAGTGTTCCGAAGCCGTTAAGTACTACAAACATAAAAATCAACAAGTAATAACTAATTTTCTATTTAAAGTCAATTGGTGCCGTCTTAGATGATTATAAACACTTTAATCGCCTGTTCCTCAAGAACCAATGATGTCTACTTAGTTGTATTAATATTCGTTATATGCTCTTTCATTTAATATTTGTTATAGATTTTTTAAATTTGTAGTTTTGGCTCATTTAAATATTTCAAAGTGATTAATATTCAATCAGCTTATGGCTTCCAGTCAGGAACTGCTCACGTTCGTGGAATCGTTCATGAAGAAGGAGAAATAATTTACCGTTTAATCCTGTAATTGGCCGTATGCTGTCACACATGTGCTGCATTAGATCGTAACTAAAGTTTAAAAAGATGCTTAGCGTTCTGAATAAATAAAATAAAAGCTTTCTAGTACTAAGAGTCTCTGCGCTAGGCTGCGGACGGACGGTCATGGCGAAACTATAAGGGTTCCTAGTTTGACTACAGAACCCTAAAAAATTACAATGTTCATCACTGGAGCATTGTCCATAATAGGCTATTACATAACTAAAATAAGTTTGTGATCAATATATTTACATTGAATTCCAAATTTTAAATATACGTATTGTAAGTTGTACCGGCATTAATCCATTTTTCAGCTAATTTTGAAGAATATTAATTACTACATTATCCACATGATTGCCCTTATTAAAGTGTATTTAAGATACACAATCGATCACCGCCGACCTCGCCTCACCACATGGTGCAGAATGAACGACACTTTAACTCGTGTTCGAGTACAACATATTGCCAAGATATTGTACGGCAACTTACAAACAACGCTTAGTGTAAGGTAGAAACTTTCAAATGGAGAAAGGAATTGTTCATAGATTTTCAACAAGCCGTGGTCTTAAAGGTGTCCGTTTTCGCTTTAAACGACAGTATTAATAATCTGATCTCGAGTGAGAATTTTATTTTGACGTGTCTTGGAACGGGCATCTCACTCAAGACTAAATTATTAATATGGCTCTTAGAAAAGCGACTTAATTAAAGGACTTTCCTATAATTCAACCATCCATCCTACCATTGGTTTTTGGAGGGTTAGAAGCGACTGGATGTGCAAGGCAGAGAGGTTTTGTGGGGCGCCTTGAGAGAGCCGGAGCCGGAGTTCAACAGTGGACTGCTATGGGCCGAGATGATGATTATAATCTTAACTTAATAATCCATTCTGAATTGACTAACACGTTAAATAACTGGAGTAATGAAAAAATAAAACATTTTTCACTTATTAAAACAAACATTGCAGCATAACGTTTACTAGGGTTTCTTTAACGTAGTTAAACCCTATTATTTATATATTTGGAATAATCGTAGGGTAGCTTAAGCCTTGTCCTTATCTGCAATAGTGACATTTGCATCTGACAGAAAAAGAACAAAGCATGGCATAAGCTACCACACGGTTATTCCACGTTTATAAGTAAGAGGGTAAGAATATTGAAACCAAGCCGCGGTGCTTTAAGAAAAGTGATAAATAAGTAATATGTTAATCTAATGATTTGCTTGAAATCATTATAAACATGTGCTAGCATTCGCCATTACAGGTACCTAGGTCCGCGCGTTGTTATCTCGACCTTCCGTGACCGAAACATTGACGAACTTTCAAAGAAACTTATTACAGTTATGATTGTTTTGATCAAAATTTCGAATCTGCTCTCCAGACAGAACTAAGTACAACATGTTTGAACCTTCGGACATTGACGCTTAAGTGACACCTTATTGTAAGTAGTAAAACAGTTAAATTACAAAATATTAAAAACACGGAAATAAAAGTGGTTTAAAGTCGAACTTATCTCTTTAAGGGACCTTTTTCTGTTAAACTTATATTTACGGAACCTCCAAATAAATATTATAGTTCCAAATATTTGACGGGTGTGTGATGAGGTCTCCTTGTAAAACAGCTTACACTGAAATTCAAAACGCGTTTAATATAATATGCTTAATTTTCGTATGGAAATAAGTAATGAGTCATGATCACGAGAGTAATGTGAAATCCCCAATCATAATATTAATAATCCACGATCGCTATCAAATTAATTAATATGACGTTAAGCAGGACCGACAGGCAACCAATTTTCTAAATTGATCTTATATTAAATTGATAATAATCAATAAATTTATTCATCAATTTGAGTGAAATAGCTAATTTATTGAATATTTAATAACGTATTTAGTAATATTCGTTATTAATTGTTTGGCACAATATGCTGTACTAAACATTTGAACAACATTTTATTTTTATATTGTTTCGTTTAGTCTATCGCGTAATGTAATTACCGCAAAATTGATACAAAAATATACTTAGGAGATAAAGGCAATTTATATACAAAAACAAACGTATAGGTATTATTCTCTGCATTTAATGAAAACAAAAAATAAAGACTATTTTTAAGATTCTTGACTAAAACGGTGGTAGCTAAAACATTACTCACTTTAATTCCGCCAGTACAAAATAATTTTGAATGATGGCATGTTTGAGGTTATATTTGAACTTGACAAAAGTACGTGAAACTTATCCCATGTGCTTCCGTGTGTGTCCACAAGAAAAACATTTTGTAACGTATTTATTTAATTTTTATTACACAATAATACAAATATGAGTACAAAAAGTGAATTTATTCTCGACCAGTTGACCTTCTTTTACCAAGATAAGATAAGATAATCATTTATTGTCAAAACTGTGTACATTATATTATAATAAGATGTCATGCATTACAATATTATAGTCCCAACAGTTTATCCATTTCGGACGTACAATATAATCATTTCAAGATAGTTTTACAAAAAGAGAAATAATCATTTAAATCATAAAAACTTTTGCTGAGTAACCATTCCTTAATTTTTCTTAAAAATTCCATTCCATATAATGGCTTAATATATTCTGGCAAATGATTAAATATTCTGATTCCAGTAACATAAGTGCTTTTTTTTTAGTATATATCTAGGAGAAGAACAGTTACTTGATAAATTATTTTTGTATTGAAATCTTAGGTTATACTTAAGGTCATTTTTTTAATAAATTAGTCATTATTTTCTCTTACAAATCAACAAATTTCTAGAATATAAATACATGTCACATGTACAAATACTTATTTTGTTAGTTTTAAAAAACAGTCCTTAATGATTCTATATTTCCAAGCTTGTAAATATTTCGTAGGCATTTCTTTTGCCGTATGAATGTGGATTGTACATTTACTGAATTACCCCAGAATATTACCCCATACGTTAATTGAGGATAAACAATTCCATAATATGCATTTTTTGCTACTTCTATGGACGTTACTTTAGTCAAAATTGATATTGCGTAACGCGATTTAGAAATTCTCTTATTTCCAAAATTTATATCCAAAAATTTGTCCTCGCGTGTGATATTCATGGATTTATTTCTCTCCATCCATGAGTGTCTATAAATAACTCGTAATTGGTGAAACACACCTTAACAAGAGTGGAGGACATTAATTAAAATTAGAATTAGAGGTTAAATATTTGTACTGCGATGACAACTGTCAAATTGAGCCATTAAAAACGGTGAGATTATATATAATTGGGTCCCAAGAACACTTGTATTTATCACACTTGAAACTATACAATCATATCTGTGCTCCTTCAGCGGATTTTTATTTATGTAGCAGTTACAAGTACATTTCTCGTTTTCTCGATATTCGCCAAGGCTGCTCTGGTCGCCATCGTCGGCTTTCCAGCTGATTGTCCGTGTCCGAGCTCCCCCTGGGGATTTGGCTTCGCTCGCTCTGCAGCACACTGTGTATTGAATTCACAGCCTAGCAATTCATGTGAAATGTTCACTAGAATACACAATAGTTTTGGAAAGGTATAAATTTATATGAATTGGAACTGAACATTTGAGGAATGGCATTTTAAAATGCAGATTTTATTAGTGTAGCGCAATAGCATCACAATAGTAACAAGTTTTGTGATATTCGACATTTAAGTTCAAAATATCAATGTATTTAGTAAATTGTCCGCATGAGAACTCTTTTACACGTCATTAATATTGAATACATTTACTAGGTTGATGTTAGCTACATGTTTTAATACATTTCTTGTACTTGTATTAAATTCTATATTGTACTAGCATCTGTCCGCGACTCCGTCCACGTGGATTTCAATTAACGTTATTGCCTCTGGAACACTTAATTTTTCCGGGAAAAAGTAGCCTATGTGTTGATCCGGGGTATATCCGTTCTATATTTCATCTAAATCCGTCCAGCCGGTGCAGTGTGAAAGAGTAACAAACATCCACACATCCATACAAACTTTCGCTTTTATAACATTTGTAGTTAGAGATTACGTCGAGTGCCAAAAGATTTGAATTTTAAATTCACGTCCAATGTTTGAAAGCATTGAACGCGGGTTTCACCCTAACTGCCTCAGGGAATGAGCGGAGAAATTATCTTAGGAGACACATTTCAGGCAAGAACCAGGATTTTTTGTGATAAAATAAAAAAGTCTTAAGCGTAAGCCAAATTAGAGACGAGGGTTCTACGAATCTGTAATTGATTGGCTCTCTAGAGATTCAGTTCTAATGGACTTTTATGATTTTGGTTTGATATGTTTACCTATTGGAAATATTCTTAAAAATAAATCTATACTATAACATTTTATTTTAACATTGATTTATCAACTTAATTATGACATAAAATTGATCAAGGTTGCTTTTTATCCTTTTAAGATTCTGCAGTCAACAAGGGCAGGATGATGATGGATTTAGTTTCGCGATGTCCATTTGTCCATCTTTCCGTCGATTCTTGGTTTAACTCGGAGACTCTCGGTATTACAAAGCTGTAATTTGGCATAGTTAAACATTTAAATAACGCCGTTACTTTTTTAAATATCTTAAATAAAAGCACATACATACATCGAATGTAAAGGAGCGTCCAATATTCGAGTGGTGTGGACGTTGAGCCGACGTCCACGCTACTTGAATATTCCACGGAAAATGCTCATTACACGCGAATGCTCACAGTGGGGACGCCCCTTGTTAGGAAAACTAACACGACTAAGTAGACTTGGTTGGTACCTGTGATGAATCTTACTCTAAATTCTCTTGCGACTAAACTGTTTATACCTACTAAAAATCACCTAAGACTAACTTTAATCAGAAAATTTATGCATACGTCTTGTTTTTTTGACTTTTTCTTTTGTGTTTTTAGATTGCTACGGAATCCTACACTGAACATGATTTGACATACTCTTGCCCTGTTTTTGTAACAACTTGCCAAGCGTCGTAAGAGTCAATCCGATTTTCTATCATTGACGCTAACACATGCCATTGTACTCTTGGATAAACTGAAAAAATATCTGGTTCTATTCATCGTGAACCTCGTCTCGTAATTGGGTCAACAACTTATTGCATTGTCTCATTTTTGAGGTCCTCCATAACTCCAAAAGAGGTCATTATCCGGACACTTTGCTAAGAAAAATTGGCCCCTATACAATTTCAACCAATTTCACTTTTAATGAAAAAAAAACTAAACAAAGTTTGTATGACTAGAAATTGGTTGGAACTATTTTTGATGTCTCTTTTTTAAATGCCAAAATAAGGTTAAATTTATAAACATTTTGTGAATCATCCAATGTACGAGTGTATTTTTATTTTTAATTATTTAAAATTTAAATAGTTTATTTCCAAATTAAAAATGACGCTTTTACAGTAAGTACTCCTTGTAAAACAAAATAGACATTTTTAAGATCATAACTAAGAAAGGGTTAGTTTACTGTACAGCTTACTTAAAATGGTGTATTCCTTAATACCATACTGTAGCTAAGAATTTTAAAGTTTATTCCAGAATTGCCATGTCAGGGATTTCACGCGAGTACATGTTTACTGTCGTCCGAATGGTCTTTAGCATGGTCGTTCACATCGATGATTTTACTGCTTGCGATGTGACAGAAATGTAAATTGGTCTCTGAAGCTGTTGAAATTGCTTTCACGTTAAAGTAGCGAGTTTAAATAATACAGCTGGTTACGATGAGAAAAATATGATCGTTAGGTACGTTCATATTTTCTACAATGAAACATGCTTTTTTATTTAAACAGATTATGTACAATGCTATTGTTATTAAATACAAGTATTTTTATTATTGTAAGCGATCAAAAGAGCTCAGAAAGAGTAAGCTGTTTTGAGAGTTTGCATAACATGGACACACCGTGTCATTTAATTAAAGTTATCCCATGTGTAATTTATCTGTTTCTGTCAAACAGATATTAGAAGACGTCATGGCTAGAAACCCGGACTTGGATGTGTAGCTGAAAAACATTAGGAAGGAATGGAATGATCGAAAGTAATGTAAAGTACAGAAAAAAATATAGTCCTTTATTAAAATTACACAGAAACTTTACAATAATTAAAAAAGCTTAGTCAGTACTCGTTTAGTAATGCATTGTCATTTTAGCCTTATAATAATGAATAAAGTTGTTTTGTTTTTATATTTATTTCCACTATCATATGTATCCATATTAATATAACATTAATGACACAAGAATGCCCCACCCTTTTCAAACTCTATGACATAGCTATGCAGTTCATTTTACGCCGAGCGTAAAGGACAGAGCTATGGCAGTTGTATAGCTTTGTCCTTTACGCTCGCCGTAATAAACTGCATAGCTATGTCACAATAACTCCCTGGTGATTAATAATAATTCCTGCTACAAATTTTACTAGTCGACAGAAATTACAGCCAGTCTAAAATAATACATTGTTTTTGGTGGTTTTAAACGTGCCATAGCTAACTTGCCTTTCAATAGCATAATTTGTATTACTAATTCAAAACTTCGTTCTATTCTACATTTTTAGTCTTATTAATGATTCATACATTTGTTCATTCATTTAACATCTGCCATTTTACGATTAAATAAGTATTAATAAAGGATTTTTAAAAATAAAATCACGTTCATGAACATTTGAGGTTATGTGTCAACCAGTACTTGACACTGACTTTAGGTACGAGCTCTTAAATCTCACTAGTCACTACTGAATGAACCACGCTCCTTACCCTGAGCTAACAAGAAGCGTACGCAAATACAACCTAAAATAGTAACGTAATAAGCATCAACAGTAATACTCACTCAAGATGGTCCTTGTAGATGTCGAAGTCAGTGAAGACGAGCTCGACGATCTCGTGCGGCGCGGCGCGGAAGGTGTAGAGCAGGCAGTCGACGCGCGGCGGGTACGCGCGCGGGTAGTCGGGGCTGCTGAACGTGCCGCGCTCCTTGCCCAGCGTCGACGTGAAACGGATGCAAGTACAGCCTGAGATAGTAACAATAACAAATATTATTCGGTTTGGCCGCATTCGGTCACCGATCTATGTCAACGGGACGATTTGGTTAACAAATTCGGTTAAACAGAATGTCGCCGACGCATTCGGTTACAGATATATGTAAATAGGCTAATTCGGTTAATGAATTCGGTCAAAACTTATATCGTTAATGAGTTCGGTGAAGCCTAATATAGCCGACGCATTTCACAGGTCAGTCAGGCATTCGGTCACAGATGTAAACAGACCCATTCGGTAAATGAATTTGGTCAAAACGTATGTCGCCAATGCATTCGGTCAGCCTAATATAGCAGTCACATTTGGCCACAATGCCTTCGTAAACAAGCTAATTCGGTTAAACCGAATGTTACCCACGCATTCGGTCACCGACCTATGTGATCAGGCTAAATCGGTTCACGAATTCGGTCAAAACAGATGTCGTACGAACAAACGCCGCATATTATACGCCTGTATAATATGGGCCGTTTTAGTAATAGTGAGACTTTTTAAGAAATTTAATCACTCAAGGTACTGGCCCATTTCAAAAGCAAAGTTCTTTACTAAACTATAGAAACAGAGAACCGACGACCAACTATTAAGTAGCTGGTGATGTAAGTACGTGTGTACACAGTAGGGAACGCAAATAACCGGTTAATATCCGATTTTAGTATGCAAAAGACTGTTAATAACCGGTTTTAACCACTTATTTGCATTCCCTAGTATACAAGGTGTCCCAGATGCTAAAGTAAAAATTTCAGCATGTCAGAGCCCTTTATAATGGTTAAAATTATGTGCTCATCTTTATTTTTTTTTTAACTTTTTTTACAAGGCTATTAGTTTAGGAATAATTGACTCCTTAACGTAAATGCTCATAACCTACAAAAAAACCGGTCAAGTCTGATTCGGACTAGCGCAAAGACGGTTCCGTATGGTCACACAGTAGATATTATTGGATTCCATTTTGAATTCGATTTCAGACCGAATCAGTGCAAGCCCATCTCGCACTTAACCATTTTTTAGTATTTGTTGTTTTTCTTTAGGGTTTGCACAATAACCATACCTGACCCTTTATTTTATTTGTTTAATTGTTAGTACATCCGCTGTAATAACAATTACTCTAAAAAGAAAAAAAAGAAGCTATCTCTTATGGTCCAAAAGATACAGCTCTTTAAAGCTAGACAGACAGCGTACTCATAAGCAGTGATCGGGGAAAACGGTGCAAAACTTTAACAAAACTTGTAAAGCTGACATAAAGGAGAACTTACAACCACCAAAGATAATAATATTATTGGGAAATAACAATATTATTGGCAGATTAGTGTTAAATTTAACTCTTTATCAGAGTATTGGATTTGGTATAAGGATATTGATATTTTTATGGCTGTAATGTAAGTTTTGTTAAAGTTTTGCACCGTTTTCCCTGATCACTGCTCATAAGTTAAGTATAGGTTCTCATTTGACGCCCTTCGGAACTAAAAAGCAACGCTTTTAAAATAAATCAATGTTTTAAAGACCACTTAAGTATTTTTACCTAGTTATTTTTCTTTGACGATACGTACTAATGAAGCGTAATATATATTACCATACCCGGTATGGTACTATAAATTGCGTTTCATTAGTATACCGGATCTTCATCCAAATTTCTCAAAATAATTTAACCAAAGTATTGGCAATTTGAATTCAATACTAATTGCGTTTAAGCTCGTTATTCACGTCTTTATGGCATTTAGAAAACATAGCCTGCCATTAATTAACTAGTTACAAATTAAGTAAAATATAGTCAAGCGCAATGAAACTGTTCTGTACTATGTGACCCGTTTCACTTAGTACAGAATTTCCATGGAAAGTGACCCGTTTTCATTGTTCCTGAGTGTATACTTTATAAAAAGGTTAAAGTGAAATCCTCTACATATAGAAAGGTATAAAAAAATGTACTTAAATAATAAACTATTTAACTTTACAAAGACATCAACCATTTTGTATGATTTTAGATTGCTGTCTTAATTATGTTTTTCGTATCCCAAAACAAAAATACGTTTGCCCAAAACGTAGCCATAAATAATACCCATTATGTTTTTCATAAGTAAATATTATAAAACGTGTTATGGCGATAAAGGAAATATATAATGCGAATGAGTTTACCCACGTCAGCGAAGGGCCAAGTTCGAGCGTGGTTTGTGGCAGCGGTTCCGTGAATAATATCACAAGTGATGTCACACGTCGAGTGTGGTCTGTTGCGAACTAACTTCCTTGTTTAGGGTTCACTTTGGCGTGGTCTTACCACCAGCAAATTAATTTGGACACATAATCCATCCATGTTAACAATATTGTCAGATTCCAATATTATTTTATTAGCTTCTGCCCGCGTTTCCGTAGAAATTGTTTATCGTTATTCCCTCGGGTCCTGCCCAATTTTCCGGGATAAAAAGTATCTTATGTCCTTCCCCGGGACCTTAGTTATCTTCATACCAAATTTAATCGAAATCGGTTCAGCGGCTTAGCCGTGAAAGAAAGACAAACAAACAAACACACTTTCGCATATATAATATAAGTACACATACATACAAAACATCACGCCTTTATTCCCAGAGTGGGGTAGGCCGAGCTACAGAAATACCAACAACTCTGTAACCACATTTTGCACAATCAGGCCAAAATTTTTACTAGTGTATTAGTGACAGGTTGCAAGCCCATCGCCTAATAGTACTGCAAAGCCCTTATTTCCTTAGTCGCCTCTGACGACATCCATGGGAAGACATGGAGCGGCATTATTCTAGCCCGGCAACCACACGGGATAATATTGGTATGGATTTAATATTAGAATTCTTATGACCTCGTATGGGTATAATTAATTTTCTGCTAGGTACCTGTAGATTAGAATAATGCGATATCTCATGTAGTAACTACCATTTGAATACTACATAACCATGACCTGCGTCAGAAGGAAGGTTATGTTTTTCAAGTGTATGTATGTCTATTTCAATGCCACGCTCTGCAGCGTAAATGGCTTCATGAATTTTAACATGCGGTTTCTTTACACTATTCTTGGCTGTGGGAGTGACGTAGGCGATAATATTTTAATCAATGTCATGGGAGGGGGGTGATAACTTTTTATACATTATATTGACGATAATATCAAAAAATGCAACCTTGTTTTTATTATTATATTTACCTACATAAACGGGAGCTTATGTGATACTTAAGTATACCTCATTTAGTAAATGTCTTATTTCAATAATATAATAATAAAATTAGGATTTGAAAATAAACCTTAATTTTCATTGACATTAGCAAGGGCGAATTCCCGCTTGTCTCGTCGATATTAAACTAAGCTCTAGGCTTGTACTATGGGTACTAGACAACGATAAACATACTTCTACATAAGAAACACATACTCAAATACATAGAAAATATCCAAGACTCAGGAACAAATATTCGCGCTCATTACACAAATATCTGCCCTTACCAGGATTTGAACCAAGGTCTCCTTGCTTCGGAGGCAGAGTCACTACGAACTAGGCCAACGCGTCGCCGTTTCGAAAAATTTTTTTTTTATTTTTTTATTGTAACGGAAATTTTGAGACCTGTCTAATTCTACAAGAATATTATTTATTCCACACCTATCCCCGAAAGGCGGCAGTTATTACACGCACGCCGAAAGCGACTTTGTGCCGATGAATATTTTAAGACTAAATCTCGTATATGAACTTGGTTTTACTCCATGTAATCTCGCACGGTGTGGGAATGAGAAATCCAAGATGTTTTTGCTAAATTGAAAATAAACGTACGCGGCGTAACGACCGGTGTCTGGGCAGAATGGGACTTAAATAACCTTTATTTCAATAAATGTATGCAAACGAAGGAATATTGTGATAAAATAGGAGGGAAGGGACTGCGCGGGTATTGAAGATATTTTGTCATTATTTGTTTTCTATGAATGTTTTTTAGACTTTTGGTTATGAATGATTCGGACCGTGCTTTTAAATACGTTCTTACCGCGAAACTCGAACTTGAAACTTAGTCTAATATATTTATTTAGCTAAAAACGAGGCAGTTATACTTATTGTTTAAGAAAGTTTTTTTTCTTGGAAAAAAGAAGGCAGTAGACGAGCAAGAGCGGGTCAATTGATGGTCAAGTCACAGAAAATCATTATAGAAAAGACGTCCTTAAGTTGATGTTGCGTTGTAATTTCTCTTAATTCGGCAGCTCACACTGGGTCTGCTGCTCAATAAGCAATCACAATTTTTCGTTTTTAGTGCTCCGTACCCAAAGGGTAAAACGGGCCCCTATTACTAAGACTCCGCTATCCGTCCGTCCGTCCGTCGGTCTGTCCGTCTGTCAACAGGCTGTATCTCATGAACGTTATAGTTAGACAGTTGACATTTTCACAGATGATGTATTTCTGTTGCCGCTATAACAACATATACTAAAAATTAGAATAATATAAATATTTAAAGGGGCTCCCATACAACAAACGTTATGTTTTTGCTCGTTTTTACTCGATATTGATAGCGGCAACAGGTAGACACTGGAAATATTGACTTAAAAATAAATAATTAAATTATTATGAAACAAATATTTAAGACCCGGGTATGTCCATAAACTACGCCCAGATCCACCGGAGGATGGGCATCAGCGTCCTCTCAGAACACGGTGAAATACTGCGATCGCCAACCCGCCTGCCAAGGCGGCCCCGCTATTCCTGGCTATGGTAGCGGTCACGGTAACGGCGGGGCGGGGGGTGCTAAGAATCTCCGGCAGAGATATGGCTAACCGGGAGACGAAGTGTTGGCAGACCTTCCACAAGGTGGACTGACGATCTGATAAAGGTCGCGGGAAACCGCTGGATGACAGCAGCAGAGGACCGATCGTTGTGGAAAACCCTGGGGAAGGCCTTTGTCCAGCAGTGGACGTCTTGCGGCTGATAATGATGATGATGATGATGATGATGAAATATTTAAGGAAGCTACTATAAAACAACATGTTTTTTTGCCGTTTTTAGGGTTCCGTAGCCAAATGGCAAAAAACGGAACCCTTATAGATTCGTCATGTCTGTCCGTCTGTCCGTCCGTATGTCACAGCCACTTTATTCCGTAACTATAAGAGCTATACTGTGGAAACTTGGTAAGTAGATGTATTCGGTGAACCGCATTAAGATTTTCATACAAAAATAGAAAAAAAACAATAAATTTTTGGGGTTCCCCATACTTAGAACTGAAACTCAAAAATTTTTTTTTCATCAAACTCATACGTGTGGGGTATCTATGGATAGGTATTCAAAAATGATATTGAGGTTTCTATTATAATTTTTTTCTAAACTGAATAGTTTGCGCGAGAGACGCTTCCAAAGTGGAAAAATGTGTGTCCCCCCCCCCGTAACTTCTAAAATAAGGGAATGATAAATGTAAAAATAATATATGATGTACATTACATGCAAACTTCCACCGAAAATTGGTTTGAACGAGATCTAGTAAGTAGTTTTTTTTTAATACGTCATAAAAACATTGATCAAAGCTACAACGAACTTTTATATTATGTTACTTGCTGCTACGGAACCCTTCATGGGCGAGTCCGACTCGCACTTGGCCGCTTTTTTATAGATGACGGTACGGAACCCTTCATGCGCAAGTCCGACTCGCACTTGGCCGGTTTTTAACCAGTTTCTATGTACCTACAGTTCAATTTGTCTAATAAATGGAAATTGGTTTTACTTGTCACGAGTGAGTGATGACTGCGCGATGTCGGTTTAGTGCGTGGGTGACGGATCGGTGATTAACGCCAGTGCATTGGATACGTCGATATTCGATATTATGTTTAGCGATACTAAGGTTACATAAAACATTTGTTATAATCAGACCTAGGAATCCGTGGGGCAAATTTTGTTGATAGGTAGGGACATCCTATATCGACATATTAAATTTTCGATGTTCGTACTATATACTAGTGATCGCCCCCAACATTGTGTGTTTTCTGCTCTATTTTTCAACATAGCATATTTTAAATAATCACTAGGTTATAATAATATAAAGGTAGGGTGTAATACCTGTTGCACTACAAAATAATTAATAATTATCTCAACTTCTTTACATAATTAAATAGAAGTAAATTACCTACTTAGACCTCTTAGATAGTGTCATTTGTAAACACGTTATATTACATAAGTGTTTTATATTTATGAGTGAAAATAAATAATGCCTCCTAAAAAAATAGAAGAATGGCCTTAAAAAACAACCTGAAATAATTAAACGTGGGTCCAAGCTATACTCTAACAAATGTCAATCCACCTTTCATCGCAAAAAATATTCTCTTGTTAGGCATATAAAAACCGAAAGACAGTGATATTCAAGAAGAAAAATATTAATTTTACAAAGACTTTACAGTAAATGGGACATTCACGAAGACAATCATTGGGACGAGTAAAATTATAAAATTGTCTTTAAAAACGAAGAAGAGTATTGAGTTATTATGTAACCATTATTTTTTTTACTTTTAAAAACATGTTTTGACAAGCAAACCCTTGAGTGATCACTAGTATATATAACGAACATCGATAATTTAATTTGTCGATAAAGGATGTCCCTACCTGTCAACAAAATTTGCCCCACGGATTCCTAGGTCTGGTTATAATACTTAAATGTTCATGTATTGTATGAATAATATATATTGCATAGTGGTCTATGCTAATGTGCTCATGTGCACATGAAGCTTTACTTTAACATATTAAATAAAGAACAAGTGTTTTATTAAAAACGACAATCTTATAATATTTAATGCACTCGTTTAAGGTAGTAAAAACATGAGACGTGACATAAAATTGAGCACATTCATAATAATTACTCTTTTACTGAAAAATGCCCATGTGACCCTCTTGTAAAATATGGAGTGAATCTACGAACGCTTCGGACAAGACCATCATTGCGGAAAAGTGTGAAAAGACCCTCTAGCAGAGTCTCAATCATTAAGTATAATAATACTCAATAGTATATTCTATCATAAGGTAATAAAATAATGAATGAAATCAATGAAAGTCAGTGATCGTAGTATACAAACAGCGGAGTATTTAAAAAAGCCTGTTATAATTATTAAAACAAAACAAAAAAATAACTGCGCATCACTAAAGTTGTTAAAGCCAAAAACCTTGCCGCATAAAAAAAACATAAGAGCACTAAATAAAAATGGAGTGAGTGCTAATAAACTAAAAGTACTTTTACACCCACCGGGATTTATGGCCAGTCCTTCATCCACCGTGTGCAGAGATAAGTGGAGGAGCAGGATGAGCCCCGTCGACGTCTGGAAGGAAGAAAGCTTTTTATGTCTGATTACTTTTAAAAGAAAATGAACTGCGACTGTAAAACCGGTTTTACTCAATACTAACCCCCGTATTATGGTCGCGGTGGATAAAGCACCTGTCACTCTTGCACTAACATACTGATCAAACGGACAGAAAGTGATAGATGTTTTTCCACGTTATACACATCAATAAACATGACCATAATAGACCCGCTGTATCCTTGTACCCACCATACTACAATCAAAATTTGAATCTACCAGCAAGCAGTTAAAGTTCAATATACTGTGCTCTAAAATCCAATTTTCAATTTTTTAATAATTTTATTGAACTCATTAAAATAAAGTTTTAAATAAATTGTCCTGATTATGTACCCCATATTAGCACACCGTGTCTCGCCATGTTGAATGTCAAAGTATTACCGGTATTAAACGTCAATACCTGAATTTAATTCAGAGTTATTGTTGTCATAATGCAATTATTTACATTACCGCAATAAATATTATGTTCACAATTTTCAATACGGATATTTAATACCTCTATTGATTGCATAACACGGAAATTGATTTACTAGCAAAAGTTTCCAGTAATATTTGATTACTGATACGTCATTTTGAAATAACAATCATATTTTGTTAAATAAGCACTACCTATTCTAACCGCTGTATACATAGCGAAACGCACCGACAATTCTTAATAAAAAATTTAACTGGTAGTCGAATGGGGGTTATTATGAAACTAAGTAATTCCGTTTTAGATAAGTGTACGAGTAAGGGTCAATGCCATAGCAATTATACGGGTCTATCTCTTTTTCACACCGTAAACTGAACTACTTAGTCATGTCATGGTATGGTATGACGACGCGTTGGCCTAGTTGGGAGTGACCCTGCTTTCGAAGCTAGCGGTCCCGGGTTCAAATCCCGGTAAGGCCAGATATTTGTGTGATGAGCATGACTGTCGGTTCCCGAGTCTCGGGTGTGTATTTAAGTATTTATATGAGTATGTTTATCGTTGTCTAGTAAGTACCCATAGTTCAAGCCTAGAGCTTAGTTTGAGACTAAGTCGATTTGTGTGACATTGTCCCGTGATATTTTTTTATTTATAAATTGTCCCCCTGGTGTTTCTGGGGTTGCATGTTTGAGTTTCACAGAACAATTCTTAAACCCTGTGATGGGTACAATCGAATGCATTTGGCTTCGCATTTTTTAGAGCCAATAAATCTATACGAGCAGCTGGGCCACCTGATGGTAAGTAGTCACTGTCGCCCATAAATGTCAGCAATGCCGTCTTAGCGTTTTTTCATGAATAGGTATGTAGGTATAATCGTGTATGACAGTTGAAACTGACATTTATCCTTCCCTGGGATAAAAGCTACACTTTACTCAAATCATTTTAGCTGTTGAAGCGCCATAAACAAACACACACACACATACGCATTGATAATATTAGTGAGAAAGAATGGATCGTATGGATTTTTATTAAATATTCGAACACTAAAATTCCAGCCCCTATTGACAATGCGGTATACATTGCAAAGTTAACACGCTGATATATCATGGGGTTCATATAAGCTGCGCCGTGTATACTGAAATGTCACCTGTCATATGTCATTGTCATGATGGCAAAATAGGGGGCAGATCATTCTTTTTGTATTTATAATGGACAAATTAATTAGTGAATAGTTCCAAAATTTTGAAATTAAAATGAAATCGTCGCATTTGGCTTAGATTACTGGCCAAAATCATTATTGTATCAACAGTAAACTACTACTAATGGTATTAGATGAGATTGACCACAAATAATTTTACTGTGAAATAAAACCGAAATCACCACGTTGTTTGTGCCATCTCACTTTTATGGCAGACACGTTGCCATTCTGGGACGCGTTAGATATAATATTGGAAAATTATAAAGGTTATTTAGTGGTTTTGACTCGGGTTTATTGTATGTAATTGGAATGTCTTTCAGTTTTGATGTTACAATTATTACGATTACTTATACATTTTAGTACTTTTTACTTTTCATGGCATGGAGAAGACAAACGAGCACACAGGTCACCTCGTGGTAAGTGGGATCTGTGACCCGTAGATATTTTCATTTTTGAGACTACAATTTTAAGACTGCAATCCTAAGACTGAAAATTAAGATGGAATTCCTCTATACTGATATTTTCGCCGGTTGTTTTACCCCCACACTGGAACAAAACTAATAATTTATTATTCTTTAACCTACTGCCATAGTACACTCTGCTTCTGCTACTTCTAAACCAACTTACTGTGTCCATTAAAATTTGTGCTGCGTCTATATTGAAAATCTCAACATTAAAATGATACGTTATTAAGTACGTTAGCAATTAAAAACTTGTATAATCCTAAGAAACTGTGAATTTACTGGTGCTACTGTTCACTTATAATCCTAGTATTTTAACAGAAGTTACAATTAGACAGCCATGTTTGATAAAAAGGAGACATTCTAGTGCATTTAACATATCAATTATTCCTTGTTACCATACATATACAAATAAACTAAGCGTCAGCAAAAGACACATTTAATGTGTCTTTAGACTGCTACAGTATAAGCAAAATCTAAGGGACAGTTAGCCTAATGGCCACTAGAACAAAACCTCTGTTCCGGACTCTTAATGCTATACTCTCCCGCTGAGTATTTTCCTACGAAAATCTGCACAACGCCAGACTACATACTCGTAAAGCCAGAATAGCCCGTACTTAAAGCCAAGAAACTGTACAGATAAGTGGAAATAATAAATAAAGAGAATAGTATCATTTAGTGAATATACGTGCAATTAAATCTTTCACGCTTCGTTTCGTCGGGGGTATAAGTGTGGCTCCGCGGTATATCGAGTGGAGCGCAGCCATTAGTCTCACCTAACTAGCTTCAACAGTACTGGCTAGTAATAATTAAAAGGGCTTTAGTCTAGTGTTTGTTATATGAAATATGACGTGCACATATCCCCTCCGCCCACGTGGTTGGACATCCTTGTGTGACTGACCAGTCTTTCTATTTCAAAATCAAATTTAACAGAGTCGAAGGAGCTCCGCCGACGCGGAGCTCCTATTTCTAGGTTGATTTGGCCCCTCGGGCAAGCTGAAGAACTAACATAACCTAAACCTACCTCATATTTATGACTCTATTATCGGTCAGTCGGACCACAAGACCTACACCTACATATCTAACAACAGGGTCCATAATGTTCCTACAACTATTAAGTAAGGTAGTTTAAGTACTATCTGTATAGACATTGTGGAAAGCAATAAACGATTGAGTTTAGAGAGTAGAGTAAAAGTTTTTTACTATAACATACTTGAATATAGGTACAACTTATGTTTAATAGAATATTTATTTCATGCCTAGGTTTTTAAGGTTCTTTATTTCAGTTGCTCCGCCTGCCAATTTATGTTGTTTATATAAAATCATATCTCCTTTGTAAGGTTGGTTGGAAAAGATAGCTATTAAGCGATCAGCGCCTGTTGACTCACCATGTAACATTTTTTGGTGGGGCTATAATTTTCTTGGGGTATTTGGTGTTTAATAAAAAGTTTTTGTATTGTATTGTATCTTCCAACAATTTTAAATTAGTTCTACACTTTGAGAATATTTATCCTACTACAATTTCGTATAGCAGAAACCGGAAAGTGGTATTTCGTTGTTTGTTTCTTTGATTATTGTTTGTTTACCGACAGTGCTTGTTTACGCGAGCCTCTTCGTCTAATATTTGATGAGTGTTTTAGTGATTCTCAGAACCATTAGTGAAGGGAATGCCGACGACAGCCCCGCTATTTCGCCTTTAGTTTCGTCTAAATTTGTAACAAGGCAACCCTAGCCTTTGTTAACCTTTTCTAGTTTCCAGCCCTATTTGCAATTTTTGTTTTCTTTAAAAAAAAAAACACAATTTTCAAGTTATTTTGTATGCATTGTTACAGGAGCTTCAATATTTAAATAATATATTCCTGTTCCTCTACCTAGCAAATGTCTTTTAATATGTAGTCCATATCGTGACCAATTCAACAGACGTGTCATGTAAATGCTATTCTTTTTCAAACATGTCAATAGTAGACAATCTGAAGCCACAAAAAGCCACTCTAGAATCTGTCCTACGAGCATTCTACTTCGCCAACCTGCCAATGTGGTTAAGGATTGCAACTCGCGAAGCTACGTCGGTAACTTTAGTTCCTTTGCAGATCTCCTCATTTCTTTGATAATCACAAGTCTAACATAACCTAACCTACTTGATTATTGTTTAAGATATCGTGAAAACATCATGGTTTCAGCAGCAAATAGCGTTCGAAGACATTATATTCGATTATCTGATACAATCGATGAAGTGAAATTCGATAAAATTATAGGTTAACTTCCGTAATAATTGAGTATTTTCGTACCGCAATCAAATAAAATGGTTTTTATAAACATTGATCCTCAAAATGATCATCACTGAGAATAAAAATATTACATAGATCCTAAATATTCCTATAAGTTTTTCAAACCACGACCACACGTCCAGCCAAATTAACGTTGCATGGTTGCGACAATGTATAGAAAATAAAGTAGTAGATTGAAAACGCTGTACTATGTCTCAGTATAATGTTTTTAAGCCATCCGCCATTCTAATTAAGATTCCGCGGTCGTGTCAATGAACGTAGTACATAACAACATTAAGTGGATTAGACTTCGTGAATTATTTTAAACAACATCAAGTACAACATTCGCATTGTACATTCCATTCACAATTCAAAGTACGAAGAACAGCAAAATGATGTGACGCCTCAGTAAAGTTTCAACACGATAAGGATGTCAATTCAACACCGACCATCTCGAAAATTCGGAACGGATGCGTGACATAAACTTATTCTCCCGATTTCTCTGGAAACTTCCAAACATCACGTAAATATGTTAATGTATGTAATTAAATTGTGAAGATCTCGTGAATTAGGGAAAGACACGTTGACAGCTTCGCGGAAGATGGGTTTAACACGGTTCACGGATCAAGACTTCTCTGTGCTTGGATGAAATATTTACTTGATACTTATGTGATATTAATGTAGGTCGTGGAGCAAATATTTTTGTATTTTGTACGTTTGAACTAGTAATACTATCTGGATGATTTGGTTGGTTTTAACGGTGTTTAAAGTTGACATTTAAAAAGTCAGTAAAGTAGTCATAGATTGCAGATAGGATCTGGGGGGTTATCATGAGCTCGCTTTGCAGTTCTGTTTCCGCTCAGAGAAAAAGACAGAGCTATATAACTGCCATAGCTCTGTCCTTTACGCTGACCGTAAAATGAACTGCAAAGCTAGCTCATGATAACCCCCCTGTGAGCCATTGACATTTGCATTCTCAAATGTACTAATGCAAATGCGTTGCCAGCCCTGAGGATGGAATGCCTCTATACTAGTAAGTTCACCGGTTGTTTTATTCCCACACCAGAACATAAGAATGTGACACTGCTTGCTTAGTTAAAGGATAATATAAAGACCTGACACAAAAGCCCTACCACCACTAAGCACGCATTATTAAATATATTTAATATATTTTAATTTTCATAAGTATCTACTCTCAACCACTATCGCAACAGTGTAATACATATGTAGGTAGGTATTTCAAGTATGTTTTTTGTGTTTTTAGCATATAACGTTTGTTGACCTTTTAGTATATCCAAAATCTCTAAACTACTGCAAACAAACCCTTGACATACTTCTTAATATAGTAATTCATTATTGCAGAGGCGAGAAAGTAAGCAATAGATGGACGAGTTATTAAGCGAAACGAAATAAACGAGTTCATCTTTTATCCCTTTCGCCGAGGCAGACAAAGTGCCTTTATACAACTACTGTGAGAAAATAAAAAAAAACAATTCACGCTAATAGAACAATTAGTAGGAGCCTACGAATGGATTTATATTTAACTAATAATACTTTATGAGGACAAAGTAACACCGCAAAAATATTCTTGTTTTTTTTTGTTGGCATGTTTGTTAATAATTCATAATATTATTATAGTAAGAACAGGCCAAGGAAAAAAAATGGCAGCCTGTTTTCGTATTAAAAACCTGGCAAGAGCATGTTGGACCATGCTCGGTATAGGGTTCCGAAGCCGTTAAGTACTACAAACATAAAAATCAAGAAGTAATAACTAATTTTCTATTTAAAGTCAATTGCTGCCGTCTTAGATGATTTTAGTAGGTATAAACACTTTAATCGCCTGTATCTCAAGAACCAATGATGTCTACTTAGTCGTGATAGTTTTCCTTTAAAATTAATTTCATATTCAGATTTTATTTTACCAGTTTGTTGGCGTGACTAATATGCATATTCATCTAAAATTACACCTTTCTAGTACTAAGTCTCTGCGCTAGGTTGCGGACGGACGGACGGACATGGCGAAACTATAAGGGTTCCTAGTTTGACTACGGTACCCTAAAAAGCCTTTTGACATAAATGCTGTTGTGTCAAACAGATTCCGACCACCTTTCTTTGGCAATTGTCACCAGCTGTATTTATTTTAAATTTAAAAAGAAACTGCGTTATTTTTTAATCGTGATAAACAAAGGGTGGGAGTAAAATATTCTAAACATTTCTAAAGCAAACCAGAGCCGTGCATAATAAAACAACTCTCGCATAAGCTTCAGATAACGCGCTGAGTGTCGGCCCGCTTAACATGGGTAGCTAGTTTAAATTACACCGCGACAGGTGTTTTAGGGTCGCGACATATTGAGCGGGGTAAAGCTAGGTGTCCATGAGTAAACCACAGATGAGTGGGGAGCCTGTCAGCCTGTGCTTATCAGGGTTCATTTTGGTGTAGGGTTTCTCGAACAAAATAAAAGTACTTTTGGTTACGCAAAATTAAAATATAGAATTCTGATTAAAATAATAATAATTGAGGGTACATTTTAATGGTCGGACTCGCCTACGAAGGGTTCCGTACTCTATACAACCACGGTGTCTGTATTAAGATCGAGCAAAAAACGGCAAAAAAATAACGTTTGTTGTATGGGAGCCCTCATAAATATTAATTTAATTTAAATTTAATTATTTCTTCTTAAAGAGAAAATACAACTAAAAATTCTGTGAACGTTTCAAGTGTCTGCCTGTTGCCGAAATTAATATCGAGCAAAAAACGACAAAAATATCACGTTTCTTGTATGGATATTTGTTGTTATAGCGGCAACAGAAATATATAATTTATGAAAATTTCAACTGTCTAGCTATCTCGGTTCGGGTCAGCCTGGTGATAGACAGACGGACAGACAGACGGCGAACTCTTAGTAATAGGGTCCCTTATTTACCCTTTGGGTACGGAACCCTAAAAACAGTGATAACGAACTCATAAAACATAACCAGAGGCCGTAATTTTTGTAGCACTTTCCAATAATGCTAGTGACTTCCATTTAAGGACTTCTGTTAGACATGACTGTATTAATACAATAAAAAAATCACGATGAAAACTAGACGTAAACAACAGGTCTGAATGCTAAAAAGCGATCTCTTCCAGGTAACCTTGTATAGGTGAATATTTTAAATTGACATATACAATTACATAATTACAAAAGCTACTTGGAAAGCTATTTATTATATTATTAATCCATTCCCAAATTCGGCTACTAATATCTGCTTTTCCAATTCCATGTTCAAAATTTGTGTTAGTGCTAACAAGTTAGGAAGGTAAGTGTTTGTTAGGATATTTATAAAAAAAAAAAAAAAATCTTTATTGCTATCAGTGTATTTTAAAGTTTATATAATATATCGATACTATGACAGCTCCAAAATGCCACGAAAATGCCGACCGACGAACATAACACAAAGTTAGACTTCGAATAGTTGATTCTATAATTATTTATAATACAGTTTATTTCGTGCAATCGGTGCAATAAAAAGTTTACTTTCTATTACAATCGAAATCAGAAGTAGCTGTACATCGTAGAAACATATTTAAGTAAGATTGATTTGAAATCAGTATGCCACTTGCTACGGCCGTACTTGACGACTAACCAAAAATTGAAATTGAAAAGAATCATAAATCTACTTACCATATTTAACATAACGCCAACTTGTAATTTCTTATAAACGATTCGGAAAACAAAACTGCATTTTTGTTAAAATATTAATTTAAAAAAAAACTGTTTTTTTTACTAATTAATATTTTTAACAAAAATGTAGTCAAGTATTCCGTATGCAAACCTAACAACCGAAATAACAAGAAATATTCCTTTTTTATTAATTTGTCAGGCAATTCATATTCTGCGAATCCCAACACAATGGATGCTTTTACAATGAAGTCGGTCCCATTCTGCTGTTGGGATAATGAGTCCGAACTCTGAGTTCAAGCAATTAATTACTGATGATTTTCTGTATTATTGATTGCTTCCAAAAACACATGTCACCCTGCCACCAGCAATGCCTCAGCCACCACCTTCTAAGCCTTCTTTAACATTTCCACTGCCAGCAACTTATATAAGCCTTCGCCTGAGTTTAAGAATGCTTATAATAGTTACGACTATCAGCCATGAGGACACGACGAAGAAAAGCGAGTCTTTAAACTAGCTATTTAAGCGCATATTTTATATGCTTTCTTACAATATGTAAGCTCCATAAGGAAAAAAGGTGCGGCACCTGGTGAAAGATCGAAAAGCCATGCAGACAATAAATGCGTTAAATTGTGTACTTTAATAGATTCGTGAAATTGGTTTTTTTATTCAAAGAGGCAAGAATGACGAAAGATGGGCTAAAATAAATTGAATTAGAGCCACACACCGGATTTATTAGTTTAGAGTTTATTTATTGCGTTTTTATGCAATTCCTTCATAAACTACCATAAAGCAATGTGCAATAAATTTTTTTATCTTATTGTTTGCGTTTGGTAGCCGATGTAGGTAACTAGAAATTAAAGGCAGTTCTGTTGTAAAAATCTGAAACTAGTCAAAGTTTAAAATCATATAATTCTTTATGTAAACCTAAACATAACTTACTTTGCTATGTTTTCTTGTGATCACATCTCGGATAGAATTCCCAGCATTACCATTTTTATCACGTACAGTACATCTCTAAAATATTACGTTTGCTTCAAAAAATGTGCAAGAAAGGCAGAAAAGCCATTTCCTCGGCGTTAGGGTAAAAGAATTAGAGAGCTAGTGCCGAATGACTTGGTTTGGGCCCTTGGGCGCTTTTACCCGCTTTTAGGCTCATCAAAACGTTGGATGACACCCCTTATTGTCAAGAAGTATGTCAAGGGTTGGCGTGTGTAAAGATTCGGAAATATAATAGTCGTACGTTTCTGTTTAGGCAAAAACGTGTGCCAAATATTTTTGCTTCGCGTCGTTAATGATGATAATATCGGATTTATTATACTTTTATAGTTATTTCCAAGTGAAACATTATGGATGGTCCAGGTTCCTATTAGAAATGCATTCTGAAATGACTTATTTGCTATTTGGCCCTAGACAAGGTATATTCTGCGAACGTTGTCTTTATCGAAAATGTAAAGGATTGACGTAAGCTATCGAGCGGTCGTGTCGAGCGCTTCACTACATAGTATAAAACAAAGTCGCTTTTTCTGTCCCTATATCCCTATGTATGCTTAAATCTTTAAAACTACGCAACGGATTTTGATGCGGGTTTTTTAATAGATAGAGTGATTGAAGAGGAAGGTTTATATGTATAATACTTTAATCCGGAGCGAAGCGAGGGCGGGTCGCTAGTATTGTATAAATTTGACCAGTTTTTACTTTTTCAAAATGGTTTAAGTTAGCGTTAAGCATCTTTTCTAGGGCCCTTGAATTATTTAAAAACTATTTCAAAGAACATGTTTATTTTAAGATAAAACTTAAAATAAAATAGTGATGTAAAAAAAACAAAAGCCTTGTTTACATTTGTAGCTTTGATAAATAATTTGCAAATTCACGGTTACGTAAAATCTAAACTTAAAGTGAAACGAACACGTACCATTATACTCGTACAATTTAACATCGTAAAAGCGTTCAGACAAAAGGTTTTTACATTTCATTATTTGAAGTCCATTAATAGTACCATCCATCACTCAAAAAGTCCATTAAAAGCTATTCAAAAATAATTATTGTGAGCTCCGGTTACTGGCGGAGGTCAATTTAATAACGTTAACGTTCACTGCCACTAACTAGCGATTGTATTAATTTGAACACGTCACTTGAGTCGCTGGCACTGAACTCTACACTTACAAAGTAAATAATATGGTGCAAGCAAATCAGACCGTCCTTGTCTAAACAATTAAAGTTTTCATCAGCGCACACGGGCGGGACAGTGATAAAGAAATACTAGTGATCGTTTACTATCATACCTTCACTATACGGCCTAAGATGCTTAAAGAAAAACCGGGCAAGAGCATGTCGGACCATGCTCAGTGTAGTGTTCTGAAGCTGTTAAGAACTACAAACATAAAATCAACAAGTCATAACTAATTTTCTATTTAAAGTTAATTGGTGCCATCTTAGATGATTTTAATAGGTATAAACACTTTAATCGCCTGTATCTCAAGAACCAATGATGTCTACTTAGTCGTGATAGTTTTCTTTTAAAATTCGTTATATGCTGTACTAAAAAGTACCAAGTTACAGACGTTACAGTCTCTTGTGATTTTGATTTTGTACAATAAATTGTAGATAAAACACTACAAAAAGTCGTCTTGGCATTTGACACTGATCATTGCCTAAACATACGAAAACTTAAAAGTAAAACTTTATTTACATTATTTTTAAAGCAGTACATATGGTAGGACTCATTAGATTTCAGTATCAATACCAAGATTATTTTTTTCCGCGAAACAAGGTATATTTCTAAAAATTCTGAGATGGAATTTCTAATAATTTACCCGTTCTGGGAAATTATTAGAGGTTCCCTAACTTTTGGGCAAGAGAATAAAATAGCCTACATTTTAAAGATTAAGTAGCCACTTTGATCATGAAAATTTCCATTACAAAGTGAAATGGATGATTACATGTTTCTTAAAACAGCGAATATATATAGGTGGTCGAGGTTTTCCTTGCAAACTAGTATTAATTAAGATATAAACTTGATATAAGTTGAACAGTTGAACTACGAACTACGAAATTTCAACGAAAACGGTACTTTCAACTCCTGAACTCTCGTTTATAATAAGATCTATTTTTGCCTGGATTTATTTAGAAAATATATCACGAATTTCATTATGGGTGATCTCTATTGTGAAGAGGATATAACAATGCCTGCCAAGGCCCTTAAAAATTCCCAATATTATTTGAAAACAAATACACCTAAACACGAGGCACAGTGACATTGAACGATTTTCTCTCAGTTTCATTAAAAAACAAAAGACCTTTTTTCTTGTACGCTCATTAGTATGCTAGTGTTACATGGTTTCCCATCAGAAACGGTTCAGTTGAAGTTCCGTCCGTCTTATCTCGACCGGAATTAGCATCACAAGAGACCTGGATTTACCATCAGCTTCCCCACCATTTAACTCTGTCGAATGCCCATTTGTTAGTTCCCAACTTCTATTGTTACAGTTCCTTTCCGATAAAGCGGTTGGAAGTTGGCGAATAAAGTTTACGCCGGATAGAACTTTAATGTGTAGTTGATCCGAGAGATTTGTTGCTATTTCGGGGTAGCTGCGGAGCGGTGCCGGCACAATAGCGGCAATAGTTGCAAGATTTCCTACTTTCTTAAGATTGAGAACACGGAAATTTTACGACTAAATACGATACTTATATGAAAAACTATAAAGGCCTATAAACCAAATGACTGAAAATGTATTTCATACTTGCAATCAAAAACAAGTTCTTCAGTTCTTTTTTATACAGTTTGTGTGTACCCACAAACCACTAGCCAGCTTAGTGCAGTGCAAGTCGGTCTCGCGCACGAGGGGTTCCGTACCATTATCTAATACAACATTAGACACTATATACATATTTTTTTAATATATTGTTAGCTATTGTTTTAACAAAAACAAATAAATTTTATTTTAAATAAAATATTTATTTTTAAAGTGAATATACAACTAAATATTCTGTGAATATTCAACCGTCTACCTGTCGCCGTTATTAATATCGAGCAAAAATCGGCAAAAAAAACACTTTTGTTGTATGGAAGCCCCACTTAAATATGTATTATGTTCTGTTTTAGTATTTGTTGTTATAGCGGCATCAGAAATACATCATCTGTGAAAATTGTTACCGACAGACAGACATACAGATAGACGGACAGCGACAGCGACAGCTACTATTGAGACCTTCCGGATGTGACGCAAGGCCTGATGTATAACGTTACTGTGTTTAGGATACGAGTAGGAGAGAAAAATCCTCTGATAAACGTCATGTGGCAAGTTAAAGTCGTTAAAATTTTATTATAATTTTATTTATATTGACGACACGTTGGCCTAGTTGGGAGTGACGCTGCCTCCGAAGCCAGCGGTCCTGGGTTCAAATCCCGGTAAGGGCAGGATACCTATCATATAAAAACATAACTTATATGCACACAAGCTTTTCACTATTGGCCACAAGACAGACAAATTTTGTTTTTATGACTGTGTATGACCCTCATGCACACAAAACCCTTTGATGACTCACTGACTGACTGGCAGACAATGGACAACCAAAACCGCAAAACCGCTGAACCTAGGGAATTTAAATTTTGAGGAAATATTTGTGGTACCCTAGGGGTGCACTTATAAAGGACTTATAAAGCACTTAAGAAGGTAAGTCTATTTCGGTAGCACACTCTGCAGCTTAAACGGCTTAATGGATTAAAAGTATTAAAACATATTAGTATGAGCTGTCGTTAGATTTATTTTGGTTATGGACTCCCACGTTAAAGAAAAAGTATACCGGGTGCTGCCTCTAATAGGAGCAATAAATTGAGGGATCGTGTCTACTCTATAAAGGTAGCAACTTTTGTTCTACAACTTTAAAAGAATAAGTATTTAATTATTTGGGTTTTTTCGAACAAACTAAATAGCAGTTTCAATGTACTCCACCCAATATTATAGTCTAGTTGACGTCAACTGTCAGCCTTCAAACTTAGTTTTCGCAATACATTGCTTGCTTAGGAAATCTAAATTCATTTATATTTAGTTAACAATGAGTTTTTTTCAAAAGTTGTAGAATAAATGTTGTGACGTTTGTGGTGTGGAAACGATCCCTAAATTGATTGTATAATGGAATAAATCAATGGCTTAGGCTATGTTTGAATCAAAGGAATCAGACGGGAAGGTTATTTTCATATATAATACTAGCAACTCGCCAGTGGCTTCGCCCGCTGCAATTTTTTTTTCTTTCACATCACTTATGGGTATGAAAAATAGATAGTAGCCGATTCTCATACCTACTGAATATGCATATAAAATTTCATAAAAATCGGTCAAGCCGTTTCGGAGGAGTAAAGTAACTAACACACGAGAATTTTATATGTATATTAAATTAATCATAAATACAAAAATAACCTATAATCGGGTTTTTAATACTTGCTTTTTAATATTGCTGTTTAAACTTTTTTGTACTCAAGTAATTTCCATAACTTATTGCTAATAATAAAAACTATCAAAAGTAATTAAACTTAGTTGAATCTTATAAAGAGTGATTAAGAACTAAGCCCCAATTTCTACCTAAAACCAAAAGTTCAATTTGTAAAAAAAATAACTCCGTTATTACAAATTAAAGATGTACAAAGTTAAATATTCTTATCGTGAGTTTCTTGGCAATGTACATAATTTTCAAAAAAATATTAAATTCCGAAATTATTTGTTCAAAGCTACTTTAATTAAGTTGTGAGCTAACAAAGACGGAAATAATTTTAAAATGGTGTAGAGTCTATACTAAAATGCTATTCTTGTGGCCCATTTTTTTTAATGAATAATGTAACCTACAAACTTGTCTTTTTAAATGGACTTTAAAGCAATAAAGTGGTCAAGTCAGTACTGGTATTTCATGGAAAAGGTCAATTGACTTATAACATTTCAGTTTCTCACCAGTGTTATTTACGACTCTGTTTAAAAACTTTAGTATTTTCGTTATCATTGAGGTAATTCATCGTACTTACTACTAGACTACTGTACTGTAGTATTGGAACTATAGTTCGGTCAATATTGTATGATACCTGTGAGAGCCATACTTCGTAATTTAAAATACATACTACTCGTACACTCGCAAGCAAAGCATATAAAATAAGTTACTATTGATTTTATTTTCTAAACAAGTCATCACTAGGTTTGTGTCAATGTGTCGTGAGCTGTCACAGGGATAATCCTAGATTGACCCCAGTATAATTACCAAAGAAGGCGGCTAACTGCAATGTACTCGTAGTGGTCAAAGCGTTCTATAGACTATTGGTAACCACATTCGATTCTTTCCCACATTCTTAAATGTAATTACTTTTTTAGGGTTCCGTAGTCAAACTAGGAACCTTTATAGTTTCGCCATGTCCGTCCGTCCGCAGCCTAGTTCAGAGACTCATAGTACTAGAAAGCTGTAATTTGGCATGAATATACATATTAGTCACGCCAACAAACTGGTAAAATAAAATCTTGTTTTTTTTTTCTCGCCTACCCCATAGTGTCATTGTATAGGTCTTTCAAAAATATAGCGGTTTGTGAAAACTTTTTTTTCGATTAAGGGTTCCGTTTATGAAATATTAAGCTTTATAGCGCTGCGCCAATTTTCGTTAGACTCTAGTGTCCCCCCCCCTATACGGCCAAAACTACAAAAACTAAAAATCAGAAAAAAAAACTTACTTATATGAAAGTGCATATAGCGAATTTAAAAGGAAAACTATCACGACTAAAAAGACATCATTGGTTCTTGAGATACAGGCGATTAATGTGTTTATACCTACTAAAATCATCATGTGGTTACTAGAGTTGTTGGTATTCTGTAGAGCTACACCACTCTGGGAATGAAGGCATGACGTTATGTATGAATGTAAATCATCTAAGACGGCACCAAATGACTTTAAATAGAAAATTAGTTATTACTTGTTGATTTTTTATGTTTGTAGTACTTAACGGCTTCGCAACCCTACACTAAGCATGGTCCTCATGCTCTTGTCCGGTTTTTTGGTATTACGACGGAGAGAGCGTCATAAGCCTAGTGGCTTCAGGTGTCATGTTTTGAGTTTAAACCTCAGCAATTGCCAAACAATCAGTGAGTTTTTCTTACCTAATTATAATTGTGTTATACCTAGTTTTAATGTGAAGGAAAAACATGGTGAGGTAACCTGCGCAATCGAAGAGCTGAGTATGTAAGCGGGGTTATTGTACAAAGTGTTCGACAGAGTCGAAGAGTATTGAAAACCGGGCAAGAGCATGTCGGACCACGCTCAGTGTAGGGTTCCGAAGCCGTTAAGTACTACAAACATCACTAATTTTCTATTTAAAGTCAATTGGTGCCGTCGTAGATGATTTTAGTAGATATAAATTGAGTCTAACAAACAATAGCGCTTTAAAGCTTAATATTTCATAAACGGATTACTTAATAAAAAAAACATAAATAATAAATTTTAGTTTAAATAATATTTTTGAAAGACCTATCTAATGACAACCCACACTATAAGATAGACGAGAAAAAAAAATACATCCCCACGTTACGTGTAGGGAGGTAGATTAAAAAAATAATAATATTGTACCTCTTTATTGGCGTGATTAATTTGCATATTCATGCCAAATTGCAGCTTTTTAGTACTTATAGTCTTTGAACTAGGCTGCGGACGGACGGACAGACATGGCGAAGCTATAAGGGTTCCTAGTTTGACTACGGAAGCCTAAAAAGGCATAAAATACCTACTTATTTTGTACAATCATTGTAGTGCAGTGTTTTTACACGATTTGCCTAAACCAAGCCACAGCCTTTGCATTTACTCTATACTGCGGCAAATATTTAAAAAAACTGGGCAAGATCATGTCGGACCGTTTTGTCAATATTTTATTTTACTACTTTGTCAGCGTAATTTATATTTATAACTATGCCAAATTACAACTTTGTAGCACCAAGAGTCTATGAGTTAAACCGCGCACAGACGGACATGGCAACCAAAAGTATTTAGACCAATACGGAATTCTCTCCCTAAATTTAAATATGTAGTTATTTTAATCTGTTTTTCTTAATTGTTTAAGCACTTTTTTGCGTGACAGGAAGAGCTTCTTAATTTTCGTGTTTATTACTAAGCATTATACCACCAGATAGATTAATATTATCTTTAAGGTAACTAGTCACTTGAAGTCCTGTTTGTACGTTATCCCCAAAAATTGACACTAATAATACCAAGCGATCCAAGCAACAAGAACATTAGTTACATCCATTCATTACAATTAAAAGTGTTAGTCTACTTTTGCTTTTTACAAACTTTTATTTGCCTTGCAATGTTCATAGGTATGCATGGTAACGAGTATGTAAGTTATCTGCTTCAAATTTAGCTAGTCAATTTTGAACCAGTTCCTGTTATGCATTGGGCTGAAATTTGTTCCACATTACAACCCAATAATAATGCAATATCGGAGTCGGAAGGTGGCGACAGGATCTCCACTTGGCTTTAGTGTTGGGACTCTTTAGTTTGGTTATGATAAGCAGGTAAACACTTCTCAAAAAAAAATGTAAAGTCGGGGGCAAAAACGTGTCCCAAAAATATAGGACAAACGAGTGAACAGGTTGCCTGATGGTAAGCGGGATATGAGTACCAGAGAGACTTGCATTCTCAAACCGTCAAAATGCGTCGTCAACCAAAAGAGGATTTATGAAGAAAATTCATTATTTGTCCGATATAAAAGTGAGAAATTTTTAAATATTCGACTTTTATACTCGTGAAAGGGGCTATACATTACTCAATTAATTGAATGCAAATAAACCGTCTGGTTGCCGGGTTAGGATAGTGCCACTCCATTTCTTCCCACGGATGTCGTAGATTTAGATTAGATTTATTTATTAAGAGAGCGTAAGAGGCGACTAAGGGAATAAGGGCTTGTAGTACTGTTAGGCTATGGGCTTGCAACCTGTCACATACACTAGTAAACTTCTTGGCCTGATTGTGCAAATTGTGGTTACAGAATTACAAACGAGTATCTTTACAGTTGTTTGTATTTCGGTAGCGTCTTTGGGAATGAAGGCGTGATTTTATATGTATGTGAAATAAACCGCGTCATATACAACAATTATTACATAAAAGGTATAATTTAATTAGAGTACCAGCCCGTTGGTTTGCCTTTTCAATGTCTTAGGAAGTTTACATTTAGCCCAGTCACAATGACTTATTACCCGGGTGCAACACTATTATTAAACCTATACCTCATTCTTGAATTATCTACTTGCTTTCTACCTGCAAACTTTATAGGACTATTAATTGAATAAGAAAATTATTCGTTAACCTTAAATAGAAATTACTAAAATACAGCTACAGTTTAACTACTAATTAGAATATATTATTCTTAAAATACATGTATAGCAACTCTGTGGATATCACAAATGACTGAGAAATGATTTTTTGACTGCTTGACCTTTAATATAAGTCTCGCAGCTAATCGTGTTTCATTTATCATCCCTAATGGCTAGACTAAATGATTCTCATTCGTAACAACGTTTATAACGTGATGGTTTATTGCCCGTATTCAGTTTAATAATTAAATATACTTGTAATACAAAAGTAATATACTTTCGTGTTTTTCACTCGTATTTAAAGTGAAACGGGTATCGGTTACATCGACCTTTGTGTTAATGTTAACATGTTAAGACCCGTTTAACTTCAAATAAAAGTGGCGCCATTTTTATAAACGTAAATAAATAACCCGAGTTTCTTTGTGTGGGAGCCCTTGAGGTTGAGCATGAATGAGCATGATAAAAAAGAGTTGAAATTTATCTCGATACCAAGTGAAAAAACATAATTCTCCTTTACACAATCCTACCTTTGCTGAATTAATTAATCAGGGTAAATTCACGTCCCTACCTTTATTATTTCAAATTAACTTGAAAATCTGTCAAGGCTATTTTTTTTTTAAAACAGTTCCAGATTCTTCTCTTGCTTTTTCATCATTCTAATCATAGAGTAACCAAAAAAAAAGTCAAACACCTTTCTTTTTTATTTTCATGAACCTGAAAATTTGAATTCTAATACGTACAGTCAGCAGCAGAAGTAGTTACGCAACCGAAGAACTCAAAATGATATGCACTTGACTCTATTGTCAAGAGAATGGTGACTGTAATTTTGATGCTGACTGTACATACTAACATACATACATACATAGAATCACGCCTTAATTCCCAGAGTGGGGTAGGCAGAGCTACAAAATACCAACAACTCTAAAAATACTTGTTCGTAATTCTGTAACCACATTTTGCACAAGTAGGCTAAGGTTGCAAGCCCATCGCCTAACAGTACTACAAGCTCTTATTCCCTTAGTCGCCTCTTACGAAATCCAGGGGAAGACATGGAGTGGCACTATTCCAACCCGGCAAACACACTGTACATACCTACTTAGAAATTAAAATAACTACCAACGACGCTACACGTCGTGATTAAGCAACTTGTAAAATACAAAACAACAAGCTATCAACTATGAACAAAACAAGCAACAAAAACCTGCTGTTAATGGTCAATTCTGAGGTATACAAAACTCATGGGGCACACCTTCTCACTCATCTTTTACATTATAGTATAAAAAAAAAAAAAACTGGCATTCACCAAAAAACATTTAAACACATGAATAGCTAAAATGAAAAGGGATTTTTAAAACAGCGATCGTAAGTCCAAATAGCATAGGAACTTGGATCACCTTTACACGATAAGAAACTCAAATACATTCACGGTCTAATTAAAGAAATAATAAATGCAAGATCAGACAGTTTCATATCCAAATCCTACTAATTACTTCTACCTACTCCACTCATTAAATTTGATAATGCTGCGCTTAATTTTAAATACATAATTAAATGTAAAAGGTATAATGGCTTGTCTTCATTCATATTAATAAAAGGTAAATAGATAGAAAGGGATCTCTCCCCAAAGGACACTCGAATAGGTTAGTAAAGAGTACATATCAAATATTCAACGACTTAAATATTATTTACGCACTTAAATATAACTAAAGAAAAAATAGAGATTGATTCTGACATAACAGGTTTTTGTCGGTTATGTGATGTTAGTTTATCAACTCACATTAAATAACATAAAAAAAAACAAAGTACCATCTTCAAAACGCAAAAAACAACTTCTTTAAAAATGGTATTTGGTCATCCCAACTGAATTCGGCTTTTGGTTAAACATATTGTGAGGACGCCGACTTTAGTTGTTCTGAGGTTTTTAGTTTTTTTTTAAACATTTATTTTATTACATACCTTTTAGTGATTAAAATATACTGTTATCTCGTCTCATATCTCTATTAATAAGAAACAAGCAACGCCGCGGGTAAGTCATAGTCATATGTTTAAACCATTTGTTTGTGCTTCTTCATAGTCACTCGGCTATCTTAATCGGAATATCTTATCGTCACCCTTGAAATAGGTACCGTTGAAGAGTTCCAGTGGCCATCAGCGGTCTTCATCATCAGTTCCACTTCACCAAATTATACTTTTTAAAGCAAATATTTTTCATTTCTTTTTATGTTAAGGAGAGGGGCACACGAACACTCAGGCCACCTGATGGTAAGTGGAATCTGAGACCCATAGACATTTGAATTCTCAAGACTATAATCCTAAGACCTCAAATGCGTTGCCAACTCTGAGGACTAAGATGGAATGCCTCTATGCTAGTAATTTCACTAGTTGTCTTATCCCCACGTCGGAACACAACAATGCGAACACTGTTGCTGATCCGGACAGACCCTGCACAGGGTCCTACCACCACTACAATTTAAATACTAGAATTGTCACTGAAAATACTATAATTTTTGAGGAGTTCCCTCGATTTCTCCACGATCCCATCATCAGATCTTAACGTGCTGAAAATGGGACCAAGTAGAGAAAGCATACCCATCCAAACCAAAAAAATCTAAACGGTCAAGCGGTCTTTTGAGGAATCGGGGAATATACATAAAAAAACCAGATGAAGTGAGATCCTCCTCGTATTTTTGAGGTCGGTTAATAATGGTTAACATGGACAAAACTAAGAATGATGTTTCTTTAGGTAGGTATTTACTAAAGAACCATTCAACTGACAACCACGCGCAAGTTTTATTTCAAAACCAACATTTGCGCAGTGTTAACACCAACAAATATTAATTTTGGCAACCTTCATTTCCCCGATTTACGATCATGAAATAATTTAGAACAAACATTATTTCAATACAAACTGACATACCTAATAGAATAGGATTCAAAATATACAAAATATTTATGATGCTAACTTACCTTCATGTTGTTGTAGTCCATATGCCCAGCAATGAATCTGTGAACAAGCAATGTATATAAGAATTATAAATGGATTAGGGACCGTCGCGTTTATCGCGGTGGATAAAGCATCCGTCACTCTAACACTGTACTTGTCAGAAAGGGACGGAGGTTTTATCCACATTTAGTCACGCGATAAACACGGCCATAATAAACCCCCTGACATTATTATTTCACATTTTAGTACATAAAGCACCTCCAAAAGGACTTCATTAATCGTTTGTAAGATTTTTGTAGGCATATAAAACTAAATTAAAATCCATTTTCAATAATAATTATCACTATTCTTCAGACAAAACCACTTGTTTTTTTTTATGAATCTAGAGCTTTAAATTTTATAAAAATAGACTGTATGCCTAACCACCCTTTAATAACTTATACTATTCATAAATTTAACTTATGTCACGAGATCTACATACAAAGAAACACATTAGTAGACGGTACATAACTTTCGCGTAATAGTATCCATGTAAGTGAACATAAAGTGTTACTATAAGGTGTAAACAGCCCTCGCCGGATCAGAAGCTAAATGACACGCCTCTCTGAAGCCTTAAATGACTCCCAGGAACCTTATTAACAAGATTACGCATCATAAAAGTGTTATGTGACAGACAAATTTGTGGTCTCACTCGTAAGTAGCCTCGAGAGAAACATTATGCTACATAGATAAAAAAAAATGGAGACTTAATTATGACTATTTAGTTTTTGGATTTCGATTTTTGTGACGTGATGAAAATTTAATGGACACGTTTTTCAGATTTTATTTGTATCTACGTAGTGTTGATATTTTCTGGAACCTGTTTCAATTTTGTATAATTTAAGAGGTCTGTACGTATGTACCTCGTCATTTCATCCAAGTTTATTTTTATTGTCACCATGATCTTCTATAAAGGAAGTCATTGTTGAAATATTATTTTCTTTTAGGTTTGTTCTAGTTGATCCACATGCTTGCACACATGCTTAAAATTATACTAATTACATCTGAAGCAAGATATAAACTAAAACAAATATAATATAGAGAAATTGCGTAATTCCACAGGCAAAAGTTAGTATTTTTATGAAATTGTTACATTAAACAACCTAGATGTAACTTACGTCGTCATAGAGGCTTTTACTATAACGAGAGAAGTAAACAGCTAAAGTTTAGAAGACGAATAGCTAGGTCTCGCCAACTTGCACAGTTACAGACGAACTGCTCCGTTTATTCTTACTTCACACTTGGGAAGAACAAGTATTCCAAAGTATATTCGCACAAACATTGTTACTTTAACAAATTGCGGTATTTGATTAAGGAGGCTAATGTTTTGCAATGTATTTATAACTATTTTACTGTGACAGCTATCGTAGATAATTGTGGCGAGATCGACATGAAGTATTAAACGATAGTCAGAAAGGATGCGAAAATGCCTTAACTAAATAACCAAATTGAACTGCTAAACAACACGCTTATTATTTAGGCGTGATTAATCACTAACTGGATCTTACATTATATGTCGGCCAGTAATATTTCAAGTTTAAAAAGAGTTAAAAACTCTCGGGAAACGGCACATTGAGACTTTTCTAATTAGCCAAACTGAACTCAGCCTTCTGCCTCATTTCAGCTCTTGGTTATTACCAAGCGTCCTTCTTTCACTTGTCATCAGCTAATTGGTAGAATCCAAATGTGGGTAAAAAAATGTCAGCCTATCATTTTTTTACCCACTTCAAAAAGAAGGAGGTTCTCAACTTTTCCATATTTGTTTGTGTGTATTTTACTCGATTACTCCACCGATAGTAAACCGATTTTAAAGTTTTTTTTTAATACAATGTAGTCAAACGAGCACACAGGCCACTAAATGGTAAATGGGGTCTGAAACCTAACGACATTTACATTCGCAAGACTACAATCATAAGACTGCAATCCTAAGACTGCAAATGCGTTGCCAACCCATTTAGGTTAGGTGGAATGCCTCCATACTAGTAATTTAACGTGAGATCATAGGGTCTTATACTTTGGGTAGGTACTAGACAACGATGTAAATACTTACATAGAGAAAAAAACCTTAATATATAGAAAACATCTAAGACTCAAACACAAATACTCGTTGCTCATCACACTAATATTTGCTCATACCAGGAATCAAACACGGGACCACTAGCTTCGTAGGCAGGGTCACTACCAACTAGGCTAACGAACGTCTAAATCGTTCCATGTAGATCAACGGAACTTGTACAAGTGTTTGAAAATAAAGTAATTGTACTAACAAAAGAGATAACAATAATAAAATAGACAAAAATATAGCTTATCTATATTTTCTAGATCTTAATAATTTGGAGTTGGTTCTAAAATAATTACTTATAATAACGACACGTTGGCCTAGATGGGAGTGACCCTGCCTTCGAAGCCAGCGGTCCTGGTTTCAAATCCCGGTAAGGGCAGATATTTGTGTGATGAGCGCGAATATTGTTGCGATTGTTGCGATTCTTCCTGAGGCTTAGATGATTTCTATGTATTTAAGTATTTATTTCTCTTTATGAGTATGTTTATCGTTGTCTAGTACCTATAGTACAAGCCTAGAGCTTAGTTTGGGACTGGGTCAATTTGTGTGAGATTGTCCCCCGATATTTATTTATTTAATATCATTGATACCGTCCATACTTTTCTACTCACATAACCCAGCTATTATATAAAATGGATGCCCTAAACCAGGTCGCGGTAATGCTTCCCTACTTAATACGGCTTCCCCAGCGGCGACGGTTACTCCCCAGTAATTACACACTCACTGGGGCCAGGGCTTACAACGGACTACGCTAGTACTCGTAGTTCCATAGAATAAAATATTACCAGAGCATTATGCAGTTAACGTGGCCTTCACTCGTTGAGGTTTGAAATAATATTTAGTTGCCTTCATTCCCAGAGTGGAGTAGGCAGAGCTACAGAAATACCAACTTTAAAAAGACTTGTTGATAATTCTGTAACCACATTTTGCACGTTCAGGCCAAGATGTTAACCAGTGTATTAGTGACAGGATTAAATATTTTGTTTAATTTAATTTTAATGAATTAAGTGTAGATTATCTCCATATCAAAGGTTCTCTGGACGAGATCCATGTAAAAGTTTCTCGTTTTTGTCTTTCCTTATTTATTTTTCTTTGTATGGTGTTCAATAAAGCGTATTTGTATTACATTATATTATGTGTATGCAAATGTCTACTCTAATTGATTATCCTAATTACTGTTATTAAATCAACGTACTATTTAAAATGTATTAAAGAATAAATAAACGAACTTATTTATTCTCTATTACGGCATACTCGCAGTGACATGTTGCAGGCAAATAAAAATGTATTGTGTTTTATTATTTTTTCCAGTTTGATGTATATAATTAAAATCGAATGTACTTTGAGATTTAAAAAGTTGAAATTATCAGTGTAAACTAAAATGTTATTTCAAATTATTTTACTATCATGAAAGTAATAAAATGCTTTATTATTTTTGGATATTTATTTTAATTCTGCATGTTTAGTTTTTTACTATAATTATTATGGTATAGAAGTAAAATTACAATACTCATGCACAAAATAAACATTATAAGAACCAAACAGTTGTTTAGGTAAACAAAAATTATCTATGACCTTAAATTTAAACCTTAATATTATACGCCCCTCATATTATATGTCCTCAAGCAAGCAAAGGTCAAAACCGTCTTTAACCCTTGCAATAGGAAAACGCAACAAAAAATAATAATTTTACACTGCTCTTATTGCTTCAAAAACAGTCAAGTATAACAAATAGAAAGACTGACGGGTGGAGTCATAATTGGATACAGAAACTTTTTTGAAGAGGTGTATTATAATCTTTTTTTTCTTATAGTCTTTGGTCAATAAATCAAGAACTAACAGTTATTTATTTTTCTCTTCTCACCATCCTTTTGAAACATTTTTATGACTATTATGATAGTTTTCTGTGCTAAAACTTTACGGCACTATTAGCGATACCTGATAATTAAAAAATCCGGACAAGTGCATGTCGGACCATGCTCAGTGTAGGGTTCCGAAGCCGTTAAGTACTACAAACATAAAAAACAACAAGTATAATATATTGAGTTATTTGGTGCCATCTTAGATATTATTTGTAGGTATAAACACTTTAATACTTAGACTCTCCGAGCTAAGCTGCAGTCGGACGGAGGGACTGAAATGGCGAAACTTAGAGGGTTCCTAGTTTGACTACGGAACCCTAAAAAAAGGAATACGACAGCCTTTTTTTCGTTGTCAAACTTGTCAAATTAGTACAGATTTCGCTTTCGTTTGCTTACGTCTACGTTATTTTCCAATAACTTTTTATGAATTAGGTATGGTAAGAAGAAATCCTTAAATAACTGTTGTTTCTTGATATAGAGCCCAAATACTATCAGAAAAATACATCCTTTTGAAAAAGTTCACAAACCCAATTAATAATTTAATCAATCTTTTTAGGCAAGCTAAGTAACAAAGATACTGGTAGAATCTTTAAAGTAATCACAATATGCATACAATGACTTAAAAAAATATAACAAATAAGTTTAAGGCTGGCGCTTGCATAAATATTTGAATTAGTCACGTTTTCGAATCACAATTAAAGACTGTAAACGATACGAGTAAAATCACTGGTGTATTTTTTTAATCAATGTTAATTTTAAAGCAGCACTTTTTTGTAATAGTCAGTGGTTATAAAACTACATAATAAAAATACAATAATAATAAAATGTTGGAGCACCCGTGACTTAGACCATTATATAATCCACAGTACCATTATTTAGTTGTAGACCGTGTTCTGACAGTCTTTACCAAATTCTCATGTTAAAAACATTTTATTATTTTTAATCATATATGCATACATACATAACATCACGCCTTCAATCCCATAGTGGGGTAGGCAGAGCTACAGAAACACCAACAACTCTAAAAAAACTTCTTGATAATTCTGTAACCACATTTTGCACAAGCAGGCCAAACTATACCTTATTACATAATATTTTCATAATTGTTAAAAAAATCGTTTTGTATTCAGATTGAGATAGTTCTGAGGTTTTTAACTTCATTGTACACTTTGATTTTTGTGCAGCATGTAGGTAAACTTATCTGCATATCATTTACGATAATATTGCATTATTCAGAATACTAAGCTGGAAACTTTGGAAACTTAGGTAAGTGTCCGGGCAAACTTCAAACAAAATTTTTGTACAACTTAAAAGGTTTTAAAATCCTCGATACGTTTTATTTTTAGAAATGAGAAGCCTATTACGCCTTAACGGTTTAACTGCTTACCTGATTTTGATTTGGTATAATAAAATCAATGACTAAAATATATTATTTTATTTTATTTTTTTATTTTTCTTTATTGGGGAAAACAACAGATACAGACATTAGAAACAGAATATATAAAATAGGACATATAAAATAAGTGTAGCCTATATCCTGGGGCAATTCCCACTAAGACTTCTAACAATTATTATAGTGGCAGTGCCGTAGAAACGAAACATAAAACAACAGCGCAAAAAATAATAAATAAAAAAAGCATGCTACAATTATATAAGGCAGTAAATTATATGACCATGACTATGGCTATATAGATAGATAGAAACAAGCAAAATCAACAAATAATCTATCAAATACTTATAAATAACTTAGGTAAGGCAGCACTATAGAGAAAATGTGTTATTTTATAAGTATGTACTTTTCGCAATCTAACTTACTTTATTAAGAGTTTTATTTTATCCTTAAAATTGGCGCGCGTGTTACTAAAAATGTCAACCGAGACCAGGCGCTTATTGTATGTATGGCATATTCTACGCAACGGTGCGCGGGTTCCCGCATTTGAAGAACTCGCAGGGATTGCGAACAGGGACGTGGAACGCGTCCGAAACGCAGGCGCGCGGAACCCGATACTGCTGAGGAGTTCTGGACAGTTGTAGTATCCTGTGCATATTCTATGCAGCACTGTAATATGGATAATTATAAATAATATAATGATTGGTAATTAAGTCGACTGGAAGAGAATGCCATTAGGCATTTGGTCAGCCATCTGTACATGTTTCTGTGGATTAAATATATAATAAATTAATTAATTTTATTTTGTTAAAATAAAATCTAATAACCTGAAAAAAATATGCTACCTGCTTAATTATCTATAATGTATGTGGTCTTTACCCTGCCTACTAAGCTAGCGGTCCTGGGTACGATTCCCAGAATGGGCAATCATTTGTGTGATGAGGGCGAGGCTTGGATGTTTTCTAGGTATAAATTTCTCTATATTACTGCGTATGTTTATCGTTGTCCAGTCGTTGTACCTATATAACAAAACTAGAGCTTAGTTTGGGACTAAGTAAATTTATGTGAGATCCTGATTCTGGCAAATAAAAATATCTGCTAACCTAAAAACTGCCACAACTTCACATGTACTGTTAAAAATTGTACAAAAATCAAAGGCTCTTCAAAATTCCGACGCGAATATATCAAAAATATGTCCACGAGCCATCGCTGGAACGCAGAAGTGGGATATTGAAATCGTTGGGACCACTACGGGAATTCATTAATTATATTGCAGGCTGCGTCTAATTTCATGACTTAAAATGTTTCGAGTTAATCAAAACTAATCTTGTAACAAAAACGATCTGAGTTAAAAACTATAACGAGAGCTTAATACTCTGATTGATTGTTATTGAAAAAAATATTTTAATAATAATAACTGTATCACTAAAGCATCGGATCTAGATGGATTCACATGACAGAATCATCTTGTATAGGTGCACTGGATAGGTACAATTCATATCTCAAGTTGACGGAGAGTTTTGTCAGTCTTCAAAAAACAGTGCAGGCCAAATCAAAATTGACCTTGTAATTTAATGAATAAATATTTGTTCTACATGATATTTACTGAAAATAATGACACACCAATTCTATAGATGAGTACAGGATGTTACATGAAAGAAATTTGATACAAACTTGAGGATGGTAAATTTAAGGGACAGAATTGGTATTCCACAAATTTTCCATTACTAGTTTTGCGAATTTAATTTCTAGTGGCCTCAAAATCTGGAGTCATTTTATTAATTGAGATACCATTTATTCATTTCTCGTTTATTGAAACTGTTATTATTTTTTAATTTAATTTTAACAAAAGCTGCCTAAATGTGCTCAGTAGTGGTTGTACTAACCACAGTTAAAAGGAACGCCCGTATACCATTTACACACTGTATAAAAGTACCAGTAGTTGTAAATAAAAACTATCGAAACCATAAATATTTATACCCATGCCTAAGAGCGTCCAGCTACCAAATTGCACCTCCGATAACGGGGTCTACTATGACTAACCCTTAAACCAAATTCACAGCTGAACATTTAACTGTTCATCAGTATCATTGAAAATATTTTTTCATCTTAAAGCAATTGAAATAGCTTTCTAATTACTGAACATAGAAATATGGAGGTCAAACCGATAGCGATGCCTTTATTAAACCTGCTTCGTTTGATTGCACCTCGTGTTACATACACTCTGTATAAGAAAATGGACATATCTACAAAAGACTTATTCATTTGCGAGAACATAGGTCACACTGAAAGTTTTGTAGTTTTAGCTGTAGAGTATTTTTCAGTCGTTATTTTTTTATGACTCAAGCAAACAATAAAAAAGTCATAAAAAATTAGAACATTGAATTCATATGATTTTAAAATGGATTGCGGCTTGAAGCTCAATATTTAAACACTATAAAACGATGGTACCCTAATTTTAATTGAGGCAGAGTTTTTTACGTAATGATATTCGTTAAGGTCGGCCGCCACTGGGGACAATCTCGTTGTATGATAAGAAAAGAACATATTATGACACAACAAGAAGTATAAAAGTTGAAACGGAAACAAAAAGTAGAAAGGGTTTGATACGAAACATTTTTTAATCATTCTTAGATATATATCGTCACAGACTACGGAAGTTATTTAGATCGTTAAAGACAAGTTATGCCTAAGACTTCAAAAAAAAAATCAAACTATTCGATGTTCTTATCAGATGCATCTTAAACAATACCGCTTTTTAAGCTCTATTTTAATTTATTATGTGTTTGAATTAATATGAACTTATTAAATAGGAGTCCCAAAAAAAATCTAGGTCTAACCAGTGTACGGTGGTATATAATCAAGACAATTTAGTTTAAACTAAATTTTAGTACATGCAAAGTTCATTTTTATTTGTTTCAAAATTAAAAAATGTAATTAAAACTAAAGGTAAATGAACTATTTTCTTGCAGTTAGATTCAATTTCCCACCTACAATAATCTCCCTGTTTGTTAAATGGTGGTTCTTACGAGGATATTTTTTTCAAAGCATTAAACTCTTACTTATTTATGTTTATCTATTAAACATTAATTATTTAACACACACATAGACAGATAGTATAAGTATACCCACACGCATACACGCACGTCTTCATTCAATAAAATATAAATAAGTAGTTAGTTTAAGTTAAATACTCGTATGCAAGAACACTCTGTAAAGGTATAGCGTATTACTTTAAACGGTTTGCTACTGGGCCCTGTATCACAGAGTTTCCCGGACTAAAAAGTTATTTTAATAATTTAAATTTCATGTGAAAAAAACTACTGCAAGTTAATTAAATTACATACCTTTGCAGAAACCTAAAGCCAGCCAAATGTAATTTTCACAGAGTCATCATTTACACGATAAAAAGATCTAGACCGCCGTGCTGAATCATTGCAACGGAGTCAGTTTTAAATTCAATTGTTCAGTGGATTACTCTCGTAGTGGGTCTACGGCGTAAGCGGTTACGGCGTAGCAGTGTAGACGTCCGCCCACACAGGCTCTCACGGCAGACTGGCCGGTATAAGTTCGCTCGGGGCCTACGATTGAGCTGCAAATACCAAATCGAGGGATAGGTATTCGTTTTGCATTAATTTTGGATCAAGTGAGACGTTTAGAGAGTATGAAAAGTGATTGATTCGTTTTACGTGAGTACAGTAGTTAAAATTTAGTCAATTTTGTAAGGTGATTGTATAAAAAACATGAATTAAACCACAGAAACGATAGTTTTAAAAATCGTATGGCGATGACATACGATAGTTTTTATTGCAGAAATACGGGAACTTAGTAAAGATAACTTTTTCAACTCAAGTTTTGCAGTTTAAATAAACACAGTGAGCAAAATTCGGTTTTGCTGCGAGCGTGAGACTAAATAACTTTTTAATTAATTTTCACAATATCCAACTGTTGATGGTGATTATAAATGTGGTTGAATTTTTACCATTTTTTTTACCCTTAATATGGTCTCGCTACTAAGGTGATAAGACATAAATTACTTATAAAAACTCGTGTCTTTGAATCCCTCGCTGCACTTAGGATTCTTACCTTGAATCACTAGCTAAGCTCGTGATTTAATTTTAGAATTCTTCTTTTACTCGGGATTAAAAATCAAGACTCGCAGCAAAACCCAACTTAGCTCTCTTGTTGCACAACTATTGACGATTTTTACGAGGACGATTCTGTGATTTTTTGCGTTAGATGTCCATAAATTGTAGGGTCCTAGTGAAAAAGGGTATGTCTTCTGAAGATTAAGTGAAAAAGGGTTTAATTCTAGTATACTCCGTTTACGTGTACTCGTATAATATGTAGGTATACACTTTTTCTTTACGAGTTAAGTCAACTTATACCCTTTTTCACTAATTAGTCGAATTACATTTATAATAAACGTTTTTTTTTATCTGTAGATTGTTAATTAATAAGACATTAGTAAGAAATAAATAAAGAAGTTGTGCAGTAAACATTCTGAAGCTATGAAGAGTTGCTCTCTTATTAAAAAGTAATATGCCTTATTACATAATGTGTCTTGTGTATTTTTAAGTATTTGTTAGTAATAAATGAACTTGTAGTTTATGGAAACGATAATTATTTTAGCATTAACAATGACACGTACTTAATGAATGTTACCAATAATTTAGGACTATGGTTAGGATCACACTAATATAACAACATAATAAAACGTGTTGCTTGTACAAAAGATGGCTGTTGGGGCGGTAAGGTTCTCAAGAAACGACAACGTACTGCCAAGCAAAGTGTTCGCAGACCTCTCACTAGGTGGAACGAGGGTCTGGTGATATAAACAAAACTGAATCCTTGGAGCAGGCCTTTTTATAAGCTTCTCAAATATCTAGACCATAAACATTAATTTTGTACTCGGCGGACCATTGCATAAACGTTTACACATGTACACACACGCGTAGTAAAAATGATTTAATTTTATTATTATTTTATTTCATTATCACTCTGAAATATTTTCCTAATTGTAACGATAACTTCTTTATTTGTTTTTATATTTTTAACGCCATCTTCATAATCACCTTGTCTCATTGAAATACAGCGTCACTGAATACATCAACGACATCCAGGAGCATAAAGCTGAGCGGGGACCAACTTAACCGTAATTAAAAATAATATTTAGGATAAAACTATGTTTATTTTTATTATGTGCCAGGTAAAATATATATTTTTAATTTAATTTTTATCTCACTTTCAGCTACAATGTTTATGATGTGTCAGAATTAAAAAGGGACAGGAAAAGGTATGACTAATTTATAATATTAGTAGGATAAACCAATTAATACATTATTATTAAAATAATTGTAAAAATAACAATACATTGAACACAAGACCAAAGTAGAAGCTAATTTACCTAATATTACGTAATAAAACCAAACAAAAAAAAAATGTATAAACAACAACTTATCGCTACAATTAGGAAATTATTTTAGAGTGATAATGAAGTGAAACCTAATTAATAACCTAGAAAAATAACAATACATTCGGCACAAGACAAAAGGAGAAGCTAATTTACCTAATATTAAAACAAATTATTATGACTTCTAACAGAAGAGTATCAAATAGTGTTAAATATGGTTTCACTCCGCGTGATGCCGTGGGTTGGCTGACCACCACCCACGACGCTGTTATTCAATGGAATTTGAATGACTTCACGCATACGAGTACCACGCCACTTCGCATAAAGGTATTTGTTCTTGGTTGTACCTAACAGACAATGTGTATAACTCGATAGAATATTAACGCACAACAGGGAGCCCGAATTAATGTTGGCAATAAGCTTACCATAATGATAATGAAGTGTTTTAGTAACTTACTGAAGCCAAGAAAATGGACCGACTGTACCGGTAAATTTATGACAACAATATTCAAATCTGTTTGCTGACGTGCACGGCATAATGAACAATTTAAAGTGTTAATTTAGTCTTGTATTACGCAACTGTGAAATTAAACTTTAAAAAATTAAGTAATAATTATGCCTTCGAAAATTGTTTTAAACAATTGATTGGGTGTCTAAATAACGAAATTTTAATACTGCCTAGTTCATTGAAAAAACAAATTATGATAACGGTACACACACTTTAGAAAATCTATTTTAAACACAAATTGATATTTTTTACCCCGTGTGGTTGCCGGGTTAGAATAGTGCCACTCCAAGTCTTTCCATAGATGTCGTAAGTGGCGATTAAGGCAAATAAGGGGTTGTAGTAATGTTAGGCGATGGGCTTGCAACCTGTCACTAATACACTAGTAAACTTCTTGGCCTGATTGTGCAATGTGGTTACAGAACTATAAATGTAATTTTACAGTTGTTGGTGTTTCTATGGCTCTGCCTACTCCACTCTGGGAATGAAGGCGTGATGTTATGTATTTATAAAATGAGTAGGTGTAACATTAAATTGCATGTCATTTCAGGTCTTATATGGTTTTAGAGAGACCATATTACTGTAATACTTTGCGATATATCGCAAAGTATTTTTTTTTATAATTTATAAACTATAAAAAAAAAAACTGTAACCGAAAACTATTTAGTATTACTTGTTTTTATTTGTTCTGTTCTGTTTTGCTTGATTAGCACTCACAAATTTTAGTAAATAGGTAATTGTTATGTATCTAAAAACAATTAATGAGAAGTCAATTACGCAAATAGTCATTTCCCTACAAAGGCTTTTGAATTATTATTCGTTGCATAAGCATTGTGTTTTCCCAATGTTTAAGCCTTTCTTATTTTATACCTTTTATTTCATCGCGCCAAATCAAATGAAAGTTTATGATGCTTAAATACCGAACCGAAAATGAGGAGTCATATGATTCGTAAAAAACGTGCAAGTACCTATGGGCTATATTAAAAATAATTCCCCTTACGCATAATAACGATTATCCGAAAGTATGATTTCGCGTAATGTTAATTTCACAAAATTGTATTTCTACTGATATCTTTGACATTTTTGATAAGTAATAAAATAAACCTAATCTAACCCTATTTTACCAGTATATCACAAAACACAAAAAAACGCGTTTCAACTGGAGAAATATTACGTGACAAAAAAGTCTGCGTAACTATAGATTTGGCAAGAAATGTTTCGGCGTAAAAGAGAAGACCCACTAAAAATATAGGGAAGTGCTATACTAGTCTTAGCATTTATATATTAAAATTATTCAACCTACCAAACATGGACTGGATCACATGCAGCCCGGGTTCAGTCGACGCGCAAATGAAAATATATCACACAGCAGGGAATCGCTCGGTCACCGAAGTTTATTAATTGATTTGCCTTCGGTCCATCGAGACGTAAACCGAATATTTTAGTTCACTTGTTATACTCAAACTGAGATAAAGTTATAGTAAAAAGCGGAGGTGGAACTAGTCATATTATTATAGTGATTTTTAATGCTGCTATAGATATGAGTAGTTGTAAAATATTTATGAAATTTGGTGTAAAACTAGTTAGTGGTGGTAGGACGTTTTGCAAGGTCCATCTGGATCGCCACCACCATCTCATCCCTTATAACCAAGCATTCGCATTGCTGTGTTCTGGTATGGTGATGATGATTGGTTCGACCGATGTCGGTCACGGCGACCGTTTTAAAGAAAACCCTGTTGTCGCTGGTGAGTTGCTTTTGTAGCCAATTTTCTCTGTGAAAGTTCTTGCGCATTGCGGGCATGTGAACTCACCATTGACAATATTGTAAGAAATTGCCGCAGGTGGACGGGCTTTCAGTTCGCCTCGCTTAGCGTCAAGCTCAGAGCGCCGTTTTTCAAAATTTCGGACTTTGTTTTGCACCAGAGGCCGCCACTTGGGTCGTTTGGCAGCCTGCTTCTCCCAGCGAGACGGCTCAGTACCGCATATTTTCATATGCCGTTTATCTTCGTACCTAAGGAGTCGTACGCCATGCTTTCGCTTGCCTTCCCTGAGTTCTGAATAGAAGATACACTTCGCCACTCTCTGCTCCGGCCATCCAGGACACATGACCGCCTTACGGCATCAAGTTCGCCCTGTGCATAATAAGTGTATTATTTTGTGCAATAAAGATTAAATAAAATGTTTTATCCAATTTTGGTACGAAACACGGGCGCAATATGGGGTGCTATATCCAACGCCGTACTTATTTTATCAATAAAGTTATTTGGGTGAATTGCAAAAATATTGTACATAGTTAAGGATCTAATTAATGTGAAAGTTTAATTGAAACAAAATAATTTTCCTTTGTGTTACGAAAATTAGTCATACAATTGCATCTTCGTTACGCAAAGGAAAAATATTTTGTTTCAATTAAACATTGATATCAATTAGGGCCTTAACTATGTACAATATTTTTGCAATTCACCCATTTAATCGATAGAAAGAAAAAGTCTGTACTCGATGTAAAAAATGCAAGTATTCTTGTTAATATCAGACAGCGACTATTACTCACAAAACGGCAAGAATGGAAAACAAACATTGGTCTTTCATTTTATTGGCATCACCACAGGTTTTTTTGGTCATAATTTGGCCATAGTCATAATTTTTTATCGCTGGAAACGTAAGCTTTTCTGAAGTTTTTAGGTTAAGGTTAGTTTTGATTTATAAAAATCCTGAAACAGTAACAGTTTCTTTAAGAAATACGTTACGACTTAAATCACATTATGACTAAAAATATTTATGACAGACAATCTAGACCCCCACTAAGTACTTACAGGCCGGCAGCGCATCTTTAATTCTTCTGGTGTTGCGACTGTTTGTCGGTCGCAGTGATCACTTACCTTTAGGTGACCCGCTTGCCCATCTGCCTCCTTCCGTCCATTAAAAAATAAACTTACATTTCCCAGCTCATAAACAAAGCCCGCGCAAGCACCCAATTCATAAACTGCACGAGTAGCGAGCTCATGAGTGCACATAATTGTTCGACTCTTACTTCACTCAAGCGCATTGCACTTACTAAAGGGTGTATTAATTACGGATCTTGGCGGAGATACTCGACTCAAAACGTGTCAGAAGTGAGTTCTGCCGTAATTCTAAAGGAGGTGACTAACTGCACAGTAATTTTAGTATAAGCATTTTAAATTTAATGTGGTTACCAACAGAGTATAGAATGCTTCGGTTTCTACATTGCAGTAAGCCGGCTTATTTGGTATTATACGACAGTGTTTTCTATGACTCGACGTGTACTTGGACATATCTTGAGATGGGATTCTTATCCGGGATTAGTTTAAATGACCTCGGCCCTAAGTATCGCTACGTACATACATACATACATAACATCACGCCTTCATTCCCAGAGTGGGGTAGGCAGAGCTAAAGAAATACCAACAACTCTAAAAAGACTTGTTGATAATTCTGTAACCACATTTTGCACAATCAGGCCAAGAAGTTTACTAGTGTATTAGTGACAGGTTGCAAGCCCATCGCCTAACAGTACTACAAGCCCTTATTCCCTGAGTCGCCTCTTACGACATCCACGGGAAGACATGGAGTGGCACTATTCTAACCCGGCAACCACACGGGCTCCGCTACGTAATGTTAAGATTGCATGATTTTAAGCTAGTATTTTCTGCTTTTATTGGATATAAATAGGTAATTTATGATTCTATGCATGTAAACTCTATATTCTACAAAAACAAAAACACAGAATACTTTAAGGGATTTCTTTCAGCTAACCCTTTAGTTAACGGTAAAATAAACATCATCTTATGTTATGACAAACATACTGCCCTCCTAAGCAAAAAAGCAGTATCTCAGATTTAATGGCCAAAGCAGATTCAACCCTAAAATGTTAGTAATAAGGTTAAATTTGCTACAGAAGTTTTGTCTCAAATACTGCATTTTATGTTAGCAGGGCAGCATAGTTCTCTATAGACATAGTTGACATATAAAGACTATAACAAATACACATATTGGTAGAAGCTAGTTAAGATGTTTACCAGTGTATTAGTGACAGGTTGCAAGCCCATCGCCTAACCGTACTACAAGCCCTTATTCCCTTAGTCGCCTCTTACGACATCCACGGGAAGACATGGAGTGGCACTATTCTAACCCAGCCACCACACGGAAACAGTTCTCTTAGTTGACATAAAATTAATACAATAGTCATGATGTTAGTTAGATCAACCAAAGCTGGTAGTACCAACAGCATATTATTTAGTGATTCAACTTATATCTTAGTTGATGTGTCTAGCGTCTTGGTAGGCTCGTATGGAAAAAATTATACGCTTATGGACAACAATCACAATCTTGTTAGACGCGACCAAGTTTTTTTTTCAGTTATATTTTATTACTTTTGTACAGTCGAAACACGCAGACATGCAAACCGCGCGATATACCTTAGTCTGAAGATTGACTACTGTCTTTGCTGCAGTAAGGCACTCTCTAAATAATAAGTTTAAAATTTCATGGGTATGTTCGTCTTTGGATCACGCAAAAATTTGGATGAAATCCTCTGGTCCTGGACCAAGTTAGTTTTAAATACAAACCATACGAATAACATTCTACGAATTATACTAGATAAATCTCTGACATTTTTTTAATAATAAACAATATCCTTAAACTCAAATCTCTAACAATATTTAGACTTGAAAGCAACAAGATTGAAATAGTTTATTTATTTGAATAAAACCATACCCAGAAGGGTGCCATAAATCCGATTGTACCGTAGATACTGAATAATAAATGACACTCATAACTCACCTATGAAAACCCAATAAATCTTAACGGTAGTACAGTCTCACCACAAACGGACGAAGTAGTCAAAAATCAAGTAGCACCTCCAGATTTTATCGAGCGTCTAATGAATGAGCGAAAATAATGTCAATCAATAGTTATTAAATCCTTAATTTACCTTATTATGAATGATTTATGTACTTGATCATTAAGTGCATAAATCATTAAATAATAGCTCTCTTGATCTTTTGTTTTTGTTTACGTCTCCGCCCATTTCAATTGACATCGAATTAATATCAATCCCTTGACTCAATACCATGACGAAATTTAATTGTTTGGTTACTTTAGAACCTTATTATAACGACAACGTCAAGTCTGGAAAAAGAAATAACGACACAATTAATCAATAGCTTTCTGCGACACGGTTTATAAAATCCGTGACCTACAATTATTACGAACGGTTGACCCTTGAAGGTGGGTAAATGAAGGAGTGAGGTAGGCACCTACTTTTTCTTAGAAATAAGATCAAATAAGCTGAATAAAATCTCGTTTTACTAAACGACGAACTATCTGAAATGAATATTAGAAATTTAAAAAACCTCTGACTAAATAAATAGTCTGTAAAAAAACCGCTAAAAAGTTAAAAATAATAAGTAGTGGCCTTAAGGGCTGATTGTTTGATAAGTAGATAGTTAACTGAACACTGAGACTAACTAAACTGACACGTCGGGAAGTCGGGAATCGCTAAGTAGCCGGGGTATTTTATGTTATTTCATTTAATTAGCGGTCCCCCGCCGTGTCACTTTAGTTAGTCTCAGTGTTCAGTTAACTATCTACTTATCAAACAATCAGCCCTTAGGGCCACTACTTATTATTTTTAACTTTCGTGGAATACAAGTGTATATATATATATATATATGCCATCGCCTATCAAATTGAGACAAGATATCAATTTGTATATATATATTTTATGTTAAGGAGAAGGCGAGTGCCACCTGATGGTAAGTGGAATCAGAGACCCATAGACATTCGAATTCTCAAGACTATAATCTTATGACCTCAAATGCGTTGCCAACCCTAAAGACTAAGATGGAATGCTTCTATGCTAGTAATTTCACCGGTTGCGTCATTCCCACATCGGAACACAACAATGCGAACACTGTTGCTTGGCGGTAGGTTAATGGATAAGATGGTGGTAGCGATCCGGACGGACCCAGCACAAGGTCCTACCACCACTAAGATTAAGCATCGTTTTTAACTCCGCCGCTATTACGAGTATGATCAATGCCCTAAGTGTTATCAAAACGTTGACAATACGGAAACACGTCAAAGATGATATCGTTATTACCGTGTAGAATCCCAGCCCAGGTCATTATATTTTACAGAAAGATGAAAGGACATGGTTCTCTCACTTTCAAGACAATAATTACATTGCGCTAGAAAATAGCAGACTCACGTTCATTATGTAGACAAGAACGAACGCCGTATCATGTCTCGCGCCCGAAACCAAGTTACTCTGTGCTAATTGTGTTTCAACATTAACCATATTCACGTGTATCGAAAATCAAGTTTAAACTCACGCATAAGATTTAATCGAATCTAGTTATAGGTACGTGACGTAGGACTTAGGCTAATTGTAACGCCTTTTGCCTACGTTAGCTAGCGGTCTCTGGTTCGATATGGGCAATATTTCAGTGATGACCAAGTATTTGTTTTTGAGTAGTGGATACTTCTATGTATTTATTTAGATATTTATTCGGATGTATTAAATTGCATTTATTGTACAAGTATTTATCCACACACACATAAACTCAGATACTCATTAGTCTCATTATATACACACTGTATAATTAATAAACATTTGCAAATAATAAAATTAATAATATCTCTCTGTGAAACCCTGTAATAATTCAATTTCTCTTCATAAGAAACTAGTTCTTATAACAGAGGGATTCTTAGCACAGGACCCACTGACGTGATTTCTCTTTTTTCATACAATTTTACACGACTCCCCAAAAAAAGGAGATGATTCCCTTTTAAATTCACTTTAAGGCGTGGCCGGCGTGTTTTTTTTTTAATTTTCATGTATTTAATCGTTGTGTAGCCTCCTGGATCTCGAGATTTCTTTGTCATTAAGACCTAAAAACCGAGAGTCCTTTATACTTTGCACTTGCCGCTTGATTAAAGAATTAATACCGTTTTTCTATAGAACAAAGTTAATTGTAGCAGTAAATATTAAGTACTTTATAAAGTACACTCGGCTTTTTTGGATGGGTTTATTTGCGTAGTGTCAGGACTTAAAGTGAGCGTCCATTTAGTTCTTTATAAAGGATGCGGGAATTCAGGAGGATAGACCATAGTACAAGCCTAGATTCGTGTGAGATTGTCCTTTGATATTTGCTTTTAATTATACTTTCCTAAGATTTCGAAATAAACCAACTTTTAAAGGCAGTAAGAGCACAAAGTAGGTACGTACTATGGCTTTAAATAAAAGCTTATAGAAAAGACCTTTTCACAGAGCTGTGAATACGCCCGAATTAATATGTTTTCCGAAGCGTCGAGCTTTCGAACTGAATCATTGTGAAAGTTGAATTTGAACAAATGTAATGAAAAGAGATGTTTCAGAGTACCCGATGGTGTCTCATTTGAATCACCAATTAGTCCGAGAGAAAATTGAAAAGTGTACTTTTCAATTCGATTCGAGAGGACAGTTTTGAAAAGTTGCTGGCACTTAACGCTTTATTAAAATTGGCTTTTTGCTTTGCGTTGTTTTTGTTGGCGTTAATAAGATTATCGGACGGTCTTAATGTGGATTGTTCTTTGTAATCTATAATAAGATGGGAAAAGGAAACATTGTTTTTACTGTTTACTTGCGTATTCTTGAAAAGTTAAGCAACTTAGGGATGATAATAAGACTTTAAGAATATTACGTAATAATCACAAAAATTTCAACAATTTTCATTGATCTTGTGATAATTAATTTCATATGCCTATTCTTTTTGTTTCCTTTAGTTTAAAACTCCTTCAAAGCAAGGTTTCTTAACTGAGGGTATAAATGTATATCATATCATAAGTGCCGTTACACGAGTCGTTCTTAAGTGCCTAACGTCATTTATTAAGACATGCGCCATGCGTCGTGATAAAAATGTATTACCGCGATTCTACTTCAAAAAAACCGGGCAAGAACATGTCGAATCATGCTCAGTGTAGGGTTCCGAAGCCAATAAGTACAAAACAGTGTTTTTACACAGCAAAAAAAAACAAAAAACAACAAATCGCACGTTAATTTCGAGAGTGACACTAAACTAAAAACAAACCCATTTCAATAGTGACATTATTGCGGTTAAAAATAATTTACTTTTGAATGAAATCCTTTTTTGCATAGTGTCACTCTCGAAATAAAGGTGCTGTCTTAGATCGATGATTTTGAGATATAAACACTTTACGTGCCTGTATCTCAAGAACCAATTGACTCTACTTAATCGTGATAGTTTTTCTTTTAATTTCGTTACATGCTTTTTAAGATATATTGGTTGTAGTGCGGGAGAGGCGGGGGACGCTTTACCAATACCCTAAAAATTACATAAAATATATAGGTACAGAAAGATTTTTAAAATTAAAATATTCCGCAAATATAAAAGGTTAAGGAACTCTCTGCATAACAGCGTATTATTTATTCTAACTTAAGTATGAAAGCTCTTTCAGACCCAAAGGCGAGATTAAAAGATCCTAATTTTGAGCCACAGAAAATATTTTACATAAGCTTTCGAGATCCAAGAAAGATATCAGCATCATGAAGCAAACGACTGCCTCTCCTTTATGCTATTCATTCTGGTATTTACTTTTTCATTGTTTTGTAATTAATGGTTAATTATATTTTTTATCTCTAGACCATAAATTAGAACAACAGTAGTAGCGTTTCATTCATTGTCTAAATAACTTACTAACTGTTACTCGCGACGATGTCATTTTAACTAACACTCTAACAAGCTTTCGCATTTCTAAATATTAGTAGGATTAATAAGATAAGGATATTTGCCTTTGTATATTATATTATTTATTTTCCTTGTACAAATGAATTAGTCAACTTGCTTAAGTGCTATATAAAGAGTTAACATTTATCTAATAATTATAAAATAATTTACCACACAAAACAATAACTAACTCAACATGAGATGCACATATTTTTATATCTAACAGGTTTTATTGCTACAGTCGTAAGAACATTACAGATATTTATGCGCCTAATCACTACATAGTATAAAACAAAGTCGCTTTTTCTGTCCCTATATCCCTATGTATGCTTAAATCTTTAAAACTACGCAACGGATTTTGACGCGATTTTTTTTAATAGATAGAGTGATTGAGGAGGAAGGTTTATATGTATAATACTTTAATCCGGAGCGAAGCGAGGGCGGGTCGCTAGTGTTAGATAAGACATTAATGCTGGTGACTGTACAAACTTAAGAGGCCTTACGATACGATTTTTTTCCGGTTTTGCTTCTTTTAGTTATTATACAGTTAAAATATTGCTATTCAATAACTTTTAATGCACATCATGAAATATCATTTCAGTTATGATCGAATAAATGAGTTACGAATGAATAAGGTACTTTTTATGGTTATGGATTGAATTTAAACTGAAGTTTATTACTGTTGTTTTAATTTTATGAACGAGAGTTTTAAGTATCCAAAATAAAAAAATTGCCCATTTTCTATAAAGTGTGGTAAAACACCCAATTTTTAGACGACTTTTACAGCAATAAAGTGATTTTTTTTTGTAACTTTTAGACGTCAAAACGATTCGTGAATATGCGATATTCTAAACCTCTTACTGCATACTGCAAAATTTACGAAACAGTCGCCGGTTTCAGATCTATAAATCAAAATGAAATAATAAAAACAAAAAAGTACCTCATACATTCGTTGAAAATTGAAATTATCTTTAGCGCATTTAAATTTGTAGAAGTAAAGTATTTCAACTGTAAAATAACGTAAATCAGCGAAATCGACAAAATTTCGTATACTATAAAGCAAGACATCTTGTAAACATCTTTTTAGAGACAGATATTATATTCATTTAGGAGAACTCAAATCTTGAGAACAATTCAAGCGGAAACGAGTTTAATTGCAAAGTTAATTCAAACACCGCTGGAGTTATTCGATCTTATGCCTACTTTAATTATGAAGCAATTCACTCATTTATAATTACGCTGTACAATTATGAAATAACACGTAAATTGTGCAGAGACTAGTGAAGCGAATAATTGTGTTGACAAAACGCATTAAAATAAAAATATCATATTTGATAGTTGGGAAGAAGGAGTACTAATGGATAACATTAGAGGAATAAAAGTTTAAAGCGGTTTTTTAAAAAGACGTCGCTACGGCGGGCTTGAACCAAAATTTTTACCTAGAGTTAAGACTTAACCTAGAGTTGATCTGACAGATCTGGTATGAATCTGACAGGAGTTAAAATCTAACTCTGAGTTAATGATGACAACCCAGAGCGGTGCAAGTGGGCTTAATTATTTAATACCAATGTAGCAGTAATACTTTAAGTGACGGCTTGGTTATGCATGACAATAGTACCCAAACGGCAAAGCGATTGGAATTACAACATAGTTGTTTGCAGAACAGTCGCTTTAATGCCGTTGACAGATATGTGCAGCTGCTCCAAAAACCTGCAACAAAAAAGAAAAAATATACATAATACGCAGCACGTAACATATTATTACAATGAAATCAAACTGCTGATTCCAAACCACTCAAATAAATTGCCATTTATGCCTCATCAGGATTTCCCGTTCCCTGAACATTATTTTCCAAGGTTAATTTATTCAAAACTCTTTTGTCCTTCCGCAAGGCAAATAAATTATTAGGAAACGGACTTTTTCTTAGGGCATTCCCTATCCAAATTTATACCCAGTGAGGGGTTAGAATTTCACTAAGCGGATTTTATTAAAAAAGTTTTACCGTCCTTTGCACACGGTCACACCTGTAATTTGGTGTTTAACCGTGAAGAAGTTGAAAGGATTTTTAATTTTGCCGACCTTTCTCACGTGTCTAATGACGTTCCAAAAGGTTCGAGGGATAAAGGGGAATACTGAATAAGTGTGTCAAAGAGGTGTAAGAGGTGTGACTCATTAACCTCGTTATACTTGCCCTCGGATATTAGGAGCTAATCGCTTTGTATCATCTTTTATGTGTAAGACTTTTCTGGAAGTGTCAACATTTCTTTGATGAAAATTGCATTTTTGAAAATATTTTCATTAGTGATATACGTTTATCATGGATAAATATGATGATTAATAATGATGATGATGGCGTAGGGAGGGCAAATGAGCACACAGGCCACCTGATGGTAAGTGGGATCAGTGACCCATAAAAAATTGCATTATCAATACTACAATGTACAGATTGCAATACTAAGACCGAAAATGCATGGCAATTTTATTGTTTAGACAAGCATATTTTCTGTTAGTATGCCTTTTTCTTGTCATTTTGTATGAAATTTGAATTGTTATTTTGCCGTTTGTATTATTTTGTCGTAGACCATTTTTTACTCGTAGTTAATAAATAGTAACATTACATTACATAAAATCACGCCTTTATTCCCAGAGTAGGGTAGGCAGAGCTACAGAAATACCAACAACTCTAAAAAGACTTGTTTATAATTCTGTAACCACATTTTGCACAAACAGGCTAAGAAGTTTACTAGTGTATTAGTGACAGGTTGCAAGCCTGTCGCCTAACAGTACTACAAGCCCTAATTCCCTTAGTCGCCTCTTACGGCATCCACGGGAAGATATGGAGTGGCACTATTCTAACCCGGCAACCACAAGGGGTATAAATAGTTTTTGTTCGAAATTGCACTTACTATAAATGTTATGAGCTTTAACTTAGTAGAGCCAGAAATTTTATCATCCGACGGCTGTTATTTCTAGGTAATTATACAACGCGGATAGTCTAATTGATAGTGACCCTGCCTTAGAAGCAAGCTGTACCGGGTTCGATTCCCGGTAAGGGCAAATATTATTTTGCGTGGTGAGCGCGAGTATTTATTTCTGGGTTTTGTTAGTTTTTTATATATTGACGAAGTATTTCTTTATATAAGTATGTTTTACGTTATCTAGTAACCCATAGTACAAATCTAAAGTTTTTATTTGAGACCTAGAGTTAGGTCAGTTTGTGTGAAATTGTTCCCTTTGAATAAAATCACTATACATTTGTATAACCAGCGCACACAAGGTCGAAATCAGACGTTGTTAGTATATTTTTTATCGCAATTGTTTGCGTTTGTCTTAGGATACCATTTCTGTTATTCGTTGAAAATAACTAAGTCAGAAAAGAGCTTTTTGAAATAATTAGCCCGTTAGTACACAGTCAGGAGTGCGACAAACTGGTTACAGTCGTTTTAAAAGAAGACACAATCCGATATAGAACGTAAAGATTTGCTCCTCATCCGAAACGTTTTGGTAAAATTTGTATAAGTCTGTGAATCTTTCCTTTATGGAAATCATAAATAAAAGAAAGGCTCCAGAGGGTCTTGCTGACGCCATTATATGTAAGCCCGCCACTAAAGCATTTCCCTTGTATTATAATATTCACACTTCACTTCAGAAATTTACATTTTTAAAACATATTATTAGGGTTTCATCATATTTTTGTCTGTTTAACTTTGATCTCGTTGAATCTTATTTGCATTTGAATGTATAGAAAACGTAAACAACGGCGTTTTTCGACGTGAATATTAGTTCATTACACTATACATATAGCAACTCGCCCTCGCTTCGGTTTTCTGTACCTAAACCAGAATTTATTGTACATAAAAACCTTTTGTGAGAAAATATCTAACTGATATTGAAATTCACATCAAAATTCGTTGAAAGGGGGATAAGAGGAGTTAGGGAGGAAAGTGTCTGTGTTTTATACTAAACTACTATGTAATGGAGAAAGACGAGAATCGCTTCCATCCTAATAATATCCACCTGTACGCAGAAGGTTTTGCCAATAACAAACGTTAGTTGCACGTGGAGAGAGGAAAGAATGTCCCATTTTTCGAAACCAGTGTGATGACCAACCGCACGTAAGTTAAGTCTTTGCTGCTATAATATTAAGTGTCAAAACGATTAATCAGTGATGACCGGATGATTACATTATTTGAACTTTACAGGGGGCTCTTTTCTACTCGGTAAAATCATTATTGCCTTTCATACTTTATTATCAACATTACGATAGCTGTTATTTACTTGATAGCGGCCGAGTTACAAATACTACGTTAACATATTAGAGGCAATATAGTTTTTTATTAACTTGCAATGTGAGATCCTATCATTTCATAACCAATGTTTCATAATTATTCATTTCACAAACATATCATTTGACAACCCGCGTTATTTTTCGAAACTGTAAATAATTCTTTATTGATTTCAGGACCATCGTGTGGAACCCTAATGGTTATGTTAAATTAGTTTATAAAAGTTATGAAGTATTTGTAGTTACAGAAAAAAAGCGGGTTGGCAAATGAATAGGTTGCGAAACGATGCATTTGTCAAAGATTTGTCGTCGAAAAGGCAGAGAACCTTGCAATGTACTCGTATGTATGTTTGGGTCAAATCTTGCAATTCCTGGAGACCGATTGAGCCAGGGATCGTTACCGGTATTCTGACTACCGGTTTTAAATGAGGTATAACCGGTTATAATTTCATTCCGCTATTTATTGTGCTAAAACTCTGATTAGCGTTTTAATCAATACCGGTATTCAAGTATATTATCGGTTTAGCCTATTGACATCAATACCTCTATTTGATACTTTACCCCTAAAAATCAGTACCCCTAATTACCAGTACTTAATACCTGTCAGTGTCCATATACTCGTTTATTTGTCTCTGTAAATGTTTTCGTTGTTATTGCAATATACTTGGATACGCCTTAGACAAGTCTAAAATTACAGTTAATTACAGTCTAATTGCCATCTTTCTTATCAGGTACAATGAATAGCGTTATTGAATACAGTTATTTAATATCGTACTCGTAAATAGAGTATCCATAGCTATAAAAACAAAAGCGGAATGACAACAATACCTCTAATTCGAATATAGGTATTATTTATTTAGCGGTAATAATTTGACAATTCAAATACTGGTATTTAATAAAACCGGTTTTACAATCCCTGGATTGAGCTGAAATTTGGTATACCTACGTAACTTTGATGACATACAAGTGGGAAGGTGGCAACTGGGTCTCCGCTGTATAATACTTAACGGTGACCCACCGTTCGTTTGGTCTTGATAAGTAGTAAATGACTGCAAAAACAAGTACAGTCTGCACCAAAAGCTTGTCCCAAAAAATATTTTGTTGACAGAAACTTATTATCGAGTAGAATAGAGCCCTAGGTAAGAAGCTGACAATTATATCACTACCTATACAATACGGTTTTTTCAACATCTAAGCTTTAGTTTATTCTCCTACTGTACGAGTATTTTTTTTTGTATTGTATACAGGGCGCAGCAGATTGCGTGAACTGTGAAGTATTTTATACTCAACTCTAACAACTCCCTGTATCCTACATAAGCACCTATTAACAAAGAAATAAGCAAAAAAAATGCTCATGTGCAACGACATTAAATTCCACATTTAACATCGCTGCAAGCACTAAGTGTCCTCTACATTGCACCCCTATTACGGGTGTGCGCTTGGCGCAAGTTGCATCCGAATGCTGTAAATGTTTATGCGAATTGCCTTTAGAAATGTACCTGAAGCCTGAAGCCTGGCCAACTTTGGCCGCGACTTCTGCCGTGTCAAGTCTTCCGCTAGTTTGGCTAACGTGAGGTTAGTACTGTCGACAGCTGAGTACTACATTTGATGTTTTTTTATGTAAAAATGTCGTACGTTATCAAAATGTGGGTGTATATTTGTTTGCCTAGTTAGTAGTGACCCTGCCTATGCCGGTCAAGGCAAATATTTGTGTGAAAAGTGTGAATATTTGTGGCTGAGTTTTGGGTGTTTTCTCTGTATATACTATACTACTCATAGTAGGTACAAGCCTAGAACTTAGTTTGGGATTAGGACAATTTGTGTGAGATTGTCCCCCGATATTTATTTATTATATATTTTATACAAGCCAATACCAAATTTCTTTAAAAAAAAAACTAGCTGCTGACGATGAAACTTTTGTACTTATGGTTCTGATGCTGGTATGAGGAGGAGTAGTACATACTCGTACTCAGTAGTACAATTTAGGTGAAGAAGGTGTCGTTGGTTACTTTTAATGGTGCAGCGATAAGTCTGTGCCGGTTGGGCGTAATATATTTTCTGGCAGTTGTTTTCCATATTATTTACCGAAACGGTATTCTGTGTTAAACGAAACCCATTTCATAAGTATTTATGATTAAATGCGTACGTTTACGACATGAATGCATTTACTCTAGAATTTAAGTGTGAAAAGGTAAAAAATTTAGTTCACTGTTGGAATTTTCACGGGGCTTTTCTGAAATCCTAAAAGTGTTAAAGTGCCGTAACAGTTTGCCTATACGCGTAACCTGATGATATAAATCTATATCCGGATAAACGGTGCAAGAGCACTCGAGTCTTTTATTCAAACTCCGATAGTGCTCGCTGTAGCTGCGATCATCCTGTATCTGTTAAACCGCTTATCGTATCGCCAGCGGCATTTCTAAATCGTTATTTCTGAAAAAAAACATGCTATTTGTAACTATTTAATTAAAAAAGTAATAATAAAAGCTTGAATGTGGCTTTTTCTAGCTAAATAATCAAGTTACCAAATGGAGTGGATCTTTGAAGTCGCAATATATTTTTAAATTACACTTGGTACTTTTGTTTTTTTTATTACTTAAGTGGATTTGTTCTTTTGTTTTATTTTATTTAAAGCCAAATATTATGATCCTACACTTATAATTTTATTTCTATATCGTACAATTCAAAATAATTTACAACGAACCAGTAATTTATGAATCTGAAGGGCCACGGCCTTTAAAAGGAATTCATGCAAAAGACTTAATCACAGTAATGTTTATAAAATAGGGGTATCTTTCACAACAAACGTTTATTAACAATAAATAATAATTTCTGTTTTTCTGTTACCCCTACACAGAAAGTTCGCAACAAATGTCGAACTACATTTTAGTAGTCGCTGTGAACGAGGCAAGTAAATAATTACACTTCGTTGGGGTCTCTTAACACTGCTATTACAACTACAATGCGGCCGCGTTTCATTTCTGATTTATAATTTTATTTTCTTACACTGAGTACAGTTACATAAACAAAATAAAGTTAAACTTAGTTTGACATAACTAGTTCCTTTTTAAGTTTCCGAAGTCAACAAGGTACCCTTGTAGTTTCGCCGTGACCGTCTATCCCCCCCCCCCCCCCTTCAGCCAGAATCACAAGTAATGAAAAGTGGCATTGCTTTTGTACGGGAGAACAAGGGCACAATGTATAATGTGATTAAAGGGGCAATTGTGCCCTTATAATACCGAAGGAGCGAATTATAAACAATTTAAAAGGAAAACTATCACAACTAAGCAAACCTGGTTGGTTCTTGAGATACAAGCGATGAAAGTGTTTATACCTACTAAAAATTATCTAAGACGGCAGGTGGTTCATTCTTGGTGTTTTTGTGTTTGTAGTACCTACTTAACGGCTGTGGAACGCTACACTAAGCATGGTTCGACATGCTCTTGCCCGGTTTTTAAAGTGTGCATGGGAGTCGTCACAAAGGATCATTTATTTTATCGTCATTACTATCGATATTGACGACACGCTAGCCTAGTTGGTAGTGACCCTGCCTTCGAAGCTAGGGATCCTGGGTTCAAATCCCGGTAGGGGCAGATATTTGTGTGATGAGCACGAGTATATGTTCCTGAGTCTTGGCTGTTTTCTATGTATTGAAGTATACATTTTTCTTTATAAGTACGTTTTATCGTTGTCTAGTACCCATAGTACAAGCCTAAGTTTGGGACTTGGTTAATTTATGTACATTATCCTGTGATTTATTGATTATTTTTTATTATTATGTCTGAGTACGGCCGTTAGTACTATACACTATTTGTTTAGTTACTTAAATGAATGTAAACAATCCAAACCACGTGACTGTTAAACAGCCAATCAAAACCGTTCTTTAAAACTTTGCTTTACACCGTTATACCTACTTCTACTGGCTATTTATTATGAACAATAAAGTTACGTTCTAACGGTATTTATTTAATTGAAAGGTATACGTGTTGTAGATATAAATTATCAAAATCAATGATCCTTTCGATCTGAATCATAAAACACGACTTAATTGTTTTGTCATGTTTGACCAGTTCGATTCACGGTTAAGGCAGACGAATTTTCAAAAATAACCTCGATCCGATTAAAAAAATAAGTTATCGAAAAAGCGACGATCATAATAATTGGAAACTCGGCTGTTGGAAATGAAATAATGGAGAGTAAAGTATTTCCACGTCGTTTTACACCGATTTTTTATAATAAAATCAGTTGGAGCGTTTAATATAAAGTCGTTAAGACTTTATTGCCAGCAACAACGTCCGGAAAATTGAACATTTTTGCAGCGGAAACTGTTATTGTTTTTTGTATATTACAAAAGGAAACCTTGATATTTTTTTACTGTGAATGTGATCCTTAATGAGTATTTAGTAGTACATATTTAGCAGCAGTATACAACAACATCAAAATACCGCCGCTGTTAGACGTCGGTTTTCTCTCAAGAAGCCTCAACATCCAGGATAAAAATAGGATATTTATTTGTATTTTTAAGTTGTTTAATTCAGTTTGCACCGCCTACGCCTACCTATTTCTATTGTATATTTTTAACCATCTCTCTTTATAAGGATGCCTGGAGAGATCTCTATTTAGCGAAAAAACCGCCTGTTGACTCACTATAATATTTATAATTTGTATATCGGTTTCTGGATGTATGTTCAGTTCAATAAAGTGTTTTGTATTGTATTGTTTCATACCTGGGGGTAGGTAAACTGATAGAAATGCGCAAATTATACCGATAATTAAAAGCTAAACTTTATTAACGCACTCACTTAACCGTTACAAACAATAATCGCTGAATAAGCTTCAAATACTTAGATGATCGCTCGGTTCGCTCTTGTTTGCACTGTTTGCTGTCCTAGTAAGGAATGTTCAACACCGTGAGCGCTTCGACTTTTATACTCTCAATCCCCGGTCGTTCGAGAATGCCTTCTGGAATTACCGATGAACGTTGACCTGCCGTAGACAATCTAGAGAATTCGTACTGGAAGGTCCTACACCTTGCGACCTTGTTTACAATCGCGATGTCTTTGGCTCACGGGTCTGGAATATTCCACGTTTTGTCGTTTTTCTACGCGTCTTCAGACGACCATTTCACTGAGAACAGGGATTCGATTGTAAGTGTTGTAATGATTAAAATTAAGTCAAAATGGTCTTGCTTACGAATGGGTGGGGGTAGACGTATTTCAAAATCATAGGCGTGAGGAAAAATTACATCCTTTTAGAAATCGGTGATAGTCGGCCATTTCGGTGAGCTTTAGTCACCGGATAAAGTTTTATAACTCGACTCAAAGATTATCTATACAGCCCACAGTCATATTATATGAAACTTTGCAAAAATGTAACTTGTGACATAAATTTCAAGGAAAAAAGGATAAGTTTTAAAGTGGCAATTAACACGCCTGACGCCATTTTAAATTAATTACGCTCTTAATTACGTTTCATGATTAAAACCTTCGCCTATTACACACACATGACCAGCATGTTACTACGATTACGTGGCTGGCAGACAAACTGCCTAATAGATGAAACGAACCCATACAAGTTACAAAATTAATCTAATTTAAGTAATTAAAGTAGCTAATTGGACAAATTTCATGAGGCCGTAATTTTTACCCCCTTTTAGCTGTAATTACAAGCGTTGGAAATCTAACTAAGCCTATAATTGACAAAACCATGTTAACGACCAATTTTTCTACTGTTTTGATAAAGTAAGCGTTGATTTTTGATCTATCTTTTGTATCGAATTGCTAAAACTAAAAGGGGAAACTTTGGCTATTGTAAATAAATACGACCGGATACCTGAGGTTGGGATATGCCGTATTTTTAAACAGCCTCTATAAAAATAGAGGAGATCATTTATTCGATTGTATATTTTTTACTAACGGTCATGCATAGTTACAATGTAGTAAACTACAAAATCCACTTCAAGCATGAATTAATTACCTAAATGACTTCTTTTTGTGAAAAAATTGAGCCCTCGCCAAATTTCTGCATTTAAATCGACTGAAAACCTTTCCGCATACTCGTATAAGTAATTGCAAAGGTTCGCAATTGGATCGCCCACTGAAAGTAGTAATTGACAGCCTTATAAACCTGTCAGCAGCGCCCAAATTACAGTCACCCGCGTCATCCCGCACTTAAGTTGACTTAGGACAATTTATTGAGGCCCATTTTATAACGGGGCTGATGCATGGACCAAGCGGCTGCTCAGACTATGGAACCAGGGGGCATCGTCAAGATGGATAATGATAAGTTAGCGATTTTTGAAAATCTATAAAACGTATAGGATTGTAGCTGAAGCCATAGCCAAGATACATTACGCTAACTAGCGTTTCTATTCGTTTTGTTCTAAACCAATCGCGTCACTGGTAAATCACGTCACTCTTCGTATCACGTGAGATGCCAGTGACGCGATTGGTTATAAAACAAAACGAATAGAAGGGTCATACACACTCTTAAAAACAAAAGTTGTCTCTCCTGTGGTCAATAGTTAAAAGCTTGTGTGCATATAAGTTATGTTTTTATATGATAGGTCTAAAGCAGTTCTGACAGCGTTTTTGCGGGAATGGACTTAACCAGTAAATTGGGCCTTAAAAACGTTAACTTTCGGTGTGTCCACAGGAAAGACGGTAACCTAAATCTGTGTATGACCCAGAAACGCTAGTTAGCGTAACGCATCTTGGCTAGGGCCGATGATGACAGAGCGCGTCGACCACTCATTGACATGTCAACTTCATACATTTCGAGCCGATAGAAAACAGAAACGTTTGGATATTGGCTAGGCCTACGCGTACTCTGCCGTCCTAATTTAAAAGGCCAGATGTCAAAAGCACGATTTTTACTTTTTAACAATTTCTTAAATAAATCTTTATAAATTTAAGTATCTAATTATTTTTTATTGTTTTGTTTATTTGAAATAATCCTACAAATGCATAATTTTTTAAACGTGCCCTGAAATGAAACTTATTATCGCCCATTTCTCAAAACCTATGAAACTGACATGCGTCTTTTTCAATTAGGACGGCAGTTAACTGAGATCATGGATTCAAATAGTTGTAAGTTGCGTTACGTTAGTTATGATACAATTTATAGGCAAACGTATGCGGTTTTCATCTGTTTCTTTAATTCGTTACGTCATTTTGACTTGGGACATGTGTTTCGTGTTCAAGAAATAATGTAGAATTAATGGTGATGTATCCAATTTATTTATTTAGGATATATCGCCTCATCTAATTACAATGATTTTTACACATAAATTAAGGGTAATAAACAGTTCGCAAATTAGTGTACCTACGTGCATGCGCAGGTTTGTACGTGGGTGTAATCGAATTAGAATCCATCAGTTTCAATGATTTGTATAAACATACATTCAAACAGACGCGATGGGGACCTTTCATTTCTAAAATGTAAGTGGTGATGCTATTTAGCAATTTTGAGGTATTCAGCAATCTTAAAATTAAGTAAGTCAATGACGTTTAAAACTAAATTGCACTGCAAGAGAGTTCTAGACCTCTCGCTAGTGCATTCTCTTGCAATCTTAAAGTTTACCCCTCGAAAAAATAACCAGAGACGAGAGCGAGACGGTTCCGCACTTGATACTTCTGTTTTCATTAACTGCGGAACTAGTTTGTACTTCAAATATTAACAGCAACCTGTATAATATTTAAGCAAACAATTGGGCTACAAAAATATATAAGTTTACATATTACGAGCAAAGGTAGTGAGTGATAACTCAATTGAGTCTGTTTCTGTTATTACCAAAAAAATAACTCGAATAAATACAAAGCTATAATATGTAGTTAAGTGTAGTGTTTTAATAACTGAATAAATGTTTTTTATTATTCTTATTCTTATAAATATACTTATAAAATCGCATCTTTCACTACCAGACTGTTATTCCTTAATTACTCGTACATTACCCGATGCTCTTACGGTGAAGGAAAAACATCAAAGGAAACCTGCACATTCGAACAGCTGAGTGTGTAAGAGGGTAATTGCACAAAAGAAGGGTCGAAGTGTATCCGAAAGGGACCACCTGTAAGATAAGATACGAAAATGTTGACGACACGCTAGCCTAGTTGGTAGTGAACCTGCTTTCGAAGCTAGGGGTCCTGGGTTGAAATCCCAGTAAGGGCAGATATTTGTGTGATGAGCACGAGTGTTTATTCCTGAGTCTTGGATGTTTTCTATGTATTTAAGTATATAATTCTCTATATATAAGAAATATTATCGTTGTCTAGTACCCATATTACAAGCCTAGAGCTTAGTTTGGGACTAGGTCAATTTGTGTGAGATTGTCCTGTGATATTCGTGATACTTATTTTAATGGTATTCCTAATATAAACTCTATATTAGAAACTTAAATGTATTAACATCGACACATAAAGTTTATTAATAAAATCGGGTTCCTTCTCTTCCGGATGCATATCCACACATTCATGGCAATTTTGACTCAAATAAATGGTTTAATAAACGTCTTTATCGTTTTACCATATCAGAGCGCGTTTCATGGCACCCTAACTCACCGGCGGGTAATAAAACTAATATCTTGAATGAATTTACCCGACTATATTTCAAAGGTTCCAAATTATCTTCTAAAGAAGTATTCGGCCACATTTCCGACCTTTGACCGCTATGCGTTACCCGCAAACAGTTATAGAGACGCCATTTCGTACCGAGGTCAGTTAATTGATTCTTTGAAAGACGCGGGATTTCATATTTCATATCATTTATTGCACTCATGTAAGTATAAAAGTATTATTCTAATAATTACAGTTTAACATGAACTCTGTAATTGCACAGCATTATAGGAACTTGATAATAGTTACAATTTCAGAGGTAGTAAGTATTATATTAACATGATTTCATTATCTTATTAAGATTAGTAGACATTTTATTTATATGTCATTTACTTAAGTCTCGACTCCACTCCCCATTCATATCATTGAACAACTCATCTAACAAGTAATAAGCTTTCCTTATTAGATACGTCTTTATTGTATTATTAAATATTTTGTAATGTTATTTAACTTTTGGTTTATAAAGGTCAAGTTATCCTAGACATTATTAAAAGATAACTCAAGTTATTTTTAATACTTAGAAATTTTAAGATTTAAAAGATTCCGTGCTTCTAGGAAAACTTGAGTCTTCAACTATGTAAAGTGTACTGGACATTTTTTTTTTGCAGAACGAGGTTTATAGACGTTTGTCAAAATGTCTTGCTTCTGCTCTCTTTAAATTGTAAAAGTAACAAAAAAAATAGCACTTTTTTATTTCCTTGAAACTGTTAAAAGCCCTTTAAAGGAATAATAATACAATTTAACAACGGGCAGTAAAAGTTAACTGGATTGCTCCACTCAATATAACATTTATAGGGAATTGTTAGAATTCGTTGTACGTTCGTATTTCACCACGGCTAAGGTACTACCTAGTCTCAGGGAGGCAATTTTTTAATCTCACCAACGCATAATGACTAACTTTAAAATCAATTTGTGCAGCGATTTAATCTACGAGTAGACCCACCTTTTTTGGTATGATAAAGGCGTTATGATACGGTATCCAAAAGGAGGGCCCGCTCGTTGATAAAATCGCTATATTAATTAATTTTAATGTTGGTCATTTCAGCAGCCCAAGCCACACTGTGCTTGCGTAGGGACTACTAAATTATACAAGTATTTTATTCAACAGTTTTGTCATTTTTGTATTTTACTCAACCCATTTGAAAGCTGGGGATTTATTTTACTTTGTATATCTTCACCTATTGTTATTGTATGTATTTTTTTAATTTGTCTCCGTTACTGTGAAGTAAATAAGAAATATCATAACGTTGATAATCGGAGTAATTTTTGTTTTTGTTTTTGTTTTGCACGATTTAAATGGATTCACTGAAAATCAGCGTCGAGGCACATCATGCCTTGACACATGCTGAGTGGACTCTTTTTTGAGACCACCCTTAACTGTATTACGTACCTATTTTTTATTCTTTTCTAGTTTTAAGCATGTTGTAATGTTTTTGGGTTGTGTTTCAAATAAATCTTTATTCATTCATTCATTCATTCATTCATAAAGCCATTGTAGAGAAGGCCCCTAATAACCTAAGGAAGCATATTTTTTTTTAAATTTCACGTAACTTAACTTCCTTGGACTTGATAATAAACAACCAAATTGAAATATTTACATCCACGAAATGTTATCACGTTTTCGACGGCAAGTTATTTTAAAATTCTGTGCACCGCAGTCGTAAACAAACAATTGTCGCAACGTGACATAAACAAATGCAATACGTCTAGCACAGAGACACTGGCAGTCTTCATTTCCAAAGGAAAACACTCCGACGTGAAACTAAAATATACAGAGAGTTCATATCGTATGTGATGAATAATGACAAAACATGAGTAACAGACATGTTATTTTTGTTTGAACTTTCTTTTCTCTTTTTTGTGATAATGTATGAATGCGTAAACAATAGTAATTTAATATGGAATGGGCAAACTTCGTTTCCGAATTCGTACACATTAGCATCTATACAAAGTTGGGAACACCCTACAATTACGAATACCCCTTTTTATCAATTCTGCAAATGCTACCTAAGCCCATCCCATGCATAATTGGCTATTAGTTCGTAAATTTAGGTAAGAGCTTGGGCAATAAAAAGTCTTTAATCGAAAATTTTACGTTCGGAGTTAAATTTAAAATTTGGCACTATGACTCTTCGGGATAATGTGATTGGCAAACAAAACTATGACAGGCTTTGTCTATGGCTGTATTCTCCAAGTAAATATGATTTTTAAGTGATAACTTAAGTGTTGCTCTCTTAAGTCCCATATATTTTTTAAATTGTTGTTTTCTTGAGTAATACAATGGTCATATCAAACCCTATTGAGTAAAGAAGTTGTTGATTAGGAGATGACAAATTCATTAATATTTTATTTTATTACGTGTACAAGTATGTTCCTAAGAATGTTAAAAATGTTTCCTCATTAATAAATATTTGCAAGCATTATATATTTCCAGTTCAATATATTCTCACTTTCTGAAAAATTACATTTAAGTAGGTACCATTGTGGACAGAACACTCGTATCTACTTAGCTTTCTTTATTCAGTTCTGTAATTTGAAAAATGTTTACTTTTCTAAAACCGATCTCGTGTTCGATTCCAGTAAAATCGAACTTATTTGAATTTCTAGTAGTGTTGGATAAATAACTTACTTGCCTAAATTAAACGTCTAACGCTGCAAAAATAGGGATATTTACACTGAGTCTTCGACCTAACGGATGAAAGCCTGAACCCTGGTTATTGCTTACATTTTTTTTCCATAGTATTATGTCATATGGTATTTTACTGTGGGGTAGTGCTGCTGATGTAAATAGCATCTTTGTTCTGCAGAAGAGGGATATTCGTGCTGTCTACAAGATGGGCCAGAGAGACTCGCTTAGAGATAAGTTAAAAGAGATTAATATATTGACCATGCACAGTCAATACATTTATGAAAACATTATGTATGTTCATAAAAACATCGCTAAATTTAGAAAGAACTGTGACATACATAATGTTAATACCAGAAATAAATATAAGCTCGCAGTGCCCTTCACACGGCTCCATAAAATAAAAAACTCTTTTATGGGTAATAGTATTAGGTTCTATAATAAGCTCCCAAGTAATGTTACTGAACTATCAGTAAATAAATTTAAGAGTTACGTTAAGCGTAAACTAATTTCTAAAGCATATTATAGTATTAAAGACTATATTAATGATAACAATGCTTGGGACTGAATTGCTTGTAATAAAATGTTTAGTCCTTACGACAAAAGGTTGCGAACGTCGAAAAAAAAAAGACATCCGACAGAGTTTCTTACAGGTTCTTCTCTGATCGGTCGCGATTTGAACCTGCAGTCAATTTAGGCTAAGTCGCTACTATGACGTTTCAAAAGAGTTTATTATTTGTAAACCTACTTGAATAAAGATTATTCTGATTCTGATTCTGATTCATTGTAAAGGGTTACCCGAATACATTTAGAATCCGTAAAACCTGGCTAACTAAACGACGAGTGAGTGTAATTTCTTATCCCATAGTAAGTCCCACGCCCTGTATCAAAAATCAAGACTGCTCACCGAATTAATAATAGCAAATTCAACCGATACAGGTTGTTTCGAACTCTCTAACTGAATTAATGTAACCGAAAATTAAAAGTGGTTTAAAAAAATCATTTGTACTTTTGCACAAGTTTCCAGCGCACTTATTGAATATTTTAACAGCAAACAAATAAAATTATAATGATGTATAAGAGAACCTAACAAATCCCCAAAATTGAGGTAGTAAGTTATTAAAAAAAACCTTAATACTACCACGCGTCGGACGATAATCATTGCTAGGCGATAAAAAAACATTAACTGTGGGAAAAATCATCCTGTACGTGGTGTAGACGCCTTGAGTATTTACCGAGCTAAATCCGGCGATCTCTAATTTCTGAGTAAAACCAACCCTCGACTAGCACTCAAGTAAATCGCAATTGAGGTAATCCTTCTTAAGCCTGACTCGTGTAAGGAAGTCAAGAACAGACCTAGCAACTACGAAATCGCTCCCAAAAACTAGCTCCCACATCCGGCCGAATAATAGCTTTGTACAACCAAGCACACAGCTTTCCAACCACAACCCTTTAACATATTTGAATAGTGTTATTTTCGAGAAAAGAGGTAAAGGATGACCTACGACAAGATGGGCCGAGGACCTTAAATATTTCGCTGGTCCAAACTGGCTACACAAAGCCCGAGATCGCACAGTTGGATGAGGCCAGGTTTTGGAGGTCTTCACGTGTGAAGACGGGATTCTTGCATTATTATTTTATATCTACTTTAATACATCAGTTTTTAATGATAAAACTATGTAAAAATTACTAACGAATCTTTCATTGTCATCTTTATTTAAATTCTTTTAATACTGTTATTTTAAGTCGTTTGTGAGCTGTGCGGGGCGTTGTTCATACACGAAGCATTGTTCCCTGTTTCACCTTTGTCTATGTAAATGAGCCTGAGCTCACTAAGTCGCTCGCTCAGCTCGTTCAACAATGGGCCTAGTGAAGATTTAAATGTTAACAAACTTGTCGTGTCACGTCCGTATTATGGTACAAGTATAATTTCTATTAAATTATTGTGTCAAAATGGCGTCTAATCGGCATTGGGTGTTGTTTTGTTAAATACACGAGGCCGGGGCCAGGCAGTAAGGATAAGGCATTGAAATCCTTTCTCCATAGAACGGTGTCACAGTGACATTATTAAACAATTTGTTTGACACTCCTTACAACTTCAATCATAACGTCACTTTAACACAGTTCTATATTTAGTCAGGGTTTCATTAGGCTGATAGTAGATAATAACAAGTACTTATAGTAGTCAACATTTATAATAAGTAATATCTTTATCTATCTCAAGTTCGCGAAACCGCTGACGAATGGCGCCACGTGTTTATAATGCAGAAGGGTATTTTTCAAAGAAATTGTATCTAGGTAATTAAGGACTGAAATTAAGTTACAGTAACTTTTTACATGTGACTAACGAAAATTAACAATATAAATGGACGACTAATTTTCGTTACTCATATGTAAAAGTTACCGTAACTTAATTTCAGTCCTTAATTAGGTACAATTTCTTTGAAAAATACCCAGAAAAGAGCTATATGTATCATCTCTCGCGCACTGTCATGCACATCAGCACGACCGTTACTCATTTAACAACGAATATTAACACTTCCATCTCAGTTAATCTTTAACATCGCTAGATATGTAAGGGAAAATAGTGACGCTTTTCTTGTGAAGCTAAACCGTTACCATTGAAGCATACACCTATATGTAACGGGGAATAAAAAATATACTATGTGTTTGCTGTGAACGATTAGCAGAAGCTAATGATTGTTGAAAGCAACTTCTCTAGCCCCACAGTTATGAAAGGATTACGGAAGAAGTTGGGCGTTTTCCAAAAAAAGTGTATATCGTTAAAGACAAAAGTTAAGAAAATTTTACTTTTCCATTTCGTCACGAAAATCAACGTATGTAAAATGTATGGCTAATTTTCGTGACGAAATGGAAAAATTAAAATTTTCTTAACTTTTGTCCTTAACGATGTACACTTTTTTTGGAAAACGCCCAGTTATAAATTATCAAGATGCTGTAAGTATAGTGATTAATAATAAACATAATATCTTACATCCAAACGGGACGTAGGAGAACTTAATTTGAAACAGCTTGTTACTTTATAGTTATAATATTATTAGATAATTATTTAATATATTCTTGCAATAGTAGCAAATGAATAAAACGGCACAATGCATGGTATAGTACAATATTGCTGTATATAAAAGGCACTCCATTCCGAACATTTAGCTACGCATTTGGAATACGCCTGTCTCACAAACGTTTCCTCTGTATTCATGAAGCAATTAAAATTGCCGAAACAACAGGCTGTTCCATGTAATTCCCTAAATATTCAAAAGTTAATGTACAGGTGAAAAATTGTCATGCTGGAATTTACCACAAAGTGACGTTACACGGTAAAGCACAATATTAAAAATGTGTGTTATGTTTATGTAATACATTCTTTTTTATTTAACCCGTCCAAATGCTGAAATTTAACAGAAAGTTTTGTATTTTTGTTGTAATATAACGTTTGTTTATTCAAAGAGAAGACAGAAAAATAGTTAAAACATAAGTACTTAACTAAAACTAAATACCAACATGAAATAAATTAACTTATTCTTAATAACTATGATATGGACAAATGTCCCCTAGGTCACTGCCACCGGGAATGGTACCCATAATGCTGGAGGCATTTCCTCGTTGCATAGCCGTTGGCCGAGGAAAGAGCCAGCCCTGCGGTCACCTGAGGGACGAATCAGTTTATTTTTAATCCATAATAAGATTTCGCACCTCCGGGCCCCACGGTCTAAGAGTTTCTACAGCAAAAGCCGCAAATATGCAATTATCAGCTATATTTGCATATTTGCGGCGTTTTGCTGATTCTGCCGCGGTAGCCGCAGCACCTGCCTTCAGAACCGTAGCGCCGAGGTGGGATGGTGTAAGAGTATCCGAACAAGTGGCATCCCACACTAAAGGCAGTTCCATTTCCCACGGCATGAGAGTCATTCATGATAGAAATGGAATTTCAAACAACCATGCAAACAATATTGCTCAGTACACAATTTAGTTAGTTAGGTCATTGTACTTTCCGAGTGCGTGATGTATAATCAACAGGATCATATTTATTCAGTACTAACAGTTGCCAGTAAGTCCGTCCGCGTTGAAATCGCTATTCTATAAAATCGCTACAAAAAGTATTCTTTGTTATTTTCCGCGACCTTAGTTAGCAGCAAATATCATCAAAATCGTTTCAGCGGCTTAACCGTGAAAGAAGGAAAAACAAACTAACACTCTTTCGCATTTATTCATCACCTTCGAGCTCACTCGAGGGGTAAAGCGGGTAAGCCGAAAATGCACGCACTTAAATGTGGTTTTTACGTTCTTACGGGATGACTTCATCTTACCGGTTAATGTTTGGTGCGTTGAATTCAAGAACTATTTGCTGAAGAGAATCTCACCTACGTACTTGGTACATAAAAATCCAGTTACACCTTCATTAATTAATTTAGTTTGAAATCTTTCTACCTTTACGAATATTGGCAGAAATTCCTCTGCAGCTTTGAAATTGTAGTTTTTTCTGTAAAATTTACGTGAGTATAAGTAACTATTATGTAATAGGATGTACGATCCCAGGAGATATCATAATCAACTTAAGCATAGCAGATGAGATGACAGTTCTTTTGATGAAGCCCATTAGCGTTATGACAATGCGAAGATGTATTTTACCTGGAAGAGTCTGAACAAAAGTGACGCTTAGCTACTGTAATTTAAAGTATTTACTGCAGCCCCGTGTTACTCTAAAAAGACTTGTTGATAATTCTGTAACCACATTTTGCAGAATCAGGCCAAGAAGTTTACTAGTATATTAGTGACAGGTTGCAAGCCCATCGCCTAACAGTACTAGAAGCCCTTATTCCCTTAGTCGCCTCTTACGACATCCACGAGAAGACATGGAGTGGCACTATTCTAACCCGGCAACCACACGGACGCCTTACTATATAATTATGCAATAATATTGAAACTATGATGCTTCCATATAATGTTTGGCATGCAAGTCAGATAGATGCGGCGCGCCATAATTCTTCGCCGGGTGGACACATAAAAAGAAATATCATCTCCCTAATGGATTGTTTGCGAGTTCGCCGTGCGGCGGGCACGCATTTTTACTCTCGCATGGTTCAGATTTTGTGTATCTACCTACAATTAGGTTATCATTTTTTTAACCACTCACTTTTCAACTCAATGGACGAATTATTAACTGGCGAGTTAAAGTAGTCCTGTCAGAGCTTACAAACAACACTTTAGGTTGTGTAAGCAGGCCTAAGCACATAGAACAAATACATACATACATACATACATAACATCACGCCTTCTTTCCTAAAGTGGTGCAGGCAGAGCTACAGAAATGCCAACAACTTTAACAAGACTTGTAAATAATTCTGCAAACACATTTTGCACAAACAGGCAAATATTTACAAGTGTATTAGTACCAGGCAGCAAGCCCATCGCCTAACAATACTTCAAGCCCTTATTCCATTAGTCGCCTCTTACAACCTCCACGGGAAGACATGAAGTGACATTATCTAAACCCTACTACTGTTTGTAAGAACAAAGTTTAAAGGAAAACTAGTAGCCTTAATTGGTTTTTGAGATACAGGCAGCTAAAGTATTTAGTTATACCTACTAAAAATTGTCTAAGATAGTACCAAATAACTTTAAATAGATAATTCGTTCATAGCTTCGAGATAGTTTTTGGTGTTTGTAGTAACCGCGTCGGAAACCTACACTGGGCATTGGTCTGACATACTCAGCCCGGTTTAATATAACAATAACACCATCAGGTGATGATAGGTGACAGTTGACCATTCAATATACATTGCAAAGTGAACAAGTTTTCACATCAGTGGGATTCATATAAGCTGCGCCATGAACAGTGAATTGGCAGGATGGTGAAATAGAGGCCACGTATTGATGTGTTAAGTTTGGGTAACACAGTTATAAGTTATAAATATTATTTGATAAATGTTTAGGTACCTAAGAAAGCCTGCATTGCATGCACAGCATGAATTTTAGTTGACTTTATAATTGGATACAAAATGTTTCAGTGCTTACCTATTTATTTAATTTAATCTTCAGGTGAGGAAAAATGTAAGTTAAACGTTTACAAGTAAAACCATTTAATAATGCTTCCTCAAATTTATGTAGGTACACACTTTTAACAAACTTATTTATTTTAACCGTAATCGAGTTTCTTACGTCTGTAGCATACTGCCTTGAAACCGAAACAAGCGAACCGAAACCGAAATATTGCGATAAAGTTTAATTTTGATTAAACAATTTGGATTCGGTCCGCTTCCGTTTCGCTTTCACGCCAGTAGTGTCCTACGACCACAAAATCATTTAATTGTAATGTATTTTTATTTATATGGAATATGTAGTGTGTTAAGAAATATTGACTTTGACATTTTCAAGTAGTATGAATTCAATAAAGAATAAATTAATTCAATATTTTGTGAACAATCTTCATATATGATTTTTTTTTCGGGTGTGGGTCCAGGTGCCGGTTGGCATAGTTATTGCGTACAGTAGTACTTGGTGGCCTGTAGGTAGTAGTTATTATAAATTAATTTGTTTTTCTCTCTCTCTCTCTCACTGTTTAAACCTTTAAGTTAGGCTTATTCTTTTTCATAATACTTAATTGCTAAATGTGAGAACCTGTAATTTACTATGTTTTATTAGTATAGTTTTTTTTTTTTGTAAAGCTGTTGGTTTTCCATGGATTAATAAATACATAAATATAGAAATTAGTTAACTATTAATAAAGCCAGTTAATTAAACGCACCCGTCATAACCCACGTACGTTGATTAATGTAAAGAAAGCGAACGAGGTATGTTTGGACCGGTTCACCTGGCGTTCTATAGTCTCTGCCTTCCCCATTGGTAGACCGACGTGACGTTATGTATGATTATCTATACTAATATGATAAAACTGAAGAATTTATTTGTTTATTTGCTTAAACGCGCTAATCTCAGGAACTACTGGTCCGATTTAAAAAATCTTTCAATTTTAGATTTGACGACACGCTAGCTTAGTTGGTAGTGAGCCTTTGAAGCTAGGGGTCCTGGGTTCAAATCCCGGTAAGGGCAGATATTTGTGTGATGAGCTCGAGTATTTGTTTCTGAGGCTTGGATTTTTTCTATGTATTTAAGTATATATTTCTCTATATATACCCATACAATACAATACAATACAAATATTCTTTATTGAACACCACAAACAAATACAGCATGAAAAGTAAAATACAAATAAAAAGTTACTAAGCGAGTCAATAGGCGGTCTTAGTACAAGCCTAGAGCTTAGTTTGGGACTAGGTAAATTTGTGTGACATTGTCCTGTAATTTATTATTATTTATTAGATAACCCATTTATCGAGGAAGGCTATAAGCTATATATCATCACGCTAAGACTAATGGAACAGAGCACCAATGAAGAATGTTTCAAAATCGGGACGTTTTTCTTCCTTTTGAGAGCTTCCGCTGCGTGCGCTGCGTAAACGGTTAAATTTACGCAAAAATTAGGTAGAACAGAATTGTTGCCCTTTAAAGTTCTAAAAAAAAGTCCGCGACAGCATAAAATTACGTATTATTTTAAAATATTTTCACCTTCTAGTCGCGGGTTAAAGTTAACCAACCAAAGTAACTATTCCACGCCGACGAAGTCGCGGCAGAAGCTAGTATTTGTAATCACGTGCTCGAAAACGGCTTTGACAATATCGATGAAATTTCAATTACAAGTATTGGGGTTGACGGGGGTGAAAAATGTATCTATCAAGTGGTCATCTTCAGGAAAATTCGGTTTCAACCAAGTTTCAGTCGCAGTCAGCCCGAGCAACGTTCAGTCACCCTGGTACTTACGGAACCCATGTAATAAGTTTAAATAGACAAAACTTTAAAACTACCCTTGCTCATCCATTTTCAAACTAAATACCGTTTTAAAAGTATGGTACTCTTCTTAACGAAATCCTTAAAACACCATTTTAAGTTAAACATCAATTTAATTAGGGGATGTCTGAAAACCTTAGCGTTTTTTAATTAACGTTTTATTATTGTTTCAATAACTCGACTTAACTTAATGGAGGACTGAAATAATAACCGGGATGACCGCTGTGGAGTGAGATAAGGCAGGTATAAAATTACACTTAAAAAACTTAATAAAAAGGCTCATGAAAAGGTTAAAGGTATGAGATTTACGAAGAAATTGCTTTACTACTGATGAACTACGTATGTATATAAAAGTTGCGATAATAGTGGTGAAAGGCTAGATAGCATTAAAACTTTTATTCAAGAACCCAAATAGGTAGGCAACAATCAGTAATTAGGCAATTCGCTCACCTGATGATATCCGATGGTACGGCTTGCTCCTCGGGTGGTGTCCAACTCCTTACCCACGGCCTGCCTAGGTCTTACAGCACAACACCCACAGAAAGGTCCACAAGAGATAGGGAAAGTAACGAAAGTTCACACCAAAGCACAGTGTTTTATCGCTGCATATAGTAGAAAGATGCGCACGCGACGACAGCCATTTTCGTTCTCTCAGTCGCCCGCGGGGAGACCACCCGCTCGCGTGTGGAGGGGGCAGGGGAGGTCCAGCCAAAGCACATAGGAAAACATTCAGTGAGGAATTGACCTAGTTTGCCTGAAAGTTGCCTATTTATAACAGGAATACTAAACATACTCCCCCCCGCTGCAAAATTAAAGAATTTTCAGAGTTCTAAAGTCTAAAACGCGGGTTTTTTTTTTTTTACAGAAACAGATGAGATAGTATGGCGTTCCTTTACAATATAGTAGCCTAATAAGGTCCTTTACCTACTAGACTCAAACATTACAGCAAAGACTTAACAGTAGATAAGCAATAAAATAGACAGTACAAAACAGAAGAAAGACGTTTACTAAACGCGTATAGTGACGTAGAAAATTTAATATGAATTATTGGTGACAATGATCACCGATAGGCAGAACGCAAAGTTTCACTACCGGTCGTTTGCACTCTCTTGTTCTACAGTCCTCTCCAGACGTTCGAACAGTTGCTACCCTAACAACACCGTCGGGACCCGGATGTACATTTGTGACACGTGCTACCGACCACATTAACGGCCGGAGATTATCATCCTTAACGAGAACGAGATCCCCAACGTTGACTGGACGGCTACTTTCAGTCCACTTGGTTCTCTGGTTGAGAGAGTGCAAGTAATCTCTATGCCAACGTTTCCAAAAGTCTGCATGTAACCGCTGTAGCAACTGCCAGCGATTTAAAAGAGAAGTATTTTGATTCACGTCACTATCATCAGGAACGGTGGTTAAAGGTGAAAGTGTCAAAAAGTGTCCTGGTGTTAGAACGGAGAAATCATTTGGATCATTACTGAGAGCACAGAGAGGTCGGGAATTTAAAACTGCCTCGATCTGCACTATCACGGTATGAAATTCCTCAAACGTTAGGAGATGATTCCCTATCACTCTGGTCAAATGAGCTTTGACGGATCGAACGCCAGCCTCCCAAACTCCTCCGAAATGAGGAGAGGAGGGTGGGATAGTTTTAAAAGCGATAGACTCGTCAGCTGCAGCAGCTTCCATGCATGACGCCAACTGATTTTTTGCACCGACAAAGTTGGTGCCGCAGTCACTAAGGATTAGAGAGCATCGTCCTCTGCGGCTTATAAAGCGACGCAGTGCAGCGATAAAAGATTCAGTCGAGAGATCATTAGCGATCTCAAGATGAACAGCTTTGCTCGAAAGACAGACGAAAAGGCACAGGTATATTTTTTCTGGTCGCACACCACGGCGACGCCGTCCGAGTATTACTTGGAAAGGTCCAGCGTAGTCACACCCCACTCGTTGAAAGGCCTTGACAGCCGTTACTCTAACACTGGGAAGGTCACCCATTAGTGGTTGTGACGCAACTGGCTTAGCCCGAAAGCACGGGACACAATTATAAAGACGTTTTTTGATAGCTCGCCGAGCGGAAAGGACCCAGTAGTTCTGGGTTAACAGAAACTGCACCATCTGAGGGCCAGCATGCAACGACTGCAAATGAAGATCGTCTATAATCAACGTTGAAAGACGATGACTAGAAGGCAGTATAGCCGGATGCTTGGATTCGTAACCCAGATCTGAGTGCCGGAGTCTGCCTCCAACACGTAAGACATTGTCTCCTGATAGAAACGGACTTAACTTTCTAAACGGTTTCGCTAAAGCTTTATTTTCTTTAATAGATTTTATTTCTGAGGTGAAACAAGATTGTTGACAGTTGATCACAAGAGCTAGAAGAGCTCTTCTCTTCTCTTGTTCACATATCGGACCCGAATAGGATCTTTTCTTACGCAAAAGGTTCAGAAATCTAAGCACAGTCGCGATTACTCGTACGATTTTCTTTAGTGAAGAGAACCTAAGAAGAAGCTGCTGTATCGAATCAGTCTCATTAGTGACCAGGAGAGCGGATTTTCTTTCCTCGTGACCTAATTCCGCAGCTATATCCGGGGACATGGGAGGAGTAGTTGTGTGAGGCTGTTGCGTAAATGGACCCGAGAGAAAGGTGGGGCCGGTCCACCAAAGCGGGTGGACAAGCAAAGCATCGGGCAATAAGCCTCTCGAGGCAGCATCGGCCGGATTTTCATGGGTACTTATATAGTTCCAATGAGTGGAGGGCAACTTACGCTGGATATTTGCGACACGATTGCCTACAAATATCTTCCACTTTGAAGGGTGCGAAGTGATCCAGGAGAGTGTGATCGTCGAATCAGACCAAGCGTAAATTGACTCGATAGTTATCAACGAGGATATATGAGGGAGAATGCTGCTCACTAGATCCGCAAGCAGACCAGCAGCACAGAGTTCGAGTCGCGGGAGAGTTATCCGCTTAGTAGGCGCAACGCGAGATTTTGCGCAAACCAGATTTGTAAGAAAGGACCCGTCGTCAAGCTCCATTCGCAGGTATATGACCGCTGCATACCCAGAGAGAGATGCATCAGCAAATCCATGCAGTTGATAGGCAACAGCATGGGGGTTTGTGATTAGTCGCGGGATAGCAAGTTGCGATAGATTTCCCAATTGGCCAGAAAACTTGTGCCATACGGAAACTATATCTTCCGGTGGAACCTGATCCCAATCAAGGCCTAGAAGCCAGAGCCGTTGAATCAGACACTTTGCTAGAAAGATAATAGGGGAAAGAAGCCCCAACGGATCAAATACTCTTGAGAGCTCTGAAAGTATTTTTCTTTTGGTACATGGGTCATTTGACGGGTTGACCTTGTAGGTAAACTGGTCGGAAGATGCGACCCAATTTAAGCCTAGTACTTTCACGACGGTTTGCGAGTCTGCATCAAAAGAAGTAGTAGCCTGCGATAAACAATGCTCCGGGGACAGATGAGCTAGTAGCTCAGGACGGTTACTAGCCCACTTTCGAAGTTCAAAACCTCCTTTACCCAGCAAAGAGATTAACTGACCCTGCAGGTCAAGAGCCTCGTCGACAGTGGATGCCCCGGTAGGAATATCGTCCACATAAGAGTCCAAGGAAAGCGCCTTGGCGGCTAACGGGAAAGCCTCACCGTCGGTGATAGCCAGCTGCTTGATCGCGCGTAAAGCCAAATACGGAGAGGACGAAACACCGTAAGTAACAGTGTTCAGATGAAAGTCTTTAAGCTCATCTTCAGGATGAAAGCGCCAGATGATGCGCTGGAAGTCACGATTTTGCTCAGCTACGATGATATTTCTATACATCTGGCGGATATCTGCCGCAAACACAACGGTATGTAAACGAAATCGTAGAAGGATAGTGGAAATATCCTTTTGAAGTTTGGGTCCGGTCATTTGTGTGTCATTCAGCGACAACCCTTTTCCATCTCGTGTGGAAGCATCAAACACGACTCTCAGTTTAGTGGTTGCGCTCGTAGGTGACAACACACAATGGTGCGGAATATAGTAGGACTCAGCCGCCTTTGTGTCAGAGGACGGGACCTCAGACATGTGACCGCTATCCAGATAGTCTCGCATGAATTCACTGTATGATCTCCGAAGAGAAGGGTTTTCGGACAGACGCAGTTCTAAATTTCTAAAACGTCGAACAGCTATCGACCGCATATTACTAAATGTGGGTTCCGTGCTTTTAAACGGTAGCTTGACTATAAATTTACCAGACTCGACACGATTGTAGGTAGACAGAAAGTGTTCTTCACAAGCGGCATCCTCTGGTGAAAGAGTTTTTTCTGAGGTAGGAATATCCTCAATCTCCCACAAACGCTTCAAGTCGTCATCACAATTGTGTTTACAAGCGTGAAGAGCTTGAACACAGGACAGGTTCGAATAGAGAGACGGAAGGGTTTTACGGCAGCGGGAGCGACCTAAAAATACCCACCCAAAGATAGTGTTGAGTCCTACGGGTGAGTTATCCCCGCCGGGAATCATACCTGGAAGAAAGATCTCATTCCATAGTTCGGAACCTAGAAGGAGGTCGATCGGACCCGGGCAGTGAAAGCTGGGGTCCGCTAGTTTAACAAAGCCGAGCTTTTCCAAAAAGTCGGTCTCTACCGTGACCGAAGGCATGTCATCACAAATTCTCTTCATGACAATGGCCTCAAAAGAGATCTCCTTGCCCTGATGGCCTTCAGGACGAATAGTGCATTGGACGGTACCCAACACTGGCGCAGACATATTCCCTATGCCGAAGACCGACGGCGCATTCGAACAAACTGATAAACCTAACCGATTTGCAAGGTTCTGGCTAATATAATTGGCTTGACTACCCGAATCAATTAACAAACGAACAACGTGAAAGGCACGCCAGTTATCCAGGATATCAACGCGAGCCGTAGACAACAAGACTGTTTGGTTCGATGTCACATTTGAGGAAAGACCATGAACTCCGAGAGAATTAGACGTGGACGCAGAGGTTGACAGACGCGTTGGTTTCTCGTCAGCGTCTTTATTATTATTATAATGTAATAACGAGTGGTGACGATGACCACATGATCGACACGAGCCTTTTGACGGACAATTGGATACTATGTGACCCGCACGTAAACAGTTGAAACATAGCTGCTTGTCACCAACCACCTGCGAACGATGAGCAACAGTTAAGTTTTGGAAATCACGGCAATGCGCAATGAAATGCCTTTGTGAACAGAACTGGCAAGGCGGAGGTGCCGACGATGGTACCGGAGATGGTGCCGGAGATGGCTGATTGCCCATAAGAGTGGTTTGCTTAAAGCGTCGCGGCGCCGGCGGTGCGCGGTCGGCGCGCGGTGCAGCCGCCGGGGCGCGCGCGGTCACTTCGTGTCCGGAACCCACACCCGGTCCCGCGCGCTCTACAGCCTTGCAATAGTTTTCTACGAACAGCTCCAATGACTGATGACTAGGTATATCCTCCGAGGTTACAGTCATCTCAAATTCTTTTCGAACGGACGGTTCCAGTTTAAATAACATAGTATAAAACAGCACAAAGTCCCATTCACCAACGGGCAATTTTAACGACTTTAAAATAGCTAAGTTTTCTTGAAACGTGTCTAATAAATCGCGATAGGCCTGCGCAGTATTATTCTGCATTTTTACAGTAACAATAGACTGCCAAGCTAAAAAAGCCAATTGACGCTTATTCTGATACCTCTTCACTAAAGTATCATATGCTATGTCGTAATTATCCAATGAAATCGGAAACGCCTTTAAAAGGTTTAAAGGTTCCCCCTTTAATGAGGAAATCAAGTACTGAAACTTTTCAATTTTTGATAGGTCATTATTTTCATGAACTAAAGTCCTAAACAAATCATAAAAAGTAATCCAATTCTTATAACCACCTTCATAAGATGGGATAGTTATACGCGGTAAGCGTACATGTGTTTTCAACGAGGGACTATTCTGATAGTCGACCGATACTTTACGTTCTGCTTCAGCGGGTTTTTCATCGAACACAGATAATTGCATTTCCAAGATATCCATATAAGTTTCATCAAAGTTTTGTCTGATTTCCTCTGCTTCGGTAATCTGTTGTGCATCCGTCAAGGACGAAGCTATTTTTAAATGATTCTCATCAAAACATTTCTTTAACTCGCTTAGCCGACTTAAATGCGCTCGAAAACGGCCTTGCAAATTTGTATCGGTTAAACATCTTTTTCCAACAAGATAAGCGTCATTTATGCGCTTAAACGCTAAGCTACGCCTACTCTGTTCTAATTGAAACATTTTTGAAAGCAAAACCTAACTCTGATATAATATTATAGTACCGTTAAGTTAGTATATTTCGACAACAAAACTTAATTACAAAGAAAACGCTTTTAAACTTGTAACTCGTACCAGAATACGGACGCGTGTTTTTTAACGCAGTGAATGGAGTACCGGCGCAGAGCGGCCGGGCCTGGAATTTGCAACGGCGAGAATCTACCCGCGGATTTGATGTCGACGCTAACGCTATGACCAGTACCCGCTAACAAATTATAAAAAGATGATGCAACAATTACTAACTGCGTTCTAACTTATAATTTACTAACATAATTAGGACAAATTAAATAGAATTACGGTCAGTAATGTATAGCACTAAACTTACTTGAATGTAAACCGTTGTTTAAGAAAGAATTTACGAAAATATTTAAACCAATTAAATATTTTTATACGTACTTATACTAAGAAAGAACGCTATCTAACGTATCGTATCTGTTTTCCATATACTAATACGAATTTATGTATCCGGTATCGAAGAACCACAATAATATGTATATAAAAGTTGCGATAATAGTGGTGAAAGGCTAGATTACTAGGCTACGAGAAAACTTTTATTCAAGAACCCAAATAGGTAGGCAACAATCAGTAATTAGGCAATTCGCTCACCTGATGATATCCGATGGTACGGCTTGCTCCTCGGGTGGTGTCCAACTCCTTACCCACGGCCTGCCTAGGTCTTACAGCACAACACCCACAGAAAGGTCCACAAGAGATAGGGAAAGTAACGAAAGTTCACACCAAAGCACAGTGTTTTATCGCTGCATATAGTAGAAAGATGCGCACGCGACGACAGCCATTTTCGTTCTCTCAGTCGCCCGCGGGGAGACCACCCGCTCGCGTGTGGAGGGGGCAGGGGAGGTCCAGCCAAAGCACATAGGAAAACATTCAGTGAGGAATTGACCTAGTTTGCCTGAAAGTTGCCTATTTATAACAGGAATACTAAACAACGTAAAAACTTTAATGTGAGTTTGTTTAACATAAAAAAATATGGGTAATTTAGTTACTTAAAAAATAAAATATGAAAATACCCCTGGTTGTGAATGTATATAGGTGTGCTCTTGTTTCACGGGCACTCACGTATCGTTTCACCGAATTTCACTTCATCGAAAGCTATTTTCTGCTGAAACCCTGTTATTTTCAGGTTATCTTAAACATTCATTACATAGGTTAGGTTGGGTTAGACTTGTGTTAGGCGCAGTAGCTTAGATTTTGAGATCTAAGCTACTGCGCCTAGAAAAGACTGTCCCTGAAATGAAAATTCTGTGAAGTGATACGTTCTATGAAATGAGTGTCGGTGAAATGGGTAAACCTATAGTATATATCTAGATAAAGCATTTTAAAGAGTGGATTAAAACACTTATCTTCGATGAGACGGAAGAACTTATACAATTTATTGTATGAGTAATCTCATCTACACAATGTGGCTAACGCGCACACAAGCACGCACACACACACACACACACGCATACACATACACTCACATGCATACTAGCATGTTAGGTTAGTCCATTTATCATGTAAAATAATAAATATACCTAAGTAGATTACAAATATTGTTCGCAACGTAACTAGCTAAGTATGATCTAAGAAAGAGCGAGGTCTCCTGACACAGGTATTGTTATACTTACTAGGAACCGTGTACGGAGTCATACAAAACAGTGAAATAGATATTTTTATCATTTTTCTTATAATTTATGAGCAGTATGCATCGCCTTCGCCTATATGGCTAATTGGTATCGCACTGCCAATACTTTCATTATGTAACTATTTTGTTTAAGTTAATTAAGTTGGTGTAGATGCTCTTTAGATAGCAAAAAAAAAAACATGTATAGGGTTCTAACCCACGTTTAATTGCAAGATTTAACTAATATGGTCGACGCGGTATTTACAAAAAAGAAAAACTCTTAAATTTAGAATAAAATCATCTCTGACGAAATAAACAACGTATTAAAACCCAACGAATATATTTCCTACCGCAAATGTAACACTTTAAAAAGAACTCTGTCCCGGTCACTTTACTGGGAAACTTTAATTTTTCGCAACCAATCGTCAAAAGAAAAAGTATCACGGGCAAAGTTTCGAAAACTGGCGACAGTCCGTCCAGAGGAAGAACTAGCTTCAACGAAAGTTTTTAATAAATTTTCGAAAGAATACTTTGACGCCCGTTTACCTTCGAAAGTTGGGTATGTTTCAAGTTTCAACGCTATTAAATGTTCGCAGTGATCTCTAGTGACAATGTTAAAGAAATTGTTGTTCAAAGACTTATTAAATTACACTCGGTTTTATTAATTGCGCTTACAAGACCCTCCTATCTTCACTCTCAGTTCAATGTAAAAAACTGATCAGGAGTATGGCAGGCCATGCTCGTGGGCTCTGTTGAGTACCTATATCTTCAAAAATCTTAAGTATGAGCATATTTTCTTTTTAAACTTATTTTCTAGTTTTATTTTTAACATAGATTTTTTTAATTTTGAACACCAGTTGCTTGATTTACGTTTTACCGTAGAATCAAAAATCTAGTAAAAGTATTGGTTAAATAAACGATCTAATTAAAAAACCAGGTCAGTTATTCATAAAGTAAGATGCGCGGAATCCTGGGACTCCATGAGGATTCTGCAAGGGCTCCGCGTGAAAAATCCCTTTAGTTTAAGAACAATTTTATATGGAAAGTATCTTCTTTTCTGATTCTCATTAAATAACTAAATTTAAACCAGATTTTGCTTATGCTGAAGTTTCATAAATTACTGAAAAAGTTAGTTACTATTAGTGAACTATTGAAAAAGTTTGAGAAACGCTGACATAGGTATAGTTAAAATTTGAGTTCTCAAATATTTAAATAATAAAATAATCTATCCAAAGCGCTATACCTTATCCCAAATTGTAAATTACTGTAATGCGCAATAAGGAATATTGTATTTTATTTTACGAGTATACTTAGTACTGTATCATACATTATTTCTAAGCAATTTATAAATACCATCAGCAAATAACCAATTTATAAATACCAAAAGCACTCTAATTTTTCGTCAGAATTATCCCGAATTTGATTATGCTCCGTAACAAGCCCGTGCTCCCCGCTATGCCCAATTATCTGATCTATGCAGCCATATATTCTCGTAATCTTGCATCAGATCAAGCCACAATGCTCTCAGCTTATTAAGCCCTGCCACTTGATCAAGAGCTGCTGTTTCGTAGATTTCTGATACAAGGCCTTAATATGAAAGCTGTAGAATTTAATTTGCAATGATTTACAATCATCTATTTCCACGATGAATTATTGGGCTGGAATTCTATATCGTTTTTGACCTGTTTCCGTATTGTCAACGTTTTGATAACTCTTATGTCATTTACAATAATGGCGAAGGACTGTGACATAAACGATTCTTAAACGTGTCAAACACGATATTGTTTTGACGCACCTGAATAGAGGCCCTGGTATTTATAGAGTAATGTTTATAGATAATGGTAAATGATTGAACAATGTAACAGTGTTGTTGTAGTCAAATGACACAGTTATCTCGTACTTTAAATCTAGCGGGCCCGGGTTCGATTCTCGGTATGGAAAAATATTTGTGTGATGAACGCGAGTATTTGTTCCAGTCTTGGGTGTTTTCTATACATATATCGTTAAAAAACATTAGTAATACCAAGCCTAGAGCTTTGTTTGGGACTACGTTAATTTGTGAAATATTGTCCCTATCTTTTTAGTAATTATTACATCGTTTTAAAAATTCATAAAAAAACTTCATCATTTAAATAACTATAGAAACAAGAATATAGTCATTCATAACATACATAATTCTAAGTACTCTCGTAGGCGTGAAATATAAATCATTAGTTTTTATCAACCTTGCACATCTCAAAGCTTCCCTTAGACCCGTCTTTTAAAAATCATCTTTGTTCTGTTTAGTTTTCCCCGTGCATTTTCGTAGGTCCAAAACAAAGCATATTAAAAACGGGCACGTAAGAAATTCCCTACAAAGCGTCTTCACATCAGCATATCATTTCTTACGAGAGGCTCCGCGGAAATTCACTATAAAGAATGCATATGCAGGCGTGCACCAGAATTCATAGCGTAGTTTTAAAACCGCTAGCTTTCTCTTTTTGAATCTTTATTATATTTCTGTTATTTATAGAAATAAGGGGTAAGGAAAGGCGTATTTAAAAAAATGTGTGTCAGACCATTCTAGTCCTAAGCAGTGCGATTGTTTGGTGGGCACATTTCTTGTTTTCAGTTAAACGTTTTTCTTATAATGCTTCTTCCAAATCGGAAACTATGCATTTATATTATAGATTTTTTCAACAGTAATTGAATTTTTGGTTCTTTGTTCCCTTGTAAAGGCTTGATAGCCCGATTTCAACAAGCGATGTGTCGTTAGATTCATCTTACCGTCGTAAATGACACTAAGTATTTTTTTAGTGAGAATGAGGCGATATAAAAATATATACACATGGTGGGTATTCCTGCCACTCTCGTTTGGTGAGTCCCACATAACCACCTTAGGCCACCTTGGATCAATGGATCGTAATAATTGTATAGTAACAAATGATATACCTGCCTCACTATGACGACGTTTGCCTAAGTGGTAGTGACTCTACCTCTGACGCTTGCGGTCCTTGGTTCAAATCCCGGTATGGGCAGATATTTGTGTGATGAGCGCGAATATTGTTCCGCAGTTTTGGATGTTTTCTATGTATATAATTATGTATGTATCATCACTACATAGTATAAAACAAAGTCGCTTTTTCTGTCCCTATATCCCTATGTATGCTTAAATCTTTAAATCTACGCAACGGATTTTGATGCGGTTTATTTTAATAGAAAGAGTGATTGAAGAGGAAGGTTTATATGTATAATACTTTAATCTGGAGCGAAGCGAGGGCGGGTCGCTAGTTTCTCTATATAAGGATGTTTATCGTTGTCTACTACCCATAGTACAAGCCTAGAGCTTAGTTTGGGACTAGGTCAATTTGTGTCAGATGTTCCTTAGATAATTTTTTTTGTACTTTTATAAAATTAAATTAAGTACGAGATATTGCCCGTGACTATTAGCGTAGAAAAATCAAACATAACCTATGTTACTATGTTATAATGTAGCATTTAAAAAGTGAAAGAATTTTTAAAATCGGTCCACAATTTTTTGAATTTATTCGTTACAAACATACAAGAACACAAAAACGTTTCTTTATAATTATTAAGGTAGATGCAGATGCACTCATTAAGTATTACTTATTATCGATATGTAAATCCTTGTAAAAGAAGTCATGTTACACTATTAATGTGACGAGAAGAATCAATAACCACATAATAGATATGAATTAACGCAAACTGGTGGAGAAAGCAAAGGGGTCCCTTGTTTTTTTACTTTGTGTTTTTCTGTTTATGCAATAAAGAAAAAACATAGCAATAATAACTAGATAACGAACTGTTATTTCATTCATTTCATGTGCTCGGTTAATACGAATACACCAGCCCGTCAGTCACCGCTGCAGCGCGCGGTAAGCGATGAGAAAATTACAGCTACAAATTTTCCTCGAGCCTCGTTAGCTCATTCCATTACATTGTCAACTACATCATTATTTGACAAGTATGAATTTGCTACATTTGTATGAATAGGCTTTCAAGATACCTCATCGAGGTTTTCTCAAAATAAGCGGTGGTTTTGTTTTACCTATCTTTTACTGGTTTTTTTATTAATAAAGGTCTTTCACTCCTTTTTTACAAGGTGTAGTTCGCCAATGTCGAGGTTTAGATAGTCACTAGTAACTTATTAGATAGATAGATAAAAAATATATTCATCTAACACACAAGGCTCCTAAAATAAATTATATTTTTTTTTTTAATAAGGGTCGTTCCATATAAATTATACATAGTTAAAGGCTTCATGAAAACAAAATCACGATCACGTCCTTTGTGTAACGAAAACTAGTCATACAAACTATATGGGTAACTTTAGTTACACAAAGGAATCAATTAAGTTTTGTTTTAAATAAAGCCCTTAGCTAAGTACTTTTTTTAATAACTTCCCGTTAAAGAAATTAGTCCATGGATATCACACGCGAGGACAATTGTTCGGTTAAAGAGTATTTAATCTGATGGACTAAACAGAAGCACAACTTAAGGTGGGTACGAATTAGAGCAGCCTCGGGTTGAGGCACGCACGGCTCACCTATTTTGATCAAATTCGTACGCGCTCACGCGCTGTGCGCGAGCAGCGGGCGATCGGCGAGCGGCGAGCCGCTGAGGGTCGGTCTTTTGACCGTACTCAAAGGCGCCTCAGTGTGCGTGCCTCGCATAATTTGGACGTGTATCCGAGCGTGCCGCGGGCTAAACGACAAGTTCTAACTTGTCTGTGGGCGAGGCGCGTACAAATTTTATAAAGTTGTTGAGTCTTTCCACCTTGCACCGAGGCGATTTCATCGTTTTGTTAATGATTTGGTGAATTATGATAAACGCTGCCGCGGCTGTCATCGTGTCCGACGCCATTTTGAAATGTCGGCTCGCGGCAAGCATGCTGCCTCGCCCGCGCATGTTTATGTGCAACAATTTGGCTCGCGAACAGCAACGGATCGTCCTAAACCACGCAACTTATTTTCATGCGGTTTTTACCATCAGTTAGACATTTTTTTTTGGTTACGTATAATAAATTCTGGTGTATAAACGTGTGGTACAGAAAACTCCTTATTGCCTAGGCGATGAAAGTAAGGGATTGCCTGACGAGGTGGTTAGCAGGCCAAGCAATATCGAGACCTTTTATTAAATTGGGTCATTCATGGTCAATTTCATTGTACAGGCAATAGAGATAATTTTGAAATAAAATGTAGACATGGACGGAACGTGTTTTCATATGTTTTTTTGTACTTCTAGGAGTAAAATGAGGCACTTTCCTTCCTTGTGTTTCAATCGGAAAACGGCTCTTTCCGAGCATGTTTGAGAAAAGGTGATTTGCTAGTTAAACACATTATTATCTGTAACTTACAATCACTAGCAAGCCCATCTTTTTTGTTGCAAAACGGAACATTTAAATTACTGACCGCTCGGCGCTCTGTACAATTGGGGCCTTCAATACTCACTACAAGTTAAAGGAAGATATGAAATCAATGACATCTATTATTTAAGTGCAAATTATAACCTCACACCTAAGAATCTTACTTCTTACTGTAATATTTTTATTATAAATGCGAAAGTTTCGATGTTTGTTACTCAAAAACGCCAAGACGGCGAACGGCTCTGGATACGAGTATAGTCAAAAAGATCATTTCTAATCCGCAAAATTTGACGATTCCCGAGAGAACAACGATAAATGACTTCGACGCGAATGGAGTCGCGGGCAACGGCTAGTTTGAAAAATAGCACTGGGCTGAGATTTTACACGGTAAAAACGACATTGTCTTTGACGTATTTACGTATAGTCAACGTTATAATAAATCTTACTTACTCGACAGTAATTGCGGTCGAGTTAAAAGCGCGACCAAACCAGTCAAAGGTAATATTGTTTTTACAGTGACTGGCCAAAATTATTCTTGTATCAACAGTAAACTACTAATGGTATGAGACATGAGATTGACCACAAATAATTTTACTGTCAAATAAAACCAAAATCACCACGTTGTTTGTGCCATCTCACTTTTATGGCAGACACGTTGCCATTCTGGGACGCGTTAGATATAATATTTGACTTACTGATGTTATAGTTTGTAATAAAAATATAGAGGTAATTTAGAGGTTTTGACTCAGGTTTATTGCAATTGAAGTGTTTTAGTTTTGATGTATTACAATTATTACGAGTACTTATAAATTTAAGTACTTTTTATGGCATGGAGAAGGCAAACGAGCACACAGGCCACCTGGTGGTAAGTGGAATCTGTGACCCATAGATATTTGCAATACCTAAACACGTCAAACGCAATATCGATTTACCCCAGTGGAATGGAGGCCCCTATAACAAGTGTCCGCATTGACTTCTTATCTTCCTTAAACTATAGTTCCATGGGCTTCTAATCAATTGGCGCGAGTTTAAAAGTTTCCAAGTTATTAAAGAGGCGGAGTGGAACTTTGAAACTAGGCAACGCGGCAACGATTGCTATTAGCACCCGCCCTGGATGAAGTCCGTCATTCAGGATAACTTTTATACAGTTCTCGTTGATTCACACTGGGTGTTTCTCAGGGGATTAAAGTCCAAGTAATACCTCGCTTTATTTAAGGTTAGGTAAATTAAGAAATCTGGCCATTTAGTTCTCTTTTATCAAATACTTACTTTTCGCTTCAAAATCATTGTACTTATGTTATTATTTATTTATTTATTAGAACGGCATTACACCAATTACACTAATTAATTATAACATTAAAATAGAAATACATAAAATTACTCATTAAATATAAAAAATCAAAAAAAAAATATCAGGGGACAGTGACACACAAATTGACCTATTTCCAAACTAAGCTCTAGGCTTGTACTATGGGTACTAGACAACGATAAACATACTTAAATAGAGAAATACATACTTGAATATATATAGAAAACATCCAAGACTCAGGCTTCGGAGGCAGAGTCACTCCCAACTCGGCCAACGTGTCGTTAAAATCAATAAACTACTAAAATAAAATAAATAAGGATAAATGGTAAATCAATAATTAATGTGTATAAGTAAAAAGGAAAACGTTGTATATATTGTATATGTTGTATGTATAAGTAGTAAAACAAGTAATAAAAAAAATAATGAAAAAAAACAATCATTCATCGACCTCACAGGACCGTAAGCACTCCAACAAAATTTTGCTCCATTTATCCACAAAGATGTCACAATTCGGGTTTCGAGGAGAAATCTAATAAAGGTGTTGAGAGTGCGAGGCAGCGGAGAGTTGGAGCGAGCAACAGTTCGACTCAAGGGCAAAAAGCTTGTGACCTCTGTTATGTAGATGACAGTTGCAGCTGACGTTTAGTCTCGCACAAACACCGTGAAGTGAAACAAGAAGGTGGTATGCTGCGAAATGTCATTTAATGCTTCAGCATACCGAATACGTGCGCGTGACACGGAAGTGCACGTTTGCGTTCCATTACGTTGTATAGTTGACATATTATATGACCATTTATACTATACAACGCAGTGGAACGCGAAAGCGCACGGGTATGTCACGCGCACGCATCTGGTGTGGCCTTTAACCTTTCAGTGCCCTTGGTGGGCGTGCGTTGGCAACCGTGGTCGGACACCGCCGTTGTATCCGTGTAGACGATGGTTGCCAACTACGCGAACGCAGTTGTGTCCCTGCAGGCAGCGAGTGCGCGCGCATGTTAGACTATGTTCTTTACAGCACTGGTTTTCTGTGTTGTCGTTTGCTACCTCCACTTCATTAAAAAGCAATCATTGTTGTATATTTTTGAATAACAGTGACTTAATTACTATTTAGTTACTGAATATACAATTTACAAAACCACCTCGTGTGGTCCTTGCCTATGCTCAGAGCTGGAGTCGTCTCTTGTCGCGGTAGATTATTAAAACTTTCCATTCCTCATAATAAAGTTTCATATTGAGCAGTTGATTTTTACAGACTTCTCATTGTGTTAGGTTACATTTTGCAGTTTGTGTTACAATGTGCATGTGAAAAACAAGATAAAGTACGGCAATTTAATAATATGGAGTGAGTGACTACTAGCGCTTGCGTTAGATTCAGATTCAGATTCAGATTCAGATTTTATTACTCAATATAACACAGTATACATTACATTACATGTCAAATTATATGCAGTTACATTGAGATCGTCAGAAATAGAATTAAATTATAATAGTAAAAATAGTAAAAGTCAACACAAAAAACAAAGTACATTACAAAATTGAATAAAATAGAATAAAATAAAATAAAATAAAAATAATTAAAAGTCAAACTAATTTACAAGTCAAGTTCCATATACTCATTTACCGAATATAATGGGTTATCCAACAAAAGATTTTTTAACCGGCGCCTAAACATTTCGTCAGATGGTTCGCGTTTAAGTTCGGCGGGTAGACGCTCGTAGTAGGTGGGACCGATGACGCGCGGGTTCTTACTTGCAAGTGCCATGCGACGAGGAACAGTTCTCAAACGCCCTGTTAAGACTATTCCTGAGAAGTGTCCGTAAGAAACTCTAGCGGAAGGTCGTTTTCAAATCATTCAATACAGTAATGTCTAACATTAGAATGTAATAAAGTTTTAACAAACAATTAAAAAATATGAGTCTTATGACAGGGATTAGTTGACACAATCTGTGTGGAATCTCACACCGACACACAAAAATGTGTAATTCCCTACTGACGTGGCCCCACAGGAGCCCTCGCCAATCCTATGCATTTTCTGTTGTTGAGTCAGTCGTAAAAGTGTACAGAATAAACTTAACCCTGTCTAAATATCTATTTACTTTCAATTATAACATAAACTAACACGGGATTATAATAAAATAAACAAAAAACGAAGAAACTAGAAGCTTCCATTAAAGTTTTCAACAGGACTTTCTATAAATTAGCTACTGAACTTAATTAAATGATAAAGCTGTGAGAGCTAGTAGGTACTCTTATAGTTAGTTAGTTCTCCCTAGTTTTAAGCACTCTTCTAGTATCTCTCGTTGTTTTCTATTGTTTACGGAATTGAGAGGAAAACTAAAAGTGCAATCTAAAAACAAATGAATGAATAGAAAGATATACTGACGACAGACACAACGTTGCATTTTCATTCTTAGAATGTCTGGTAAAGTTGATTGAAATTTAAATACCATACATGTCGACGGTTAAAAGGCGAATTGATTCAACCGCCATTTTAGGAACTTTACAGGAGAGCGGATTAAAGTATTTTTTTATGGAAAAAAAAAACATTGCGGTCAATTTAACAACGTACTTAATCGAAAACACACTTTTAAATTATACAAAGTCGTTAAGCTTGCTATATTTTGTTATATATATGACAAATGAATAATGTTTTATGCACAATTGTGTGATCAAGGCAACATGATTTACGTAAATTAGTTTAATTTTTCTGATCAAGTTTAAATAATTTAAATGCATAAGTTCAAATTACCTGATCAAGCTTAAAGAGCTTAAGTGCCTGAGTATGTATTATCTGGTCAAGGCAACATGATTCAAGGGAATGCGTTCAAATAATGTGATCAAGGTAAAAGGATGTAAGTACAAGAGTAGCCTATGACGGATTTAAGAAAATGATTTATGATGTCAGTGTAGTTATGTCGTTACTTTCGGCGATATGTTTAAATGTGTAAAGCAAAAAGATTTAAGTGACAGCTATATGTTTAAATGTTGAAAGCTAAAAAAAATACGTACGGCAACATGTTAGGATGTTCAAAGCAAAACGATTCAAGTGACAGCGATGCGTTCAAATGTTCAAAGGAAAATGGCTAAAGTGAAAGCGAAATATTTGAATGTTCAAAGCAAAAGGGTTAATGACATTTTTGTACAAAACCATTCAGAGAAGTAGGCCTTCTACAAGTAAGTTAAAAAAATGTTTTTTACGTGGGAACATAAACCATGGTTTAAAAAAATTACAAAACTCCTGTCACTTAACACCCCGTAATTATTGTAATTACAAATGGTACCTAAATTGACAATGGATTCAAGCGCCAAAAAAGTCTTCTGATTTACTTCAAACCGGGCTCAAACGACGCAGAAAAATTTGCCAATTCCAATGATATATATAACTCAATATTGCCCAGAGTGTCGGTTGAATCAATTCGCCTGTAACCGTCAATGTTATTTTATACCGCTGGTCCCTGGTATTATGCAGGTATGCAAATTGTTTCGCACACAACTACAAATTTGATAAAACCCCAACTTACGGCGTCCTCTACTTTCTGAACTATCACTTTAAAAAATCCTACTACACACAGATCACCAAAAAATACTTAAAAGTACTGACTATGAAAAGTATCATCAAGTGCTTCAATAACAGAATAATTTAAAACATTAACGTTTACTGATTGAATTATTATTAAGTTAATCTATACATCTATAATATAAAAAATAAACGCAAAATGTGTTGGTAAGCGCATAAATTAACGCCTGGACCAATTTTACCATATTTTTTTTAATGTTTGTTGAAGTCCAAGGATGGTTTTTACGGCGTTAATAATTTCCGGAAATGTCAGAAATTTGCAGCGTATTATATAAAAATGAATCCCTATTTCCCTTGGTCACGGCATCACGCATGAACGGCTGGACCGATTTCGCTAATTCTTTTTTTGTTGTGTTCGTTATCGTCAGGAGAAGGTTCTTATGAAAGAAAAAAATGTATAATCCACCGGGAAAGTATAAAAATTGCAGCAGGTCGAAGCCACTGATGGCTAGCTAGTTTTCAATACTTGTAATACTATACACATTTTAATTTACAGTCAAGACAAAAAAAGTTTGGCTGAAACTGTTTTTAGAACAGTAACAATTTTAGAACGTGAGGCTCATGGTGTAAGGAAGTAAAAGTTCATGTTGATGCAATTTTGCATACTGTTTATTTTCAGTTTTATATCGCGTAAACGATCCAATTGATTATCAGAATAGCTAGTTATGAAACATTCCGATTAAACTAGCTTTCTTTAAAAGACACACCATTGACGTTATGACACCTCTTACTGTCTAATGAATAAGAGCTGTCATATCCTCAACAGTGTGATTATGATTGCGTAATCGAATTAAGATGGACTTAAGCAATTTAGAACAAAAGCGCTGATATAGGGCTAGCGTTAGTACTCTTCGTACTATTCTTTGATGTTAGACGTTTGAATGCAACAAGTTCAGTTAAAATATTAAATTATCATAAACGCAATAAGTATTCGGCAAATACAAAGTAGAATGTAAGCGCTTTTCTTTATATATTTTCACAACATATTTTTAAACTTGTCTTTCGTAAAATTAAACTTGGCTAGCGCTAGTCAAACGTGTCGTATCATTTCTCAATTGTTTCCAAAGGCAACATGAAAGAAGCCGATGTCTCGCAATACAAGTGTATCCAGACAAAGCGTTGGTTGTTTCCACCGCATTGTTGCCAGTAATGTTTTATTTCTGTGATTCAGCTCGATGTAATCCTCACAAGGGACTGCGGTACACAGAGATATTAAATTTAAAAATGCACGCTGCGAGATTGCCGCGAGACCGAATGGCTGCGCAACTAAATATTATAGAAAAAAACATCTCGTTTATTGAGTGATTAATTTGCGGAAACTTCAGCGTGGTTTACTTTTAGGTTAAGCTTTGCTTTAAATGGGAATTTAATTACTATTTTAGACAGTTATTTTCATGATGTCAATTATTGTACACAAATTGATTTTTTAATGGCATTTGGTGTGATTAGTAGGGGATCACCAAGACTGATGATGGACGACGCGTTGGCTTAGTTGGTAGTGATTCTGCCTACGAAGCCAGCGGTCAAATCCCGGTAAGGGCAGATATTTGTGACCTGAGCACAAGTATTTGATTCTGTCTTGGATGTTTTCTTTGTATTTAAGTATATATTTCTCTATATAAGTAAGTTTATCGTGTACCCATAGTACAAGCATAGAGCTTAGTTTGGGAATAGGTCAATTTGTGCTGTGATGTTCATTTATTTTTATTTATCATGTACTTAAATTGTAATAGAAAGAGTCCTACATGTCTGCCGTTTGGGCGATTATTTTATCTAAATTACTAATTTCCTAAATTGTTTTAGTCCCATAATACCAAGACCACATGTTTCTTGTCATTAAGGTTACACTTGTAACTACAGGGACTCTATTCTTGTTGGTAAAACCGTATTGCTTTTGACAAGTTATTGTATTGTCAACGTTATAATAGCTCTTATACACTTCATAACATGTCAAAAAGAATATGGTTTAACCGACTAGAATGAGCCCTAGCTATATACATATGCATCGCTGAAATACCTTTTAGCAATTAAACAATCGGAAATGGTACATTTAACCAACAATATGTCGTCCAAACTGCAGAGACCTATCTATGCATCTTCTTTAAAAAACATAGATATTTAAAGAGTTTGAATACCAAATTGTATTAGAAAAACTCCTTATTAACTAATTCACGAACTGGACAAACAAGCAGTGTTACAAGGTGCAAGGTTTCATCAACATTTCCTAAACTCCTCCGAACGAGCAACACACGGCTCTAGCAATAAAGGCTGTCGATATTACCGTTTTCCTGTTGGCTTTTTGCGAAACTACGAGAACTTCGTCGGAAACCTGAGAGCGTGTTGCCAAATGTGTAACATGTTACAACGTGCGATACACGTGTGAAGTATACAGAATACAACGTATTTGTTTCTATTCATATGGAAATATCGTATATTGTCAATCTCCTGACAACAGCTCGATGTATAAACATAAATATTTAGAAGTTTCGCGTCAAGCGACAGCCTTTTTATTACCCGACTACGGCAAAGCCCAAAAGGTGGGCTAATGTATTTGACCTGTATGTATGTCCGACTCTATGTTCCCTCGTAGAGGCTGGATGGATGGGCCGATCTCAACAATCGAGGTGTCGTTAGATTCGTTTTAACGTCGCAAGTGTCACTGGGTACTTACATTAAAAAAAACAATATAGCGGCACAAAAAATATATAAAGGGTCACTAACATATGTATAGACATTATCACAATACGCAGTCGGGTTTTAAAAACTTGCTTTTTGTTAGACTCATTTAGTTCAGCGTTGTACGTTGGTGGGAACCTATTATTGTATCGAAACGACTTTCAACCAACGGATCATTAAATATGCAGAATTTTCATGTCATCGAAAGGCATTTCACACCGCAAAACATATTTTTTTTTAAATTCTTTAGTGTAATCTAATGTTTAAGGAATCCTGAAAACAGGTTTCTGGATGAAATTATATGGTCGTTGAAGTGAAATTCGATAAAAGGATGGGTTACCATTAAGACCTCCTATAAACGACAAAATAAAAACATATAACTTTGGACAAAGTCAAACCATTTCCGTTATTAAAATAAAAATTTAATACTTTTTGTAATTTGAAATTCAAATAGTCAACTCGAACTTACCTTAACGATGCGATATTTGAAGATTCGAATATGTCAAAAACTTCGTATCAAAGATGGAAAAGACTTACAGATAATAACGATTTCAGGAGAAACGGAATTAAAAAAAAACCGGGCATGGGAAAAGAATGTCGGATCATGTTCATTATTCAGCGAAGGGTTCCGTCGCCGTTACTACAAACATAAAAAAGTATCTTGAAAAACAACCAGTATGTAACTCATTTTCTCGTGGTGATGATTTTTAGTAGGTATAAATATTTTAGTCGCCTGTATCTCAAGAACAATTAAAGTCTACATAGTCATATATATTTTTTTAATTTACTGTCTAAATATCGATATTAAAAAGCGGATTTTTACTTTTGACTAAATCATCATTTGGCAAAAACGTATTTGTGCTTAAACCATTACATATTATATTATATGTTACATGCCTTATTAAATATGTTAGGTTAGGTTAGACTTTTAAACACAAATAAAAGCAGCGGGAAGTATCTCTTTGCCAAAGTAAGTTTGTAAAATGATATAGATTGTCAAATAATGATTTGGTAAAACACTAGGGAACCCGCATAGTTGAAACCACTGGATCTAGAAACTTGAAACTAGGCGGGGATACTTTTGATATCCTAGGTGTGGGTAGGGATTTTTATAAATTCATCCTCTGAGGGATTGAAATAGGAAAAGTAACGGGAAACTAATTCTTCGCGTACGAAGTCACGGTCGCCCTCTAGTTTAAGATATGTAAGTATGTATGTATGTACCTATGTATGTAAACTCTTCATTGCACATTAACAATTAGAAGACATTTGCATCAATATAGATAATGTACATAGGCGAACTTATCCCATATGGAATCCCTTCCAGTTAACCCTGAAGTAAAATAAGCAAGGACAATGCAAGAGGATAGACAAATTAATAAAACAATCCAAAAAAAACAAATAGTACATACATCCGAGAAGCAGATAAGAAGAAAAAGTAAACTGCTGTAATAAAATACATACAAAGATAGTTAGACATACTAATATACTACCACATACGTAAACAGCAATTAAAGTCCACAACAGAGCTAATGATCAACACTCAGACTCATCTTGTTGATTTAGCCACAACTTCTTTAACCTCTCCTTCAACGAACCGACAGCTCCAGATTCCCTCAAGCCAAAGATGGGCATTAACCAATTAACTTTTTAATCAACTAATTAATCGATTAAACAATCAATCGTCACAAAATTAATCACGATTAATACACGTCCTCGGACTACATGGAGGCGATCAGTTGAGAAGGAGGCTGGCTCAATTGGTCTCGGTTGGAAAGAGCTGGAAGAAGCCGCGCAAGATCGCGACAAATGGAAAACTCTTCTGCGAGCCCTATGTCCCTAATGAGGGATAACAGGAGCACATCATCATCATCATCAATACACGAGTAGTACACGAATAACGATGAATTAATCGTCATTTTAATCGACTAAATTTCACGATTAAATCTCGATAAAAAATTGGAACACGCACGGTATAAAAAATGAATATGTTCTAAATGATGTTGTACAGATATAAGCTGTTAAGCTGTTGCAATCTGTCAACGTAACTCGAAACTTAGAGTTACAAAAGAAACGATTTAATCCTAATATTAATCGAGAGAAAATTAATCTTGTTACATACATAACATCACGCCTTTATTCCCAGAGTGGGGTAGGCAGAGCTACAGAAATACTAACAACTCTAAAAAGAGTTCTTGATAATTCTGTAACCACATTTTGCACAATCAGGCCAAGAATCTTATTCATTAATTGATTAACAATTTGATCGCTGATAATTAATCTGCGATTAATTGAATCGTGACTAAATTAATCTAAACTGTTACGACTAAGATTAATCAATCACCATTTTTAATCGTTAATCGTTAGTCGATTATATTTTGCCCATCACTGCCTCAAGCGTGGTGGAAGCAATAGTGGAGATATTATACGATTGTACGAGTTAAGACCATAGTCAGACCATGGTCGAGTGATTGGTTAATTCTAATTCTATTGTGGTGAGGATACCAACCCATCACCTATCGACCTTTTTAAAGGAGCAATTCTGGCCAAGGGGCGTAATGTTTCGGCGATTTCGTGGCCGCCGGCTAGCTGACACCGCGAAAGTATTTTAATAGTTGTGTTAATTTTTAAGTTATATGTTGTTATGTATGTAAGTCTATAAGTAGGCGTTGTTGTCTGAAATATAGTTATTCTATTCTATAACGAGTATACAGATTTTTTGTATTCGTAGATTTCCCTGTAGGGGATAGAGACACGTAGTTTTAGCGAAAATAACACTTTAACAGTTCAATATATCTTTAGTGGTCCCCTATATCAAAACATTGATGACATACGAGTACCTACACATAATTATTTTTAACTGCTATCCAATAATATATCACACTATGAGATATTGTGTTTTATTTTAATTTTTAGCCTTGCTTTACGTAAGGCTCTAAAACATATTTTTTTACGGTTAAAATATTAATTTTTCTCAAAAGAATTACATAATTCGCTTACAGAAAAAAATAATGTTTAACAGTAAGTAGGTAATTACTTACGGTAGGGTTCAATCCAAAAGCAGAAATTATTCTACCCCCGAACCAGGCCCATAATGAAATTTTTACGTATAACATCGTCATTGATTTTAGTATGCAGTATAAAATGTGTGCACAGTTTCACTCTTGTAACTTTAATAGTTTCTGAGATAAAGTGAGACAGACAGATGGACATGGCAAAACAATAAGGGTTCCTAGTTCGACTTCGGATCCCTTGAAAGTTAGCAAACCAGGTACTTATAACAACAGATTTTACAAAAATCACGGTAAACTGGATACCGAGAATAAATAGGACTACAGACACGCGACTATTTTCAGCGAACCGAAATAGGATAAGGGGATTTCCTCAATCCGATAGAGGTAAGATACTGAGACAAATACCGGAAATTGGACGGAAAGTGGGCCCCAGACACTTCGGATTTAACGTTCGCTAAGAACACCTTTTCTAAAGAATTCACCACAAACTCAATTGACAATTTGGATGATCGACCAAAATCTTATAATCCCAAGTAGCGCCTATTCATAGCCTGGAAGTTGGAAGAGGGAAACTTGGCCCTCCCCAATGTGTCTATATTATTTGCCATAATAATTTAGTCATAATGTGTTTTAAGTCATAATTATCGCAAGTTATAACGTATTTTTTAAGAAGCTGTTACTTATTCACGATTTTTATAAATCAATCCTAACCTAACCTAACCTATGTCTACGATAGGTATTTAGGAAATTTAGTTAACGGTTTTAGCGATATAAAAACTTATGACATCAATAAATATGTTAACAATTACATTATGACCAAAAGAATTATGGAAATCAACGAGCTCCGCAATATTGTCTATATGAGCCATGCCAACACCTTTTGGCGTATTGCTTTATTGTATGAGTAAAAACTTATCGAATTTAGATTGATGATCAAATTAATACTTAGATTGATAGAAATAGCTACTACCATCTTATCTTTGAAGTTACCGCCAAACAGTGTTCGCATTGTTTCTTTCCGGTGTGCGGAACGTAACTAGTTTGGAGGCATTCCATATATTGCCTCAGGGTTGGCAACGCAATTCAAAGAATTCTTATGTGTGGAATTCATAGGTCTCAGATCCCACTTATCATCGTTAGCATGGCTATTCAAAAAAATACCTCAGATGTCATCATCCCCAATTGGCTTGGTCTTAAACAATTGTTATCGTTGTTCTTACAAAATATTATTTGTTGGTAGGTTTTTTCACTTGACTGTCCTAACGGTACCTATGCAACTGTAATCCACCATTTAATCGAATTTAAATTTCATTGATTGTATCATTTCATCTAACTTTTTGTTTGAAACCATGATGTTTTTAGTACATCCCCAACATTCATTAAGTAAGTTTGGGCAGGTTTGTGTCTACCAATAAAAATACTCACGCGGCGACAACTGCCTGTCGATGAAATGAAAATTATGCGTAATGATGCGTTCGTTGAAAGCGGTTTCGATAAACTAATACGTACCCCTTATAGCACTAGCTTTTACCAGCTTGAAATTAGTTTGTCGAAATTCCCTCGGTATTAAAAAATCCTTAATCTAATCTATGGGTTAAGCTGTAAAAAGGAACAAAAAAACTTGCATCATTTTTCAATTATAAATTTTATAATGTCAGTAAGAATGATACCTAATGATAAAATTCAAAACTCCAATTATTATTTTTATTATTATTATTTTTTTATTTATTTTTTAAGGAGAAGGCACACGAGCACTCAGGCCACCTGATGGTAAGTGGAATCTGAGACCCATAGACATTTCAATTCTCAAGACTATAATCCTAAGACCTCAAATGCGTTGCCAACCCTGAGGACTAAGATGGAATGCCTCTATGCTAGTAATTTCACCGGTTGTCTTATCCCCACACCGGAACATAACAATGCGAACACTGTTGCTTGGCGGGTGGTTAATGGATAAGATGGTGGTAGCGATCCGGACGGACCCTGCACAGGGTCCTACCACCACTAAATCCAAAATCCAATGAAAAAATCCTGTCCTTCACCATTTTGTGTTCCATCTTTAAATTTTTACTAATTATTTTATTAATCCGCCGTTTTCGTGTAAAGCGCAAACGATTTTTTCTTCCCACCTCAAAACAGTCGCAAAAACTCTTCGGTAGCAGTAAGTAATAAAAGTAAAGTTGCAATTTTACCCCTTTCACAAAGTGATCAGAGGCAGCATCGAATTCGTGTTCCAATTCGTTGTTTGCATTCCACCTTATTTGCATTTAAAAGCGTCACTATTGCTTTGTTGGTACCGTTGTAAAATGGTTTTTAATTGTACAATTCAGTCTATAGTTTCTATTACCTGATCGCAGTGGATAGATAATGATTAGACAGACTAGTTTCTTTCTTTTTACCGTCAAATTTGACCCTTTTTTGTGAAGAAATTTCATTTAACTACCTACGAGTATAAAATAAATAATAAACATCCGCCCGTATTCTACAGGGTAACACCATATTGCTTTGAACGAGTTTAAGAATTAAAAAAATAATAATATTGAATTAAAATTATAATTAGGTAGGTAGTGAGAAAGTTGTTAAAGGTTTTTAACGTTACGTACCCTAAGGGTGCCAACGGGACCCTAACATTAAGTCTCCGATGTGCGTCCATCTGTTTCTCCTTCTGCCACAGGGTTGTATCTTATGACCCTTGATAACTAGACACTTCTTTAAGAAAATAGAGGCAATGTAAATTCTGCCCTGCTAACACAAAAGGCAGTATCTCAATTTCAATGTCCAAAGCAGATTCAATCCTATCCTCTTTTTAGTAAGGTTGTATTTTCTAAAGGAGTGTTGCGAAACGAAGCATTTGTTAAAGATTTGTCGGCGAAAAGGCAGAGAACCCATACCGAATAAATCAAAATTCCAAATTCCATAATTCCGAATACAATGTTTCGAATAGACGAATTTATTTTTTGATTTTGATTATAAACAAAACCTAACCTAACCTTCGTATACCAATTAAATTATGCAAAAATCTAAAATAGAGCCAGCATAACAGCTTTCGGAATTGTGATAATTCGGAAAAATGAAAATTCGGAAACAAAACTGAATTTTATGGAGTTCCCTTTATTAACATATGGAAGTCACTGAACCTCTAACACGTGTATGATAATAACGTTACCAACCTACAAACTTGTAAACTCCATAGATTTTATCTCGGCGAACAATCAGAGAAAGAATGAGACATGTACAAGAAAAGTTACAGTGAACACACAGCCGGAGTACAAAGACGTAAAGGAACAGTAAGGTAATTTGTTAGGTAAAAACTAGAACTTTTTTAGTTTTCAGAATTATACTCTTCGGTAAAGCAGAAAATCTATATACTAATATTATACAGAGGTAAAGTTTGTGAATTTGTGAGGTTGTACGGGGTTATAATCTCTGAATCTACTTAAGTGAATTTGAAAAATATTTTACCAATAGAAAGCCACGTTATTTTTGAGTGTCATAGGCTATGTTTTATTTTTTTCTTCGGATGAAATCGCGGGCAACAGATGTAATTAACAATGTTTAATAACATTATAACATTTTTCATGACTTAGCAAATTGGCTCAAGCATAGGCGTTCTGTGTTGTACCTATATATATATAAAAAAAATAAAAATGAAATGTATACATTCCATTGCTATATTATTTCTTGTTATCCCACTTTTGTTCCCCATTTTATTGTATATACAAAATCAGTAGGTATACGCAGCTATGTTCAAAACAATTTGTAATAGCAGACCAACCTGAGATGTCATGATTTACGAACATTTATCTTTAATTCCCTGTCCGCTGACTCGCACACGCGGGCGCCTGGATCCACGGAAGACCAGCGTCGGGACGCTCACAAGTGATTCGATTTCTTGCTGAGTGGTATCCATTATTTTATGCAATTGTATCCAACTCTTATAGGTACGTAGTTTCCGCAGGTTGGTTAATTATTTGCAAAATAAATGGTTTTTTTATGTTAAGGAGAAGGCACAAGAGCACTCACGCCGCCTGATGGTAAGTGGAATCTGAGACCCATAGACATTTGAATTCTCAAGACTATAATCCTAAGACCTCAAAAGCGTTGCCAACCCTGAGGACTAAGATGGAATGCCTTTATGCTAGTAATTTCACCAGTTGTCTTATCCCCACACCGGAACACAACAATGCGAACACTGTTGCTTGGCGGGTGGTTAATGGATAAGATGGTGGTAGCGATCCGGACGGACCCTTTAATATTTTAAAGAGAGCTATTTGACTTCATAAACTTCAATCTTACGAATTCCTACCAAATGGTAGAATAAATTGTTTTTGAGAGAGAAAACTCTAATCCCAAAAGTAATTTTGTTTGTCCTTATCGATATAGTTAAAGATGAAATATAAATAGTCTTATTCTGAGATAACAAGACGGAATAATTCTAAAACCAACATAGTTACAACATCTTCGCCATTTTCTTTGATCCACCTACTGATTGTTTATTCACTCAATCGAAACCACAAACACGAATGGCCAAAGTCAATTAGAGGGAGAAGAATAACATTTTCTTTTACCAATTATCTTCTTGGGTAGAACGGCTCGATCGTCAGTCAATAGAGGGGAGGAAATAGGACAAATTAATGGGATGTTTCGATGCTGACTGAGGCTAATCACACAGATTTGTTTAGTTGGAATCGACGATCAGCCAGCAGTAAGAAATGCTTCGCTTAGTGTGGCTTATCTACGTTAATTGGACTAGGAACCATCGGATAGAATAGCTATCGGCATTGTGTTTAACGCTTGAATAGATTCTAGAATTATATTTGCTTTGTTAGGAATACCAATATTGTTCTAAGTTATATGCTATATGTGCGAGTCAATAAGTTTATTATGAGTATTGCGGTAGGTGTTCGGAGCTAGCATGTCTGTATGTATGAATGAACACAAACTCGAGATTAACATGTACAATGGCAAATTTATCTCTATTGTTTATTTTATTGTATTCCTTGTATGTAATTTTTGTATGAATAAGCGATTCAAAATAAATACGTTTCCTTGAAATCATTGCTTTTGATAATCATACATCGGAACACTTAAAATGCTGGTTAAAGAACCATCAACATATGATATTTTACAAAACCAAAATGTTCTTGGCACGAATGCTTTCCTAAAATTCATTTGTTACAATACAAAGAATTGTATTCGAACAACTGTAGCAAAAAACTCGCGAATCCACGGAGAGGCGTTCTGAGTGCGTCAGGATTGATTTATGTTCTGCAAAAAGAGGGTAGTTTGCACGCAAACATATTCCTCGTTGATGCTAAACTAGTTAGGGAAGCAGTTCACTTACAAAGCAGGGAAATGGTTGTTTGTTTTCTGAAGTATTTTACTATGAAGTAAGATATTTAACATACATACATAACGTCACGCCTTTATTCCCAGAGTGGGGTAGGCAGAGCAACAGAATACCAACAACTCTAAACTTGTTGATAATTCTGTTACCACATTTTGCATAGTCAGGCTAAGATGTTTACCAGTGTATTAGTGACAGGTTGCAAGCCAATCGCCTAACAGTACTACAAGCCTTTATTCCCTTAGTCGCGTCTCACGATATCCACTGGTAGACATGGAGTGGCACTATTCTAACCCGGCAACCACATGGGGGATAAGATATTTAAAACCAGGCAAAAACATGTAAGACGATGCTTTGAACGGTTTCCGAATAGGGAATGCAATTTAACCAGTTATTAACCGTTTTTGTATGAAAATAACCGGTTATAACCGGTTATCCGTTAACACAAATAAGTATACCAGCAAGAGCGTCTCTTCATGGCACTTAAGTGTAAATGAAAAAAAAATACGCTTCTGTGACACATCTTATAATTTTTCAGTAAAATGCCTGACACTAACGGACGGGCGGATAGACATGACGAAACTGTAAGTGTTGAATTTTTACCATTTTGGCTACAGAACCCAAAAATCTCTACTAAACTACAACTAAACCTCTTAACTCCTCTTCTTTCCTTTAGAAAGTTTTGATAATTTGATTAATTAATTAATAATTAGTATCCAACGAAAGGAGAATGTGCAAATTTGTATGGAACTTGGTCTATGAGCGGCCAAAGATAATTGTAATATCTGGTGATGTAGTTAGTCCTACTGTTAGTTTCATTACCGTGACTTACTTGTAACCCGAATAAAAGACGGTTTTCTTTTTGAACACTTTCCATAGTTTTTCCAATTAACTATTGACCTATGTTAAGTAATTAAGAAGGGAAATCTCAGCATATACTGATGATCTAACAGTCTCATCGTGAGGTATTTAGCAATGCTCAATAAATTATTTATTTAAAATTAGGTTAGGTTAGGTTAGGACTTGAAAGATCGATTTTTTGGCCCGAAAAACCCCTATTCCGCATTTTCCATGAAGATCGTTAATGCCGTTTTTGAGAACAAATATTTCTCGTTAAAAATTATAGTATTTATTGTATTCTGACTTAAGTTTAAATATTGCCTTTTCCAAAGGAGATAAGGAGAGTATTTCTTAATATCAGGGCTTTCATATGACACTAATTTAATCAATGACCGCCGATACGCCAATTTGCCCATTCTCCTTTAATTCGTGTTTTTGTAAGGCTCACAGTTTTAAAACGATGTTGTTAGCTTCTCTTAACTCAATTGACACATTTTGTACACAGGCTTAGTATAATAATAAATAATACCGATACATAACTAACGTACTCTTCAAAACTTAACGTTCAAGAAATATACCCGCTTTGTTGTTATTTCCAACTCGTGTGCATCCATCTTGATTATAAGCAACATTTTTGCTAAACTTTGCGTTTGCAGCTGCACTTGAACGCTGTGAAGGTGAAGAGGGTTTCATGTGTAGAGCTAACTTTATACTTGGAATAAATTACACTTTCAACAAACTTAAAAAAACCAACAAATCTAACAAGTTTGAACCCTACTTCTAGTGTCTATAAGGCACTCAAAAATGCTGAGTTCTACGTATAATTTTCATGCTTTGGATTCCGTACTCGCAAGGATTTCATTGTAAATGAGAACGATTATGAGCCCTTTGATAAGGGTTAACAGATTGCCTGAAATATATCAAGAATTGTCAACATTAGCTTATGGAACAGAATAATTTACGAAAAATTATTATTAATTTATAAAACCGGTAGGTACACCGAACACCAATCAACATAATTACAATGTTTATTTTTATTTTTATAACCTCTATTATTGGATTGTTTTCATTTTTAAAATAGTGAAAAATTGTAGTTTGTGTTTGATACCCTTATCTCACAGATGGGCCCTTCTTTATGATGTACTTCTATCCCTTTAGGATCTTTTGCGTAATTATACCCTCTTACACACTCAGCTGTTCGAATGTGCAAATTTCCTCACGATGTTTTTCCTTTACGATAGAAGCATCGGATAATTTACTTCAGTTAGAAAAACTAATGATGAGGGTGAATCACAAAAAAAATGTACATAGTTAAGAACTTAATTGATGTCAAACTTTAATTAAAACAAAATAATTTTCCTTTGTGTAACGAAGATTAACCATACAATTGTTTGACTAATCTTCGTTACACAAAGGAAAAATATTTTGTTTCAATTAAACATTGACACCAATTAACTATGTACAATATTTTTTCAATTCACCCATGGGTGAATGGGGCGGGGCGGTCATGACCGCGGGGGCTCGAACTCTGTGCCTTTAGCTAGGAAGTAGATTTTCCGTTTCAATAAATTATTGTAAGTTCGACGATGAAATTAATTGAACACCAACCTAAATGAAAAATACGGCTCGCACATATTGCAAAATTTCCAAATCAACTCGTGCTTACGTTACTTCGTTATTTGATTAACTGCGCAGGTGATCAGGGGCTGTATTCTACTCGATAATAACTAATTACTTATGACATGTTATCGTATTGTTCACGTTATGATAGCTATTACTTACTTGACAGTAATGGCGGCTGAGTTAAACACAAAACGATAACATGTCAAAAGCAATTAGGTCTTGCCTGAGTGGAATAGAGCCCCAGCATACATGACTCGAGTCACATCGATTCACTTAATATATACTAAGGAGCAATGAAAACGCGTCACTTTCTATCGAAATTCTGTACTAACTGACCCGTTTTAATTGCTCTTGACTATAGTTAAACTTCTCGTCAAAGTCGCCTTCGTTACATTAAAGAACTTCAATATTGTGTTTGTAATATTGTCGAAGTGTCTTATCCTATTATTTATAAACGAACAAAAGCTAAAAGATACTTTAAATATGCTTTGTCATTATTTATCATTGTAACATTCGCAACTGACAGAAAGTGACAAAGCATACTTTAACTAAAGTAAGTATATACTGTAATTTAATCTCACACAACCATTTAATCTTCGGTGGGTTTTATTTATCGCTGCGCACAGAAACCGACATTCCAATTGATTAATATTACCTAACGTGGCTTAATTAAAGTATTTATCCACAGGATTTAATAAAGATCATTGAAACGTCTCAATAACAGATAATTTCTGTTACTAAAGGTCTATTCGGAATTCGTTTCCTGAAATTTCGGTTAAATGTACAAGGGTCTTATAAATGTTCGTTTTAATAACGATGATTGCTTTTGATGTGATTGTGTAGGCTTGGCACTGATTGAATTGAGCATAATATTGTTTAAAGGCAGTTTATAATAAAGTGGCAAAACTGATTTCTACTTGTGTAAATTCACTAAGTTACTTGACTTCGTGTAATTTACATTAATTAGCAAAATAATGTTTTCTTTACTTGTATAAAACTTATGGTGATCCGTTGCATGGTTTAGGAGGACTAAGCGGATATACAGACAAACAGACAGACGCGAAAAGCAATATAAAGAAAATTATAATATAACTAGCGACCCGCCAGGGTCTTCGCCCGCTGCAATTTTTTTTTCTTGACAATTTATTTTTTATTTTTGTTAAAAAATATATTTTTTTAATAATAAATATCTTATGTTACTTTTATACCTCCCAAAATATGTGTACAAAGTTTCATGATGATTCGTCAGGTAGTTTTTGCGTTAAAGCATTACAAACATCCACGCTTTTACATTTATAATATTATGAATTTAATTTATACTTCAGTCTAAGTAACACGTGGCCGGCTATGCTAACACCAAAAATTTAAAAATCGAGAACGATTGAATTTCACTGTATTTCGTTTATTCCAAATTAAATATAGGTTATACCTTAACCTCAGCAACACGTGGTGGTTATGCTATAGAATTGTAGCTTATATGAAATGTTTGTATTTTTAACATAGCGCCATCTATTGAATATTTACTCAATCCAGTCAACAGATATCGCCATCTGTTAGAATCCTTTGGAGCTAACAGATAATTATGACTGTCAAGTAATAGACAAATAATTTGCAATATTGCGACTATAAATTGAATTGTAAGCTATCCTATCTTTCAAGTTGGGACGATTTGCACACGGTGTGCAAATCAAATTTAAAATCGGTTCAGTAGCTTAGGAGTCCATCGCGGACAAACAACGTGACACGTAATTTTTATATATAAAGAAGATATATCGAAAGCAATTTTGTTTTATACTTTGTAGAGATAGGCTTTTGTTTTTGTCCATAGACTAAATAACTTTCTTTAGTTTTATTTAACGGCTGTAGGTACCCATTATTTGAACAGTCATTATCATCTCACTAAGATTAATCTAACGAGTCCAAGTACACAGGGAAGAGTAAAGACCCTGTTGACAATCTAAGCTATAAAAAAGTTTTTTTTTTATGGCATTGAGAAGGCACACATGCCACCTGATGGTAAGTGGAAACTGAAACCCATAGACATTCGCATTCACAAGACCTCAAATGCGTTGCCAACCCTGAAGACTAAGATGGAATGCCTCTCTGCTAGTTATTTCAACGGCTCTCTTATCCCCGAACTGGACACAACAATGCGGACACTGCTGTTTGGCGGTAGGTTAATGGATAAAATGGTGGTAGCAATCCGGACGGACCCTGCACAAGGTCCTACCACCCGCAAGTACGAGTATGTTGACGACGCAACTTGTAGTCTTTAGATTACTTTCTATGGGTTTCAGAGTCCACTTAACATCAGGTGGTGTGTGTGCTCGTTTGCTGTCTTCACATCAAAATAACACGTGAAGTTAGTAAAAATCTTGCCATTAATTAAATGAACACTCCACGTTTGGATCTGCAAGAAAACATTGTACGAACTTCCCAATTCAATTTTCAAATAACGTGCCTTTTAACTTATTTACGTAAATAAGGCGAGCGAAACCTAGCCCTTCCTTAAAAGGGAAGAACACTTAAAAGCTCTTTATTGGGGATGGAGTCCCAAATTCGAGATTTCGTAAGAAGCTCCGACCCTTGGAGCCGTTTCAAATAATTAACGAATGACCTGTGATAAAACACCATCTTAAATTTAACCTTTGTTTCTTGAGGGTCCAGGACTCTAATTAATTCTGGGAACGTTTGATTATTCCCGGATACGGTTTTTAATTTGATCTCTCGGGGTGATCAATTTTACTTTTCTTTGGTGTACTCATTATTTTAAAAAAGCTGAATATAAACTAGAAAGATAAATAATCTGTCCCAATGTTAATAAAAAAAAAATATTGTCCAGTAAAATAGTTAAGGGCCATTTTAATTTTACTGAAATTGAATATAATGTATAAAAACAATTTTTCATCACACAAGCTCGGAAAGGGTGTTATAATACGCAGGCGTATAGGGCAGTTATATAGCCTATTTACCTCTCAAGCGAGTTATGGGTTAAGAGTTAAAATAGAGAACCCACTAGTACATCATTTCAGACCAAGGAGGTGTAAAATCAGCCAAGGTATATTTCCTGTATTCAAAACTTGGCTACAACACAAATTTACTGTATATAAAACTTATACGGTACATTTAACTGCATTTTTTTTAACTATTATTACAATTACCCCTTGTGGTTGCTGGGTTAGAATAGTGCCACTCCATATCTTCCTGTGGCTGTCGTACGAGGCGACTAAGGGAATAAGGGCTTGTAGTACTGTTAGGCGATGAGCTTGCAACCTGTCACTAATACACTAGTAAACTTCTTGGCCTGATTGTGCAAAATGTGGTTACAGAATTATCAATAAGTCTTTTTAGAGCCTACCCCACTCAGGGAATGAAGGCGTGATTTTATGTATGTACCTATGTATGTATTACAATTATTTTAACAATTTCATTTATCGGTAGGACAATCTGGCAGTATGGCCTGTCAAGTTTATGACTAATGATAGTTCTTAGCGTTATTTGTGGATGACTACATTGAAAAAAGTTGAGTTGACATGACATGTTGACAAACTCTTTTAGCGAGTTGAGCGCCATTAATTTTTTTGATTGTTGTTGTCTTCAATAGTCATTTTTTTTTGTTTCCTTGCAAATGTGATGAAAAACATTGTGTGTAGGGCAGTAAGGGGATAACAAACTCGAGTCATTAAAAGCCCTCCGCCTACGGCGTCAGGCTTCTAATGCTCTCTTAAGTTATCCCCTTCTTACTTTTTTGCCAGGTTTTTACCCTAATCAAAACATTCGATGCACGTGTTTTGGATTGAATTATTAACCCGAGTCGGACACGACTTTACAAACAGGTGTCACGACAAATTTCCTTAATTACAAAAAAAAAACTATTCAGTTATTTTATTACCTCTCATAAAAATACATTCCCGCACTAATAAACCAAGATAAATATTCGGTAGGGACTGTTCTCAGTAAAGGCAAAATATCTGTGTGATGTGTGCGAGTTTTCCTGAGTTTGTTTTCTATGTCTTTGGGTACCCATAGTACAAATCTTTTGCATAATTAAGGACCCTGGTCAATTTCTGTAAGATTTACCCGAAATGTTTGTTTATTTTACTTAAACAACTCGCAGTGCTATTCAATGTTTATTCTACAATAGCGTCATAACGGCTTTTATAAAGAACATTAATTTTATTTTGACTTAATACGTTAAATTTTCTGTTAAATATATCGCACTGCCAGATCAACACAGTATCATCTCAAAAAATAGCTTGGTTTGTTTCAAGTTCATAGGAAATATATTAAAGTCCATTTTTGAATACAGTTGTATTTTGAGTTACGACTAATGCTAAGTTGATCTAGCAGTGCAATATCCAAGAAATTGTCTTAATTTCAATAGTTAAATCGCAGCAAAACAAAGAAACCTCTATTATTAGTCATGCTTTGACCTTAAATAAATATAGTCCTACTGCGCATAAATCCGGAATTTCTCCGTGTGAAAAGAAAATGGAGAAATATTAAGCAACAGACTTATCTTAGCAATTAATGTATTAATACCGACTGTTAATGTTTGTTTTATCTTTACGTGCCAAACGTTCATGAAAAGAAGGTTATAAAGAGGATGATACTTAATAGTTACTCAGTCAGGACGCTTCTGCGATGTTGATTATATTTGTATCTCTAGCTGTAGCAGGAGTTGAGGTTTCAACGACATCTGTGAAGGTGGTGCCACTTCCGCCTAAATGCCCAATTTTTCCAGGTACCTACCCTCAAATTTATAATCCATTTAGTGCCTACTACTGTACGTGCTTTACTTGCGGTCACATTACTATTATTGCTCGTTTTGATGAACTGTAGCGTTCTTAGAATACACAATATTAAATATGGTATCCTTTCGCAAACACTAAAAACGTTTGCCAGCTGTTTCATTTGCCATAATTTTCATTTCCCATAATTTTCATTTTATTCTGAACCCAGTAACTTTTCAAATTTTTTAATGAGATATACTTACAGAACGTGTAGGTTAGGTTACGTTTAATTTATAACAATTCAGGAAAGTTTAACGGTTTCAGAGAAAAAATACTTTCGGACAAATGAATATTATTGCAAATGAAACAGCTGGCAAAGGTTTTTTAGTGTTTCAGATAGGTAACCATTAAATATGCTAGGTAACTTCTATAACTGTCAAAAGCAATGTTATAAAAAACCGAGCAAGAGCATGTCGGACCACGCTCAGTGTACGGTTCCGAAGCCGATAAGTACTACAAACATAAAAACCAACAACTAATAACTAATTTTCTATTTAAAGTCAATTGGTGCCGTCTTAGATGATTTTAGTAGGTATAAACACTTATGCGCTTTAATGGGGGGGGGGGGGGGATAAACGGATTACTTAATCGAAAAGTTGTTCTCACAAATCCATAATATTTTTTAAATACCTCTCCAACGACATCCCACAATAATATGGAGTGGACGAGACAAAAAAATACATGCCGACTTTACGTGTTCGGCAAAATTGCTTTTAAGGTTTTGTTCTACCACTTTGTTGGCGTGACTAATTTGTATATTCATGCCAAGTTTCAGCTTTCTGGTACTAAGACTCTTTCTTGTACTAAGACTCTGAGGTAGGCTGCGGACGGACGGACATAGCGAAACTATAAGGGTTCCTAGTTTGACTGCGGAACCCTAAAAATTTTTCAATGTTAAGTTTTTTGCTACTTTTCTTCTCAGCAGTGGTCTCCCCTTGGAAAGTGCTGGTAGAATTTTGACGTGTAAAAATGCCCGCAATGCCTACTTACAGAATAATATCTTTTATTTTGTATGTGGCTACCTTTTTCCGTTATGTTGATTAAGCGACGTTAAATTGTTATTGTATCCATTGAATCATGTATCAATTAAACAAAGAACAAATCAAACCTTATTTCATTTCATAAAAAAGTTTTTGTTCAGAATAAAATTAAACGATATTTAACGAGGCTTCACTGGAGGATAGGCGTATGCTCGGTGCAGGCAGTCATAATTTGTGTAATCTGAAAATACCCAACTCGTCCAGCAGGTTGTCTCCGAAAGAACATCAATGGAAACATAATTGATATGAAATTATATGAATTATATTTGGCACATAAAGAAAAAATAAAACAATTTGCTTAACTTAAACAACTCATTCTAGATAATTATACTTTAATTACTTTAATAATGCCCCCGTGTGGTTGCCGGGTTAGAATAGTGCCACTCCATGTCTTCTCATGGATGTTGTAAGAAGCGAGTAAGGGAATAAAGGCTTGTAGTACTGGTAGGCGATTGGCTTGCAACCTGTCACTAAGACGCTAGTTAACTTCTTGGCCTGATTGTGCAAAATATGGTTTTAGAATTTTAACAAGTGTTTTTAGAGTTGTTGGTATTTTTGTAGCTGGGAATGAAGGCCTGATGGTATGTATGTGTGTACTAAAATAATTTAATTACTTGAGCCACTCCAGAGAAATCTATCAAACCCGTAATATGTAAGTTTGGACAGAAGAAGGGACGTAGGTAACTACCTATATTGACTGTAACAATGGCGCGGGGTAAATTGAGTACTACCAATAATGTAGGTAAATTTTCAACGTCTTGGGCAGACATAATTACCCGACCATAGCGAAGCGAAAAGGAGATTATGATTTTGACCGGTATGTATGTATGTATATTCATCTGTTCCCTCATTACTTCTAAACCACTTATCATAATTGATTGTCTTTTTAGGGTTCCGTAGCCAAATGGCAAAAAACGGAACCCTTATAGATTCGTCATGTCTGTCCGTCTGTCCGTCCGTATGTCACAGCCACTTTATTCCGTAACTATAAGAGCTATACTGTGGAAACTTGGTAAGTAGATGTATTCGGTGAACCGCATTAAGATTTTCATACAAAAATAGAAAAAAAACAATAAATTTTTGGGGTTCCCCATACTTAGAACTGAAACTCAAAAATTTTTTTTTCATCAAACTCATACGTGTGGGGTATCTATGGATAGGTATTCAAAAATGATATTGAGGTTTCTATTATAATTTTTTTCTAAACTGAATAGTTTGCGCGAGAGACGCTTCCAAAGTGGAAAAATGTGTGTCCCCCCCCCCGTAACTTCTAAAATAAGGGAATGATAAATGTAAAAATAATATATGATGTACATTACCATGCAAACTTCCACCGAAAATTGGTTTGAACGAGATCTAGTAAGTAGTTTTTTTTTAATACGTCATAAAAACATTGATCAAAGCTACAACGAACTTTTATATTATGTTACTTGCTGCTACGGAACCCTTCATGGGCGAGTCCGACTCGCACTTGGCCGCTTTTTTGAGTGTATTCGGATTAAAGGACTAAAACAATGTATTCGTTTTTATTTTGATAAAAAAACTTCATGTTATAACCCCAAAATAATTTAAATAAAAAAAAACAAAAACTAAAACCCGGCTACTATAAAAAACGCCCTAAAAAGTATAAAAGAAGAAAATATTGTCATCTGAAATTTATTATCCTTTTTATTTATTACTTTGTCCGCGTAGAAGTCGTTTATCGCTATTCCCAGTGAAGTTCAGAGGATAGCCGTGGCCGGGCAACACAGACAATAAGTATTGAATAAATTGTACATACGAAATTTCAGATGACAATATTTTCTTGTTTTATACTTTTTAGGGCGTTTTTTGTCATTCACCACCTCCGTGAGAGTGGTTTCATTTGCTTACTTTTACTGTTTGTTTCCAGCTCCTTATATAACACCAGACTGCGGTCCCAACGCTTACTTTGAACAATGCGCGCCGGCATGCCCTTCACGAAACTGCTCCACACTTTATAAGAGTTACGAGTGCAATCCACAGGCCTGCTGCAAGCCAGAGTGCATTTGCAACGATGGATATCTGCGGGACGACGCATCAGGGTTGTGCGTTACTCGGGATGAGTGTTGTAAGAACTTAAGATCAGTAACATAATTATACCCTATGCGATCGCAAAACTAATTCTATGGTTGGTGACATCGAGAGAAAACTAAATAGTGTGGTGTTAAAAAGGGGATCCTATCACTTCATAACCAATGTTTCATAAATGATTCATTTCACAAACATATCATTTGAAAACCCGCCTTTTTTTCCGAAACTGTAAATAATTCTGGATTTATTTCAGGACTATCGCGTTGAACCCTATAGGTTAGGTTAGATTAGTTTTATAAAAATCCAGAAATATTTGTAGTTACAGAAAAAAAAGTGGGTTGGTTGCGAAACGATGCATTTGTCAAAGATTTGTCGGCAAAAAGGCAAAGACCGCTAAAAATAATTTGAATTTGAAAGTGCTTTTGCATCGTTTATTTTGGAATAGGTAGTAAGTTGATTTTGAACACAATTTTCCCTGGTTCTCTTTTCTACTGGGTAAACCCATTTAGCTTTTCCCTGTTATGGTATTGTTATTTGGGTCGTACACACTCTTAAAAACAAAAGTTGTCTCTCCTGTGGTCAATGGTTATAAGCTTGTGTGCATATTATGTTATGTTTTTATATGGTAGGTCTAAAGCAGTCCTGACGGCGGTTTTGCGGGTATGGGTTTAGCCCGAAAATTAGGCCTTAAAAACGTTAACTTTCGGTGTGTCCACAGGAAAGACGGTAACATAAATCTGTGTATCACCCATTTTCTCGACCGCCATTACTCTCAAGTAAGTAAGAGCAAACGTTGACAATACGATTACACGTCAAAAACATTACTGTTTTACCCAGTTAAGTAGCAGAGAGGTCCTGAATAGTTACCTTATAAATTAGTGTGCTATTATTGACTTATTAGCGTGCCAGATTTGCTCGAATGGTTCATGGTACTAATTTTCAACCCGAACCTATAAGGAAGTATCCACTACGTTATCGACAACTGTACCATTAATCTCGACCACAAAACTCACGAATCATCAAGTCTTGAGCGTGAACCATTTTAGATTCACGAGCTTAGAAATTTAATTAGTCAGGATTTTTTTTATGAACGGTACTAAATCGTAGTCATGTAAACATTCCAACTGATAAAACGTTTTGTTTCATAATTCTATAAATCTTTAGAATATTTAACTCTATTTCTAAGCGCTGCAATTAGGTAATATAAAAATGTACGCTACATTAAGGTACATAAGGCGTCCGATCTGATTCCGAATTGTTGAACCCGTATCCAAAGTTGCCGTAGTACCGTTTTTGTATATGAAAACACCCAATAGATCCGTGAAATGGTATTGTCAACGCTGCACAAATTCTCGTACACGGTGTTAAAATAACGTGTGTTCTTGTCAAGAAAACATCAGTAATGTAGTATGTTGCTTTCCAGTCGCCCAATGCGGACCTACGGAATATTTTGTACGAGGCAGCACGTTGCCACAAGAAACCTGCGCTACCTACGGAGAAGTGGGACCCCGCAGCGTGTGCACACCTTATACAGGATGTGTTTGTAATGAGGGACGAGTGAGGCTGAACGACGATGGCACGGGCGCCTGTGTTCTGCCAGAAGAATGTCGTAAGTACCTATTGAATTTTTAGGCACAGTCAGCACCATGTAGGTATATAATGAATATTAAAACAGACCAATACTACTAATATCGGTCTGTTTTGCAAATAAGATAAAGTAAGATAACTTTATTAATAAAAACATTATAATATAGTTTACATGTAGCTTATATTTACATAGAAGTAATATTACTACACATGTGCCTGAACTAGGGTGATCCTGTTTTTCAGGCATTGAAATGATTACATACTAGTAATGTATTAATTACTTAATCGTTAACTTCAGTTATGTTATAAACTCGTACACAAAATACATTTTAAATTTCAAGGTAGGTTAGGTTATAAATTATTTTACACTCACTAGAAGTTACATAATCATAAATAATATTAATAACATAACAAAGAACCATGTCCAAGGAAGTATCATACCATAAACCAAGCCTGGATGTAGATATAAGGTTACAATTTTGCTGAACCTTAATACAGCCTGTGACTTTATTTAGGTACCATCAGTAATTTTTCTGTAAACTCGGACAAGTTTTCTAGAGCTTTTTATAGGACTTTTTTTACATTTAACCAGGCTTAGATGATAAATGCATAAATAAGTCTGCGTTCAGCCTATTGTATACACAAGGACCTAGAAATCCCGAAAATCTCATTAAAAAGGCAGGTTTAGTTGCTGTGAGTGGTGATCAAACTAAATCTTTCCGCCTTTTATCTGTTATCTTTGCGTTATAAGGAAGTGTTTTTTGTGTTGTTTCAATATTGTGTTTAATATAAACATTTGTCTAACAGTTAGTACTTTGCAGGACTTCTATAATAAGTTTGTGGGATACAGGAAGGGCCGGAAAGTGGATACTTTCAGGACGGCCCGTTGTGCTCTCTCTATTGTTAGTAGTAAGTGAAGCGCACAGATTTGAAAGATTTGCAACACTTCTGGACGCTAACGGTGTTAGCGTCAAACATAAAATTTTGAATTAAACACGAACGAAGATTAAAGCATTTATTTTTAGCTTAGAGAAAAAAATACAATATTTACACACATTATTAACACAATTATAAAGAAGTAGAAATTACAAGAAAAAAATAAAATTTACATGTAGATTTAGGTGTTAAAACCAAAGGATCTATTAAACTAGAAAAATACCGAAACTGGACAAATAGTATTTTGGGCGCGCGGGCCGTTTTAGAATTTAGGGGGTCAAAGCGAACGTGGAACGCGCAGGACAAAAAAAAAACAGCCTAGAAAATAGCAGAGTTCTAGCTAAGCGCGCTAAACTATTACTCTACATGTCTAGGTTATTAAAAAGGGGTACCTTAATAAATGCGGTGACAATATATACTGGGTATAAAAATTTCAAGAGAACACGTTGACCGGCGCACGACGATCAGATAACCGGGTGTGAGCACTTAAGGATGCAGTCGCGGTTAAAGCTCGCTGCGGAGTTGCGGCTCTCTAGCCGTGGTTACAGCTCGCTGCAGAAATGTGGCTACTGCAGTAGTGGGCGCGCCAATCGCGCTGGGCTTGCGGCGGCTGGTGGTACGGCTTGTGACACAAAGTCACCACACGTAGTATACATAATTATGTGGTAAGCTTATTGACGACCAACAGTATGGTAAGTTGCAGAAGTAAGCTCATAAAATAACCCTTTCTGGATCGGGGTAGCGGGTTCGCTAAAAATAAAAAGGTACGATATGAAAACAGACCGACAGCAGAATATTAGAGGCAATGGAACTCGAGGCTCGAGACAAAACATACCCGGATATTCCGGCAGGAACGGGACACGCAAAAGTGACGCTATGACTCTTGACGTTTCACAATTCCAAACTTGAACGGATTTTTTTTAAATTACAATTAAAACCCGAAAGAGTTAAGACACCTAAAACGTTAGGAAAACCAAAGAGGTAAAAAGTGAGAGCGAGAAGGGAGCGATTTTCTCGCAGCAATAATGCTGCACAAAGTATTAGCTGCTCCACCCCATGACCTGATACAAAATGTTAGTAATGATTGACACAGTGTCAATACGGGAGCCTGCAGTTTGGCCAATTTTTTTTTGTCAAATGCATAATTTCACAAATTTTTAATTTGCCAAACCAATGTTGTATAAATTTTTCAAAATTTATTTTAGTACCATTGTGTAGAACCTTATTGGTTAGGTTAGGTTAGCTTTTATAAAATCCTGATATATTTACGGCTACAGAAAACAAAGCGGGTTGGCAAATGAAACATTTGACCAAAAACTTTTTGACGAAACGAAGGTAACCCTGTCAATACTCATATTTAGCTAAATATTCTTTGTAACTTGTGGTTTAGCTAGTTTTTTTCAGGAAATCAAAAGAAACATGTGTCTGACGATTTGCATTACTATACTTCTTTTTAATTTTATTCCAATATTTTTTTTCATGTAAACAGCATCCCGGCAATGTCCGTATCATGAACATTTAGAAGTATGCCCTGGTGTCTGTCGTAAGGAGACGTGTTCATCGAAATCTCCAAACTACAAGTGCCTTTCGCCTGCAATTCCCCTGCCTTGCAAGCCTCGCTGTATTTGTGACGAAGGATACCTGAGGGACTCATACGGACAGTGCATACTGGATACCCACTGCCGTAAGAATCCTTTTTATATTATAAATGCGAATGTCTGTGAGTGTGTGTTAGTTTGTTTCTCTTTCACGCTGCAACGGCTGGACGGATTTGGATCTAATTCGCAATAGAGATAGCAGTATTTACGAGTATATCTTCCCCATAGTACAAACCTAGAGCTTAGTTTGAGACTAAAACATTTTGTGTGAGATTCTCCCAAGACATTTATTTATTTAATTAAATTGTGCAGAATAACCCAACACTTTACAACGAGCCTACTCATACTTCATATTTGATATATTATGAATTCTCAATTTATCCGGAATTTTGACTAACAGTAAAATATTTTTTTTAATTAAATCCTGGTTCATACGCTAATTTTATAATCTTCTAGCAAGCAAGACATGCCCGGAGAACGAAGAGTATCGATGCGCCTCCATGTGTGCACGGGACTCCTGCGCACGTCTCCAGCCAGGCTTCAAGTGTCCCCCCGGCGTCATATCGGTGTGCATACCTGCATGTGCCTGCACAGATGGGTATTTGAGAAACGATCTAGGCATTTGCATACCTAAGGAATCTTGCCGTGAGTATGTTGTCTCCTTAGACGTTTTTCGAGTCACAATTTTCTGCAATTCATAACCTTTAACAGTGAGATGTGGTTTTTACTTACGTAGTTAGAGAATACTAGTTATCGTTGCCGGCTGTAAATTTAAAACTATGTGGCCCGTTTTAAATACCTATAAATGAAACCTCACTCGATGTTATAATGTTAAAAAAAAAACCTTCGCTTTTAATGAACCTGAAAAACAATATCTTTGGGTTTTTTTACAACTTTGTCGACTTAGTTTAAATTCATAACTATGCCAAATTACAATTTAGTAGTACCAACAGACAGTCAAGGCGAAATTTTAGGGTTCTTAGTTTGACTTCGGAAAATCATACACTTACACCCGTATTTATAGACAAGAAAAGTAATTAATTGAGTAATAGTATGTCACAATCCATACAAAAATCGTTGTCTATAAATACGGGTGTAAGTATCTAACTCCTATAACTAGTACCTAACAACAAATACGGCAAAAATGGCGAGCATATTGTTGTTAAAGGAGAATGCCCATATAATGCCTGGAATGTACAGAGATAACCTATATGCACATAAAACATGTTATAATTAAATATAAATATATCTACTCATTAAATTGAAGTCTGATAATGATGGGAGTATTATGTACATTTTTTATAGACTTTTACTTGAACATTCACTCATGTTTACTCGTATCTGTAATATTATAAATGGCGTGAGACGTCACTTCCATATAAATAACACTATGAAATCGATTGTCATCGCCGCCGCCCGCTGTCGTCCAGTCCGTGGACTTACGCCTTCATCGCCCTCACCCTAAACCAGTCATGAAACCACTATTTTCATGTACCTTACCTATGTATACCTACTTTGTTTGTAAACATACTAAACGTCTTTATTCGTTTTGAACGAGTTTGAGATGAAAATTGTCTTTGTCTATTTGTATAAAAATAACAGCGTTCCACCGACTTTTTGAGTAATCACTGAAAGTGTTTTCGGAACTTACAATTTCGTAGCATATTTTGGTGTATAATTGGTTCTTGTACACCTCAGGCATTTTTTTGTAGGAGAGATGGGCATTCCCCTTTCTCACTCTTTATACTGAGATATTTAGACACCCTATGATGCTTGAGTATCTATAATATTATGTATTAGTGTGCTTGTTTACGTAGTGTTTTGTTTAATAGTATGTGTGTTAAAAAGGGTGTCATTAAATTTCTTCGAGACCGGCAACGCCTTGGTGACGCCTCCGGCGTTGCAAATGTCCATAGGCAGCGGTGACCACTTCCCATCAGCTGGGTCGTTTGCCTGTTTGTCCGTATATGGCAATAAAAAAAATATATCGTACTATAGAATCTGTACTGTAGCACAGTTTACATGGCGCTATATTTAAAGCGTGTTAGAATAACGTCGCTCTGTTTATGTAAAACTCATTCCATACTATAACTGTAGCTGAGAACCTCCAGTGTGGCATAAACGAAGTCGTGGTGAAATGCGCAACGGTGTACCCCCCACAAAGTTGCGAATCAATTTACACGTTATATGAGCGTATTGGAGGCGAAGTGCCTTGCACGCCAGGGTGTGACTGCAGACCTGGATATTTGAGAAACAAAGCCGACATCTGCGTGCCAAGCGAGTTCTGTCCTACGGGTATGACTATTTTTAAAACTTGTCTTACTTTACCTTGTCTTATCTATTCTTGTTTGCAAGGTCCTGTAGAATACCCGTAGATCCTATAGGATCGATTGTGTAATTAGATATTAACTCCTTAAAACTTATTTATCGGACTTATTGTCGGACTAGCAAAACCAACCACTTTTTTCCTTTTTAAGAGTAATTTCAAACTAGGTTTGAAATGTCACAATTAGAATTTTCTTAAGAATTCTGGGGCATAAACCCTTTGGTATTCTACTAGGGCATAAACCCTTTGGTATTCTACTAGGGCATAAACCCTTTGGTATTCTACTAGGGCATAAACCCTTTGGTATTCTACTAGGGCATAAACCCTTTGGTATTCTACTACTATTCAAACGGCTCTCAATTGTGCTTTGCTTTTACAGCACCACAAAACGAATGTGGTCCGAACCAAGAGTATAAACAATGTGGATCACCTTGCCAGCTAACCTGCGCGAGCCTAAACTATCCTATCGTTTGTACCGACCAGTGCCTCAGTGGGTGTTTCTGCTTGGAAGGCTATTACATAGACGACCAAGCTAACTGTGTCCCTAGAGAACAGTGTCGTAAGTACTGTTGTAATTACATTAGACGATTTATGACGATTAGAGTTAGTAAGAACATAATTAAATACTTTTTGAGAAAGAAGGATCAACTGATCGATATGTTCACTAGAAAGCTCATTTTTTTTACTTTGTTTTCAGTAGCTCATATCAAAAAATGTAAATTTGATTGTTGTTTTTATTATAATACTCGTAAACATCCCCGACTCCAAAATGATGGGACTGGAAGCCAATCTTCCATGACAGTTGCCAATAATACAAAACAGGTGTATCACATGTACTTACAGTGCAATAGATCTTGAAACGTCCTTCCCAAGTGTACTTCTATGTCACTCTCCTTAGTCTCTTATGCTAGTCAAACCGACTTTACCAAAAACCAAAAGACATTTTAAGACCACTTGCACTGCAGCTATCTGATATTATAAACCAACAGTACAAACTCATCAAGTATTCTCCACGCAGCTCTCCCGATATGCAACCAACCGAACGAAATTGCGAAGGACTGTGGATCACCTTGTGAAGACAGGACCTGCGAGAACTACGGTCAGACTGATATCGCATGTGCTGCAGTTTGCATCCGAGGATGCTTCTGTTTACCCGGTTACGTCCGCAACGCTTATGGGATCTGCGTGCTTCCCCAAGAGTGCCGTGAGTTTTTTTAACCCTCACTACTAAAGAGAAGTAAGCTAATTTAAGCTATCTTAAATTTTTCATTTTCTACCGTAATTAGCTTTACAAAATGTTAGTCTTAAGTAAAAATGTATCATTTTGCAGAAATAAAATTATTTTCTTTCTTTCTTTCTTTCAAGTATCTCAAGTTTGACGCCTATCATCTTTATTTGGCTTCGCAGCTCCCAAATATATAGACCGTTTTGAATTGAGCTTTAAATTAAAAGAAAGTACTCGGGTACTACAGCTGGCTAGATTTGATGGAAATTATTTGCATCATTCGAGTGAGGGTTATTGGTATGGAGGCTAGGGGTCGCTATTTATATCACTTTATTATTTATTACCACCAGTCTTATAATGAATTTACGGAGAAACTAAAAAATAAACAAAGTTCAACCTTCTTACAGCCCCTCAAATAGTTTGCCTTCAACTGAACGAAGAATACCAATCATGCGGCTCCAGTTGCCCTGACAACTGTGACAACTATCTAGACGAGGGTCGTGTCTGCCCCCTGAACTGCATCCCAGGGTGCGCCTGCAAGAAAGGTTTCGTAAGAAACCTCGAGGATAATACTTGCATTCTACCTGAACAATGTCGTAAGTTACATGATGAATTACTTTCCAATATTTCAGAGGGCATCATAGATAACCCTACCCGATCGATTAACGGCAGAAAACGCAGTAAATATGGAGAGACAAAACAGCTGCTGTAAAAATCGATGTTTGCCTAGGTGAAAGCGGACACGTGGTGTACAATCATGAAAAAATACATCTAAATACTATTGCACGATGAAACAATTCGACTCGATAAGTTTAACTAGAATAACTTGGTCCATCTTACCCCGCATTGATATTAAGTAATATTTAAGTCCTGTTAATGCAAGTCGTTTTGTCTTCGAGTAACAATAACAGCAAGCAACCAACGTAATATTGTGGTGTTGACAAATCCATATCTTTCCTTATATCCTTCACATTTAGGATATAAGGAAAGATATGGATTTGTCAACACACAAACAAACACACTGTGTTCAACGTGACATTAGGTACTATTAAGACTGATATTATTTCAAACTAAACAATTTAAAAATTGGAATAGCTCCAGAGGCCCTAGCCAAGATGCGTACCATAACTAGCGATTCTATTCATTTTGTATTTACACCAATCGCATCACTGGTAGATCACGTGACTTTACGTATGACATGATCTACCAGTGACGCGATTGGTTTAAAAACAAAAGTAATAGAAACGGTAGTTAGCGTACGCGTCTTGGCTAGGGCCTCTGATCGATAATAGATTTATACTCGGACTGAGATCCGCACAAAATCTAGTATATTGATGAATTTTTCGTAGCTTCTGACGACTGTACTGGTCAGAACGAGATCCTTAACTATTGCGCTTCGTACTGCCCTGTGACCTGCGCCAACCGCTTCACCCACGGTGACTGGCTGTGCGCTACTGTCTGCCGAATCGCCTGCGACTGTGACGCGGGCACGCTGAGGAATGATAATGGCGTATGTGTGCCAGTTGAACAGTGCTGTAAGTCCTTCAGTGTCTTAAACATGTATTGGCATATGACTATTAACTTACTCTCTTTGGTCAGTGAACTTTTTTTTGGTTTATTTATAAGGACGATTATTTATAAAAAGACTGCTTTTTTCGTTTGGTTGCTAATGTTATAGAGGTCATTATTTATGGAGATATTCTACCTCTAATCTACTGGATAAAACCTTACAGCACTTGAAGTGTGATTTTATTGTATTTAACTTGGCCACCATTACTATCAAGTAAATAAGACCTATCAAAACGTTGACAATACAATAACACGTCAAAAGCAATAAGGTTTACCTAGTAGAGGTAGAACAGAGGCCCTGGGGGGTTATTGTGACATAGCTAGGCAGTTCACATTACGGCGATCGTAAAGGACAGAGCTATGGTAGTTATATAGTTCTGTCCTATACGCTCGCCGTAAAATTAACTGCATAGCTATGTCATAATAACTCCCCTGCTTTCGATAAATAATAGTCTCGATCAATTTACAATCTCAGCCAAACGGCTGAGATCAAACGATGTTAATCACTTAAACCGTTCGTGAGGTCAAAAATTACCTCGAGCAGAAGCAAGACTCAGAATAAGGAGTACTCAAACCGTATTAATTTTTCTGACAGCTCCTCCAGTATGCGGTCAAAACGAAAGATATCTATCGTGCGGGACAGCGTGTCCATTATCTTGCGACAACTACCAAAACCCCGTAGTTTGCACCAAACAATGCGTTGAAGACTGCTTCTGCGAGGAGGGTTACGTCAGAGACAGAAATCTACGATGTGTTATGCCTGAAAATTGTGGTACGTCCAACTATTTGTAAAACTAATAATATGAAAGAATAAAAATACAATCTTCATATAAATTCCTGCATAATGTCATATGAACGACATCTGGACTCGCAGAGCCAGGAACTGTCCAACGGCCAGGGCAATGGCGCTGCTTAATGAATTTCTGTCTGAGGTACAAGATGCTGATGTGTTCGCTGATGGATGGGGGATACTCTTTTCTAAAATAATGTTATTTTTATCTTAACTTTTTATAATCAACGAACTAGGCGCTTTGGTTTAAAACTGTAAGTCTACCTTTGTAACTTTAATTAAATAAATAAATGAAAAAGAAGCAAGATGAAAACCCGGTTTTCCTATTCCTAGTTTATCGTGTAATTAAGAGTAGGTACCGATTAAAAGCTCTGATCTCGTACAGACCCTGTGTTAATAATATTACATAATTATTTATTACACTCGAGTGCAGCAGATAGTCTGCTTTAGAGATAGGTACCTGAACCAACGTATTTGTAGTTCAGATTCACTGCCATTGAAGTATTTGACTGACAATTTTATTACAGAACAAATTTGCCCAGACGGAGAAAAGTTCAGTGAATGCTCGGCAAATTGTCAAGATACTTGTGAAGACTACAACAATCTTAATAAAATCTGTCCGTATCAGTGTCAATCGGGATGCGTGTGTGAACCTGGCACGGTTAGGAGAAACGACGGACAATGCGTACCAACATCGCAGTGCAGTAAGTGTTCTATTTATTATTAGTGAGATACTTCATGTTTGTTACAAACTTGTAGCACGCTCCAAAGAGAGAGCTTTGCTCGCATTGGACTTAACATGCCTTGACACCTCTTGAACAAAATTTTATTAAGATCGGACCAACAATACTTAACATTTCGTCGAATAAACATACTTGAAACATTAACCAGCACTGTTGGCCTAAAGATCTTCGCTCAGCTCGGCTGACTGCACACGAAATTTTACGTAATCATAAAGATACTGGAAACTTCCTCTAAATAGTAGGAGACTGCAAAATTTTGTACCGACCTAATACCGCGCTGAAATGCACAATGGTTTGCAATGAAAGTGATGCTAAGTCCGAATTTGGTAGTCTGTCACGGCGAAATTTGCCGAAAGTAAAAACGAAGCCAGTTTTCGGTGCGAAAAAAAGGCCGTTATTTTACCCATCTGACACTGAAATTATGGCATCAGTTAAAAATTTACTGGTAAATATACAGAAAAGCGAAATCTATCGTATTTTTTTGCCAGAAAAGCTTGGCAGACGCTCTCAAAGGTGACGATCGGAACCCCTAAATATACCCATCTGATACCAGCTTGAAACCAATTTCTTTCTACCGAAAGACCTTAACAGGCGAGATTATGTATAGTTCAGTCAATAAAGGAAGTGTAGAGTGCAAGAGCAGGAACCTCCCGCAATGAAAGCGTGCGGTTGTGTCACATCACTACGCAAGACCGACCATCCCGCGCGCTCTCACGAAGTGCGGCATGAGGTGACGGTGTATGGCAATATATTGGTCACGTATATAATTTTTAGGGTTCCGTACCTCATAGGGTAAAAACGGGACCCTATTACTAAGACTCTGCTTTCTGTCTGCCCGTCTGACACCAGGCTGTATCTCATGAACCGTGACAGCTAAACAGTTAAAATTTTCACAGATGATGTATTTTAGTTGCCGCTATAACAACATATAGGTACTAATAACAGAATAAAATAAATATTTTAGGGTGGTTCCCGTACAGCAAACGTGTTTTTTTCCGTGTTTTGCTCGATCTTAATACAGACACCGTGGTTGTATAGATTATAAGAAAACTTGCTACCTTAATAAAAGACATTTTTTTCTATTTTAATAGTTAATCAATTATGTGGACAAAACGAAGTATACCAAGAATGTGGGACAGCCTGTCCACTAACGTGTGACAATAAAGACACTCCTCCCGAAATTTGTACCCTACAATGTGTTGGAGGGTGCTTCTGTGAATTTGGCTACGTGAGGGACAGTAATCAAAGATGCGTCAGCCCGACCGACTGTGGTGAGTTACACAAAATATTTAATAATAAATTACACTATTAGCTTTTGTTAATTTTGTAAAGATTTTTATATGTTGGCAAAGGTTATCAATGTTATCATAATAATTATTCAGTTTCGTTCAGATATTTCATAGCAAGTTGGCTATATTTACACACATATATGCAAACCCTCACGCCTGTCTCTCAGTGAGGTAGGTTGAGACTATCGAACGCTAATAGACTGCACCGGTCCAGACATACCTCTTTGGCTCGCTCTACATTAATAAACCCTAACCCTAGATTCAAATTTGGACCTTATTAAATAAAAAATAAAAGGTATTGCAAAGAATATACTTAATATACAAAAGGCAAACTTAATGCCGTAAGTCATTCTCTATCAGTTAACCCTTTGATCACTGCATTTGCGTCTAGGGTAACCCCTATCGATATCTCCATTTTCTCCCGCTCGTCATATCTTTTCCTTCACCCTTGGTTATATTTTCAGTGGTCAAGTGCTGAAAGACTACAGTTAAACCTGATATAACATTTAAATAATCTACGTTATTCGTGTTTAACGCGCTCCTCAAACATGTGGATATAATGAAGTATGCCAAGAATGTTGAACAGCCTGTCCACTAATCTATACATATAAAAATCAATTGCTGTTCGTTTGTCTCGCTAAAACTCGAGAACGGCTGGGCCGATTTGGCTGATTTTGGTTTTAAAATGTTTGTCATAGTCCAGGAAAGGTTTGAAAGGTGCGAAAATAATTAAAAATCCACCGGGAAAGTCAGAAATTTGCAGCGGGGCGAAGCCGCTGGCGGGCCGCTCGTGTGTAATAAAGACAACCTTATCCAAATTTTCACTTTTTATAAATTTCGAGGCTGTTTCTGTGATCCTGGCTATATCAAGGGCAGTAATCAAAGATGGCTGACACCCAAAATATTGTGCTGCGTTAAAAATAAGTATATTATTGTATCAAGTTAACTATTTAAAAAATATTAATATTATAGCAAAAAAATAACATTTTGTCATCTGCCTGTTGAGTACAGATGTTTTATTTTAAGTTGGTTTTATTTTCAGTGATCAATTACTGAAAGACAACGATGTAACCTTGTACCATATTCAAATAAACTTTATTTTTGTGAACCAGCTCCTCAACTATGCGGAGAAAATGAAGTTTACCAAGAATGTGGGTCAGCCTGTCCACTAACGTGTGACAATAAAGACAGCCCTCCCGAATTTTGTACCCTACAATGTGTTGGAGGGTGCTTCTGTGAATCTGGCTACGTGAGGGATAGTAATCAAAAATGCGTCAGCCCGACCGATTGTGGTGAGTTAAACAAAAGTGTATGTCGATTTATGGTATATTTAATTAAAAAATAAACCCTTAGCTTTTGGTTTTTTACTAGTTAATAATATAAAAATGTATTTAAATGTTGGCATAGTTGCATAGTGCTTAGCAAGTTGGCTATGTTTACACATATACATACAAACCCTCACGCCTGTCTGTCTCTCAGTGAGGTAGGTGGAGACTTTGGAACGCCAAGTACACTGCACCGGTCCAAACATACCTCTTTTGCTCCCTTTACATTCATCAACCTTCTCCAGTGCTTCTAATCTGGCCCTTATTAAATACAAAAATAAAATTAATTGCAAATAATATATTTGATAAACAAAAGTAAAACTCAATGACGTACTCGTAAGGTATTCTATCAGTTAACCTTTTACATCGTGAATTTGATCACTGTATGTGCGTCTAGGTTGACCTCTACCAATATCTCCACGTTCTCTCACTCGTTGTAACTTTTCATAACCCTTGGCTATTGTTTCATTGGTCAACTGCTGAAAGACTACGGTTAAACTATGTATCACATTTAAATAATCTAACTATTCATGTTTCAGCTCCACCAACATGCGGATATAATGAAGTATACCAAGAATGTGGAACAGCCTGTCCACTTACGTGTGAAAATAAAGACAACCCTCCCCAAATTTGCACTCTACCATGTGTTCAAGGCTGCTTCTGTGAACCTGGCTATGTCAGGGACAGTAACCAAAGATGCGTCACCCCGACCGATTGTGGTGAGTTATACAAAAAGTGTATGTCAATTTATACTCAGTTTAATAATAAATTAAACTATCAGCTTTTGTTAATTTCGAGTTATATCTTAAACAATGTTTATATGTTAGTAAAAGTTATCCTTATAATTCTTCAGTTTGGTTTGGATATTTCATACCAAGTTGGCTATATTTACACATAATACATACAAACCCTTATGCCTCTCTGTATCTCAGTGAGGTAGGTAGAGACTATGGAACGCCAAGTATGCTGCACCGGTCCAAACATATCTCTTTCGCTCCCTCTACATTCCTCAACCTCTTCGTGCACGTACGTCGGTTTCGGGTGTTTCAAATTTGGCCCTTATTAAATAAAAAATGAAATTTATTGCAAAGAATATATTTGATTCACAAAAAGAAAGCTCAATGACGTAAGGTATTCTATCAGTTAACCTTTTACATCGCGAATTTGATCACTGTAGGTGCGTCTAGGTTGACCACTACCAATATCTCCACTTTCTCTCGCTCGTCAAAACTTTTTCATAACCCTTGGCTATAGTTTCAGTGGTCAACTGCTGAAAGACTACGGTTAAACTACGTATCACATTTAAATAATCTAACTATTCATGTTTCAGCTCCTCCAACATGCGGATATAATGAAGTATACCAAGAGTGTGGAACAGCCTGTCCACTTACGTGTGAAAATAAAGACAATCCTCCCCAAATTTGCACTCTACAATGTGTTCAAGGCTGCTTCTGTGAACCTGGCTATGTCAGGGACAGTAATCAAAGATGCGTCAGCCCGACCGATTGTGGTGAGTTATACAAAAGTGTATGTCAATTTATGGTCAGTTTAGTAATAAATTAAACTATCAGCTTTTGTTAATTTCGAGTTATATCTTAAACAATGTTTATATGTTGGCAAAGGTTATCATTACAATTCTTCAGTTTGGTTCAGATATTTCATATCAAGTTGGCTATATTTAAACATATACATACAAAACCTTACGCCTCTCTGTATCTCAGTGAGGTAGGTGGAGACTATGGAACGCCAAGTATGCTGCACCGGTCCAAATCAACCTCTTCGTGCATGTACGTCGGTTTCGGGTGCTTCAAATTTAGCCCTTATTAAATAAAATAAAATAAAATAAAAATTGCAAAGAATACACTTTATATATTTAAGACGAACTGATGTTGTAAGGCATTCTCTATCAGTTAACCTTTTACATCGCCAATTTGATCGCTGTGTGTGCGTTACGAAAAAGGTATGACTAGCGAGAAATAGTGGAAATATCAGTAGAGGTTTAGGTTGATCTCTACTGATATTTCCACTATTTCTCGCTCGTCATACCTTTTTCGTAACCCTTGGCTATATTTTCAGTCAACTGCTGAAAAACTAACCAAGGTAAAACCTTTTATCATATTAAAAAAAAACTTATTCGTGTTTCAGCTCCTCAAACATGCGGATATAATGAAGTATACCAAGAATGTGGAACAGCTTGTCCACTAACGTGTGATAATAAAGACCTTCCTCCCCAAATTTGCACCCAACAATGTATTGCTGGCTGCTTCTGTGAATCTGGCTACGTCAGGGACAGTAACCAAAGATGCGTCAGCCCGACAGACTGTGGTGAGTATACACAAGTGGATATCAATTTATATTAATGTAAAAGTAAACTGAATTATTAACTAAGCTGTGACCATCTTTCTAAACTGGACTCGATAATTTCCCATTAAGTACAGTTTTGTACATTTTCAGGGCAAGTTAATTTACAATGGTCAATTACAAAATCACATCGACTTTAATTTCTATCTCATTAAAATAATCCTTATTTTGTATTTTAGTTCCTCAAATATGTGGGAATAATGAAGTATACCAAGAATGTGGAATTTTGCCATTAACGTATGCTAATAAAAACAGCCCTCCTCAAAGTTGCACACAAAAATGTGTTGGTGGATGCTTTTGTGAACCTGGCTACGTGAGGGATATTAATCAAATATGCGTGAATCCATCAGATTGTGGTGAGTAATAGTGTGTGTGAATTCATGGTAAATTTATGACGACACGTTGGCCTAGTTGGTCACTACCAAACCCAGGCAGATCACTACCCTGCTGCCTACGAAGCTAGCGGTCTCGGGTTCAAATCCCAGTAAGGGCAGATATTTGTGTGATAAGTATTTATTATTATTATTTATTAGTACTTCTTCCTGAGTTTTGGATGTTTTCTTAAAGTACATTTCTCAATATAAGTAATTGTTTGTTGTTGTCTAGTACCCACAGTACAAGCTTAGTTTGGGACCAGGTCAATTGGTGACATTGCCCCATGATACTCGTATGTAATTATTTACTTTATTATATTTTATTTTTAAAAACGATTAACTAGGGTTTGACAGTCCATATAGTCTCTAGCCAGTTGGCCCTTGATATTTCATGATATTTTTTGTAAAAAACTGTTGGTTCAGTTTATCATAATAATATAATGCTACCTTCAGATATTTCATTGCAAGCTGGCTATATTTTCAGCGATGAATTGCTGGAAGATCTCTTCTTAACCTTGTATCATATAAAAATAATTTTGACTTTCGTGTTTCAGCTCTTCAAATATGCGGAGTAAATGAAGTATACCAAGAATGTGGATCAGCTTGTCCATTAACGTGTGATAATAAAGATAGCCCTCCATTTTGCATTAAGCAATGTGTTAGAGGCTGCTTTTGTGAACTTGGCTACGTGAGAGATAGTTATCAAAGATGCGTCAGCCCGACAGATTGTGGTGAGTTATACAGAAGTACTTGACAATTAAAGAGAAATAAACCAATGTAGCTAGTTGAACTGACTCTCTGTAACTGGCCCTCGATAACTTCGTGTTTATTTTATAATTAGTTCCTAATTCTTCATGGTTTAAGCTAATCAAATATGCGGTGAAAATGAAGTATACGTAGAATGTGGAACAGCTTGTCCCTTAACCTGTGAAAATATTGACGACATTCCATTTTGCACTGGGCAGTGTGTTCAGGGCTGCTTCTGTCAACCTGGCCTCATCAGAGATAATAATCAACGCTGTGTCAAACCCGTTGATTGTCAGAAAAGTAAGTAGAAATTACTAGCAATCCATGTTGAATAATTAAACCAAATCGGGATTTATCGCTTAATAAAATAAACCTTACCTTACCTTTGCCTTTGCTTTGACGAGGGAGGGTGTTTGTTTTCTGTCGTGCGCGGTTTTCGACTTTTTCGAAATGTTATCACACCGACACACCACACAACATCCGATGATTTTTACGAAGATTCTTCCTCGCTTACACTTAGTAATGACTGGATTATTTGTAGTATACACCGTGTTTTTTTTGATTTACGATAACTTTAAGGGCACGTTCTTCAAGTCAAATTAAGCTGATTTCCCGAAGACAGACATATGATAACTCGTACGGTTATAAAGATATTCACTTATTAAAATTAATCAGTTAATCACGTTAAACTAATGTAAAAGGCTCTTAATTGATACCTAAAAAATTTCTTTTAATTACCTATTATGAGTAAAGAGTTTTCAATTGTTAGGTCGTGCACCTGTCAAGTGTTATCTTTACTTGTGTGTGTGTATGTCACGCTGACTTGACGTATTTGACACTAACTATGAGTTAACTCTAAAGACCCTTTTAGAATGATTGAAGACACAACATTTAATTACTTTGTTCTAAATTTTTTTTTTTTTGCAATATTTTAAAATCTAATGTACCACGTAGTTTCTATACGTGTACCTAACAATATGCCGAAGTTATCGTAAATCAAAAAAAACACGGTGTATAAGCCTAAAACCATCTTTCCTTTTGATAATTTCATGCTTTCTGATTTCAACGGCTTAACCGTACCATTCGCGCCTAAACATGGCGTTCAGTTGAAAGTACTTTAGGTCAACGCAGTTCGATCCAGTGATGAATTTATTTACCTGGCAGTTTTTAACATGATTCAGCTTGTAGGTAAAATGAAATGTTAATAACACTTACGATAAGTGTTATATCGGTAAAACAAGGAGTTAAAGAAGATTTATTAACACGATTGTTCAAGATTCTAAAATTCAAGCTCTACGCTTCGTGTACTTGTATTTTGCATAGGTTGTTTCGATTTTTTAGAGTCATCAATTCCGGTTCCTCAGTGTCCATTTAATGAATACTACACGGATTGTGTTCTTGGGCTTTGTATTCCTAAAACTTGTGAAGAGTTGGATAAGCCAATCGCTTGCCCGAGTATCACCGGCCCTTGCGCCGGAGGGTGCGTCTGCAACGACAATTACCTCAGGAATAGCGAGGGCATTTGCATTCCGCAAAATGATTGTCGTAAGTGTTTGTTTAAGTTAACCTCTTTTTACTTAATTGACTTCGATAAAAGAGAAGGTTTTCGATTCGTCTGATATTTTTGTACTAAATCGTTCCTTGTTTATGCTTTTAGCTACGCAACCACCGTGTTCAAATAATGAAGAGTACACTCAGTGTTCAAAGAATTGTGAACCAACTTGCGAGAACCCTACTCTTAATCAGCGTTGTTCACGTATTTGTGCACCTGGTTGTATATGTACCAGCGGTTTAATCCGACGAAATGATGGTCAGTGCGTTAACCTTGGAAATTGCTGTAAGTTTGTTTTTAACTGTTCATATTATATATATAGCTAACAGAGCTTTGATTCTAAAATATTTTACAGACAATCTTACACCCTGTAGTGATCCGAACGCAGAGAGAGTCGAATGCGCATCCCCATGTAAAGCAACATGTTCAAGGCCTAATCCTGGACCTTGCATATCGGCTTGTGAAGTTAATGGCTGTGTTTGCAGAGAAGGGTTCATTTTGTCAGAAGAGGGAGGAAATTGTATACCAGTGAACCTTTGTCCAAGTAAGTTTAATTATATTCGATTTGTTATATTTCTGACTGTAAAACCAAACATTAAATTTCACAGACAAAGATATGTATTAATTGAAAAACTCTCTTATTTTGTAGTTAGACAAAATAAAGAAAAATACTAATAAGTTTATTTATTTCAGAAGACGCTCCTTGCAATGAAGACCCTAATGCTGTAATAACAGCTAATCCTAACCCTTGTCCTTCCACATGCGATACTCCTAATGCAGAACCCTACTGTGAATTATACTCTCCCAATGTAGGATGCGAATGCAGGCCAGGATACATCAAGTTGAATTCTGACATTGAGAGCTACTGTATATTGCCAGATACATGTCCAGGTAAAGATAAAACTATTTTATAAAAAATATGGTAAAAATAAAAGAATGTTAAGAAATATAAAACTCTCGCCGGAAAACACTGTTAAACCAAATAAGAACATATATTATCATTGTGTATTCAAATATTTATTCCCTATTTTAGGAGGTAACCCTTGTGGACCAAATGGAATCTTTGTAGATTGCAACGTAAATTGCCCATCCAACTATTGTCCGGTGAACGACAGCAGAGCCATTATTGCGTGTAGTGTGGCGTATCCTTGTCCAAGTGGCTGCGGATGTAAACTTAATTACAGGAGAAAAAGCGGTCAAGACAACACTTGTATACTGGCTTCCGATTGTCGTGAGTTGATCAACGCTCTTCATTCCAATTGGTTATTTATCACCTTTGCATTAATCAAGAATGAATGACCCATGACCCTAGACTAGATGCATTGCGAGAACGTTACCGTTATCGAAAATGTATACGATTAATGTCAGCTACTGGACGGTCGTGTGCAGCGCAAGTTCTATAAAACTTTGCCAGTTTTAGAAAATCGTTTGCGTTAGCGTTATGCCCTTTTAGCTAGCCAACTACATTATAATCATCAAATTGCGCCTAGTAAGACTACGTTTACCAAAACTTAAGTTCAGATTCTGTGACAGTCAATTCGGAAATTGACCAACGTTTTATGATTAATTTACGATTCTGATACAAATAAAAAATGATTGTCGATGTTGAAAAGACTACCAACTTATTGTCATCAGCAGTTACACGTTCACTTTCGTTTAGGGCATGCCATTCATGCCAGATATTTCCTCAACTAATTTTACTAAATCAAGTATTGGTGAAATTGGCATCCTGAGTAAACACATTATTGCAAACGTATCCAGAATGTGTTTCAAATTTCAATCGTTTCGATATTTATCATTCGTCTTCATACATTTCATCTTGTTTCATTTTGATACTTTTATATGCGTATTTTGATTGTGAAAATTATTTGTAGCTCCAATCCAATGTACCCGACAAAATGAAATATATTCGTCTTGTCCTTCTGACTGCCTTGCCGAATACTGTTCGGATGTCGGTAGCCCTCCAGCCACCTGTAACACCTTCGTCTTTAATTGCCAACCGAAGTGCATATGCGAAACAGGTTACTACAGAAATAACGATGACATCTGTATTCCTGCATACCAATGCCGTAAGTTTTCTAAAAGTTTACAGTTGTTATTTAACTAAAATTGATTAGGGTTTAGGAATGAACTTGGTAGCAACAGTAGCCGTATCGGAAAACAACAATCATTACTTTGGCAATGTGTAAAGTTATACAAGTTCTTTTTTAGGGTTCCGTAGCCAAATGGCAAAAAACGGAACCCTTATAGATACGTCATGTCTGTCTGTCTGTCCGTCCGTATGTCACAGTCACTTTTTTCCGAAACTATAAGAACTACACTGTTGAAACTTGGTAAGTAGATGTATTCTGTGAACCGCATTAAGATTTTCACACAAAAATAGAAAAAAAACATACATTTTGGGGGTTCCCTATACTTAGAACTGAAACTCAAAAAATTTTTTTCATCAAACCCATACGTGTAGGGTATCTATGGATAGGTCTTCAAAAATGATATTGAGGTCGTCAGTTGTCGTAACGACGGTTCATAATAATCGCGATGATTTAATTATGTTTGTGTTTTTCCACTTAGCGAATACCGCACCGACGAGTCGTCGCAGTCGTCATCAGCTGGAAAATCAGAAGTAACAAAACCCTTTTCTTTAAAATGTTATTATTTCCTGCGTACCTTATAATGTTTGCTTTTGAAATTAAACAAGATGTTATTGAAGTATTAAAAAATATATTGTTATCATTTGGATGGTTTAATAACTCTGGTGTGTGATGCTTGTCACAGACACACTTAAGTGATATTTTATTATATTCCGTTATGTTGTTAATCCTACGCGTTTTTAGGGTTCCGTAGTCAATCTACTATCTATGTTTTTATGAACATACATAATGTTTTCATAAATTTATTGACTGTGCATGGTCAATATATTAATTTCTTTAAACTTATCTCTAAGCGAGTCTCTCTGGCCCATCTTGTAGACAGCACGAATAGCCCTCTTCTGCAAAACAAAGATGCTATTTACCTCAGCAGCACTACCCCACAGTAAAATACCATATGACATAATACTATGGAAGTAACAAAAATAAACTAATCGAGCGGTATCTAAGTCTATTAATTGCCGAATCTTATTAACTGCAAAAACTGCAGAACTGAGTCTACCCGCCAATCCAGCAAGATGAGGACCCCATTGGAGCTTGGAGTCTAACGTTATACCAAGAAACACTGTAGCATTAACTAGGTCTAGTTTGGCATTTTTAATAGTTACAGTAGTTTGTCTATTTTTCACATTAGTAGTCATGAACTTTATACATTTCGTCTTTTTCTCATTCAGTAATAAATTATTAACACTAAACCAATCGACTACTTTTGATATAGCATTATTTACATCGACATTAAACTGTTGTTGTCGTTTAACTTTGAACACAAGTGACGTATCATCAGCAAACAATACTATATCATGGTTGTCCTTTATAAGGTAAGGTAAGTCATTTATGTAGATGAGGAATAAAAATGGACCCAATATTGAGCCCTGTGGTACGCCCACTGAGACCAATGACCCAGGTGATCGTACTCCATTCACGTCTACCCTTTGTATTCTCCCGTATAAGTACGTTTTTATTAAGTTTAGCGCAGTACCTCTAACTCCATAGTGGTGTAGTTTCCTGATCAATGTGCCATGGTTAACGCAATCGAAGGCCTTGGACAAATCACAAAAAATACCTTTTAAAAATGCTTTAGCATCCTGTGACCCTTCCCAGGCATTAAAAATGTTTTTAATCAACTCAACACCAGCTTCGGTTGTCGAGCGACCCCGAGTAAAACCAAATTGTTTATTGTGCAATAAAACATTATACTGAAAATGTTCCGCTAACTGTGACAAAATTAATTTCTCAAATATTTTACTGAAAGTGGGTAGTATGGATATTGGTCTAAAATTAGTGGGGTCAAAAGTACTACCCGTTTTGAATAATGGAATTATCTTACTATGTTTCATAAGATCAGGAAACTCACCACAATCAACACAGTGATTAAATACGACCATTAAGTCAGATGCTATGACTTCAACTAAGGATTTGAGTACATGGACCGACACTCCCCAAAGGTCACTGGTTTTCTTTATATTGATTGAGTTGAATGCCTTAATTACATCCAAGGCAGTAACGCGCTTGAATTCAAAATATATACTGCATTCAGGCACGTTATCTTCTAAAAGTACAATGGCAGACGCAGGCGAAGAGTTCAAGCACTTAGTCGTGGACACTGGTATATCGGTAAAAAACTTTTCAAATTTAATTGCGATATCTGGATTGGAATCTATGATTTTACCATCTACTTTTAAACGATAGTCGTTAATGTTCTTTTTTCGGCGACCTGTTTCTTCATTAATTATTTTCCAGGTCGTTTTAATAACATCAGAACTATTCAAGATTTTGTGACTTAAAAAAAATCGCTTAGTTATACGGCAGTCTATCTTGAATTGCTTAGAATACTGTTTGACATGTTCCTTAAACTCCTCACTCGCGTTATACCTCCGTTCCTCATATAGTTGATACAGTATTCTTCTACGCTTATGTAAGTCCGCAGTAACCCAGTCACTGAAAACCTTTGCACCACCAACCACAACCGATTTGGATGTAAATACTGCGTTAAATTGTTTTATGAATGTGTGAAAGAATGAGTTGTACATGTCATTGGGTCCCTTATCAGTTGTTAGAAAGGACAAATTATGCACTAGGTTATGTCTCATTCTTTCCACACGGTCTGCAGTTATTGGCACAAAAGTAATTTCTTTTTTTGGAATATTATTCGATACGGACTTGAATTTAATTAATTGACCCAAATGATCCGATTCCAGGTTGCTGATCACACTCTTACCAATAGGAATTATATAAGTAAAAACGTTATCAATACACGTGGCGCTAGTGTCAGTAACTCTAGTTGGCTCCATAAAAGTATGTGTCAGGCCGAAAGATTTAAAAAGATTTGTTAATCTATTGGTTAGTAGACTGTTTTCTAAAATATTTACATTAAAATCTCTACATTTAATTGTTTTTTTTCTCGAATGAGATAATTTTATTAGAACAGTTTCCATGTTCTTTTCAAAAATTTCGAAATTGCCTAATGGTGGCCACCATACACATACAACTATGAATTGCTCTAACTCTATTGCAGTGAGTTCTAATATTTGTTCAACCGATAAGGACACAATGTCCTTACGGTCTTTAAATTTTTATTTATGCTTAATATGATTAACGACCCGCCATGTATCGAGCTATTTCTTGCAAATAAACTGCCGACCTGGTGGTTGATAAAATTAAACATAGCTTCGTTACTAGTTAGCCAGTGTTCCGTTATACATAAAATATCAATGCTATTACTATTAAGAAATAACTCGACTAAACACATAAACACATACACTTTATTACCTTGTCGTTTTAATCGCTTAGACAATTTCATATGGCCGTTTAAACATGACGTTAAATAGAGAAGGTACACACAACATATTACATATTTATGACCTTGACTGTACCTACATATAAAAATTAAAATATTTTTACAAAGATGAACCCTAAAAAACTTTCTCCATTAACAATATTCGCTGATTTTCCATTTAAATTTAGTGTTTTTGGTCATACTCGTATCTTGGAAGATTTTAAGTAGGTAGTATACAAATTTCAGTCACGTTTAACTTAAGAAAAAATAAATTTTAATGTTCTTATTCGTGAGTTTTCCGGCTAATTTCGTTTTATAGATTTACTAATCCCGTGAATTTTTCACATACCTAAAAACGACGGTTCAGCTGGTAGGGATCACTTCCTACTTGTACAAGCAATATACTTGTTTAATATGAATAACCATGAAAATCACAGCTAATTGGTACAAAGAGTACCTCGGACAAACGGACAAGGCGAAACTATAAGAAGAAGAAAAACGTTTATTTATAAGGGATTATGGACCCCTAAAATCGATTTCGCACTATAGTTTTAAATTCGGACGGAACGTATCAAGGTATTATGCGAGAGCTCACAACAATAACTAATTATGTGCGTAGAAAAAAATAAATCGGTATTTGCATCAGGACGACTCTTTAATGGAACTGTGTATCTACATATTTTTATTCTCACCATGTGTTCAAATAATAACGAAACGACGAAGCATGTGAGTAGGTTGAACGAGAGTCAAAAACAATTTCCTCATGTGTATACATAGGTGTATACGTATTTAAATGTATAAGCCACATACAGTCAAATTCATAAACTTATATCCTTTATCGAGTCGTCAAAATTGGCTTACGACTCAATGCCACTACCATGATTGTATAGATTTAATTTTTATTTTTTTTATTTTTATCTTAAACATGCTCAGGATCATATCCCATCCCGAAATCCTTTACTGACCGCTTTTTATCTGCCTTTAATGAACATAAATAAATAAATATCATGAGACAATCTTATGGGTATAGACCACGATATAAATACTTATATAGAGAAATAAATGCAAAAATAACACCCAAAGACTCGGAAACAAAAGCACTCGTCACACGAATATTTGCTCATACCGGAAATCGAACCCGAGACTGCTTATTCGTATTCATAAACCTTGTCTGCATATGCATGCTAAAAAACTTAATTGTGCCCTTCAAATAGCATTGAGCATATCGTCCATGAGACTGCAACACCACGTAACTAACAAATTGAATCAATAATTTGCAAAATGTACCTTACTGACTTACTTGTTAAGGAGTATTTTTCCACTTATTCAATTTGTTAGTTTCACCGACGATATGTTGCGGTCTAAACGAGCACCACGAGGGAACGACCAGCCCTCTATTTCACCATAACGACAACGACAGGTGACATTTTAGTGTACGGGTAAGGCCGTAAATTTTGCCACTTTTTTAAACCAAAAAATGTCTCATAATTTGACTGCATATAAAAAAAAAACCAACAAGTATTTTATAATAAATGAAATCTTATTATTTTTTGTGGCTTCCTAAGTATTACAATTTTATCTCAAAGTTAAATTACTCCACATAGTTTAATAACTAGAGTGAGTTCAATTCGTCTAGTCCTCAAAATTTAGCAAAAAACTTGCTGTCTTTTTAATGCATCCAGCCACTCGGAACAACCTTTTTTTTATTTTATTTTATTGGAAGTCGAATTCACTAGAAAGAACATAAATAACTTAAAGTTAAGCAACTAAATCGTAATTTTGATCTTTAAAAATAAGCTGTTTTCATGAATTTATCGCAATTTAAAATGTTGTCCCCGTATTTTTGCTTCTACGTTACAGTTTTTTACGTTACCGCAATTCCACCTGTAAATAATATTAAGCTCTTACGTTCTATTTTGTATTGACACTGGCAACACTACGCATCAAAGCGAACCAGTTAAAAAAAAAAAGACTCCATATAGTTGTCTGTGGATTCGATCAAAGTTGCGCGCATGTGTTTGGTGAAAGGATTTTGAAGTGAATTTGGACGATTTCAAAGATAAATAACAGTTTTTATTACACACATTTTATTTAAATATATCCATAAGTGCATAAACCATGCGCAACATGTGTTTTTGTTTCAAATTTAGCTCTAATTATCGATTTATGGTAAATTATAACCTGAAAAATCTCGCTTCTACGTTACTTCTAAGTTACTTCTACGTTACCGGTAACGTTGATTGTATTTTAACGTAACGTTGAAGTGTTGTAAGGGTTCGTTCATATCGTGTTTATTTTTGTATTTATACTTCGATGATTGTTTGTTGTGTAAATACACGCCAGCAACAATAAGTTACTGTTTTCAAGAAAAAATATAAACTTATTATCTTTTAAAGTGTAAAATTCATAATTATTTTTTTATATCGGATGGCGCAGCTTATATGAAACCGAATGTCGTATCAGCGTGTTAACTTGTGACGTATACCGAATTGTCACCTGTTACGTGTCATTCTCAAGATGGTGAAATAGGGGGCTGGGCCCTATTTTATAAAGCTACAAATTACAAGCGGAAGTCTCTTTCTAACTCTTTTAGCTGTAGTTGTTTTCTGTAGAGAGAATTGTAATTTGTATCTTAATTGTAGCTTTATAAAAAAGGGCCCAGTAGATGCCCGATCACTTGCGCCAACATGCACCAAGATCCATCCCATTATGGGACCTTGCACCCCTTCTAACCTTTGCTTCTGTGACAAAGGAAACGTAAGAGATAGCAACGGGGTCTGCGTTGCCAGAATGAAAATGACGTATTTTTTGTATGTAGAAGTATCTATCTTAAAAGTGATCAAATTGAACTTCTGTAGTCGCTACATAATATTTAGCTCATGTTAATATAACAGCCATCACTTTTCCATTTTATTAACCATCATGTAACCCGAACGAGCATTTTGAAACGTCAGGGTTCCTGTGCATGCCTGTGCCCTGTTCTGCCACTAGCGCATGCTTTTGTGACAAAGGTTATGTGAGAATCAACCAGAATGGGATCTGTATTAATTGACGTAAGTACCTACTAGCCTATAAACTTAATACCTACCTAGTTATTTCGAAATTGGTCTTCTTAATACAATTGTGCACAAACAAGAGACAGGCACCAATTCATAGGCTGTTATTATAAAGCTATGTTATGTATCGTCTATACTCAAATTATAATACTATAGCTTCCACTAGCCATAAGCCAAACTATAACAAGGTTTATGATATTCTGAGGAATTTCGTGTAGTAGGTGCTTCAAACTGTTCATAATCCCTCGTATTATTCTTGTTCTAAATAGAAAATATGGTTAATTTTACGTCTTACAGTTCAAACAGGAGGAAATAGGAGTTCGGCAACTGCAGTATCGCATTCTAGGGGTGGAAGTGCAACAGCGACTGCCACAGCAACCGCTTATTGATGACGACCACAAGGAATAAAGATGTAGGATGTGGTTGTAGTGTAAGCCGAAATGTAGACAGTATATGGATTGATGTATGGGACGGAACATAAGTAAAAAATAAAAGCCTTCTTAAGTATATAACAAGAGTTTTAATTTAATAAGCAGTGCTTTTATTGAGTACTGTGAATAAAAACCATTCTCATAAAGCAAAATACTCCTTTGATTTTAGTATTGTGACTGTCTTTATAAAAAGAGTGACATTATTTTAAATCCATGTAGTTAAGTCGTTTTTAGGGTTCCGGAGCCGAATGGCAAAAACGGAACCCTTATAATTTCGTCATGTCCGTCTGTCCGTTTGTCCGTCTGTCCGTCCGTCCGTCCGTCCGTCTGTCCGTCTGTATGTCACAGCCATTTTACTCAGAGCCTATTGGCACTGTATAAATGAAATTTGGAGGATAGATGTATTCTATGAACCGCTATACAATGATGTAGGTAGTAAAATTGAAAAAAAATATATATTTAGGGGTGGCACTCCATAGGTACATGTAACTAGGAAACGAAAAATTTTTTTTTGAGTTACGCTGATGTAACTCAAAAAATTGTGTGGGGTATTTTTAGATAGAATCAAAATCAAAATCAAAATGTTTATTCAGTAAATAGGCCCCCATGGGGCTCTTTTACACGTCGGTAATATGAAGTGAATTTACTAGCGCTTCAGATAAGACCATCATTGCGGAGAAGAAGCGCCAAGAAACTCCAGCAGAAGGTCATTTTTAAAACAAAAGTACAGAAATACTTAAAAGTAAGTTACATTACAAGTACTTAATAAAGTAATAAATAATAATGATTAAAGCTTGAACAAATAAAATCAATACAAATGTAAGGCTAATAACATTAAACTAAAAATAATAAGTCTAGGAGAACAACACGACGAGGTCTCTACGTCAAAAGCCATATCTAGAATAATAAACTGAAGAACCAGTCCTTGCAAACGTGAACAGACCGGACCCCACAAACAGCACCCGTTCACGAGTATGACGCGTATCTCAGCCATCGCCTCTCTCAACCATGTGTTCGGGAAAGTGGCGACCCGATCAACGACGCCGCCGTAAGCAAAGACCTTTAAGCGAGCATGACTTGCTCAAAGGGCTTCCAAAATGATACAGAGGTTAAATAGAACATTCTAATAAAAAATACAGTAGTAGGTAGAACGTACGAAATACTTCCAACTAAAATTGTTTTGAAGACGATACGCTGTGTAGTTTTTGAAGATTTTAATTTAAAAAAAATGAATTTTAACCATGAACGTTCATCCCAGCTACAGAACCCTTCACTGTGCGTCGTCCGACATGCACTTGGCCGGTTTTTTAATTTCTTTTATTGTTCTTTAGGAATATAGGCTCGTATTGACCTGTCAGATGGTACGACCAATTTCATGTGTCGTTTCTTGACGTGTGTTGTGTGTTGTGGCCGGAAATATTTGCCAATATTTCCGTGCAGTGCCATGAAAATAAATATTTCCATTGATTCTTGTGAAAAAGCTTGCTACAAGTTAATAATTCTTGGTTCCATAATAGTTAGGTACTTGAAATAAAAGCCAGCTCAAAATAAAAATTAATTTATTTAAAAATTATATTAACAATCTATTCCACATAATTATAATACAATCTTTTACATTTTCATAATCAACTTATTTTATATAAAATTTACAAATTTACACAAAAGAAGATTTTAAGGTAACATTTTACAATCCTAGCCAATAAAATAAATACGAGTGAATATAAAAAAATAATGTTTGTTTGGCACAAAGCACTTTAGAGCCAGGGTCATAAAATTATTATAAAAAACTGAGCATTTTCAATGTATTATGCAATAAGATACTATTCTTTACTTTTGTTTTAAAAACCTACAATGTTTAAAAGTAACTGGCACAAAATTCATACAAAAATTATAATAAAGGAAGTAATTCAAAAGGCATAAAAAATAAAGAAATTATTTTTTCTCAACTGGCAAAAATTATCACAATATAGGACAATTTTTTTATTACAGAATTGAAAAAGTTAACATTACCAAATGGCACAGGCCAAAACAAAGGCGTTCGGAACTTATGTTGGTACCAGATTTCCCAGAGCTGTGATACATTGATCAAATAACCATGACTTCAAAAACCATGTAACTGCCGCCATTTTATATAAAACGTTCATATTAATCTGCCTCATCAATTTAAAACATGCGTCTCTAGAGTCCGCTTTAATCAAAAAGTTTTGCCATGACAATATGATGTGCCTTGAAATTTCTTTAAATGATTGCTGTTCTTTAAATCTTCACAGTTCTGGACCCAGCTTTAGAGTTTATGAACATATTTGTACCTGTAAACTGCAGGTACTCTACAAAAAACAGGGTGTAACGAAACCCTGTTCAATAAGAAAAAAATGTAGGGTAACCGATCCCTAGCACAATGCTAGTGAAAAAAACTTTATGACACTATACCGAAAAACACGTAATTCTTCTTGTAAAGTACTCGACTCCATAAAATTACCCTTTTGCATTCGTGCTAAGAGTCGGTAACCCTACAAACGGTTTGTTATTGGACGGGGTTTGTGATACACCATGTATACAAACTGGATGTCATTCGAAGTCCATAACAACGTTTGTCCTAACGCATCGCGTCCGAATTATCGTTTGTCCTAAACTGGATATCCTCTAAGTCGAACATTTAAGGTTTTCCAAAAATACCGGCGGTTAAGTTAGGTCACGAACATGACTAAAAAGTTGTATAATTCAGGCGGAAATGGTTTTGGGACAAACGGGAATTCGAAGGACAATGACGATTAGGGATTACAATATAGACCCATACATACACTATCAAGGTAATGCCTCTATTTACAAATCGATACAAAACACCTATTATGCACAATTTATTCATCATTACAAAAGACTAGCCTTCGCTAAGTAAGTACACTTAAGACGTAGGTACCTATATAAAATTATCTAAAAATTCGTTATTCACATTACGTTGGAGCATATTCAGTCGTATTCCGTTCACGCTTAAAATATTCGTTGAACACAAAAAAGTTATGCTACGTATTATTTAGTCCCATTTATTTTGGACGAACGAGTTATCACTTTGTTATCTTAAGTAACAGTTCGAGATTCAATATAAAAGTCACTTAAATCCACACGTTGTTTTTGGAATATGGCAGCCCTGATTTCAAGGGTTCCTTAGTGATTCGTTCTATAGCTCTGTAGTGGTTTCGACAGGAGATTGGTCGTAGGTGAAGCCAGTAAAGTTCCTTTTACCAAATGTCACGTTTTCGTTGTCCGACGCCCTGTAAACATTTTTTTAATGTTATAATTAATTATTAAGGCCCTTTTTATTGGATAATTTACTATGAGTAAAAAGTTTCATCCTGAATATTATATTTAATATCTTTATAATATGTTTAGTCTGTGTCAATTGTCAATAGAATGTGCATGAAAATCAGAATTGAGTTTCATTGATACGATTTAGGAGAAAACATTTAAAACGCAATACACTAAATTTTGACCCGTTTATTAAGATTTTATATATAATCTAAACTTGTTAAAATTTTAAAACTTCTTTCGACGTTTAGATTGTTTTTTTCGGCATAAATATAGTTATTTACTAAATAAATACAAATTTCTTTATAAGTTCCTTATATTTTAAACATGGAACAACAGCTGTGACGTCATTCCTGTCGTCGAGTTTGTATAGTGTTTTTGCAGGGGGGCTGAACCATGACTTTTTAAAGCTTCATAATATATCTTATGAAAAAAATACTCGACAATTATTTCGCTTATAGTTATTCCTCTGTTTCATAGTGAATCATTGTTGTATGATACACGTACTGACAAATCAGTCCAAATAGGTTCTGTATTATTCGCTTTGTTTGTGTTGTTATAATTGTATATGTACTTGCTAACAAGTATATGATCCATAGTGGGTCGAAATAAATGATTTTTCAATATGAATTTGAAAATAGCCCTTTCAAAAGAGCGTAAGAATAAAATATGCATGTTCCCTATTGAAATTGGCAAAGTTAGATAAAAACAAAACCAAACGTCAAACATCCATTAATCTTAATGGTACGAGCCAATTATTACGAATATGAAGAAAATTCACTCACTAACCTTTGCAATCCGGGTATTTCATCATACGCCATGATCGGCTGCGACGCTTTCTTCTTATGGTTGTTGCCACCGTTGATCTTCCTCCCCAGGGTCGTAGCTAGCAACCCTCCGCCCGCGTTGTTGTTGTTGACCCGTGGTAAGGTCCCTAGAGTATTATTCAATGGATGGTTGTGAGGTGGCCTTCTGTTGAGAGTTTGAGTGTTGCGGGTGAAACTGCCGTTGTTCTCGAAGTGGTGGTTGTTGAGCGTTCCGTTCTCATTAACGCTGGAAGCGCGGGCGGTCGCAGTTTCGGACAATGTTGGACTTCGCTCACCTGAAAATATTTTTTTTTCGTCTTTTCTATGGCATGGAGTAATTGGATTGTAAAGCGCATAGACATTTACAATCTCAAGATTGCAATCTGACGATGATAACCTCAAGACTAAATACTTTGCCAACCCTAGAGATGGAGAGAGTCGTACGCCCTTTGGCGGCGTGTTAAAGGGTAAAAGGGTGGTAGCAATCTGGACGGACCCTGTACAAGGTCCTTCCACCGCTAAAACTATCTTATTTTTTTAACAAATTACACACCTAGCGTTTGAAATGCACATAATAGATACTCCTACGGCGAAGGAGAATTAAAACAACTCGTTGATACGGCCGAACTCATATTTAAGAACTGGAACATTTTAGTACCTTGTCGCGAGTATTAATATATACTAAATTCAAACCACTTTCACTTTGTTATGTTATTGCGACAAGGTATACGAGGTTTAAGACCCTATAAGTATTTGAATTGATTAAATTCTCATACTAAATAAACCTTGCAAACAAAAATCCTAACTAACATTAGAAGTAAAGTAGTGAAAATTAGGACATTAGGTGTCAGAAAATATCTTACCATTATCTTTGGTCAAATATTGCACACTGTGGATGTTGAACGCGTGGTTGTTCGGGCTGAAGTCCAACTGGAGGTCGGCGTCGTCTACTGCCATGTTCAAAACCTAAGAAAATATTGATGTTAAAACAGGTTCATGCTGAGACTATACTTACCTAGTCGACGTTAGTAGATCGCAGACTTAGCAAATGGGATATAAAAGCTTACTAACGAACGCAAACTATTTAGAATGTATTTGAATGCATACACCTTTGGCCATATTCTGTTGGCTGTTGGGACATGAATAAAAATGTTTTGAAACTATAGTATCCTCAAACCAAACTGACGACTGGGGCAATAAAACCTGGTGAATGTAATGTGAGTCACGCTCCGTAAGACTATGCAAGTGGGAGAGAGATAGCGATCCTAATCTTTTTATGGCTCCAGTCGTCAGTTTAGTTTGAGGATACTATAACTAACTAATTAGGGTTTAATAACCCGGGGGGGGGGGGGTAATCCCCCAATACCTGTTACCAGCTGGGACTTTTTTCCCACCTGTTACCACTAATGTACTCGGTGGTAACAAATGGGAATTTATATTCCCAGTAGTGGTAACAAGTGGGAATAACCCACTAATTAAGTTTTTAAACTTTTTTATGGGCGTAAACGTGTTTGAGTAAACAAATTGATGTCTCTAGTAAGGCAATGCGGATTTTAACAAACAGCTTTAGGATAGCGAAGGATCAAGCAGGGATAATTTCTGGATCTGTGTTCTTAAATAGTTTGCCACAGCGGGTAGGGGTTACCTGTGTCTCGTATCTGGGCGCGGGGTCATCTTCACTCGACTCGTAGCCGGAGTTAGGTCGGGGCGGAGCAGTACTCATACTAAGAGTGCCGTAATGTTGCACCGCTTGCTCCTTGTGCTTCTTGTATCTGGAGAAATATAATAATTGAAGTACTACTAGGTTTCAAAGGCTAAAAGTGGTTCAACAGGGGGCCGATGCTGAATGACTGCAGGCAATGAAACATGCTTCCTAAAAAACAGAAGTATCAATGTTGCGTTTCATCCACTCCACCCCAAAGTACTATTTCCCGTCCGCTCTGCACAGTGCACGTGACACTTAGTATTACATTTTTTTTTATGTTAAGGAGAAGGCACACGAGCACTCAGGCCACCTGATGGTAAGTGGAATCTGAGACCCATAGACATTTGAATTCTCAAGACTATAATCCTAAGACCTCAAATGCGTTGCCAACCCTGAGGACTAAGATGGTATGCCTCTATGCTAGTAATTTCACCGGCTGTCTTATCCCCACACCGGAACACAACAATGCGAACATTGTTGCTTGGCGGCAGGTTAATGGATAAGATGGTGGTAGCGATCCGGACGGACCCTGCACAGCAGCAGCAACAGCAGTAAACGTCCATTTGCTATAGACGATAAAATATAAAGACAAAAATAACGCTGGAAGCGGTGCGCGCACCTGGTTCACGGGGCTTGTTGCAATAACTGTACCTGTTCCACGAGGCGCAGATGTAGATGGTGGCGGCGCTAGCGGCGACTAGCACTAGCGCGGCTAGCGCCAGCAGCGCGGCGGGGAGGGCGGTGGCGAGCGGCGCGGCGGCGAGGCGCGGGCGGCGGGGTGGCTCCTGAGCCGCAAGCGGCGCTCGCACCTGGCTCACGGGTGCTTGCAGCCGCGCCGACACTGCCTTGTTTATGCCGCCGTCTATTGCTCTGGAAAAGAAGAGTGAACTGTCAACATCGCGCTATATTCATCACACGCCCATTGAAAAAGTCCAAAATAAGTCGCTAAATTTCCGTCAAGGTTTAAGCTGTAACGTCAATAGCAAAAACGTCATGCCGCGTATATTTAGACCAAATGTTTATTTTCAAGCTGATAAGGAATTATGTTGATTCTCCAGTTCTTCTTGAAAATGTATCCCTTAAAATACCCCGTTACATCCCCACACGCCACCCCTTACCTTTACATATTAGTTTTTGCCGTTTAAATTTTGCAAGAAATGCCTTCCTTAGAAGAAACCTGCTATGATGACTACAATATTAATTTCATAGATTTAGATAGATTATTATCTTTATCAATTGGTACATACAGCAGTGCTCTTAGTATTTTGCTTTCTCTTGATGTCTTTTTTTCTCATTGTTTAACTAAAATATTTTGTAACTTTGTGTTTTACGAAAGGTTACTTTTTATTTCGTTTATATGTATAGGTACTTACTAAGCGCGTGAGTAGCAAACTTATTTGTACCACCTTCCCTATTTCATTTGAATATCAATGTGTTTTATATTTGAGTAAATGTAACTAGGTATATAGGTCTGTTAGTAAGTTTATGATATTGCTTTTCGTAAGCGACCGTGTTTCGTAAATAAATGAAAAAAATGCTACACTTGAGCTAGTTTTAAGCTATGTTTTCGAGTATGTGTAAACCTGCGTAAGTTTCGCGTACGAAAAAGGATCACGCAATGACGAAGTCTTTTTATTAGCAGTGTAAAATTTCATATTATTATCATTTAAGACAAACAACATTTTGGATTGAAACTTAAAATTTGCCTGGTGAACTACTAGTGCGTAGGTACACAAGAACGGCCTAATCCCTACAACCAGACACAGAACAAAATTCTATAGTAAAAGTTTTTTTTTACTAATGTAAATTATATATTTATTTTTGTGATACGTTAACTAAATTGAAATAAAAAACCAGGTAGTGGTGAATATATTGTACTCGTGAATCATGTAAAATGATTAAACGGTAAAAAAAAATATCCCTGCCGGAAATGTCTCGCTAGTCTCAGATGTTTTGTCTTAGCAATGATTAATTGTTTTGTTTTTTGTTTTTTAATAATTTGATAATATCGTCGGATATCAAGTTTTTACAGCGCACCAGGTAGAAATATTTTCTATTTAAATATATTCGGCTTCAAAAGTATAGGTAGGTACCTACGTTAAACTATTTAGATATGGGTACCTTTTAAAATTGACATTTAATCGTGTTACATTTCCTCGTTATCGATGTGAAAAGCTCGGTTATAAAACCCATTTCATTCGAAACTTGTTTTATGTTCTTGTTGTATAATCTATTATACAATACTGTGACTAACTACTTTGCAATTTTACTGTCGTTTAATTCAAACTATCTTTGTAATATACAAACACTCACTTTTTGACAGCGGCTGAGTCTCTCGTCAATATATCTCCGGTGCTGGGATCCAACAAGTACAGCCACACGTCGGTCCCCTTCGCGTCGCTCTCTAAAGTTCCATTTTCACCCAAGTAGTGTCTGTCGGTGACTTTCTCCAGGCCCGCTATGAGTCCACTCTTTTCTTCAATGGCGTCGAGAAGGTTTCGAGCGCGACGGCGTAGGGTCTCGGAGTTGACATTGGACACTTCTACCACTAGTTGGTTCTCTTTTTGAAGGAGGTTTATCTAAAAAACACCGTTTAGGTTTCAGTAGTAGGTAAGTGAGTTCATGAAAGTTAAATAACAACCAAATTCTGTACCAGCCAGTGTCACTTAATCTGTTTTTATTGACAGAAAAACCACTGCATATGTATTGCTTAGCACAGAAAAGTATACAGTGAAATGAATTGTCTCTGATGCGTTTCTCTGTAGAAAGGAAGTACAGTCGACCTGATAAGTAGCTGCTCTGCACATTTTTGTATTTTTGTCGCTTTAATGCCTTTCACAGATTAGTGCAGTAATTCAAACCTGATGTCAAAGTGACAAAGCACTAAGTGTGCAGCTATTAAAAACGCCGTCGGTAATGAAAAACAAGATGGAGATAGCTAACCGTCATGTCTCCTTGCGAGAAATTCTGGTAGATTTTATAAGCATTAAATATAGTAAGCTAAGGTCACTTACCACAACAGAAGTCCTAGCAATATTATAGTCTTGTGGTGAATTAGGGTTGTCACGCGCGGTAACACTAAACTTGAACGGCAGTATACTCGAAGGAACGTTCTCGAACGTCTTGATGTTACTGACTACTCCTGTATCAGTTTCCAGACTGAAGTATTCTTCGGCGGCTTTAGTCCAGGAGTTTTTGTGGTATTCGATCTTTCCGAATTCTCCGCTGTCCTTGTCTTTGGCCTGGAATATATGTTTAAGTGTTAACTTGTAACCACCGACAAGAACTCTTAAGTTATGATGATGTACTAGTAAACAGTTGCAACAAGATGCTCTGTATTGTTGTTGTTATTATTATCATTACTAATTCATTACTATTTTTTTGTTATAATTTGTGTATATTTTGACGATTTTAATGTTATTTCTCATACTTTGGCATAATATACATTCATTCATAATGCTTTCAAACAAATAAGTTAGGTACATTAAGTTCCCTTTAAATGGTCTTAACGGTTACGATGACACACTAAAACTACATATCGGGCAACTATTGTGTCGCCCGCTTGGTCGCAACACAATTTTTGAAGGCAGTTGTAATTAATGGCAAAGTCAAAACTTTGACTTAAGTATTATAATGATTGAAATAAGTTTGAGATATAAAATTTTGTTTATTATTCTTAAACCTATTTATCTGATAAAAAGAAACGTCCGCCATTTTTTCGGGTGTTGAGATATCTCAAGTCACCAAAAGACCATAATCAGGATCAGGATTAGATCCTCATACAACTAGCCGTCTCGTCTGATACGAGAATTACGTTTCAAGACTTGAGATATGTTTAATAAAGCTCGGTCTTGTGACGCCGCTTGTGAAGGGCATCAAACTCAAGACGAGTCTATTAATACGGGCCTAAGAAAGCCGTTCTTAGCACAGTTGTTTTCTTTACTTTGATCGAGAACTAAAATTATCGTCTGATACCTAGCAGTACGTCCTTAATGCATAAAAAGGGCATCAATCCTATTTAGAAACTTCTTATTCCAAATCAAATTCCATTTCATGTGAATACAGTTTGTAACCACACTAATAATACCTATAGGTGCAAAAACTAACCTTAACTTGCACAACATTAGTGCCCATATGCATATCCTTAGTAACAATGGCGAAGTACTTCCCGTAAGCACCAGCTATGGTAGACTTGTCAGGGAACACGAATACAGGTGAATTGTCGTTGACATCCGTAACGTGGACTTTCACGTTGGCCTTGCTGCTTTCAGGATTGATCAGGCCCTGGATGGATTCCAGTTGGATCTCTAGGGAATACTCGTTGAGGGTTTCGTAGTCGAGGGAGCTTGTGTTCAGGTAGATAGCACAATCACGGTCTTCTGTTAGTTTTACGTAAAATACTCCTGCAAACAAACATTACAACACATGAAAATTACCTATTGTTAAATATATTTTCTGTTTGATGAAGAAAAATTAGGAAAATTGACTGTTAAATTTATAAAATGAGTTTTCTATTCAAATTTCAAACATAAGTCTCTTAAGCGATAACGACTTGAAATAATTAATACCTTTTTGGGAAGAGTCTGTCAGTTTACACTTCAGCGGTGTGTTTGGAGAATGCTCCCTCTTGTTCAAAAGAGGCAGAATTCTTACTAAAGTGCCATTGGGAGAGTTTTCTGCTACATGCTCAGTGTAAACAGTGTCTGCAAAGCCAAGCCCGACCTGGAAAAACAGGCAAATAATACATAGATGCAGGTGTTTTTTTCAACATCGAATGCAGGTCGATGTATCGAACCATATAAAAAGAACGATGAAATAAACTCACGTCTGGCGGCACAGTAGCGGAATGACTGACGTATACTGTAAGGCTTAGAACTGAAGACATCACTGGATCTCCTAGATCGAACGCTTGCACGTCGACCTGAAATAAAGCAAATTATTATTTAAATACACAAACGGGACATATAAGGGTGAGTACGAATTAGAGCAGCCTCGGGTTGAGGCACGCACGGCTCACCTATTTTCTCAAATTCGTACGCGCTCACGTGCTGTGTGCGAGCAGCGGGCGAGCGGCGCGCGGAGAGTCGGTCTTTTGACCGTGCTCAAAGGCGCCTCAGTGTGCGTGCCTCGCGTAAATTGGACTTGGATCCGAGCGTGCCGCTGGCAGAACGACAAGCTCTAACTAGTCTGTGTGCGACGCGCGTACAAATTTGATAAAGTTGTTGAGCCGTTTCACCAGCCCGGCAATTTCTTCTTCTTTTTGTTAATAATTCGGTGAAGTATGATAAACGCAGCCGCGGCTAACTTTATCATCGTGTCCGACGCCATTTTGAAATGTCGGCTCGCGGCCAGCACGCTGCCTCAGCCAGTGTAACAATTTGGCACGTGAGCAGCTCGCCGCGCGGGGCGAGCATGCCTCATGCTGAGCCGCTCAGATTCGTACCCACCTTAACATGTCAAGCTTAGTCGCTGATAGGTCGACACCTAGTGTTTCAAAGACACTTTGTCTTTTTCATTATAACATAACAATAAAGTTAGCTTTTTAAATAACTGATTAAATTTATAGGATTAGTCGTAAGATGACGATCTAATAGCGTTGGGTTCTTATGTCAATTCCATAAAATTTGAGTTATTGAAAATCGTTAACGATACCGTTATGCAGCTTATCTACACCTGCCCCCTATTTCACCATCCTGACGGTGACAGGTGACATATCAGTGTACATAGCGCAGCTTACATAAGACCTAGTGATGTATCAACGTGTTAACTTTGCAATGTATACCGAATTGTGACCTGTCACCTGTCATTGTCGCGATGGTGAAATATTTGGCAGCTGTTAATATTACGCGTGCGACAGTAATCAATCAAATTTAATAAGTTTCTGTGTAAAAAATCATTTTCGGGACAAGCTTTTGTTGCCGACTGAAGATTTTTTTGCAGTCATTATCTGCATATTAGGACCAATCAAATGAGTCTCAACTCGATGGGTCTACGTTAAGTATAAGGGAGATCCTGTCGCCGCCTTCCGACTCCATCATCAGACCAGCTCGATGGTGTCATAGTATTTTCATCGAAGTTACGTAGGTATAACAAATTTCAGTTCATTGGGTGATTCAAATCTTTCTTGCAAGATTTGGCCCGAACATACATACATTGTAAGTTCATAAAAAGCTTCCAAAAATAAATAAATATCAGGGGACTAACTAAGCTCAAGGCTTGTACTATGAACAAAGCAAACATAAACACTTATATAGACAAATACATACCTTTATACATAGAAAACCTCCAAGACTCGGGAACAAATATTCGCGCTCATCACACAAATATTTGCCATTACCGGGATTTGAACCCAGGACCGCTGGCTTTGGAGGCAGGGTCACTCCCAGACAGGCCAACGTGTAGTCAACATGTAAATCAGAAATCAAAAAAATGCTCTCTGAAGCCTCATGTATTCTACGATGGTATAAATCAATCACTCACCGTATATTCACTATCAGCTTCCTTCCTCAAGTCATCCCGGACCCTCACGGCACCGGTATCTGGCTCCACGTGGAAGTACTTGGAGGCCTTGCCGCGGCCAACCAACTTGTACCGGATCCTGTTGTTGGGAGCCGTTGAGTCAGAATCCGTGGCAGTCACCGTTTGAACCAGGCTGCCTATCGAAGAGGAATCCTCGATGGTGATTGGACGAACTACCGAGGTGAAGATTGGCGCGTTGTCGTTTTTGTCCTGAAACAAAAAATATTGACAAATTTAAAAAAATGCTATGTGAAAATTAACTAAAGAAAAAATATAATTGAAAATGGGTTTGTGCTTGATTTACTCTTGCTCTTCTTTATTTAATGCACTCTTAATAACTTATAAATCGAAATGCATTATTTTAGATAGGTAAACACAACCCCCTTATTTATAAACGTGTAACGTTATTCCACGGTTATTCCACGTTCATAAGGAGATTAGACTCGTAGTTTTATACCATACATGTTAACCACTAGAGGGATTAGGTCTTTGGGTGTAAGTATATAAGAGCATGCAGTAGCAGTGAACAATTTTAAAAGGCAAGCCACACCGGAATTTGCGCGTGCGCGTTCCACTGCGTTGTAGAATATGAATACGCATATAATATGTCACACCGCTTCCGTAGCATACGCGTGCACGTGCGCAGTCTCGCAGAAAGTCAACTGATCTTGTCGTCATTTTTTTCTCGTGACTTGACGCTGTCATTATGACTACTATGGTAAGCACATTAAATTAACATTTTTGCAGGCATCGCCGGGAACCTTTGGGGAGAGAAGATGCCATGAAGGTTCCAAGATAGCCGATTGAAAGATGTCCAGCTTCTACTTTTGATTTATTCTGTTTACTGATTTACTCCATTGACTTGAAATTGGCGAAATCACAGCGGAACATCGCGGTGGCTCGCCATAATAAAAAAAATAATTGAAAGAACAATTTGGCACTGACATAACATAGTTAACATAACATACTTCTATTACATAGTTTATACTCACATCAACCAATATTTCAACAGTGGTGGTGGCCGCTTGCTTCTCCTCAGGATTCTCCTCAGTGCCGATCACCAGCTCATGCCTGACGGCGGCTTCTCGGTCTAACTCATGAAGAGTGCGGATGGTGCCAGACTTGCGGTCAATTGAGAAAAGCTCGGTATCGCCGCGAAGAATGGTGTAGGTTATTTCTGGAGTCGTGTCCGGATCCTCAGCCTGGAAAATTAGGGAATAATTTAAACAAATTCAGTAATTTTCATACATCACGCCGAATTAAGGCTTCGGCACACCACCGGATGCATGCGTTCCACTGCGTTGAATAATGAACAAAACATGTTTAGAGAAGTGGGGATTGCCTTTGAAAGGTGTAAAGGCCGTTATTAATAAACGTAAAGTAGCCGTGGAGTAGCTAAACCATGCTTTGTCCTTATCTGTCAAATTCAAATGTGCGTGTTTCTATTTGTGCAAAATGTGGTTACAGAATTATCAACAAGTCTTTTTAGAGTTGTTGGTATTCTGTAGCTCTGCCTACCCCACTCTGGGAATAAAGGCGTGATGTTTTGTATGTATGTATGTCAAATGTCACGATGACAAAGAGGACAAGGCACGGCGTAACTACTCCACGGTTACTACACGTTTATTAATAAGGGCATTAGAATTTAACCAAGCATTAGCAATAGACATTACTCTATGGGTATCATCAATACAACAAAAGGACGACCTTACTACCATTTACATTAATAAATACAATAGTAAATGTAAAGGGTAAGAAGATATAAAATAACTATTAACTATTAAATAGATAAAAAAAACCTCGATATGATGGCTTCCTACATTCAGAGCTCACGACAATAAACACAGGAGCATTTAAGACAGAAACTCGTTGAAATTATAACACCCGGTTAAAAATTACCGCCGGCTACGGCAGATGTACTCACTTCGACCTTTACGACGGGGTAGTTAGCGACGTTTTCCGGTACATGCACCGAGTACAGCGACTGCGGGAAGATTGGCGTCTCATCGGGAACGTCCTGTACTTGTACTGTCACAGACGCGGTGCCGAATCGCTTGTCGATGGCCCCGTCCGTCGCAGTTACTACAAACGCGTACTCCTGGAATAGGTCGAAAGAAAACAGTTATTTTCCTTATTGCAGTGGCTGTGGTTGCTATATTATTATAACATTTTACAGGATTAAAAGGAAGATCGAGGAAGGGTGTCTATCATTTTATCGAAACACCTTTCATCGAATGTATCATTTCATCAAACGCTATTTTCTGCTGAAACCATAATGTTTTCAGGGTATCTTAAACATGTAACCTAACCTAACCTAACCTACGTAATTAATGTTTAATATACCCTGAAAACATTATGGTTTCAGCAGTAAATAGCGTTCAAAGAAATGATACATTCGATGAAGTAAAATTCGATAGTGATGAATTACCATCGAGGAAATCTTAATCTTATTTATTTTGTTGAAAATGGTATAAATGAGACCAAAGCTGCATCAAAGATCATCATCACTCGACATCAGCCATGTTTGAGTGTTGTGTGTTGATAGGACTTTGTGAAGGGTCCGTCCGGATCGCTACCACCATCCATATCCTTTAACTTGTGTTTAGGCCTGATAAGACAAGTGAAATTACCAGCATACAACTTTGGCAATGCATTTACAACCTTGGGATTGTAGTTATGCGAATGCAAATATCTATGAGTCTCTGATCCCACTTACACCGTACACGCGCATACAGGTGGCCTGCCTGGTCCTTACCATAAAAAAAAACTTAGGATAATAACACCTACCTTAGTCTGTTCGTAGTCGAGTTCAGTTTTTGTGCTGATCATTCCCGTGGCGTTGTCGATACTGAATGGCAGATGAGGCGGGAGACTGTAGCTAATTTTCGCGTTGATGCCTTCGTCAGTGTCTGTGGCGTGGACGTAGCCTACGAACTCGCCCGTCAAACCTGCGCAACAATAAATAAACAAAATGTTAGGACAATAGAATTCATATTGACGTAGTCCCAAACTAAGCCTTATGCTGGCTTATACTGGCCTGCTAAGCCAATGCACAGTATAACAGATTTGATTGCCAAAGAGTTTATTAATTTAACAAGACAAAAAAAACATAAAAACTAACGGAACTTACAAACTTTCTTAAAACTATTCTAATCTAACAGACCGCTACCAATGGGCATCTTCCCAAAATGCTGGCAGCATTGCCACGTTGAATGGCAATGCTTAAGTGCCTAGTAGAGGCCAACATTTAGGTCACGAGTTGCGTCGACCAGGCGCTTAGAAAGGTCTTTATTCTTTGTCTTTATTGCCAAAGTAGATTCAATCCTCTCTTGTTAGTAATAAGGTTGTGATTGCTACAGAACTATTATTTGAGGTGCTGCTATTTGGCTTAGGTAGGCAGTATACAATTGAGTACAAAGATACGAGTATGTGTACACTTTTATACTTTATGCTATTGAAATAAAGAATAAAAGTTTATGTACATATATTTATTTATTTAATCTTTATTGCACAAAAACAAGTACAAATGGCGGACCTAATGCTTAATGGCATTCTCTACCAGTCGACCAAAAACCAATGAGAAATTTACATTATTCAGTGGGTGCACAGAAAAAGAACACAGTCAAAACTAAAAACTTAACATAATTATCCTATCTATTGCTGATACTTAAATATTACAATACATATATACGTCATATACTCGTCATATTTAATACATAAATGTAAAGAATTAATATACCTATAAAAACAAAAGCGGCAATATATATTTGTACTCGATTGTATTATAGGTACCAGAAGACGATTACCAAGACTCAGGCACAAATTCATGCAATTATATAATGTATCCTTTCTGTAGATTGAACCCGGGACGGCAGGCTTCATAGGTAAAGTTAGTACCAACTAGGCTCGGCGTCGTAATAATAATATTTTAATAGCACATGAATTTAACCATATTTAAAATTCAAAATGCAAATTGGGAGGGTTTCGAGTAGCTTTAAATTATCTTTAACATCTTCCTAGCGTTTCAAGATCAATAAATCTTCAGGACATATTTTTACACTAAATTGCATCGGAGCTTTGTATTTGTGGTTTGTTTAATTAACAATAATTTACCTTCTTTAACCAGGAACTCATAGGAGTCCTCGTCAAATTCAGGGTTATTGTCGTTGATGTCAGTGACCTTGATATTAACGGTGGCTGTACTGGAAAGCTTCCCAGGATCTTCGGCTTTTATCATCTGGAATTATTTAAAACGTTTTAAAAAAACAATAAAGCATTTTGGTAGGATTTTAACAGTGAATTTTGAAGTAAAAAGCTTTGAAACAAGATCAGTTCTTCTTTCTTTACATTTATTGTGTTAATACAATTGTCAACATCGTACATCATCTACATATAATCATCATCTTTATCATCTGATATGATCAGCCAAAGGACGTCGGCTGCTGGAGTTTGGGCTTTCCCATAATTATTAATACTGTTACCTAAACATAGAAATTCCCCAAAACCTAACATGGTTATCTCGTTTATAAAGAATTTCGAAAAATTCAACAAAGATTCATTCAGAATATACGTACCAACTGATACCTCGTCAGCACTTCTCTGTCCAACCTCCTGATGACGGTAATGATGCCAGTTGTTGACCCAACAGAGAACTGGCGTAAGTCGTTTCCGGACGCAATAGAGTAGGTAACTGGCTCGTTTTCTGGATCTTTGGCCTAGAAAAAGAAAACAACGTTCATAATTTCAACCCTGGAGGCGTTCACTGCTGGTCAGATTTTATTGAAAACCTAGGTACTTGTAGCTATTTCTGTACTAACGCTGCATCTTACGAAGCGTATTTTATACCTGACTGCCAAAGAAAAATGTTTAGTTTTAGAAATAACTAAGCGTTATACTTTGAGAGAGACAGTGGCACAGCGCACTTTATTAGTTGTTAACGTTACAAGATAAAATGCCAATTTTTCACGTCGATTGAAGAATTGTCAAAAGGTCTACATGCTCTTCGGTTTTGATCAAAGAGAAAAATAAAACTAATTTCGCTCGCTAATTTGTTAGCACCGCCCACCACCACCACCATGCTTTACTCGTTTTTCCTACCGTAATAGCTAGCTCGACAGTTGCATATTTACTTGACGGCACACCATCCAAGTGGAAGAAGAATCAAAAACCCAAAAAACTAGATTAATTCCCGCTATCATAATGCTCGCGCATCGTTGCGCTCCGAACAAGCGTTTACGATGAACTTTGTTAAGAAACATAATCAGATGGTATTTTTCGAAACGTTCCCAAGCCCTGCATACAAGTGCAGAACTCTCATCTGAGTTGATACTTTGTAATTATGAAGATCGTTCGAAGGCTACGGCTTATTTTATCTAAGTGAACGAGGCGCTGTATCGTGGGGAGTGACTCACAGTGACAGTGGTGACAGTGGAGTTGATGGCGGCTCCCTCGGACACGGGCGCGTGGTAGTCGCGCGCCGAGAACTGCGGCGGGCGCGTGTTGGGCCCGGGCGCCACCGAGAGCTCCACGATGCCCTGCGAGCTGAGACCACCAGCGTCCGAGGCGCCCACGGTTACACTGTATTGTTCGCCTGCTTGCAAATGACCGGTGCTTGCTATAGAACATAAAAAAAATATTTAAGAAACTTGAAAATGTATAATTAACCATAAATTTACCAAAAATTTACCAATTATAACTATTCTTACTATAATTGATAATAATTCTTAAGCATCATATAACGAATACAATTTCGTAAAATAACGATTTTATCTATAACTTACAAATGACTCCAGTCTCTGGATTTATAGTGAACTTGTTTCCCCCGTTGTTGGACACGTGGTATATGCTGTAGGTGATGTGCGCATTTTCTCCCTCGTCAATATCCATCGCCTCAATCTGCAATAGTAAGTATAGTTTTAAGTTTGTTATATTAAGTATTATAATAACTCATAAAAAAGTGATATTCCTCCGATGCTAACAAGTTATTAACTCTAGTAGGTCTATAATGACTAGTGAATAATTTACGGACTAGTTTGGCAACAAGTGTACATGTTTAAAAAGTTAACGGCTTGGTTAATAATATTTACTTTACTATAATTTATTCGTATATATATCATGTATTGTTTCATCATTTAACATCGACAAATTCTCATACTATTTAATTGCAATTAAATTTGTAGCCGACAAATTTAGTTTATTAACGAGTATACATGTAAGGCTATAAGGCATGGTGGGCTAGTCGTTTCAATTACTCATTAAATACACTAATGATATAAGAATCTGCCAAGTTACCTTGTAGACTGCGGTGGGCTCTAAGTTGGCTGGCACGTTGATAGGCTGCGTTTTGGGAATGACCGGGGCGTTATCGTTTTGGTCGATCAACTGCACCGCCAGCGAGAGTGGGGCTGACGCGGCACCGCCGTTGGCCTCTCGAGCTACCACCTGATATAGAAGAAAATCGAATTAGACATCTCAACGTTTTAATATGGTATTCTGATGATATTTACTGATGTCGTTTATGCACATTCTGTCAACATAATTGAAATATTCTTATGCATTTTGTAAGGTTAAGGAGTAGCATTTATGTACCTATAAGGTGTTAAAAAAATAAAGGTATACTCACTTGGAACCTGAATTTTCCTGGATTCGGTGGATCCCGGTCCAGCCTTTCGTCGTTGACCACAAGTATACCATTCTTATCGATATCGAAGAAGTTGGTCGTTAATTCAAACGTATACTTTGGTATCAGATCACCAGGACCCTGCAAGAGTATAGTATAAAAACATACAATTATCAGTACAAATATCCATTCGCCTTTCATTTTGAACTCAAATATATTAATTTCTTAATTTTATATTGCGCCAAAAAAAAAAAAAACATATAGTTTGCAGTCTGTTAAAAGTACTGAAGACGACCCGAATATCATTTTGGTTTTCGAACTCGCAACATACAAAAACATTGTAACAAATCAGTCTGATAACAAAACACATATGTACCTACTCGAAGTTTATTCCACAAATATCTTACCAAATCAGCGTCCGAAACACTCAACCGTAAAGGATTCCCGCGTTCGTCCAAGACTTTTGTTCCTTTTGGCGAGTTCTCCTCTACGCTTCCCTCTTCTGCCGAGGCCTCGACTACCGGTGGGTTTGCGTCAACTGGGCGCACTGTAATGGTCAGCAAAGCTGAAGTGTAGCGACGGCCTTCAGATACTTCTTCAGCCTGGAATTCATAAAATTTAAACGATTTACGTTTCATGCAAAAACACATATGTATACGACATATATGATATAAGACTATTTATACAGCATATTCAGTTCAAACACCTCTGTTGTTTGAACAAAGAGCAGGGAACCGATTTTTGACTTTCGAGCGTTCGAAAGTTTCAATCGAAAGTAACCAAAAACAATAAAATGGTATTTTTCACTTGCGAGCGATAGAAAATATGAACACGAGTGGTCCGTGGCATTCGTTTTGAATTCTATCAATAGAAAGTATCATTTGACATCTGTCAAACCAATTGTCTGTCTAAAACAATTCATATTTTTATAATACTTATAGCAAAATTAGCGACATAAAATAAAATATTACAATAGGTATGGTAAGTCTGGAGGAGTATTTAATTTTAGTAAATAATAATGAAGAGGAAGAAGATGAATTTGTGCCTGCGCAACCGCCGCGTTTTGTTTTCGGCTAGCGGAATTAGGAGACGAGCCATTTCTAAAACGAAAATAAATTTAAGAAGAATTACAGATTAAGTAAAAGCCTATGCAGATATTTAATTCATAAGTTAAGGCCGTTTGTCTCGGATGCACAACGACCATGTGATTTAAGTATTAACGCAAAGGTAAGTTAATTAGTTTTGTGTGATTATTATGGATACAACATAAAGTTTTTGCAATTATGTTACAAAATAATTGCATGTTCTAACCAGTTACTATTATCTAGAAAGAAAGAAAGAAACCTAGCAATGACATAGACATCCACAGACGAGGAAGCGTTTCATTTAACCTAAATTTATAACCACTCAAGAATTTGTAAAATAGCGTAATAAATCTCACTCGCACTTAAATAATAATTAACTTGTTATAATTTCAACTTTTGATAGTTTCACACATTTATTCGCATTCAAAATATGAATTACAAAAAACCGGTAAAACTTCGACTTACTGCGTATAATGAAACGCGTTCCAACTTAACAGTACTATTTAGTCAATCCCTCAGTTTCGAGTGAGAATCTCAAAAATTTGGAATTTGGTACCATTCGAAAATAAAGCGTGAAAGATTGTCGCATTCGAATATTTTCTACTGCTGGGTTTTAAAATCGAACGCTCTAAAGTCAAAAATCGGTTCCCAGGTCGTCCTTAGCAGATCCTACCAAAAAGACTGGAAAAGACCATGAAAACTTTAACATAACCATAACATCTAACTGCACTTTCTTCTTAACTAAAAAATATTATCTTATCTGGTTATTTCCTTCGCACTACTAGGAAAAAGGCTCCCTCGAGCCTCTCCACAATTCCCTGTAATTAACTTTAAGAAAACATGAACATATCTTACCTTGATACTTAGTTGGAACTTCTTAGCAATACTAGTATCCACCGGTTTGAGCTGCCTTACAGCGCCCGTGTTCTGGTCTATAGAGAAGTATGTAGCCCAGGTGTCTGGCTCGCCAGCCTCTATGCTATACCGGATCCGCGCGTCTAAAGTGTCCATGTCCACTGCTTGGATTTTCTCTGGTTCGATGGATAGGATACCGGCTAGTACGCCGCTATTGACCTAGGGAATGATTTTTAAAAAATGATTTAATGTCAGCACATTAAAAAAAACACGCTTAGTCTGTGCTTAGTTTGGCGAACCTTTTAGTTTAGTTGTTGACTTGAAATTTGTTATTTTTACCTCTAAACTACATCTATTTTACTGACATTTAAGAATTTATTGACCCCGTCTCTTTATAGCCTGAGCAAGCTATACGAGCTCATAGCTGGATGGATGGCAAGAGCGCATTGAGGTCCATGAAATTTTGTAAACTCAAAAGTTATGTTCAATCATGCGCGTCATCAACAAACTTCCTGAGTTTTTGACTCCATTTCCTAGATAATGGTAATTGTGACGATAATCGATAATCCAATAAAGTTAGAAACTTACATAGCTAGTGTACTCGGGCTTGATACAAGCGCCTTCGTGCAAGGTGCACCCCTTGTAGATAAACGAGGGGTCCTGGTCGTCGTCGTCTTGGACGTTCACTGTTAATGTGGTAGTACTTGACATTCGTTTTTTGGTATCACGCGCACGATCCTGAAAGAAAGGGTTAATGTCTATAATGAAACGGGTTAGTTAATTTATTTAAAAATCTATCGAGCGTGGTATGAATTCATTTGTATCATTTCTCTTGATCATATAAGCTCAACTACAAGGGATCAGACATGTGAAGAATTGATTATTGTTTTAATAATGGGAACTTTTGAACACTTGTAGATTTAAGCTCGATTTTGTAGTAACACATTATACTTTTCTTGATAGTAGTTGGCAGACAAAACATATAAAAATACTTACAGAAGCTACAATAGTGACTAGATACTGCTGCGTGCGCTCGTAATCTAAACTCCTGTTGACCGTCACAACGCCTTGGTGCGGCAGTGGTATCGAGAAATACCCGTAGCCATCAACTGCATTGCTAGCCTCTAACGTCTTATTGTCTCCTGGTACAACGAAATACTCGGCAAGGCCGTTGACGCCGACGTCTAGATCCACAGCCTGTATTTTGTCGAACACTGTTGTCCCAACGGGTACAAGCTGAAATAAATGATAAAAATAATGATATAAGTTTTATGTAGAAATGTATAATTGAGCTATTATTACTAACTATAATGATTAAACCATAGCTGACTGATCGAACTGATTACAAACAAATTTCATGTAAGGATATAGGCTCTAGTAATGTGTATTTACTATAAGAATGGATATTTCGTAATTCATCGCCTATGGGGACTGAGCGGAGAATGAACAATATGCGAAAGAGGCGAGACGAAGGAGCAAACGTTAACAGCGAAGGTAGAAAAGTATAATACATTTATTTACGATGGCATAGATGTTGTAAATATGAAGTAGGTACAAGATTGTTCACCTTTCTTTGATAAAGTGATAATAATGATATTCGATACGCATGTTTGTTTGCCTAGCTTTTGCCCGTAGTTTTCGATATTTTCTGGAAAAATATAAACATTCTTAAACGAAGAGAAATTTAATATTAAGTAAGTCATAGTTTAATATTTGTATTTAAAAATTGTATGAAATAATTGTTTAAATTTAAGTTTAGGGTAAGCTGGTAACGAAAAGTATCTATATTATTTCTGGGAGAACACCATATTTTAATTCAGTTGACCGTGAAAACGCAAAAAATACTCAGACAGACATACTTACTTTTGCATTTATAATATTAGTATCTAGGTAGGGTAGAAGGATTGTTAGACCAAGTATGGCCATAAAGTTATCGTGATGTGCTTGGTATGCATGCGAACAAGCTTTTATGGTTTGCTTATGATTTATGTGAAACGGAAATTCTACTATTACGATTTTTTTTTATAGGTGTAGCGACGTTAAATTAAGGTTATAATATTAATGGAATAAGTAAACTTTAATTTCTTTAGTTTTAGTACAAAGCTTACCGAAAATTGAACAGGGCTGGGATTCTACACGGTAATAACGATATCGTCTCTGACGTGTTTCCGTATTGTCAACGTTTTGATAACTCTTATGTCATTTACAATAATGTCGACTGTGACATAAACGATTCTAAAACACGTCAAAAGCTATATCGTTATAACGCAGTTGAATAGAGGCCTAGGCATTTTTTTTATATTGTCTAAATATCGAATAACAATAATTATTTACATAGTATTTCTAACACGTTTTCAAAACGGTTTTTTTAACTAGTACCATAGTTATTATTGCAATTTCGTTCAGTTCTGACCAAGTTTCAAGTTTCTCAACTACACATCAGGAATATAATTCAAAATTAGTTTTTTACACAAGACAAAATAAATAAACAGACATACAACAAAGCGAGAAACATAGTAATAGAACGCCCGTTTATTTGGTTCGTTTAAATAGTTTAAACCTGAATGATTTGTATCGGACATGATTCACCCGAGTGACGTTTACGCTCAAGTACTTAAAGAGTCAACAGCACGCTTGCGCTAATATCATCACGTTGATAAAATAGCCTTGCCGGAGTTAAAGTGAACGTTGATTAACTGACGACTAACGATAAAATTTTCACGTTGTCGTAACTACATATGCAACCTGGTTAACAGCTTTGCATCTCACAGCTAGTAGGTGACATGCTGCGAGGTGCAAATTGATGTTCTAGCTAATTTGTACCGCGAGTCACTCCCCAAGTTGTCAGACTATGGTAACCGGACTATGCTATCCTCATTTAATAAGTTCACGCCACTGTGGCCTATTTACCTTAAGAACTGGCGACACGTGTGGCATGTACGTACAAATTGCATACAAGCTCTTTTTGCCAGCGATGAATTTGTCAAAATCGCAAACTTTACTCATAAACCTTTTACTCAGTTAAAGAGAGAAGGTGCATTTTAAATTCATCAATCATCATTACTCCTCATAAAAGTTCAAGATGTAAAAGGTTGTCAGAATGAAACCATGTAACAATGCATTTGTTATACTTCTCATCTGTGCTGCATTTTGTAACAAACCAATGTAAGTTATGTTCTTATCGTTTTAAGCGTAATTAAGCGTGTTTATTTACTGGAGAGATTCATAGTCATAGTCATATACTTTATTGTATTGTGCCTTATGTTGTATTTACAATGATGTTCTAATAAATCTCTGTAATAACGCAGTTGTTATACTTCTCACTTGCCCTGCAACCACTGAATGCATAGTAGATTCGGTACTTACCGTACAATGCAATACGCGGGCAAATTCGCTGACTAACTCTTAAATCTGGGTCAACCTCTAAAAAAACGTTACACTCTTACATATTGACAAAGGGACTCCTCCTCACCTCTGACACATTGGCCTCATACGGCACTCCCTGGAACTCGGGCGCATTGTCGTTGACGTCCGAGACACGGACTATTACCGTGGTGGTGCGCCGACGCTTCGTCGCTTTCACTTGGCAAACCAGCTGGAAAGATTAGAATAGAGCGGTTAGTTGGCTGTAAAAAGCTGCGGTTTTCGGATTAGCCTATCAACATCGTCTTAGATCTATAGTATGTACTTCTAGGTATTCAAAAAAGTGTAAACAAAAAAATCACGTGACATTGACAGATGACAGTTTGTCAGCCAATAGGAGCAGAACACTGATACGTCAAAGCTTGCAAACAGCTTGGATTGGTTGATGAGCAGAACCACGTGGCTTGGTTTGTTTACACTTTTTTAAATACCTAAAAGTACAGACTATATACGGTGGAAATGTATAGTGTGCTCGAGACTCAAATTTTTGGACGCAGTGTCGTCGCTTGCGATATTTTTCACCTTAGGCGATCTTTGAGTAATACTTACAGTGCAAAAAGTAGGTACGTCTGAACAATAAAGACACACAAGGAAATTCAGATACAACTAGAACATTCTTCATTATTTAGTCTGTACAGTAAGTATTTCTATATTTTTTTCATATCCTAGGCGCCACAACTGTTTTTCATTCATTATTGAAATTATATTATTTCCATGTATAATGCCTAAAACCGCAACTCGAATCTCTCATTATCCAACAATCCGTTTAAGCCGTACCAGTGATCTTTCTTTAAGTATAACTAAGCTGTAGCGTAAGGCGACTCGGCGATCATTAATTATCATCTTAACGGGTTATATTGACATCAATATGCAGATTCACCTCAGCGTTTCTCTAGAAGAACGAATATTCTTAACCCAATTAAGCTATTGTGTAGGTGATGAAACTCGTATTTACAGTTGTATGAGCCTTATTCAAAGATGGGTATCTTCTCGTGTTAATTAAGTTTACATTCACACGTGTTTAGATTGGGCATCAAGTGAGGTGTAAAAAATTAACAATGCGAATGACGTGCAGCGTAACAGTTTGGTGTTAATGATGCAAATCTTTAACACGTACCTATATCCATTATCTTATATCATACAAAGGTGAATAAAATGTACACATTAGTTAAGCACAAGCTTAAAACCGCGTTGTAACGCCTGTAACCCGCTGTTAGCGTGCCTTGACTAGAGCGACAAACCACCAACGAGGCGACACAACGCAGCCACTCGTTGTCACTTAGTGACCATGAAACGGTAAGCGAGATATCGCGGCAACGTTAAGTCGACTACTCGCATTATGACGCTTCTATATCTAGAATATATTTTTATTCCGTGGGGTCCTGGCGCTCTAAACCTCTTCAAAGAAATTTCGAATAGGCTCATTGACGTCACCGGCGACCGAAGAGCTGGCAGTTTCCTCGGTCAGTTTAACTGTTCAGCGAGGAAATGCTGCCAGCATCTTCGGTAAAATGCGACGCCACAGGCCCTTTTTTAGACTTATGTTTTAAGTTTTAGCTTAGTTTTAATTTTCAGTTGTAAGTTTTTTAGAGTTTATCGAGTAATTAGTACTTTATATATAACCATAGTTAATAAATCATTCCGAATAACATACCTGGAACACCATATGTGACAGATTGTCCGAATCTCTATCCAGCGGCTGCAGCAGCTGCAAGCGCTTGCCATCAAGCTGGAACAGCGTCGGTCCTTTTGGAAACACCGTGGTCAGCACCACGTCTACGTCTGGATCACCCACAATAGGAAGTTCTGCTGGGACCGTGGTTTGGTTTACTTCTGCAAAAAAAGGGAATAAATGAATGCCTTTACGTAAATACCGTCTCTCGATTCCGACTACTTCTTTGCAACAAAATAATCGCATATTCAATTTCAATGTAATCAAAATATTTACGAATATAATTGATTAAGAACATCTAACATTGATCCAGTGCTGTAAGACGCAACGCAAAGCAGCAAATTCGATACAGAATCTTTGTAAAATAAGCAAAATAAAATTTACATATTACCCGCTTGGGAAGCGGATATCATGGTCTAAGTAAGTAGACATGCGACACTTACGATCTCCTCTGCTCTCTTCTATATCGACGATGATGCTAGCCTGACCGGTTTCGACATCACATGGACCTGTAATAATGCAAGCTATTGTAAATGGAGGATAACACAGCTTCAAAAAAGCCTCCGCTGTCCGTCCGTTTGCTGTCAATGGGTTGTGTCACATGTACAGCAATAGGTAGACCCGACTAAATTTAACATAGTATTTCTACTAACGCTATAACAACAAATACTTAAATTGAAATAAAAGGGGCACATACAAGAATGGTTCAAAACGCTTCTTGTGCAAGTTCAACTCGCACATTGGCGGTTTTTGGTGCACACGAATGGCTTAATCGATTTAGTTTTTATGCTAGGTGTATAAATGGCTCGTTACTCTGTTCAAATTGTTCAATACTTCATTATAAAACTATATGTCTGTATCGCAAAAATTGCGAGTTCATTCAAATAAAGCCAAAACAAAGTAAGTATTCACACAGGGGCCTTATTCTACGTTGTCTCTACACGTATTGTTACCGTATTGTTTTAGTCGGCCTCCATTACCGTCAAGTAAATAAGAGCTATAATAACATGTCATGTCATGGCATTATGCTGAGTTGGGACCATTTTGTGACTACATTTTTCTTGTGTGTATTCGTATTGCTCTGTTCTTTGTTGTTGTTTGTTACGAATAAATATATTTCTTTCTTTCTTTATTTCTTTGAAAAGCAAGGTCTAGCCCGAGCAACAAAGAGCCTCAGTAATATTGATAATTTAACAGAGAATAAGTATACTCGGCGCCATAAAAATTGCACCTTTTAAAACAGATATAAACCATATTTCATCCATGGTATGACTGTGAGGAATTTTTAAACATTTCGAAAGGTGCAATTGTTTTAACGCCGAGTGTATACGATTCACAGAATACATCTAAGCCACATCGCATGTTCGGAAACTATACAATTAATAACAAATATCACAGGACAATGTCACACAAATTGACCTAGTCCCAAACTAAGCTCTAGGCTTGTACTATGGGTACTAGACAACGATAAACTTACTTACATAGAGAATTATATACTTAAATACATAGAAAACATCCAAGACTCAGGAATAAATACTCGTGCTCATCACACAAATATCTGCCCTTACCGGGATTTGAACCCAGGACCCCTAGATTCGAAGGCAGGGTCACTACCAACTAAGCTAGCGTGTCGTCAGTACAATAAAGCATTTCAAAAGACAAATACCTACTAGTACATAGGCGGCTTCTTGTTTCAACAACAATAATAACAAGCAATTACCGTAAATACTTATTGAACATATTTCACTTAACACTAATTACTTTACAATAGCAAAGCAATACGGAAGTGAGGCGGCAAACGTATGGTTAAGGTTCGTTAGAATTAACAAACGATCATAAATAATCTAATCGACAGGAGAGCTGTGGGAATATTCTAGATGTTTAGCTATTATCGCCGAAGGCTAAAACAGTTTATTTTTTCTAAGTAGGTACTTAGCAATTTTCATATCATTTAGCTATAATTTTCACGTCTGATACGTCAGAGTTATCAAAATTTAATTATGGTATCCTTCTCAAGCGCTCTCCGATAAAATCAATTTTTGTCACATTATAAACAAAATATCGCGAAAGCAAGATGCAAATAAAATACATACACCAATTGAAATTAACTAATCATTACCCCAGGGGGCCTCTATTCTACTGACTTAAAACGATATTTATTGTATTTGACGTGTTTTAGTATCGTTTATAACACGGCCGTCATTAGTGTCATTACTGTCAAGAACATAAGAGCTATCAAAACGTTGACAATACGGAAACACGTCAAAGACGATATCGTTATTACCGCGTAGAAACTCAGCCCTGGGCCTCTATTCAGGTGCGTTAAAACGATATCGTGTTTGACACGTTTAAGAATCGTTTATGTCACAGTCGCCATTATTGTAAATGACATAAGAGTTATCAAAACGTTGACAATACGGAAACAGGTCAAAAACGATATCGTTATTACCTTGTAGAATTCCAGCCCTGGTAAAAGTACGCATGAACAATAGTCTACACGAGTGCCTAGTAATTCCAATTGAACGATTGCATTGCGATGTTCAATACTCGCAGAATAAGCTTCTCGGTGTGAAATTTTGTAGCCGCATTCATTAGACCGTTTATAATTAAGCCTTACTACATTTGAATTGGATTTACCTTAACTAGAATTTATGATTGTTGTTTGAAAACAGTTCATTTCTCTTTGTTACTTATGTATGTTTGTTTACAAATAGGAAAGTACCTTGTGTCTGTAAAAGTTGCACCAAAATGCTTAAACCAAAAAACCGTACGAAGCTTAGCAAAATGAAATTACATAAGAATGAGTTATTTCGTCTCTAAAGTTACAATAAGTGCCTTTCTTTTTTTATCGATACCAGTGAGAGAAATGCACTGCAGGTGCCATTTATGATAGACCAGGGGAGTTACCATGACATGGCCTACCAATTCAGTTTAGACAGAGCTATAGGAGTTACACGGCTCTGTCTTTTTCTCTCATTCCCTTCAGTTATAGTTGGTCCCTTTTTGTCTGAATTTCCGTTGGCAAACCGCGGTCGTTGGTCAGGTCACTTAAAATAAATGTAAATTACTGCTTAACAGTGTACAGTTATTCTAAGAACGGAAAAAAAAATACTAAAAAGATTTAGGTACTTAAAACGTGGTGGATAATGAAACATGTAAAGTCATTATATTGTTTTTTTTTTTGGCATAACTTTGTTTTATTTAATTGTCTTAGAGCGGATTTAATTTGACGCGTCGACTCAACATTTTTTTCTCATTTTGTATTTCAAGTTAAAACCTTAAAACTTTTACTAGACTAGTACTACTCGTAAAAACTCCCTTTTAATTTCAGGACATACGTAAAGTATACGTTAGGATTTAATTGACAAATTAAAATTAAAATTAAAATTAAAATTAAAATTATTTATTTGCAACTACTTTAATGTATTTGTATGTATTACCTACTTTTTCTTTAAACATCTTGTTTTATATGCATTGGCTTATGGCTTCCACAGAAATATAAAACACGATGGCGTATTACTAGCATAAACGAGTAAATGAGAAACAAAACGAAATTGCAAATAATTATGTACTAAACAGAAAGTAATATTTTACAAGCCTATTCTACTTAAAACCGACTGTAAAACTAAAACACAAGTATAAATCTAAAAGTAACTGCAAAAACATAAATTGCAGTACACGGGCGTGGCTGGGAACCTTTTCGTTATAAAGCTATTTGTTAGCACGGTGGGCGTTCTATGAAATCACGTCAAAATAAAGAGTTCATACCTTAAAAGACACCGTTAATTAGTACACATGTACCCAATAAGCATGGATTTAAGTCCATCGAACTCCTAGAATGGTTCTTAGTGACTTACCGAACCTTTTAAGTATTTGTTCCAATTAGAAAGCGTTGCTGTTTTCTTGTTTTGGTACTTATATTGAATGGTGCAAATAGTTTGCGAGGTTTTAATCATTAGTTAGCATTTGTTAATTAATTTCTGTTCGTTGAAACTGATACTGATGGGACAGCAGGTGCCGGTGGGCCTTTTACGTTGCATTGCCGTGTGTATTGACTCAACCATTAAGCGGGTGTAATGAGGCACGCAATACAATTCTCATAGGGCAAAAGGTTTTTGCGGGTTATTTATCTGGCCCTAATTTGAAATAGTGATCATTACATTTTGACGTGCTCGAAACTAGATTTGGTAACATCAGGGTTCGCTGATATCGATGATCTATATTATGATATATATATCCATTGAAATATACGTTTCATATATATCAATGGATATTTATTGGCTCGACCATTAAGCGGGTGTAATGAGGCACGCAATACAATTCTCATAGGGCAAGACTATGAGTTAATAGGTTCTTTGAATAAGGTTTTTGCAGATAATTTATCTAACTAATTTGAAAAAGTGATTATTACATTTTGACGCGCTCAAAACTAGATTTGGAAACATCAGGGTTCGCTGATATCGAGGATCTATATCATGATATTATATCCATTGATATATAAGTTGCATATATACCAATGGATATTTCTTTTTAAAAACAGTTTTTTTGTTACACTTGATTGTTACACGGCACAGGCAGGTTTGCTTTAATCTCTGTTACCGAACTCAAGTTTCGGGAATCACCTATAAGTTTTATTCGTACCTATTCTATTTGCTTTATATTAAAATTCAAATATTGTCACCACGGAATAAGATTCATAAAAAAATACAGGAAAAGTTTTTCCCCTAAAAGGAATATTTTTTTACTGGCGGTGAAGGGGATAAAAGTGTACGCTCACCTGGTGTCGCCTGAGCCAGATGTAGCAGACAGAACACGAGAAGCCAAATCGGTGCTTGCCCATGCCGGATGAGCGCGACCCACCGCGCCATCTCACTGAAACAAAGAAACACAAGTTAAAACATGAAGAATGTGCTAAATTATATATAAGCAGGGAAAAGACTTAATAACCCGTGGGCCTAACACGCTGCCACGGGACAAGATTTTGACATAGGCTCGGACTTTAACATAGGTTTAAAATAAAAGTGTGTTTTTGTGTGACTTGAGTCCTTTTATTACTAAGCAAATTTAACCCCGAGTTGCTGTTATTGTAATAATTTCATAATAATATTTCACACTAGTTCCCGTGGCAGCGTGTTAGGCCCACTGTTGTGTGTAACCTCGTAACCGTGTATCGACAGGCAGAAGATAAAGTTGGGGTGTAGTTTGGCTATAGGTATAGTATAGCCGTTGCTTTAATTATGAATACGACATTTTTTTTTTCAACATTTATTGAGTTACTAATGATAATGTTTTCAATCGTCGAATACCCGCCGCACTACTTTATAACTCGTACAATTGACACAACCGTGCAACGTTTATTTGAATGGCGGGGCGTGCCGTGCCGTGCGTCGAGAATTGAAAACAAACGGAGTAACAAACTGTATTTTTAATACGGTATTGGAATCTTCACTATTTTGTTGTTGTATTGAATGAATACTTTACAACATCCGTTATTAACAAATCAAAGAAAACAAGCACTATCCGCAACAGAATGTCAATCCGCACTAATGCAATAATAGGTATAGATTCCCTATAACAAGATTACAATGAGATTACAGAAACGGCGGCAGCATTCGTTTCTACTAATACGTATTACAGACGAAATAACCTCGGCGGAATCCAATTTTCGATAAATCCATTTAATTTGGTGTCATAAGGTCACCTTTGTTAAGGATGAGACAGCCAATTTTTTATAAAAGTCTATGAACAATTTCAATATAAGAAAAATATTTATAAATACATTTTATTCATGTAGAAAAAATAATAATCAATAAGACCGGGACAATGGAGTTAGTGTTTTAATGGAAATTCATATCAATAAAGCAGCAAAAGCAACGGTCATATATTCGATATTGTTAAAATAAAAATGTTTCTATCGTTTCCTGCATGTAGGTACAGTTTTGTCGTTTTCGTGGAAAGTCAAGAGAGAAAATAATTAATAAAGTGAAACAACACAATTATATATTTTCTAATCCAATATAAAATATAGGCAGAGGAGCATAACAATTATATCGCATACAAAATTTAATCGACATTTAAAAACCCGTTGGCTTTAATCTCCATTAGGCTCCACATAAACTACGTTTTACTAAACATAGTCGTTTTACTTTCGGAATCCTAAGCATCTTCATTGATTTTCACATTTCAAAGACCCTTTAGGTCAAGAAGACTAACGTTAATGCAAATGACGGAATACTTAGCACAGCAAGTGGCAATAAGCGTTCAGTACCAAAAACACGAAATCGAGCCAATTTCATTGATAAATCAGTGAGCATGGCTTATGTGGCTTTTTCATACTAGTTTATTTGTATCTAGGTTGTCTTAGTATTTTGAATCAAGTGAAGTCTGTACCACTCTGACCGGTTAAATGTGGATCAAGTGGTTTGGAGCAAAAAGTTGTCCTGTTGAATTACCTATCGATACACTCGAGGTGAGAGCAAATCGTGCACATATATAAAGTGTGATACATTATACTTACATTGTATGAGTAGGGTGCCTAATGATATTCTTACAGAGCATATAGAGTGCAATAAATTATTGTTCATAGAAATGAAGTCAAAATTGAGATGGCCGTTAACGAAACCGCTTACGTTATGTACGAAAAATATGTTTAGGAAGGTAATATTTTGGAATATTAATGTATATAATATTAAATAAAAATATTAAGTTTACATTAATTTAAAAGGCACTCGGGCATTACACGAGTCTTTGGAAGAGTGTAAGAAAGTTTAATTTGGTAGAGCACTAACTAGAGCATAAGCCAAATGACAAGTACGCTTAAAATCCATATCTTTGGAATCTTTTACCAGGTTAACGGTGAACTGTTCATCAACATTAACTTAGCAATCAATAGCAACTTGATCTATTCCGCGTACCTTTACTGGTAGTAAATCATGAAGGATCGTGGCTCAGTAAGCACCTTGCAGATAGATACGGAGTCAACAGCAAGAGGGAGGGGAACTCAATAAATTCATACTAATAGTTGCTGTGAAACATTGCCTCTAGGCTTGCTGCCTAATCGCGGAAAAACTATACTAGTCTTATAGATAATCAATTGGTAAATAAATCAGTGGAAAAATGGATTTTGGAAAAGATAAGAAATGATTGTCCACCACTTCAGGCATTTCTTCGCGAGCCGATTCTGGAAATATGGTACGTATACATGACATACGCAATAATCGCAATCTGAGGCTTTTACCGCACGTGCTGTCTTTTAACCAATTTTACGTCGTCACCATGCCAAGAAGTAGGACTTGTTGTCTACGTAGTGAAGTGTTGGTGGGAAATGCTGCTTTTACGACCCACCCAGATCCCGTAATTACGGTCGCTTTTGTCGCGGTGGATAAAGCACCCGTCACTCTCGCACTTAGAAACTGGTCAGAAAGTGACAGATGTTCTATCCACGTTTATACACATATTCCGCATCGATAAACACGACCAAAATAGGCCCGCAACATTTTCCATCAAATTATAGTTTTTCTCCTGTTCTGAACCTATACTGCGGTGTGCCACAGGCAGCAAAAGGAAAAATCTAGATGTAGGCTTTAGGTCAGTTTAGCTCTGTTAAAATGTATTTAGGTATGAATGGAAAACTACATTTCATTTCTACGTGAAAGTGGCCCTAAGTAGCAATAAAGACCACATATACCAATAAAATATTCATTATAATTACCTCATCTTACTTTCATTCCGCGTCTATTATTATCATAGGGTCATATTGCTTACACAAAATGCTAGTTAAGTTACCTGCCCCTCGAACATAGGATTAGGGCTCAGAATTATGCTGAGTAATGGTGGGGTACCATGTAGCATTAATATGTCACGCTTCGCATTAGCATTCGAAAGGGTTTCGAGGTGTATGCCATATGCGAGTGTTGGGCGATAGCGTTTATGGGTAGGCTAATATTTGCCGAGGCTTAGATCAACATGTCGAATAGAAATCGAATTCGTTGCTCGGTGGGACCATACTTTTGTATTTTGTGAACTTTGTGCGTGCAAGAATATTTTAAACCTGGGCTTCTATTCTGCTGGGTAAAACGTATTGCTTTTGTCATGTTACCGTACGATAACATTCTCAAAGGCAAAAAGGTTTTACCCCGTAAATTAGACTACACATAACCTAAACATGGACACTTTTTCACGTTATCAGAGAGTAACTTCATTAGACTTAAAAACTCTAAAACTACACAAGTCGTCAGTTAAAAACGTTGCTATTCTTCGTACGTATTATACGTAATATAAGTATTTCTTAATTAAAGGAGTGATTCAGACGCTTACCTCGTGAACACCTGTCGATTTACGATAGCCACCGGCAGATAAAGTAAAAGTAATTTTGCTTATCTCTTCAAATAAAATGTAAGCTTTGGCGCCACACACATAGCGCCAAATATGTCTCTGGAGCCTTACCATAAGTTGCAATTACAGTACTCGCTAGCGAGTCGAATGCTCTGTCCCTCACAGTATTGTGGTAGATTGAAAGAGACAGAGCATTAGAATCTCCAGCGAGTATCGTAACTGTAACTCATGGTAAGGGCACTGGTTCTTATAAGGCAAATAACAACGTACTACTGCATAATCACTCCTTTAGATGCAATCGCTTTGCTCAAATACTTGCACCACAAGAATCGGACAAGTTTGCGGACCCCCTAGCGATACTACGACATAAAACTTAACGCGTTTATGTGTAAAGGTAAGTCTATCCACGCCCAAGGGATGTTTAGGACGCAAGGCATTCTGATTAGTTTCGAAAAGGTTTTCTATTAGGATAGGTGTATCTAGTTAGTTTAACATGAAAGGTTGTTAATTTAATTTATGTAAACATCGTAAACAGTTTATAATTCGTACAGAGTTGCTTGCGGCGGCTCCTTTATTAACGGGCCTTAGCCTCCTAAGGCCCGTTAATAAAGGAGCCGCCGCAAGCAACTCTGTACGAATTATAAACTGTTTACGATGTTTACATAAGCAACGGTCATATATTCGATATTGTTAAAATAAAAATGTTTCTATCGTTTCCTGCATGTAGGTACAGTTTTGTCGTTTTCGTGGAAAGTCAAGAGAGAAAATAATTAATAAAGTGAAACAACACAATTATATATTTTCTAATCCAATATAAAATATAGGCAGAGGAGCATAACAATTATATCGCATACAAAATTTAATCGACATTTAAAAACCCGTTGGCTTTAATCTCCATTAGGCTCCACATAAACTACGTTTTACTAAACATAGTCGTTTTACTTTCGGAATCCTAAGCATCTTCATTGATTTTCACATTTCAAAGACCCTTTAGGTCAAGAAGACTAACGTTAATGCAAATGACGGAATACTTAGCACAGCAAGTGGCAATAAGCGTTCAGTACCAAAAACACGAAATCGAGCCAATTTCATTGATAAATCAGTGAGCATGGCTTATGTGGCTTTTTCATACTAGTTTATTTGTATCTAGGTTGTCTTAGTATTTTGAATCAAGTGAAGTCTGTACCACTCTGACCGGTTAAATGTGGATCAAGTGGTTTGGAGCAAAAAGTTGTCCTGTTGAATTACCTATCGATACACTCGAGGTGAGAGCAAATCGTGCACATATATAAAGTGTGATACATTATACTTACATTGTATGAGTAGGGTGCCTAATGATATTCTTACAGAGCATATAGAGTGCAATAAATTATTGTTCATAGAAATGAAGTCAAAATTGAGATGGCCGTTAACGAAACCGCTTACGTTATGTACGAAAAATATGTTTAGGAAGGTAATATTTTGGAATATTAATGTATATAATATTAAATAAAAATATTAAGTTTACATTAATTTAAAAGGCACTCGGGCATTACACGAGTCTTTGGAAGAGTGTAAGAAAGTTTAATTTGGTAGAGCACTAACTAGAGCATAAGCCAAATGACAAGTACGCTTAAAATCCATATCTTTGGAATCTTTTACCAGGTTAACGGTGAACTGTTCATCAACATTAACTTAGCAATCAATAGCAACTTGATCTATTCCGCGTACCTTTACTGGTAGTAAATCATGAAGGATCGTGGCTCAGTAAGCACCTTGCAGATAGATACGGAGTCAACAGCAAGAGGGAGGGGAACTCAATAAATTCATACTAATAGTTGCTGTGAAACATTGCCTCTAGGCTTGCTGCCTAATCGCGGAAAAACTATACTAGTCTTATAGATAATCAATTGGTAAATAAATCAGTGGAAAAATGGATTTTGGAAAAGATAAGAAATGATTGTCCACCACTTCAGGCATTTCTTCGCGAGCCGATTCTGGAAATATGGTACGTATACATGACATACGCAATAATCGCAATCTGAGGCTTTTACCGCACGTGCTGTCTTTTAACCAATTTTACGTCGTCACCATGCCAAGAAGTAGGACTTGTTGTCTACGTAGTGAAGTGTTGGTGGGAAATGCTGCTTTTACGACCCACCCAGATCCCGTAATTACGGTCGCTTTTGTCGCGGTGGATAAAGCACCCGTCACTCTCGCACTTAGAAACTGGTCAGAAAGTGACAGATGTTCTATCCACGTTTATACACATATTCCGCATCGATAAACACGACCAAAATAGGCCCGCAACATTTTCCATCAAATTATAGTTTTTCTCCTGTTCTGAACCTATACTGCGGTGTGCCACAGGCAGCAAAAGGAAAAATCTAGATGTAGGCTTTAGGTCAGTTTAGCTCTGTTAAAATGTATTTAGGTATGAATGGAAAACTACATTTCATTTCTACGTGAAAGTGGCCCTAAGTAGCAATAAAGACCACATATACCAATAAAATATTCATTATAATTACCTCATCTTACTTTCATTCCGCGTCTATTATTATCATAGGGTCATATTGCTTACACAAAATGCTAGTTAAGTTACCTGCCCCTCGAACATAGGATTAGGGCTCAGAATTATGCTGAGTAATGGTGGGGTACCATGTAGCATTAATATGTCACGCTTCGCATTAGCATTCGAAAGGGTTTCGAGGTGTATGCCATATGCGAGTGTTGGGCGATAGCGTTTATGGGTAGGCTAATATTTGCCGAGGCTTAGATCAACATGTCGAATAGAAATCGAATTCGTTGCTCGGTGGGACCATACTTTTGTATTTTGTGAACTTTGTGCGTGCAAGAATATTTTAAACCTGGGCTTCTATTCTGCTGGGTAAAACGTATTGCTTTTGTCATGTTACCGTACGATAACATTCTCAAAGGCAAAAAGGTTTTACCCCGTAAATTAGACTACACATAACCTAAACATGGACACTTTTTCACGTTATCAGAGAGTAACTTCATTAGACTTAAAAACTCTAAAACTACACAAGTCGTCAGTTAAAAACGTTGCTATTCTTCGTACGTATTATACGTAATATAAGTATTTCTTAATTAAAGGAGTGATTCAGACGCTTACCTCGTGAACACCTGTCGATTTACGATAGCCACCGGCAGATAAAGTAAAAGTAATTTTGCTTATCTCTTCAAATAAAATGTAAGCTTTGGCGCCACACACATAGCGCCAAATATGTCTCTGGAGCCTTACCATAAGTTGCAATTACAGTACTCGCTAGCGAGTCGAATGCTCTGTCCCTCACAGTATTGTGGTAGATTGAAAGAGACAGAGCATTAGAATCTCCAGCGAGTATCGTAACTGTAACTCATGGTAAGGGCACTGGTTCTTATAAGGCAAATAACAACGTACTACTGCATAATCACTCCTTTAGATGCAATCGCTTTGCTCAAATACTTGCACCACAAGAATCGGACAAGTTTGCGGACCCCCTAGCGATACTACGACATAAAACTTAACGCGTTTATGTGTAAAGGTAAGTCTATCCACGCCCAAGGGATGTTTAGGACGCAAGGCATTCTGATTAGTTTCGAAAAGGTTTTCTATTAGGATAGGTGTATCTAGTTAGTTTAACATGAAAGGTTGTTAATTTAATTTATGTAAACATCGTAAACAGTTTATAATTCGTACAGAGTTGCTTGCGGCGGCTCCTTTATTAACGGGCCTTAGGAGGATGCAACTACGGCGGTTGCTTTGTTTTTTTTTTGTACGAATAAGGAACGTAAATTATACATTAACAAATGTAGATACACGGCAGTATGTACGGACGATTTCGATGATTACACAAATCTATTCAAGCCCTATTTCCCATCTGATTGTTTTATAACACAAACTTATGATCTTCAAACCCAGAAAAAAAAACCTGATTCTGTCAAGTTGGACCTATTTATTGACACCCAATGCGTTTTGAGCCCTAAATTGGCAGTTTTCGTTACGAATTGCTAGAATATATCTCTGTTGGGCATTTAAGAAAACTGTCAAGTCAACATAACACATTAATTGAGTGGCAATTAATTGGTCTGACTGTAAACAATCTAGTGCCAAACTTGGCACCTTTATAGATATCACTATTTTTGGTGGCACATGAGAACTTGCCCTATTTTACATTCTTGTTGTGGTACGAATTATTTTTTACTAGTTGACACGCGTTGGACAGGTTTTGGCCGTTTGATTCTATTCTAGCAGTTTTCTGTGGACTCACAACACACTGGATAAACTAAGTAACTCTAAAAGAGAAATCAGTCTTTGCATTCCATAATAGTGCATGTCCTTGATTGTGAATATAATCCTCTAACAATATTACAAAGCATTACGAAGTAGGACGTCTTAGCAGTCGACGAGTAGATGTTTTAATCCTATTACCCGGTTGATTCTTGGGAAACAAACTGTTTACCATACTAATTGATTGGGATAGCAGAACTGAATTATAAAGTGTTATGGCTTGGATCACGCTGTGCTTGTTTAATTCGTATAGTTAATTGCAGTAACTGTTCTTTTGAACTTTAAATGTTGGAATGCGTGAAATTGATAGTTTTAAATTGATATAACGACAGAGGTAGCTGTCTGCAGTAGACAGACAAGTTACTTTCCATCCATCATTTAGATTACTCGGTTAGCATAGTTAGTGAGTTGGGATCGCGTAAGGGAAAATATTTGTGTTGAGCGCGAATTATTGTTTCTAATCAATTAGTATTTTTATCGTTCATAATACCAATAGCATACTATGGGTTCGTAAACCTAGAGCATTCAAAGCTAGAGCAGTTTTCGGAATGGGTTCATTCATTTAAGATTGTTCCACGGATATTCATTTGTTACTAGCTGTTGGCCGCAACTCCGTCCGCTTAAGAGTACTGTGAAGCAAAAAAAACCATACAAAATACGATAACGTTTTTCTCCCCTTAAACGTTGTTCGATTTTTACGATTTTTGAATATGTTGTAGATATTATGAAAAAGTAGGTCTGTACGTTTTCATTTTCATGAAAATATTAACAAGAAAGAAACAAAAATAAAAAAACAAAATCGGCAACAAACAGGCCTAGTTTTTTATAATATGTACAACATATTCAAAAATGGTGAAAATCCCATTACATTTAGGGGGTGAGAAACGTTATCGCCCGGAGCTTAAATTGCATGGATTATTTTTGACAGCTACGCTATTTTAGCATCGCTTCACAATCCTCTTAAGTCGTTTATCGCAGGCAAAAAGCACCCTATATCCTTTGCCAGCGTTTAAATTATTTCATAGCAAATTAAATCGAAATCAGTCCAGTGATTTAGCTGTGAAAGCATACTTTTACATGTGTGTTACTATGAGATCAGGTAATGTAAGTTAAGTCGTTAACGTGTGTTTTAGACTACGAGCACACATTATGTAGCAAGACTGCGCTGATTAAGTGTGCAAACATAATTGAAAATTAGCGATCTACACTTTTGTTTGACATTACCCACTGTGTATGGACGATAGTAAATTGCCTACGTTTAACAAGGTTGATTATGTTATGATACAGGTTCAATACAGACCTACAAACAAAATTACTATCTCAGACTTGTATGAAAGTAAAAACCAGAAGCTGTACACGCTCAAATGGTCAATCTGGAAGTTTTCTTTAAATTAATTCACGCTCATAATTAACTGCACAATTACTCTCAACTAATACAAAAAATAGTAAAACAAATAACATTAAGATTTACTTTTAAGGAATTTCATTTAAGAAAATAAATCTAGCTAATGAGAACTCTCATGTTGCTGCAAGGAAAACCTTTTCTACACAACTACAAAGTAAGACTTTCGCTGTTAATTATATTACCTAATGATATTAATGATACTGTCGTAACTACCTATTTAGATAGTCTCAGAAAACTTTGCCCTTATTAATTATAAACGTCCGTACTTACGTATAAGCTGCGTGTTAGGGATTGACTGTAGATAATTGGATTGGATTGGGTTGGATTGTTTGTCTGTTGTGTTATCTTGTTTATGTAAAGAAAGAAAGAAAGAAAGAAAAACATTTATTCGCAACAATAACATAAAAATAAGGAAAAGAGAACAGAAAAGTGATATTTGTCGCGAAACGTCCCAACTCAGCATGTGCTGGCTGTGAAGCCAACGCTGATCTTCCGTTGGGACCGCTCGGTGAAAACACGGAAGGTGTCAGACATACGAATACTTTAAGAAACAAATAAAACAAATTAAAAGCAAAGTTGAATAAAATAATTAAACATTCAAAAACGAAACGAGTGTGTCAGTGGACCACAAGAACAGGCAGCGCTCAGGTGGCAACCCCAGGAACTAAACATATTAATTATTCTCTGCGCCATACTGCCCTCCTAAGCTAAAACACAGTATGTCAGATTCAATTGCCAAAGTAGATTCAATCTTCTCTTGTTAGTAATAAGGTTTTGATTGCTACAGGAGACTTATTTGACATACTGCTATTTGGCTTAGCAGGGCAGCATACCCGTGTAACAATCTGTGGCCAATGCGTTACATGCTTATGCTAGCTGTCTGTGGTTGCGTGCCCGAGCGCAGAGCATCTTTAGATATTAGACCTAGGTATACTTCTAACTAATCGCTTCTAAACAATCGCTATGTGCAATACATACATAATGCTCACGTACATACATACATAATGTCTAATTCTAAACTGAACGCCCCTTCAAGATCTTTAGGCTTAAATGTGCAGCACATGATTAGTGGAAGGACATTCAGCTTTAAATTAGACGATCTCGAGATCCGTTAAGGTCATAAGTACTTAATTCCGCATTAATATAATATGTCAAATCCTTTAATTGGTTTTGTGTTTCCTATTCATGTTTCATATGTGTTTAATTGTAACTGTTGGATTTCCTACTAATAAATAAATAAAATAAATTAATTAATTAAACTTTCGAGCGCGTGGGCCAAGTGGGTTGGATGAAATCAGACACACAGACTTATTAGATTGTTACCAAAGAGTCATTGAACATACATGCAAGTGAAAATAAACAACGAAGTGGAAAAAGCGCTTGTTAGGAATAGCTGTTCTTGCAGCATTTATGAAGATTTGTGTCGTAATGCTAAAGAACGTGGCTAATTGCGTGGTAATGGTATAAGCATTTAATTAGAGTATATGCTTCGACTACTACATTATAATAGCTGCCTTCTTTGATATTGCGGCAGTTATCATCCTCGAACTGTATTTCTATAACCAAACAAAAAATTACATACTTACATACATAGGTAACATCACGCCTTCAACCCCAAAGTGGCTTAGACAGAGCTACAGAAATGCCAACAACTATAAAAATACTGGTTTATAATTCTGTAACCACATTTTGCACAATCAGGCCTAGAAGTTTACTAGCGTATTAGTGACAGGTGGCAAGCCCATCGACTAACAGTATTACCTTATTACTTTAGTCGCCCCTTACGACATACACACGGGAGGACATGGAGTGGCACTATTGTAACCCGTCAACCACACGGAGCCACACAACAATGAATGAAGACAAAAAGCATTGTCATATTAAACACTATTTACAATTAAGAAAAGCCGTAGCAGAAATGGCAATATCGAAATAGCCCTTACTAAGTCAATCGCTCCCACACATTGCAATTGAATGTTATTCATATCCCCTTATGCGACCATTTACGACTGCTATAAACAGGACTTGTGCAAATCCCCGTTAGGTTCAGATTATACCAGTCAAATGTCGGTTTACTGATGCCTATCTACATTTAGATAAGGTTTGCCTGTCACGCCATTTCCATCTGTCTAGATAATTACTAGTAACATCTTAGGCAGAAATAAATCACGCCGGAAATGAATGTTTTAAATACACGATTGTTACACCAGCAAAGATAGGTTGATAGTCTTCTTGTTATTTAAATGTGATGCGCCATAATTATAGGCATGCTTAAAATTTATCTTTAGAAATAACGAAGATATTTTAACCCCTAAATTCGAAAAAATAAAAAAGTCGTGAATTCAAACCCTAATTTGATTTTAAATCAACATAAAAAAATAGTAACAAAATATTTTTAAAAAGTGAATAATATAGTATGTGCATTATTAGATACTCTGCCATTTGAAGGGTTAATTATGATTATTAGACAAAATACTCGTATTTGGTTAATTTAAACTTTAAATTATTGTATTTATTATTGTAATTGTCGTGTATATCAAAATAATGTACCTACGATGTAAATCATGTCTTCGAAGTGCTACAATATATACGACGTGGATGTACTTATTTTTAATAAATAAATCTTCAAAGACATACTTACCTTACTTAGGTAAATTTTCAGTTAAAAAAAGTAATGCTTGACCCCAAATCAGAAACGTTTTAATCAAAGTTTTCTAAGAAATTACCTGCACAACAGGTACTTCACTTTTAAATTCGGTAAAGCTCTGCTTATTTAATAGAAAAGGAATATTTTATGACCTCTAGAAAGCCCTCCCCAGGTTTCTGTCGAATGCAAGTCGAAATGACTTAATCCTTGCATCAAACTATAAATACGAGATTGGACACCGTCAACATTATTATTTTATTGCCCGTCTTTCTTATAAACATAAAGAGCCATATAGCTGTTCTGTGTTTTGGACGCCATCGCCATTAAGTTTTATTTTAATGTCCTCAATAAAATTTTGTTTAATCATACATTGTTTACGTTGAAAATAAATCTGCTATTATACTCGTATTTAACATAATAACGTATTTGATACCGCAGAGTAACGATGCAGTTAACCTAGTTGGTAGTGACCCTGCCACGAAGCTTGCGGTCCCGGTTTCAAATCCCAGTCAGGGCAGATATTTTTTGTAAGATTGTCCCCCGATATTATTTATTTTTATTTAAAAAGAAGATAAACTACTTTTTCGTATTAAATCGTTCACTTTATGGTTTCTTGCTTTAACTTTACAATTGAACAATTGAAGACTTTTTTATAGCTATTTAATGTAAAAAATCTCAGGTCGTGAGTAATGTCTACATTCATTTTTCACAATTATAACCGTTCTTTCTCCTGAAAAAATTGCATGAATTAGAAGCAAAAAAAAAACAAAAACACAATAACAATGTGCTGTAACAATTTCAATTTTAATATGAAACTCAATTTTAAAGACATGCGTTCCAAACTGTATAAATCTCCAGAGCGCTTTTAAACTTATATTCATTAATATTCAAACTCAAGTTTATTTATTGCATATTTACGGTCCAGTGGTCGAACACCGGGCGATATTTTAATGTATCGTTTAATAGTTTATAGCGAGCATCGGCGTTTTTACATACTTAACGAGCGGTGCAACACAGAACCATCGGGACCTTAAGTTTACGAGATACCCGCGGGACTAGACTTAAAGAAGTAATCTTTATAAAGAACGAGCTAAGGACAGCCATAACATACAACGTAACATATTATACGTGTTCGATTTATACTGCGCTTAAGAATAAAATTGTTTGCAGTAGTTTGTAAACTACGAATGAATAAAAACAAAATTATTTTCGCAGATAATCAGTGCAACCGTCTATTAATCAGTTACCTTGGGATCTATCTTAATTTTTATACAACTGCAGGAAAACTCTTCCAAAAAATTATGATATAAGTAGGTATGACTATCTGCAATAAATGTAAAACGTTCCTCAGTCATAAATTAAATTAAAGTTAGTAAATAATAACAATATAAATAATCACAGTAACAATTAGCACAGCTATTCGTAGCCCTTACATTTTACAGCAGTATAAAACCATATACAAGTTTAACAATGCTTTTAACAAATTAACATACAGACCTCAGACAAATGTAGAGTGTAATTTGCATACAGCAATAAAACGAGCAAAAGTCAGGTGTGGAAAACTATCGGTTTTCGTTTGGAATTTGTATTGTATTAAATTGGTTCTATTACCCATTGTTTAGAGGACCCGCGGTTGTGCACTCCTGCACGATCCGTTCGAACAATGCCGGGGAGATTTAAACGCAGTCTAATGAAATTGTTGGTAAGGAAGATGCAGTATTACTGTTAGCACTAGAAACATGCCGTACTGTATGCACAACCTGGTATATACACCAGTTCTGGAATATAAGTTACAATTAAATTACCACGTCCATGAGATGGTTGAGATATAGGCAGAGTACGTATTTGACTCTTATATCGCCCTGAGTCTTTGCTAACTTTTCTTCTAGGTACTTACATGACAATTCAGTTTGAAGAAATAATGACATTCATTATTAATGGCTAGCACCAGCTGTTAGTAGATAAATGTATTAATTAACGTCATCATGAAGCCGCTTAAATCCACTTAATTTACTGAACAATGGTCTAACCCCGTCAAAATAAAAGCAGCAAAACATAAGAAAGAAACATCGTCGAAATGAATCACTGGCTTTAGCTAAGTGGTTCAACATTAGAGGTCCGTGGTCGTCCTAACGAACTATTATTAAATCTCAGTCGGTCTGTACGAACTGCACAGATTACTCTAGTGCTTTATTAGCCCCAGCCCGTTAGATCTATGTTATCGCATTTCCGTATCCACCCCTCGATTTGCTTAGCTAACGGCGACGAGCGCACGCAGCCCAAATGATCGATGTTTTATTACAATGGCCCACACGCGCGTATTGGGCACAATGCGAGTCGGAATTAATAGAATACTGCGCCTGAAGCTAGATGTGTTTTTCGCACTTATTGTTCTGAAGCGTAGCGAAATGTTATGCAATTTGCCACATGGTGAAAGATGGATTGCTTCACGTTTGAAATATAGGAAGTTCCGTTTACGACTAAGCTTTTTCCCGCTGTAAATGATTTTAATTATTTCACAGCCGTTTCTGTGGGAACTGACCATTTTATTGCAATGTTAAACATAACATTGCAAATAGTTTGTCAGTTCCCATCAGTCGGTTTAACATTATATTGTAGCCTACACGAATATATATTTACATACGCGTATAGGCTACATTATAACGTTAAATCACTCTCTGGTTTTTAACTAACTCTAAGGAAGAAAAGAACAAACTACGTTACGTAGGTATGATATAAGGATAAAAAAAATTGACTCGATTCAAAGTCGACAGACCGACTTTCAGCCATTGAGGAGTTCCTATGACTTTACCTGTACCACCATTCATCTCTATATCATACCAGCTCGGTAGTGCCACATTAAATGAAAATTGCAGAAATAAGCAAACTTTCAAGAAAATCCAGTAGGGGCAAGTAGAGGGGGTGAAATATTTAGTTACATACAAGTAAATGTGTGCATAAATAAGCATGTTGAAAAGGGGGTATGTATTCAATCATTTAAATCAAACTAACTAAGTCGATATCACCGGTGGAAATGACGAGAGGTAGCTACTTCAGTTGGTGTACATATGCTATTTTAATTACAGGAAATTGCACAGTTGTGCTCAGGAAATGGTGATATACGATTTACACGCGGTCGAAAGTGCAATACTGTCAACTTTTATTTTAGCTCAAGTGGACAATATTAAATAATATGTAGAGAGACACTAGACACTTGATGCGGTACGATAGTTTCTTTTGAACATTTGGGAGGGTAATGTCGAAGGAAAATGAGGAAGAGGAAGACCTAGGCTTACTTACTTTAACCAAATAAGACATAAGGCCAATGTCGCGTCGTATCAGGAGTTGAAAAAGCTGACACAGAATAGAGAAAAGTGGCAATTACGCCACCGAGAAGAGCTTGGATCTTAAATTTAATGATGGACAATCGATATATATAGGGATGTTCCAGACTTTCTATTTTTACTCGAAGACTTTAAGACTCTTACTGTCTTGCTCGTAGTTTTTAATAAAATAATATAATACAGTGGGGCTAGATAAATTGCATTCGATAATCGTTAGCGATTATGTTTCGAAACACAAATGTATGGAAATGCCGTGGAAATCTCGGTGGCTTACGTCAATTCCATACATTTTTCAATCGACACATAATCGCTAACGATTGTCGAATGCAACTTATCTATCCCCACAGATTAGTTCTTCATATACTACGTTGCGGACAAAAGCAAGCTAGGATGTGATTCTCTTAAGCGTATCACTTTTTTCAACTCGACGCAGCTTATCCGGCAAGTTCAAGTAGTCCCGTCAAAGCGCATAAAATACATTTCAGCGCGTCCATTCTAAATTACGCCGCTTTATACGACATAGATCTCGAGATCTCGACTAACTTCACAAAACACTTTTTTTGCGAACGGCTTGTCTGTCAGGTACTAAATCAAATACAAAAAGATGCCACTTGCTGTTGTAACTAACTACTCGTTCATTTATAAATTTTATTCGAAAGCCGTTTGGCAGAAAAAAATAAACGGCATCGTGTATTTAGCGATGTGGTCCTATTAGTAACTTTAAAAATGACAATAGTAATAATCATTTCCATTGTATTATTAGTGTTCTAAATTATTAACTGGTTTAGCAAGTAAATTATTAGTAGATTAAAATAAAATGAACTGATACAACAACATTTTTTTGAATGCTTAAACGTCGTATTTCTTGTTAAAATGTCGCTTGGCATTTTCAACACGGTTATAATCGTAACGTAACGCTGATTGATAGTAATTTAACAGCGAACACGTTTTACTTAAAAAAAGGCAATTCAGTATATCTTATTGGATGTGGAAATACGGGTTCGAGCGCGGCATTTAGTTTTATCTAAACGATCTAATTAAATTATCGGAATAACGCAGTAAGTAGACCAAAATGTGACGTAACATAAGCTCTTTTCGCGTCGAGTGTGAACTCAAGAGCCAGATTAAAGTTTCTTGATCCTTTGCGAGACAGGTGTAAAACACGGTTAAACCACGCGATGGAAATTACACTTTCGACGCTGAACACTAAGTGGTGTTTTGTTTGAGTGAATCATGACACGATTTAAGTTCCTTTTATTAGCTAACTTAAAGTAATTTCGACACTGTTACTTCGCTGAGACTCGGCACTACACGAGCTTTTATGCCAATAAGAAGCATTAGTTAAACGTTATCTGGAAAATACTAGCCGGAATCAGAATGAACATACACAAATAAAAATAGTTTGTATTAGCAATAGGCAGTCGCTTTCTGAAGTCCTGTTGTAAATTAGGACTTATATGAAGATATTGAGACGAAAGTGCCAACTCCCAACTAGGCCAACGTGTCGTGAAAGTTTTTACGACACGGTGGCCTAGTTGGGAGTTACCCTGCCTCCGAAGCCGGCGGTCCCGGGTTCAAATCCCGGTAATGGCAGATATTTGTGTGATAAGCACGAGTATTTGTTCCTGAGTCTTGGATGTTTTTCATGTATTTAAGTATTTATTTCTCTATCTAAGTATGTTTATCGTTGTCTAGTACCCATATCCACATAGTACAAGCCTAGAGCTTAGTTTGGGACTAGGTAAATTTGTGTGACATAGAACCGTGATATTTATTTATTTAGATAATTAAAACATTTTCATAGTCGTAACCAAAAAAACAGCTTACGTCAATTCAATACATCTGGTAAAAATTCTACAACTGTTAACCTTCGTAAAACGTAACTAGTTTATCCTAAATGATAAAACACCCTCCCAGTATTGCTTAACCATTACCACGTTTATAAAATAAACAGTAAAATTTGCATTTCTTTAATGCATCTTTATAGGAAATCAAAGCAAGCCTTCACATTCCCGATAAAACTACCAGATACGGGCCCACCCAATAAGAGAGGATACCAATAAATATCTAGAGCCTAGACTCAGGTTATCTATGCTGTGGGGTTCTATCCACCGATCTCATGAGTTTGCGATGCCGACGTCACAGACTCCTAAGGCCAGCCATGCTACTTATCACGATTATTCAATCATAACGATTGAAAACAAATAAATTCCATAAAACCCGATTGATATTTGTTTTTTTTTGATGAATAAACATTCAAAACATAAATTCAAGTACTGGTAATTCACAGCGTCATTATTATCAAAATAAATATCAATCTGTTTACATAATTGTACTGCGTGTGATTCAGTTTTGCTTATACTTGCCTTTTTAAATAGGTATTGATACAATACCTAATTTGATAAACAGATTACGTAGTTAATATAATTTCGCTACCGATTTTATTTATACTATAGTACCACGCGACTATATTGGTGACTTACGTCAATTCCATACATTTGTCATTCGAATCATAACCGCTAACGATTGTCGAATACAATTTGTCTAGCCCCACAGAAAAGAAAAAGTGCATTGACTGTTATGTTCAAGTTATGCACCGAACGATGTCATGACTTGCCTCAGATGCTATCGTCACTGCGACAACCTGCATAGATACTTGACATGTACACGCTATAAGCCCTTTTACAGAACCGTGTTCAACTGTGATAGTGTCTTCATTAGATTTATAACAGCATGATCTTCGAACAACCTGCCATTAGAATATAATATGCAACTCAGTTAAATGAACATGGCTAGGTTATGGGCCCAATTCGACTCTGTATACTTCTTTAGACAAAAATCGTGTTAACGTTTTCGAGTTTAATTTTTAGGGTTCCATATAGCAACAAGGATCTCTTATAGTTTCGCCATGTCCGTCTGTCCGCGGCTTAAATCAGAGACTCTTGGTACTACAAAGCTGTAATTTGGCATATTACATTTAAATTAAAATAGTACAATTAAATCTTGAAAAGAAAACTTGGTAGGTACCTCCCCTGTAATCTCATTTTTTATTTTTTTACCTAATTACGTTGAGTGGTGTATCATTGGATAGCATTCAAAAATTTATTTGGGGACCGTTGAGGAACTATTTAACTCGATAAGTGCCATTTCTATTATAGCGTGGTTCCCCCCTCCCCCCCCCCCCCAAGCAAAAACTGCAAGTGATAAAAAAGCACAACGAATTTTAAATGAAAACTATAACGACTAAGTAAACTTGATTGGTTCCTGCGATACATAATAATAATCCCTGCTAATTTTCTGGCTAAGGCCATTCCCGCAAAAACACCGTCAGGACTGCTTTAGACCTATCATATAAAAACATAACTTATATGCGCACAAGCTTTTAACTATTGACCACAGGAGAGACACCTTTTGTTTTTAAGAGTAGGTATGACCCACCTACCTATTAAAAATCATCTTAGAATGTCTGTGAATGTGTGTGGGCTTACATACTTCCTTTTTTTTCTGCCAACAAACTGTTACGCAGTTTGGCAGATCTGTATAATAAACTTTTTTTTTTTTTTAAGTACATATATATATAAAAAAAAAGAGTCTGCTGCGCCCTACATTGAGCATGGTCGGATAAGCTCAAGCCCGGTTTTTAATACTGATTTAGTTATAATATAATTTTATATTTATGGCATGGTCACTTAGTAGTTTGTTTTGAATGTTCGTTCATATAGGTACCTACCTTTCCAGATCAGCGAAAATTTTCAATTCTTCGTTAAAATGAACTTAACATCCCACGCTGGTGGTCGGTAGTTAATTAATGTTTTCTATTAATGAAACCCCCTTCCCTTAATGTATGGGTAATGCAACATAAAACTATCAATAAACTTTTAACGACGCATTTAATTCATAGAATTCCGTACTTGAACTTAGCAATAATTGCACACCACAATCACAATTGCGGCGATCGAAATGTAAATAAGCCATAATGCACTTTATAATCTGCATTATTAAGTGCCCACCCAAGCCGATAGAGGGCATATACGACAAAACTCCTTTAGGGCTATTTTTCCATATCCATAAAAAACTCATCCGTCACAACTTTTTAAGATTTGCCCTTTTCTTTCATACGGCAAATCAGGCAAACTTTACCTGTCGGATATTTTTTTTCAGAGATTGGAAAAAATTACCTTTCGTAATAAATTTAAATCTTTTTTATACATTCAATTAAATATGTACCGACTTTTAGGCTTATTTAATCACCACGGATGGTTGAAGCACAGGTTATCCGCGATTTTTATCGATAGAGACGCACTGAGCGAAAGCGAGAAAAAGTAATCATATTGGTAAGCGCTAAATTTATAAAACGAGTAAGAGATAGATAGAGAGAGAGATATTATGTTCGAGTAGAGATTATATCGTAAACGGAACGCCCCACCAATGAGTTTTTCTGACATGTCGATGCATGTATCATTCAAAGGTCGATTACTAGAGAGGCGATTTTAAATTACACAATCTCTAGCAGTCGTGTGTAGATACACTGTATACAGTGAAGATATTATAGTTGACCTGCAGTAGGAAACGGTAATTCAAGAAAAATTCTCTCGCTCGTGATGCTGCAGGATGGAAAGCTAAATAAAAATATGGTTATAGTCAAATAACAAATTTAATAAGTAAATAAGCTCTATCTTTTCCGATCAACGCTCATCAATGTACATTAGCCCACAAAAGTGCAGCTGACCCATTGAACTTTGCAGATGAAGTTGTTACGCAAACTTATGCAAATAGAGGATGCGCCCGCGCTTCGCACTTTCACGTCTGAAACAAACTAATGGACATTCGTTTTAATCCCACGCCGATAAATAAGAGGCAACATTAGTGTCAAAATACTAATTAACGATTAACATATTGCGTGGCTGAGGCAATTGAATTATAGCAATTTAATGATGTGAAATTTACATATTATTATTGTTAAATCTAAATATAGACCCCTTCTCAAAAGTCTTAACAACATAATATTAAAAATATATTTAAAGGCTGTCTAAATTATACCTTAACTAATAACAAGAAGGACTATTTCAACTCAACTCCTAGAACTGAAATGGAGCCCATTTCTAAACGCAAAAACCTTTTTTTATTATTATAATGCCAACAAAACGTAAAACATACTCCCACACTGGAAATAGTGAGGCAAGAATGCCTCATTACAAGTCCTCCCAGATGCGATCGGCACGCGAGGCAGATCCGATCTAGATTCTATCTCGCGACATCGCCACCGAAACCCTTTCGGATAAATTTAGTATTTGCTTTTATTATACTGTTTAAGTGATTTGAATTTCACGTGGGATTGGTTTAGAATTGACTTAATTTACAGTTTGCGTATAAGTAGACGTGCACGAGGTGCAGAACACAGTGGCAGTCGATTTTAATCTCGGAGACTAGTCACGGACGAGGAGAAAAGCTATAATAATATGACTCATCGCTTCAGTTGTAACTATTGTTATAGACATAGCTCTGGATCACTTTAGAAATGGTTTAGGTGTAGCTAACACGGAACTTATTAAGAACAAATTGAAGCAACGTTTTGATAATTGCATAAGATGAATTGCCAATTGCAAAATAGATTTATTCGTAATGAAAATGAAAAAAGCTCCTTCAAGATAATTAGGTACAATATAACTAAACAATGATAGGCCAAAGTAAATAACCCATCAATGAACTTCACGGATATCCATGCAAGCCTTCTTACGGCCATCAGATAACCATCTGTCAGACGTGTTCACTTCATAGATGGCAGATAATCCGAACATTACCGCTGAAACTTCAAATTGCTATAACGGCGCACCTTAATGCCTTAAAATAAGCACGAAATTTGCGTTTGCGACGATTAGATTGCATTGTAAGCGTGTTAAGCGATGCCAAATGTCAGAGAGGCATTTAAATAATGACCTACCATAGTAAATAGGTAATAATGGGCCTCTTGTAACCAAACAGGATAATCTAAGATTTACCGAAGAGGAAGTATTGTGACGTAACGCAACGTTACGTTTACAATTAGGTAATTTCAATTAACAACTACACTTACAAGATTGAAGATATAAATCCTAACTCAATTGTTAAAAGAACTAAAAATGCCTGATATAATCTGTTTTATACCACCCACCCCTGTTTTATTTCACTTTATAGCACCCAATAAGCCCTCTCTCATCAGTTTCAACATTTAAATGAGCGCGGAATTACGTATAAAGTAGAATTTAAAAATTGCGGTTCGCACACAAATATGGTAATTTCCCATGCAAGCTTTGAGAAACTCGGGGCACCCTTTAAGGAAATAATCCATTAACATTTTACCTGTAACCACGTATTCAACGCACAAATGGACTAAATGTAAGGCAATCCAGATGCGATTAAACAGCTAGCATTCCGAGGCGGTGGTTTAATTTTATGGAGTATGGAGCACTTCCTAGTTGTTTGCCGTGAGACAGTGGAAGGATGTTGACGATTTTGTTATTTTCTGTAACGGTTTAGAAGTAAACGTTAATGAATCTGCTGCTATGTTGATGGTTTTCTGTAAGAATAATTCATCTTTATTCCTTATACTTCATCCTACTAATATCCTACGAATAAACAAAGTTTGGCTGGACTGGGGGATAGTTGGAAGGATTTGGATGAAACTTGAATTAGCTTATACGAGTAGGTACCCTGGATTAAATAAAACAGGCTACTTTTCATCCCGAAAAATAAAGTTCCCGTGGAGTAACGATAATCGAAATCCATAAGAAGTTAACCTCTATAAAACGTAAGTTTGAAATTGATTCAATTTTTTTATCGTTTTTCCATCATTCACATCAACATTATGAATGATTTTATAATGTTACTTACCGACTCTCGTGTAATGTAAACTGACTCACTGACTCCCAAGATCAGGTTCTACCTTGTTTGTTGTCGATCGGATATTGTATTCGTAAACTATGATTTGCTTCAATAAAATTGATATAACAATAACACAAACATAGTACTCGTATGTACAGGTACCTAAATAAGCAACATCATATTTTCTCAAATAGATTCGGCCCATCTCGCTTTCTCAGTTATCTTCAGTACCTATCGATAACCTAACTGAGAAAGCTAGATTAATACGGCAAAATTACGACGTGATTTGATTCACTACAACAGATCAAACAAGCGCCATAACAATTTTAAAAATTCTCCGAGGCTCGAGATCAGTGTCCTCCCGCGACGCCGTGTAAATGCATTCCTAAGCACAAAGCCCCAGTTAGTACTCATTATTCCCTAGGAACAGGTAGCTCAGTAGATACGCCGTTATTGCCCACTTGAGCGTCGTGCAATTTTGTGCAGCACTTAGAACGTGGCTCCACTGACTTTCGATAATGTCAGGCTGGGGAATGAGGAAGCTGTTTTAAGTTGCTTTTATGAGACTTCAGGTGATTAGAAACCACTGAACAATGTTAACTTGAGAGTACTTTGTCCAAATCTCCTTGTAAATTTTTGACTAATGTTGTAGAGTTTGTTTCTCTGTATACTGTAGAAACGTAAATTACAAAAGAATATAAAGTAAAGTAACTAAATACGCTTACAGTATATTGGAAAGGCGCTTAAACCATCCAGTCTTAACCCCAGGGTTTAGAAAGCATTACGTTATAAATTATTGAGAAGAAGACCTGCGCCTGCGACGCATAATTTGCTAGAACCAGTTCTAGATCGCGATATCGGACTATCATACGAATGGATTATGTTCGTTTCGGTTTAATATAGTACAGTTAATGTAGATATGATTGCGGACGATTATATCATACATTAAAATATTGAATGCGATTTAAATTAAATATAAATTCTGCGTCGTTTCTGAGGTCAGGTCAACATAATTCGTTAGAGGTTAGAGAGTCATATAATTGCAATTGTGACTTACACAAGCAATAAGTTACAAAAGTATTTCAGTTGTCAGGAACTAAGTTGGATTGAGCAAAGAATAATAAGATATCATACTTTCGTCAAGACTACATACACAATACGGTCTAATGATGAGGAGTGTGCCTAATTAAAGCCTATTCCTCCATAAGGTATTCATACAAAACGAAAAAAGTCATATCAATGGCAAACTTTACTTATTGCTTAAACGCAATTAGACGAAAAAGTTGCCGAATCCTCGATGTGGTTTTTAAATAAGGATACATTGCAAAAACGTGGTCAATCCTAATTAGGCTCATAAACCAATAATTATCAAAACGATAACATGCAAATTGGTCTGATATAAATGGACAGGCTGCAAAAACACCAGATTATCATTGGCAAAAATAGTTCATATACACTTAAAAGAAATCCATGGTTCGTGCCGTGGTATGTTCCAATAGTGGATTGTGTTTGACCATCACCAGACTGACGCTTGATCCGACTTCGCCAAAAGAGGAAAACATCAATTAAATATCTAAAAATACAAAATTAAAACGGTATGATACTACATGGTGAAGGCAGTCGGTTTAAAAGTTTAATTTTTACTATCAAAGAACATGTACGTATTGCATGTTCAAGTCACTAAATCATTGGAATTCTATAGGTTTATGTTACGATGACGGGATGTTTTAACAAAAACTGTAAACTTATACAGCGTTTAATTTGGATAGTTGCGGCAATAAACGAACACGAAATCACTCGAAGGTATTTCTACTACAAACTAATAAAATTACAAAAACTAATTAGGAACTGTAGTGGCGTAGGACCTTGTGCAGGATCTGCTACCACCAACGTTTCCTTTACCCTCCCACCAAGCACCAGTATTCGCATTTTTGTTCCGGTATTCTGGTGATTATTTTAAATCTCAGGGTTGGTATTTTGAGAATTCTAATGTAAATGGGTCATATAAAAATAAAACTAAAGCTTGACATTGTCGTATATCTAGAGTTTTCCAATTTTCGCATCACAAGTTACAAGGAAATAATATCCGATGATCTCGGATGTAATGTGCTATCGTGCAATAAATAGTATATCCTCAACGATAGAAGTAGATATTTTAGTAGATATTGTTGATCTCTTGAACATTTCTGATGTCAATTCAACCTGACACAAAGCCATAAGTAGAAGTAAGGTCGATTGTAAGTCAACTATTTTTCAACACCCACCAATCCCACTAAGTTTTATGGAATATTATTTCAATATAATAGTAAAATACTTAATGCGTCTATTAATCAAACAACAAAATTTCTAAACGTTGTAGCAAGAAAATCGTTAATCTTAGCGAACGACCAGTATATTGTTACTGCATTAAGTCCCTGCTCATGCAAGTAACTAAATAACTCTACTCGACCACTTTATCGGCTAACCATCCTCTCGCTATAAGATACATTGGACAAGTTATGTGCAGTGAGCTGGTAGGTGATTTTCTTATGCAATTATATCTTGAACTCAACGCAGCAAATCTTAACCGGCGAGTTGAAGTTGATCCGTCAGAGCTTAAAAACCACATTTAAGGGCATGCATTCTTAGCTTACCCGCTTTACCAGTCGAGTGAGCGATCTCGTATGAGTTTTGCTTACTCGATCGACCGTTTGACGGTGATCCGTTTATACGAGAATAACACCTCTGGGCTAGTCCGTGGTTCCTCCCTGACTGTTGAATTATAGGCAACTAGATATCTTGCAACTAGATTATTATTTTATCCATGCGATTCACTGTTCACTATTTGCCTCTTACTACGGTGAAAATGAAACCAACTGCACTCTGCGTTGTTTCCTAACAATCAGATGAGGGGGATTTTAGGAAAAACTTTTATTCCCCTAAAATACTGACAATATCCCGACAACCATAGGTGTTCATCGGACACGGTGATTACTTTCCATCAAGTAAACCACGTGCCTTTCAATATACAAACTTTATTTTTTCCAGGACAAGATGTTAATTATCAGAAAAGGGAAAGAAAGAAAGCTATTTTTATTGGTAGCAAAAAATTTGACTGTTTGAAAAATTCTACGCTTGCGACGTTGCATGTAAGCTGTTGAAATATTTCTTAACGTAACAAATAACAATGAGAATCATGAAACATAATAACAATAAATGTATTGTATACCAAACAGTCTTGTGCGATAGACTCATTAGCAGAACAACGAATTCAATGTGATTGTTAATGGAGCAATACGCGTTTAATCAAACTCGATCTCTTTGCAATCGATAAGGAGATAACGAGGTTAACTAATTATGCAGCTTATGTCATTCGTTCCAATTTTAAAGTAGCTAATTCACGGCTTCTTAGATTTTGTTTGGTTGGTTGGTTGGCTGGATAAATATTTCATAAATTTTTTGGAACTTCTTTTTTAAGTCTTAAAGTCAGAGTTTTGCAGTCACTTCAGAAGCAAAATTTTCCGCAACTTTCTTGGAAATCATCTATAGTGTTCGAACGGATGGATCCGTTTTTTTATACAACTATTGTAATTGCTAATATACGACTGTAGTAAAAACTCTACGCGGACAGCATATTAACGCCGTTCACCATTAGTTCTCTTTGCTTTGGACGAACATAAATGACTAACAAGTAATTTCAACTCAATTAATCAATATCACAATGTAACGACCAATTACCAAGATTACAGCTATAGTAAAGTTTTCTGGTCATGGTCTTCACTTGCGTAAGAGTAAACGTATCTCGATCACTGGGATCGGCGGCGCCTACGCACTGAATTATTAAAAATATTCGGACAGCTGATTGAAAGATCAGTATCAGATATTTGAACTGACCGTGATTGTCAGTTATGTTGATAAACGCTATTTGTTTAAGTAGTGTCTTATTAAAACATGATTTCGAATATATTTCAATCAGAACAGTACTCCTTTCTATTTATGGTAAAAAAAAAAAAAAAATTTTGTTTCTGGATATTAGTTCCTCAATCACACATAAACAGCTTAGCATACACACAAAATAAGTTACAGAGATGAAAAATCTTACACATTTTATTTTTTTGCAATATACTTACGATACATGGTAAAGTATCAAAATGATATGTATTTTTACTGACCCGGCGAAACCAGTGCGTCTCAATCCGAACGAAAAATAATGACTACAAGTATAATATTTTCTATGCTCACTGAGAGAGCTGAATCATTTACATGGATGCACACAGAAATACCATGTCCCGAAAATAAGTAGAACTTACCCACTATCAATTCTAAAAAAGAAACAAAATACCGATTGAAAAGCCTGTACTTGGACAGTCTGTACGAAAAGGTAAGCAATAAACACTTTAATCAATCATTACGACACCATCGGCGATAAAACAAGCATTATCCGGTAATAGCATTACTTTAATTGCACACTAGATAATTAGCGTATTCCATATTTACATAGGCGATGTTTACCTTAGCTTTCTACAGGAAATGATGGGTCGAGTGCGGAACGGTAATAGGTGTTAACACATTCGACCTAGATATCGACTCGAGGAAACTGGACAACACTTTTATCGGATGTTTGAGTAGCAAATTGACACAAATGTTTTTGCAACTTAACAGTAGGCACGCCTGACACACACGTTTTTGCTGGGTTAAAATAATGATTCAGTGACACCTTACACAGGTTTCTTGGAAATGATGAGTCTGTGTCGTAACGTTTGTTTCATTTTTAAAGGGAATTTTTCATGTGTGGCAACTGCACGCAATACTCAAAAGCTTTCTGTCTTCTGCTTGCCTAGTTATCTAACCGTGTAATTAACTGGCAGATTGTAAGTGAATCTTAGAAACGTGCTTAGATTCGGTCCGCTTTAGCTTCATATTGAAGTTAAACTTTAACTTTGGCGACGCGGATAGCCTTGTTTATAGTAACCGTATAGGAATCTATTTTTCAGGTGATTCCGAGAATTCGTTTCTGAGTCTTGTATGTTTTTGTGTATTTTTTCCGTTTTATTATTTATTTCCCTATAAGTATTTTTATCGTTGTTTAATACCTCAGCTCAAAGCTAAATTTGGTACTAGATCAATTTGACAAGATTAATATATTACCCTATTATAGAGTCCCACTTCTGGATAGAGCAAAACAAGGAAAAAAGGCCTCCCTGGGTTTCCATCACTCCTGTCTCTCTATTGCCAAGGTACCTTTGGCCAATCTTTTACGAAAGCGGATACATGTTAACTAATTATATTTACATACATAACTCTGATCTGCGGTAATTCTTTCACGTCACCTAGAATATTCTGAGAAGGCTTTAATTGTCAAGATGCCCTGGCATTATTGCCGAGTGCGGGTCCGTGTGAAACGTGAGATAGTGCGGCCTTGCGGCACGCTAGACAAGACGCTAACGAGGGCTTTTTTAACTGAGACTGACTTGCTTACCCGTTTTGAATAGCCTTTTGTTATTAAATATACCTATATTTAAGTAAATAATATTCCGTGGGTTAAGTCTGTTTTTTTTATGTTACGGAGAAGGTACACGAGCACTCGGGCCACCTGATGGTAAGTGGAATCTGAGACCCATAGACATTTGAATTCTCAAGACTATAATGACCTCAAATGCGTTGCCAATCCTGAGGAGATGGAATGCCTCTATGCTAGAAATTTCACCGGTTGTCTTATCCCTACACCGGAACACAGCAATACGAATGGTGCTTGGCGGCAGGTTAATGGATAAGATGGTGGTAGCGATCCGTACGGACAGGGTCCTACCGCCACTAAAACTGTTACCTAACAAAATTTAATGAATGAATAAATGAATGAAGATTTATTTGAAACACAACCCAACAACGTTCCAACATGCTTAAACTAGAAAAAAATAAAAATAGGTAAGTCACACAGTAAAGGGTGGTTTCAAAAAGGATTCCACTCAGCATGTGTCGAGGCATGAAGTGCCTCTACACTGATTTTCAGTGAATCCATTTAATGCTGTATTTATTTAAATTTAATAACCCTACAAACTAAACTAAGTTTATCAATGTCACATAAATCGTCGAGATTTTGAGCAACGCTACTGATAATAAATCAAAGGTGACATAAGCTGTCATCTTGCCTAATAAATACCAAAAAACAGTAAATATTTGCTGCGTAACTTGAATTCTATAGGAACGGGTGGGCGTCGAAATCGGCATTATTGTCGATGTCGTAAAAAACTGAATTCTACCTGTCAAGCTATTTACAATAAAGCTTAATCGGGTGTCGAGTGATAAAAAGACTATTAATTTTTTAAAAGAGGTTATTCGGTGGGGCAACCATGTTTTATAGCCAGTGAGCACGAAATTGTACGAATATTTACAATGAGTGCCATTCGATGCGGCGATTTTAGTTAGACTTACAAATATTTTTGGATTTCCGAGTTCGATGTTTATCGCCATCCATCAAAATTGTTTGTTTTATCACTCAATCGTAAGTTATAAATATTACACAAGTCCGCACCCTAACTTAAGAACAACAGTTTTGTTAACCGTAGAAATGAGAAACTTTAGGTAGGTAGATAAAGTAATAAATTACTAAGCAAGTATGCAAAGTTGTTTTTTGGCTTGAATGCTGGTATTGAATCGAAAACATGCCAAGGATCATGACATTGAACCATGAGCAAAGCGCAGTTTATAAAATAGGCTACTAAGCGAAGCGGATTCGAAGGCACGAGTCGCAAATGCAACAACAGCTTGGAAAAATATATTAGATGCATAAAGAACTATTTCCTTAGCATCACATCAGTTATCTTATTCGCACAACTGCAGCCTATACCATTAACATGAATCGCATTACTTTCCTACGCTGGTAGTTAAAGTGCATGCAAATTTTGAGCGACATATAAGTCCTTTACGAGCCCGTAAGGGTTAAAAAACATTGCCTAAATTATTTACATGGCCTCTATACTACTGGGTAAAACCTTATTGCCTTTGACATGTTATCGTATTGTCATCGTTACGATAGCTCTTATTTACTTGAATGGCGACCTAAAAAACAATATGATAACATTACACGTCTCAAATTACTAATACGCATAACATTTTATAACGTAACATTCTTATGTGTGGAAAATGTTAGATCAACAATAATTTATTTCCCGAGAGCAAACCACTAATCCACACTTCCTAAAAGTCGCGTACTTTTGGTTACTGCAAAACAGTTAACCATAATACGATCATAACGATGGAATAAGTATTGAGAATTGTACGAAAGCCTCAAACCAGGCTAGTTGTCAAACAGAAACCACATGCAAAAAGAAACCCGAACAGTTTTAAGGTCGTCATCGTTACGTGGTCGACCGCATAATGGTCCAAATGGCTTTCGTCGCGAGATACAGATGCTTTAAATGGAGCGAATGACTTCTGCATTAGGATGTGACCGCGACTTTTGGAAAATACATGGCAAAGAGATCGAGCGGATCAAAGAAGAACCCCTATCCAACTGTCTTTCTACGTCTTCAACTTGGTAAGAATAATAAACCGACCAAGTGCGAGTCGGACTCCCGTACGAAGGGTTCCATACCATTATCTATACAACTTTGGACACTATACTATTGTATGTATTTATTTTATTTTTATTTAATTATTTATTTTTGAAGTGAATCTATGAATATTTTAGGCGTCTACCCTTTGCCGTTATTAATATCAATCTAAAAACCGCAAAAAAACACGTTTGTTGAGTGGGAACATCCTATAAATATTTATTTTATTCTATTTATAGTATTTGTTGTTATAGCGGCAACAAAAATGCATCATCTGTGAAAATTTCCACTGTCTAGCTATTACAGTTAATGATATATAGCCTAGTGACAGACAGACAGGCAGGCGGGCAGTGGAGTTTTAGTACTTAATAGGGTCCCGTTTTTACACTTTGGGTACGAAACCCTAACAAGGAGTTTGACGCTTCCATTTGTTCCCGTTAGGGGCCGATTTTCGAAAAAAATATACCTTTCCAATTTTTTGTGCCTAGGCCCTGTCCAATAAAATTACTTGTACAGGATAAATATTCACCACATATTATACTTGCTTCTTTCGTATTCAAGCGTAAACATTCCATTTTAAAAAACAATTTTATGCTTGCTATTGTACTGTTGACATGAATTCTTGATCCTTTGCCAAGCGTGATCAGATCACTATCAAAACTTAGAATTAAAGGTTATTAACCTCTTGAATCCTTCCTTCATCCTTAGCTTTACAACAATAGAATAAATGAAAACCAAAGTTTGGAATTTCTCTAAAGAATCAATAATTATGTTTGAGTGCTGTGACAGTTGTGTATAAGTGCGTTATTTCCTGGTACCTACCATTCGTAAAAGGCATTAAGGAATATACCAACAGTGAATGAAGACAAGTTGACGCCGACTTCAGAATACAAACGATGGAATGTGGCCCCACTCGGTGTGACGAAACGTAAGGCCGTTAGGTTTGTCCTGCAGCGCAGCGGAGGTATTCAAATCATTACTATTTTATTTAGATAAGCATCTTATAAGATAATCGATAAGATTATTAGTGTATCTATTTGAGCGGGACTAATCTGCTTTAGTTTTAATCGTTTGACTTATCGAACTCGTAAATCAAAAGATTTTTGTAATAAAAGTTGATAGTCCATCCAGAAAGACGATTGAATTCCATTTACGAGTAACACTCTCGCATGTATCAATAGTCAATAAAGACCATGTCTTTTTTTTTTAAAGTAGGTGAATATTTCAAATGAAACTACATAAATCTTCTTTAAAGACATCGTTAAGTCAAATTCTCGGTTTAAAACATTTCTAACGTAAGGTGACAAGGTCACAATCACAAAGACAACATCGCTTCATTCCTAACATTCGCTAAAATAACAAGGACATAAGTATAAATATAATAGCGTTGAGTATTCTGCATATTTGCATTACAAAGGTTGCATACGAAACGAAGGATTTTCACAAGCCAGCCACCTGTTCGATACCGGTGATACCTAAGGCGACAGGTGCACTTGTACAACATATAGAGTTACGTTACACGAAGTTAAAGTAACATTTGAGGCGATGGAAGAAAATTATTAATGTAGCAATGTGCACAAAAGATGATGCCATGAGGTCAAGTTCGTTAGTATTAACAAACGTCAATTCAACTTAAGAGGAGGGTGATTCTTCGGCATTTTAACTGCCCGTCATTGTCTTCCCAATTTTTTATAGATATATTAACTTACTTTTTAATTGAAATATAATGGAAAATACCCCGGATTCACTGTTTTTTACTTTACATTAAAAGCTACCGGTAGTTATGGTTGTTTTGGTCAATATAATGAATACCACAATTAGAGCGGCGCGTTGTGAGGCGCGACCCGCAGCCAATTCAAACATATTGCGATGTATGAGAGCGTTCATGTAGAATCGTAAGCGTTCTAGTAGACGCAACACGTGACGCGTAAACGTGCAACGCGCCGCTTTTCCGTTAAACCTTACTCGTTCAAGAAAGGCTTAAACCAATACTTGTTTTCCCGCCCAGAGAAACCCACGTTCAATTCATCAAGATTCAAGGCAGATTAAAATCTAATTAATTAGTTAAGTTAATTTATAATTATTTGACAAATGATGAAATATTTACCTTAGACATTATATCCAATAAGAAGGTAATTTATATGGCGTAGGCTTGCTCGAACCATATCAAATTTGCTCCAGATTTAAATTTCCCAGACATAATGAATATTAAGCAAAAGTCTGTTGAACAAATCGATACTTGTTTGCATAGTTATCTTAATTGCTATTTTGCGATACGGTTGGCAATTTTCATATCGTGTTGGTGGGCGTCAGAGTTCAATCGATTGCATTACTCGATCACATCTGACATGGTTTTCGATCGATACCAATATGATTATCTTAAGCAGCTTGACTTATTTCGAATATTTTAATTAATTTAATGTCAAATAAACAGACGTTTTAATTCGTGTAGTTATATTTTTAAGAAACTCCTTATTATGAGTTTTTTTAGACGCAGCATTTTAACACAAGCAACAAGTGTAAAGACTCGTATTTTTATTTTAATAACTTTATCTACATCATTACCTCTTTTAAAATCCTGTTTTACCATACAAAACAAAAAAACACCGTCCAATGAAGACATGCGCCACATCGAAGTGTCATGTCAGATTAAGGCCTTTTTATGCGTCTCATCCAGAACACCGTACCGTACATTTTATTTTATTATATGAGCTCAAAAACAGGTATAATGTTGTAGGACAATTTAATGTTAATTATTTTACAGCGGGGCACCAAGCTATTAAAACAATGGCAGTTTTATGGTCTGAGATTAAATTAAAATTAATTCCATTAAGGATAAATGTTACGATATTGCTACATTAACTTAATCTATTAAAAAGACTCTGTCGGGAGGTTAAAAAGGGCATATGATAAATAACTATCTGTTCTTTTAGAACAAGAAGTGGTAACAAGCTTTCACTTGACTACAACAGCAAGTGCGATCATCGAAAATATTTAATACTCCAATATATTTAATCTAGTATATTTTATAAAGCATTCTCCTTCTAGGTGGCGCATAAAAGAAGAATAAATGATAGGCGTATTTGAAAGAAAATGAGTTATTCATATTAACGGATGCGATATTCACAGAAGTAGTTCACTCCTGACTTCTATCGTCAAAATAGCCGCAATATTGGGTTTTAAAGATACAACTACGTAAAAAATGCAAAGACTAATAAGTGTCGTTTTCATATAGTAGTGAACTAACTTACTGTACAATACTATACCAAGGTGTATTCTGGTTACAAATTACAATCCACTGTTGCCACTTTTTGCTTTCTTATTTTCCTAAATCACCCAAAGGTTAGCTGTAAGAGACCCCTAGAGGGATAAGTTCGCCTTTGAACGTTCCTATTCTGTGAATATTGTATTTGAATTTCTGTTTTTAGTACAATAAAGTGTTTACATACATACATACAAACACCTAGATAATGTATTCAAACGATCACATACCCGATTCTACTGCTTCCAACATGTCAATCGCGCAAGTGTTGGACTGAGTGTCATCTCAAGAAAGCATCCCAAGTTAAGCGGTAAATTTAAAGAGCAGGCAACCGGTCCTTATCTAATTGACTTGTGCGTACGTCCGCTTCATATCGTTTAAGTTTATTAGACGTAAGATAAATATTTCGTAAGTCAACAGGAATTCTTCGAGGCAATAAGTTAAATATGTCTAGATGTTGCGGTTTTACTGACTTGCTCGTTTTTTGCTGTAATTGATGAGAGTTATTAACGGCCTAGTGTTAAATACGTGAAGCGAATTGAGATGATAAATTTTAAAGCAAGTCGTAAAGTGTATATTAAAGTGATGCTATAATTTGCAGTTTATAACATACTTAAGGGATTACACAGCTACAACATACCTAGACTTATCTAAGTATTTATTTAATAATTATTGTATTTTTTAGTACAACTATTAAGTAAATACCTAAAAACATTTTTTACCAGTTTACTTGTTTCTTGTAAAAAAAACATCAATACTTACCCAGCAAATTTTACTCCTATGTAATCGCATTCCTTGATTTATCTATTCAAGTTATCCATCTGAAACAATGAAAACGAATGTTTAGTAATGTTATTTAAATTGTACTTCAATCAAACAATTAAGAAACAGCAACAATGCATACACTATTTAATAAAGCCATTAATGTGTTGATGTATAAGATTTCTGATTAAAAACCATTTAAAGATCAGATCGCTTCCTGAACGGGTAAAAAGGAGTTGCATCACGGACCACTGAGGTCAGCTGCAGCTCCCAACATTGTCCAATCACAATAGCAATTGTGCGAAAGAACACACAGACAATGGACCATACTCAGCAATTAGCAATACCAATTAAATAGTGTTTGAGATCGATAAACACATTGTTTTTTTTTTACGTTTACAAAAACAAACACAGCACCGGAGAAATTTCAAGCATCCAAATGCGGTTTACATGCAGCAAATAGAACAATAGAAAATCAACGTGTTTAAGAAATACCTAAACGAATTAGTTTTTCCCTGAGTGATCATATTCAACATGAAATGAAATGTGAAATGTAAAGATGTAACTGAAAAGGCGGGCTTGCTTCGAGTAAGTTCGCCCGCGGCTTCATCTGCGCAGTCAGAACTTCCGTTAAAAGTACAGATTTAGTTTACCTGACCTTCAATGCGTTGCTTAATTTTCATAAAAGTCCAGAACATGTTTTTTAAGTGAGCGGTATACATAAACAACTTTCATTTCATGGCTGTAATCTTTACAACAACAAAAGTGCCATAGAAATTATATTCATACTCTTACAAACTTCAATTCACCTCCTTAAGGGTAGTTTTATCAGAATCGGCCTAAGCAGTAACCCAGACCAACTCTAAAGGGGTTAACTCCTTAAAAAATCCCTTCTCCAACGATGCCTTCATCAGTTTCATCACAAAAATGTTGACTTTGTGATGAGGAGACCCTCAAAATACCAAATCTTTAACGGTTTTTTCTGGGCGATGGATGAGTCAATCAGGCAAGCGGGACATTGCGTTTTAAATATAGAGATGTATAGATTTATTTATCGTAAAACTACAGATCAACATCATCATCATCATCATTACAATCTTAATCATAATAAAATGTTTCCGGAAATAATATTAATGTGGTACAGAATTATCAAAAAGTCTCTTTGGAGTTTTTGCTAATTTTGTAGCTCTGCCTACCCCACTCTGGGAATGAAGGGGTGGTGTTATGTAGGTAGGTATGTGCTTAAGAAAGGTTTATTGATCTAAACATTATATTGCAGATTTATGGAATACGGCCAAAAAAGGGTAATATTTATGCGGTCGTCGATTGGTAGTACCTAAGTTACTATAATAAATAAACTGGAGTCAATTAGTAAATTTATAATCAAGATTCCGTTAGCAATAATTTATGAGGAAAATGTATAAGTTTGTAATAAGCCAAAAATAAAATCCTAATTCAATTAGGATGTGCGTGGTGCACAATACGGTAATTTAAAGTTGTAGTTGTATCAGTTCAATAGGCAACATGCATTTATTTTTCCTTACGCTCTCTGGAAAGTGCTATGAAATAGAGGAATAACTGTATACGTGAAATAATTGTCGTGTTCTTATTTCATTAGATACGAGTATAAAGTTTTAAAAAGTCATAGTTCAGACCCCCTGCAAAAACAATCTATACAAAACCGACGACAGGAATGACGTCACAGCTGTTGTTCCATGTTTAAAATATAAGGACCTTCAAAAACATCAAAACAGTAAAAGAAGTTTTAAACTTTAAACGCGTCAAACTTACTGTATTGCGTTTTATGTATTTTTTTTACATTTTCTTCTAAATCGTATCAATTAAACTTAATTCTGATTTCCATGCGTATTCTCTATTATAATCAGTTTTCAGGTTCGTAACGGATTGTTTTCTTCCGCAGAACATGTTACAACTTATTACGGCGGATTTCCTAGCAAATAAAGATTTTGAAAGTTAAAAAATAAAAGGGATTCCCTATACAAGGGATGTTTTATTTTATCTTCTTTGTTTTTGTTGTATTGTTCAAACATACAAGCATACATATTTGGTATGATTATAGAACTAGACCCTAAACAAATACTAAAAACCGGTCAAGTGTGAGTTGGTTATACGCCCTAATCAATATTAAGTATATACGAGTATATATTTATTGGTTATTTTTTTCTATAACAGGTGTTGGTAATAATAATACCTGTGTGGCGGTACAGAACCCTCTGCGAACCGAACCAGTTTTTTTAATAAATTCGAGTTTTTTTATGAATCTCGATTGCCATTAAGGTAAAAACAAGCTATACCACCCTCTGTAGATATAAACAGTGACCAGAGCGATCTGAAAGTGCGTGGGCACAAGTAGGTGTGGGAACCGGTCTCTTACATGACTCACTTCATTGGTACTATAATTTTGGTAGTCCGACCGTTGCATTAAGATCCGAATGGATTAATTCGATTAAACAGAAAGGTGGTCGATTGGAAAAGCCAATGGATCAAGTTGATGATTTGTTTAGATAACAAACTTAATAAAACGTGACAGGTTCACATGACAGGGGTGACGCTTCTAAAACCAAATGTAGATATTTGAGATTGCATCATAATCAATAAGTTAAAAATTCTGCGAATCATAACAATCACTTTGCATTTCAATAACGTCATGACTCATTGGGTAATGCAACTTAAAGCATTGTGTGTTTTAATTACGAAAATAACATAAAAACACTATGGTTCTACTTTCGCCGACGGCGCGTGGGCAGATGGGAGTGACCCGGCCGAGATCAAACATACAAACACGGAACAGGTTGAATCCGTAATCGCCCGCATTGGCTCATATTAGTCACACAATTTGATTGTTGCATGCTGATTTTATATTTAAATTTTGTTTCATATTCTAATGTGATTTATCATCAGTTAGTAACCCTTGTGTTTTAGGCCTTTTTGTTTTCACTTTCACTTAGTAGCTTACGAGTACTTATTCTACGATCTATATTTCCAACTATGAAAAAGAAGATTATGCACGTAACTTTTAAAGTGTAAATGACTCGAACATTAAACATTCATAACCACCATTTGCTAAAATGCTTGCTAACAAAACTAAACGAAACAAGGTTAGTAAGCATGACAACATTGACAACACGACAAGAGCCAAGCGATAGTGCGACATGAATCTACTTATCGGTGGCATTGTCTGTGAAATTGTCGCGTCGTTGCTAAATGTCCTACTAAGCATATGAGACAAAGGACGAGGCATGCTGAAAACATTCTTGCATGTCGATTTGTGAAAGGTTAGAGGAAAAAGTAAAGATGCTGCGAATTTAGGTTACACTGTAATGTTACTGTATCATCAAGATAAGATAACCTTTATTAAAAGTTATAGCGCGGAAATACAATCTTTAATCCGATCGCATGTTAATAAGCTTATAGCGTAAGTTGCTACACATAAGAGAGGATTATAACTCGACAATTATTGCAATAATCAAGATAAATTCATTTATGGCTCGTACATGGTTGGCATTAAAGCAAGAATTATGCCCCGCTTACACGCAACTTGTCATTTACCAGCTTTCAGTAAGTAATTAACCAGTATCGAGCAAACTTGATAAATATAGGGCCCATAATAATTCGAGGCTATTCGATGCATCAAAACTATTAATATCAGTAATCTCGTTCGAGAAGTTATTTTTTGCATCCTCCAGGAAATTGCAACAATCAGGAAGTCTTGTTAAAGTTTTATTACAGCGGTAGTATTTTAACTAACACCGGAGGTGTCTTTAGGAAATTCTGATGCAATATCGATAAACTCTATATAACGGACTGTTCATTTATCTGTTTCAATTTCTAAAGAATTTATGACTATTATCAATAGTTAACTCTTTACCATGCCTTCTAGCCGTTCGTTTATAAATGGGTCATTCTCAGTTAAGAGGCAAAAACGATGTCCCGGATAAATAATCATACTTCTATTGAAAATTAAAAGAATATTATATCACAATCCCTTAATATAAGTGCTCAACTTTATGGACAATCAATTTCAAATAATTAATTAACTTAGTTTTGTCACAACTTCACCTCAAACATGCAAAACTTCTCTCCCCTGGCCTGTCCCCAGCTAGTATTTACAGTAAATCAGTAAGTTTACGTGATCTTAAAGCCATGGAAACATTTTAAGTTAGTCTGTATTAGAAAATAATATAAAGAATGATTGTAATGATGTAACCGAAGTAACTATTTTTTTTTATTTTAATAGAATATATTCACGATACATTTTGTCGCCGGAATTTGCGTCTCTTCCCCTGGCATTCTTATAATCTAAAAAATATTGTATTTGCGATCTTAATTATTGTAATATTAATGCTAATCATAATTCATTTGATCCACAAATATAAGCCAACGTTGTAATAATGATCTTTTTTCCACATTTTGTCACTCGTATTGATCCCTTTGTTCATCAATTTTGATGGTATCTGGTGAAATAGTCTCTCCCCTGGTCAGCTTTATTTCTGGATTAATTTTTCTAAATACTTAATTATATATTTATATTGACTTTAATTTACTTATAGATAACAAACATACTTCATTTTATTAACTAATATTAAATACTTTTGAGATATTATCGATTTTCTTACTGAAAAGTCTCTCCCCTGGCTTTCTCTCCCCTGGCACAGCATTTGCAAAAATGTTCAGCAAACGTATAAATATTGATTTAAATTAACTATTACACTTAATTACACTTTCCATTATTCAGATCTGCAAAATAATCCGTCAATTTTTCATTTTTTCCCTGTTTTTCAAAAGGCCAGGGGAGGGACTAGACTGTGCTCAACAAACACTATTTTCTGAGGTAAAAAAGAATAATAAAAAAAAAAAACATTAGAAAATGCATATACATCATCTAATAGATTCATAAAAATCTGACAAACATTTAATATATGCATTTATTTATATTTTATGAATTTTTTTCATAAAAGTCTCTCCCCTGGCCTTCTGTAAAATGATAAAAAAATGAAAAATTGACTGGTCACCTAGCACATATTAAAAAACAAGTTGTTTTGATAAATCTGTAAAAAAATTAAATCAAATTTCATTTTTTTTTGTCATGCCAAGTTTTATCAGTAAGCTATTCCTCTTAACTGAGAATGACCCAAATGTGGTTCAGCAGGCATCGCGTGCTGAACTACCGACTGATTTTATTATCAAAGTGTTCTATGTGTAAATAGAGCCAGGTGAAATCGTATATTTTAATAAAGACGTGATCATTACTGCTCGTTTGTATTTACTCGTTTCAGGATATATATTGAGATTTATATTGAGATAGATGCTGCGTAAATATTGTCTTTTAGACACAAACTTGAAGGTTATAATTCTATTAAAAGTTGATAAGTTAATGTAATCCTATTAATTTAATGAATATAAAGGTTAAATGTTTGCCTTTAATAACGCGTTAATGGCTGAAAATATGTCGGCGGGCAGTTATTTGTTAGATAGAGAAAAGTTTATAGATCTTCGGGAAATGACGAAATAGTACTTTTGTCACAAGGGATCAAATTGGGATATATTTACAGCGAGGGCGCATTATTCCTAAAGTAGAATTTCTGAGCGTATTAAGAACAGAGAGGTAGTTAGTAATTTAGTTACCGGAGTACGGATACAGCTTTAAGGAAAATGCAAAAAAAGAAAGAGGAGTAATAAAATAATAAAAACTTTGAACAAAAGCGAGCAAAAGCTTGTACCTAAATACATAAGTGGATTCCTGCTTGTTACATTGTTGCTATAGAGAGTTGCAGGATACGTAATAGGTACCTACGCTGCATTCGATCGACTTGACTAAAAATAAATCGGAATTGGTCGTTGCATTGACATTTCCTTAAAAAGGAATTTTATTGTGCCATTCTCTTGTCCCTTGGTCCTAACAAGTAGTCTCCCTGAGAAGTTTTTAACATGCAGTTAAACTTGCTCGAAGTACCTAAAGATACCTACGTGTATAAACGATAGTGACTACTGTTGCTAGTGGCTTCGACTTCACTTAAACAAACCTTTTCTAAATAGAAAATGAAATATAGGGTTGTACACAGTCATTGACCTTTAGTCCTAAATTAACCTAGGCTATGGGTTAAATAAATACATGCTTTTACATAGAAAACATCCAATACTCAGAAACAATCACCCGCACAAATATCTGCCCCTACAAGGATTCGAACCCGGAATCAGGTACATCGTAGGTAGGGTTATAAAGTACCAAGCTAGGCTAACATGTCAACATATCAAATAATAATTCTTTAATTTTACTTTAGTAGCATCTCATTGATATTTAGGGGTGGTTTAAATACAACAATTGCATTACGGATATAACCTTGTACACTGTTTTTCGTAATATTTCGTTAAATAATAAGTACGGCCGCATTTAATTACCTTTAGTTTGGTTTAAAACATGTAACTTTAAGCTGGTAACGCGTCGAGTTGCGCAAAGACCGACGTCGGCTTGGTAAAGACAAAAAATATACTTGAATATTGTAGGCAGTAAGTAACCTGATCGACCTACGTTCGCTCACTTTTTGCCGATAACACGTGCCCCATTCACTTGTGACGCCTTTTTAAATTGACCGACGAATACTTCGGGAATAATTAATGTTATAAACTTGCATATTGGGATTTTATCATTAAACGTTCGGTTAATAAAATCAAAATGTTCTAGCCTAGACTACCTTAGCACTTTTTCATAATATCATCATCCTTTTAGTACCTAAATGGTTGTCGGATCGTCTCATTATAAAACGACTCCCATATGACGTCCATAGACTATTTTAGCTCTTAAGCAAAGAAAAAATTACCTCAAAGAAAGCTGATACCTAAAGCAAACAGATTATTATCAATCTCTAAAAATTTAGGTTACTTAAACAAGTCACGATGAACTAGCTAACATAGGCTTGAATTGTAAAAAAAAACAAACAAAGGGCGAAGGTTATACAGGAGAAAACGACAATAATTTAGTTTCACCGAGGCATAAACTTTACAATAAACGTGATTGGAGGTAAAATGTGAATCTCCCACGTCTCGACCTGCTGCTGTGACATTTGAAAGCCTAGACAATTGTCTAGGTATTCGCGCCATTTGGCGCACGTTGGCGTGGAGACACTATAATGGATGGGAGCGACGTGTTTATCTAAACTGCTCAAGTTACCTCAATTTGCACTAACTAATACATTAGAAATGAAGAACAACAACAGCACAATAATTAATAATGTTATATACTGTATAAATAAGCGATAATTCTCTTCGACTAAATATTGTCGGTTAGTTATCAAAATTTTAATCTAATGACATATAAAGTTCATAACGATAATTAGCTAAAATTGTTAGCTATTATTATTCCAAGTCCCTAGAGTCCTATTCAAGTACACCACAAAGTATCAAATGTAATACAAACTCAGCTTGGACATAAAAGCTGACGCATAGGTATGGGCACTATTATTTTAAGTAAAGTATAGACAGGAAACACGTCAATGTCACCCTTGAAAAGTAATTTCCATCGTTGCAACAAGGGTCCAATAGATTAAAAACCAAAGGAAGTCACCATCTAATTGACGATAAACACAACCCTACCGCGTCCCAGATTCACGAAATGCGCATGATTCACCCGCCGAAAGTTCAAGCCGCTAGTCAAGGTCTCGAAGATGCCGTTATCGGAACAGCAACGTCACGAGATGGGCGGACCGTCTGCAGTTGCCTTTTGTGGCACGGTTCGGCGGGTTTCCATTGTAACGTCGACTCCGTAAGTTAAATTCGATTGACTCTACACAGTAAAAACAGATTTCTTAAAAATAAACAAATTGCCTTGTACTAAAGCAAATTTATTAAAATTAAGAAAATGATCCTCTCCCTATAGACGCTAGAGAAGTTTTACTTCGTATCAGTAAAAAAATATCTTAAATTTGTTTCTTTGTAACAAGTCAAATTTTTTTAAGTCAATAATAAAATCAATTCACTCAAGAACAACAATTTTATTGATAATTAAGAGAAGTATTCTTTGATGAAAACTGTTTGTTACTTCCCTGAAAGATTCACAATACTTAAAGGTAAAAAACAGTTTTCTTGTTTTAAGAAATGGTTTAATTCGAAGGAGCTATTTAAAATTTTAATTATGAAATTTGGTGTCTCAAGTTAAGCATTTCAGTGTTATTTAATTTAAAAAGGTTATTCTTCCAATAAGATCTATTTTTATTTGTTTATAAGACTGAGATTACTTAAAGTAAAATAAAAGTTTTCTTGTTTTAAGAAGTTGTTGAATTCGAGTTTGAAATTAGATTACTCAAGTTAAGCACTTTAATTTTGTTCAATTAAGAAAGGTTATTCTTCCAGTAAGAACTATGTTTGTTTGTTTATAAAACTGACATTACTTAAAGTAATAAAAAAGTTTACTTCGTTTAAGATATACTTATATCTTGACTTAAGTATCACTTTTATTAAAAATAATTAAATTTTAATCTTGGAGCGATTACTTTCATATTTTCATATAAGATTAACAACTCTTAGAGTAAACCTTTTTTTTTTTAATTTAAGTGACACTTTCATTAGTGGAAAAAAACGAGTTTTCACTTCTAGATACTGTTTCTTGAAATTAATTTACTTTTATGTCACTCTAAGATTTATCAATCTTCGGTTAAGGTATTGGGATAGTTTAATTCAAGTCATTGTATTTGTTTAAGCCAAGTATTAAGACCGGAGCACACCAGATGCGGGCGCGTAGACGTACACGTGCGCGTGCGCCATGCACTGCGTTGTAATGTATGAATCCTTATGAGATGTGGCACACCGCGTTACTTGCGCTTCTACGCGCAAGCATCCGGTGTGCTATCTCTTATAACATAAGGTTTCATACATTACAACGCGCAAGCTTACGTACACGTCTACGTATTCGAGCTGCACATGCATCCGCTGTGCTCCGGCCTTAATTTTCACTATTAAATACCGACCTGCCCGTGAGTGTATGTGTATTGTATGTGTGTGGCTGTGTGTGTATGTATGAGCGGCACAGTCCACCAACTTCTGACAGCGGCTGTACAATGACTTAAATTAAATGCAACATTCTAAAGATTAAAATACGCATATAATTAATTATATATTTTTTATTCATTTCAGAACAAACACGCCTCTTAAAGCGCATCCTTAAATTACCCATATACTCCTTTTAATGAGTGTATACTCTACTTTCCGAAAATCGTTTTTTCCTAGTGGCGATTAATACCAGTCGCATATTTTACCACTTTTTATTTTCTCAATAGCGTCTTTTTTTTAAGGGATTTGTAACCATTCGCATATTTTCCCAGTTTATTTATATTTCAGCAGCTTATTTTTCCAATAGGTTTTTCAACCGTTAGCACAATTTCTCACTAATAATAGCTAATAAAAAGAATAATAATAGTTAATAATGGCTCAAAAACCGAAAACTGTAGGTTAGGTTAGGTTAGTTATGACCACTATATTTATTTTTCAATAGCTAATAAAAAGTTGGCCTATAACCTATAACCTACAGTTTTCAGTTTTTGAGTCATTATAAGATTTCTTTTCATTAGCTATTACTAGCGAGAAATTGTGTTAATGGTTAAAAAACCTGTTGGAAAAATAAGCTGCTGAAAAATAAATAAACTGGGAAAATATGCGACTGGTATTAATCGCCACTAGGAAAAAACGATTTTCGGAAAGTAGAGTATACACTCTCTTTAATATACTCGTATTTATACGAACAGACATTAAAATTGCGTACAAATGAAATAAAATAAACATCAAAAATCAACTTTCACGGAGTGTATACTCTACTTTCCGAAAATCGTTTTTTCCTAGTGGCGATTAATACCAGTCGCATATTTTACCACTTTTTATTTTCTCAATAGCGTCTTTTTTTTGAAGGGATTTGTAACCTATCGCATATTTTCCCAGTTTATTTATATTTCAGCAGCTTATTTTTCCAATAGGTTTTTCAACCGTTAGCACAATTTCTCACTAATAATAGCTAATAAAAAGAATAATAATGGTTAATAATGGCTCAAAAACCGAAAACTGTAGGTTAGGTTAGTTATGACCACTATATTTATTTTTCAATAGCTAATAAAAAGTTGGCCTATAACCTACAGTTTTCAGTTTTTGAGCCATTATAAGATTTCTTTTCATTAGCTATTACTAATGAGAAATTGTGCTAATGGTTAAAAAAACCTGTTGGAAAAATAAGCTGCTGAAAAATAAATAAACTGGGAAAATATGCGACTGGTATTAATCGCCACTAGGAAAAAACTATTTTCGGAAAGTAGAGTATACACTCTCTTTAATATACTCGTATTTATACGAACATACATTAAAATTGCGTACAAATGAAATAAAATAAACATCAAAAATCAACTTTCACGTATGATTCTAAATTAACCTTATATAGTACTGAAATTAAATTAGTGTACAAATCTCCATACAAAATGGTGCACTTACGTGTTGATTGTACTACTTTATATGCTCTCAAATGAGCACTGTAAGTAACAATATCCAAAACGAAACATTCAAATATTATATCATTATTATACTGATTCAAAACAATTTTGTTTATTATACAATATTTGGGAATATCATCATTAACATCTTGTAGCACAACATTATTTACATTGTACCTAATGCCATTTAATTCACACCAATCAACATAAAAGCAATCTTTTCCATTAAGATTATCGTTATCAAAATCAAATTTACCATATCGAAGATTCTCTGTCAAACCTTTGTCTGTTGCGTAACGAAAACTTTGCTTGAGTTGGCAACGTTTCATTACAGACAGAGGAAGATCTATACGCGATGTTATTGACTGACATACCTTTTTTAACTCTTTGTGTTTTGCTTCGTATTTGAAAGCACTAATAAGTATAGGTGGACCTATTTTTTTTATTATAGTAGGATAATGACTTAAAAAATGGTGTTTTGGTTTTAATTTACTTTGAAATAGATTAAGGTACAGTTTGTGATGTTCTTCAATAATACCCTTCAAGTAATCTATTAGATCTGAAGTAAACGCTTGTGACGTAAGAACATTTGTTATTTCAAGCAATAATAAATAATAATCCCAAACGGGATCATTTTCTTCAACTAAATCCCCGACTATAAATACAAAATTTCTAGTAAGGCACAACATTTCAGAGGCAGACATAGTTAAGCTTTTATTTAATAAATGTTGTCGATTTATTGGTGGCGGCAAATTTTTTTCAGAAGTGTTGAATTTGAAATACTTTATTCTGGAGTTCAGACGATCAAGCGAAAAGTATTGTTTATTTATAAGATTCTGGACCACAAGCGCCATTCCGTACCGTAGAACGCCTTCCATAAGGTCGTGCATCACATCACACGTTATGTTTATGTAAACATGAAATTTTTCTAAATTATTCCAAACGCATTGTTCTTTAATGCCAATACGATTTTCAAGATGAGTTTCATAATCAACAGGCTGCCGCAAATTATTAAGTTCACATGTTTGTGTTTCAGAATCTGTCTTAGTAGTTAAACAAAATCTACAAAAATTTGTAGCCATAAAACTTTCAAAATATCCTAATATACCGTGGAGTCCTAAGTTATCGCCAGATAAAGCAACCAATACAAATTTTACTGTTACGTTTTTTTTGGTCCAAAACACATTAATGCCTACTCCTTCCAAAAACTTAAGTTCTTCAATTATTTTGTTAAAAATAGCAGAGTTGCCAAATAAGAGCCTATCATTTGAGTAAAATAATTGAGTGACAAAAATATTTTCCAGCCTACTAGATTTTTCTGGTGGAATGGTTGCAATCGAAACATAAACTGCACCTAGTTTGTATGCACCTGCATGACTCCCTAGGGCATTGCCACTTTCAAAATCATCGAAATACAAGATCAAAGGGATAACAATGCTATCTTTATCCATATTAGCTATAAGTTCTCTCCACAGGGATCCTTGAATCACATTCCTAATGACATCACCATCACTTGCATTAGGGGAGACCTAGGTGGGTTGCAACAAAGGTAAGTTGACACAACGCCAATATCTCGGGAACTGTAGCGAATAGAAGTATGGCAACAACGCATTTCAAACCTTGAGCTCGGTCTAATAGACTTGTCAGTACACGTCGCGGCCGCCAGGTGAACGGTTACGGAGATACAGCGTCGGTGGTCAAAATTGTGCGAAAAGCAAGTTTTTTATCATTTTTTCGATACTGTTTATTTATATGTAATGAATCAGATGTTGTGCTGAGTGTAGATGATTTTTAAAGCAAGATTAAGCTAGTTTTACATTCATATTTCATATTTTAGGTAAACTAACGGCTTGTAGGTTATAATCGCAATGACTCGATAAGAACCGTAAATTTCAATGGAGAGGTAAGTTGAAACACCTTGTTTCAACCCACCTCGTTTGTTGCAACTCACCTCGGTATTTTTTTAAACTTTTTCTTGTTTTGTTTAGAATGCCAAATAATTACGTGCGGAAGACAAATAGAGGCGAGGCCAGTACGGAAATTTATGAATTGGCTGCCAAGGAAGTCAATTTAAGGGGCAAAAGTCTCCGCGATGCTGCCAAATCATATCAATTACATTATTCTTCCTTGTACCGATTCATAAAGAAAAAACAAAAAAAACAATGGAAATGACGAGATGTCCGTCACAATGGGGTATGTGCATAACTTTATATTTACTGCTGAAGAAGAAAAAATATTGGCAGAGTATTTTGTAAATTGTGCAGCAGCCAATTATGGACTGAGTAGGTACTAAAGAAGCAAGGCGACTAGCATATCAACTTGCCCAAAAGTACAACAAGAAGAAGCGAGTTTTTGATGATTCAAAGCAAACAAAGAAAACAACCATAAAAAAGAAAGCAATAAACAATAACAAAAAGACTACAAAGAACAAGAAGAAGTCTCACAAAAATCCGACAGTGAACATGAAAATGATGATGATTGTTTATGTCTGTGCTGCTTAGAGCCATATCAAAATAGTAGACCTAACGAGGAATGGGTGCAGTGTATGGTATGCAAGAGTTGGTCTCACGCGGAATGCACAAATGGTGAATTAAATTATATCTGCCAAAACTGTTTAAATCAGATTGAATCTATTAATTCTTTGTGCAATGTCTTATTAAGTATAATGTTCTAGTTTGTTAAAAATAGTCCAACAAAGTAATACATATGTTTCCCAAAGAGGTTTAGGTAGGTACTTCATAAGAAGAAAGTATTTAAGTTATTTGTTTGTTGATCTCAAAGAAGTTCCTTCATTTTGTTTAAATTTATTACCTGATTAAGTAGTTTTAGCTACATTAAAGACTAAAATTTGACAAAATATTTCGGATAAATCTACTTGCAATTTGCCTTACTAATTATAATTTAAGGTAAACTATTATAAGTAAAGATATTGTACTGTTGATTGATGACTAAGGCCGTTTCTTTAACATTAAAAGGTTTTTATTCACTTAAATGTGCGTTTTTTTATTTTTAAATGCTTCATCTATCTAATGTGTCAACTCACCTAGGTATCTGTTTCATCTTACCTCTATACTAGGAGAGTTGAAACACTCTGTATTAATTTAGAAAATGTATTTTTTTATATAGTTATCACTACCAATTACCACTTCAACTGAAATCAATTGTTAGAGTATTAAATTTGCTTTCTAGCGATATATATCTCATAGTTCTAAAACGTATAGTGAGGCAGTTATGACCTGAATTGTAAATTTTGTGTCAACCCGCCTAGGTCTCCCCTACTTTCATCAATAAGATTTTTTTGATAATTAAGAATGGCAGAAAGAACTCCAGGTAATTCTAAAAACGATTTTAAAGTTTGTCTTAGTGGGGACATATATAGTTTTTTTTCCTTTAGTGTCATAATTATATTATTATTTTCTTTTTGTTTTTCTTTGCTGTTACCAATCTTAACCTCAAGGGGGGCTACATAATATTTTTTGTCTACTAATTGTTTTAAACGTTTATACTCTGTGTCATAGTCTTTAAAGATGTCTTGTAATGCTGAAATCATATCTTTCACAATAGTTAATCTTTCAGTTAAATCTATACGCTCGTTTAAAATCCTTTTATGAATATCAGAAGCAATATCACAGATCAAGGTTTTAACTGATTCTATCAAAATTTGTATTAAAGACCTTGGTAAGCTTTCGTGACTATATAAATTGCACATAAATATATTTAAGTACGATTTCACAGATTCTATAAAAGCTACATTATCATAGTTTCCATCTATATCTTTGGTAGTATCACAATTTATATTTACATCATTGCTACTTTGCAATACAGTGTCATCTACATGATTATCTATCACACTTTTACAAGCATAGATGTTATTGGTGCACGAATTTGTCTCAATATTACTTGAACTGCACGTGGTTAAATGACTTTTAAAACGATTCTTTTTATCATATGTTCTTTTACAATTTTGATTAGGGCAAACAAAGTAGTTGTTAATCTTGTGTGCCGTTTCCAAATGAAAAATGTATTTTTTAAAGTCTTTTAGTCTTACTTGGCAGTAATTACAATTCAATTCCATGTTGACAAGTATGTATAGTTTCTTAGGTGAAAATATTATTTATTGAAAATTGTGTCTGGTAATGCTAAGTTATAAATTTAATACATCTGTAATGTAGCAGACAACATTGTCATATTTTGTCTCTATTTTGTATACGCATCTTTGTATGATTAAATACAAATGCTCACCTGCCTTTGGGTACCTAGCGTTAAATGTATGATACAGTTTAAAAAGGGTATCAAAACTTTTCCTGATGCTTTGAAACTGATATTTAACGTCATCAATTATCAGTAATGGTGAAGCACACTCCGACAACGACCCTTGTAGTATAATGTATGGTTGGATGGAGAGCTTCTTTGCTAAGGCTTTTGTTTTTTGGTTAGTTATGGTTTGCTCGATGTCACCAGCATTCTACAAAGCAGAACAAAATAATAAATTAGTATAAAGATAATAACGAAAAGCAAGCTTTAAAAAACCCAATTGCTGTTGGGATAATGTCGTCAAAATAATGTTACTTATTATGTATCTTGTTTTTCAGCGGACGCCGTATTGAAATATTAAATACCCAATGTCATTTCGGCAATTAAGACGAATCAAATGAAACCTTGTATATTAAAATCCGTCAACCCGTTTAGACTGCAGAGCGTGCCCAGAAATAGACATTCATACATACCCACATACATACATACATACTCTCGAAAAACATAACCCTCCTTCTGACGCAGTAGGGTAATAAGCATGGAAAAGCTAAGTCTGCATTGAAATAACTGGCAACGCCTTGTAACTACCGTCAAATTGTTTGGTGTATTTCGGTGAAAATTATGAAAAAAGTTTTTTTTTAAGAAATTTAACATTTACCGGAACGCAGATGAATAACGATTCGATCGCTTCTTCTATTGTGAATTTTACTTTCTTTGAAAGTCTTCCTTTGGGGGGTACCAGCTTTGCTAGGATCTTCAGCAGAGTAGGGATTTTTACTGAAAAAAAAACATGTTTATTAATTAATTATTCAAGTTTTCCTCTAGTTTAAACTTAGTGTAAGTAAAGTGTAAAGTTTTATTTTACTTACATTCACCTTCAATGTTCTTCAAGGAATCAATAAGGTTTATAACTCTTTCGTCTTGTGTTTTTTTCAGTCCAATAAGTTTTTCATAAAATGTATCCCAGTTTATGTAAAAGTTTAAACCCTTTTCTGGATGCAACAAATCGAAGTCAATATTTATCTGAAAATAAAATAATCTAGTTGAGTTAGGTAATAACGGTGCTCGCTGACAGACTAAAATCACTGAAAAAACATGTTCCTTGGATAGGGACCCCATTTAATATTTAACTCTATTGTTATTATATTTTTTTCTTATAGCAGTAATAGAAAGAATAATTTTGTAAAAATTTCAACTAGGATCCGTACCGGCTTAGATACAAACCGGGGTGCAGCGACAGAGGTAGCTACTTCTGACCTAGTAGTTGATGGCAACTGCACTATAGATGTATTATAAAATTGGCTCAATGAATCTTAATTTTAAATCCTTACATACCAATATTTCACTTCTAGGGTCTGACAAGATTTTCCAGTCTCGTAAAAATTCATGCATATTTTTCTGTTCACCTTCCTTTCTTAGATTATATGTGGCCTTCCATTTAATTATTACTTCGTCCCAAGGTTCCGAGTTGTTATTTAACCACAATATATCCTTCGAGTGTAATTCTGAAATAAATATAAAACTTTATAAATAAGATACCTTTATTTATGGTCCAAATTCGCATTTGCCATGAAAGTGGCTAGGATTCTTAAGTGCAACATATTTTACCGAAGCGTCAAAAGATTAAAAAATGTTTTGTTACTTACCCTGTAAGTCGTCATCATCACAATTTTTCTTCTTAGGTGGTGGAGTATTCTCAGACTCGCTGACTGAACCTCTCTTGCGATCCCCATACTTGTATAAAAGGTTACGAACCTTGTCAACTAATTTTCCTCGGGCTATTGTGGAACGTCCATTTATGGACTCAATTTTTTTTAAAGGTTTTGTAAAATATGTGCCGACTGACTCCTTAGGAAACAGTGTTATTATTTTGGCCGCTAGGACATTGTACTCTTCATAGGTTATACGGCTAAAAACAAAAGTTATAATATAGTTCCATTACTGCCACATGTATTCTATGGTAAATGTTATGATGAGTTATTAGTTATTCTTACTTACCAATTAACGATGTATGTATATATATGTTTTATTATTAAGTCAGTTAACTGATTTCTTTTGCTGCTATCAAGACTACCATACGTTTTGTAATATTTAAGAATGCTATTGCCACCTGGTGAAGTTTGCAATAGTGTCTCCAAATCAAATTGTGGGAAAGTTTTTCTTGTTTGACTGTTGACTGTCTTGGGAGACTCAAGAAGGCTGGTAACTTCTATGTCATCTAGGCTTATTAGCAAAGTATTATTGGCTGGAGTGCAGCATGTGTTGTTGGAGTTTGTTTCCGTTTCTGTTGGTGCCTGCATGTAAAGTCACCAAAATAGTTAATGCAAATAATAAACAAGTGGAAAGAAGAAGTGGTCTCTACCTACCCCACGGGAAATAAGGCGTGATTTATATGTAGGTATTTGCAGATATTATTATGATTAGAATACAAACATTATTTACACAAAGTTTGTTAACATTGACATTACGTACCTGTGCTGTTATTAATTCGGATATCCTCTCTTGCAGCACTAATCGAGTGGCTAAATGCGGATTCTTTTAGGCATTCTGGTGTTAGTTTTGGAAAGTGTTCGACACTTATGCCATTTGCTAGAAAATATAGAATAAAGTTATGTACCTATTACTGTTGAAGCACAAACGTTCTTCGTTCACATTACAGTTATAATGTTATAGAAAGTGTGAAAGCAAAACGAAATAAGTTTTCGTTCTATGACTGGATGATACTTAATATGAATGTAATTATTACTTACCTATAAAGGTGTTTATTACTTCGAGGGGTATACCCCATGACACGAGCACTTCGTTTACAGGCACAAACACAGGCTCGACAGCATCCATCACAATATTTAAGTACAATTTTCTCGGTATTGAAAGTCTAGAATAGAAAGAAGCCTCCGTTCTACCCTACGAGTACGAACAGTACGAACAACGATTTTTAAACTTGTCACGACCTGCACGCTCGCGGCTCGGGCTGCACGGGCGTCAGTAGGTATAGTATTGTATTACCAACGCAATAAATTCTTAATTGTAAAAAATATTCCACCACATATTGTAAAAAAAAATTGTTATGAGAGAAATAATCTTAAAGACAGTAAATATATGCAACACAGTTTCACATTTTTTTGGATCAAGTAAAATGATTCTTGACCTTAGTTTTCAATAGCGTTCAATCAAAATTTAATGTGTTAGAGTGAAGTAAATATTAGAAAAATTAGAGAACTGTAGGGGAGCCTGGGGATAGTGGATATATTTTAAACTTGGGGAATATTTTAATGACATTACCGATTAATATTTGCGACCTGATAATTATTACTTATAGACTATAGTATAATTGTATAAAATGATGTTTAATTAGGAAGAATAATAATTTGGAAGTCAAAGGAACATGTTAATATTTAATGATAAGTTTTTTAAGTATTTTTTAATATTAAATTTAATCTGTTTTAGCCTTTTATTTTAGTTAGTTAAGTTCTTAGTTTATAGTTAGTATTTAAATTTCTGTAGGTTTATGTGTTGCTTTATCTATTGTAAATTGTTTGTTGTTCAATTAAATATACTTAGGTAAGTCCAATTTAACCATAAACAAAAAATGATAATTGTAAACAATAATAAAATAATGTAATATGGAATATGAATCTAGCCTAGCTGATTCACACATTTTTTGCATTTTTATTCCGAACGGAAATAAACATATATGTATGACGTATTTACGGAATCCCGAATCGTTAGGTATTGCGCATGTATGTGGCGGGCCTAATGGTCCCGGAAGAGCCTGAAAACAAGTTTCACGTTGTGTTAAAAAAAAATTAGGAGCTGAAATAAAAAGGGGTCAATCCTTCCCAGCCTCCCCTATAATGACATTCCTAGAATAATTGGTATTTTGTTAGTTTTGAGGCAAATAAAAGTTACTGCTTGGAAAATAAACCTTGTTTATTGTTTGAATCGAACACTTCTTGGAATTGCTAAATATTGATCTTAAAAAAAAAAGAATATTTTAGTTCTAGAAAAGCTATGACTTTAGAACATCAAATCTTAACTCTAGATACTTTCTTTTTAGTGAGAGAATTCAAAGTACTTGATTCAAGAAAAGTCTGTTTGTTGTTGTGTTTATTAGTTGAACCAAAAACTTCTCGGATTTACTAAAAAAAAAATCTTCACAGCAAATTCTTATATCTTGGTTTTTGAATAGTTACTACTACTTGAAAATATTAAATCTTGACTTAAGATACTTTAGTTGCTTTGAGAGAATACGAAGTTTTTGATTTAAAACCGCCTTGTTTATTGATTAAACCAAGGACTTCTTAGAATTAGTAAATATTTTTCTTCACAATAAATTATAAATATCTTGGGCTTAGAATGATTATCACTTGAGAACACCACTTCTTGACTCAATATACTTTGTTTGCTTTAAGAAAATTTATAGTCTTTGATCTGAAAAAGTCCTGTTTATTGATTGAATAAAACAAATCTTGATATCAGTCAATATTTTTCTTCATTAAAAAATAAAACTTCTTAGTTTTAGAATAGTTATGACTCGAGAATACTAAATCTTAACTCAAGATATTTTTTTTGTTTCGAGACATTTCAAAGTTCTGTAATTAAAATATGTTTCTTTTGTTGATATGGTTAGAAATATACCTTAAAATAAGAATATCAATCTCAAAATTAGCAAAATATTGAGACTTTAATAGTATTAGAACGACGAAATGGGTATTTTTCTATCAATAATCCATTTTTAATCCGAATAAATATTTTTTTGTAATTACGAAACATTTTGAGAAAATGGGCGGTCTTATTTTAAGTAATCCTTTTTTTCTGTGTACTATGTTGCCTGAATAACCTCGTCGATTAAATGCTGAGCATTTAAATTAACTGTCGTTCGGTTTTATGGCCTGTGCCCAACATATATCGGGCGTATCATGCTTGTTTCTTGCATCTAAAGCTGACACCTGATTTAAACCAACTTGGCTATTTTCCTGTTCGTTTCAGTAGAAGCGAGTTCGTCTGATGTACTTTTTTGGTAAGATACAAAATGTTAAGTCATTCTTAGCAATAATGCATAGTCAAGTGATTGACAGTGTGTCAGAAAAAGATGCATTAGCCAAAGTTACTAGGTCATTATGATGACATGAGCGTAGGTTGTTACTGTTACACATTAGAAAAAGTTGGCCTGAACACTTGCTTTGAATAATGTTACCGAGTTATGTTGCAAATAAGCTTGAACGGACATTTGTTCACAGAAACATTAAAAAGGTCTACTTTGGTTTTCCTTTAGCAAATACGTTATTATTCATATCTTAGCCAATTCAATTGTTCTCTGTTCTTCGTGTGGGTATAAATAAATAGTATTCTGAACTTTGACCAGGCTTAACGCTCCTAAAATATTATAATAATTTGTAGAAGATATTATAATGGCTCATTAAGCAATAAGCCTTAATGATACCTCTTCAATTACAACGTAAGGCTTATTTATGTTGTGTTAACGGTTTCTGTTCATGGTTGGTCATTTGTCTTTTAAGCATCTTCAGTCTTCACATTTGCCGACTATTTGTGAATCATTGCTGCAGACTGTTAAGCAACTAGAGATTATTAAATAAGCGATCATCAACGTACATGATAACACGTTCTAAAACATTCGTGATCACGTCTAAATAGATAATGTTCATGTACGAGTTCATCACGAAGCACATTTCCATGGTCAATATTTTCTCTCTTGAAATTAAAATGATGATTGTGGGTGAAGTAAATGATGAAAAGACACGAGGCTTAAAACGCAATAAAGTTTTCATCAGGCAATTGCGTTATCTAGCCTGTCAAGGATACAATGGCTCGTGCACAAATGGAAATGAACGCCAACAACTCACGAACCGCGCTTTACTTATTATCCCAGAGCGAGCAAAGAGTCAGTAACTGTCTCATGATTCTCGTGACTAGGGTAGCTAAACGGGCCAATGAGGGAGGACAACATTTTGGAGGCAATTACTTTTAATTTGATTAGACAGCTCTAACACTGTATCAATTTAATTTCAAAGAATCTATAAAAAGTTTAATTTTACAAATGAACGTGGATCATCACCATGTTGAAATGATTTAACGAAACGAAATCCGATACAACAAAATCCCAGACATACCGCAAAACTCATGGAAACCTTAGCGCTGCGACGGTTTCGATTTTACTATCCAAATACAGACAGTTTAGATCCGATAGCCTTGTATGAACGAATACAGACGATAATGGTTTGAGATTAAAATCTTTTCCAAATGAAATCAAAGTGGTGGTGAGATTGCTTGTAACCATTTTGGGATCTGACGATTAGACTGTTGTCAGCTGTTCTGCGACATATTTTATTGGCATGCAGCTCTAGAAACAATAGCGTAGCTAAATATAATTTATATGGGCATAAAATGTGCGTATTTTATAGGTACTTGGCAAACCACACCACGCCTAATTTCCATTTCGTTCAAAGAGCAAAACCGCCACAGTCGGGTCAAACAGTTTTCGTTTCGGCCAGACACGAAACGATAATGTCACAGATTGCGAAAGTCACGCGCCTTGTTCTAAATCACATTTGAGTGCAAAAACGTCGAAAATTTGCCGGATAATTTTGCCCGCCACATTTACAACATGACGAAACGGCGGAGAGAATCGGTCAGTTTTTACTTTTGTTTTTTGTTACAATTTCGCTATCGTGTCCGTGTTGTCGGTTTGAGGTCGGAGTGCGTAGAGCTTACCGCTTTGGTAATACCGATTATTGAAAAAGTGAAAGGTACTGCGGCCTTGATCCTTTGATGTCAGAGGGCAAAGTAGAGTAACAGATAATATAACAAAAGTTTCAAGCTGTTTAAATCGCTTTCATGTACACTTACCAATTGCCATAAATCTTGCCTTATCATGTTTTGCAATAGTGAATCATTTTTTTTAAGAACTGTTACAATATTAAAAGAAACAACGTCAGCATATAATATCATTTTAGAAAGTACTGAATCATTACAGGTTAGTAATTGGATGTCACTAAGTAATTACTCGACTGATGAGACTACTAACTTTCGAGTTCACGCTTTCGTAGTCAATATCGACATGACACGTTCCAAGTTTCCCTCTTACCTGGTAGGAGGTAGGTCAGTGACATTTGATTAATTTCCCCGCAATAAAAGGCAAATTTTATTAAACAAATTATAATCGCAAATAAAATAAGTTACGATAGCTACGAGTAACCTAACGAGGATACGCATTTCCTCTGAAGGTGCAAGCTTTATGTTGATGTATTACATTAATAATCGTATCACTCCTACTAGTTTTATTGAGAAACCCATAAATCTAATAACCTTCATTTCACATACCATAACCAAGACTTCTACATCGTTAAGATTAATACCAATGGTATTATAAATAAGACCAATAAAAATTGAAAAATTCCCACAAGATATTTGCTGATTATTGTGAATAAGTGTCTTAATTGATTCCATAAGAGCCTTACAACACGTTACACAAAACACAGTCTTCTTTACGTAGTATAAAACAAAGTCGTTTTCTGCGTGTGTCTGTCTTTCTGTCGGTCTGTATATGCGCTAACTTCCACTATACCACAAACGCATTTTGAAGCGGCTTTTTTTCAAGATTTTTATAATAAATTCTGGTTTATGTTTTTTACAGAAAACTAACACAAACCAAGGCGAAGAAAAGGCGGGTCGCTAGTAAAGTATACGCCAAACTTGATGTTGTTGCTACTATCATCTTTTATTCATACAACTCTTATGATACTTATCTATTTCAATTTATATCACAAAGAGAAAATCTCTCTTAATTGGCATTGATTTTTAGTGTAGGTACTTTAAATGAGATAAATACTTTAATTCAGTCACCATACATTGTTACAAGTCTTGTATGCTCGAAATTATCGCGTTATTTGACAAAAATTGTTGCGATTAGCGCTTAATGCCATAAACTTGGATTATTCATAGGGTCGAGAACCTAAACCACTTATCTATCACCGGGAAAAGTTTACCAGGATATTCATAGCAAACTCATAACAAAACGGTAGCAGTAATCAATATCTCGTTCTTATAATTTTTAATTAAACAAAACAACACACCTACTCGTAGATGTAATGCATGCAAGCGACTTCTGCACACAGACCTCCACAATTGGAGAAGATAAACTTTACTAAGTATTGTTCCTAGAAAGGACCAGGGAGTCTTAGCTCAAGCCGCCCAGTGTGATGTCATTTATCACAATCCCTGATGTTTCCTCCGCTATTGCCTTTCGCCGCCCGCTGCGTTGCTCACAACTATACTGCATTACCTAGCCACCAACGCTTGCTTCCTACTACTTATCAAATGTAGAACAAAGTTAAATGGATACTTTACGGTTTAGATTGCGATCGCGAAGGGAAGCGGTGGAATTCATATTATTTTGATTAATATAAGTAATTTTCTATCTGTTCATGATTAGGTAAGGAATTAGGTAGTTTGTATCGCTAAGAGCTCAATAGTTGCAAAAACTGTGTCAACTTTATTTATGTGCCTATAGAAAGGACAGCTATTACGGTGATGCGACAAAATGAAAATAGCTTGCATTAAATTCAGCGTGAAAATTAAGTAATTTTAGTGTTAGTTATTATTACACGATATTGCCAAGTCGATCTGGAGATTACACATGATTTGGGAGATAAATTGTTTAATACCGATCCTGATAAGCGTAACAAATGAACCGCATACAAAGAGCAAGAAAAGAAACTCATTGTAGATCTTAAAGTGAACCAATCTGAAAGCGACCAATAGTTGCGAGTTCTATTCTAATGATAGAGCAATTGCGTCGGTAAAAAATGGGTTTTTGTTGGACACTAGGTTTTGCTAATCTTGTGTTGCATAAATCTAAATAAATAAGGCAGCTTATTTTGTGTGGTCTAATAATATCAGTCAAGTCAAGATAACATTTAATGACACGTGTTCAATATTAAATAGTTATTTGCAAAAGTAAGGACGTCAACGTATCAATCATGACGCATAATTTAAAAATTTCTAATATTAAGGGTAAAAGTATCACATGGGCATTAAATAACTAAATAAATATCGGAAGACAGCCTTACACAAACTGACCTTGGCCCAAACTAAGCTCTAGACTTGTACTATGTGTACAAGACAACGATAAACTTATTTTTATAAAAAAATATACTTAAATACATAGAAAACTTTCAAAACTCAGGAACAAAATACTCGTGCTCATCACACAAATATCTGCCTTTACCGGGATTTGAACCCGTCACGTCTAGCTTCGTAGGTGGAACGTTTCACTTGTCTTTCTGTTACATCCCATACAGCGTGATGTTTAAGAAAACCACCTAGCGGTCAATATATACTAAACGAATTACGTGTAATAATAATTCATGCAAGAAAGTGATTTAAACCATTGTAAATCCCATTAGAAATTGTGTGTTGTTAGCACAACGACAGAGGGAGTATTTAATACAATGAGAGTGCGTTATGGAAAACAATCAGCCGATAGTGCCTGTTGAAAGGGGCAAGGATCTCTTATCGATAAAGTTGCAAGTATGCCGATACTATACAAATAGGTACTAAAGCATCGAAACTATTACTTTAGTTATTGTACTTGCAAGTCAGCGCGAATAGTCATAAAACGTCAACAATTCAGTAACTACTGATTCTACTTTTAAAGTTTACAGGCCATTTACTTTTTGGGTAGGTACTTGCGGATACTATAATTCCCTACTCCTGCAAAACCGCTAGAGGGAGGAACGTTTGTTATACCTAAAGATGGTTTTAGTAGGAAGAGGGACATCTGTACTCATTCTATTAGGTACATTAATTATCTGTTATTCCTAACAAAACAGCCTTAAATTAGGTCGAAGGTGATTCCCTTATATCGCATGATTCGTATTCATTTTCACGCAACCAAAACTTAACTGTACAAAACAGCTCCAATGTTGGATCGACTAATGTCCCGCCGAAGTGCCTAGAAACCTACATTTGTAATTATTAGCGCACATATAACCCGCGTTGTTTAATTACATTTTTCATCTAAAAAATGCAAGTTGTTAGTTGAAAATGACAGTAGGTTGAAGATTTATATCAACGTAACTTTAGATAGCCACTCAGCACCCAAGAAAGACATAATATTTTTTTCAAGTATAATAAGTACTTACGGTATGGTTTAAAACGTCTAGAAAAGTATTACAAAACAAGAGCATACACTAGATGCATATTTGAAATGAAATGCAAAAATATTTATTGCTGCAGGACACAATTATTACAGCTTTAACAACATACAGAAAATCTGACTGCAGCAAAAGGAGCGAACTCAGCTAGTGCTGGTTGCAATCTCGCAGCGGAGGCGCGTCAAACCTAGTTAAGCATTGTTTAAGAAGAACCTATGGTAATGAAGTAACCGTTATACAATAGTACTAAATCAAAGACTGTTTGGAATCGAGAACGATAGCCAAACAAGGCAACGTGGTCACAATATAAATCATAATACCGGCCTGGAAGCGACGTGCATAAATGCATACCTGATGAAACTTGGCACCTTTAGAATTACGAGGAAAGTTAAAATTGAGAAGTTGGAACGGAGTATTTTTCTGAGCACAAAACGTATAACTCGCGTTGAAAACTGGGTTAAATTTAACTTTATCGTGAAAGTTATAGAATATTTTGGATAATTCATAGACGAACATGTAGTAAAACACACGCCAGTTGGTTTAACACTGGTTTATTAACGTTGTATGTACCCTCTATTACAAATATAACAAACTACCTACATTAAATATACTACATCTTTCCCCTTTAGAGATAACAAATAAAAGTACTATACCTAGACAGGAATGTCTATGATTGTACCAACTTACCTTCTCTATTACCTTCTCTTTAACATTTTAAATAACGGTTGTTGATTGATTTCACCGTTTTTAACATGAAGGTAAGTTGATATACCTACTTAAAATAAATATAAATAAAAAAAACAAATATAGTTATTTTTTACGATATAAAGTAACTTTTTTTTTTTTTTTTTTTTTTAATACGTTTACTATAATATAATTACGTGTACAAAACATCAAAACATATACACGTCCTTATGCCACTGACAGCAATGGTCTATATTTACATGTGACTATTCTTTTGTATGTCCGAAAAGGAAATTGGATAGCATTCGTGCCGTTCTCTCGTTAGACCTTGCTGTGACTGCCACCGTTGGTGACGGCGCCGCCGGTGAGGCCGAGTCACTGCTTGTGCTACTTCCCGCTGGGCTAGTGAAGCTGTCTTCGGCGGTCGGCGGGTCTGCACAGCTGTCGCTGGCTGCGGTCGGCGTTGTCGGCATTGCGGTCCCTGTTTTTTGTTGTTGAACTGTAGTTTTCTGCCTACGCTTACGAACACCCGTGATCGCGACTGCCGTACGAGTCCCGACATTATTGTCCATTGACATTTTAAAATATGTTTGTTTAGGGACATTCCCTGTGTCCGGTGCGGGGTTGCGTGCGCGCGCAACCATCTGACCACGAGTGCGCCGAAAACAACATCCACGTTCATCTTGCACAATGTATGAACGAGGTTGCGGCGCGCAAGCAACTATTGAAACCGGTTTCCTTACCCCGTTGTTATTGATTAAAGTAACCTTATCACCCGGGGATAACTTCTGTAGGGGCCGTGCCGACCTGTCATAATGTTTTTTTACCTTTTCTTTGTCCATCATTAATGCTCGATAGTTCCGTTCATTATCTACTGTTTCAGTCAGTAGCTTTCGGGTAACTGGTAACTTTGTATTAAGCCGTCTTCCCATAAGAATTTGCGCTGGTGAATCTAACCCATTACGAGGTGTTGCGCGCAAATTCAATAATCCCATGCAAAAATCCTGATTTGTATCTATGCATTTTTTTAACAGGTTCTTCACTGTTTGAACCGTCCTTTCGCTTTTCCCATTCGACTGTGGGTAAAGGGGAGACGATGTCTCATGATCAATTTCCCATTCACGGGTAAATTTTTTAAACTCCAGTGAGTTAAATGCCGGTCCGTTATCGGTTACTAACTCCACCGGTATGCCGTGGCGGGCAAATTGCTCTCGCATAAAGTTAATCACGTGTTTCGAGCTTATATTCGCCAATTGTCCGACTTCCACGTAGTTAGAAAAGTAGTCTACCAAAATAATGTAACTTTTCTTCTTGTACTCAAAAATATCGGAAGCGAGTTTGTGCCAGGGCAGCGACGGCACCGAGTGCTGCAGCAGTGGCTGGCGGCGCGCGCGCGGCGCATGCAGCGCGCACGCGGCGCACCCGCGCACCGCGCGCTCCACGTCGGCGTTAAGGCCCGGCCAAAACATCACTTCCCGCGCTCGCCGCTTGCACCGCTCGATACCTAAATGCCCCTCGTGAACCCGTTCCAGCATTTGTTTTCGTAATGCGCGTGGAATAAATAGTCCCTCGCCTTTAAAAATCATACCGTCCACGACATGAAGTTGTTCGCGATACGGCCAAAATATTTTAATTTTTTCTTTAACATCGCGTCTGTTTTTTGGCCAACCGTTGCTAATGTACCTCAAAAGCCACTTGCAATCGTTATCTATTTCCGTTTCTCTTTTGATTAATTCCATTTTAAGCTTACTGAACGGCACATTTTGTAATATGAAACAAGTTTGTACTTCTACTTCTTCTGAGACACGGTCGTGGATTGTCTCTTTGAGGGCAGCTCGTGAAAGTGTATCTGCAATGTACATATACTTACCCGGGGTATACACAACTTTGAAATCGAACCCTTGCACTCTCATCATCATCCTCTGAAGGCGGGCCGGTACCGAAACCAATGGCTTATTGAATAAGGCTTCCAGCGGTTTGTGATCTGTGTGTACAGTGACGTCAGACCTACCGTAAACGTACTGTCTGAAGCGCTCGACCGCAAAAACGATAGCCAGCATCTCCTTTTCAATTTGTGCATATCTGGTCTGCGTGTCAGTGAGCGTGAGCGAGGCGAACTCCACGGGGCGCTGCGCCTGCAGCATCACGGCGCCCAGGGCCTCGCTGGACGCGTCGACCGACAGCACCACGGGCGTGTGCTGGCAGTACAGCGCCAGCACGGGCGCACTGGCTAGCTTCTTCTTTAGTTCGTCTACCGCTTGAGAATGCTGTATATCCCAAACCCATTCAGAGTTTTTTTTTAAAAGTGACCGCAAAACATTTACACATTTTGAGTAATTTTGAATAAATTTCGCTAAATAATTGACCATGCCCAAAAACCGCTCTAGGCCCTTTCTATCAGTGGGATATGGCATCTCCATGATAGCCTTGATTTTAGACTCGTCAGCCCGCATTCCGTTAGAATCAAACCTATGACCTAAATAAGTAATTTCTTTTACGGCAAACTTACATTTCTCGCGATTAAATCTTATACCTATATCCCTAGCACGACGCAAAAGGGACTCCAGTCGTTGGTCATGCTCATTTCTAGTACGCCCCCATACGATCACATCGTCAATGAATGACTCCACGCCATTTAAATCCTCCAAATGCTGCCTAAGCTTCGCGTGGAATACTTCTGGCGCACAGTTTATTCCGTATGGTAAGCGAAGGAATTGGTACCTGCCGAAAGGTGTACTAAACGTGCACAGGTCAGCGCTGGCGTCGTCGATTTCTACCATCCAGAACCCACAGCGCGCATCCAACACGCTGAACACAGTGGCGCCGCGCAGCCGCACCGCCAGCTCCGGCACCGTCGGCAGCGAGTACTGCGCGCGCCGCACCGCGTGGTTCAAAGGTCGCGGATCTAAACAGACGCGAATGCTACCATCCCTTTTAGCCACCAAAACTATTGCGTTCACCCAATCTGTCGGGTGCGTAACCTTTCTAACTACACCTAAACCTTCCATTCTTTGCAACTCCTCTGACAACTTATCCTTGAGCCCTAAAGGAATTTTTCTCGTGGGAGATACTACTGGCTGGATATTTTTATCTACTACAATGCTATATTTACCGGGTAATTTGCCAAGGCCTTGAAACAAATCTGCATATTGATCTATATTTACAGCATTTACCTGATTAATTAATCCTAAAGCAATGCAGCCTTCCAATCCGAGTACATTCTGGCATCTTAAATCGGCGATAACCACCGGCAGCGTGAAACTATCATTATTGAATACAAAGGTCATCTTATCAGTGCCTATAGTGGGTAACCGGTCGCCCGTAAACGAATGTACTCGCTTTGCGAACGGCTTAAGGTTCACAATTGATAATCCTAAATTTAAATATTCAGTTTTAGAAATAACATTTATCATTGATCCAGTATCTATTTTAAAATGTATATTTTTCCCGTTACATTCTAAAACCTCCACCCATTCTTTAGTTGACTTACTCAGTTTTTTGTCCTGTTCTATCGTATTCACATAAAACAATACGTCATCACCATCATCACTATCACTGTGCAAAGAATCCACACTTAGATTTAGCACTTTACGTATTGCTTCTTTTTGCTCACAAACTCGGGAAAAATGCCCTCTCCGATCGCAAACAAAACACAGTGCATTATGTGCTGGACACCGCTCGCCGCCGACGCAGGCCCGCGCCCCGCACGCGGCACAAGGAGCTCGCGCAGCGCCACCGGCCGGCGCCCGCGCGCCGCGCGCCCGGCGCCCCCGGCCTCCGCCACGGTGCCCGCGGCCCCGCACACCGCGTCCGCTTCCTTCCTGCACTGCATTCACTTGCATGCTTCCTGATGCAGCGCCGTCGATGCACCGACCCTCCTCTTGGGAAATTTCCGCAGCCTGGCAGATTTGTATTGCCTTAGATAATGACAGATCGTCTGTACGAAGAAGTCGATCCCTCACTGTGTTATTGATGATTCCGCACACGATCTTATCGCGCAGCAGGCTGTCATGTAAATCAGTAAACTCGCATTGCTGACTCAATACCCGCAGACTAGTTACATATTGGTCAATATTTTCACCATCTTCTTGATTACGCGTAAAGAACTTAAATCGCCGCAGGGTAATGTTCGGTTTGGTACCGAAATATTCCTCAAATTTTTTCAATACACAGTTAATATCTTCTTCACTTTCACCCTCGTTAAATGAAAAAGTCGTAAAAACCTCGTAACCAGCCGATCCGATGAGGTTAACCAACAGACTAGCCTGGACCTCTTTAGGCTCCTTGCTCACTCCGGATGCTTTGAGAAACACTTCGAACAGTTTCCGCCATTTACGCCACGCTTCGGAGCGTGCGGCCGGACCGCCCTCGAGTGTTAACTCCGCCGGAGGACGCGCGTGCTCCATAATCCCGACAGACACTGCACGATACTAACTTAGCGCACCTTAAGCACTATATTTCAACTGTTCGTAACTGCTATTTTCTCGTTAAAACGCGAAAAAGAAACGCACCGCTGTCACCATGTAGTAAAACACACGCCAGTTGGTTTAACACTGGTTTATTAACGTTGTATGTACCCTCTATTACAAATATAACAAACTACCTACATTAAATATACTACAGAACATTACTGCGGAGCAAATCGCTATAAAGCAATTGGCATGAACCACCATAAAGCACTTGATATTGAGTTATTGCATCGAAAGCCAGTTAGGTACTAGAATGTAGCAGCTATTGAATTGAACAGGGAGCAGGCTGAGCATTACACAGAAAGTGATATACATGAAGAAGCCATTAATTATCCACGAATACCAAATCCGGATACGATACCACATCACAATCGCCGTGAGAAGTGGCTGCGCCCACGGCCTATCACAGTACACAAGAATAAATACGTAATAAATAAGCAACATTATTTAACTCTGGACTATGGATGACTATGGTACGGTTAGTACGGTGCGGACCCGCTTTCATTGGTCAAGACAAACGACGTCGTAAATTCCTCTGATTGCCATAGATATATCAATAAATATTCACTAAGTGATGAAAAGACTAGCCAACAGTTCTTTGAAATATAAAACAACATCTGTACAAAGTAGGTACAATAACGATAATGGCATGACAACAAACGCAGCGGCCTAAGAAACAATTCCTCTCGTAACCTAACCAAGCAACGCATCCCTAGACACTCAAGACACGATTGTGTTATCAAAAATGTCGTTGTAAATCGTCTGAGTTAGTGCAACGACTAACACTAAGATTACAAAGAGATTATAACTTTTACAATGCGACAGACAGAAGTTAGTAGATAAGGTAACTTATCTGACGTAACCCTTAAAATATCAAATATCAAACCAGAACGGTGCGGTTTACTTTGCGCACGTTCCTCGTATTGCAGAAATGGTATTTGGCTAGGTTCACGTTCCAAAGGCAATAAGGTCGAAAGATTAAAGTAAAGTACATTTGATATATTGCCAACCCATAACACTGGAATATATGTATAGAAAAGTACTAGACTAGTATCCATCTAAAGCACCGCCTCTTTGTAGGTAATACTCTCAGATTAGATAAGACTAATAAATAAAAAAATGTATTATAAAACAAAAACCGTCTTCAAAAACGTGAAATATAAGTTATTTTAACATGGTAGACAATAGTTCAGTCCAACTGAAGTCGGCTTTTGGTTAAAATTATAGTGGGACACTGACATCAGTTGGATCAGTCCAACTGAAGTCACCTACTATTTTAAAAGAACTTACCATTCTCTTGCGTTTCTAAAGGTGATTTTCTGTTTTTTTATAATATTTTATTTTATTAGTATATGTTGTCCATAACATCTCATATAATAAGAAACAAGCAATGCCGCGGGAAAGTCATAGTCATTTATTTAAACCATTTAAAAGTGCTTTGTCAGTCGCTTAACTATTTTAATCGAGATACACTCGGTGTCAAATAAACAGCATCTTTTGAAATTTTCAAGAGGGTTCATACCTTACCTTGGATAAAATATGGTTAATATCTGCATCATGTCATGTCAAAATTTCAAAAGGTGCGATTTTTTTCTACTTCACCAAATGATCCTTTTTGAATGTAAATGCTAGACTTGTGTCATATTTAAAATACCAAAATTGGTATATGTATGCCTATAATATTTGAAGAGTTTCCTCGATTTAACCATGATCCCATCATCGAATCCTGACGTGTTGACAATAGGACCAACTAGAAATTAGCTTTCAAACAACAAAACAAATCGGTCAAGCGGTCTGTGAGTTTTAGAGAAATCCGGCATACATTAAAAAAAGATCGCAATGAGACCTCTTCCTATTTTTAGTCGGTTAAAAAGAGTAATTCACCATTATTATGGCATGAAATTGAAGAGCAACTGTCACATTTTGATAGTATCTCTCCTTATTTGTTGGTCGTTTGAAAATAAAAATATGTATGACGCACCGGCTGTCGAACACAAACAGGGTTTCATACCAACAGGAAAGCATCTCGAAGTTGAAGGGCCACCTGCCGACTCTGTCGAGTCTTTGCATAACGAAGCACAATTTATAGAGTCGTACTACGTAGGCGTACTGCAGTCGTCCAGACATCGCAATGTTATCTCTTGTGGATAGAATGTGAAGGCACAGCGGTACCTTATTATGAGTGAGCCAACTGCTACACAAAACGTTCGAAAGGTTTTGTATTGTATTTTTTTTTCGTATAAATCGGTAAACGAGTTCGGCTTCGTATTGTTAGAGATATAATTTGCTCGCAGCAGGCATCTTGCTTATTTATTAATCCCAGATTTTGTAAAGACATTTGTACAGAGCAGCATCTGATCGATTCCCGTTGATAGGTTTTCATCAGTGTGAGATTAAGGTTCGTTTTTCTGTTGCGCGCATTGTTCGTCAAACTGTGTCAGACACAACCTTTCTATTACTGTGAACGATAATTTTGAACCGATTCAATAATAAATACCATACAATAATATTCAACTTATTACCAATGTTGTGATTGGAAAGATAGTCCCATAACTTTCGACTGTCATCATTATTATAGATTTCTATGCCTACATACATAACATCACGCTTTAATTCCCAGAGTGAGGTAGGCCGAGCTAAAGAAATACCAACAACTCTAAAAAGACTTCTTGATAATTCTCTAACCACATTTCTATGTCCCTCTTATTGTTTTTATACAATATAAATGATGTAGTGCACCGCTTTAGATTAACGTTATTTACTTAAATAAACTTCTATGGTTTTATTGGTCACAGAACCTTTATCTGCGCCGGCTCTACCAACGCAACTGTCCACGTCAGTTCTCTGGAGGATTGCGAGAAAATTTTAAATGAGAACTCGTTTGAAATGTGGTTGTTGATTGTGTATTTAAAGCTAAGTTTATACGACGACGTCTGCAGTCGACAGTCATCTAAGATGTCGAGCAAGTTGCTATTTATGTAAAGAATATGGCATTTGTTATGGTTAATGTTAACGATGAGTCATTGATGTGCAAATAAAAGCACCAAGGAAATAACTCGTAACGTATTGTAATAAAATTCAGGCCAATAATATATACGACTAAGATTTTCAAAGAGCTGTATTTATGACTGGTTTATGCCGTCTTTTGAAACGTGGTTGTGTCTCCTTTTCAATGGCAATATTTCTACGTGGCATAAAGTTTTGCGATAGAAAGTGACAACTTAAAAAATAATGATGTATTTTCTTACCGAAGTAAGTGTAAAATTTCTCCAATAGAATAATCCACACTCAGTTCACAAAAGGGCACACATTTCAGATCGAATTGATTCATTAGATATTTGATTAACCCGTAGATAGCCCAGCGATATGCAAAGCGGGACACGGTATCTGTGAGCGGGTAAGTCTCGTATTTACATTTACACGTTCGCGTAACCGTGTGTTGGCAGCACGCTGCCGCCTCGCGCGCAGCGTCGTCGGTACTAACGAGCCCGAAAGCGAAGATGGCCTACTCACTATAATGCCTTATTTGCCGCCAATATTTACTACAGCACAAAAGCGTGGAAAGACAATGTGTGAAGTAGGTCAACTTGGCAAGTTTAATGAATGTGCAATAATTTGCAAATATTTCGCGCTACACAAAATTAATTAAAATATAGACATCATTTTATAGTGCTCTATTATTGGATTGAAATTGTGAAAGAGGAAAAGAAGAAAGACGAAATAAATAATAAAAAGAAACAATGGAGTATTACGAATTCAGTAAAGCATGTCCACTAATTTGATCAAATCAGGAAATTATGTTATAACGTTCATTGGCTTGAAACGATGGTGTCACGGTAGTTGTATAATGCTCAAAGGCATGATTCTTAGAGCTTTTTATAATTTGATTATTTTTATAACCGCCCAGACATTTTTGACAGCTCTTAATCAAGGCTTTTTGTCAGCAGTCAGTTACTTTTTGCCGACGGGCAGTTTAATTGTAAATTTTAGCATGCCCATTGTTAATATCATTTCGGCGCAAAAAATATGTATAGTAGGTAGTAGTCAGCAGATGATTGAGTTGACTTTAACAAATGCATATATTTACTACAGCATACATTTTACCGCAATATTTAGACTCGATAACTGTAACGGTTCTCTAACACTGGCCAATTTGAACGAAAACGCCCACCTAAACCGCCAGTCACTGGACAATATAGTTCATCATCCAAATCATACCTCAATTGAAAACAACAATAACGACTGAGCAGAGTTCGTTAAAATTGAAACAGTGATAAATTTGATTCTGCGCAAGTACATCAACGACAAAGAAGACAATGACCCTAGTGTTTTTGTCAACATGAATTGCAACTAGACGAAACAAAAGACTCATCAGATATAAACGATTCTCAGCAGGTGAAGAAGCGTGAGCAATTCTAAATAAAGAGGCTATGGAATAGAAAACTATATTTCGGGCATCAAGGCCCATATTTATAAATACCTTAGAGACTAACATTATAATAGTAATAAAGCCCTTGCCTACATGTACTTAATTTGTTAAATTCCATTTATTACCTATAATGTGTCTCGCAAATCGGTGTCCCTCCTGGCATAGGCATCCTCCAGCTCTCTTCACTGAGCTCTATCCTCTGTTACTCTGGTCCAGTAGGGCCCCAAAGTTAGGCGAATGTCGTCTTTCCATCTTGTTTTCGGACTTCCCTGTCTTCGAGACTAACATACCTACATAACAAATATGCTTTGACTGTTTTATCCTTTGAATGTACACACAAGCTCTCACTTAATGCCAGTCACGTCCTCGATAGTGTGACGATGGTTCTTGCTCTAAACGTCGTAATTTCGAGCAATACCGTAATACTAGGGCGCCAGCTCGGTAGCGAAACGTGAGCGATAATTTAACAAGAACGGTACTCGAATATCGAGATCGTTTATGGATCGCTTATCGGGAATCGCCACGGTTGGAATTTAAGGTCGTATCTTCGACGAGCCACAATCTATGCAGCGCATCGAAGGGCCTGATAGAGATATTTGCTTGGCAAATTACAATGGTCTGTTATATTAGCATAGAAGCCGCTTTGTTTATTTCGATAATATACTGTTACTTTTCTGCCTACGCAGTATAAACACTTTTTGTCAGCCAGCGTCATTTGTTATTAAAAGCGAACGTTACTTTTTTTATTAAAACCTATCGGACTACTCAGATATATCATTAAAAATCGATGCGAAATTAAATTGCACCCAAATGTGATCACGACTCAATAACGCGACAATACGAAAAAGGTTACGGTTACAATTAAATGCGAGTAAAAACGGTACCATCATGAAAGCAAAAAAACTTATTCATAAATGGTTGTACATATTAAAGTTGCTGATTATGGATGGAAGAAACACGTGTAATACCAAATTTGGGACCACCACGGCTATATAGCAAAAAGTTGACAGACTATTTTGCGATGTTTTAATTATAATCGGCTTTCTCCTTACGTTATTAATAAATTCTAAAATATGAACCTGCCCATAGAAGGAAGAACTCATTAATCATTTCATTAACCAGTTTGATAAAACTAGTTTAGTTTAGTCACTTGACACTTTTTGCAAATGACAACTTAAAAATAATTTATTCATGCTGAGAGTATCCATTAGATACATTACCAAGAAACACACGTGTCAGCAACTTGCTTAACTGAAAAGGAGATTAAAAAGTCGATATTATAAGCAAGTTTATAGAAAACTCGGCATTTTTTTGGACAAATAATGCGTTCAAAGAACTTTGCGTGACAGGACATAACTTTGGAAAACAGTTACTACCTCCACCGCTACCATTTTACATGATGTTGCGTAACTTTCAACGAAATTGGACTTCAACTCTCCAATCTCTACTTAGCTCTAAACAAACCAGTCTAACAAAGAGATCTTATTAAAGACATGTTTTGAATCAACCATTGCGCCACAGCCTAATTTTGAGTAGCAAATTAAATAGTATGCACAGCGTTGAATTATTCTTCAAAATACAATTTAGATTGATATCCGCGAAGAAAGTTGTGTAACATGTCTCTATTGAGAGCTATTACGTCGGATTTTCACGTCAATTACACTAGCCGTGCAATTATTGATGTGTATCGATAAATCATTGTGGCATTATGCCGTGATTTTAATCTAAGATTCTAGCCCCCAGCATATGTCGACGGTTCGGTTTTGTTTCGAATCCTTTGTTTTCAACATTAGAAGTGTAAGAAAGCAATTAATCTTGGTCAATTAGTCTTATTATTTAAATAGAGAAACATCAGATACTCAATAGTCGTTGATCGATTAAAACACAACCACATGATCATAAGACATGGAGAATTTTGAACACGCCAATTATTTTAATAACCGGAACGTTGCGACAAACAAGGAAACGTCAATTTGAATCGACTATTTAAAGCACGAACGCATGATACTTTTAAATCAGGACCAAAAGCAGATAAATGTGAATAAGTAACCGTTAGTTGCTACAGAGGCAGGATATAGAGCGGCGGGCGCGGGATTGATGACGCCGGCGCTGACAGAGACAAAAGGACGGTAGTACTAACAAATGCGTGTACATGCTTGTTGCCTGTTAGATCAGAATGTGGGATCCAGGATACAAGAAACGTTTTTGTTGTGTTAAATCAACATCGAGTGCTGTCAATATAGAACGTCATCAACGTATTAAATACTAGCTTCGTCCGCGTAGAAGTCGTTTATCGCTGTTCTCTCGGGAACTATACAATTTTACGGTACAATAAATTAAGTAACCTTATGTCTGTCTCCGGGCTGTAAACTATCTCTGCAAGGACTGGGTTGACACAAACAAACGAACTTTCCTATTTATAATATTAACTACATTAATAAGGATTCCAAAGAACAACTTGTCTATTTGTAACTATTATAATTTTTATATTTTTTTATAAAAACACATAAAATTTAACTGTAGTTACTTAGCAAGTAAACCTTCGATAGATCCACGGTAGGTTTAGCTCTCGCACATCTTTCAATAAAAAAATTACCATAAAATGTCGTCATTCATCATATCATATTCCTTCTGCTACAGGTAATATATCTGAAAAAGGGGCATTATCACTCCGCAACCAGGGCAGCCTACCGTTAGCGGAGAATTTCAAGACAAAAATATACGAAACGTCGCAGGGTATTAAAAACCGGTCGTACTTTTTATGTAGTGACTTTTTTAAGTAGTACATTACAATTTCTTTTTATTGTGTTACTTTGTCACTAGTTATTATAACAATTCAAACTTATTTCCTGATAAAACGTATGGGTCAACCAAAGTACGCTTTACAGTAAAATTAAACTTTAACTTATTTTGTGTTTTTAAAATTCGCCAACAAACTGTTACAGCATTTTATTTTTCAAGATTTTATTTTACTACTTTGTTGGCGTGACTAATATGTATATTCATGCCAAATTACAGTTTTCTAGTACTTACGGTTCTCTGAGCTGGATGTACGGACATGGCGAAACTATAAGGGTTTCTAGTTTGACTACGGAACCCTAAAAAAAGTGTTCTCCTAAGGAAAGAAACGAAAGAAAATATCCGAAACAAGTTGACCTATTTCTAGACGAGGGTTATGTTAAGGGTATCAGACAACGATATACTAACTACATACAAAAATAAATAATAAAATACCTAATTAGAAAACAATAACCACAAACAAGTACACAATTTTTTGCCTTTTTCACCTTATCCATATTTACTATCTACCAATTAAGCTAGAAACAAATCGTCGTCCAAATAATATGAAATATGTTAATTTTGAAAACGTAAATACATAATAACGATATGATGTGCATAGATGTTCTAAGCTGACGCAACTATTAAAAGAAAGATTAACTGCTGCTTAGGAGTGAAGAATTAACAGTCCAAAAAGTGAAGTTAAATACGTAAATATTATATATAATACTAGGTAAACCATGTACTCAGTGTAAGAGGAAATAAAAAATAAAAACAATATATGGTTAAATGCCGTTTAAATAGATTATAAGAAACTAAATACGAAATAAACTAGTAAATCGACGAACATAGTACACTATAGTAGGCTCAAGAGTAACATATCGAGTGAGCCACCTTAGAAGCTGAAAAATTTATCACATCGACCCAATTCTAAGTCAAAAGCGAAAGTGTGAGAATAAATAATACTGTGTCGATCTCCTTCTAAACATTTATATCTCGCATTAACCTACGAGACCACTTGACTTGCGTTTAACACTTTTTGTTTTTTACAAATAAACGCTTATAAATTACCACGTTCACTAGCGTGGCATTCGTCAATCAAGTCAGTTACGCAATGTAAACTCGCAGGTTACATTAAGCAAATGGTTAATAAGTAGACACTCGTAATGTACGGCCTAGTTTTTACATTTTTAATGTCTCACAGTCGAACTATGATCTCTGACTTGAAAGACACGTGATAGATTACACTAATGTGAAATCTCAAATCACATAGACAATATTATATGCTAAATTTAACATAATCGGTTTGAATTGAGGTTAAAATACAACTAACAACTTCAAGAAAGAAACTGATGATAGTCGAGAAAGTAGAGAGATCCAACACTTAATGGGACACTGATGACCGCACTCATCAGGGTTCATAGTTAATGACTATTAAGTCGTTCCTTAATGACGATTTTTCATGCATAAAATTTGAAAAAACAACGACTTAACTGTCTCTAAAATGACTCTTAGTACGGCGGTGATCAGCTCTTAAAAAGCAAACAATAAAATCAACATCGTGTTTTTAAAACTTACAAAGCTTTCAGAAAAAAAAAACACGACTACTCATGAGAATTTTGATATTATAATTGTCGGATAGCACGTTGATCCCTAAGTTGACACGAAATAAAATGCACACTACTATTTATTTTTCTCACAGTCTAACTAGGACGACACAACAGTAAAGTCGGTTAGAAATCATTAACATATAACCAATAAGCCCACAGATCGTACTGCCGTGTTTGCATACATTTCTATCTCCTTATACGTAAACAAACTAACAGAATCAATGACTACTTGTTTACAGTTACATTCAGATCGGCGGCATTTGCGAATTCCGCAACCGCACATCGACGCCACTTTGTATTAGAAATTCCGCTGGTGTAAGTACACTGCCGTAACCAATTGATCTACTATGTATATCCAGTTTACTCTGTAGACTTTGAAACAAAACGTATCGTTAACAAAGCCTAGAGGCACAATTTGTAACACCTCCTATAACTGGGGAGAAACAGTTTTATTACGCGAATTAGCTACTAGTTTGTACACAATGCAATTGAATTACATAGCCTCTGGTAGTAATAAAATAGTATAATACTTAGTATCCGTAAATTTAAAATTCATGCGCTACCATACTCATATACTCACTGGTGCGACTGCAAGCTGATGTATTAACTTGATTACAAATTCTGAATTATTTTTGTTTCTTTTCAGTCGGAACATTCAGCATTCCAATCGATCAAGTAAAGTTACAAGCGCCGTATGTCAACATTCACGACTGCGTTAAACCATAAAGCAATCGGGAACTCGCAGAATAACTTGTGCGTACCCTTATGCGGTAGTCGGTCTTATTCTAAATCATCGTCATTGTACTGTCACGCCGCGACAAAATAATTTAATGACTTTATTTTGTCACCAGCGAAGCGTAGGTAGTCCAATTCCTTAAGCTTTAGACTCGGTGGCCACACCCTTTGCTTATCCAAGCGGCCATTCATCCATACAGACAGTCAATTAAATACCAGAACGGCCGCATTATGACATAAACATGTTTGTTTGAAAAGCTCACCTAAAAGCTGTTTGCTGCAGAGTTTTATAACCGCACTGCCATCTTTGAATCTGCAATCAATTAAAAGGTAATTGTTAATTAAGTACTGTGATATAAAAATATATTTTCCTCTTATGAAAAGTCTGATTGGTGTTGGTTTTAAATTATTTCAACTGAATGATGAACTTAATGAGAAACATGAATATCGTAAATGACATCCAGTGCACAAAATTAAATTTTATTCTAAACAGTTATCATACCTATTCGTTACTGCAGCAATAGAACTTTCCATAAAAGTTATAGAAATGGGAACAAAGCTCTCGTGCCATATATGAATCTTCCAGAAATAAGCAGAAAACAAAATGTCGGTGCATGTTTAGAGCGTGCGATTACCGGCTGCGGTTCAAATAAATCAGACGCCATTCCTTATGACGGATGCACTTTGGAGATTGCACAGAATGGAATTGCTTTTTGCCGCAACTAGTAAAAACGTGTGATCACAAATCATGGGATTCAATTTTCTGCCCTTATTCAGTTTAAATCATTCACCTATTTAGTACTTTGCGAGACAGAAAAGGTAAATAATTGTTAGCTGTACTACTCGGTTAAATTGCCGTCTGTCGCTATTAACTCTCCTTGTTTTTGTTAAAGTAGCTAGCTCGTTGATTATACTTGTAATATAAGAACTTTATCCGGTAAGAATATTAAGGACTAAAGGCGGGACGTGAATTTTGATCGTGAACTCGTGATCGCACAATTACGTGACTGGGACAGAACTAATGTTAACAATCGCATTCGAGCACAGTTATTTGTAGATGGCAGTGATTTATTTATATTCTGATAAAAACCCTCTTAAATTAACAAAACTGGAAGACTCCGAGTGTACTTTTGTTTGTTTACCAATAACAAGGCGCGTTAAAAATTAAATACAGTCTTAGTTTTATATTTTAAACATTTCAATTAAGATGAGAAACTTAATAATTCTCAACTATAATTCGGTTAGTTAATATATAAAATATCCTTCTATATGTTTAAACCAATGTAAAATGTTTCCAGACATAAACGGAAAATGAACGGATCGTTCCAAATAAATGTATGACGTGACGCCGACTCATGCTTCCTTTATTTTCCTAAGTAAACGCTGCTGAGGTTATAATAGCGAAGTCATGACAATTCCGTGCTTTGTGTAAAATGTGCAATTAGGCATTCGTGGGAACTAGTAATTTACAATTATTCTGACTCAGGAGTCACTAATGGCGATAAGGTCATTTACCTAGATGATCGCTATCAACCAAAAAAAGGTTATCGAAAAATGGAATGGAATAGCGTACAATGAAAAACATTAATTTATTTCAATTGACGCAAGTGTCAAAGTAAACGGGCTATCAATGAAGCTTTTCACCTTGACAACTTCGTAGCTTATTATGACTGATTCCTACGGTGAGCTCAACTTGACTCGTAAGAACAAATAAATCGCGTGATCAGGTGTTGTTATTTTTTAAATAAAAACTAACCAATGAGGAACGACTGCGAGATTCCTAATGGAATAATAACCATGGAAAAAAAAACTATTTTTAATTGTCGATGGTTATCGCAGTCGCTAGGCAAACATTTCGACAGCCAATCATCATCATATTTCATGTGGAGATGTCATAATTCTTTAAGCGGCTGCGCCCGAGTCGGTTTCTCACTTGCATTAGGAGCAGAGGTCGACGAGGTCGGCGGTGGAACAAGTAACACATGTAGCTGGTAACGTTTGTGACGTGAATATTTGTTTTCTTTGTTAATTTGTAGAAGTTGAAGTTATTAAAAAAAAAAGCGTGATCAAATAGCAGCTCTTTTATTTACAGTTTTTCTTAACTAACATATGCCTGCGAGCCTGCTTCTTCATCCGCATACAAATCTTTTTAGTAGGGACTGTGTAATTTCTCGGAATAAAATGTCCCTCTACGCCCGCCAGTTGTACCTATCTGTGCAAAACAACCATACGATCCGTTGCTGCGTGAAAAAGGGACCAACCAACAGACATACTCGTACTTTCGAAGTTGTTATATTTAAAGGGCTAATATTAACATAAAATGCAGTAGTAAGTGTTATTTTTCGGAACACTACGTGAATATTATGAACACTTTGTATAGGTCTATATTTACAGTAGGTACGGGAACAGGAACTCAACAGTATGATAAAAACACCGCAAAGAATGCAACAACTAACTAATTGGCAAATTGAACTCTTCTAGCCTTAAGAAGCTAATCGGCCGTAACAATACAGATTCTCAAAGGTTTTAATTTTCATACAATGACCCAGCTAAGCAGGTCCGCATTACTAAACTTTTTATATCATTACTCTACGATTGTGGACAGCAAACCGCAGTTTTCAGAGCGTTTCGTTCTCACAGGGCTCTTTATCGCTACTTGTTAGACTTTTAACGCAAAAATACACTCTATTCTTAGCACTTCAAACCTCAATTTCTTAGGAACATTTCCTATGCTTTAGTTTAGGGATGCTGCTAAATTAATCTGAACTGTAACGTTAAGTATTAAAGTAAATTGTAGTCTGTTTATAATTTAGTAAATAAGATTATTTGTCTAGATACTAAAGCTATTGCCTGGCGTGGTCGGGTTTCCTCTGCGCAATAGATCTTTCGTTTCACATAATTAGCAAAATGTTGCGACAAAGGTATAATTTCGTATAGAATGTCGTTAAGCAATATTCTAATATTCAATTTTAGCTATATGCAAATCCAAAGCGTTATAACTGTACGTAATGCTTTTAAGAATTTCTTCATAGAGATGAGAATCACTCAATCATTTCAGAATAAATGACTAATCTCAAAAAGAGTAATAACCATAACTGTACCACAAAACTCCTACATTATGCCTTCAAATTACCACAAATTATTGGTTTCATCGGTCAAAGGCATAATTAAATCCGAAAATGACAGTCGACCAATTTGAGAGGAAATGGCCAATCTTCCAACACTGATATGGAAATACTCGAGCCAATAACCGCTAGTCACACCGTAGCGAATGTTACACTTTGTTTTTTTTTTCAATAGTCATATTAGGACATCGTAACTATTGGCATTCGCAAAAGCAATGTTTTGTAACAAAAAGATATACTTTCAAGCTTTACAATGTCTGACAATAAAGTCACGCTCCTGGCGCTTTTTCTCTATTTCTACGTAGGCATATTCAATGGGGATTTTAAATTCTGCAATTGTAAGCCTTATGACACGGCACGCCACATAAGAAACCCGGTTATAATACCTAGACCCTCACATCTATTTACGTTTTTTCTTACCGTTAGAGCTTCCGTTACCGCTGTATGTAGGTAACTTACCTACGAGAAAATAAGAAAACAATGGTGACGCTGTAGCAGAATGAAGATTTGAAACTATCCTAAACTACTAATCCACACGGGCAATGTCAATCCAATAAAAACTTATCAACAACAACGACCTTTCGTTTAAAGTCATAATAGGAAAGAAGATTGATGACTTACTAACACCGCTCGTCAACAACCACTCCATAAAAAAATAACAAATTGCATTTGTATTAAAATTTCCGTTACGTGACTGTGTAAAGATGTAAAATCGATAGTTGAAAATCATTAGGTTCAGTATCAATAAAACTTTTAAATGTGCCGTTCCGTTATAAGCACAAAAAGCTGCAGTGGGTCAATGGCACAAGACAAGACGCGCGCCACAAGACGTGTCCCCGGCTCATTGGGACAACGCCCGGGTCTTTTTAAGGTCCCGTAAAAAAATATTAAAGCTCGTGTAGATCGATTTGGAAAAAAATTTGTAAAGAATTTCAAATTGGACATCAAAGAGGTTTACGCGACTGCATTCGTTTTTTATATCTTGTCCCGGAAATGGACTTATAGCATTACTTTACCTACTATAGAAATGAAGGAGGAATATTTTAAATGCAAAATAATTTGATCAAATTCAAATTCAAAATCATTTATTGCGATTTCATTATGCACATAGTAATGACAGTAGTTGAGAGGCAGCCGCTCTTCCTTATGTAAGTAGTTAGTAGGTACTCAGTACAAAAAGAAGGAAAAATATAAAATTATAATCATCAATCACATAATAATGTTGTCATGGTACAAATTGAGCATAAAATATAAACAGTGCCGTTAATCTTTTAAAAAAATAGACTTTGCAATCACAATATACGACAGTCTCTTAATCAAACTTAATGTATTATGTTATACAGACCAACAGTTTAATCAGACCAAGCAAACTATTTCATACCAGGCGTTTATGTCACTGGTGACTGAACTAATAAAGGCAAAGTATCCTGCAAGTACACTCGGCGTCAAAAATATCGCCCCTCCTCGGAAAATAATTACAACCGACTTTAAACCCTATTTGATCAATGACAACAATATGACTGTTAGGTATCATTTGAAAGGTAATAAAGTGTTTTTTTAGGAAATTTAAAAAAAAAAAGGATTTTTCCTTGGGGTCAAAAATTAAAGGAAATGACGTTGCGAACAGTTGAAAAATGTTTATTCAAGTTTAAATTTACAACAATAAATGGATAACAAAATTTTACAATAAGTGCCTAAAATTAACTTAAAACCTAGTGTTACCCCCCCTTGCCCTTATCACTGCCTCTAAACGGTCTTTCATTGATTGCACCAACTTTACGATGCCCTCTTGTGGAATGTTGCCCCATTCTTCTATGACTGCGTCCTGAAGATCTTGCAGGGTGGTAGGGGCGGCATCTCGTGACCGAACCCGTCGCTTCAGCTCGTCCCAAAGGTGTTCAATCGGGTTTAAGTCAGGACTCCTGGCTGGCCACGGCAAAACGGGAATCCTGACCTCCTCCAGATAATCCCGAACAATTAATGCAGTGTGGGAGCGAGCGTTGTCGTGCATTAATGTGAACCCGGGAGCCGACGTAACCCGCATATGGCATCACATGCTCTTCCAAGATCTCGGCAATGTATCGGCGAGCATTCAGGGACCCTTGGCCGCGAGTGCCTCCAGTCCTGGAGACGCAGACAAGGTCGGTTTTGCCGTCTATAGACATGCCCCCCCAGAACATGCAAGAGCCACCTCCGTAGCCCACTGTCTCTTCAATACAGGCTTGAGCAAATCGGTCGCCCGACCTTCTGTAGACTCTGGCCCGCCTGTCGTTGCAATAAAGACAGACTCTCGTCTCATCGGTAAAGAGAACCTGCCTCCATTGCTCAAACGTCCAATCGACGTGGTCGCGGGCAAATTGCAAGCGATCTCTGCGATGCTGTGCGGTCAACATTGGGCCTGTAGCAGCCCTGTGAGCCACGATATCCTTCTCCCGCAGTCTTCTTCTAACCGTAGAGATGCTAACTGATCTTGTCCGAGCTTCTCTGAGGCGTTGTTGCACCTCAACAGCACTAGCGAAGCGATTGCGTAGAGATGATGTCACGATGAAGCGATCATCTCTTTTGGATGTGCAGCGTCGCCGACCAGCCCCACGTCTTCTGATGTAGCCCCCAGTCTCCTGGAACCGCTGAAATACTCGGCGGACAGCATGACGGCTTAAATTGAGTTGCCGAGCGACATCACACTGCCGAACTCCTGCTTGCAGTAGTGCAACCACTTGAGCTGATTCAGCAGCGGTGGTCTCCATGTTCGAGGGTTGTTTTCTTGCTTGAGTTCCTTAGATGTGTTCTCTTCGACGTCTGGATAGTGAATGATTGACATTTGACCTTGCACAGGCATTTTATACCCCTGGAAAAGGGCACAACTCGCGACCCTTCAAATGAGTATTTGTGCACTTTTTTTTCGAAACGCTCTGATTCACAAGCCATTACGTTTTGTTTAAATTAAACATTATTAATTTAAAACACATTAAACGTGCTGTTAATTGATACTAATATTAATTATGTAACATAATTTCGCTAAGGTCTAGATTAGCTTGAATCTGATTTTCGCGGAGGGGCGATATTTTTGACGCCGAGTGTAGGTATTGCAAAACAGAAATAAGAGGCAGTCTACTTACTATAAAGTCGCGATGAGGACATAACAGTTAAAGTTGCAAATCAAATATCAAGAGTGACATGAAACTGACAACAATATTATTCAAATTAGTATTAAATAAGCAATAAAGCCATAAAGTGGGTTTGACGCTAATAAATATTGAATTTGTTCCCAACAAATCCGTCATAGCGTTTTGTTCCCGCTCACGCTTTCTGTGAAACGAAACCGGGGCAGGTTATACCGGTCCTTAGGGCTCTGCACAACTGTAGTTGGCTGGTTTAAGTATGAAACTGTAGCTTGTTAAAGGTAACCTCAAATCGAGAAGGGCAGATAGTGATACATTGGTCTCAGCGAGTCGAATACTTGAGTAGGTGAGGATGCATGTCGTGATGAACGTAGCTTAAGAGTGAGCTCTGAACACGATGTTTAAATAAAAATAATTATAATTGATCTTATAATGGAAATAAATAGATTATATGAAATGAAATGAAATAATCTATGTAGTAAATTGGCCACATCGGCGCTTTCTTTTAAACGTCGGTAGTATAAGTGAATCTACCAGAAGCGCTTCGAACAGGTCATCATTCTAGAGAAAAAGCGTCGCGAAAATCTTTTGGGACATTTTTAACCATTAAATCATAACTCATACTTAAGAGAAAGCAAGAACATAAGGTAATAAAGTTATAAATAGTAATTTAACGCACTAAAATTAATAATAAAAAAGGTCTGTTGAATTTTCAACAAATAAGTGAGTACGTTTAATCCTACAATATTATATAGGTATTATAAAATTATAAATGTTAAAGTTTGTTGTATGTGTGTCTGTGTGTTAATTTGTTACTCTTTCCGGGGCAACGACTGGACTGATGAATTTGTAATAGTGAAAGCTTATACCCAGGATTAACACATAGGCTACTTTTCATCCCAGAAATTTTAAAAGCTCCCGAGGGAATAACGATAATTGAAATGTATGCGGATGAAGTCACTGGCAGAAGCTAGTATTAAATAAATATGATTGACAACTTCATTCGAGTAGATAGATTTGGCATCTGATTTACCAACCACAAAACTAAAATGGACGATTCTAAATCTATTGTGTCGAAGCCCTTACGCCAATCGGAGGGACGTTCCATTGATTTGACAAAGTTAATTACTGTTTTGAACTAAAGAAACACACGAATCAAAAATCAACAAGTAATGTGTGAATCTTTCCCCTTTTGTACGCAGCGCGCAGTGTAAATTACTTGTACCAACAACAGTGATACTGTTATGCGCCTGCGCTGGTTGGGTGGGCTCACGACGTCATCCGAACCAGTCACGGAGACTGACGACTACTGCCGGACGTTGCCGAGTGCCTGACGTGAATTTCCGTCAAGGGGGTTGTTGGGACGTCTAATGATGATTGTTCCACAGTTGACGCTTTGAGCGGAAAAGCTGTTATTAGTGGATTGAGTTGTCGCTTGTCGTGCAATTCGCTGAGACTTGTGTTTTGTGTACTTCGCTTTAAAAGCCAACCATAAGTGACAAGAATTAATTAATATAAGGTTACTCAGAAATTCAGGAGCCTTCTGGAGTTACATTATTTGTGGCTGGGGCTTCAATAAATTGTGTAGATTTAAAAACGAGTTTTTGTTCTGGTCCTCTGCAGACCTAAAAATTAAATTGATGGATCAAGAATTCAAAAACTGGTAACTAATTAATTTTAATAATAGTTACCACGCAAATTTAAAATGTATTCTATTTTAGTAATTCTCTATTCATTGTAGACATTTTGTACGTTTGGAAACAATATTTATCATTCACTTAGAAGGAACTAGCAGACTCTACATTCCATGTAAGGCTTTGTTGTCCTCTTTCAATCCATATTCTATGTTTTTACTTGCATTAGGCCGATGAAGTAAAAGGAAATAACTGACATAAACCGCTTTTTCTAAGGCGTCTAATTGCTCGAATTCCTTTCTTAGATTAAGTTAACTACCTAGTCCTTATAGAAAACCAGTTATTACTCATATTTTACTATTTTAGATGTCCGTAATAGGTTAAAACTGAATTTAATAATATCATTTTACTAATAAAATAACATTTCAAGGCACAAAACTTAGTGACTTAAGTTACATCAGTGTTTTTTCTGTCATATCAACAAAACCCTTAGTCGTAAATTAAATTTAAAACTTACAAATAGGCCCGGCGAATTAGGTGGGTCTTGCAGGATCAAGTAAATGTAATGCCAGAAATATCCATTGAAAGCTTTTCCAATTTTCTTCATTAAAATACACGTGGCCAAGAAATATATAAAAAATTGTCATTGTGACAAAGCTAACCAACTAAGGCTAAGCACGAACTTGGGCTTTCGACAAACGTAGCTAGCGGATTTGTGGTCTGACCGCGGGGTGACAGCGATACAATAACAGCTAATGGAATTAACACAAAAGCATTCAATCAAAGTGAAAGAAATTGGGTACTGTAATGAAAGAAGGATGTGGCAGTACATACTCCTTTCATTGTTTTCTTTTTTCTATTTTGTTATGTCGAAATGTCTCGAAATCTTTTGAATAAAAAAAGATTTCGAAATATGGAATGCCCGCCGGTGGTTTTCAGGGGGACGCTCCAGAGTCTCCAACGGACCGCGTTGGCATTCACATGTGAACTAATGTATCGTTGAAATTTTGTTTTAAACTATTATGTCTTGTCTTTTAATAGGCGCCAGCTCTTCGATAGCTTGGATGCTTGGCCCCGTATAATTGTTTGTTTTCAGATGTCTTTAATGGTGTTTATTAATTTCATGTACTGATGCTGAGTTAAGCTGCCATCTGGCGACGCTTACGTTCGCAAATTGTACTACTGATATATGGTTTTTTTAATTTAATGACATGTAATTAAATATCTTAGCACAGCTGTAGTTAGTAATAAAAAATTTTTTTTAGTAGATATTGATAGGAGATAACGATTGATGGTCTTTCAGAGCATGAATTCTTATCACGACTTAAATAGGTAGGTAAAACTAATATTCCTTCAGAATATTAGTTTAGTTGTCATGCCAAAGTGACATGACATATCTGATGTCATCTCACTTAGAAATAGTGCCTGTGGCACCACAGACAGTAACTCTCTGTCTGATGAGAGGGGATGTCTATGGTTCCGCAAGTAAAGGCGACTGTGTGCGCCAAACCCTAAGGCGTTAAATCATAGACACGGGTCTATTTGTTTTTTAATGTCGATACCAACCTCCTTGGTACGATGTTTAATGCTTTTGTAATTTTATGCTGGCAACGTATAAAGGGAATTGATTCTTTCTTGTTGACCAGGCACCTTCACTCCTTCAGTGTTTGGGCTGTCAAGCATGTTTGACAGTAGATATGTATGGTTAACCATGGATCGCGTCTTTTATTTTTGGCAGGGTTTTTGAAGAGTCGAAGTTTGCTATGGCAAGTAGCGCAGACGATGCCGATGACGCATGGTACGTCACTAACACAAGTTTTGGCATCAGATGCGGTATTGTCACAGGAAATTATCCTGTAGAGCAGGACGATCCCCCTTAATGTATTGTTCCCTCCTTAGGTAGTCATTAGGGTTTCGTATAGGATAGCATAGGTAGGGACCTTGCTTCCAGAGGGGCGAGGGATGTAATGAAAGAAGGATGTGGCAGTACATACTCCTTTCATTGTTTTCTTTTTTCTATTTTGTTATGTCGAAATGTCTCGAAATCTTTTGAATAAAAAAAGATTTCGAAATATGGAATGCCCGCCGGTGGTTTTCAGGGGGACGCTCCAGAGTCTCCAACGGACCGCGTTGGCATTCACATGTGAACTAATGTATATTTAAACGTTAAAATAAATGAAAGAATATATTAACACTGCAAGACGTATACTTTTATTCTACGTAGCTTAGTTGAAAGTGCGTAAAGTATTACGCTTAGGAATAGGCGCCTCCCAGGCTTACAGTACCTACAGTTGATATAAATTCAATGGACAAAAACCAAACGTATTATATTATAATGCGCTGTGCGGGTATGTTTGGTACTTCATCACGCTAAAACGGCTAGATAGATTTGGATAGATTTGAAATAAATATAGCTTATACTCTAAATACATAGGCCACAGTTGACCACTACGATATTTAACGCGGACAAAGTCACGGGCAGAAGCCAGTGTAAAATGAAAAAAATATCTAGGACAGCAATGAAATGCTCAAAATTTGGTGTGGCATTATTAGACTAGATTATTTTTAAAAAACCAAAACATGCATTTATTTCAAAATCTATATAACCACATGAATCACACATTACACAGAGCTATGTAACACTATAATCAATCAGACACAGATCTCTTAACAAAACCGCAGATTGTAATATTACGTCACGAACCCAACAGCCTTATTGTACGGCCGTTATCGATTTCACGAGTCGATGTGGGATCGCGATGTACGACAATAATCGATGGCGATCCATTAAGATGTCTCACGTCTGAATCGGTAGCTGCTCTTCACAATAGCACGCTTTGTGCAATTTAATGATTTTTTTTGAGTGGTTGTAACCGTTCATTACTACATTCAATTTAGTAACGTAAGCCGATGCCGTAACTTCCTGGTGTCACAAAAAAATCGGTACTGTAATGTAAACTAGTGTGGTTAACTCCTTTTAAATGGGTTAGATGTGATGTGTAATTTTAATAACCGAAGTAAGCGGTTGAAATGTGTCTTTTTAGACAGACCACAAAACGACAAGTTAACTATCAATATCTATGATTTTATTACTACAGGAGACAATAAAAGTAAATCTTTACGTAGTGCACAGTAAAATAGGAGGATAAAGTTGAAGAAGATTCTGCAATAATGATGAGTCACGCATTATGTCTTGGAAATGCCAAGACTCACCAGCGTGCAAGTTACATATATTACAGCCGTTGGTTGTTTACAGGTACTAATAACTCCTTAAAGGATATTACAACAAGACATAAAAAAAAATCGGTAGAGCACATGTCAACGTTCTACTAGCGGACGATATAACCTTAAAAGCAAATGCATTTCGATTCCATCCGTGGTTTAAAACATCTTATTTGAGTCTACGACCAACAGCACTTAACCCCAGTGTCGAGAATTCTATACGGATGGTTCTAATCGATTTCCGTTAGGGTTTCAAGTCCACCCACGTTCACGTTCGTGGCGCGAACAGCGGAGCGAATATTTCCATATGCTCCTACGGGGAATTAAAGCAGAACGTTTGCGGATACTAGATAGTGCATCAGACAAGAAATGCAAATGCATTCAAGCACGTCAAAATCTGTCACACGAACTTAACCGTTCGAATAGTTTGTCTAATTGGCTCTTGGTATATGTATGCAACGTAGCAGTCATAGTCAAGAGTTAACTACACACAAAAACTAAAATAACAAATCACTAACTGTCAACAACCTCTACGAAATAATAAGCTACAAGAATGAGCTGATCAACCGTAAATGCGCTGACTAAATAAAATTAAATACTTCTTTTTAAGATGCAAATTGTCTGGCGGATGCTTATACAAGCGTGGATGTCAAATGAGCGGTTAAAATCCAGTAACCAATTCTCGCAACGGCTCTATATCCACAAATCCCTATACTGGATGCTGAGAGTTCGCAGCGTCCACCATTAGCATAACTAGAGAAGCGCGGGCGCAGGTGAGCGGCTAACGGAACCGCGTATGCGCCTATCGACGACACATCTTCAACCAAGAAACATTACAAACTCAACTTTACTACTATTAATCCAGAAACTACTTTAGATTAGTGCGATAAACGCTCAAGTCGTTCTAGTAATTTATTCGTAAGTTCGGTTCGCGTGGCTGAGACAGCGCGCCGCTGTGTGTCAAACAGATTAAAGCATCACTATAAATTGTTTGTTTATTGCTTTCTGATATATCTTGAAGAACAAAAAGTACCACTGGATTGGTTGGCGGGGACATGAGATGATTTATTTTATGGATATTGCTAAACCGAAGGGTACAAACAAGACATATGGACTTCGTCCGTGTCATGATAACGAATCTAAATCATAAAATATCCCGAGTTTAATATAATTTAAATTCAAATGCGAATGCTTACGAAAAGCTTACACAGATACAATGGTGACACTAAAATGAAAACGCAGTTTCTCGCTGTGACGATATCGCGTGGTGCTCTACAATTCTGACCTAACGTACCTAGTTCTCTTAAAAGACGTCATTTTCCTAAGCGTGGCGATATGAAACACGTGCAATTTCACGCAAACTGAGTATGGAAGTGTTAACAAAAGATAAAGATATCTTCGTAAATATGGAACATAATGTGAGTGCAGTTCTGAAAGTAAAACTCGTGAGCTCGAAAGTGAGCGTCGCGGTTATATATTGTTATGCCATGTAAGATGTAAGTCACCGTAACTGAAGTTTATTATCATACTTAACTGGGATAAAATGTTTAATTCGATATAAACTGCAGTTATAATTACGAGACATATCTAATTTTACTGTAAATTAAAGGACTATAAAGCGATACGAATATTTCCTTCTCAGTAGTAAATTATTGTGTCTAAACCTAAATTTTCTGGACATTGAGCTTAAAACATATTTATTTAGGGTCGCCATATTATGCATATTTTACGGGTAACTCCGTTTTTCCTGCTATGACGTATAAGGACATATCAAAATAAAATCGGTCTTAAATAAAATTCCAGTATTTTTTTACATATTAATACGACCGGCGCAGAGACGTCAATCGCGGGTGTATTGGCCTAGGTTTTTGGTGTCTTAAACAAAGTGCGTTTAAAAGTTGTCTTATAAATATGTTGAACATTAACATTTCGTTATAAAACACAGCTATTTCAATTGTCTGCCGTAAAAAACTAAAACCCGTATTTTTATATTGGTATGGTAACCAACATCAATAAGTGGCCAAGGATAATTCCAACTCTGATTAGCAGAGAGACTAAGCAGCGTGCATAGAAGCATAGGTGGGGACAACCAAGACTCCTGCACACAGTAGGTACTTGCGCATACCCCACACACCGTGCATACCCCGGCTCTCAGTTAATTAACTTAAACTTTTCAAACCTTATTAAAATACAATTCTAAGTTAACCACAGAATTCCTTGGGTGTCGCAAGAATTACACGAATCTTCCCTCGTGCTCTCAGGTACTGTACGACGTCGGCGAAAGGTCACATAGTTCCGTGTTTATTTCGAACATGAAGTGCATCTGCAATAACGTTCACAGGTCTCGTAACGTAATTGTACTGTAATGCTGTGAAGTACCGAGAAAGCATATACTCTCAGGGCCGGATTAAGTTCAATACTTTAGGTCTATAACTAAGATTTTGTGAGTCAATGACACGGACAAAGGTACATTTAAAGGTAACAAGTGACAAATCCGTGCGATTCTTAAGTGCACCAAATTGGATAATTCTTTGTTTGTTGTGTTCGTTATTGTCAGGACAAGGTTTGTATGACATAAAAAAGGCCTGGAAAGTCGGATATATGTAGCGAGGGCAAAGCCGCTGGCAGGCAGCTAGTTTATTAAGTTTATTGGCCACATTCATCCAACGGAAATTGGAAATTAAATACCTTAAACAATTAGATAACTATTCGCCATGAACACGAAAACATTATTAGTACTATGTTATATTATTAGGTTGCTCTACAGTTAGACAGATATATCAAGTGTTTTAGGTAGTCAGCAACGATCAATTAATTATATTACAACCTACAAAACTAAGAAGATAAGACGCACACCCCAATCCAGCCCTGATTGTCACGAAGTGGTGATTCCGAAAACGCGACCGACATTAGTAAATCACGTTACAAAGTGCGAGCGAAATTGCAGATTTGCTATTGAATACGTTTGCGCCTCGCTCGATAGTATATCTTGTGATGTAACGCACGTATTTATGACGAACAAGTATGATTTTCTATTGGGCAAGCATCTTTCACCAGCAATGGTAGATAATTTGGAATCACAGCTCTGGCATGATATCCTAATTTTCCGCTTGTAAATCGCCCCCTATCTATATCAGGCCCCTGGGCGCCTATAAAGCGTTTTTTTCTGTTCCTAATTAACTTCCTACCCTTAAAAAGACTATTATTTAGTGCGAGAAGAGTTGTGACGACATCATAACTGCGATATGGAGTACGCGCACGCATAAGTAAGGGTTTTACCTTTGGCTAATAGTATAAAGCCAACATCATTCATTTTATAAAACAGCTATGTCGGAAAATACATAGTACCTACCTATGGCAAAAGTGATATGAGGCAAATGTGTTATACATATAGTTCTATATTATAGGCATTATAGAATATGAGCACAGTATGACTTACAGACATAAGTTGTTGTGGATTGCGGAACGCTCGTGTCGTTATTAAGCTAGGTCTAAAAAATCCTAACGATGGGTCTTAGTGAAACAAATTTAGACTAAGGAGTATTGCATTATTTATGCTTTCGTTAATATTCATAGTGAAATAAAACGTTTTGCATAAAACATATGTTGAATTCCTCGTATTAACTTAATTGACGTTATTATGCGAATATGAATAAATAATATCGTTTTGATTGAATTCCTAATTGCATGTTATAAAAATAATATTTCCATTAACTAGACACTTCCTCCTTGTTTTTAAGTAATTACTGGTAAGTTTTTTTCCTAATTCTCCGGCGTATCTTCCTGGGTGCTGACTCCGTAACCAGTTTAGTGTATCCACACCTTTCGCAATGTAGCTCTTGACAGGGAATGGGCGTGTAAAGGCTTTATGGTTTGAGACTTAAGTTAGGAGTTCCGCGCGAGGACAATGGGTTTTTTGTGTAGAATTGTCTACATGGGCATCGACAAGCGGAGGTCTACATTCCAACTTTGAATGGACTTGTGCGTGCGTTCTACAAAAACTTATTTGTAGAAACGAAAACATGCGCTGGATACATGATATTTGTCGTGCGAGTACAAAGATGTGTAAGAATTCTTTGTTAATTTGAAGTCCGTTTCTTTTGCGGCCAGCAAAGCAACATCGATAACTCTCTTGAATTAGTTCAAATATGACGACAAATAAATAGGTAAAGCACGCGTTTTATTGTGGTACGTAAAAAAATCTAAGAAATATACAGATCTTAATTCAACTCAAATATCAAAGCGGATTTCCTTGCACCATCGCGTCGGTGCAAACATCGACTTCGCATGGAAGCAGGGGGATAATTTATGGGAGAGCACTCGAGATGGGCACAAAATGGTGTTTAGCAGCTGTCAACAAGCAAAAAGTTGTTTGAGATTTGTTTGTATCTTGTAGTATGTTTACTTTGTTTTTTTATTAATGCATATACAATACAGCGATACTGTTTGATTCAATATTGTAGCTGTAAGCCAATCTGTTTTAAAAGAACGATAGAGGATGCCCGTGACTTCACACGCTTCTTGATACTTTAAGTTGTACTCGTATGTATAGGTTTGTTATTAGTTTTAGATGTCCTTAGTGCTAGACATCATATCTACAACAACGAAGTTCTACTACTCACATGCATCAGAAAAATCCTTAAATTATTTCAATATTTTGCAATTGCGAATTGCGATACATTTCAAAATATCAAAGGAATGTAAGGATATTTTTGTCCTAACTAACTTTATAAAAGTTGTACATGATTTAAATTTTTGTTTTGTTTTGCTCCAACACTAAGCATTAAATTGTAGTATCTATTATATCAAAACAGTTGTGCTCGTGCATATATTTCTCAATGTATTCTCCTCGTAATGCCTTGACGAGCCATAAATCCTGATCAGATATTCTTACGACAGGGATCCTAACGCACAAAGCAATACAAGTCCATCAAATAAAACGGCTGTGATAAGAATCTATAGCCTGTAGTGATGTATGTTGAACATTAGTACGTAAACGGGAGGACTAATGGTCGATAAACACCAGCTTCCTATGTTAGTTAGGTACGTAAGGATTTACTAGATGAGTAAATCGGTAAATGTAGATTTTATAGTATGTTTGTGAATGTTTACTCCGTATAATTGGTTAAAAGCACCTCCAAGTATAAATAGAGCCACGTGAATTATAGAACAATGCCTTGCGTTTCTTTTTCGCAAAAAAATAAATATTAATATAGGTGTAGTTTTGGTAAGGCTGGTAATACAAATACGGATAAAAACAAAAACATCAATAACAATTGCTATGTTTAACACGTAATAAAAGCAAACAGTTACATCCATCGCCATACTTTCAACGTTCATTGGTTTTTGTTTGAATGCTAAACACCTTCGTTCCGTTAGTCCATGAGATCATGGCCATAAACGGAGTGTAAGTAGATATAATAACCAACAAAATGCGAAGTAATACCAGTATGTGTCTAAGAACAAGATTATTACACTAATTCAAGTGGTAATTACACCTATTAAAGCCAGTCTAAAACACGAAATAGCTAAATTTGCGCTCTGAAAAGCGTAGCTAAATAATCGTGATATCCAATTCAATTACAGCTGAACAATCGCCAATTACATTATCAAAATCGTATTTACCCCGTTCTCATGCTGTATTAGGTAAATAAATACAATAAGGTTAAGTAAATGTATTGTAGAGCGGCGTAATCTCAAGATCTTCTCGGAAACTGTGTCGCTAGAGGCGGCGTGTCTTTTAGTAAATCACACGGTTCACGTATCGGGTATAGGGTTGCGGTTGGTGGTCCTATAACTTAATGGAAAAACGTTGTACAAGATTTTGTATAAGTTGTTGCTCAGACTTGGCTAATGCAGTTAATAAGCAAAAACTGTAGCTAGCTGTCATGAACTTTCACAATGTTCTAGTAAATAACTTTGTCTTAAGGTATTTTTTCAAAGAATCAGCATCAAGCGAGAAGAATCAGGTAAATTGAACTAAAGAACAATGACAAAATAATAAATTTCGCAAGCTATTTTCGCTCTGTCTTCAGGCATGTAGAATTTATCAAACACTTTTATTAATTGTTATTGCTTCTTTTTGCTTAACAGTAAAAAAATTACAACCCTAATACTATTCGAACATAGTTGTTCCCTCCCGTATTTGCCGGGAGCCAGTCACTTGTTTCGCTTGAAACATAAATAGTAACGTTTCTAGCCATGTCCTTCTCGGCGGCCGGCGGTGGCTTCTTAATGGTAATACTTTTCATTGATTTTATTCGTACTATAATGACCATTAACCTATAAAGCAGACGGGGAAAGGCAAACAACAAGAAAGGTAAAGAAACTGCAAATGTATTGTTAATTTTACTTCTTGCTCAAGAAGCACTTTTTTATGTTACGGTATACGAGCTCAGGCTACCTGATGGTAAGTGAATCCGAGACCCATGGACATTTGAATTCTCAAGACTATAATCCTAAGACCTCAAATGCGTTCAAAACCCTGAGGACTAAGATGGAATGCCTCTATGCTAGTAACTTCATCGGTTGTCTTATCCCCACACCGGAACACAACAATGCGAACACTGTTGCTTGGCGGGTGGTTAATGGATAAGATGGTGGTAGCGATCTGGACGGACCCTGCACAGGGTCCTATCACCACTAAACACACATTGATTAAGGCGACGGGGCGGGCAATTGACCTTGCTCATTCGGGCAGACGAGTAAAATTTTAATTCGCGCGCCATCTAACGAGTAAGCTCTGCGATCGACCACATATTGCTATTTGTCCAAGAGTCAGGCATGGATTTACTGTTAGATGGCGCTTGATTAGGCCGAGCAATATAATAAATTTGCGTTTTTCTATATACTATCTCAAATTCAGGAACGAATGTCAAAAATAGCTTTTTATCAAATAAGTAAATACCTACATAAATAGTATTTTTTAACACGTAAAGATTGTTTCTTGAATGGCATAAATATTAGATCAAAGAAAAATTTGGTCTACTAGGATTGTGCGAGTGCTATCTTTTAGACAGTTTATATCTCGAACCAAAAATTTAGTTATGTACATACTTTCATTCCCTCTTTTCATGGTTTCGTGCCAGCTCTTTTAAAACGACCTCTACGTGATTACTATCTACTACAGTAGAATTATGTTGAGTTTACCACTGACAGATGGATTGCCTTCATATTAATCTCATACAAATAAAATACTTATTACTAAATCGGTAGACGTGGGTATTGAAAATTGAAAATTATGTTAAGGCAAACTCTCTGTCAGTGGTAAACTTACAGGGCCTCCATTCTACTGCGTTATAACGATATCGCGTTTGACGTGTTTTAGAATCGTTTATGTCACAGTCGCCATTATTGTAAATGACAAAAAAGTTATCACAACGTTGACAATACGGAAACAGGTCAAAAACGATATCGTTATTACCGTGTAGAATCGCAGCCCTGTAATCGTACTACTAGTCTGTTACGATACAGACGCAATGAGTGAGCTAGAAAAAACAAGATGTGCTAGCCATACCCGACAGGGCTGAGATTCTACACGGTAATGTCGTCATTACCGTGTATCTAATTTTACTTGGTTCCGTATTGTGAACGTTTTGATGACTCTTATAATTATCATTGACAATAATGGAGACTGTGGCATAAACCTCAAACGCGATTTCGTTATAACGCAGTAGAATAGAGGCCCAGGAGTAGGGGAATAAACTTTTTCAATAATACTAGGTACTTTAAAAGTATTCAAATATTTTATTTTCGACGTGGTCTACGGCAAGGCGGCGATTCGTCGAGAATTTCGTGGTCCGGTTTTCTCTTTTTTTGGGCTTGTTTTTTCTTTCCTTTAAGCTTCATAGCTTTCATTTTCTTATTTTTTCTTTCTTTTTCTGTTCCTTCATGGCCCGTATTATATAGTCTGGATCCCTTATTGCCATTTTTCGGGTAAACCTTGGGTCGATAATTTCTCGCAGTAAACAATCTTTTTTTTACATGTTTTTTATACATGTTTTTTATACAAAGTTTTTGGACATGGGAACTAGGCCAACAGCAGCTGATAAATCAGTACGCTGAGTGAATCCACATCCAATGGCCACTGTGCCTGCTACTGCACTAGTATTGAGATCCATTACATCAGTAGGGATATCATTGTTCATTTGAAATGTCATATTGCACATTTTGCACTGCATATAGTGAGATGAGCCCACTCCGAGTTTGCGATATAATTTCAACTGCTTGTAACCCGCAATTCAACGGGCCATGGGACGATATTTCTTGCAATTGAGTAAAAAACTGCAATACATTAACTATTCTTCTCCCATACTTTGTTTCATTGCTTTTGTCACTGAAATAGCAGATTAAAAAACATAAGTATACAATCATGTTCATAATTGATTCAAAATTAATTATTACGGCATATAATTAAAGAGCAGATTAAATTGTATTATGTTAATTTGGAGAGGTGGCCCATGTAGTAGACCAGTCAGTATGGGCAAGTCTGAAACTGTAAGATATACAAAGATCTGTTCTTAGGATCCATATCATCGATTTTAGTGACAAGAAAAACTGCATGCCTAGATTTAACAAACACTAGTAGGTACTCAGTTTGGGAAACAAACCCGGAAGTTTTAAAAAGTAAAATTTGCATTATTTCTAATTAGATATCAATTGTGTAGGACTTAAGCAAAGATAAAAAAGATAACAGATAAAAGTTGTTTATTCAGTAAGTAGGCCGCACGGGCACTTTTAAACGTCAAAATTCTACCAGCGGTTCCCAAGAGGAGACCAATGCTGAGAAGAAGCGCCACAAGACTCAACAGTCAGTATTTTTTTTTAATATTGCTTATGACAATGATAGAACTTAACCTAGCATTATATCAACCAATTAATAAAATTTCAAAATATATACATCATGCATAGTCAACCAGGAAAACGTGTCGAAACTTCTAATAAACACAGGAGCAAATAAATAAAATAATAATAATATTTATACCTACCCATGGCGGTGCAAAACTAAATGAAAAAAAATATTAAATAAAGTTTTGATACATTCTCCTACAGAAACACAGAAACCATGTCCCCAAGACTAGATTGTTAGTAAGCTACGTTATGTATCTAAGTATCAATCTAGTTATGTTACGTTATGTATCTTAGGCCAAGCATTTTTGTCTGTTAGATAATCCTCGACCCTATAGTTTAATTCAATTTAGTAGGTGTTTGAAATGACAACCAACACAAATTCGACACTTAAAGATACAAAACGCAATAGTAAAATCTAACCTAAGCGAGTTCAATTTTGTATAAAAAAAATGGCTGAACTTTCAAACACCTACTAAATTAATAAATATCACAGGAAAATGTCACACAAATTGACCTAGTCCCAAACTAAGCTCTAGGCTTGTACTATGGGTACTAGACAACAATAAAGAGAAATATATACCCCCCATGTTGTTGCCGGGTTAGAATAGTGCCACTCCATGTCTTCCTGTGGATGTTGTGAGAGGCGACTAAGGGAATAAAGGCTTGTAGTACTGTTAGGTGATGGGCTTGCGACCTGTCACTAATACACTGGTAAACATCTTAGCCTGACTATGCAAAATGTGGTTAGGTACAGAATTATTAACAAGTTTAGAGTTGTTGGTATTCTGTTGCTCTGCCTACCCCACTCTGGGAATAAAGGCGTGACGTTATGTATATATGTAGGTATGTATGTAAATATATACTTAAATACATAGAAAACATCCAAGACTCGTGCTCATCATACAAATGTTTCATAGTAACATTTACTGCTTAACACCTACACAATCAATATCAAAATAGAAATAATGTATGTTTTATTTTCCAAAACTTTTGCTTATGATTCCCAACCAGAGATTTAGTTCTTTTAAATATATGAATGCAGTTTTTCTTGTCAATAAAATCATGTCTTATAGTTTCATACTTGCCCAAACTGACCGATCTACATTGGCCATCCTGTATAACATGTATATTCACAATATATATTTTTCTTACTGTTCAGAACCATTGGATATATTATCACCATACACTACATCAAAATCATTATCAAAATGACCATGACCAGATGTCGACCTGCAACAATAAAGAGAACTAAATAAATATAATAAATAAATAAATATCAGGAGACAATTTCACACAAATTGACCTAGTCCAAAACTAAGCTCTAGGCTTGTACTATGGGTACTAGACAATGGTAACATACTTAGATAGAGAAATACCTACATAGAAAACAACCAAGACTCAGGAACAAATACTCATGCTCATCACACAAATATTTGCCCTTACCAGGATTTGAACCCAGGACAGCTGGCTTTGGAACTAGTTTAGTAGTTTGTAATAGATCATAGATCAAACAAAACATACAGAAGTTTACAAATCTACCTTTGTATAATGCCAAGTATAAAGAACCATTCATACACTCTAACCTTTCTTTATTATGTTAGACGTACTTAAGAGAAAAAAGTATTAATTTAAAGATGTCTAAAGTATAAGTAAAAACTGGATTATGATTTTCAATATGAATGGTAGAAGGCCTAAAACAAAAATTAAAACTTATATTTATAGTAACTGCCAATCCAAGTATAATAAAAGAGCCAAAAACTCTCATAGTTGGTAAATCAATTATGCTATTCCCAGTTGATACACTGCTGCCCATGTGAAACCCGCAACCATGAGGTCTTTATGTAGGCACGTAAGTAATGTACTTTACTTTTGAAATACATATTATGGACACTTTGTAAGTACTTACTGTACAGCGGAATCTCGCTGCTGTTTAGCTTGTTGCCCACATCGACCGCGACGTTTCCGAAGCAACTTGATTGAGGCAGAAGGTTTTCTGCCCCGCTTATTCCCCATTTTCACACGTATAAAACACGAAGTTCAATCAAAAGAAATAATTAACATAATTGAAACAAAACAACGCAAAGGACAAAATATAAAAAACTACAGTAGCTACTTGTTCGCACGGAATAGTAGAACTAGAACGCAACTGACTGACTCACAACTGAAAGTAGTGACAACTGACCGTAGGAGCAAAACAAAGTTTGAAACATTCAAACTGTCAACCAAGGAAACAAATAAATCCAACGATCTGGCAACGCCGCGGCCGGCCGCCACACGCCAACCCAAACCGAGCTCGCAACGTCGCTTTCATCGCTTTGAAGTTTTGAGTACCTAGGTACCTATATACGTAGTTATAACTTTTACGAAATTTTACTGATCCAACGTGAATGCAAGTTCAAATCCATTATATAACACTAAAAACAATTTTTATTCAAAATATTTTAGCTTTTGTTTAAAATAGTTTTGTTTATTTTTGAGTATTTTAAACTCTTTTTTTTAGTTTGTATATATTTTTTTTGGCCACATTCAACAAAATGCTTCAAAACGCCTAGTCATAGTTTAAGAGCAAACATTTAGTTGATTGTTTCATTAGGAGCATATATGTTTTGAGTATATAACATGGAAATTCTTATTAAAACTAATAATATTTCAGCTCACGCCACACATTAAGCCTTTAAAAAGAAGTGTGGAAAGTTTGGCAACAGACTAAATCGCCCAGCCGGAATAAAACCAATAAAAACTTTTTAAAAACGGTTTATTCAAAGTTGTATATAGAGCTTACTATGAGTAAGATAACTATATAAATGAGCTAGAGCCAAACTTGAGGATATGTGTCTTCAGATTGTTATCATTTAAACCTACCACTTCCTATAGTTTTACCAAGAAATTTATCCGAAAACACCTCGATTTCATAATTTTGCCGTACCCTTCGCCTTAAACTAAAAATAATGGTTGTATAAATCACCAAAGCTTTATTGGAATTTTATACACTCTTGAACAACATTGCGCTCATATCAATGCTATTACTCTTCCGACGTAAACGACAACGTGTATGTGTTCTAGATAATGCCTAACGCATTGCAACCAATAAATGCGTAACAAGGAACAAATGCCCAAGGCTTATCACCATTATTTACCGCTAGCCCACTAAACCTGACAACTAAATCAATCTTCCTATAATGCAATATTATATTTATGATCTAGGCATGTCATAAAATGTGATTTAGTCAATTTGTTTAAGAATAGAGTGAGATCTACTTTAATAATCTACCATCAAAGAGAACTATCACCTAAACAAAAGCCACACACACATTTATTGGATTCAAATTGTACGTTTACCTACTGCAGTAGGGTTTAATATTACTGTGTTAAATTAAATAAATTTATACTATTCTATCACAACTTCACAACTATTGAATAAAACATTTATAAGTTTCAATAAACCCTTAAGTATTTAAACTTTTATTTATATCGGGTTTACTTACTGTATGAAACCTACCGTGTGTTTCGTCTGAAAAAGATAGCGTTAAGTATATTTTTTATGATTAGCGCCATAGTTTGTATGTATGCGAACTCTTTGTTCCATACATACAAACTTACATAGTAATATTAATTAGTAGCCTGGGCAAGAATATATACGAGCTGTCACATTACACAGCAAACTGACACCATCTTGTCCAAAATCCTAACGACCATCATTAGTTCGCCGCCTAATTTCCATCTATTCACCCATGCAACCATAACGAAATCCAACCGCGCCATCTTTCACCGAATATAACCATATATCACCAAAACGTCGTGCTCTATGGTCGTATTAACGCAACATAGAAAGTGAGGCCTACTTCTTGACCATTCAGCGCTACACGAAAGTGTATCGGATCTAGTATCTAGTGTTTGGCTGGACAGCAAGTTGTTATTTTAGACATACTAGTAGTATAGCTTTATTTATGTAATCTTTCTTGCACAAAAACAAGTCAATGCAGTTTTAATGTCTTGTGGCATTGTCTACCAGTCGACTAAATAATCAATCAGAAATTTACACACCGTGAAATCGCGACTACAAACTTCATTTATACTGTATTTTTGGTGCATTTGTGGGAAAAAAGGTATCATTTTTATTTATGCTTATATATCTGTATGAAAAAATCCTTGTCTGATGCAGATTTTAACATATTTATTATATTAAAAACGGGAACAGTGTTCTACTAACTATCGCTATTAATCGTACTCTCGGACTCGCAAATGACAGTACTTTAATTAGTCACTCTTGTTTCACAGAAAAACAAAGATTGCTGATAACTATTAAGCAACAGATACAGTTTTAAAATAATAACCAGATTTGACTAAATCCGAAACACTAGGCCAAGTACACTAAAATCAAGCCTACGGAACTGTTATAAATATCCTATACGCTCTCAAAGCCTTGCTCTGTATTACAACTACTTATCCCTAGTGAATGTAAACTAGCCCTAGTAATAGCTGTTTAGGCACACGAACAGCCTGGTTCAGTCGATATCAAAATGGAGTACGCACGCTCGCCTAAACAGATTAGCATTAATCTTCTCTGCATTGTTTCCTCATTGCATTTGCTGCTTTAGAGGAGTTATTGAATGGATTTTAGTGTATTGATGAATGAAATAGATAAACAAGTGAATTTAATGGTTGGTGAATTCAACGTTGTACGAAAAGGATGGAAGAGTAATAAACGCATTCCAAATGTCAAATCAGAAACATTTTACGTAATATATTTATCATTAGTATTTTATTTTGGACAGGCAGTTGAACTGATATGTCCAAATCACTGTTCACTTCGTATGATTGTCAAACTTATTTTTAAACTGGTTAACACTTATAGAGTTCACAACATCAGAGGGTAATTTGTTCCACATTTTTACGATCCTGTGTGCTATAAAGTTTTTGTCGATATTTGTATTGTTTTTTTGCGAATTTAATCTTGTGTCCTCTTGTGCGTGTGTTGGTGATACGAGTAAACAAGTCACTCAATTCAGGACAGTCATAGAAGCCGTTTAGAATTTTGAAGGTTTCAATCATGCCTCCACGCTCACGTCTCTTTTGGAGGGATGTCAAGTTCAGTTTCTTTAATCTTTCCTCATTTCATCTAACCATGTCACCTCATTACTTAAAGTAAAATCTATCAAAGAGTATTTTAATATCGTCGGGTTATTAGTTGTAATTGGCAATACTAGTAGTACATAAAGTGGACGATCTATATTAATAAATGCAATTAAACGATAGAAAACGCCTAAATCACCTTCTTCTTCAGAGCACTGGGCCCGATTCACAGTGGCTCCCCCGGATTGATTAATATCATCATCATGATTAATATCACTATATTGATGAAGATTATGGAAATTACAAAAGTAAAGATGTCAGCAACAAAAAACGTAACTGACTGAGATGTTCACTTCCGCACAAATGTTAGATGTAACTTATAAAAATTCGTCGGATTGAACATTTACTAGCCAGATAAAAAAAATGCATTTCCCATAACGAATTTTGCAATAACAATTTTAAGCCATTTAAAATTCATTCAGAACAATTGCTAGTTAGTTAACTATAGACATTATTTATGAATTAGAGATTTTATTAAATTACCATAAGTTCATTTACAATAAAAAGTTAGACATGCGATGTAATTGCTAACTCCAAAGCATTATACATAATTTTATTTTTACATAGTAAGTAATTTGATGCAGATTCGAACTCCCATGTCAAGAAGCAATCTACAGAAAGTTAATTAACCAGTTGCATCTGCAAGCTCAAATCACAAGAAATCCTAGTTTGGGACACTATTACTAAAGAGCAATCATCACGCAACGACAGCTGCGATGTAGACTCAAAGTTACCGAAATCAGTAGTCACTTATTTCTCAACAAAGAGGGCTAATTCTCTTTTTAAAAGATTTCTTAACAATATCTGTGAATCAAAGCGCCCACAATGCTTCATCCAACGGTAAATGCGATTCGTTAATGGATAAGGAAAGTAAGAGTATTTAGTTTGACAGCGCCGCCATCTTGTATTTAGTGTCAGAGGTTACGCGCAGGTTTCTCTACAAACAAACACTGGGTGATTCTGCACACGATGTATCGGGTACTTACTTACGGGTGTATCCGCATACCAGTTAGTCGACAAGCATTTTCTATTTGATATTTTATCAGTAATGACTAATGACTCGACAAAGAATAGTAGCTTATAGTTTCGTAGGCACGTCTATGAACGTTACTTTGAATTCTTAACTGACTTAGATTAATTCGATCGCATGATATCAATTGTTCAAATAGATAACACAACTGTCTCTTGACGGAAATCAGATTATAGCAAAAAAATATATATCTAGCCACCACCGTTTACAAAAAGTCTTCGGTCCAGAATTCAACTAAAGAATTCACGCCCCAGATAAGCCATGTCATCCTACACCAGTAAACCAAGAGGAAATGCACATGAGTTCACGGGCGTTGACCCGGCAAGGCAGCCACCGTGACGCGGACCAATTCCTCTCTTGTCCATACCGATGACGGTAGTATGGATGGGCCTTGATAATCCAAAAGAATGTCAACTGATCATCAGATTGATAATCAACGGTTACAAAAAGCCTGGTTCAATGTATTACAAAACTACGTACTTAATGCCGTATTGTTGTATTGTCTAACTTAATTGAATTAAAAGTACCAAGAATGTTTGCAACTACATTTATTTGGTGATTGTTAGTTCAAATTATTACATTTCCCAAGAATTCTTCTAGCCGTCCCGCGCCCATTACTTCACAAAACATCAGTTTGTATGTCGAGTGTCGAATTTCTGTTAACATAAAACGGGTCCCAGTCGTGAGAATCAAATATCACTAAGACAAACAATATACGTCGAAATTTCGTGTTAAGTAAATGAGAATAAAACACTGACCAAACGATGCATTACTTCGTCAATAGCTGAAATGATTTTACGACCTGTAATATTAAAAACTCTTCGTAGCGATGCATGGAAATAGAGAACATTCTGCAGTAAAAAAAACAATACCTAAATTTACTTACTCCAAACAGGTGTTATTAAGAAATTCTTAGTTCTAGTGGAATAAATCACTAACTCTCCTAATAGATGCATCACAAGCGCACGATATTATCAGAGTAAAGCAAGCGTGGCATGCATGTCAACATGGAGGCACGTGCGACGCATGCGCGATTGACAAGATTATGCAGCATTAGACGAATATGCAGCGCAAAGCTGTTTACTGCAATGTCTAGGTCGGTTTGTAGCAGGATCGACACCAGCTAGAGAGAAATAATGTTACACATGCAGTTTCATTACCTTTATTGTTTGCGTTCAACCATTATGAGATATGAGATATATTTGGTGGATTCTAATTAGAATTGAAACTTGGAGAAACAAGGAAAGCAAACCTGTAATTTTCTTCAATTTAGCGGGGATGCGTAATTTTACCTGTAAACAAAAGAAAAATTAATATACTATCGTAACTCCACTTAATTCTTCAAATTTAATACTCCCAACAGTCACGATCTAAGCCAATCACGGCTAATTCCTATCAAACTTGCCTCGCTAAACGTTGTACAGTTATATTTATCTGAAGGGTAAAATGCAGCCCGTATTTACGCTGCCGCGGAAGGTACATACATCACACCACGACCACGTCGGCTCTTTTGTTAGAGATAAAGCCACGCTATTACCTGCATTTTGCGGCGCCCGCGCCGCCGTACGGCTAGGGGCATAGCTTATCGGGCTCGGGCTTGCCATAGTGTTGCTTAAGCAGTACGAACGTAGAGGATACTGACATCGACAGTAACTCGAATATAGATAACGTTGTACCTGTATCTACTGCTCGTGAAATATACACTTCGTAAAGAAAGGTATAGTGTATAGAGATAAGGGCCAGATCATAATTGAATATGTTGATGTATTGAAATACAATTCTTTAAAATACCTACTAACGTGGGCATACATTTTAATATAGACAGAGTGGATTGTTTTACTAAAAGTAAGCATATATTTTAAGTATTTTCAAAGCAATCTTAAAACTGATGTCCGTATTTTTGACCAAACCATCTTTTGGCAAACTATATCATTTTACAAACTTTCCTTTCGCTAATACGTATGTGCTTAAACCATTGCATATTACCTTTGACCACAAAAGAAGCAGCGGGAAGTACCTCTTTGCCAAATGTAAGTTTGTAAAATTATACAGTTTGTCAAATGACGATTTGGTAAAACTCAAGGAACCCCTAAAGCTGTAGTTTCATATCGGTTACGATAAAAAAACCAAGACCCTTACCCCGACCACAATATAAAGGCGCCAGACTGGCAACATGGTCCAATAACCTCCCTGCATCAAGCAGCCAGGCGGAAGTGATAAAGTTGCCAGCCGTGAGGCGATCAGATTGTTGGCGTCACTACGATATATTGGCAGAGAATAGGCCACAAGTGGCACTTGTAAATAATCGAGGTGGTAAGCTAATTTATCATAGTAAGGCGCTTTTGACTAAACTTGGTGTCTGGAGGGTTTCCGCAGAACAAAAAAATATCAACACAATAAATATGAACAACAATATATATCAATATATATATGAATATGAACTCAATATGAACATCGGACACTCTACTACTCTCAATCACTAGTAATAATGTATTAAAAAAAGAGTACAAATACTTCTATAAGGATAACGCAACTTTAAGTTAAAAATAGTTTAAAATCTAGTAGAAACAGCTAACCAAGCTTAAATTTAAAGAAATTCCCAATTACGAGTAACTTCACAGTAAGACGATTTAAAAATACATCAAGACAGTTTTGTGCTTTAAGTTAATATATTTTTTCGTCAAGCAAGGTAAACGAAAATGCAATGTTGCGTTAAATTTTATTACGCTTACTGAACAATAAAGTTTAGTGAAATAAAATTCGTATTATAGAAGTGTTTAACATAAATTTTACGAGAATACAGCATTTTCTTGAAATTTATAAGAAGAAATCGGTATTACAATTGAAATGTCTTGAATCATTCTATCATCTTGTAATGTTCTTACATCGAAACACTTGTAAAATGTACGTTAGCTTATGACTTTGTGTCTGTTAGGCATAAATTTTCAAGAAAAGGAAATAACAGAGGAAGCTAAAGTAAATTATATGCTATTTTCAAAAGATTACAACACGACCCATCAACTCTTAGACGGTAGAAGCGACATTGTTTACGCAACATGCTCATAAACAGGTAATTTACTCACTTAAGACGTCGGCTAATAACGTACAAAGATCAAAACATACAGTTTCTGTTATTGCAACGGGTAAGGAAGGATCCCAATTTTATAACTTATTTCAGTAAATTGATTTATACTATAAGGATATCGACTGATAAAGTTCAGCTATGCTATTTATCAAAACCACTGTTATGAAATTTTGTAGCACCTTTATAAATAACACCGGCAACATTAAAACAAACTTTAACCGCTGTTCCCATTACACTTGCAAATTAAGTACTTTTGCAGTTGCGAAAAACTTTAAAGGTTTCAACTTTCGAGCTACTTTGTTACGCAAGATTTATTTACATTTACTTTGTGACACTGCGTCATTTACTTATTCTTGGTCAGAAGTCAACAATCTACAATATTTATTGCCGCTGTGACAGTTTCACGTTTCACTTTCTCAACGCAAAATAAAACTTTCACCTTTATTCTGATGATTCCGTTTTTATCGTTTACAATCGAGCTATTAATTGTTTAAAAGGTCTGATACCATCGAAGCGGTGATTTATTTTGTCACGCCCAATACTAAAATGTTTTGTTTAGTAAACGTGATTTGAATACAGAAATTCGAATCTACGACAAAGACAATGTTGTTGCACTTAGTCCTAGAGGTGGTTGCATGAAATTTCTTCTCGTAGGATTATTTTTTTAATCAAGAAAAATACTAGTTATTCGTATTCCAGAACTCTAGATTTATAATCCATAATCATATTCTCCGTTCCTTTATTCATTAGTATCCAATGAATATTCAGTTCAGAACATTTTCGCACGTTCGCTATACGCAGTGATATATCTAAGCTGCGATTTAAATACCATTTACCTGTTGCGTTCCGTTACACGCGTGGGAGATCTAAACAAAGGCATTGCTTCTATTCAAACATGCTCGTATGAATGAATCCGTTTATTAGCATAGTATTAGGTTTAGAAGCTTTTACTATTGACACACTTCAAAGGACTTTAATTCCGGGTTGTAAATATGTTTGATAGGGTACGTAAATTTCCTTGGAAACGTCTTTACGCTGTTGCGATTAAATCATAGTACGATATTGTGGGTCCTATAATATTGATACATGACGATCGTGTCATCGCTAGAGAAACTCCTATTATGGCCCTAAAATACGAGAAAGTCCATTCAAACGAAAGCTTTCATGCATTGTAAAGCATATAATCGACAACAAAATCGAAAGTCACACATCAGCAATTCTGAGCGGGTTTTCACATCTCCATATGGCTTGTAAAATCTGAATGGTTCAAATAATGCAGTGTAAATCGGGACGAAGCACGAAAAGCATTGTTCCGGTGGTAGATTGATGGCATTAATACACTAGGCAACCAAACAAGCAAAGGTATGGCTAGCCTTATAACAATAGGAATAAGAGTCATAATAGGTGAGTTTGCTTTAGTTGTGAACTGTACATCGCGTGCTGACAATGTGAGGAGTCGTGGGAGAAATACTATATGGAACATGAGAAACACGGTTTTGAAGACCGTCATTAGACAACAGATTTTAAGAGCCAAGAGTTTTTGAAGGGCTGTGATGAATTCTCTCAGCACTCAATTAGACAAATGTCAGCATATTTAAACATATTCATGACTTACTAATGGTTAATTTGTTCCTTAGTAACGATTTTTTAAACAGAGGTTGAAAAAGGAACGAGTTATTTGTCTCTAAAATGACTCGGTGTACGGTGGTTTAAATTTAGACGGTTTATTTAATAAAAACGAATAATGTGGAAATTGATAGTGTAAGAAATCACACACCTTGAGATAATTATTAGCTCGGCATCAGCTCTCGCTTCCATTAAAGCCCCACGAAATAATACTAGAACAAAAGATCACGGAAATCTAAAATCAAAAAGACGACACGGGAGCCACTAATGACTATAACCGCCAGATCGCAAACAAAATGGGACGAGATAAAAATGAGGCAAAAAGTGTGGTCGTGGAACTGGTTACGGGCGTATGGCATTACAGAGATACAATCCGCATCCGGAGTCCGTTGTGACACGTATCAGGTATCCTGGTTACAGCTGAAGGGGACAGTAACGAGGATCTATTACATTCTGGATACTCCTTAATTTGTAGATGTGCACCATGCAGAATATCTGTAAATAATGGAGGATCTCCTTACAACAGTCGTGACTTTATAAACCTTGATGGAGTAATCTAAAAGATATGCATAAAGATAAGCAATTTAAGGAGTTCTAAACAGTCCTAAAGGCCCGAGGCAAAACGACCATCTGACGCGATGAAGACGTTAGATAACAAGCTGGCCCGAAACTAAATCGTTCAAAATTCCCACGCCTTCGACCACTAGAAAAACTCCTTTTTGGGGTGCCGTCTTTAGAACAAATGAAGTGTATCGTGCGTTCATCCGTCACAATCGTGCGTGCGGGCATATTGAGTTCCAAGGGAGATAAATGCTAGTTCCAAATCAAGGTATTTTTAAAGTCGTGATGTATAACTACGGAACTCTTGGGTGCGTCTAACGAACCACCAGTTTTTTAGATCAAAAAAATCCACGCAGATGAGGTCCATCGCCGGGAGCCATCCCGCCGCGTCCGCGCAGTAATGATAGGGATCTAAGCAATTACTTTGGTATTAAATAATGCGCCCACAACGCAGGCGTGGTCCGCTGTGAAAGCCAAAGCATTTGAAATGATGTCATCTTCTTTCATTAGAGAAACACGGTCAAACAGGTGTTTTGCATGACACGTTAGACGAGTGATACTTTTGACAGAACAACTGCTAATTCATATCCTGACAATATAACCTGCTATTATTTACGTGCATCAAAGTGATTTTCCGATTTCGATAATAACAAAACCATGTAGGTTTGTATGTAATTTTTCAGTAGGTTCTATTTCTTTCTTTAGGAGTAATAATAATATAAGCATCTACTTGTGATACAGGTCTATTTTAACGTGTGAATGTTTGGATGAAATATTGTGTAGGTATTATGCGTATTCACAATAAACGGCAACAGAGAACTTTATTTAAAAAATCGTAAACGCGAACCCAATCAATTTAATTAGAGATGCTGTTCAAGTTTTACTCGTTTTACGAGTTCTAAATGATGTCGGAAACAGCAACTCTATGTTTAGATGATATGATATAACTGTTATAGTCAAATTTAAATATCTTAAGATCTTAAGATTCATAGGCTATAATTAAAATTCAGATTGTAAATTCGATTAGTGTCAAATTCAATGGGCGCGTGAAACTATTTCACAATTTTCACCATTCATCTTGATCTCACCTAATAAATCAGATTTTCTTTAATTTCCTAAAGTTACCGTCCATATCTTCACCGTGTTATATTTTGGTACCTGAATGACTAAAACGTTATTAAGTTGTTAAACAAATTAAAAACAGTTAACCCAATAAAATTCAGTTTGAATATTTATAAGGAGCATGATTGCAGTTACGGTTACGTCAAACATTTACAACGTCATAACATTTACAGCTACATACTTGATATGCATCACGAGCTTGATTTAATAGCTGTAAGGATGCAATTAATGCTGGGAAAAAATGCAAGCGGAAGATGCATCACAACTATTTGTAAGGAGACAAATCATTCCTTTGCTAGGAGCCCTTTACCAACGATAAGAAAAGTAGCAAAGGATTGATGTAAGTATGAGACTACGAGTGATAAAGATTGTGTAAATAATATTAATAGGTGAAGGATTGATAAACGGAAGTGAAGTGAAAATAAGTGAAAACAAAATTATGTTATTTGCTTTAGATAGGTACTCACAAAAACAAGTTGGGTAATATATACCTATAAACTTATAACGAGGTCGTTTATGATACAGAAGAAACGAAGTAAGAAGAAGCAAACCGATACGACATTTGAACTCTATTAAAATGTATCTTGAATCCAATGACACGAAATTTCTAAGAATTTGCTATTATTCTGAATCTAACGGAGATCCAAAATTAAAGAGCACTCAACTGAAAAACTATTCAATTTAGAAGCAATGATCTGCTTCGACGCTTACTGTAATTAGTTAGTGTTAATCGGTTTATTTCGAAACCTTTATGAGCCGCTACGTTTTATAATTGAATGCTGTTTCAAGATTGAAGCTACTTCAATACCACGTGAATTCCCAAATTCTTGTAGAGTTCGTTGTATAGTACATGTACTACCTATGTAAACATTATATTGTATTTAAACTAACTGTTGTTGTTGTTTTATACTAACTTAGGCTCACCAAAAATCCGATTATGGAACATTGGCCCTAGATAAGATGCTTTGCAAGAGTTTATCATTTTCGATAATGTATAGGATTGATGTAAGCTGCCGGACGATTGCGTCAAACGGTTATGCCAATTCTTATTAAAAACCATATAGCTTGACATGTTAGTTATGGGATTGTTTTCAACTTGGATGCCATTACTGTTTTTTTTTTTACGTTAAGGAGAAGGCACACGAGCACTCAGGCCACCTGATGGTAAGTGGAATCTGAGACCCATAGACATTTGAATTCTCAAGACTATAATTGTCAGACCTCAAATGCGTTGCCAACCCTGAGGACTAAGATGGAATGCCTCTATGCTAGTAATTTCACCGGTTGTCTTATCCCCGCACCGGAACACAACAATGCGAACACTGTTGTTTAGCGGGTGGTTAATGGATAAGATGGTGGTAGAGATCCGGACGGACCCTGCACAGGGTCCTACCACCACTAAACTGTCGAGTAAATAAGAGCCATCATAACGTTGACAATACGATAACATGCCAAAAACAACATGGCGTTACAAAGCAGAATAAGTAGAGTGAAATAGGTCTATGCGGGATTTTAAGAAAAAGAAATTTAGTTTTTTTTGTCTAACGTCCGCTTTTTTTCTTTTGTCGGCCTATCCTGCAGAGTCTGGTCGATATTGTGCAAATACTGCCATGTCTATGCGCCGCTCTCTTAGCTTCCAGAGTCCCCAGGTTCTCGTTTGAGGAAATAATACCAAACATTTTGCAATGGGTGCAATCACAATGTTATGAGATTAGTGCCGTATTAATAAACAGATATTGGTTGAGATGTCCGTCCCAAGTCACGTCTAGTCATATAAATCTGTAATTTCTGACGCGTCATCTTAGCCTAGAACAGTTTATTAATACCTACGGCCATTAGGTGCCCAAGAGTACCAGACCTGATATTGCCTTAAGTTGCGAGCTGTCACTTTTTTGGCGAATGAAACGATGACAAAATCAGTCCTGCTAATAAACGTTTGTGCAACGCTTGTAAACTTGTTTACTCATACACTGACCTGTCAGACCAAGCTCATAGATCCGTGGCTGGCGTGAATACGTTGATTACTCGTTGAAAAAGAATGAAGTAATTTGTTCTAAATACAAATTTCACTAACTTTTCATCTCGACTTATCAACTTATTCACGCCATGCACGGAGATAATCTAATATATATTTTTCAAATTGATTTTGCACTGTAAGTAGCTGCTACCAAGAATATATTATGTCAAATTAACTTGGCGCTGTACGTAGAGTTAAAACTATACAAATGATGGGGCTTTTTTAAAAGGGTGTCATTAAATTTCCTCGAGACTGGCAACGCATTGGTGATGCCTCCGGCGTTGCAAATGTCCGTCAATGGCAATAAAAAATCCGGGCAGGAGCATTTCGGACCATGCTCAGTGTAGGGTTCCGAAGCCGTGAAGTACTACAAACATGAAAACCATCAAGTAATACCTAATTTTCTATTTAAAGTAATTTGGTGCCGTCTTTGATGATTTTAGTAGATATCTATAAACACTTTAATCACTTATCAAGAACCAATGATGTCTATTTAGTCGTGATAGTTTTTCATATAAATTCGTTAAAGGCGCATATCATTTAAGATTTTTTCAGACTTTTATTATTAGTAGTTTTGACTGTAGGGCCCTGGGGACACGGGAAAGGCTTTAAAGACAAATATTTTCTAAACAAACCCGTAATATTTTTAAAAGACCTATCCAACGACACCCCACATTATGGGGTAGACGAGACGGACGGACGGACATGGCGAAACTATAACCTAGATTGAGTACGGAACCCTAAAAACTATATTTTGTTAACTTGTCAATTTACATAAATGCGCTTTATTAAATGATCACTCAAACCCTCCTCTCTTTGTCTAAGACAAAATAATCACTAAAGCGACTTTCAATATTTGGCACCTAATGTTTCATAATAAACCGGTTTTCAGTACAAATGGTGCAGCACCTTAATCCATAATGAAACAAAGGGACAAATTGTGAGTCTTGTAGTGCAATATGTAAATGAAGAAGACAAAAGATTGATCACACGCGTCATGCGTGACAGGAATAAAAACACCACGACTATCCCACTTGAAGAATTTACGAACTGTTTACATTTAACTAATAAATATAGTTTGTATGTAAACAGTATTGTGTATAATTAGTAAGAAAACAACTTTACAGCATTACTTTGTGTATTTTGAATGATTCACAAATAACTGTAACAGTGACTACGAATCGTATCACAATGTATAACATTATAACAGTGCCTACAGCATGTTTGTTTGTAATATCACAATGACAACACGTTCTATAAATCGTAATTTCATTGCGCTTTAAAAAACTCGTACTTGATACGTGTATTTTATTATACAAACAGAAAACCAACATTTTTTTCTTAATAGAATTGAATTTTAAAAGAAAAGAATAACACGGTTTTAAATATAGAAGAAGTACCTCACCAGTTCGAATTTCCACTTTAACTAAATTCAGATAAGGACTTTGAATCATACGTAGCGTGCATAATCCATTCTATACGAGGCCTTAACATTCACATACGAAACTGACCCAATATACAGTTCTCGGCACTGGTTACGGAAAACAAACAAAAGACGATCGGCAATAGTTCCGAGGAATCGAGCAACGACTCCGCGCGCATTCAAAGAAGCCGCAAGATAGATCTTTTGTCAAAGGACGTGCGAAGGAAGTTTGGTATCGTGCATTTGAGCTTTTAAGAGATATCGAGTTTTATTTGAAGAAAAACTGATAAATATGGTTAGGTTAGTGCAAATAAATAAACAAATACATACGTACACGTTAATAATGAAGAGTAGGGCTTATTCCGCCTAATTTTTATAATACCTAATTTACTAATTTAACTAAATTTAAATTTGCCATGGGCTCACAAAATCCGAATATCAATTTGCCTCATTCCTAAAATGAACAAAAGTCATAATGACTTTGACCTAAAACGTTTCATGTCCGAAATGCCTTAATATTGAAATGTACTTGTCGTTAAAATGCCGGATCACAGACACGACAAAATTTCAAAATAGCTTAAACTGAAAACTCCAGAATGCCAAAATTACACAGTTTCAAAATGCCTAAATAGTGTGCATTATCTTTATAATATTGGTACTTCAATGTTAGTGGTCAGTACTAAAGGAGATGGTTAATCAAATTATACATGAAGGTTAACTAGCCTATTTTAAATTTAGGTATTTTGGTACCTGGTTGTTTTGAACATACGGTATCCTGCGATGAAGCTGTTGTGAAGTTTGTCTATTATGAGAATAAGACATTTTAAAATTCAGCGGTATTCAAATTAAGGTGTCATGAGACAAAAAGTTAGGCATTCTGGGATTTTGGTATTTTGACACTAAATCCTTTTGAAATCAAGGAGTATTGGTAAATTAGGCATGCAAATTAGGTGGAATAAGCCCTACTCATAATGAAGATAGTGACGGCAATGTGTTAAGTTCTCGTGTCATTCAATAAACTTAATCGTTGAGTTCCCAACCTCAGTAACCATAATAGGTCTTTTTTTTAATCGCATTTCAACCAAATAACATTTAAATATAATGATTACACAAACGACAAAAAATGAAGATGCATTAGACTAGATCCTAAAATTGATTAAACACCCAACGATGATGTAATTTTTGCATCCGCTTACGTAAACCAGCATTTTGATTCACTCTGACTAAACGATTAAGGACTGAGTTTTCAAATGTCACGTCCGTACGAAAATGACGATAACCGCTCCCGTTGATGTCTAATACTTGAAGTGGTTTTTTATTAAACAAAGACCAAACAATGCTTTTAAAAATAAAGCGTTTTTTATCCATGAAGAAGGAGCTCCTCTACTAATAAGAAGTAACTAAACAGTAGGTTCTCAGAAACGTACTAAATAAAGTTAGCAAAAAGTGGCAACTAAAACATTTGGAAAAATATCTAGAGAGGAGTAAAGTTCGCTTTGTAAATCCCCTATTGTCTGTTTACTTTGAATTAGTAGGTATGTTTTTTCTTGGGTAAAAAGATGACAGACGAGCAAACAGCTCCCCTGATGGTAGTGATCAGATCACCGCGACCCATAAACACCCGCAACAACAGAGGAATCTCAAATGCACTACCGGCGTTTGAGAAAAGATAGGCTCGATTTTTGAAGGCCTCGTTATGGTTTCGAAAATACAGACGCCGATTCCACATATTCCACATATGTAAAGGTGGCAAGAAGGCTCGCGAAAACTTTACAGCGGTGGATTCCCTAACTATCAAGATGATGTTGATGAAATTATAGTTTGGTAAGAGTTGTACAATGGAAGTTAACGTTCATAGGTACATATTTTTTAGAGCCGCTTTCGTCGACGATCCTAATACAATAACTAACATGTGTAGGCGTGTGTAAAAAGTTTCTTACCGAGAATAGTTCATCAGTAGTGTCATGTTCATGTGACGGGTATGTCATGGGTATCCTCCGTTATCTTAATCTAACGTCAATCTCGGTCAAATTACAAGGCCTCTACCCAGAAGTTCTTGACCCGTGGTTTAAAATCACTGAATACACACAAAGCTTAATAAAATATAATTGCAGGTGCGGGTAATAACAGCATGCGATGGACATTGTTAGATAGTGGAAGTATGTGGGGCTTTTTCCGTTTGTCACCTTCGATTTGTACCATTCTACTTCAGATAAAACAAAACATTCATTAACTTTTTTTTATAAAAACACGCTCGATGACAATTTGAGGTTAAGGCGGCAGTTTGGAAATTAGGATTGACACCGACTCTATGTTAAATATTGGAGTAGGCGAGGTGTTTAAACATGTCAAACTTGGCTCTATATTTTAAGGCGTTAGAGCCTGTTTGGATATTAATAGGCACCTTGCCTGCTCTAATATGTTTGATGGCGACTATGATTATTTTATTAACTGTTTAACTTACATTTAACTGCTTTAAACACAGACACAACATAGGTTGGGTACTCTTCGGCATAAATTGCCTGTGCGTACTGTCGAACTCGTAATAGTACGTTATTGCAACAAGATAACTTGGAAAAAGCTAACTTTTAAAACACAATTTTTTAACAAAGCTTATTTGTAAAGTTTTAGTATTTAAAGTTTAGAATAAAACAAAAATAACCATAAATCAATAACATTTATCTCCTACTGGAAACTTTGTCATTTCAGAATGATCAATCCAATATCGTTTAGGTCCAATTACGTAGCAACTAGATTCGTTACGCACGTACAAAGTACGACACGATTTAAATTTGGACGATTGACATTTTGCGTAGTTAAATGACAACGCTATGGTGCAAGTTGAAGGTACCCAGGTTTTCTGCGGCTTGCTAAAATAACTTGAACTTGATTTGTATAAAAACTCTTTACCTGGAACGACAATTGTGGGTTTAATTGCGTTAGATATTATTGGAATTACAAAAAAAAACAATATTTATTACGGAACGCAATTATTACTTTTTATAACCTACAAAAAATTTGACTGCAACAAAAAAAGCTAAATCAAAAAAGTAAGTTTAAAGTATTCAAATAGTAATTATAATGTGTATGTAAATCCTATAAAATAAAAATTGCTTAATGATTTCCGAACAAAATATACTGCACACAAAAATATTAATGTATGAATGTATGTGTGCTTTTGGAGAATAGCGGAACAAACCCACTCGAACAATAAACCAACTGAGACGGGAATAGGGAAGGCCCTTAGCTGTTATAGATAGCCACACATTAATTAAGCAGCCGAGACGGCAATCCCAGACAATTCCCACACAATAGTATAGGAACTTAGTGTAAGAGCAATTCAAAGTGGCTGTGGTTCCAGAAATATAATTCGAAACGAATTTGTATTTCCTTTGTGAATGTGATCTAAATATTCTGCATAGTTTTTTTTTTATATTCCCTTGCTTTGCTACTAGCTTTTGCGCCTGACTCTGTCCGTGTTAAAGTAGCTTATAGCGCCCAGGCTTATTTTCCGGGAACTATAAACATTTCCTAGAAAAAAAAGAACATGTGTGTCTTCTGTTCAGCAGTTTAGGTGTGATTGAAAAACAAACATCTAATAGAAACTTTTACATTTATACAAAATATTATTAGCACTAGACGTAGACGTATTTAATGACAACGAATTAGTGCTGAAATCTAAGGATGGTAAAGAGAAATTCATTAAACGTATTGTGGTTAAAAAAGTCGGCTGTCATAACGACAACGACCTTACGACAAATAACTCCCAACAGTTTCAACCCATCATTGAAAAGTGGCAAGTTTTGATCCACTATTTTATAATTTATTACTAACTGGAGAAAGTTCAAAAATGTGCTGGCTAAAATCATAGTTAAGCCCCTTTGATATGGAATCATCACAATCATTTATGTGTTCACTGTTAAAAAACTAAGACAGGTTGATGTACCAATCGAGATACGTGCAACCTTCGGTCGGAATCGAAAAGGGACGGCTCGATATGGCCCTAAAAGGTATAAGAGAGATGGAAGAAGTTGAATCACGTTCAATGATGCCATTCGTTTTATCACGATTCCAAGTGACGGTTAAGTTAGTTTTTAAGTGGATGAAGCAAATAAATAGCGGGGAAGAAGTTTCATGTCCAATTAACTGTGTTTTTATTCAGTGCCATACTGGGAACAGTTTCAAGCATATATGGCGTAACTTTAAGTCATATAACGCCAAAAAAACGGATTTCTTAACATTAAAAATCTAACAGCTTTCCGCCTTTTAAAGATAACACATAATGATATTTATTACGTTTATAAAAAGTTCACAATCTAACACCACTAGAGTAACTTTGTTTTGTACTCATGTCTACTCGTTGCCACGTTTTGCTTGGCTGGAAGAGATCCCTTAAATGAATTAGTTCGTCTTTGTATGTTCCTATTCTGTGAATATTGTATTTGAATTTCTGATTTTAGAACAATAAAGTGTTAACATCACACCCCGTTATCAGTGGTGAAAAAACATTGAAAATGCTAGGGCTGACACTACACATTAACATTACATTCATATTTTTACCGGTAGGTATAATTTGATATACCTATTTGAGGAAATCAATATAACTACTTGTTTTATTCATAGGTATTATATATACTGTGAAGAAATTTCACTTCAAAAAGGTTTAATTTGGTTGTTGAACACTTTAATAATACTTAGCTGTCAAATTGACATTTAATTTTGTCAAAATATGTTTGATGTCATATTTCGTTTTATGTTCAGTAAAAATATGAATTTCATGGATAATCGTGCTGAATTTATTCAGTTTAAAATGGAGCTAATGGCAAAACTGGAAATAAACCGAATGCGACGCGGAAAAATGGTTCGCAATTTTAGTAAAACTGTTCTGTGTATTTTCTTCCAATATCTATTGATTATTCTTTCCTAAATAAATTTCATTTTTTTATCCTACAGATATGATAAAATTATGCAAATGCATTATAAATTTTAAGGAAAGATGCCTAAGATTCCTGTTAAAACATGTTAATACGTATAAATATGACGATTGCTGGGATAATGTTTGCGGAGTATTCAGAAAATTTATGACGAGTGAAAATGAATGGCTAAAAGATGGATTTTGCACATGCAATAACCCAACATCAGAGTTACGGAAAATGTTAATGAAAGTACCATCTCATCAAATGGAACCTTTTTGGTGTGAAGTGGTCAATGTAATTGAAAGGTATTAACTGTATTTATAGTCGGACGGTTTAGGTATCTAAATAAAGGTAAACAAAAGGTAAACCAAAAGGTAAGGTAAGGTAAACCAAACAATTTAGAAAAACTTTTAATAATATATTCAGAAAAGTAAATGGAAGTATATAACTTACAGGTCTGTTCTTTTATTTACAAGGTTACCATCCACATATCAGATGATTAACGATATTAACAAAATGCTTCTATAATTCAGCCACAGATGTAACAAAATATAATAATAAACCAAAGTAATGTGTTTCATTTTTAAAAAAAATAGCGACATTTATACCGGTATGTCAAATGTACTAGACTTAAATAAATATAGTGTGACAACCCTATGATTCGATTTCAATGAATTTTCACCGCTGATAACGGGGTGTGGTTAACATACATACATACATGCATACTATTCCACTAAATACTACTTAAATGCTTACTAAAGTAAGGTTTTATAAGCGAACAAACATCGAGTGTTAAAACGAGGCAAACACGTATATATTCATATTCCAAACAACCTTATTATTAGTTACATAACATCAGTATCGCTTTATGGTTATAACTATTAGGTAACCTAAGTAGTTCTGTCAACAACAACTCGAATGGCCAATTCGGAATTATAAGTAATACAAACAGAACGTCATAATAATTAAGTATTATGTTTAAATTATAATGTATGCAAAACAAAATTTTACATAAATTTAGATTTAAATCATCCTTAATCGAGTACGACTGTGTGCTAATGATGACAGATTTAGAAATTATAATAGGTAGAATACGATTACGTATAATAAGGTTTCTTACACTTTGACCTTAGAGGAAGCGTTATTGAAGTTCATAACGAACTTCATCTAAAATAATTATTATTTTAAACCGACTTCAAAAAAGGAGGAGGTTATACGTTCCACTTTAGGTTTTTTTTAATGTATGTTCACCGATTACTCCGTCAATTGTAGACCGATTTTGAAAAAAAAATTTTTTTGCTAGGTGGTCCCATTGTCACCAAATCTGAATCTGATGAGGGGATCAGTGAGGAATTAAGGGAACTCTTCAAATATTGTAGGCAAACATTTAGCGATTTTAGTATTTTTAGTAACAAATCTAGCATTTGCATTCAGAAAGTATCACCTGGGGAAGTGGAACTGATGATGAAGACCACAGATGGCCATCGGAACTCCTAAACGGTACCTATTTCAAGGGTGGCGATAAGATATCTCGATTAAGATAGTTGAGCGACTACAGCAAAGAATATTTACTTGTTGAAATATGACTATGACTTTCCGGCGGCTTTGCTTGCGGCGCTCTTGTCTCAACTTATAAGTGGGACTACGGAACAGCGTATTATGATCACTAAAAAGTATTAAATAAATAAATATTTTAAGAAAACAAAAAACCGCCTTCAGAATCGCAAAAAAATAACTTGTTTTAAAATTGTAGGTAATTGTAAAAATGGAAAAGGTAAGAATAATACAATGGTAGCCTCCTTGTGCAAAATGTGGTTCTTACAGAATTATCAACAACTTTCTTTAGAGTTGTTGGTATTTCTGTAGCTCTGCCTACCCCACTATGGGAATGAAGGCGTGATGGTATGTTATGTAAAAGGTAAGAAATTTAGCGAAACTCCCTTTCGAAATAGATACGTATATTTACGTATTTTAGGCTCATCTATAAATCAACGCTTAGTTAGTTTAAAATATTATACGAGTTAAGTCAAAAAAAGTCGTGGGCGAGGTGCCAATTGATCCATTTATTCACAGATGATCAATATATATTATAGTTTAGTTTCTTTCTGGTGATTATATTAAATAATTAAAATGGATAATCACGCTCGTTGATTGCTAAGAAGTGGTTTCTATATTTTGACATGGCCTAATAGATTGCTATGAAGTGGTTTCTATACTTTGATATGACCTAATACTAGGAAAAGGTTAAGAGGCCATATACTTTTTAACTCTTTTTGAAGTCAAGGAAAAAAAATATTTTTCCACTCGGATCTCGTAGGTACTGCTTAATAATAGTAGAAAAAGAAAGGTAACATATATAAAAAAACCGATTATTATGTCAAAACAAACGGCACAATCTCACACAAACTTAGGTACTTGGTCCTAAAGTCAGCATTAGGGTTGTACTATAATAATAATGTACTAGATAACGATAGCCAAACTTATATAGAGAAATACACAATTATTATTTGAAATTATGAAGACCTTGTAACAGCAAAACCTAATGCAGAAACTAATCGACTTTAAACCGTGGCTTTATTATGACAAGGTCTGGAGGTAAATAAATCAAAACTCTTAAGAGTGCGCCGAGGCAACGATACGTAATTACGAAAAAATTTGCGTTTTTTTGATCGCCTGCTGCATTGTTTTTACTGAAGCTTTAGTTATGCAATTCATATGTAAGATATTTAAGGAATCACTCTATATATCATATACTTTAGAAACACGATTACTTGTACTTCCCTCGATAGAAAAAACATCCAAAGATACCTCTACATAACAAAATAAACACTTAGTACGGCGTAATTACTTCACGGAAGATCATCAGTTTTGGATTTACAACAAAACTACACGTCTTCTATATATTCTACACTTTAGATTTGAAAATGTGTTTTTATTTTACTAATATGAAGGAAATACCTAAATTCGCACGCGTTTCGTCCATTTTAGCCAGAGCCGTCACGTTTCCCGCATGTCCGCATTAGTCAGGCTTCGGCCGTCGGAGGTGGAGGCTGTGTCGCTTTTTGGTTGGTTGCGTTTATCGCGATTTTTGTGATTATTCACTTTATTTTAAATGGGGAACAAACACAACCAAAAAAGGAAGAGAAGGGGTGGGCAAAAGCACAATGCTAAACGCTTGCGTGAAGAAATGAAGTTAGTTAAAATCGTAAACCTACTGATAGTGGAGTAGTTCTAAGAAACCTGATTTGACAGTTGTCAAAATGCCACGCTAAGGGAGGAGAAAATAAATCGGTAGCAACATAGACTGATTTTCGAGATGTATCGATTTGTATTACTAAGACTTTGTAATCGTTTAGTTGTAGTCTTGATGTTTTGGGCCAAAATTGGTTTATTTACACAAGTAATTTTAAACAACACGCGAAGTTCTTTTAATTAGTATGTATATAAAAAATACACTTCTATGGTGAATATTTACCAAGATATAAAAATAGTTTAGCTAAAAAAACACATTTACAGGCAAAACAGGCTTCTTAGAACGACCCGAGGTTTTTTTTACTATAATTAATTATATAATTTTGTTACTTCTTGGGATTGTTTCAATATTTCTAGAGCAAGACATCTCCAGAAATCTGAATACAAAGAGAATACTCCGTAAGTATACTCAGTACCTAACAACTATATTTCAACAAATGAGTAAAATTGCAAAATTATTCATATTTTTTTATTTATAGGGTTAATGTTCCAGATGTTGGCACTTCGCTACAAAGCGAAGAGTTAGGTACCTAATGAACCGGTTAGGTATGCGTAAAAATAGTAAGAGGTGTATAGGAAAACATTTTAATAAATTTAGTATGAATTTTCACATTATCTTTATATTTTTTCAATTTACAGAGTAAATGAATTGGTTGACATCGATTATAAAATTTACCACACAATGGAATTGTAAGTCCCAAATACGAATTATTTTTATAGAATGAGGATTACAAAATTTCATCCAAAAACTAATTCTGTTAATAAATAAATTATAGTTAAATCAAAACGTTCTGTTTTATTACAGGATGCCAATGGACCAAATTTCTTGTCTTTCAGTGGATGGAGAAATAGACAATGACATTGCTTACTCACACAGACAAAATAATGCCGTGAAGTAAAATCCGATATTAATTATTGTTGTTTCTTATGTCCTAATATTTTTTTCTAAAGATACCTGCGTACATTATTCATTACATTATATACATACAAACATTAAGTAGGAACTTCTAAATATGTGATTGATACAGCAGCTTTAAGTTTTTGTTTTTTTAAAACATCAATTTAATTTTATACTTTATAGTGATCAGAATCAGACATTGAAGTTTTTGCGGAAATAATCATGAATAAACATTCGTACAAACTAAGATCCTTTTTTTTTAAGACGGTTAAAATACCAAAACCTTCTCCTATGTGAAACAAATACTTTTCTGAAAACCGCATTAAAAACGGTTCAGCCAAACGTGAGATAATCGCGGACAAACATACATACATACATACAGGTCAAACTGAGAACTTCCTTTTCTTTGAAGTCAGTTAAAAATAATATCTTGAAGAAAGGGTCCATGACTGGGATTTTTGCCCTACTCAGCCGTTCTTATTACTTTACATTAGGTATTGAGTTCACTTTATTTTGTGCTTAGAATATTGTCAATAAAGGTAATTAGGTTTTATTTCATTTCAATATACAGTCACATTAAATCACGGGGTTGTTGAGCCACCATAGAACTCTGTCCTAATGACAGCGTCAAGTCACGCAAAAGAAATTATTTACGTCAAAATTTACCGTCAACTTTCTATGAAAGGGTTCTCCCGGTAACCTTCGGAGAGGGAAGATGGCCGATTGGAAGATGTACGGCTTTTACTTATGATTTATTCTCTTTAGCCGAACAATTTGCCCAATAAATATTATAAATAACTTAACACTAGCTAAATACACCTTAGATGTACAAAAGACATTAATTAAGAATTATCTATCTATCTGTGAGTGGGTTCTAGAGTGGCTCAACAATCTCGTGATGTGACTGTACCTCATACAAGTAATTCAATCCTACCTTACCTACCGACAGTAAACCACAAATTTAAAAAAAAATGTAGACTGAAAAAAGTTTTTAACTTCTTATAGTCAATATTTTAATAAAAGTATTCGGAATCGATTATGTTTTTTTATTTTGTAAACATTGGTAGCAACCTCCGCGCCTAGTGGATCGGCGCACGGCTCGTCAGGCGCGGCGCGCGGCCGGCGCATGGCTCCAGCTCGCTCCTTGCTGGTGTGCTATACGCACACATACACAGAGTGCATAAAATACCTAAAGTTAATGAGCGCAAAAAGCTCGGTGCCCCCTTAAAATTATACCCGCCATTATACTTGTTGTTGCAGGACTGAGTGTTTGAGTAACTTCAATATTAAACACCAAAATAAAGAAGCAGTTAATATAAACTGGATCGAAAAAAACAGTAAATAGTAAATGTATTTTTAAATTGCGTGTACACGTTATTTATTAAGCTTTGATTTTCTGTTAAGTATTTTTTTGTTCAGTTTCCCAGTAAATAAACGAAACAGGTTTGTTGCTTTTTGTTTCAACAACTGTATCTACACTACTTTGTAAGGTAGTTCATAAGTATTGCATTGTCGGTTTCTGATTTATCTGCGATAAAAGAAATAAATAAATATGTTCATTAATCGACAAGTTCTCAGTCAAACACTTCCTCTACATCAACATCAAATTGAATAACGACATAGACTGACAAGGGCACACAGTCACTAGCGGATGCTGAATTCTTTCATCATTGTGCAATAGATTTGTAATGATTTGATCATAAACTATTAATATTTTTATCATTGAAACGTTCTAACAGCAATAAAACACAGAAGAAACCTCCATATCGTGGTAGAACATTAAATTTTATTGCAGTCATAATACAAAAAGTTACAATTAATACCTACCGTATAGTAAGGCAGAGTCAATTAAGTCGCACTTAAAAACATTTACTTAGGTATATTGACGAGTGACCACAGATGTAAAAACAAAATAGCATTTGAGCATTTTTAACGGATTTTTTCCTCTAGGTGCAACTTAACTTGGTTTTTTTTCCTTTACATGGATCGTACTACAATTGAATTAGGTTATAGTCAGGCGTTTCCCAAAAAAAATACCTATAGTTGAGTAGTTTTCCATTACGTGGAATAGTGGCATCTCAGACAAAACCCCTGTAGCAAGTTCGACCATATTACTAATAGGTGAGGATTGAATCTGCTAAGCTTATTTAATTTGAAATACAGCCCGTTGGCTTATGAGGGCAGTATATAAATATAAAATTACCGTTGTTAATTTTTGTCCTGAACTATAGGTACTTTTTTGGAAAACCCCCGTTTATGAAATAATAAAAAAATATTACCTACTCAGACGATTAGATTTTCCCTTTGGTCATTGACACAAGAAAATCTTAATGCTTTTTGAAAGTACTAAAAATAAAATAAACGGGAAAATCTAGTTAAACAACATCCACTTTCCTTGTATTACTCTCACAGCATCAAGGACAAAGACACGACATGTCCTCCCATACATCAAATACGGTTTAGGAATACAACTAACATGATTTCTAAGGGGGTTTATTAACAAAACAGGTGGCAAACTGTGGCAAGTCACTTTGAACCAGCCTTATTCAGTAAAAGTGCGTCCTCACTCCGCTTTTTGTCCTCGCTCCGTGTAAAGGTCGACAACTATCTATCAACACGTTATCTTTTGTCTGGGCATACCGCCGGTTTACTATAGAAATACGATCGATTCCCACTCTGAGAAACACCCGAAGCATATTTCATGTTGAATTTACAGAGATTAAGTATTCAGTTTGCAAACAATGCTAGAAATTAATAGAATTATTAGGATTAAGGAACTAATAAGATGCGGGATATGTATTGAGATTGGTAAGCGAGGACGATTAGAATTATTTTAGTACAATATATATTTATATTTCACTGTATCGCTGTTGATGTCCCAAATAAACTAAATAAATAAATAAATAAATATTTACTCTAAGTAATGTGATGTTTTGTATTGAGATAATTATTCGGCAAATGTTTTAGTATGCCTAAAGCCAGCAGCCTTGGCATTTTTCATAAAAAAGTCAAACTTTAAACGGTGCATTTATATCTTTTATTCAAGAAAGTTGTATATATATCGGAAAAAATTGTTATATTTATTAATGCTAAGGGAAATTCCGTGGAAAGAAGTCGTTTTATTGTAAAACATGACTTTTTCTAGCTTCAGTTTTCACACGCAAATAGTTTCTTCGCAACGATATCTACCAATAATTTGCACACGTTCAAACGCTTTTTATATTTGATTCGTTCGTGTATTTTAAATTGAATAATTAAATTTTACTAACAACATTTGGCAAACACCAAAAAAAAATTGACAAAAGAATGTACCTACACATATAACCTTTACGATGCTCTGAGACGACCTAATATTTACTTCCCTCGGGTATATTCACAATTATTTGGCCATTACACGTACGATGACGTTGTGCAAGGCCTTTTACCAGATCTTCAAGTTTCTTTATTTGCGTTTCGAGTCATTGTCATCGCTTGAAAAAAAATCATGAACTCACGTATTCACTATTTATAGCCATCGGCAATGCACATCTAAGTTTATGGCCTCGAGAAGAAATCTAAAAACATCAAAGAAATCTAATATCCGCTTTGTGTATTCCTAATGCAACTAGTTGAAGAACGCCTAAGGTAAGTTGAAATAACAGGGTGGTCAATCCCGTCAAGTTATTAGTCGTAAGATATAGGCAACTTGGCACTAGTCATTTGATCGAAGTAATTTCCTGGCATCGACTTTAATTGCCTGAATGCTAGGGGGTATCTGAGTTGCCTTAAAACGTATAACTGTATAGCCAGCAACAATAACATGTCTTACTCTAATTGTGTGTAATAGAATGAGACGCCCGTACATGCTTACATTTACCCGTACATTATTGCTCAAAAATTGCCCGTGTAAGCGCACCTTAACGACTACAAATAGCAATTATAAAAGAAACCAGCTTTTTTTAATTTTAAAAACATATTAATCAACACGTATATTATTAAGTAACGAAATAAAAATTGGGGACTACCTCACACAAATTGACCTAGTCTCAAACTAAGCTCTAGGTTTAGGCAACAATCAACATACTAATAATACAAATAAATAAATACTTATACATATAGAAAACACTCAAAATCCAAAAACAATATATTTGCCCTGACCGGGAATCGAACCCGAAACCGCTATCTTCGTAGGCAGGACCACTACTAACTAGGCGAACCGCGTCGTCTTATAATTATAACACTTCGCTTCGCTCCTTCAATAGATTCGATTGGAACAACTGTAAATCATAGCACTTTATCACCAAACCGGTCGATTAATTTACTTTTCTATTATACTCGCGCGATTCGGTAAACAACAAGGCTTACGCATTTCATAACTGGACGTAAAGTCTGCAGTTCTGTACCACCTAGGCCACCTACGTGAAATATTTATATTATGCCCCTATAAGTCGATTATAATTTAGCTACTTCGGCCATTGTGTGTTGTTGTAGTATTACTAGATTACGTCAGCGGTATTACATGGTCTTTTAAGTCACGCGAACTCACAAATATCTGTGACACAGTTGTTTTCACACTAAGCAACTGCGAGTGCAAATTCTTTGCACGGCACCGATTAAAATGCAGTACCGTTTTAATATTAAAGTGCAATGTCCTCTCGTTTTCGTAGTTATCGCTGTTATTTTTACGGTCATTGAATAAATATTTGAAACAAGAATTAAGATTTGATGAGATTGTTTCTGCTCCTTTTTAACTTAAGCCAACTCTGCGTTTCTTATCGTGAAAACCGTGTTTGACATTCGACACAGAAATTCCTTAAATTGATTCCTATAGTTAAGTCACGAAACCCAATGATATCATTTTGACATTTGTGAAGCCTATCACTTTCAACCTCGTCAGCAACGCAACCACTCCTTCAATGCTCCATTGCCATGTTTTCTAAACGCTAGATTTATCTAGTACAATCGAACCCAGAAGTCAGGTCGTGCTGGTAAATTCAGACACATTACCATTATTCTCGGCTTATGAACGTATAGTTTTATGGTAATGATCTGTTTTACTAATGTCCTTATAGTTCAGTTAAAACGAATGACAAATGCTTGTCTTTACAAGACAGTTCAAGCTTTCTCGGGAATCGTGTTGTTGGTGATTTGAGGCTTACTTTGTTAATATTACGATTCAGAATAACAAAACAAATTTAAAACAAACAGTAGAACTTACATCTCTTAACGTCAACATTCACTATTTACTAAACAACAAACTGTTTTAACAATCAATGATGAGTTTACACAAATCAATCCATTTGTCAAACCGACGGACTTGATTTATGGAAGAAAAAGGTTCCATTTACTTACCAAGAATAGTGCGCAGATCAGAGTCTCTCAATTTCTAGACGAACATACTCGTCTTATTATATGACTTCACGCATACACTGAGCAATTTCTTAAAAAGACACAGGGTTTCCTGTGGTCAATAGTTAAAAAAATGTGTGCATATAAGTTTTGTTTTTATATGATACTTCTAAAGTAGTCCTGACGCCGTGTAGTGGGAATGGGCGAAGCCAGAAAATTAGGCCTATAAACGTTAACTTCCTGCGTGACCACGGGAAAGACGCTAACCTTAATCTGTGTATGGCCCAACATGATAATGTTCAAGACAGCGAAGAGGTGTTGTAAGTTGTATCATTTGCTAATAAATTCCACCGAAATGTCACATTCCCCAGGCGGCATTTATACGTTGTGTCATTACTAAGATCCTACGAATCGTTTGTTCTGGATATAGGTACTTTTATTATTCTCTCCGTCTGAAGCGAAGGGTGAAACAGTAAACTCCGGATACACTTCAAAGATATTTATACCAAGGCCACGCTAAATTCACAGAGCTGTCACAATGGATAAATTAAGCTCCCCGTCCCACTTACTAAGGCTGCAGCATTCGGCCTTAGCTGCATTCCTTAACAGGTTAGATCAGTTTAACAGTTTAGGCTCGATCTAACAAAGCGATTGCGACAACACATGATCACTCTATTTCTGAACGGATAATTCAAATTCCGACAATCCTTTGAAGCGGGCCCTTTAATTTAGTAAATAACATAGTTTCTTAACCTAAGTCTATATAAACTCGATTGGGCGGCGTAGAGTATTCGGTTAGTCTGTAGACCTTGCAGACTCCACTCTTGAGTCTATACTCAACTAACTTAATAAGATTCTTGAGTAATTTTACTTAGCTATACGTTACAAGTTACTTGTGAGGCCTCACAAGACGCTACAAAGAAAAATGGTGTTAACTACAAATTAAAATTCCTTTGAATACTTCAACAAGCCTAATAGACTTGTTATTTCTTTTTGCTTTTAGTACAACATTGTAGAAACCATACCATTTGAATACCAAGACACAAATTACCATTTCAACTCTATGTTTTCTTACTAGGGTCATAGACGGCAATAAGCGATATCTTAACTATCACAGAGCTGATAAACATAGATGGAAATTTTAGGATATCTATGCCACGGGAATATGCGCCTTTTGTTAACCAGTTAGATGGTTCTCGTATGTTTTTATCGAGGGTTCTGAGCATATCCACAAAAAGGGTTGCTTCTTTTGCTTCAACTTGGCATTTCGATGCTATCTAGACCCCGGTTACCGACATAAATGGAGATTTGTGGGCTCGCTGCCCTCTGATATTAATCGTATGAAATATTATGCTACAATTCTGCGTAACTTTACTTTCGTATAATGTGAACTCTACGAGCACAGCGCCTTTGTCGTTATCTTATATTATGCGGGCACTTTACTAGTCCGTACCGCAATGTAATATTTCTGACTAAAATCTTTAGCTATTTTTTTAAAGTTGTAAGACTAACTATAGAGACTGATATTTACCGCCACCGCTTTCAGAAAAGAGTTTCTGTTTGATTTGGAGTTTTATGAGTATAGAAATTAGCCACATTAGAAGCCGTGTACTTCTCTTACTCTCTAAACGTTAAATACTATAAATTTGAATCAAGGGGCCACCGATACTTCTTAAGTTCCGAATTTGAGACTTGATAACGTTATTCGGCAAACCATTAGCGAAACATTAATTAACGATAAAGCATTAGTTAGTTATCCTAATCACGAATCGCAAAAAAATAACATCCAGCCGGAATACATTCAAATTATAATTACCTCTAAAAGTTTTTTTTTAAGTTGATATATTGTGGCACAAAAGCATCTGTCATATTTATCAAATCATGCGGGTCTAATGAACATGTGTTAGAATCGACTTTAATCACCGTCATTGTTGAACTGCACGAAGCGTATTAGTCTCTTATGTGAAGCAAATAGTTCAAGGCCATATTTTTCTTGGTTATTCAATAATAAGGCTTCTAAGGTATGACCTTTAAGTTGCAATGATAAAAAAGATGTATGTCCTTGAATATTTTTTTCTTGGGGCCTATAGAACTCTTGCCAACCCTAAGGACTAATACGAAGACAGTGACAGTTAGAACTTGTAAGTCTACTTTACTCCTGAAACCACATACCTATTTCAGACACCGCAATCTTGCGAAATAGAAGCGTCATCTTCTTCATCTTTTTTACATAATGTAAAACAAAGTAGCTTTCCGCGTTACCATCACTTAGATATTTTTTTACAAGAAAAATAGTTGAAATTAATAATAAAAAGATACAAACAGAACACAAACATTCCAAATTCGAAAATTTAAAAACCAACTAAATAGCTGCCAGTATTGTTTTATTTTTTTAAAGTAAAAGTTTGTCTCTAAACTTATGAACACGCGTGGTATACCTAAAGTAGATTTTCCGAGACTGTTTCCTTTTTCTGCTTTTCAATAAAAACTCGGACTTACCATTTACTTTCACGTATCTTGAAATTGGGATCACTCTCAACTCAAGATCATGTTATTATATTAATACGGCCTATTACATTCAGGTGGTATGTATGCTTGTCTACCTCTTCCATGGCACAAAAAAAAACATCATCCCTATTTCAATGCAATGACGAATACATAATACATCACATGACAACCAAGGTGTCTAGTATAATCAATAGATCGTAAGGATAAAAGATGGGACGGCCTGAGTGACAGACCAGACAGACGCTCCGACAGACTGGAGGCGTGTCAGTTTCTGCAGGTGTATATTGCAATTTTGCTTTATTACATCTATAACCTGTTATCGGATAGCCGTTTAATCCGCTAACCGTTTCATAGAGACCGTTATGTTTCGAAGCGGAGATGATAAAATTAATCGTCGTCACTGCTGTTTAAGTAAGTTAAATTGAACTGGTTACTTTCTTTTAACCTGGTGGGGCCCAAGTCGAATCAGGCCGTTAGTTTAAATTGGAATCTTATGCCAATCGATGCAACTGCGCTGGGCCCGTATTATGGTCGCGTTTATCGCGTTGAATAAAGCGTCTGTCACTCTCGCACTGTACTTGTCAGAAAGTGACGTGATGTTTTGTCCACGGTTAGTCACGCGATAAATAGACACGGCCTTAATAGACTCCCTGAGCTCCCATCAGGAGCTCGCCCTCTCTCCGGCAAAGTAGTCAAAGCCTTTAGAGGCTACCTAAGCAGGTCCCTCTAAAAAAATCAATGCAAAAAAATAGATGATGGGCAAATGAAAGCAATTAATTAAGAGCGTTGCTGGGGCCTTCGAGGTTATTTCAGTGAGATTAATATTATTAATATAGCTTGTCTGCAGTACGGATTAACGGTAAAACTGCTAAACCGATTTGTACGTATTTGTGGTATGGAGATGGTAAATTCAGGCCCGGGGAAGGGTATATAATACTTTTTATCTCGGAAAAATATAGATAAATAAAGAACAGGGGATACTCACACATATTGACCTAGCCCTAAACAAAGTTCGAGGCATTTTAATTTATTATAAATATGATTTTATTTACATAACTCGTAGTAGGTACCTTATTCTAAATGTCACCAAACTGTATGTCAGTTTGTTGGCGACTGATGCGCTCAATTATCTAATACTACTTGTTAGGTACCTACATACCTATTAGGTACTAGTGCTTACTAACTTAATTTACATTTTAATTAAGTTAGTACTTGAATGTGTTTAAGTTAGTACTTGTAATTGTGGTCGGTTGAATTAAAAACCGTCTTCAAAAAGCAAGAAATAACTTACTTTAAAATTATAGGTAATACTTAGGTCAGTCCAACTGAATTCGGCTTTTGGTTAAAAATATGGCGGGACGCAGATTTCAGTCGGAATGAGCTATAATTTTAAAAGAAATTAAGTAGGAAGAAATTAGATTTTTGACGACGGCTATTAGTTTGTGAACAAAAAAAAAATTATTTCATACCTTTTAATGATCATAATGTTATGTCGTCCACGTACATTTATTTGAAGAGTTACCTCGGTTTCTCCAAGGTCACATTATCAGATCGTTACGTGCTAGAAATGGGACCAATTAGAAATATACCCTATAAAACAAAAAAAAAACATATCGGTCCAGCGGTTTTTGTGTAATCGGGGAGCATACACATAACAAAATAAAAAAACCGACGAATTGAGAACCTCCTTTTTTTTTAAGTCGTTTAAAAATAACCTTACTCCAAGTGGCTGTTACCCTAAACATCTAACATTACCGGAACAGCGTTAAAGAACCGGCAACAGCCCACAGCCATAGGGTTAAGTTAGATTTTAAATCCGTAAAAACTAGGTATAAGCGGGTTTTTTTTCTTGGCATTTCAATGGGTATACAACCTCCATTACCACCAATTTATTGTTTACACATTACTCTACTCACAGAACAGGTTTGCATGAGTAGAACCTCATGCGAGTTAGGTATTTGTTTCTAGAAAAAACTTACCTAGATGTTAAAATAAACATGGTTAGCGGTTTAAATATACAATTACACGCTATTCAGCGACGCCGGCGCAGGTGCCCGACCGCCAGTAGAAAAGGTCAAAATTTAAAATAATTAATATCGTATCGATATTTACAGCTGTTTCGCGAGGCATGACGGTCGAGCCTAGGTGATTATTTCTAATTGATTAAATAATAAATTGTTTTCAATTGACCTTTTAAAAGTACTGAATACTGATGCCAGATAAACTGGTCAGAAACCCGGACAATTGGATTTGATTGGGACTTTATTCCCAGTTTGACAATTTATGTTTGTCCTAAACTCCTTGGTCGTTACTGAGCGTCAAGACCCGTATAGCTTCAGTTAGTTACTGCGACTTTCTTACTGGCTGTTTTATTGCCATTCATTTAATATATTTAGTACACCGTTAATTTAGTTAAGAGGCCTACTTCGACACTATAACAAGTGTGGATTTAATTTAACTCCTAAGAGGAAACGCGGTCTTGAAAATAGATTGGTATAATGAATACACGACACGACGACACGTTGGCCTAGGTTCAAATCCCGGTAAGGGCAGATATTTGTGTGATCAGCGCAAATATTTGTTCCTGAGTCTTGGATGTTTTCTATGTATTTAAGTATGTATTTCTCTATAATATACCTAGGTATGTTTATCGTTATCTAGTAACCATAGTACAAGCCTAGAGCTTAGTTTGGGACGAGGTCAATTTGTGTAAGATTCTCCTCTGATATTTATTTATTTATTTATTTTTAATAAACTATGGCTGTAGCTCTCCGAATGTTTGGCGGTCGAGTCGAGCACGAAAAGGACAACTGCAATATACCTACCTACCTCTGAATTGTACATTTATTGACATACCTATTGAATGAAAGAGATGCAATGCAACTAAAATAACAACCAAGTGAAGTGCCACCATAAAAAATGGTCAAATCCCTGATTTTGTATGGTTATAGCAAAACAGCAACACAGTTAACTGACCATTTGTGAATGTTGTCACCTTGCAATAAGGCTCACTAGTGGTCAGTTAACAGTGATGCGTTTGTACCTAGGTACGAACCCTAAAGAAACACAACAAATTATACTAAAAAATGACAAGTGTGAGATGAATCCGCAGGTAGCTGTACCTACTGAGCGTCAGTACAGTACAGTCAGTCGGTGCGCCAGTCGGACTCGCACTTGACGGGTTTTTCATTTAAGTACCATTTTGGTACGGAAGACGGAATCCGAAAAATCGACCGGCTGTCAAGTTGTCAACTTTGGAATTTAATCATGTGCGGCCCATCATACTACCTACCTATAAACGGAGATTTTTCCGAGTGGGAATTTAAATCTAATATCAAGGGAATACAGTTTAATTTCCTTTGCTCTAAATTACATTTTGAATTTTGAAACATTAAAATAAACTTTATATTTACAGTAATAATAGATTAATTATTCTTTCTAATTAATTATTATAGGTATTGTAATTGTATTTTAGCCGAATAAATGTTTCTTTCTTTCTTTCTTTGTCTCTTTTTTTATTAATTTGAATTACCTTGATTATGTACCTCTTATAGCACACCGGGTCTCACGAGTTTAACTCTGTTGTAAGTTTAACCAATGACGCTTGGTCTCCTACCTAGTCCCCGGTACCAGTACCTATTAGTTACCTGCCTGAGGGGAAAAATAAGCGAGAATAAAACAACTACAGGGGTGATTCTCTCAACACAGCGCTAAGTCGATCTCAAAGGTGAAGTTTTATCCGGCAAGTTTAAGAAGTCCCGTCGGAGCGTACAAAACACATTTTAGCGCGTGCCTTCTTATTTGGGCAGCTTTATACGGCACTGAACTCGACTCACCTGCCTGCTGCCTAATTTTACCTTTGAGATCGACGCAGCGCTGTGTTGAGAGAATCACCCTCCTGATCTTACTTCGCTGTGTGCTTAACAATAGATAGCCTAACTGGTATTATTTAAAGTGAGTGCTGTCAACACTTTCGTGGTAGGTAGATAGGTGCATGCAACCTGTCGTCACTTTGTGGGAAGCAGCCTTTATCATTTCATGTGATGGCATCAATTATTATGAGTAGGTACCTACCTACCTAAGATAATTCTGATGAGGATATTATAGGATACCTGCCTAGGTAGATAATCATTTGAATTGTGGTAAGAGCAGGATTTGACGGCTGATTAGGTACCTAGGTACCTAGGTTCATTGGTAACATGACAGGACTTGGATATCTCTCCGATTATCATAACAGTAAACGTTGCCATGACAGGACTGCGTCATCTCTCAGATTACTACCTATAGCAGTAAAAGGGGGTCAGACTCCCCTATGAGAGGGACCTATGTTAGTTATTTCTTATAGAATATTAGATAATGTAGGTCCTAGGTTAGTTAAGAGTATAAAATAGAAGGTTACAGTTTAATTAATGTAATCCTCTGCTGTGTTTTAATATAGGCAGTGGGTAACTACCTACTTTTAGTGCCTAACTACCTAACCTAAAAGACCTAGGTACCTAGTTCAATTTAGGTAGGTAGGTGCCTAGTCATAAACGCTAATAAATTAATGATTCAACCGAATTCAACCTAAGCGTTTTTAGGGTTTCCGTAGACAAAGAGTAAAACAGAATCTTTATAGGTAGGTACATATACATACGTAGGTTACCTAGGTATTTTTGTTGTCCGTCTGTGTTTGTGTACCTACCTTTTTGTCCCAATGTCGCAGATCCCTACCCCTAACCTGCAAACAAACAGAAAAAGGTACTTACCTACAAGGTGCCTATGTGGTGGTTGCCACTTGAATAGGTACCTACCTACCTACGTAGGTAATTGTGCCTAATTCCAACTGTCACCTCGTCGACCTTTCTGCCAAACTGGCAACTCAACAGTTGACTAGGTACCTACCTAGGTAGCCTGTTAGCGCGTATGTTGGTAGGTAAATACCTACCTACGAACAATGACTTCGTTACATTGTGTGTGTAGGTAGGTACCTATTTGTGCAACAAATGTGACGACGATGCATATTTATTAATCAAAAGGAAAGCAAACCTTAACGACAGTACATAAATAATAGGTAAGTACCTACATACACAGACATTACAAAAATAAATAAGGTTTACTTATTTTACTTTTACTTAGATAGGTAGGTACCTACCTACCTACCTACCCTATTCCAGACTAAAATACCTTCCTATCTACCTACTAGGTTATTGAATTACCAATAGGGAGGTACCTAGTTAGGTCAGGTACGCAGCCTATTGGCTTTAATATACTAACTAGTTATAGGTAGGCATGTTGTGTTCAATCATAGTCCTGTGGTTGACTAAAACTTAATGTCGTTCTAAATTATTGTACAATGACGATCTACAGAGATTTGCCGTACCTAAACTACCTAGGTATACAAAAGCTTTTTGCATGACCAAATAACTACCACCTAGTAGGTACGTACTTACTACCTAGTTCTTCGGAAGACGGAATTCTTGGTTCTCCAGACGACATGCAGGGTAGAATTGAATGAATGTAGTAGGTACCCAAGTAACTACTACTCTCTACGCATGTAATTAATTATATACCTTCTATTGGTAGGTAGGTACTTTACAAAATTAGCTTTCCCTAAAACCACTTACGGCGAGTGTACGTCCAACGTAAATAAACGTTGTAGGTAACCTGTCTGTTTACCTTAATTAACACTTGAACAAATTATGTTAACCTCTGTAGTCTGTAGTATACACCGTACCTACTCACAAGCTGAACAAACAAACAGCCCTAAAAGGTTTACAAATATAATTGTTATAGGTAGGTACCTATATGGACAACACTAAGTAACTTCGCTTCTACGAACCGCTAACAGGATTCTAACAAGCCAAACATTTCGCCGAGACTGACTTCGTAAATTAAAGTAAATGTTACTTTACCTAAACAGTTAAATAGGTCCTCACGTAGCGGTCCACCTGCCTGTACCGGGTTCAACCGGAGGCTGCGGCGGCGTCCCCCTCGGAATGTGACACCTGTGACCACAACCACACTCACGGTACAACACTACGATCACAAAACAGTCAAAAATACCCGTTCCTACACTTTAAACACACTCAAAAACCAGTTCATAAACAACAATGTTCCAATTACAAAATTTCGATATAAAAAGTTTCGCGCGTTCACAGATAAAATAACGAGCAGCACTCCGCGCAGCGAACGAACTCAAACTGACGTACGATTGAGTGGAGGGAGTAAACTGGGATGCGATAGTAGCGCCGCCACACCTGTCGACGCGAGGGCGTACAACTCGAGCCGGCCGCGACCGAACAGCGAGCTGCAACTGCAACATTCGTTTCTTGGATTATGCAACGCGGTAAAGTTTAACCGGGTGCGGGCAGGAAGAAAATGTTGAAGCGATTATGCGTTTATAAAGCGCTGTTAATTAAAATTATTTATCCTAGTACCTATTCACTAGCTAAGTTATTGCTTGTTGTGGTTGTCTTTAGTGATTTATGCATGCAATAGGTACGAGTCCTACCTACCTACCAACGATAGCATAAAATAATTAGGGAGAGTGAGTACAATAGAAAAAACAAACCAAGCCATAGCATAAGTAGGTAGTAACTTTCTATCTAAAAAAAGCGGCCAAGTGCGAGTCAAACTCGCCCATGAAGGGTTCCGTAGCAGCACGACGATTTAGGACGTATTAAAAAAAAATACTAGCTCTCGTTCAAACCAATTTTCGGTGGTGTACATGATACATTTTTTTAAGTTTTATCATTCTCTTATTTTAGAAGTTACAAGAGGGGGGGGATACACATTTTACCACTTTGGAAGTGTCTCTCGCGCAAACTATTCAGTTTAGAAAAAATATATTAAAAACCTCAATATCATTTTTGAAGACCTATCCACAGATACCCACACGTACCTAAGTGGTTGATGACAAAATAATTTTGTTTCCGTTCTAAGTATGGGGAACCCCCAAAATTCATTGTTTTTTTATCATCTTTGTGTGAAAATCTTAATGCGGTTCACAGAATACATACATCTACTTACCAAGTTTCAACAGTATAGTTTTTATAGTTTCGGAAAAAAGTGGCTGACATATGGACGGACAGACGAATCCATATGGGTTCCGTTTTTTGCCATTTGGCTACGGAACCCTTAAAATGCCATTGGACTGAACCTGAACTGATTTGTTTGATAAACATCAACAAATATAATTAGTAATTCTAGGATATTTCTGCTTCCTGACCTTACTGTTTACCCATCCTACACCCGCTTTTTCAATATCAAATCATTGTCCTCCACATCTTCGTATAGGTTCGGCAAAAATATATTAGTATACGCAAGCTTCTTAGACCTGTCGACCTGAGCCGCGCTTTTGACACTATCGACTACAATATATTGTGGAAGAAAGTGTCCCAACTAAATAACTGGTCTGTTGGGATACTGGTATGATAACTAAGTTAATAGTGTAAATAGGGGAGAATAAAACTTAACTGTGGAGTAAAGCTGTGGGTGGTTAAGTTGGTGGTGGTGCCGCAGTCGGGTGCACGTAGCCGGCGTGTGCGCCAACAACCTAACCTACGTAGATGACTTGGTTCTGCTGAGCCCCTAATAAGTGAACGATACGAGTATGTGAAAGGAAAGCACGCTGGCTGAAGTATAAATGTCAATAATTCAGAATTAATGGTGTTTAGGTACGATTGGGGACCGGATATCATCCCATCAGTGAAACTCAATGGTACTGAATTAAAAATTAGATCTAGTTTTTAATACCTGGGGCATATATCTTCAGAAAAAAAAGCCGACGATCTCGAATGACAGCGACAAGCCATTGCTATTAAAAGCAATATGTTGGCACGCCGATTGGCTCAGTGCTTGGACCAAGTCAAAATAACGTTTTTCAGGGCTTACTTACTGTCAGCGCTAGCCAGCGCTGTGGTATCAGGGGCTCTTCTTTGAAATCAGTAATTTGAACTTCGGATTGCCACGTCACATTCTTGCAAATTAGTGACGCGTCGAGAGCAAAAAAAAGCAATAGAAGTTCGAATTTCGAATTTCAAATTAGAGCCTCTGTCTGTACACTAAGCAATCTTTTGACGTACTCCGACTACAGTACAATATACCCTTCTAATCTGTACAACAACGCGTTCCGAGCGTAGCGCGTCCAGTATGTTTGCCGTGAACAGAGTGGATGACTTCGTCACCGTGTTGTGGAACGTGGACTTTTGGTCTTTTATTACAAGGCTGAACGTGTCGGACAACAATATTATTAAGGCGTGCATGAGTTTTTAGGGTTCCGTAGTCAAACTAGGAATCCTTTTAGTTTTGCTATGTCCATCCGTCTGTCCGTCCGTCCGTCAGAGGTGCTCACTCGTAGTACTAGAAAGCTGTTTTTTGGCATGAATACGAGTATAAGGCACCAGTACTCGACCGCTTTGTAAACGAGACGGCTGTAGCTTTAATTACTTTTCAACTTCGCATAACTTCCTGAAGTAAACAGGTAAAAACTTGGCACTTAGAGGATTAATATTAGGTATGCAGAACTCTTCGCGGTTCAAACTTTCTTTCTTATAGAACAAGCATAGTAAAGGTAAGACAAAAACTTTTTTTACGAAGTATCTATTCATTGTTGGCTACTCGATAACCTAGACTACTTTGCTACTAATGTAAATTAAAATAAACGATCGATTGATTTTAGAGACAGCTCGGTAGTACTTGCTGTCTGGAATTCTGGACCTTGACTAAAGTATAGGGCACTGCTTACTCGTACAAAATTATAATGACTTCTTACTATTTCAACGTGATACTTGGAAGTTTTAATGATTAATCAGCAATCTATAAAATTTATTTATAAACCATAACTGAATGTTATTTAGATCCATCCTTGTCCACGATGTTTATATAGTTATTTGCTTGACAATAAACTTTATACCTTTTTGAGAATTGCATTAAAAGGCCAATATTAATATTTGTGTATAATCACTGCTGCTGCTTTTAATACGAGATGGGTGGCACCGAGTCTAACTCTATTTGGCCAAGTTTAGCATAAAATGGGTCTGTTAGATATATTCCAGAAATTAGTAACTAAAATAATGTTGGCATAATTTCATAAGTTCATTACCAACTTAGCATTTTTTATGACGACATTTTGGCCTGCTTACGAAGCCAGTGGTCCCGGGTTCAAATCGCGGTAAAGGCAGATATTTGTGTGATGAGCACGAGTACTTGTTCCTGATGTCTTGGATGTTTTCTATGTACGTATTCAAGTACATATTTCTCTGTATAAGTAGTTTCTCGCTGTCTAGCACCCATAATACAAGCCTAGAGCTAAGTTTGGGACTAGGTTGAATTGTGTGAGACTGTCCCGTGGTATTTATTTATTTTCACCTCAGCACCTCAAAAAGGGTGGTTTTGCTGTTTAAAAACGGTGAGCGAAATTCGATTTTGCTGCGAGCGTGAGACAAAGTAACTTTTTAATTTTTGTTCCGTGGCCGTGGTGCGGCGCATAAGATGTATGCATAATATATTTTTACCATGTTGTTTTTTTTTTACCTTATAGTAGTTTATGTGACTGTTATAGCATAACATCACACGAGTGTTTTAACGCCTAATTATGTACCTACAGTTACAATATACGTACATATATTACTATTATAAAAAACAAAACCAACTAAACTATTTTTTGCGACAAGACAAATAGAACGTCAAAAATGGCGGCGATAGTAGTTTTTTTTTTAATTCAGAGACAAACTAGAGTCGGCCTCGTCGAGATTGGTCAAAATTGTATGCAATTGACATTTCATTTCGAATAAAATGTCATCTCGAGTGGTATTAGATTCGAGGTCAATTAAAATTGCTTTGTTTTTGAAAGATGTTCGAAAGTTGAATGTAATATCGATATATTACATATATATATATATACATCAAATTTGACGTCATTATTAAGCAATAATAACATTTTCACAAATAAGAAATGTGTTCTAACAAAACTGTTTATCTTTATGCATCATAGAGGGTTTATGAATTGTGTAGATACTTAAAGGTTATATTTTCTAGCTGCTAAGGTGAAAAATTGTATGTGCAACACAAGACCAAAGTTATTTGCGTCTCATGTCTTTGAATCCCTCGCTGCACTCAGGATTTAAAATCAACACTCGCAGCAAAAAAACAGCTTTGCTCTCTTGTTGCACAAATAACTACTTATTACTTTGTGTTGTCATAATAATATATTATGAATATAAATGGTTGAAAAAAAGTGAGAGGTAATCAGAAAGTACTGTTTTGTTTGTGTTCACAATTCTTACGATTTCATTGATACTCTAACATCACTGTGACAAAGTTCTATAATGGGTCGAGGTTCCAATTTGCCAATTGTACATAACCTGTCACGTATTTTTACCGCAGGTCACCTAATATTTCAGTCCGCTCCGCTGCTGGCTAACTCGATCCGCTTAATTTTTCACCCCCGACGCAAAAAGAGGGGTGTTATAAGTTTGACGTGTAAGTGTGTGTGTGTGTGTGTGTCTGTGGCACCGTAGCGTAGCTCTTAAATTGATGAACCGATTTGAATGCGGTTTTTTTTATTGAAAAGCATGCTTTCTAGCGGTGGTTCTTAGACATGTTTTATCAAAATCGGTTCAGCCGTTTTTGAGATATTGAGCTTTTAGGCGGGGGGGTAAAAAGCCTTCAATTTAACGGCGACATCTACTTTCAGAGCTGATATCTCTAAAACGACCCAACCAAGTTTCATAAAATTTTGCTAAGAACCATCCTGATTAATGTAGCTTTGTTTTAAAAAAACCTGCGTCCAAATCCATAATCCGTTCGCGAGTTACCTTGCCACAAACAGACACTCAGATGGAGAAGTTTAAAAAACCTAAAATAAAAAATTACTTAAATTTGAAATTAAAAAAAAACCCTGTTTCAAAACAGTCTGTAAAAAACCTCTAAAAAGTAAAAAATAATAAGTAGTGGCCCTATAATTTTACTTATAAGTAGGTATTAATATTTATATCCAAGCGTCGTCGCGTAGGAGCTGATTGTTTGATAAATAGGTAGGTAGTTAACGGAACACTGACACAGCGGGGGACCGCTAAGTAGGTACATCACTACATAGTATAAAACAAAGTCGCTTTTTCTGTCCCTATGCTTAAATCTTTAAAACTACGCAACGGATTTGGATGCGGTTTTTTAATAGATAGAGTGATTGAAGAGGAAGGTTTATATGTATAATACTTTAATCCGCAGCGAAGCGAGGGCGGGTCGCTAGTGAAATAAGTAATATAATATACTCGTACCCCAGCTACTTACCGGTCCGGTCCGGTATTTATCAAACAATCAGCCCTTACTCTTACGCGACGACGCTTGGATCAAAATATTAATACCTACTTATAAGTAAAATTATAGGGCCACTACTTATTATTTTTTACTTTTTAGAGGTTTTTTACAGACTTTTTTGAGTCAGGGTTTTTTTTTATAATTGTATGTATGTATGTAAACTCTTTATTGCACAAAAATATAAATATTACAATTATAATACTAAATTAATGTACAAAGGCGAACTTATCCCTAAATGGGATCTCTTCCAGCTAACCCTGAAGCAAATGAGTAAGGACAATGCATGGGGTTGGACACATACAAGTTTGCACAAAAAGTAAAAAGAAATGATGATACTTAATTATAAATAAATAAATAAATTTTAAACAAATTAGCAAGTACATAAACTAATATAAACGTACATGTATAATACACACATATATATACATATATACATATATAAATACATATACATAATGCATATAATTATGCTAGTAATTCGCTTAAAAAAACAACTTTAAATTTATAATTTATTTAATTCGTGTTACGACGTGCCTTTGTGAATAATTTAACTGTGTACATATTCATATTGCTCTCATAGGACAGGACCAACTTAAAATACATTTGTATTAGAAAATATTGCATTTCTACGGTAATTTACAAGTGTATGGCACATGCTATCATACAAAATATACAGGATTACAGACTATCAAGAATTAATCTAATATCACTTTGGTTAATGATATAGGTGGTAGCGAAGGTGGGGTAATGCAGTGGCAATCAGCAACAGAAGATATCCCAAAACACCTGTAACAGGAAAAGTTTATTGTAAGGTTAGTGAGAGGGATACCGTTTCAGCCTAAACTATTTAATCATTATGAGAAATTCCACGTGGTTGTTTCTCTCTAAAACTAATCTAAAATTATAATTGGAGCAAAAACATTGGTTTTAAACTTTTTCATGACAATGTTTTATGTCATTATTTCATTGATATCCTTTTTATCACCTTAAGCTGATACTGCGAGTATGAACGTGCTCTCAACGTGTATATGATAGGTAAAGCTTTGTTGGTTGAGCCTCTCATCCAACATACCTGTTATCTTATACAGATCATTTCTGGATATAAGTTTAGACCAAATTTGAATGAGTAACAAACCTATACGTAGTACGTATTACGTACCATACGTATCAGGCAGAAAATATTGGATATTATAAATTTGTTACACTTACGCACAGAACCTGAAGAGGTGTCGTAGATTGGTACTTGGTATTCGTCTGTAACCTCTAAGAACTGATAGATGGCTTTAAATCCCGCTCCATCGAGCCTGTCGTTCGATCGGAATGTTACTTTGAAGAAATTCCTCTCAGACTCGACGTGGAATTCTTTCATCTGCCCACAATATCTACCATATCTTTTATCTTCAGTCATGTGGTTGGAAAATTCGACGTAGTCGCTCGCTGACACGGCTTCGCAACTGTAATGAGAAAAAATTATCATCAGACATTTCATACAAAGAACTTTTTTGTTATTTGCAAGGTCAGCTACCAAGTGGCATTAAATCTTTATCCTTGCCTCTCCTCAGGCCAAACTAACAAAATATACATGGTTAATCCAACCCATGTTTACCTATATAACCATTATCAACAGTGGTCCTTAGATAAATACTATTCATAAAGACAATAGCTATTGGACTACTAGATCGGCATCGGAACAGACGGAACTACTTGCTTCATTGGTTGTTAATTTTGATGCTGATATACGAACGGGACGAACATACGGGCGGGACCTCACTAGTACGATATACATGCATGAAATATAGGGTTGAAGGTTTATGTACTTACGGCAGAACCCCCTCGATATCGAAGGTAGTAAAATGCAGATGCACCTTCTCAGTGTCCCCTCCATGAAAGAAGTAGGTGCACTCCGTGTCGCGAGGATACGGGCCTGGCGAGTTTGGCGAGGCAAACGTGCCGTTGTGTGACTCCGTGCTATTATACACGAAGGCGCATGGAAACTCGCTCAGCTGTCTTCCTGTACTTATACCGAAATCTGGAAAGTAGAGAAAAAGGCATTTTAAAGTAGGCTAGGAAGTTTACAGAAATGACATGATATAAAATAAAAACAGATAAAACCGCATAATGAATATGGATTTAGCTGTCTAGAGAGCGTGGGTGGGTTTGTAGCTTAGGATGGCCAGGCCGATATTCATCTCTATTCCCTCTGCATAGTATAAAAGAAAGTCACTCTTCTATACATCTTAACTGCTCGACATACGTTGATGCGGTATTTTTACGGAAGGTTGTAATCTATTTTACGAAGTAAGTAATGCTTGTTTAATGTGTGGTCTGATCTGATTATTTTACTAATAATGTGTTAATTGGACTGAAATGAGGGCGGGCCGTTAAATATATTTAGTTACGAATGACAGCATTACTTACAGACATAGGCTTTAAGCTCATACTCGTACCTGAGCATAGTAAATAATAAATTTTAATGTCCCAAAAAAATGTATGGAAAGTTCCTTTTGTGTTACCAAAAACGTATGAATATCGGTAACACAAAAGGAACTTTCCATACAAATATTTTGGGACACATTAGACTTTTATTTAATTATTGCATAGTTTGATGTTCTCTACCTACCTGCATTTTTTTTTTATCTAGCTATGCCACTTAAAGTGGCAACAAACTGAAGTACTGAGTAAAATTGAAGAAATTGGTGAAACGTACTTAAACTATAAAGTAGTACCTACAAAACAATGATGAACTTACTTTCTACAAATGAATACGAAATCTTAAATCCTCTCGAGTATCGGGATGAGTGCGTCCCCCTGAACTCCAGCATAAGTTTCGGTCCGTTCGACATTATTGGTTTGGGCATGTCGGTGCCACAGAAGGAATCCACCTTCTCTAGCCGTCCGTCCACGTTGACGAACGCTTGAAGGGAATCCACATTCGAACAGCTGAAAAATACAAATAATACAATGTGAAGTATCCTAATAGCAAATGGCGAAAAATACCTATGATTTCAGAGATTATGACGGTATAGTTTAATGGAGCAAAAACGAATTTTGGAACACATCTGTACCAGCGTCTTGGCGGCATGTTTAAAACGGGCTGCATTATTAGACCCCATAGCCAGAGAAGATGCAACAGTTACTAAAGATTTATTGCCTAAATTATTCGCTTTCATATAAAAACTTTTAAGTATTTTGTGTTCGACTACTAAAACTTCAACTATTTTGTATTTAAGTCAGAGTACTTAATAAAGTTTAAGGTAATTATTCACTTAGCAGACTTTGAAAGCAAATTGTACCTAAGGGCTTAAAATAATAAATTCATACGTACTCTAAGGATCCATCAGCGGACTTATGCAAATAAAAATCTTGAAATATTAATCTAACTCGCTCCTTCCCGCGGCCGAAGAACTCGTAATGGCAGTGGGTGTTAGGGGGGTAGGCTGAAGGGTAATGGGGGGAGGTGAAAGTGCCATGCTTCGTGCCGTCACTGTTGAACTCCTGGTGACAGGATGATGCTGAAACAAACAAAAGTATTATGATAAGTACCTATAAGTAAAAAAAAACCGGCTAAGTGCGAGTCGGACTCGCGCACGAAGGGTTCCATACACCATTACACCTATACAACATTAGACACTATTATTATAGCCTTTTTTTTGTTTCACCTGTCCCGGTGTTTGCCTGTAACCACACGGAGTCTGTCTGCAACCTTATCTTGCAAAACGAAAAAAAAAACACGTGTGTTGTATGAGAGCCCCCTTTATTTATTTATTTTTAACGTGAATAATACATATACAACTAAATATTCTGTGAATATTTCAAGCGTCTACCTGTTGCCGTTATTAATATTGAGCAAAAAACGGCAAAAAAGTAACGTTTGCTGTATGCCCCACTTAAATACTTATTTTAATCTGTTTTTAGTGTTTTGATGTTATAGTGGCAACAGAAAAACATAATCTGTGAAAATTTCAACAGTCTAGCTATAACGGTTCATGAGATACAGCCTGGTAACAGACAGACAGACAGATGGACAGTGGAGTCTAAGTAATAGGGCACCGTTTTTAAGCCTAAAAAGTCTGAAAAATCGAAACATTGATTAATTGAAATAGAAATTTCCGAATTTGGAATCAACTTGCGTTAGGGCTTTGACTTTGACAGTCCAATGTTAAACCACTAATTTTCCAGTAGGTATCTTGCAATAATAATTTGGTTTTTGATTTCAAAATTATTAAATAATATTTTTCCCTTAAAAGCAGGATACCCTTTACCTACTGTCATTTTGACGCTGACTTACCTACATGGTAAAAAGCCACAAAACAAAATTCCAAGGTATATGTATTAATAAGTATTTCTTTGTCGCTCCACGAGTTTGTAGTTTGTACTTCTCTTTGAGTTGTTCCCAATCCCATATGTACGCTCTTATGCTAATCTAACCGACATTATCCTATCCCGAAAGACTTTAAGAGTTATTTGCGCTGTACCTATATTATTAGGTACATAATATCTTACTATTTGGTTCGTAACCGCAACCAACCTTACTTGGTATTTCATTAAGAATACATGAATATAAATGCAACCAACAAATAATTTATCGATTTGCATTGCAAAAGTGGCGCCGCCAACTCGTGTCTTTTTAAGTTAGTCTTCATAATTGTAATTAATTATTTTATTGCTTAGCTGACCCTGTCGTCGACCCGAATTTTTGGCTTGGTTATCTGTGTTAAAAATTTGAGGAGGTTCGTTGGTAAATGATTGGTTTTTGTTACAGTGGAACCATAGAATTAAAACGGAATTAAGAAAAATGAAGGTAGTAGGTAGTACTCACAGAATAAGAACTAAAGGCATAGAAGGAGAGACACGTATAGATTTTACACTTTCATATTTAGCATTAAGGCTCCTTCTATGAGTACAACTACTAACATTTTTCTTAATTACGTTTTAAACCTTTTGTGATAATTTCGTTTCTGCGTTTCATTTGACATACGGGCTGAAAAGGCCACAAAGAGAAAAAGTACTTAATAAGAGGTATAATGATAGATAAAGCTTCAGTCACATGATAAAGTTTCAGCTTATAAACAAACAAATACACCATTTTAATTCTTTATAATAGTAGATGTAGGTAGCATAGTTATAGTAATACTCTTTATACAAAAAGCCCTTTTAAATATTGATATATTTTACATTATCCATATTTTTCTATTTCACTCGATTAATTCCCGTAACGAAAAAATGTAACCACGCATGCTCGGCGACTCCGTCGATCGGAACGCTTTTATTCTGATTCTGTCTGACGGACGTCTGAGTCGTCTGACGTTACATACAGCATGACGGTGACATCACCGTGTATTATTTGTTTTCATGAACCGTTCAATAAAACTTGTCATGACAGGTTTCTAGTGTTTTGACTCAAATTATATTGTTTTATACTAAATTTATAATTATACGGCATGGCAGATTTTACTCCGTTTTTCGTTGATCGTGCGAAAGGCGGCCGGGCGTCGTGCAAAGGTTGCAAAGGAAATTGTCCGAGCGGAGATATTCGGATGGCGAAAATTGTTGCTAGTCCATATGGTGAGAATCAGCAGATGAAATCATGGCACCACGTCGACTGTTTAATGAATGCTTTAATAAAACAACGACCAGCTACAAAAAGAATCGACTCCATAGACGATATAGGCAACTGGGCATCTTTGGCCAAAGAAGATCAAGAGTTTATACTGAAAAAAATTAATGAGATGGAGAAAGTTTACGCCGAGAAGAATAGCGGCAAATATACAGCTAAAGTATTAAAAAATGAATCTGTTCCAAAAAATTCAGTGGATTCATCTAGTCCCACAAACTCAGAAAAACAGATAGATATCAAAACTGAAGACAATAATTTTTCCACTTATAATGGTTTATGCAAAAAAATTGGTAAAGTGGATGCTTATTTAGAGAAAACTGCTGTTGTGAATAATTATTTTAGAAAAGGCACAGATGGGGATTCGTTTAAAGGTGACCTTGCATTGTGGTGCAAATTACTATTACCTCAAACAACTAAACGGGTTTACAACTTAAAAAGTAAGCAACTAGTCAAATTATTTTCTAGAATTTTCCATGTTGATCAAGATGACATGCTGACACACTTAGAAAATGGTGATGTAGCTGATACTATTCAACATTTCTTTTCCAAGTCCAAGAAATATCAACCCACAGCGGAAAGTACTCTGACTATACATAATGTTGAAGAATTTTTGGACGGTCTTTCCAAGTTAACAAAAGAAGAGGAACAGATACATCATTTTAAATCAATTGTTAACAAAAGTACTTCAGATGACTTGAAAATGATAATTCGTTTAATTAAAGGTGATTTACGAATAAACGCTGGGCCGAAACATATCCTAGAAGGTGTGCATCCTGATGCTTATAATGTTTTTCAAACATCTAGAGATTTGAACATGGTTATCGATAGGATTTTATCAGAAAGCAGTGGAGTCAAACATAAGGATGTCATCCAAAAAGGTGTCAGCGCTAAACTGACACTGATGACCCCTGTTTTACCCATGCTTGCTGAAGCTTGTAAATCTGTAGAGATGGCTATGAAAAAGTGTCCAAATGGCATGTTTTCAGAAATCAAATATGATGGTGAAAGGGTGCAAGTGCATAAAAAAGACAATGAGTTTAAATATTTTTCTCGCTCTCTGAAGCCAGTAATGCCCCATAAAGTCAGCCATTTTAAAGATTATTTGCCACAAGCTTTTCCAAAAGGAGTGGATTTAATTCTAGATGCTGAAGTATTGATGGTGGATGTAAATACAGGTAAACCATTACCTTTTGGCACACTAGGGGTTCATAAACAGTCTGAGTTCAAAGATGCTCAAGTATGTTTGTTCGTATTTGATTGTCTTTACTACAATGGAAAAGTTTTGATTGACTTACCAATAAGGAAAAGAAGGCAGATATTAATTGATAATATGGTGGAAGTAACCAATCATGTTGTGATATCTGAGCAGCAATTGATTCAGAAGCCAGCTGACTTGGCTAAAATGATTGCAGAGGTAAGCTTTTTCAGTAAATTTACTTCTATTCTCTCTCTATTCTATTCTATTTTCTACATACTTTTATTCAAAATAGATTTAACACATTTTCTACACTTCTTAAACACATATGTATCTCATTCGGGATCCTATCATTTTATAACCAATGTTTCACAAAAGATTTATTCACAAACATATCATTTGACAACCTGCGTTTTTTCTGAAACTGTAATTAATTCTGTATTCGTTTCAGGACCATTGTGTACATCCCTATAGGTTAGTTGAAGTTACTTTTATAAAAATCCTGAAATATTTGTAGTTATAGAAATAAAAGCGGGTTGGCAAATGAATAAGTCATAAAATGATGCACTTGTCAGCGAAAAGCCAGAGAACCATCTCATTCATATGTACCAAATTATATTGATGAGGAAATGTAGTAACTATGCTGTCATAAATCAGAATAATGTAATAGCATGAATAAAACTTGAAAATACTAATGGCTTCCTTTTTATTATTAGGTCCTACAGTTAGGATTAGAAGGTCTAGTGCTTAAAGACTTGGAGTCCACATATAAGCCCGGGAAGAGACATTGGCTGAAAGTGAAGAAGGACTACCTGTTTGATGGTGCCATGGCTGACACCGCAGACTTGGTAGTACTTGGAGCTTGGTTTGGTATGTCTTGTGTGATAACTATAATATATAACAGCTGTAGATAATGAAATAATACCAACCAAGTCTATTTTTCCAATTATCATTTAAATAATTTGTTTCAAGTAAAATCAGCAAAACACAATTGTAAATTTAATGAATAATTATATTTATATAAATAATGTCACAAAAATTTGAGATATACTCTATACTAACCCCTAGGCTTGTAGTATGGGTACTATTCAAGAGTAATTATACTTATATAGATAAACAATTACTTAAATACACAGAAAAAATATACTCATGCTCATTACACAAATATTTGTAATCAAGGTAATAAACAATTTTTTTCTGTTCAAGCTTGTGTCTCACAGGTAGTTTAATAGAGATACATTAGCAAGTGTTACAGGTTGTTTACAAAAAAAATGTGTTCAGGGCGTCCCACCGCTATGCCACATGGAAGGAAAGTACATTTTACTGAAAGAAGACATTACTTTAATTTAAAAAACAATTTAAACTGCATTCATAGATATTTCAATAATTACAGTGGATTTCATTTATTACGACCTTGGTTGTAGCGACCATTTGTCTATAGTGACGTTAAATCTCAGTCCCTTGAATTAAAGCATACTTTAGTATGTACAAACATATGGCTATAGCGACTTTGGATGTAACGTCGAGTTCGGGTGTAGCGACTGTTTTTATTGAATAGTTTGTAATAAATTCCTGGAAATCCCATGCAGATGTTGCGACCGGAGTCGGCCGCCAAAGACAAAAGAGCTTTCTTATCTTTTGTTTACATCTACACAGATGGTCAGCAACCTTTACTTTTTGTTTTTAGATATTAGCTAGGTAATTAGGAAGGTATATAAGCGTGTATGTTTCCGAGTTAAAATGGTTCAGTTACAAATTGATATTCAGAGTAGCAACTGTGTATAATAAACTATTGAATAAGTATGGCTCCTAGACGCACGTTCACTGTTAAAGAAAAGGCGGAAATCATTTCAAAATTGAAAAATATTGCAAACAATGCTGATTTGTGCAAAGAATACAGTTTCGCATTAAACAATATCTACGATGTGGAAAAACCTTGATAAAATATTAGAGTATGTACTTTGAATCCAAATCCGTAAAAATTAAGAAAAACCGCAAGCCGACGCATGTAATTTTAGCTTTTTCAACATCTTGATGTTGAAAAAGCTTTTTAAATGTAACAATAAATGAATATAAACCATGTACATGTCTGTATCTTTTTGTCTTTGCCTGTAACGACATCCGGATGTAACGACGAAATAACAGTGGTCCCTTCATCGTCGTTATACCCGAAATCCACTGTACATGGTTGAACCGGGAATCGAACCCGTTACACGAGAAAAATAATTACCCTGTAGCTTTATCATACCGATCGAAAGGCTTCTTCATATGGATTATTTTTTGTTAAATAAAATAGTGTCAGAAATAAAAGGAAGACCATGAATTTTAAGGGCAGTTTCAAGTTCGCGGCGTCCAAGTGCTGGAATGATCCCCCCCCTCCATCCAAGGAGCGTACAGCAAGTATACCTTTAAGCGTAAGCTTAAAGGCTATTTGTTGATGCTCCAAAAATTCTAATTTCCCAACCAGCACTTTGTCCGCAAATTATAGTTAAATTCTTCGTTTTTCTTTTGTTTATTTGTTAATTATGTTTCAGTAAGGTGTAAGCATGTAGTTTTGGTATTTATTTTGTCACTTACTACCTTTATAGGTAGTAAATACTTATGTATTTGTATAACAGTATTTTTTATTTTTTTTTATTTTTTCATTTTTCTTTATTAAGTATATTTATTCGTTTAGCGTACCGTCCGTCTGTCACAAACGGAGCTGGCTGAAAATCAGCGCTGTAGGTGTTGAACACCTCAGCATCATGCTGAGCCAGTGTCCGATTCTCTGCCGCGAAGACACACTCACTACTCTTTTATTGCTCTTTTCTGTTTTTACTTTTTTCTGTGTGTCTTATGTGTGTAGTGAATAAATGTATTTTTCTTTCTTTCTTTCTTTCTAAAATGTTCCATCTACAATATTCAAGGTACTTTCCTTCCATGTGGCATAGCCGTGGGACGCCCTGTATAGTTAAAGGCGAGGTGAAAACAAAAATGACGATTGTGTTCTTTGTGTAACAAAAGTTAGTCATACAAACTATATTGGTAACTCTTGTTACACAAAAGAATCAATTAATTAAAGCCCTTAACTATGTAATCATTTTTTGAAAACGTCACATATTTCTGATTACTTTTGAATGCTTCCAAGACCAATATGCAATTACCTTTCCTTTCTAGGTACTGGCAAAAAAGGTGGAATGATGTCTGTGTTCCTAATGGGATGCCTAGATACACGCCGTAACAAATGGGTAACAGTCACCAAAGTCCACACAGGACATGATGATAGCACCCTGGAGAGGCTACAGAAAGAGTTGGGTCCCCTCATGCTGAAGATTTCACAGGACAATACAAGGATTCCAACTTGGTTGAACTGCAGCAAGGGATTAGTGCCTGATTTTGTAGCTAAAGACCCTGAAAAACAACCTGTTTGGGAAATTACAGGTGAACTTAATTAATTTTTCATTTACTTTAAAGAACCTTGAACCTTGTATCATGACGAGTATACTGCACCGATTAGCTAAATTCTTTCAGGATTATTGTCCTTATACTTTTGAGATGGTTTAAGTTTATAAATATATAATGGATTTCATGTGGCGATGATTTGTTTGTTACCACATTCTAGCGTGTATGAAAAAATATATAATGAAAATTTAACTTTTTGAAACAACTTTAGATAAATGAAAAACAATACCTGTCTCAATCAAGTTACTCATAATGATGTCTGACCAGCCTTTCAATATTTTCTAATTAAAGGTTACTTTAGTTTGTCTAGAATGAGTTGAGAAATATTATGATAATTCTTTATCCTAAGTAATATTATAATCATAAAATCTCAAGTTTGTTGTAACTTTAAAGAACACATTGTCCTATTTTTTATAGTTTCTGATGTCCCAAGGGATAAATTAAAGACAAAAAATATCTTAGTTTTTTAGGGTTCCATACTCAAAGGGTAAATACGGTAAGTGCTAAGACTCCACTGTCTGTCTGTGGCACTAGGCTGTATCTCATGAGCCTTTAAAGCTAGACATTTGAAATTTTCACAGATGATGTATTTCTGTTGCCGCTATAACAACAAATCCTAAAAACCGAATAAAATAGATATTTAAGCTCCCATACAACAAACTTGATTTATTTTCCTTTTTTTGCTCCATTTTAATAAAGGCGACAGGCAGACTAATATACTGTCTAATGTTGTATAGGTCATGTTACGGAACCCTTGCGAGTTGTATATAATATGTATTTCTAAATTTGTAGTTCCTATTTTCGACTCAATCAATAAATTTGTTTTTATTTTCCAGGTACTGAATTTACTAAAGCGAATATACACACGGCAGATGGAATATCGGTGAGATTTCCGAGGGTTACTAAAATAAGGAAAGACAAAGATTGGAAAACTGCAACCAATTTGGAAGAGCTAAAACATCTTTACAAAACATCGAAAGAAAAAACAGATGTGTCGTTATTGAATAAAATGGCTACCACTGCAAATGACACCTATGAACCACCAAAGAAAAAAACGAAGGAAAGTCCTCAGGCTAAAAAAGAAATTCCTAAGATAGCTACAATGGACAGGTTTCTAAAGGTAGACAAAACTTCGCCACAAAAGCAGAAAAGAGGAAGGAAAGATTTAAGCAGTTCAAATTCATCGGGTGCGGCAAGTGATACAAGCTTTACGATTCCAAAAAAAAGGATCAAAACTGAAAGTTTACAAACGGAACCCAAAAATCGGCTGCCTGATATTTTTAAATCCAAAAAGTTAGGATTTTATCCTGACTTTATAAGCATTCCTGAAAAGGAAAGGACACATTTTGAAAGACATTGGATAGCATATGGAGGAACCATAGTAAAATCAATTCGTAATTTGGATGCAGATTATGTAGTACATAATGACAATGTTATAGGATTTGAGAAGATGCAAAAATTACAGAAAAGAATTACATCGAACGCAAGGCATGTTACTAAAGACTGGCTAATTAAATGTATAAATACTGTGACGTTGTGCGGTACGGCAAAATATACCGTAGTTGTTGAACCGTAAAGAACAAACTTGTTAAAGTTTTTGTTGAACTAATAATGTAATAATGCTGAATGAATTATCTTATTCAATATATAATAGCCGTTTTTGTTTAAATTTTCGTTGCATTTTCCTTTCTCGTTTACATTTTTCTATAATAAATTCCTTAGAGAGCCCTGTTGGTTTTCATTGAATAAAAATGGATATCTTATAGAGCGCTCCGCCGCCGCCGGCCAAGGCAATTTCGCGTGAAACGCCATGTTACTGCCTTTAAAAATAAATTGGGCATTGTTACAGGGCCTCTATTCTACAGCGTAAAACATATTGATGTGGGGGTTATTATGACATAGCTATGCAGTTCATTTAACGGTGATCGTAAAGGAGATAGCTATATAACTGCCAAAACTCTATCGTTCGTAAAATTAACTGCATAGCTATGTCATAATAACCCCTCTGTCATGGTATTGTTTTTAACCATGCCGCTATACTGTCAAGAAAATAATAGCTATCAAAACGTTTGGGGACCGAAATGGGGGACTATGTTTTAAAGAGTAAAGAACGTACATACCTACATTTAAATGTTTGCCACCTTGCTATCTGTAACTATCCTATTTAGTGAAAGAAATTATATTGAAATAAATACGAAATCAAGTTTTCTTTCCAGGCTAGACATAGCACTGTTCATTTTGGGAGTAATTTAATTTCTCGACCTTTAAAGGATTGCGTAAACTAATCTCGTGCGCTAAAAGAGGTGATGATAGAGACATTTTTTATGGCATAGAGCAAGCAAACGAGCACCCAGGCCATCTGAGACCCATATACATTTGCATTGTCGAGACTGCAATCTTGAGACTGGGAATGCGTTGCCAACCCTGAGGACTAAGATAGAATGCCTATATGCCAGTATTTTCACCGGTTGTCTTATCCTCACAACTGCTTGACGGTATGCTAAAGGAGGGATCCGGACTACTGTTGGTAAAGACTCAAGTCTTTGGAGTCCTTATTCAAAGACTCTACGTGGTTTATTATTTGTAGACTCTAATCACTGAATTGAAGTTAGAGTTCTCAACTTGGAAAGGACTTATCTCCTGCAATCTTCTATAAAGATTCGAGTGTGTTTGTGATTTTTTACGCTTAAGGCTTTTATTACGTAGTTATTATTAGAACTCAACTGAAATGGACAATCATATCGGATTCATATTATTAATAAGCTTTTAGTTAGTTCCTACTTATTGTTTAAAAAACATTTAGGTACAGTTTTTTCATTTCGAACCTTTTCTGGAAAATGACTTCGTGTCAATTTCATTAGGTCATATTTGTATCTTTCATATTTGTATGGAAACTTCAAAAGTGAGTGTTCATTATAGGACTTAGGAAAATTATAAAAGATAGTTAATGGCATGAGTCTTTTCTACAGCTTGAGTTGTGATAACAGGACTGGATAAGACTCGATAAAACGCTCGACTCACGACTAAAAAGACTCGAAAGTCTTTTAAGCTCAGGGTTCTGTTAAAATGAGTCAAGTTCTTGAAATGTAAACTTCTAAAACTTGAGTCGTTACCAACACTAATCCGGACAGACCCTGCACAATGTTCTACCACCACTAATGTTCAAATTATACTGACCTTAACGCACACATACCTAATTAAAATTTGCGCGTCAGTTGTTTATTCATGTACAAAACTTTTATTAAAGCGCATAATGTAATGCATACAAACTGAAGCATAAAGAACTCTAATTAATTTTCGCTCTAGAAAGTTATACAGTGCCCAAGGGTAAGGAAATAATTGAGTAGGTTTAAATCCTCTTTGCTCAATTTAATATTTCTACAGAATTATTACAGAAGTTGGGGCTGAAATGTAATCCCACTAAACTAATATGTACCTACTCGTGAGTATGTAAGTATAACAAAATTACTAATAAGAATGGTTGAGAAAATAACTTTAGATGTTTGTACTCAAACACGTGTAAACTGCTAAACGGAATTGGATCAAAATCGTAGTCCAAAACCCGAATTAAAAAAGAAAAAAATAACTGGTCTGTACCTACTCTGTCACAAAGATGGTATTTTTTTTGACTTGTTTTCGGTTGGAAGTCTTCTTACCAAGGTGTCTTTTTTATTTTAGATTAGGCGTAAATCGCTTGGAAGGATAGGCTTTGATGGCCTCTCTTCCCATCATAAAATCTAAGATAATGTGTCTGGTCTTCTATAAAATGCATTCTGTACAGAATAAGATTGCATGCATTTTATAAAATGCCTAAAATAAACGTACGTATTTCAAACCAAAAACATAAATGAAACGAAGACTATCACCTTGTCCCCATCGTTATTCCCTTGTATTACTCAAACGGAACTCTTACGTTATGTTTGATACCCTTCGCGTACGTAACCCTGATAAAACTACTGAATCAATGGCAAATTTACGAAATCGGTAATATAAAATTGCTTTTTACTTAGGATAAAAAAGTGCAAGTATTTTTTACCGACAATTTTATCTAAAACCCTAAAACTCAAGAGGATGAAAGTGTTTAAAACCAGCGATAGGCGCATTGCGTTGTAGTTGGCAACATCGTGTTAGAAGTTTCCTCTACTCCCACTTGTGGTATCCTGCATTGCAGGCACGCTCATTTGAAAATCCACAACACTTATTGGTAAGGGAGCTAATAGTAGAAAAAAAAACATTATTAAAACACAGATGACCCTCGTTTTATTGAATAGAAATCTATCAGTAAGTACTATTTAAAAGAAAGAAAGTAAGTTAACTCTTCATTTCACAAAAGTACGTTTTTGGGATCTCTTCCAGTTATGCTTGCGGTACTTTAGTTATGGTAGTGATTGACAGAAAATATAGAGATACTGATCATTACATGAGCAGAATTCCTATTGTCAATAAAACAGTTATTTGCAAACTCTAAACATGAATTCCTTCGTCTTTTCAATCATACACCTATTATACCACTAGCTCCCGTACCGGATACATATCTATAGGTTACATACGTATAAGTCAGCATCCATAACACTCGAGGGACCACGTTGATTCCGGTCCAAACTCAAAAGCTCGCCAGTCCATTTCGCAGTTATTATGACCGATGAGATTGTGATTTATCGTTTTTCTCTTCACTGCCTCGTTTATTATTTAGAGACATTGATTTTGTTCATAGCGATGTTATTTCCTTACTTGTGTGGCAACATAAACATTAGGTTTACACTTAAGGGCCTGTTTCACAATCGACAAGTAAATTAATCTGTCAAAAAAATTATAGCTCTATGTCTATTTTCAAGTAATAAGAAAGGGAAAGGGCTAAATTTATTTGACATAAGTATATGCTTTACTTGACGATTGTGAAAAAGACGGTTATTAAGTATAACTATTTACTTCATTAAGAAAAAGGCTTGGTATGAAAAGAGCGAAGTGAAAGGTGAAAGGAAAAATAAAACTGGCAACATCTCAATGCAATTGGAACAGCGCCTCCTTTTTTCAAAACTTTTTTTGCCTATCTAGGTATAAATGAAGACATTGTTAAACACTCCAGAAATAATAATTGGGAACCCACTTTGATGCCCGTCTTCCACTGCGAGGGGAGCGGAGCAGGTACGGACTCTGTTTGGCCTACAACGGTGTCTCTTCAAAGAGGTTTGCCTGTGGTTGAAACACTTGATGTCGCCGTCGTAAGACTCGTAAGCTAAAGCGAGTCCCTAGGCACTAGGTTAATGATAAACAAACTTACACAGAGAAATAAATACTTATATACATAGAAAATACCCAAGACTTAGAAACCAATAGTCGCGGAACTCACAAATATTAGTCCTGATCAGGACCGGGGACCGCCAGCTTCGAAGGCAAGGGTACAAACAAACCAGGCTAACTGTGTCGTCAAATTATAATTGTAGCCATTACATTGTGCCATAAGGGCTTGTAGCACTCCTACGGCCGAACCCTATATTCAAACCGCGGACAGATAGCCTTACTTTGGATTAAAATTTTACACATTTTGTATGCGCGAATGTTAAATTTCAACCCAAAGTAAGCCTTATCTATCCGCGGTTTGAATATAGGTTTCGGCCGTTAGGCGATGGGCTTGTTACCTGTCACTAATACACTAGTACCTAAACTTCTAGGACTGATTTTGCAAAATATGGTTACAGAATTATAAACGAGTATTTTTAGAGTTTTTGGTATTTCTGTAGCTCTGCCTACCCCACTCTGGGAATGAACGCGTGATATAAATATGTATATTGAACTCTCCATTTTATTGATAATTCGACGTAATCCAAGAATACTTTTTTGATAATTGCCGCTTAAACGATACTTGAGTAATTTGGAAAAAGAAACAATCTTTCGCGATATGAAATAACGTCTCGAAACAGAACCGAACAAACGACGAGTAAAATCTAACGAGCAGATTTAACTCCCATTGCATATTTGAGAAGATTGCTCAGTCTTCTTTAACACCGTACATAACATAGTCAGTTTGTATTTTGTTCGCGAATATGGTTGTTAAAGGTAAACTCTTTGCGAATAAACATCCAAAAAAGGTAATACTATAAGGTGTAGTTAAGGAAATTAGTTTGTATGCTCCAAAATAAAGTTTCTTTATAATTATGTCGTGGAAAAAACAAACAAGCGTACGCTTGTTTACCACCTTACGGTAAGTGGGATCTGTGACCCGTAGACATTTGCATTCTCAAGACTATAATCCCAAGACCGCAATCCTAATATCACAATGATACGACCGTAAATGCGTTGCTAACCCTAAGGACTAAGATAGAATCCCTATATGCTCGTAATTTCAACGGTTCTTATGCCCACACGCGGAACACAACTATGCGCACACAGGTTAAAAGATAAGGTGGTGGTGGTAGTTGAAATGACTAAAAATAAATGATTTATCAAAGCCAAAAATAATGTCAGCCCTAGCAGTCACCCTGTCCGTCACTGACCAAGATGACAGCTAACTAGGGTTGACATTATGTTTGCCTTTGATCAATGATTTCTTTTTTTGGGTATCTTTGTAACACGTTGTATATTTATTACTTTTCTTCGAAAATAATACTGTTTACTTGATTTTGTAGCATAGAATTTCGTTTCATCACAGTATATTTTAAAATACTAGCTAAAATGGAATGTCCCGTTTTCTTTGCTAGGGGGTGTATAAGGTAGTGTAGTCAAGTGGTTAGATCACCAGCAATAAGCATTGGCTCAAAAATATCCAACACATCATTTGCTCGTTCCGTTCTTTGACCTTCCTACCAAAAAAATATGTCGCTAAGGTTGACTCTTCGAATTTAACACAAACATGTTATTGACTTTGCTGTAACCACCGTTTTGGTTTACCTTCTGTTACACTTATCATACCCAGAATTCAAAACCAAAACGTAATACGTAACTTTTGTATTTTTTCCGAAAGTTCGAAGGGATGAGCCGTTATACAAAATCGGCGCATGTAACGTCACGTATTTTCGTTCTTTCTCATTGTGTGAAATTAAATTCTAAAATGGAGGTATAATCTATTAGCTATGGTTTTTCTGGTGTGGTGGTGTAAGTGTTAAGCAAGATCGTGACGACCTAGTCTCTTTCTAATTGTTTGCAACTTAAAAATATTTTTATAACATTTTGTAAATATTGAACAGTTGGCCAAATCATGACAAAACGTTGCATTCACACTTATACTCGTACACACGCCGTATACACTTGAGAATTTCACTTTAATAAGACAGATCTGTTTGATTGTACTTTGCATGTGCATTGGTGCGTTGGTTGGTTATCATGTAAAAGACGAAATTCTCAAGTAGATTACACATGGCGATTAGAGCACCACGCAATGGATCGGTGCCTACGGTAGTACCTGAAGCTGTCTATAGAAAGAGAATCCAAGTATGTAAATATTCAATAATCTACTCGTAGTTTGAATTGCATTACAAGAAAACCTTAACTTTTAATTATATTACTTTCAGCATAAGCTGAGATTGAGCAGAGAAGCGACAAAAAATAATATTTTGAGCACAACAATATTTTGAGTGAGCGAACATTTTTGGGAGAGGGACTTCGAAGTTCGACCATCACACCTCCGACCAACAATCAGGGTTAGGAAGGCTCCGAGCCCGTTCGTTTACGCGTCGGTATAAAAGCGTACCTCCTTTACACACGGCATAAACACGGCCCATAACCGCTGAGACGCCTTTAGGCCGCGGATCGCGCGTTCCATTTTAAATTTTCAACAGCTCCGCGCCGAGCATGCACACGTATGTACCTACTTGTATGTGCAAACAAATTAATTATTTAGCTTTGCTCGGGCCCACTTTCCTCTCGAAAATGAACTAAGCCTACAGGAACGTTTGCATATTTTGAACACATTACTGACACAGGAATTTTAGCTCTACTGTTGCTGCTGTTAACGTGATTCCAATCTAATTTTGATTAAATTTTGCATGGCTTTTGGTGGATTAGCTCAGATCAATATGCCAACTCAACAAGCGCCAGTTACGGAACGTTTAGTTTGATAGTAAATCACAATAATTTGGTGGACTAAGCTTTGTGAGCCGTTAATCTTTTGATTATTCATACTGATATGATTACTAAGTACGTTCATTTGGGACCATTCCTATGATGCACATTGCGGTTGTGTTCAAATGAAAAAGATTGTATTGCGAATGTTTTCATTATTCCTTCGAACGGAATGCTTGAAAGCAACGTTACCCTAGAAGACGTTATAGCACTCTCAGCTTAACCACTAAAAAAATGTACTTTTTAACTTCACACATGCAATTAGCTCAACAAAAAGCACTCACCGCTCACTTAGTAAAAGTATGTATTCTAAAGTACACTGTGCTTTACAAGCATAATATAATAATATATATATTTTAGTACTCCTTGAAAAATCGGTGCTCCCGGAAAATCCTCTGGGGAGTATTTTGATCTTCTAGCCCATTTGCCTATTTAAATCATATTTATAAACACCACCGGTTAAGCGCAGTTTCACTGAAAACTAGCTGGTATTGCGAATTTAGCTCTTATACGTTAAAAAATACCTGCAAGTAATTTTTTTATTTATTTTTTTATTCATATACCTTTGCCTTTGATTCTACTCGAACCGTTAATGGTTTCTTAATGTTTCTTAGAAACAAATCTTCAAAAACACTAAGCTAGTTAGCCAGCTGTTACCGACATCGCTGTCATCGTAAAATCAAATATTTTCAACGTGCACCGCGAAAATAGGTCAGCCAATATGAAACAATGCGGTGCTGTCGTTCGGCTACACCAAACACTAGCTTTGTCTTCTATGTATTTTCCCTTCAACTGTTCCAGCTCTGTTCTATCGAAGTGAAAATTCTATTAGGTCTTGCTTTAAAATTTCAACGTTACTGCTCGGAGGCGGTTCGTATACTCGTTCTCTACACCAAAGGCAAATATCTGACTCGACTTTATCTAAAATTCATCAGAGATTCCGTACCACGTCTTATAGGTATGCGATAAACCAATCTTTTTAACTACTGTGCTACAGTGCTCAGGGAATATGAAAGTGGCGTAATAAACGTAAAAAAAACATACGATAGTGTTATGTAGTAGCGTCGGTGGAGTTCTTGGACAAAACATTTTACAAAGGAGGCTTAAAGTGGTTTTAGAAATTTAGATAACCTCAAGACTCCTTTATGTTTCTGAGAGTAAAGGAATAAAATGGCAATTTATACGAATTCTAAATTTTGCTCGAAATGGTCCTGGCAGTAGTTGTTTATCGCTTTTCCCTCGAAAACTGTTCGATTGTTTATGTTCGTGTTTAGGGTATCTATCTAAGGGTTTGAATCGTTTCAATTTAGTATCGATCGGTAGAGGCGTTGAGAAAATAGAATGCGAACTTTTGCATTTATATTATTAGTAGACTTTTGAAAGACCCACTTGCATGTATGTAGCAGTTAATTTTACGCTAGTTCGCACTTTGTCACATCTAAAATAGGAAGAGCTAGGCTAAGTTTATTTCTATCAAATAAGAGAGAAAGGTCAACGTCGATCGTAGGCCGTAAAAATGCTTGCGGAAAATAGAAAAAACCGGACAAGAGCATGTCGGACCATGCTCAGTGTAGGGTTTGTGACACGATGACCCTATCAGAGCCCTCTGTACTTCTCACAAATGTAAATTGGATGATGTAGTTGTACCTTAATAACATAAGTACAGAGTGTAGTGTGACCTTTAGGCCACATTAGATTAGTGAATGGGTTCTTTGAGTAATTCGTGTAATTGGCTGGAAATTCCTTTCTTAGAAAAAGTATAAATTTGAAAGTAGCTCAGACGCATTGGAGAAACAAAAGTTCTAAGAAATATGGAGTTACATTTTAGTCTTGACGAAAGGCAGTTGTTTTTTAGTGAGATAGTGAGTTTTAGCCTAGACCTAGATAGGAACAGTCGTAGTTATTATTTTCAGATACTACCAAAAATCATGATTCCAATTCTCTAGAATAATTCTCTTAGACTTAAGGAGGAGATTTGATATCAGTGTTCATGTGAAGTTCTCATTTAAAAGTGTAAGTGTGGGGAGTTTTTGAACTCAATTCCCAGATATATGATCAATGCTTTTAGACAGTGTTCCTGAGATACTTCATCTTCAGATTTACTAATTAAACTTTTTCTAAAGTATTCCTCGGCCTGAGCTTCTAGATTTACTACGTCTTCATATGCATATAAAAATCAAGAAAGTAAAATGTTGTGGTTTTATTCTAATCATCTTTTCCTTACAGCTTTATACTACAGTTATTCTATGTGTTATGTTTAATACTTATTCCTTCCACAGCGTTTCGTCTTTATTGACCTGACTAGGTCCTGGTCCAATAAAACCCAGTGCTATTCTTTATCTTTATTATAACAAAAGCTCTACACAGTCTTTCAGATTTGTGTAACTTCAAGTGATGCGGACTTAAGCACCAAATGATATTTTGGAGTCCAGATGTAGACTAAGGTCTTGCTGGACGATGCCTCTGAGTTCCTTCAGTCTCCACGGAGGCTAGCGTAGCAGACGCTTATCACAAACCTGAAATGGCTCGAATGAAGCTACCATTATCCTACGGGATTACAAAAGAGGCGATTGAATGCCTATGATTAGGGACTAGCACAGGAGAAATTGTGCTAGGATCTGGAAGCAGGAATGAAATCCAAAGGCTTGCCAGATCAGCTTCTTCATCACCTTCATTCATATGCATTATCACACCCTCCGTTTTCACTAACTCTTTGGCAGTTTATAAATCCTTACTGGAGAGCGTAAATATTTTCATACTTGATAAAAAATGTAGGGCCAACACTCTATTGTGGATCCCTCGTATTCCCCTTGATTGACTTACATACAATATCCAACAAAGACTTTTAGTTCGTTCTTTTGAATTCATTAGGATGAATTCAAAAGACACCACGCTTCATACTCCTTCAGAGTTATTCTTGCTGGAAGACTGTCCCGTCTGGAGATGAGGTCTACAGAAGGGGGTGGCGGTAGTGCCCCTTTCCACTCTTTGTGGCGAGCTTTAAACTAATTTTTCTATCTTCTCATACATCAATCTTCTGAAGCTGGATTGCTACGTCACAACATAATCCTACCAATCTTCTAGACGATCTCGCTGGCTTTTTGATTATTATCAGTTACTAGTATTCTGAACGCTTAATTAGATATATAGTTTTCCTTTTTAGTTTTCCATGTCGTAGTGTTACAGGTTCCGAAGCCGTTTAGCACTACAAACATAAAAATCAACAAGTAATAAGTAATTTTCTATTTAAAGTCATTCGGTGCCGTCTTAGATGATTTTTGTAGGTATAAACACTTTAATCGCCTGTATCTCAAGAATCAATGATGTCTACTTAGTCGTCATAGTTTTCCTTTAATATTAATTATACATTCTTTCATTTAAGTTTTGTGTGAACACACACATGAGTTAAACAAAAATTAGCGCTTTAAAGCTTAATATTTCATAAACGGATTACTTAATCGAAAAAATGTTTCCAAAAACTCATAATATTTTTGAAGGACCTATCTAACGATACCGCACACAATAGGGACAAAAAAAAAACATCCTCACGTTACATGTACAGGAGGTACCCTAAAAAAAAATCTTTTACATTTTATTGTAGGTACTTACCACTTTTTTGACTAATATGCATATTCATGCCAAATTACAGCTTTCTAGTACTAAGAGTCTCTGCGCTAGGCTGCGGACGGACAGACATGGCGAAACTATAAGGTTTCCAAGTTTGACTACGGAACCCTAAAAAGAGGCAGGTACTCTGCCAACGATAGAGGCAATAGTTTTGTTAATGTGTTAAGTTAAATAAAAACATTATTTTCTTTAAAATAAAGCTACTATAATTAAGAAGATTGTAAGGCTGAAAAAACCATAAAAAAACCCTTCTTAATTTTTACTCTGTTTGTATTACAGTAAAGCCGCGCCTTGCTTTATTAACAGCGCATAATTATTGCGTAACTAACGTAATGACAAAAAAAAATAGTGGCTAAGACGCTGATTAACTCAATTGAGACAGATCCCCAATTTTTGTGCTAATAGAAATGACGACCAGGGAACATATATTATATGATCATGAATGGGGCTTGATAAACCGACCATAACAGCGAGACGCCTGTACTCAGTTGCCGCTTGCAGGTCACACATGACTGCCGTGAAAATGTTGCTCGTTTAGAAAACCCCTAAGATTTACAAATTGTTTTAAGGAGCGTCCTCACTGATAGCGTGTAATGGGCACTCGGTATCGAATATTCAAATGTTGTGGACCACAGTACCCGCTCGGCTCACCGTCCACACCACTCGAATATTACACGCGAATGCTCTCAGTGAGGACACTTCTTTTAGCGTATCAAAAACAACTGCCGATAAATCTGCCATTGGTATTCGAGTAGCGCAAGGACACACTCCACTAAACAGTACTCACAGTACAAGGTAGATAAGAAGTTTAGTCTGACAAATTGCATAACCATGAAGTCTATAAATATTGATTGTTGCCGGCGGTAAAAGAATGCTGTTATTGCAATAGCAAAGAATAACTTAAAGATGTGTTAAAGAATACTTTAACACATAAGTTTAGCATTGCTTTTCTGCTGTCAACATTATTAATATTCAGAAGCTTCATGGTTGTGCCACGTGTCAGGATTAACTTTTCATCTGCCTAGTGCCTTAGATTACTATGAATCGGCGAAAATTTAATTGCAAAGTATCACTTCCCAAACAGTTTATACCATATTTTCATTTTGGCTAGTGACCATTTTTCATTTGGCAAAACAACTTTTTGCACTTTAAGTTTTCACAACTGACTGGATTTTCTGGCAAATATCTCTTTCTGTGAAGATGACGCGCTACGCACGCACCTTTGCATATTCCTAAACTTTTTTTAGGGAAATCTTGTGCGAGCGGTTATGTCAGAATCGCACCGACTAAAACCCCTGAGGTGTTCCTTCTCCCACCTTTGACGAGGTCGCGGGAGTGGTATATTATCTCGACTATCAGCGTTTGCCATCTTCAATAGCGTGGTTTCCTCTCTCCGTTACAGGCACCCCAGAACACTTGGAGACCTTTCAGCTCGGGACTTTTGAATGCAAGCGATGGATCCCCCGATCCATTGCCTGCGGGTCTGCGGGGTAATTGAGGCGGCAGCTGATTTACATTTGTCAACACTCACCCACCGCCAGCCTGGTCTTTTTTTTAAGTGGAAACTGTGACCCATAGACATTCGCATTGAGAAGACTGCAATCCTAAGACTGCAAATTCGTTGCCAACCCTGAGCACTAAGATGGAAACATGGACAGCCGGTGAAACCACTAGCATAGAGGCAAATGCTAGTTATTTCACCGGCTGTCTTATCCCCAAACCGGAACACAACAATACGAACACAATGCAATGAAATGCTTCTGCGGCGTATTGGAAGCGAGTTGAGATCGTTTTCTCGCTCCCGCTCTGCCGCTTCCTTTATTAGTAAGTCGCTAAAAGTTGCTATCGCCTGTCTTCTCATGTTTTTTTTACTTCAATGTTTGCTAAACAACTATTTTCCAAAAAAAAACGTGATGTGTAATATTTTGCCAAATGATAATTTAAAATTTGAAAAAAATAATGTTCTAAATATTGGTTCACTCAATAAAACACTGCGATAAGTAAGTTGGGGAATAATATTACATACATACATACATACATAATATCGCACGCCTTCATTCCCAAAGTGGGGCAGGCAGAGCTACAGAAACACCAACAACTCTAAAAAGACTGGTTTAATTTAATTCAATTCAATTTAAAGTTTATTTCCCAATATAAAGTCACAGTATAAATTGCACAGTATGTCAAATTATAAGTTAAGTTATTACGTTGGGATCGTCAGAAATTAAAATTAGAAATAATTTATAATAATATAAATAAATTTATTTAGTTTATAATTCTACTTATAACCACATTTTGCACAATCCGGCCAAGAAGTTTACTAGAGTATTGGTGACAGGTTGCAAGCCCATCGCCTAACAGTACTACAAGCCCTTATTCCCTTAGTCGCCTCTTACGACATCCGCGGGAAGACATGGAGTGGCACTTTTGTAACCCGGCAACTACACGGGGGAATAATTTTAGCCTAACTAAATATTATACCGCTGAAACGGCAGTACACCGATTTCCTTAGTGTAGTTTTATAATTAAATTCAGAATAGAATGAAGCCAAAGTAAGAGCTACATCATTTTCATTTCCCAGATTGCAGGTAGCATCGCACCGCAGTGCATTTGAAGTCTATTGTGTGCCCGTGTGTCAGGTATTTGAACGTTTTGACGTCCGCCGTAACTGATCGCTCCCAACGATGTAATGGATTTTAACCTGGTTTGACCTATATAACAGACTGGCTAAGGGCGAGTCGGGCAGAGTTAAACAGGGTTCTTTCAATTCAATTGCCCGTTGTATTTAAAAAATACACACGCATCTGATCAGTTGTTTTTAAATTTGATCTGTGGCCCTAGACAAGATGCCTAACGCTAACGTAAGTGATTGTCGAAAACTGTCAAAAGCGCTTGACGCGGACAATTCTAACATTTTCGATAGCGATAACGTACGCATCTTGTCTAGGGCCACTTCATTTATGACAAAATGTTTTAATTTATGTGAAACGAAATCCTGATTATGTTGAATGCCAGATTTTGCTATCAACAATCTGCCATTTTTACATGTACATAAAATTATTCATTTATTGAATTGAAGTTTCGCAAATTGAATACATGAATAAACACGAGATAGACAAAGTCTTATCGTTACCAATGGCTTCACCCTTCAAGCCTTTTAACGACCTCATACATAATAAGTACAGTATATTAAAACACGATTAAATCAATTCCGTTGTTGATTGTTGAAGCTTAGTATCCTTGAACGGAAGTTCTACGGAGGCGCTTCTTCCGAGAGTTCCGAGCCTGTATAATGGAGGTATTCCCCTGTGCTCGTACGTGCCCACTCATCCTGCGGCTCTTTGAACCTAAGAAAACCTTCTTTATCTTCTTCCGTAATGTCAGCGCGACTAAATTCTGTTCTATCCACCAACGACCCAGAGCAAAAGCAGCAAACTCCATACAAAAGGCTAAGCTTCACATAATTGATAATACTTTGAGAAATATTCTAACGGAACCCTTTGTATCAAATGAGTGAAGAAACTTTCACGATGCTCGAGGAACAAAGAGTTCTTTTCCAAGCTAGAATATCTAGCGGAATAATACTTTGTGAGCGAGTTACTTTTGAACAAATATCTAAGATATAACATTTTTTTATAAAAGAGCTAAGTTTTGCTTAGTTATTTTTTAAATTACGTGTAAGCATGTGAATTCGTGAAAAGGGCCTTTTTGTAGTGCCATGCTCTCATGTTTCCGAATTCTTTAAAACAAGACAGACTTATACCTTCAGAAATATAGCTTAGTAGATTTTCTCGTGACATCTAGCAAAACCAAGATAGTAATTGGGGCTTAGAACTAAGCGGGGTACCTGCGAGAAAGGGTGTTAAGACTTAGCTCCAACTTGCCGCTACCCACTCTCTAGATTGTGCAACCTTTAGGTATGCGCGATATCCAAAGCCTTTTATGCTCGCTGCAATTTGTTTATACAAGTTTAAAATCTGCATTGCACGAGGTACGGAGTGTTTTCGCAGTTGTTCCAGGCCAGGGCCGTCCCGGCTTACTTATTCACGACCGGTGTCCCCAACCAACTGTTAATTATGACGGGAGCGTGCCTCGCCGAGCACAACTTTCAAATTGGATTACCCGCGCCGTCGCTCATAGTTGACAAACATCTACCTATATCGCGGAACACCTGAGCTCCAATCAATGCGTTGTAACCTTTATTGTTAATGTAAAAAGGTTGGGGAATCCTTGGTAAACGAACAATCGCTCATTGGGCAATTATATTATAAGCCCCAAAAACTATAGGCTGGAACGATTCTCATGCGTAAAATATTGTGCAGGGAAAAAATAAATCTTTTGGTTCCCGTAGGGTTCCCGTTTGTTTGCTAGTTTTTTTCGAAATAACCAAGAACGCATGTGGTATTATTTTTTGTGGTAGTACCTAACAAACGTCCACACATCCATCCACACAAACTTTCACGTTTATATTATTATATTATTGGAATGGGATAGTGGGATTGACTACCTAAAAGCTCCTATTATGGACAGTGCTACAGTGATGAACAATCCCATAATTATAAGCTTAAGATATAGATAGCATTTAGTGTTATGATTAGAATACATTTAGATTATTCGGGATTACCACTATTAGAATGACATGTTCGGCAATGCCAAGTTTTCATAGAAAAAAATGTTACTGTTCATCTCTGGAGCTTTGTCCATAATAGATGATTTTACCTTACTTATTTATGGTTTACTAATATTGACACTTGAGACTTACATAAAAACTTAATTAATTGACAATGGCATATTTTTAAAAAGATGGTTAGAGACAATAATAATATGTTTAAATAAATTCTTTACATTATTGCTTTACTAATGAAGTCAATTCACTTATACTAATGCATGGAACAATAATTTAATATGTGATTTATCACAGACCTTTACCAAGAAATAAGGCATACTTTGTTATTAATGAAATGTAATATTTATTGGAATAAATGGCTATAAATAAATAAATAAAGTTAATCACAATGGAATCTATAAAGGCATAATGACAAGAGTTTCCTTGTCTGGTTGTAAATAATAAACGTAAATAGTTGACTTGTGCGGTGTTTACCAACAATTAAACGGCCGATTAGAGCTTTGACGGCTGACAAAATATATTGACTAATGGTCAGTTCAGAAAGCGGTCGATTTAATTAGTTTGCGAACACCGATATTAATCTGTCATTGAGGGGTGTCGCAATATTGGTTTCCAAACATCCTATATCGCGTCATTATGACGCAATGTCAGCCATTAGAAAGTACGCTCCCAGCACCCTGACAATGACAGATGACAGTTGACAACTCGGTTTACATGGTGCAGCATTTATGAAACCCGCATGTCACATGTTATTGTCGCGATGGTGAAATAGAGGGCTGGTCAATACGTTTTACAAAATATGTTGTGCTTCTGCTATTTTCAAAGTTTTTCAATTTAGACAGTAAGATTTTTGCGTGATGGAAAACGATTGCGATAAAGTTTGTGATATCTTTATGATAAACTCTCCTATGATTGTGATAAAAATGATGAGTCTATGATAAATTTATAACTAACTATATTTTCTCATACTCGTCGTCCCTTCAAAATGTTTTACTTTGTAATTAACTTTTAAATCATCCCTTTTCACGAAAGGTTACCTGACAAGGGTTAAAGCCCCATTATATTTCGCTAACCAGCTAACTTACTTATGCGGAGTAATTGCAAAGGAACTTCAGTTTCAGACCATCGATTCTGTTAATCTGCCAATTAAATTGGTCGTTAACAACTTCAAATTGACTTCCAGCGAGTACCTACTGCTTTAAACCCAGAGAAAATTTTGCTTCGTTGTTGAACGTTAGGAAAGTTATAAGACTCTTAATCAGAAGAGAGATCGCCGGACGAGTTAACATCCGTTGCTTCAGTTTGCTCAGTTTTCCAGTAAATAAAAGATTGCAGGTGTATTCAATGTTGTGTCCCGTAACCCGTCCCGTGAGGGTAAAACTACCGGTGAAATTACGGTATTAAAGAGACTTTCCATCTCGATTTTTGTCTATCGCAGAAATGGCAAACGGATATACATGTCACCTGATGTTAGATGGGATCTGGGGCCCCCAAACATTTGAATACTCAAGGCTGCAACCTTAAGACTTCAAATGCGTCGCCAATCCTGAGGACTAAGATGGAGTGCCTCTATGCTGGTAATTTTACCGGTTGGCTTATCCCCACACCGAAAGACAATGCTGTCGCTTGGCGGTAGGTTAAAGGATAGGATGGCATCAGCTAATCGAACGGACCCTGCACAAGGTCCTACCACCATTAGCAGTCAGTCCGTTTAGTCCAGTCCTCATGGTGAGCATTTGCAACCTTTAGATTGCAAATTTCTTTAGGCCACAAAGCCTGTGGGCTCATTTTTGGCATCTCCATGCCATAAATAGCAGTATCCAATAACAATAAGGTAGATAATAGTTATAAAGTCAAAAAGGAAGCAACAGACTCGTTATTTTGCATAAGGACAGAGGCGGTGAATGCTAATATTTATATTAGCACAAGTGGTTTATAAACCACTTTTAACCCTACAAAAAAATACACTTCCAGTTTAAAATCGCGATCTCCTTTAGCAAAGTGCATACGATTACCAATTATATCACCCTGTAAATTGCCATGCATAACAGCATAAGCCAGAACCATTTGGAGCGAAGCCAAGTCATTATTGACTTCCTTTCTGCGACCGAAAACTTGAAGATTCCGATGGCTATCGCAGCTGCTAGTTGTTAAGGCTTTAGCCATCAGTGTATTTAGACCAGTAAAGTCACCTACCACAAGTGTACATCGCGTCAAAATTTCGCACAATTTTGAGTATCGTACGCGCGTTTCCTTAGTGTGTATTATATAACGATTAGTTGCGTAATTTGGTAAACTCAGCTTGTCAATTATAAAAGTTAATGTGATCCGTAACATTGAGGTAATAGTTTGCAGTCATCTGCATAAAATAATGTAATTATAATATCCGGTTCAAAGGACCATGACGACCAAACGATGAAGGTTGTTTATATTGCTAGATAATTGTCATGTGATGTTAAGAAAGTTTTTAGGGTTCCGTACCCAAAAAGTGTCAACGGGATCCTATTACCAAGCCTATATGCTGTCTTTAAAGGGTTTTTTTAATATGTATTATTGTAGCGGATTACCTAACAAGTATTAACCGCAACAAATACGAGTAATAATAAATAAGGCTGGTCCTTGTATAAGTATATTCTGTGATGACACAGAACCTGCAGTGCGCGAGTCGGACTCGCACTCAACTGATTTACAAGTTGTCAATTCTAACTCTGACTTAGGTTATAGGTTAAACTTGTAACATGTGCCATATGAACTTTCTTTGGTTACGATAGGTACAGGGTGTTTTTTTAATAGGTGCACAAATTTTAACATTTGCTTCGCTATTGTTAATCAATAACACATGTTGTGCTATTTTTACTCTAGCTTAAAAAATATTAGAGATATTGCCGATTCAATGATTCCACTAACTTAACGATATTCAAGGACCCTCTAATGCAGTGGTGCGAGGAGAGGGGGGTGTTGTTAAGTAAGTTAATAAATGAAATTTCAAATTTAGAATATCAGTAGGAGAGGGGCTTGTCTGATAAGCTGTACATGTAATTTCAAATTTCGAATATCAATACAGTGTATGGCATACCTACAGCTTGACAACCCATGTCATCATTTCTAGTGTGACTTTGTGTCCACCCGATAAAATAAAAGAGAGATAATTTGCAACAACAAAAAAAACGTTTTTGAACTCGTTTTACTGACGTAATATTTTATATTAACGATACAAAATCTCTAATATATAATAAAATTAATAAGGAACGCTACTAAATTTTACAACATAGCAACATTTTCTTTCTGCAATTTTGTTTTTCTTTACTGTTTCTAATACTGTTTATTTCCCCATATAATAATATGTAGTTAGCTTAGCGTTAACTGTTTATTCTTCCCATAATATAGCTAGTAGGGGGTGATTCTCTCAACACAGCGCTGCGTCGATCTTAAAGGTGAGAGGATCACTCCCCAGTTTTTATACTAACTTAGCCCACACCCACACACACACTGTTTATAAGTAATGATAATAAATAACTATATCACATTTCTTAAGCCATAATTTTAGAGTGGTGTCTTACAACCATGATTACTTGGCACTCATCCTATGACCGCTTGTTTTACGGACCAGTGCTATCAATAATCTTGGCCACGGAGACAAAATAAAATTGGCCGCTCTAATGGCCCCCCACGTCTCGCCCGTAATTCAACCAGATCTAATTTCCAGAATGTTCTGCTTCAATTCTACAATTGTCGCGAACGGGTGGAGCAAAGTTTGGCGCAAGTTCCTTGCAGCGCATGACGATTCGAACGAACTTACCTAATTGCGGTTTTTGGAGTAGATCCGTGGAGAAATTTGGGCACACGAGATATGACTTATTAAGTGTCTGGCTTTAAAATAAACTTGCGCCACGTAAGCCGAGGGAGAATGGAAACAAAATGTCCCCCGCGTGTGTCGTGGGTTGTACTCGTAAATATTACGCCCGACGTCAAACAGGCAATTTATTTGCTAATTCCATTATATTGGGAAATTCAGCATAGGTATATAACGTGTAAAGATAATGTTTTAGCGATTAGAACAGAGGAAAACTCACATTTACAGATATCATTGGAAGTAAATATGGTAAGATAAAAAACTCTCATTTTTAAAAGATAAAGTTAGTTCCATGTGTTAACTAATCTCAATCAAAGCGTACAGTCCACTACAAAAAGATTTATTCACTTTTGAACCTTTTTACAATGCAATAAGGTGAAACAGTGGATACACCTCTTTGTAGTCGATTGTACCTATTGTCAACCTTCATTATAAATTATATAGTAAAACTCCAACACTTTTAATACCACTAACGTCAGTGACTATTAAATGAAACCACTTGATAAGACACACTTGGCATTTATTCTCGATTGGTTCACTACCACAACCTTCCACTTTTACCGTTCCAAAATGAATGCCTCGATCAGCCTAGTGTTTCCCTTTTTATCCCCTTCTACCCACAGTCAAATGACTATCTTATTAACATTATCACCAACTTTTCCGTAATGAAATTACCTTCTTATTAATTATATTTTCAATTTATATGTGTTATAAAATAAAACCTAACACTCGTCCATCCTGATAGCGTGGATGTCCCCATACACGTATCATGTGATGACCTAACACTCGGCTGATCGAACGGAACTATTAAATACTAAGTCTACCAGCGCTTCCCAAGAGGAGACACCGGTTGGGAAGAAGCGCCGCAAGAAACTCAACAGTCAGTCTTTTTTTTATGTTCTTATTACAAGATCTAATTAAATTAATTAATTACTTAGATTACTCTAATTGAATTTAAAGTATACAATAAAAAAAAACTTTAATTACAAGGTATCACGTTTAAACTTCAGCCTTATCCTTAAAGTAACAAAGTAATTTGAAAATATTGGTGAAACAAGAGAACAATCAAACTAAAATTTTGCAATAAACATCAACAAAACAATTAGTTGTTATATCTAACAAAATACACGTTAATCTAATATTTGATTTACTTACATACAATACAAAATTATCATACAAGTAAGCAAATCTGATCCTTCTCTTATAAATAATATATTTTCATGTACGATAACATGTACAAGGGGCAAACCTGTTCCCACTTCCACCTATTATCATCCATACATAGAAATCCGAGTATATGTTTTGTGAGCAAACCTGATCCCACATACATACAAGTGAGCAAACCTGTTCCCACTCCCAATATATATACTATATTATCCATCCATCAAATTTTAGATATATGTTACCAGTATTGTGAGCAAACCTGATCTCAATGTAATATATATGAGTGAGCAAACCTGATCACACTCATATATACCTTCCTATAATATAACATATACGAGTGAGCAAACCTGTTCCCACTCCCACATATTATCCATATTTGAAGAAAAACATTTGGACATGTCATTGTAGGCAAACCTGTTCCCACTTAACAAGTATTTTGATTTAATTATTTACATACTTAATTTTATTGCTATTCTAAACAATCATATAATCAAACAATAAATTAGATCGTACAATAAATTAAATATAATAAATTTAATATATATAGGCTATAGATCAAATAATAAATTACGCCGACATGACGTAATTAATAGAGATCAAAATCTAATTCAGAATGATGTATAAACTTCATGTTATAAATACAAATTAAACATTACCTACGTCATTATCTTTATCGTCATCATTATCTGAGTCAATATCATCATTCACCGCCAGTGCAGCAACATGAACCCAGGGTTTCATACGGTCTGCCGCCACCACAGAACCATTCCGGGTCTTAATGTTACTGAACCCCGGCACTGATGTTATCTGGTACCGGTCGTTGCCCAACACCTTTGACACACGGAAAGGTCCGATATATGCCGGCAGCAGCTTTTTACTTTTGCCGTCATTGTTAAAAGAGGTCTTTGTGATTTTTACAAGTTCGCCTTCATTGTAACAGTGTGCTGGCCGTCTACCCTTATCATAGAACGCCTTTTGTTTTAGCTGTTCATTGTCAATTCTTTCTTTTACCTCTTTTCTAATAGAACCTACATCACTATGATCACCCGTGTGTTGCGAGACCTCAACGAGGGCAGAATTTAAATCACCGCTCATAAAGGTACCGAATAATACCTCCGAGGGCATCTTATTTGTAGTCTTATTTATGGTATTATTCATACCCCACTGAATTGGCCCCACTTGATTGTCCCAGTCTCTTTCGCTTTTATTCAGATTTTGCGCTGTTAACGAACTGAGAATCGTGCGATTGTAGGGCTCTACCTGCCCATTTGATTTCGGGCTAGCGACTGCGTTTAAAATATGCTTAATTTTTTTATCGAGGCAATATATCTTAAAAGATTTGGACGTAAAACAACTACCGCGGTCCGTTATCAATCGTACCGGTGCCCTAAATGTATAAAATATGTCATTTAGTACTTTAATTACACTATTAGTTTTTGTATTTCGAACAGGCCTCACAAACGTGAACTTTGTGAATGCATCTACAACCACCAATAAGTAGGAGTTTCCCCTTTTTGACTTGACAAAAGGTCCCAGGTGTTCGGCATGCAAGGTATGAAAAGGTATTTCAATTTTAGTTATGGGATGTAACAACCCTTCTTGATTGTTTTTAGTATGTTTTGCATACGCGCACTCAATGCATGCAGTCACATACTTTTTAACAAAGCGGGACATTTTTGGGAACCAATAATGATTTTTAATTTTTCCCAATGTCTTTTCTACGCCAAAATGTCCTATGTCATCATGGTTCATCTTGCATACCTGCCACCTGGCCCCCTTTGGCACTACCCAGCGAAGGTTGTCCTTGTTACCATCAACACATCTAAATAATTTGTTGCCTTTGATTATATAATTATCTTTAATATGTTGCAAATCTTTTGGATCGACGTCATTTAACAGAATATCGCGAGTCCTTGACAATTCAGAATCTCCAAGTTGCAAAGTAAGTAACCAATCCTCATTATTGATATTCATAACAGACGGAAAACAATCAGTTGAAAGGTCATCCTCCGATGAGGGATTACGTGAGAGAGCATCTACATGCAACATCTTGGTCCCTGCCCTGTATTCCACTGCACAATTGAACTCTTGCAACATGAGCCACCAACGGGCAATACGAGGGATAAGATCTCTTTTTGAAAAAGTAGATCTCAAGGCACTGCAGTCTGTCATAATTTTAAAAGTTTTTCCTAACAAATACACCCTAAATTTTTTTAATGAACAGACCACAGCTAGAGTTTCCAACTCATATGAGTGGAAATTCTTTTCTTCAGGCGAGGTCTGACGACTATAGAAGGCAACTGGTTTTAAGTCAGAGGTACCCTGCAATCGCTGCAACAGAATTCCCCCAACACCATGCTTACTTGCATCGGTATGAAGTTCTAATTCAGCAGTATGGTCATAAATTGTTAAGACGGGCCTATTCACCAACCTAGCTTTCAGATCTTCAAATGCCTTTTCTTGAGAGCTCGTCCATTCCCATGAGGAATCTTTTTTTAATAGCTTAGTCAAAGGAAAGGCTATCTGAGCAAAATTATCAATAAATTTTCGGAAAAAGCCAACTAGACCAAGAAACTGTCTGACCTTATGCACATCGACCGGACGAGGGAAATTTTCCACACACTGAATTTTCTTCTTACCCGGCTTAACCCCTTCAGCACTAATTTCGTATCCCAAATAATCAAGTTTATCTTGAAGAAAATTGCATTTGGCAATGTTTAAAGTTAAGCTGGATTTTTCTATCAGTTGCAGTACTTCCTCTAACCTATCCAAACACTCATTCGGGTCCTTTCCAAATATTAAAAGATCGTCAATGTACACCATAGCCTTCGTAAATCGTGCTGAGCCTAGAATACGATTCATCATCCTTTGGAAAACGCTTGGTGCATTTGCCAACCCAAATGGCATTCTATTAAATTCAAATTGGCCATCTGGGGTGACAAACGCAGTAAGATGTTTACTGTTTTCTGCAATGGGCACCTGATAATATCCTGACGCAAGATCCAACGTTATAAAACAAGACTGTCCTGATAACCTTGCGATTTCATCATCAATAATCGGCATTGGATACCTTTCTTTTATGGTCACAAAGTTCAATTTTCTATAGTCAATGCACATTCGTAAGCTACCGTCTGGTTTTCGTACTAGAATAATGGGACTGGCATATTCCGAAACAGATTCTTGTATTATGCCAGCAGATAGCATTTCATCTATCATATTACGTACCTGTTCTCTCTCGTGATAGGATAACCTATAGGGCCTTGAAACGATAGGGCGGTGGTCATTCAGTTCTATGTTCATTTGAGTGACATTTGTGCACCCTAACTGTCCTAGCTCGGAAGCAAAGCAATGTTTATACTTGTTTAGTAATTGCATAAGCCTATTTTTGGAATCTTCGGAAACGCCTTCACCTATTCGAAGTTTAGATTCTGCAATGATATCAGCATCCGTGGTTTCTAACACTGTAGGAGTTTGCGCTACAATACGGTTTACTGAGTTCACTCTCTCTGCTCTACATATAACAAAACCTTCCATCATTAAACATGGAGTACAACACGGGGAAATTGTCACATTCACACAACAGTTGTTGACTTTATGCAAACCACCGCCTACTACAAACTGTTGACCTGGTTTTCCTACCAACCTCTCCTTAATCAATATGTTCCCGTCTAAACTTTCTTCAACATAAGCCCTAACCGAAGCTGGCCCATATAATTCCAAATAGGTAACCACCGAAATTTTTATCAGACGTTCAAAATTGGGTTCTGACTGCGGCATTTCTTTACCAAAGTCGAAGAAGCGTAATTGAGACAAATCTTTATAGACAATAACATGGGGTAATTCGGTGAACGTTTGGCCGATAAGTAGAGTTTTATCCAAAAGACTGTCCTCCACAACTTTGCATACTACTGTAGCACTGACACAGTCTATCTCTAAGTCAAGCGACACTGCTCCTACGGACTTAACAAGCCCGTTTCCAAAACCCTTCATTGTTGACTCTACGCGATCGTGGGCAATGCCCAAAGAGGACACGAAAGATTCTTTGACTAGTGTTACTTCGCTACCAAAATCAATGAATACCTCTACTGTCAGACCATTAATTATAGCCCTTTTGATGAATTTCGAGCTTTGACTTAAGCTGGCAATACATAACGATCTAACTTCCTGAGTTTTAGCGGGCTTGTTTTCTGGCTTTTTGAAACAATTTTCGGGTTTATGATCGACTCTGTTACAATGATTACATTTTAACAATGGCTTTGGACATCGTGAGTAATGGTGTCCCTTCTCTCTACAGTTAAAACAGTATGCGACTTGTGACTGGGGCTTAATACTGAACCTTGAGCCTTGATTGTTATTATTGATATTCTCAGGCCAGTTTTTATTTTTAATATGCGCGCGATCAATAGTATAAGTTGAATCTTTGTTGCTGATTAAAAATTGTAACAGCTGGTCCGGATTAGAGCAACGTAAGGCCACAGCGCTAGATTTTGTAGTCTTATCACTAATACCATGAATCAAACAATCTACCGCTCGTTTACCTTTTATATCACATTGATTCAAAAGTGCTAACTTTTCGTAATAGTATACCTCTATCGGTTCGTTAAATTTACTTTTTCTTTTTAACATCTCTTCCAAGAGTTGGCCATAATTTTCTTCACATGGAAACGAGTTAATTAACTTTTCTTGCCATTCTGACCAAGTAAACAGAATGGTGTCCAAACTTTCATACCAAATTTTGGCCAACCCTTGCAATTTTTGCATTGCGAAATGTATGGTGGTTTTATCATCCCAGCCGTATACAGTGGCACATTCATTAACCTTTTTCAACCAAGTAACAATACGCTGATTTTTAGTAGATGGATCGAAATTTGGTAAAATGTTTTTGTGATCAATAGTTTTATTATTGAAAGTGCCACTTGTAGACGCCTGCGATGGTCCATCATGTTTTATTGAATTTACAATAAGTGCTATGTCTTCTGCAGAATATTTCTTACTATGTGACCTATCACGACGCTCAGCGGAGCGCAGAGGCTTTTCACCAGATCTATGAGGGTAATCGTTAGTTATTTCAGCAACGTCATGGCGTCTACTGCAATGACGACTGCGGGACCTAAGGGTAGAGTCCCTCCTACATTCTTCAGGTCGCGATTTGGCTCTACTCTCGCGGTCCTTTTGTAATTCATGTTCCAGTTTTTTAAGGCGAGCACGCATTTGTTCGAGCTGATGTTCACGATCATTAGAGTAGTTATCTCGGGGACGTACTGACCGACCTTGGCGACGGGATCGGCTGCGGCTGCGTCTTTGCACGTGGCTGCGGCTTCGATCTCTACCACGACGCAGCTCTTCCTCGAACTGATGGGACGCCGTGCTCCGCTCTGGCGTCAGTAATCGCCTTGACCTCGAACGGTGCTCTCGACCGCTATTTTCAGCCATGATGCTTTAAAGCGATGGTCATCCAACTTCTGATATATAGTAAAACTCCAACACTTTTAATACCACTAACGTCAGTGACTATTAAATGAAACCACTTGATAAGACACACTTGGCATTTATTCTCGATTGGTTCACTACCACAACCTTCCACTTTTACCGTTCCAAAATGAATGCCTCGATCAGCCTAGTGTTTCCCTTTTTATCCCCTTCTACCCACAGTCAAATGACTATCTTATTAACATTATCACCAACTTTTCCGTAATGAAATTACCTTCTTATTAATTATATTTTCAATTTATATGTGTTATAAAATAAAACCTAACAATTATAACCTAAAACAATTAAAAGACTAAGATAACAACTTTCTTCTCTTAACATGTGTTTACCTGTTCGGTTTCCAAAAACAATCAGCCAAACTTATTCAATCGAGTCTTTAATTAATGGTAAAATAAGACTGCTCCCTTCTCTTTTGTTCCTCGAATACCGTGAATGCGCAGCAGTGTTCTATTAAAATAATGCTCAACATAAAATGATGCTTAAAGTTACCTCAGAAAGCGGTCCTTCGTTCGTTTACCAAGAAATAAACTTAAGGTATGTAAGTTGCAACAGACCCTGATTATTAGAGATTCCTGTAATCCTCAAGACAACTTATTAAAAATAAGTTTTAATTTTAAAGCACAATTAAATTATTAGATGGAAAATGTAACGGTCATTTCATTCATAGAATAATAAGATTTACGATTCAGCAGGGAAAATGCTTTCGAGATACCGTTTTGCAAAACAGTTTTTTTCGATTTGGTAATTCAGAGTTACGAGCCATGCATACAGAGTGAGCGTAGGAAACAAAAAGAGGGATAACTCAATATGCCCACTGCTAAATTAGATTCGTATTTTTAATATTTCTTTGCAAGTTAGCAAAAAAAGTGGGTGTTGCTGCAGATTGGAGGTTTCTCCAGTGGCATTTGCCTAATGTAAGCGATATACGTTTTAAACTGGAAGCTGAAAAAAAAGACTTTTGCAGACCATTATAAGGAGCTATTAACAGTTTTCCATAGGATAATGCTTTGAGCTAAACGCTGTTGAGGTTGAGAATAATACAGCAGCTCTAATTAAGTGGTTTGCTTTAATAGTATGTTTAAGTATGTTAGGGACGTTAATTAAGGATTAGACAGAACTGCTAGATGTAAGTAGCTCGAAATATGAAACGTTGAAATACGATATCAGGTTTGTTTTGTGCTGTCATAAAAGTGTCAGCATTATGGGATTTTTCTAAAATCAACCCTTAAAGGAATAAAATGTGTGAAACGCGATTCTCGAATTGTTCACGTCGCAGGCATTATTCAATATTTTCATAGATTTCGTTAGAGCTGCCATAGCAGCTTTTTCAGTAGATAATTTTTTGAACCTATTAACTTTTAACAATATTAAAAGAAATATACCTACACAACCTGTAGGTAAGGTAAAGACTGTTGTATAACAATCCAGGAAAGTTAAACGGTGTCAGAATAAAATAATTTTCCAAAATTTGGACAAGAAACATCGGGCAAACGTTGTTCGGGCTAATATAGGTGACCATGATAGCCATTTCACTTCGCCTCTCTTTCGCGACATCCCCTCACTTGACTTATTATAACCACAAAACGGTAGAGAAAACCCTTAACAAACTAAATAGTAATTTTTGACCAACTCGTACAACTATTCTGGCCTTAACAAACGAATATTTGAATTCCTTTATTTTTGATTATGAATCGTTCAATAATGATAAACATTGTGTGTAGGTACTCTGTGTGGTTGCCGGGTTAGAATAGTGATACTACATATCTTCCGGTGAATAAATAAGAGGCAACTAAGAGAAAAAAAAGGCTTGTAGTACTGTTAGGCGAAAGGCTTGGAACCCTGTTCCTAATAGGTACAATGATAAACATCTTAGCCTGATTGTGTAAAATGTGGTTACAGAATTATCAACAAGTCTTTTTCAAGTTGTTGGTATTTTTGTAGCTCTGCCAACCCCACTCTGGGAATTAAGGCGTGATTTTATGTATGTATGTGAAATAATGCTCAACCTAAGGTATTTATATTTTTAAGGTCCAATACTGAACTCCCTATGCGGTGCCTTCATAGAAAAATACCTATTTATGTACTAATAATGGCAATAAAATATCCAATAATAATTATATTGTAATAATTACATTTCGACGGTTCTGTGACTCAACCTCGTATATAGAATATTGTCCAGTATAAACTGACACGCACTAAGTATGCACTCGCGTACTTAGTGAGTATCAGTTTATACTGGACATTACTCTATATACGAGGTTGAGTCACAGAACCGTCGATTTGTTCTGCTGTTGATGCATACTTAATGAACCAACAAACTGACAAATTAATAATAGAAGTGGGATAAATTACATGTGTCTCAATTTACTAGGTTGGCGGCAGGACTCGACTTTGCCAACTAGTAGTAGTAGGTTTTTGGAAGGTAGTTGTCAATACCTCAAAGCACGTAGTACCTATATTTGTCATCTCAAACATCTAGAGCCGAGGCACTGGATTTGTGGACCAATTGGTCCGATTGCCGGCCTTGCTCAACAGAAGACGTGTTAGGAATATTTGAGCTTTATCTAGGTCAAAAGCGGCTAGAATGATTACTACTCATTTGTCTTTGATCCCAATGTTTTAAGAAACCTTTAAGATAAGTTGGTCTGGCATAAAACGGTGAATAATGAAAGCTGAAGTTTGTTTTAGGAGACATTTTTTTCTGCAAATACGTAATTTTGTGAAGTTTACATTAGAAATAATATTAGCTAAGATATTTTTAAAGTTATTACTATCTCGAGCTAATAATGTGATTGGAAATGTTTAAATGTCTCCTAACAAGTAATTACGTTTGTCTCTTTGAAATTCAGAGAGACAGAGTTTTAGCTCTTCATACATTTTACATAAAGTTATACTACAAACTAATAGGCATAGCCAGCCCCTCTATGTTAATTTCTAAATATTACATTTCCACTCGGCAGGCAAGCAAACATTATCAATAAAATATCCAATTTTCAAGCAGAATGTAACGTCATAATTAACAGGGGTTGGGGACTCCATTTCATGCATAAGTAAACAAAAGGCTGTGACCCCAAAATGGGACCTGCGTAAACTATGGACTAACAAATGAGATGAATCGAAATAGATTTAAGCTAGAATGGCCACGGTTAGATATAAAACAAGTATAAGATCGCAAAACCTGCTATAAATAAAAATAGTTGAAGTTTACGTGAGACAACCGTATTCTGAGCAGAAAAAAACGACATTTAGGAACACAGTACCTGCGTGTTATAAATGTGATAAAATAAATGTATCTTTAACATCGTTTCTATTATAGTGACATGTATATGAAGAAAAGAAACTCGTAAATTTAATCATTTGGATAAAATAGGTTAATATTTATCATAAGAAGCATTGTAGAAAAATAGGAGAAAATAATGTGAGCGCTTATTGTGTTTTATTACATATCGTTCTCAAAGGCTTCATATTACAACACAGTTAACTGTTTATATTATCACTATCATGGAATCTTTATGAAAGTGAAATAGCCCTGGCTTAATCATGTAGAAATCTCCAATGTTACTTGGTAGGCGTGTCGGTTCCCATTGAGTAAGGTGCTAGCTAAGACATTTTTTTTACCTTTAATGAACAAAACTGAGGTTTCATTTAAAGTTTGCATTCGAGTTCCGATATACCGCTAAAGTAAGATACACCTTACTAGAGATCTTCACAGTTTGAGTCAGAAGTTACGATCTTCATTTCCGTGTCTAAATCAGATTCTCACCCGTAAACGGGTGATCCTCATCGTAGCAACACGGTGTCACATTATCCAATTATTTTGACACAATGAACGTTATTCAACGATGTAAAGGGATAAACATTTCGTTTAGGAAGCTTGGAGAAAGATGTGACCTCTGCTAAAAGATTTCATATATATAGATACTATTTCAGTGATGCTACATTAAAACTATCAGGAACTTTTAGAACTCTTGAGTATAAACTGAAGAATACAAAATATATTTACAGAAATCGCAAGCTTGCGTTTTTAAACTTGAAATAGGATTGTTATCCTAAATAAACAGCAATTTTCGGGTAGGCAGGTAGGTATTATAAACAGTTTGTTCACTAAAAGGTCACGGTTCTCTCTCGTTAGAGATATCATTGTGTTAACAAACTTTTTACAATATCTTTCTGTGGGCCGAGCACGCTGCCACGGGACTTAGTGTCAAATGACGTCAAACTAGAACTACTAACTACTAGTGTCAAATATTATTATGATGATATTATTAAAATGACAGCCACCCGGAGATTAAGTTCTCTAGTAATAAAAGGAGTCAAATCACACAAAACACACTTTTATTTTAAACCTTAGTTCTTTATACTTACGTTGGAATATGGAATAGACGAATTAGAGTCCCGACCGAAATTTCTCGTGGTTGTGTGCTCAGCCCACCTGGTGTCGAAGTCCAAGTTACGACCAACCTTTGTGTAGTGAAGAAAGGACTAAACATAATAATATTATTAAAACGATCGAAAGCAATATTGTTTAGGCAGTGTCGAATTTAGGCGGTGTATTAATTTCTCGAGCTCCGAGGAGCAGGAGATGAGGGGGAGGGTTGGTAGTTTTTGGCCGATGTGATGTTGATGATTAATTTACTCTTTGTATTGTCAATTTGCCGTTTGCCATTTATCTAAGAGAGCCCTGTGGCAAGCGCAAATGAGGGCGTCCTAAAACAACATGGCGTCGCTCAGTGCACCAAGGGTTTTAATTTCGTGGTATGTAAAGAGCCAGACATTCCAGTTGGGGATAGTAGTAATCCTTTATGATTCATGATGATCTTCAATTTGATTTAATTCCTAACTAATACAATAAATATCTTTAATATAGAAAAAAAAAATGTTTCCAAAGATTTAACAAAACGTTTCAGCTGGTGCATTTTTTTTTAATTTGGTTTAATTTAGGAAGCGACTACTATTATAAATTCACAGCACTATTAACTACTGCATTATAACAGACAGATACTGCTCTAACTTTAGTCAGAAAACGTTTAACCTAACAGCATAACAAATTGCGTGCGGCTAGGAATTCCAATGAAGTTCAGCAAAGACAACTTTACCGAAGTAAAGTTTCCTGAACGTCTAGTAAAATTGGGGATGTTGGTTTCTCTGTCGCTTCTAGTGGCCATTGCTTCGCCCTCCAACTATAAACAAGCCCGGGATTTGTGGCTCTTACCGCGGCCCATTAGTCCAACTTCCAAATAGATTGTCACCCAACAGATAAACTTTATATTTACTGGTTATTTGCCTGCTTTCAATTTGCTTTGTATGTAGAAAGTTGTTATAGATAATTGTTTTATACGGTATGTCTAGTCCCAATTAATTATAACTTCCACTTGACCTGTCGAAGCGGCGGGATGTTTAATAGATTTTGCTCTATATTCTCGATTAGTTTTAATGTTTAAAATGTGCTATTATTTTACTTCGCGTCATGTGTGGACTGTTTGTTACGTGGGGTTTAAAATGGTGTTTCTTTGTTTGTTTAATCGCTTTTTAACATTTGAAAAGAATTTACTTATACGCTGGGATCCTTTTCATCTTATGCACAAATAATATTTTCCTATACTATGCGTGAAGTTGCGTACGGTAGTAACATTATACAACGATTCTTCAAAAATATAGGTTGTCTCAGAACGTCGTGTCAAGGGGAATACAAAAGGTCGAAATACCTCAAAAGGTATCTAAATCTCCCTCATCTGTGTTCTGAGATTTTCATTTGTTTTCAATGTTTCCATGTTATGACGAACTTACAAGGAAAGGTACCCAACTGTCCGGCTCCGATTTGTTTGATTTTTACATTTATTAGATAGTAGTCTAATATAACGGACAGGTATTTTTTTTAGCGGCCCAAACTCAACCTATTGGGAGAAATTATCCTCCAAAGTACTTCCAAAGTTCTGAAAAGTAACTAAATCCTCTAACTTCTGTAGATTTTTTCAAGCATGTTTGAGGACATGAAAAAATAATGAGCACGTGTTTTGAAAATCGACTCAAACTCATATTTTCCTAAAAAAAACACCCTTCAAAGTTTTATATTTCTCGTCGTTTAAGTTTTTTTTGTTATATTTTATAAATAGTCTTTTTTCATGTTCTCCAACATACTCGTATATTAAATCCAGAAATTAACTAGCAATTTACTTCAACAAAACTCTACACATAAGTTGAGTTAGGGCAGCATAAAAATATTATATTAAACACACTGTATCTAAATCGGTTCTGTTATTTTGAACAAAACTTCAATGTAACGTCTAACACGAAAAAGTAATGTTTTATTTTTGGTCTACAATCTCAAAAAATACTTTCACCTGAGCACATACCTGGGGCTTTCTTCACCCATAAACTCGTATGTTTCAGCGTCTGCGTGTACGCTACGTCATGTCTATAACACTAATATATTTGGCACAAGCACTGTCGTCACTAAGCTGATTATTTCCCGTGTTGTGGCTTCGCGTTGGCAACTTACGTACCGAGCGGCGTAGGTTTTATCCGAACACTGCTGAATTATTTAGAGTTCGTTTGGTGTTTTCGAAGGCTTTCCTACCGCATTGGAAATGTATTTAAATAAGGCTGGCAAGTGTTGCACTTTATTCATGTTGCTGTTGGACGTTCGCTCATTTGGCAGAATTTTAATGTTACTTTACAGGGTGAGTAAAGTTATTTTATGTAAATTATCGACGCGAACTATTTTTTTATTTATTTAGCATGATGCGAGAGTGTAAAGTGTACAATAATGAACAATTTTGTTTATGGCTGGTTACAAATTAGTATAATATGATTTAAGATGCCAGAAATATACTGTTACTATTTACATGTTTTGCTGAAAATTCGGCAGACAAATATTCGGTGCGCCGGTCGAGAGCATAGTCGTGTAGGTATTTGGCAGAATGACTATTCGAGGCATCTTTAACCTGAATCAAACAGTCGATTTAATGTACATCTATGTTTCCTATTCAATTTTCCTGTCGAATGAACATAAAGCTATTTGAAATACGGTAATAGCTTCCGGTTCGGAAACAAGAACGGCGATCACCTCTTCGCTGGTATCATAAAAATCGCGTTTGATGCAGAAAAGTTTGTGAGGTTGTTTACATGTCTTTCAATCGCTTGTTATTATAATAAGCCTGACATAAGATTTATTTTTTTATTTATTATGTGTGTGTTTCTTGTTTGAAAGTACCTGTAGATCAAATTCATGTTTGTCCTGTGGTTACCCATAGATAAACAAAACATAAACGTCATTGATGCACTACAAGTTTACCCGTGCTATATTTACTAGTACAGATCAATGTAAAATCTCAGCACGGCAGCATCCCGGTTGTCGCATTCATTACCCTAACGAACCGTCTTTAGGTATACAAGTGAACTAACGTAATTATTTTAGTGACGTCCCTCGGAGCGCGATGCGACGGTAATTAAACTCTAATGAAATATGCCATAACAGGGTCACCTCTCAAATAATAAATAACAGTCTACGTCTTTGTCATCATTACTTAAGCCCCACGGGGAACGTTTCTTCGCGGAAAATGTTCCAGAATTTACTAAATTTAACGGCTCAATTTGTCACAATTGTTTAAGTATTGGACCGGTTAGGCTGGTCTGGGTTTTGGCACTAACTGTTGGTAGTTGCAGGAAAGTTCTGAAACTTTTCGTGCTGAAGCCTAATTGTGTTGTATTAATCGTGACTCAATGATCGACCTAATTAGATCTAGATACGTTTAACTTTTGTCTAGTTACGTAACTAAGCGTTGTTTTTTTTTCGTCTGCATTAAGTAGGTAACTAGCTATCTTATATTGAACCAACCGCCAAGCAGAAGTATTCGTCTATTAAACAACCGGTGAAATTACTAGCATAGAGGCATTTCTTCTTAGTCGTTAGTAACGCAAATGCGCAAATGGCTATAAATATAGCCTTAAGAATGTAAAAATATATGGACCTCTTTAACAATTAGGTGGCTGTTTGCCTTGACTTAAAAAATGAAATAAATAACTTTATTACAAATCACGGAATCATTTCAAACATCCTTTGCACTAACAAAATTTTCACCTAATTCTCAAGCACAAAGAGGAAGTAGATGTACTAAATTAAGCACCTATCTCCGTGACATATTACACGAAGACTCAGCAAAAAAGATAGCGGGGCCGAGATAGAGGACAAAGAGATGTCATTGAGATGCCTGCATCGCTTCAAAGGCAACAGACATCGAGATACCGTCTGAACCGAAGTGTCACATTTACTGATATGATATAGGCACAAAGTACACGTCAAAAAGCAAAATATAATGCGCAACTAAATAGTTTTATGGAAAATAATTTTGTTATTTTTGCAGTAATGAGTACTGGTATAATAATTTGTAAGCGTTAATATAGCTCGACGATAGCTGACTGGTATATGTCTCGTAGTAACAATCGATTGAGTAGCTTTCCATATTTTCCAGTCTTAAGTTAGATGGTTAGGAAATTAGATATTAATCAGCGTAAAGTTGTTAAAAGTCAGTGTTCTAACCTGATTAGTTAACGAAGTTATACGACATCCATCACCGTCATACCAAATTTTGTTATCTATACACACGGCAGTGTGTCAGCCAAATTTGCAAAAATAATGATAACCCATCAAAAACATAAACGTGAAAAAAGTTCGTAAACGGTTTCGCTAATAAAAGAAGTAAGAACTGAAAACCAAGTTCTTACAAAGTTTCTTAGATCACACAGTGACTGTTATGCATAATGTTGAAATGATGTTATTTTCTACTTAATAGCGTGAATTGGCAAGTTTTTACCCACCAACTTTAATTTTTGAGTCTGAATACAATCTAGTCCAGTATGTCATTGGCAAATAAATCTTCTTCAGTTAAATCTTTGAATAAGTGTGTCGAAGTTAATGTATCGATAAGTTAAGGAAGTGATAAACTTTAATACGTTCAGATCCATTAAGTAGAGTAATTTAAAAAAGGGAAACTTATACTATTATTTGCTACTCAATAGTGCGACTTGTATTTTTTTATATTTGTGTTTTTGAATGGATCTACATAAACTCATTATTAGCAACAAACCCATACTTAACCCTGAAATACTGGCACGAAAAAATATTTAAAAATTAAAACCGCAAGTCACTAAGCGCTAAACACAATGAGAGTATTTTTAAAGGATCCATAAACATGACCATTAATAATTCTTTGAAAAATGGGTATTTAAAGCTAATGTAAGGAACTCTGAGTTTCTGTGTAATGAATGTCTGAAAGTTAGCGGAGCGTAAGTTGAACTAGGAATCAAGCTAATTAGCAAAAGGATCTGGTAATGACAGCGGTGGATGCACTTGGCTCAAGTTTAGCCGCGGTCTCTGCAGAGGTTAGAGAAGTCAGACTTAACATTAACACGTTAAGCTGCGCTTAAACCCGTAGTTTACCCTAAAGGTGGAACCTGCTGATTGTTTTCATTCAATATTCAACGGAGTGAAAGATAATTAAATTTGGAACAATATCGAGGTCACTTTCCAACGGGGATCAATTGATAGATACGCTTAGTTGAGCTAGCGCGCTTATTATTTATGATATTAAAATTAATGTGATTGTTAAAAAACTAGTTAATCTTGATCATAACATAACCATTGCAATATCGTAGAAATATCAGAAACTCCAATCTTTATACCACAGTACATTTCTTGAAAATTATACAAAAATCATATATAGGTACACAGACACCTGGATATTTTTATCGTATATTTTCAAACTAAATCCATTTTAACCAAGATTTTAGATCGAGGCCAAATCTGCACTTATATGGCGACACTAGAATATCCGAAGTACAGGCTGTTTTATTTATTATGGGTATAAAATCTGCATTTAATCAGAATATACTGGTTGAAAATATTTAAACGTCTAAAATAATATCAAACAGATTTTAAATTGAAATTCCAGCTGCAGAAGGTGTTTAGTATCCTTTACCCTAAAATAATACCCTAAAAAATGTAAAGAGACCAAATTCTGCAGATTCTGCCGATAGTATGATACGGTTTATGTTATTGCTGGGTCCGTTATTACCAACCTGGGTGGAAACTTTAAGCCTTCGGCCCTTTATTATCATAAGAGATTGTACCCGGCGTTGATAACTTTGTAAACTAAGGATCACACTGTCTTTGTATCAAATAAACTATAAAATCATAGAGGGTTTTTCCTAAACTTGCCAAATTTATTGATCAACCTAGACAAAGTGTCACAGTTACATGCCTACATTAAAAAAAAAGTGTTAATTACTAAACCGAGACTAGACTACTAAATCGTTTGTCAATAAAATTGTCTTAGCACACAGGCTTCGGTCTAGACACATTCCACTAAATAAGTTCGGTTTTTTGATGACGAAAGTTGACAGTCCAAATTGTGAAGAATGTAATTAAGACCGAAGCTAAAAGGAATTCTTTATTTGCTATGTTGCTGTAGGGGGCGACGGCTTAGACTTGGGTATTTTGAATAGGCGGAGTATGTCGGCTACTGCCGGAGTGCTGTATTCTTTATTTAAATAAGTAAGATAGTTCGTAAGGTATATTTATGGGGCTGACATAGCTCCTGTAATGCCAAAGCCTAAATAAATAAAGATTTAAAAAAAAAGAATAAAATGCCAACAGAAAAACCATTGTAAACCACGCAGTCTATTTTACTTAAAATATTCTTACTTATTATTTTTTCATCCTAACAAAAAATGACAATTGAGTTTTAACTGAAAATTGAGAGTATAGGAAAACGTTTACGTAAAATCCAAGTTAAGAGCTTTCAACTCTGAATGTTCGCCATTTTTCATAAAAACACTACTGAAATATATCTATTAACAGTACAGTAGGTACTTGTAAGGAAGTAATCAAGCATAATTTATACGTTTACTCATGTTTGCTTTACGAGCTAAACTTCCTAGGTGGCAAGCGATAAAACTTTTGCTTTTACCGTGTTATTAACACTATCATACATCCAACTTTACACTTAACGATTGACGGCAAAGTACCCGGATAATTTTATAGGTTTCACTAACCAGACACGCGTAAAAGATAAAATAAAATGTCTTTTATATTGTGTCATTTCTGTACGAAAAAATAAGTTACCTAGGTACTTCAAATTTAAATTATAGGTACTACGTAGTATCAATATTTATACTTGAGGTTACTTTCTGTGGACAAAAATCATTGTAATAATTGTGACACCAGACTTTTACACTCTTGGGAAACCGTCGAGACGTTACGAGTGTTAATAATGAAACAGCAAAGTTGTGTTTGTCCATCATATTAGCGGATTACTAATGTGTTGCAGAAATTTTATTGTTTTAATTTTTGTATAGCATAATATCACTTGACAGAAATGTCTTTTGGCAGAACTATATTCTAATTCAGAATCATATTTGGGACTATTGTCGATGATAATAATATTAATATAATCGAATATTAATTCCACAGAAAATATTTTACAAAATATTAAGATGGGATAAAGTTTTAACCTATTTTAACACTTTTGGTAGTTTCGTTTCTGTTGGGGTCGCAGTTCTAACCTAACATAGCTACTTTTCTGGCAACAGCTAGTTTGTGTTTCGGGTCCAGTTCTAACCTAACCTACCCTCGCTTTTTTTGGACAGGTTCGTTTCTGTTGGAGTCGCTGATTAAACCTAACCCGACCAAGGTTTCTGCAAGCAAATTAAAAACTTTATGTTATAATAATAGTATGCTTTAGGATTGCTATGGTGTGATTGTATGTTATGCCAAGTATTAGTATTATTATATTTATGATAAAATATTTCTTCAAAACAAATAGGCCCTGAAGGATTAGTGATAAATGATAAACTAAGTCTACCCTACCCACAATCTCATAAACCGAAAAAAATAATCGAATATGCTCCACAACGTGTTGTGCATGTCTACTCTGACGTTGGCGAAATGCATCTTGCGCAAGAAGAGAAAGCCAATTAAAGAAAAAGTCCAGCCGAGCTCCGAGTAAACCTTATAATATGTGTAAAGGAATCGCTCTCCCTGCATGTTTTTTAACAATCCCACATACCTAATTTATGGATTTATCTAATCCATAAACCCCCCGCCAATCAACAGTGTTCAGATTGTTGTGTTCCGGTGTGGGGATAAGACAACCAGTGAAATTACTAGCATAGAGGTATTCCACCTTAGTCCTCAGGGTTGGCAACGCATTTGAGGTCTTAGGATTATAGTCTTGAGAATTCAAATGTCTATGGGTCTCAGATTTCACTTACCATCAGGTGGCCTGAGTGCTTCGTGTGCCCTCTCCTTAACAAAAATAAAATAAAATAAAAAGTAATGCCTAATAGACCTGTTCATTAATGCTTTGTCTCCTGACATGTGTGTTTGTGATTTTTTATATTGATTAGGGGTTACCATGAGGCGGCTAAGCATTTCAACAGAATTGAAGATTCTGTTTGTCTGCGTGAACATTTCTGGTTTGATTACCACAATAGAAGCATAGTGAAACATTAATAAAAAACTTTTAAAATGTTACACGTCGCTAAGGATCATCACAGGTAAGCGCCGAGACTAAAATAATTTACAGTGGAAATATCACGATCAATTCAACAGCACACTGAAACATTTCATGTCAAAAACAACTCTCTTATAATCTTAAAAAAAGCGTAACATAATGACTGGTCTCTAATAGCCTAGATTTGTAAATATATATAATATATTGTAATCTCCAATGAATTGTTTATCTTTCAATATAAAATGCTGACATTCAAAACGAGACTTTAATTGTTAAGGAGTTATCTTGGTACTTCATTATCAGTTCCACTTCACCGCATGCACTTTGATGAGCAAGATATTCATCAGCGAAGAAACAGACAAACAAAAGCTTTCTGCCAATGTGGATGTAGTATAATATTACTATCATAATACGGCTAAAGGCTAAATAGCCCATAAATTATATTAATTAACCATCCCTAATTAATAATTTTACCGGGTCGGGTATCTAGAGTGCAATAAAGACCGTTATTACAAGTTAATGATACCTGTATTGTGAAAATCGAGGAATTGTTGCTGTCAATATAAAAAAATGCATCCTATTTGCAGTAACCGTTTTTATACCAAAAGACCAAATTGAAATAACGGCTCACGTGATAGTGCCAAGTATCGTTACCTACACTTCCAATTTGAAAGGAATAGCATCTGCGTTGTCAGCCGTGCGAAATTGAATAAAAATTTTCTTCATTCAAAACTCCCATACATAAGTAAATCCAATAAGGTGAAGCGTAAAAGGTTCAAGATAGTGGCGTTTCTATGAGCCCTTCCTAAGATCCGGTTTGTGAGTAATGGGAGCTTTTCTCCCTATTATAAAGTCGCAAGTGAAATGACTGCTTACTAAAACAGAAAACGCTGTTGAATTTTTTACAAAATCTTATTCTGTTTTACGTTATTTGATTATTTTCAGCAACTCCATTGTCAACGGCAGAATATTCGCAACCGCATTTTATTTTCATAACCGGAATAACGCTTCCCATTTCCCGGATAAAAGGTTTGTTTTAAATGTATCATTAAGTAGCTTCCAGGAAGTACGTTGCCTCAATCAAGCTAAAAATACCCTTGGTAAGACATATTTACAATGGTCATGTTCTCAGTTTTTGGACATGGGTGAATATTTGAAGATGAGCATATTGGAGGTGTAACAAAAAAAACTAAATATCGACTCAGATGTGGATTTTTATCGGTTTTACTTACGAGTCAACGTATTAATAATACGTAAAAGCAAAAGGGACAGTAATTACACCAATATATATCTATATATTTCAGATTTTTTTTTTCTGCAAACGGTAGTGAGAAATAATACGTACGGTAATGAGAATTTTATGAATGGTAATTAGTAAGGATAATTTATGAAATGGTAGTGAGAAATAACAAATTTGTTAAGGGAATTTCAAAAATGGTAATGAGGCTGACGATGATTACACAAAAAAATAAAATTTAATCATCTTTTCAAAAGTCTTCATGATTTACTCAAAAATAAAAACACGATAACAACCTTCCACCATAACAGTAGCTGTTAAAAATTAAAATATTTAAACTCCTCATTAGAAATTACTAGGGGAAACTTAAAACACGTTTGTTGTATGGGAGCCCCCCTTAAATATTAACTTTGTTCGGTTTTTAGTATTTGTTGTTATAGCGGCAACAGAAATACATCTTCTGTGAAAATTTCAACTGTCTAGCTATCACGGTTCATGAGATACAGCCTGGTGACAGACAGACGGACAGACGGACAGCGAAGTCTTATAGTAATAGGGCCCGTTTTACCCTTTGGTTACGGAACCCTAAAAATGATGTACTTATTTTTTCCAGTATTGCTGATGAATTTATTAATTATTTACATGTTTTTTTTTCATTAAACAGTATAAATATTATACTGATTCTCATTACCATTTCAACATTCTCACTACCATTCGTCAAAATGAAATGGTAAAAAATGGTAATTATGAAAATGGTAAGGAGATATTAGTCAATATGTCACCGTTAAAGATAATAAAAAAAAATTTAAGACATTACACATATATCAATACAAAAGCGACCCAATCGTAGATATTTTAGTATAAAAATTGTATAAAAATCTCTAAAAAACATATCTTTGGAACCTCGAATGGTGTGGAGAAAAATATCTGACCAAAACGATTTCCGACTTGTGATTAGGTATTCATTTCAGCGCGAAGTCACTTAAAACGCGTGCGGCTCACTCCAGTCGCCAACGGGAACTGCCATCGATCGGCGCTTTTGATCGTTGACAGTTTAAAAAAGGCGCGAAGTATTTTTTTAGCTGCGTATACTGTAACGAACGGTAGTGAGTTTCAGGCTCTGGGACATTTTTCTAAGCGATAAAAAATAGCTTGAAAGTGTTCTTTAAGCCGTGTAATTGTAACGTTTACTAAAACCACTATTATATTATACAAATAATTGCATAAACATACAATCTTCAGCATAATACCGTATTATTTTTAACATAGACTATTCAAATTTGGGATTTGGGACACGACTGGTAGTGAGATTTGACGACTTTATGTATAAATTAATCATATTTATATTTACAATTAATATATTTTATGTACATTATTCTATAAAGCCAAAGTTATAAATTGTATAAAAACCATGATTGTTTAGATTAATATAATTTTAAATAGTTCTTTACTAATCGCCGCGTAATATGTAGATCTTCAAATATTCACCCACATGCACCTACACCATTACACGACGTACTTTAACGACTAAAAAACAACAAAGTAAGAGGTCTTGTCATGATATAGGAGATTGTTTAGTGATATCTCACTAAACTTCTGTTTTTAATAAATAAATTAGTCCAATTTCAGATGAATAATCTACCAACATTCGTATAATTAACAAACACGGCACATTAAGCCCAAAATGATGCGTTTTTTTGCTCATTTTGTCCTGTATTTGCGGAACAAGAAGGTACGAGGTGACTCGGCAGTAGCCACAACGAGCCGAGGCGGCCAACCGTACAGCGCCGTAAAGTGGTGTTATTCTGTTTGCTTCAATAGCAAGTTCACTCTATCGAATTGCATAACTTCACCCCTTTAACCCCTTAACTTCACACGCTACGTTTCTTACCCCTCTTACCTGTAGACGAACGCCCAAGGCTGCGCAGAACCATAGCCAGAACCAATGTCGTAGACACGAAATTTAGCGCGAAACTAACGCGTATAGGTAGCAACTGAAGCCGATCGAGTGAACCTACCTTTAGCTGTGACAGAGAATACGCCGCTGCACCGACCGCCAATATTTCGAAGTACTGTAATTAAGCCTGTACTTTTTTATTATTTAAACAGTGTATTTACGTTGGACCAATAAGCGCAGCTTTAATTATTTGCGTTCGTTAAATGTGGAATTAATTAAAGATTGATTAAGTCGAAATAAAAACATACTGTATGGGTGATTCAAAAACCACACCCTTGTCCATTAAACATTAAAGATTTAAACATTATAGGGTATTAAATAAATCGTGTAAAAAAATATGCAATACATAATTGAATCATTACTATCTGGGCGCTGTTAGTAGTTAGGACTAAAATTGGCAATATCCTCGAATTTTTACTCAAAAACTGTTGCTTAATTTGAAGGTTGCCAGTTGCCACTTTAGAATCTTGTAGTTCCACCTGTTACAACATCAAACTGTTTTTTGACAAGTAACATAATTTAGTTTGATCATAAACTTAATGTTGTGCAGTTGTGTAATATAAATTTCAATTTCAAATTCATTTATTTATTGCATATTTTGCACACGTCATAATACTACAGATAAAATAAAATTCAATTTAAACATCAATCACAATACTAAAGTGTTTTTTTACCTGCCTTATGCCAAGCATTTAATGTTCTTCTTTTGTCTATTTATTTTGTAACGGTATTTTGTAGATCTTGTATTTGGTTGGGAATATTTATTTCCATCTAAGTTTAAAATATTTTTTTTATCAGTGAAAATTCCATTAATATGTATTATAATAATTCTTAGTTAGCTAATGGTCTATTAGTTACAAAATTAACGTTTTATTTACGTACGCTGGGCTGGCTTCAATAGTGTATTATAATAAAAACTCACCAATAAATCGACTAGCGCTTTTCGCCATAGTTTCATTAACCTGGCAGCACACGGCGATAGAGACAAAACTTAAAAACAATCCATGGCAAGTCTTGTTGATCATCTCTTTTCGCTTGTCCAAAATTTAGCGCCAAAATTCTAACCGGCCAACATTTTCCCGCGCGTTCGAATTCACTGTCGCACACATTTACGTCATTCGAATTCCGATTTGAAATGAGAAGTAAGAAGTCACTTTTAGTGGACCGTGTCGATTCTGGCCTCGCGTTGAGTGCTCTCGACTCAACACATGAGGGCTGACTGAAGCGGCCGCTGGAAGCCTACCTACCTAACTAAACCGGGAGAGAAATGGACCGACTGCGCAGTAAGTACAGACTTAGAGCTGAATTTATGGCTCGATTTTTTTATACAACGTGGATACAGGAATTTTGTCTGTTGCCAGGTTTATTCAGCCAGGTTGAAATACTTTAAAATATAATTGAATATTTGGGATTGTACGTTTTGTTAGCTTGGGAGCAGGGAATATTCTTTGTATTTTATGAAACGGCTTTTTCGCTAGTAAAAAAATAAGCGGTTATAATGGAATGATGTGCCTGTTAAATATTAATATTGCAATACAATGACTGTACAGCTCATTTTAGCAGAACACACACAAAATTAGTTTGGTTAAGTATACAATCTTGGTAAACGGCACCGGTGGCTCAAGAGTAAAACATGTAAAAAACTACAAAAATATCGCCCCTCCGCGAAAATCTGATTCAAGCTAGTCTAGACCTTAGCGAAATTATGTTACATAATTAATATTAGTATCAATTAAAAGCACGTTTAATGTGTTTTAAATTAATAATGTTTAATTTAAACAAAACGTAATGGCTTGTGAATCAGAGCGTTTCGAAAAAAAAGTGCACAAATACTCGTTTGAAGGGTCGCGAGTTGTGCCCTTTTCCAGGGGTATAAAATGCCTGTACAAGGTCAAATGTCAATCATTCACTATCCAGACGTCGAAGAGAACACATCTAAGGAACTCAAGCAAGAAAACAACCCTCGAACATGGAGACCACCGCTGCTGAATCAGCTCAAGTGGTTGCACTACTGCAAGCAGGAGTTCGGCAGTGTGATGTCGCTCGGCAACTCAATTTAAGCCGTCATGCTGTCCGCCGAGTATTTCAGCGGTTCCAGGAGACTGGGGGCTACATCAGAAGACGTGGGGCTGGTCGGCGACGCTGCACATCCGAAAGAGATGATCGCTTCATCGTGACATCATCTCTACGCAATCGCTTCGCTAGTGCTGTTGACGTGCAACAACGTCTCAGAGAAGCTCGGACAAGATCAGTTAGCATCTCTACGGTTAGAAGAAGACTGCGGGAGAAGGATATCGTGGCTCACAGGGCTGCTACAGGCCCAATGTTGACCGCACAGCATCGCAGAGATCGCTTGCAATTTGCCCGCGACCACGTCGATTGGACGTTTGAGCAATGGAGGCAGGTTCTCTTTACCGATGAGACGAGAGTCTGTCTTTATTGCAACGCCAGGCGGGCCAGAGTCTACAGAAGGTCGGGCGAACGATTTGCTCAAGCCTGTATTGAAGAGACAGTGGGCTACGGAGGTGGCTCTTGCATGTTCTGGGGGGGCATGTCTATAGACGGCAAAACCGACCTTGTCTGCGTCTCCAGGACTGGAGGCACTCGCGGCCAAGGGTCCCTGAATGCTCGCCGATACATTGCCGAGATCCTGGAAGAGCATGTGATGCCATATGCGGGTTACGTCGGCTCTGGGTTCACATTAATGCACGACAACGCTCGGTCCCCCACTGCATTAATTGTTCGGGATTATCTGGAGGAGGTCGGGATTCCCGTTTTGCCGAGGCCAGCCAGGAGTCCTGACTTAAACCCGATTGAACACCTTTGGGACAAACTGAAGCGACGGGTTCGGTCACGAGATGCCGCCCCTACCACCCTGCAAGATCTTCAGGACGCAGTCATCGAAGAATGGGGCAACATTCCACAAGAGGACATCGTAAAGTTGGTGCGATCAATGAAAGACCGTTTAGAGGCAGTGATAAGGGCAAGGGGGGGTAACACTAGGTTTTAAGTTAATTTTAGGCACTTTTTGTAAAATTTTGTTATCCATTTATTGTTGTAAATTTAAACTTGAATAAACATTTTTCAACTGTTCGCAATGTCATTTCCTTTAATTTTTGACCCCAAGGAAAAATCCTTTTTTTTTTAAATTTTCCTAAAAAAACACTTTATTACCTTTCAAATGATACCTAACAATCATATTGTTGTCCTTGATCAAATAGGGTTTAAAGTCGGTTGTAATTATTTTCCGAGGAGGGGCGATATTTTTGACGCCGAGTGTATTAAATGTAATGATAAGTACTTGTATAAGAGAGACTCTTAAAGTAAAGTTCTATTAAAATTCAACGCTAAGTCCATTGAATTTCTTCAAAGTTTCCGAGAAGCGAAAACACGTAATTTTCCTTTTCCACTGCACCCTAGACAACACATTTCATTTCGTGAACGCGTCGGAAATGACATCTGTTGAGAAGCGCCGCAAAAGTTCAAAGCAATATTACTTCATCGCTTTAAAATGCAGCAAAACCGTTTGAACTTTTCTCTCACGCTGTCAATGCTTGCCCTGACTTTTACGTTCTAGTTTCAGGAGTGTGCTCGTGGAGCAGTGGCATTTTTAACATGCGATATGCACTATCTCTCTCAATCTATTCTGCCACTGTCTTAAGGGAGATGAGATAGTAATAAAAAATAGTAACTATAGTGACTTCCCCATGGGAGGAATGTTTACCTGAATAGTTAAAATTATTCGTGTAGGCCAAACAAAACATATTGAAATATATAAATACGAAATGCGATAAGAAATGCCCGATAATTAATAACTTTTTTCAATTTAATCTTAATTATTTTTGCACGACGACACAACAAAACAGTCGGTTTAAATCCAAGTCCCCCTCCGCGTCGTGTCCCATAATTTCACTGCACCCACCTGCACGAATTTCCTGTTCTCATGATTGATTCACGAGGTCGGTTTAGTAGGAGTTTAGCGACATGATTGAGCACCCGGGCAAAGTCTCGATGGATTGCTAGTGTAATTTTACATATCATTATGCCAATTGATCGAAAAAAAAATATGGGGTTAGTACCTTTATTACAGAAGTCACGTTATAACGATATGAATTTATAAATAAGAGGTTATTTTCAAATTTAGTACGAATTTTAACTTGTCTTTATTTGTGTCAATTTTACATGCACAAATTGTCTGTATAATGTTTCTAAGTACGACGAGAAGATCTTAATTCTGCCGGTTGCACTTAAATATTTCATGTAATGTGCAAAGATGTGAAGATATGTGAACACAGTACGTAATAGATAATCTTGGCACAGATAATTTTCGATGTTGTGTTTACATACATACATAACATCACGCCTTCATTCCCAGAGACTACTGGAAACCAACAATTCTAAAAATACTTGTTGATATTTCTGTAATCACATTTTGACCAAGTAGGCTAAGATGTTTACCAGTGCATTAGTGACAGGTTGCAAGCCCATCGCCTAACAGTACTAATACAAGCCCTTATTCCCTTCTTAAGCGCCTCTCACGACATCCACGGGAAGACATGGAGTGGCACTATTCTAACCCAGCAACCACACAGGGTTATTTATCTATATTCTTGCAACAAAGAAAATTTGTAAAATTGGTATAGATAACACTTTCTAAGATTGCTTCAAAGAGAATTCCGATATCGAGGATCAGAGAAAAGACACAAATTGAGTTAACAAGGGTTTGGGATTCAGACAATGTATAACTACGTACTAGCTTCAAGTAACTTCCCTTTAGCCCAAATTGTTATCTTACTAATATTGTAAATGCAGTTTGATCTGGATGAAATTAGGCAGAGAGATAGATCATAGTCTAGAATAGCACATAGGAATGAAAAGAAAGAAAGAAAGAAAATACGTTTATACATACATACATAACATCACGCCTTCATTCCCCAGTACTGGGGTAGGCAGAGCTACAGAATACCAACAACTCTAAACTTGTTGATAGTTCCGTAACCACATTTTGCACAAGAGGCTAAGTTGTTTACTAGTTTATTAGTGACAGGTTGCAAGCCCATCGCCTAACAGTACTACAAGCCCTTATTCCCTTAGTCGCCTCTTACGACATCCACGGGAAGACATGGAGTGGCACTATTCTAACCCGGCAACCACACGGGCAAATACGTTTATTTGGCAGGCATTTTAAACTAGAGAACAAATTCACAATTTAACTTAAAATAAACCAAATAACTAAAAACTAAGATTTACAAAAGCGTACCAAAATGGTCTTCTTTCAGCTAATGTGCAACATTGGGAAACGTTTCGCCACGTTAATATTCAGTGAAGTCAGAAATAATATATCACTTAGGTATGATGATGATGACGAACTCTAAGCTAGACATGAAACGTCACATATCACAAGCAATAGTTACTTGAAAATATGAACAAGCATATATGAAGCTAGATGTCTCCTGACTGCCGAACATCATGACTAATGGTCTTGGGAGTACACGCTCTACAAGGAAAACATAGAAAAGAAAAGCATAAGTTAATGATTTTAGCCTAGCCTTCACGTACATAATCTGTTTGTACGTGAATACAATCACGAACAAACAGATAAAAATCGAAAGTATTGGAACTGGGGGCCTAGGCAAGAGATATAACGGTAACATTAGCGATTTTTGAAAACTGGCCGTGCGGCAGTTTACATCAATCCTATCCATTGTCGATAACGATAATGTTCGCAGAATGCATCTGTCTAGCGGCTCTGTCCTACTTGGTAAAACCGTATTACTTTTGACATTATTTTGTCTACCCGAAGGTATCCGATCAGAACCTAATTTACACAAATTTAAAAGGCTGCTTAAAAAACATCTACTTCATTTATTATAAAATAAATATAAATAAAGCTAGTATTAAGGAATCAAATTGTTACTATCAAGTTTAAAAGGACTCAGCTGCAGTCAAACTGTTGTGACAGTTTTGCAGACTATTTTTTAAGAACAATGTGTAATTTTTTGGTTAATAAATAAATAATAAAATAATAAATGTTGTCGTATTGTTTTTAACTCGGCTTCTATTACTGTCAAGTAAAATAAGCGTTATCGTAACGATGACAATACGTTAACATGTCAAAAGCAATATGGTTTTACCGAGTAGAATGCAGTGCCTGGTCAAAGTATAAATAGAAAAGTAGTTCATCTCCGGCCCTTTAGGAGTTTCTGTTACCTATTCCCGCTCAGGCGATAGGGTTGCATCTATGCCTGTCACTCGATACGAAAAACGCACGCAACTAAAAGCAGTGACGGTCCGTCGCCGACTAAACTGGCTTGATGCGTCCGAAAGTTCATATAAAATTGCAAATTAAATTATTGGAACTCCGGAAATGTTTCTGATACCATTTTATATCATAATGATCACTCTTTATAAAAATATTTCTCATACCATTTTACATCATAATAAATAACAATAATACACCTGTTTATTTTCAGGATTTTGAAAATATTTATCTAGTAAATAAGTTTAGCTTAGGTTTGTTTTGTAACCGTCCTAAAATCAGAACGGTTTCAGTAAAAATTACTTTAGGAGTTGCGATGATTATGAATAACAAATTATGAACAAAAAACTATGAGGAAAAACAATATGAAGAGTGTTTATTATGAACACAAATCGGTAGTAATAGTAAAAATAGGTATAAGAATTTTATGTGAGTTAATATGGACCCGTTGAGTTTGCTTGTGGTGACTCGCGAATGTAACATGACATGGCTAAGCAATTCAGTTTACGGTGAGAGATAGAGACTGAGCAATATAACTGCTAAATAGATCTGTCCTTTACGCTCATCCTAAACTGAACTGCTTAGGCATGTCAGGTAACCCCACTGGGCCTCTATTCAACTGCATTAAAACGATATCGTGTTTGACTCGTTTAAGAATCGTTTATGTCATGTAGTAGAGAGAACAATAGAGAGATCTCTCTCCAGGCGGGTGTTGTGCCTGGGGACCGAAGTCCGTTTGGATGAAGTTGGAAGTGGTATATAAGTCAACCGACTGAAGAAACTTCGTTAGCGCGATGTAGCGCACTGTCAGATTTAGTTGCGTTGTCTGACGCTGGTGGCGCTGGCGAGTTGTTTGTTACAAGTTGTCACTAGATGTCGCTAGGTCGCCACACCAGCCCCCCTTTGAGACCGGAGGTTGATGGTGATGGATGACGTGCAGTCTGTGCGTTGAAAATGCCGCTTGCAAGTGCCAGTAGTGGATGTGATGTCTCCAGTAGAGCTCAGAGCCGCGTTGGCGAGCGTAGCAGGAGAAGAGGAGTGGAGTGGAGAGTACACAGTGAGTCGTGTATCTGCTCCGTGAAGTACTCGTAGTAGGACGCAGTGAGTCGCGTTGCTGAATGAGAGTGTTGTGCACACTGTAGACACCAGGCATGGAGATATATCAGAATGCTAGTGGTGCACAGCGCGGTTTGTCTGGCTTGCTGTGAGACTGCGTCATAGTGCTTGAAGGTCGTCAGGTTGCGTAAATGTCCATTGTCGTGGGTCACCAATGTAGTAGAGAGAACAATAGAGAGATCTCTCTCCAGGCGGGTGTTGTGCCTGGGGACCGAAGTCCGTTTGGATGAAGTTGGAAGTGGTATATAAGTCAACCGACTGAAGAAACTTCGTTAGCGCGATGTAGCGCACTGTCAGATTTAGTTGCGTTGTCTGACGCTGGTGGCGCTGGCGAGTTGTTTGTTACAAGTTGTCACTAGATGTCGCTAGGTCGCCACAGTCACAGTCGCCATTATTGTAAATGACATAAGAGTTATCAAAACGTTGACAATACGGAAACAGGTCAAAAACGATATCGTTATAACGCACTTGAATATAGGCCCTGATCTACTGACATTCAACCGTACACAGGCTGTGTGCGTCAATTTTTGAATCATTGATGTGTTGGTTTTACGAGCAATACACTCAAAGATCAACTCTCAAGAAATTAGCTATGTTATAGAGTACCTCAGAATTTATAGCTCTCCTTTGAGTTTATTTAAATAAATTGTCAGTCTGTGTCAATCGTCTTGATCAGTGTCAGATTACGAGTGCTGCTAGCACAGACGGGTCACACAGTTGAATACTTATCCTATACTCTTTATTATACGAGCAATTTGTATGTATATTGGTAATCAAATAACAATCTCGAAAAAGGCTCTAACCATTCTGCCGAGAAATCGGGTTTCGAGGTATTTGACATATACCTATGTATAGACGTCACTTTCAAATTACGATGTAATAGTGTCGTCTACATACACCCGATTAGAGCTCGGTCGCGCACGTACAATCAAGGACTTTAATTGTTATGCCACTATGGAACCCTGTTATAATGACAGCGTCAATCATTAATTTTAGCTTTCTTTCATGTGGTTTGACGCTGTCATTACGACAGGGTTCCATAGTGGCATAACAATTAAAGTCCTTGATTTTATAAAAAAACTTCATTGAATCGTTGACTGAGAAATACGAAAACGGATACTAATAAAAAATACAAGCTGTTTGCCGTCTTAACTTTATTTGCATTTCCATCGCAAACCAATTTTTACTAACGTCCAATTTCCAATATTCGATCTATCTCGTGTCTACAGTCCTTGAGATGAAATTTAAAAGATAGAAGATGTCATTATCTTATATCTTCAGTTTATAATACAGAGTTATAAATATTGAAACTGGAAAAACCTAATCAAATCAGTGTAAGTCAATGAAACTTGTCATTTTGAATTGCGTGGAGAACGCAAACTAGCAATGACCACTTAGAACCATATTGTAAACAGGAAGATTTTTGTAAGTGGGAATTTGAATCTAACAGCAAGGAAATAAAGTCCAATTACATTTGCTCCTTAATGCCATTTTCAATTTTGAAACAATTTATAATGAACTTTATACTTACTACAATATAGTTTAAAATTAATTGCCTTGTTCCTCCTATAGCACACCGGATCTTACGACGTTATAGACTTCCCAGATTTAACTTTTAGACACTATCCACGCCTACTAGAAGTTAAAAGAAGCTCCTGAAAATAACTTTGCTGACTTGAATTACGCACTTCCTTCACTAGGTGTATCCTAATGTGGGAGTATCTGGCTGTAGACACAGAAAGGACAATTGAATTACGTCATACATTGCTTATTCAGTTGATGACGTTCATTTGCCGTGGGAGCTGGAAAAACCATCGTAAGAGGTTAGATATAGTATAAGTATTTTTTTATTTAGGAATTTCTTTACATATACTTGTAGAAAGTATGTTTTACAGTTTTTTAAAAATAAAGCTAAACAAGAGAAGATGGAATATTGGTAAAATAAGATTTTATATGTCACATTTATCATATACTATTAAACAGTCATATTTGTTGTATATTATATATCACGTTATCGAAATCGGCTTTAACATTTTCGTTGAAATTTATGGTTACGTCGCTTTCAATCCGAGTGATGCTCGGCCTTCCGGGTATTAAAAATTAAGCATTAAGTATAACGCTTAAGCGTTTTTGCCTTTCCACTGTCGATATTTATACAAATTCATCTCATATTTTATAGAGACATTTAACTAGAGTTTTATCAATTTTACATAACGTTGTTATGATTACAATATCGAAGTAAGATGGGCTTAACCAAATTAAAATGAAGCCCCTGTTAATAAATCCTGAAACTGCACGCTGTTTACTTCGTTTTACGTACTGACATAAATAGCGAGCCAGTAGCTTAACTGCGCCATAAGGTTAAGACATCGACAATTTGTATTGCCTTTAAAACTCCACTAGCGTGATTTTTAACGCTCAAACATTAGATTAATCTATTTCTGACACATTTTGTTACAGAATTGATTGTAAGAGCAAAATGTGAAACTTAAAAAAAATATGGTAGTTCGTTGCCCGTTCTTACTTCTCTCTTCTCTTGAGTGTAAATGTAACTATAATAGGTATGGTAATAATTTATCTACTAAATTATCACGTCACAAAAAATGCTGGCTGTCATTTGGCTTGTTGACCAACAAGCCAAATAAACAAGTGACATAACAACCAGACTAATTCTATTCTATACCAATTTTGCGTTCTATAACTATAACTATGTTCCTTAAGAGACATGACATGTGAGGGTTTGCACTTCATATCTCTAATCATCATATTTTAAACGTCGATGTCAAATAGGTGCTACAAGTTCAGTCGCCGGGGACCGCTTCAAATACCCACAAACGTTTCATACAATGTACCATTTCAGTGAAAGCTTTTTTATGCTAAAGTGTTGTTGTTTTAGTAAGACCGCCTATTGTGTACCTATGACTAAATTATACTGGGCCTCTATTCTGCACGGTTACAACGATATTGCCTTTGACATGTTTTCGTAGTGTCAACGTTTTGATACCTCTCATTCACTTGACAGTACATAATGGCAGCCGAGTTAAAAACAACATCAAAACACATCAAAGGCAATATGTTTGTGTTTTGCATTCTATTGTATGGTTAGATTATATTGCTAAAACGGTGCGAAGCTACTGATTTTTAGTAGGTAGTCTGGATGGTTCCCTCAGGCTCATGTGGAATGCTCAAAAGCTTTTCCCAGCAAAAAAATAAAATCGCTCAAATCTAACCGTGGGAAATGCCTGTCGATGAAACTTATTAAAACTTGACAAATTGATGAATTCTATGAAATGAGGAACAGTGTAACAAGGGTAAACCAAAAGTTACCAAATAACGCAACAGTAAACTACACCAAAATGTCAAGGGGCGTAACATACAAGTTTGGCACAAATGAGTTATGTATGACACGGCTTTGGTTCATAATTTTGTTTAGCGTTCTCACAAAGAGGCAGTCCCTCGGAAAGTTTAGTTAGCAACGCTTCGAGCTACGATCAGCGGTTTGGCTTGGTACCGAAAAACTTGGCAAAGTGAAGTTAAAAAGATATTTGTTACCAAAAAGAAAGTGCGTAAAAACGCTGAATTGTATTTACAAAATTATGTTGTAAGAACAACCCTGCTTATATCAAATTACGTTCAGAGAATAAGTAATCGGATATTTAGAGCTGCCAAGAAAATTGAACAAGGGTCAAATTATTCATAAAATACGTGCAACTCTTATAGTTTGGACTATTAAAAAAAATGTGGTCTTGATCCAAAAAAGCGCTCATTAGCGCGCGCTAGGTACTCCCAGCGTCCTAGTGTCGTTCGGTAGGCTAGTGCTTACACACTTCCACTTGCAACTAATAGTGTATTTGTCACATGCGTTTAGCTAAACCAAGATGGCTGCTAACTATTAGGAAACAGAGGCAACTGTAAGCTAAACTGATAGTCTCAACACACCCGTAACACTGTTTTGATCCCCTGATCCCAATTATCATAAACCTAATTTCACCCTAAATTAACCCTAAATTCTCAAGCCATAAAGATGGATATGAAAAGATAGAAAGAGGTACACTTATTCCTACATACGAAGTCTCTCCCTTCTCGAGACATAACTCATCGAGAAAATTGGAGCAAATGACATCGAAAATTCTGCTGTGTAAAATTAATCCTTATTATTCAGAAGAAGTCTTTCTCTACGTATGGAGCAAGAGTGGTATTATCGAAAACGGTTCGAAAATATCAGAATAAGCTCGATACACTGACGTTATTTAGGCTTTGTTTTAATTAAAACTAAGTCGAACCCCGTTATTTCGTTCGCGTAGTAATTGTGTTCTGACATTCTCTAGGGAACTGTAAAATATTTCTGATTGAAAAGCATTCGTCAGGGGTGCGATTTTTGAATCTCACCGACGAAAAATGAGTAACTTTAAAATCAAATTGTGCAGCTATTTTATCTACGAGCGCAGCGGGTCCTCCTTATAGATTTGATGTCCTTTAAATAATAAATTAATTTTAAAGTTACAAATTTCTTGTTGGTGTGATTAAAAAATGGCACTCCCGGCTCCAGTCCAAACTCCCTTTGCGCAAAAACGTCGGTAAAAATTATCTTACGCATTTATAACATTAGTTAAGATAGTTTAGGGTTTAGATTAAAGAAAAACCGTTCTAAATAAGACTCCCAATGTGTTCAAGGGGTATAAATCTATATAAATTACAAAGGCATACGGCTGTAAAAACGGGGGAAACGCGCTTTGCACGCAACCTCAAAGGAACACGGATGTGTAAGCACTAACCCTTTGTAACGCAAGACGGGAATATGTTGGGAATAGAGCAAACATTTTAACGAGAATTTTACGCGTTTGTAAAGAGAATAAAGTAATTTATTAAGTGAAGTGAAGGCAGTGTGTGCCGCAAGACCAGTAGACATATATGATTAATCATGAAAAACTAAAGGCAGTCATTTGATAAAGTCGGTCTTATAATAGCTGCATTTAAGTGATTTGTCACTTTAACGTCATGTTTGAACTGCTGCACTAACCTGTCAAGGGTTTTAGAACGACAAGGAACTAAACTGTGCAGCTGCTTAGGTTTAAGGCCCACTACAGTGCCCGCTCGTGCAGTGTCGCTCTACAGAGCGACTTTGTAAAATGATGCCATGCTTTAAAATGTATGGAATTAGCATGAGCGAGTGCACAACAGCTCACGAAAATCATATTTTATGCTTTTTTGCAAACATTAATGTTTTCATAATGCAATGCAACTTGTTTAGCCACTTGTTTCCAGAGTTGCAACTCTTTTTACGTGTAAGCTTTGACAAATATACGTGGCGGAAGTGAGAGGTGGCGGACGGCAGAAAAAGTGCATACAAATCGCCTCATGGCTGCCGCAGTGACTCGTGTGCATGTTTCATCTCTATGTATTTGTTGCCGCTGCTAATGCCGTCCCCGCAAAAGTATCCCTAAATAGAGAAGTAGTTTGTCACCAACGCTTGGAGTTTCTTATGTATTGTGTCTCGGTCCGTCCTGTTGAGTTCGCTGCACGCACACATGTAAACTGCCCTATATACCATTGTTTGAAGACGAATACATGGGATCGTATCATAATATATAAAGTTCAGAATACATAATGGTTCATAATACATAATGGTCATAATATATAATGGTTTTATTTCTGAAACCGTAAACGTTTTATGATTTTTTAAAAGGCCATTGTATAGAGCCCATTAGGTTAGGTTAGGTTTGTTTTATAACAATCCTGAAAAGTTTACGGTTTCAGAAAAAAACCATTTTATATTATGACCATTATTTATTTTGACCCATTATGTATTTTGAACTTTATATATTATGATACGTACATACGGTGCCTCTGTGTACAGTCGTGGCTTGCAAGTCGATTTCTGAGAATGGAGTGCTTAATTTTCATTTTGACACGGTGTTTAAATCTTTATTTTTGAGATATGAGTATAATGAGTTGGTGGTTGGTATCTTCTACCTGTATATGTTTTACAACTTTAAAATCGGTTGTACACACCCTATTACGGTACGTACATATGGCTGTGACATGGGCCCTTCTGTTGCTTGTTAGTTACAAGCAAAAATATCGAAAACCTTTTCTTCGGCTCTCATGACAAGAGCCGGGGGAGCAAACAGGTTCAATCAGGTCGATAGAAGATGCTATGTTGTTGTCGGCTGTGTAACGCGAAAAATAATGTATGGTTCTGCAGGATAGGAGATAAAAAACAATAATAATAAAAAGACAAAAGCTGGCTATGCTATTGTTTAAAAAAAATAACACTCGCAGTGTTATACAATGCTGCAATAACGGCACAACTTACCGACTGCTTTGGTTCGTAGCCGTCTGCCGTTCAAAGTCCTGTGTCCGTATTACGAAGTGTCAAAACGTTCTAAATGCCAAGTTGTGCGAGGGACAGCGCTATAGCAGCAGCACTTAGCTAGTTTTAATACCTTTTAATCCGGCGTCTGCACTGAATTCCTTATTCATAAGTAGATAATAGATATTACTCGTAATTAATCTCAGTGACTCTTGTATAATCTGTTGATATTGGTAACTATCTTTACTCAAGTTATTATTATAATTATCATCTAAGCTGCTATTAAAAGTTAAAGCATCAGATACCGGGTAGTGTAAAATGTCTTAAAATAGTTCGTGTAAAAAAAAGTAGTAGATGAGCACACAGCTGCGTGGGATGCTGATGGTAAGTGGAATCTGTGACCTAGACATTTGTATTCTCAAGACTAACCTAAGGACTGCAATCCTAAGACTGCAAATGCGTTGCTAACTCTGAAGATGACAGTGCCAAAGTGGGAATCACTAAATAAGGCGGACTTTGGCGTGCATGTCAGCCAGTTATTCGAACTTGACTTGCGCACTGCCGTGCGTTATAATGTAGCTACTCTCTGTTTTAAGTTAAAAAAAAAAACTATGAACTCAACTTAAAGAACTGCTGCTAGGCCAGGCGTTCTATGAACCGAATGAGTTTTATACATATACATACATACTGTTATATCAATGCTATCTACTGTTTTTTTTAATACTTTTGATATCGTGTTGTTTAATGTAAGTAGGTAACCAGACATTGTATTAAATAATAACTTGATATTATAAATAAATGAGTATGAGCATACAAATAAGCATACAAATAATGAGTGAATGTAAGACGTGAAGCGGGTGTTACAGTCATTGATCACATTTAACGCTGTGTTTCTTTCTTCATTACTTCATTCGCGGATGCGAATTACACCCGCTCTCGGTAGTAAAAAAAATGTTTAGACTTTGTGCTGAAAACAAAGCTCAGAGCCGCCGCGTCACAGCCGGCATATTATCATGCCGTCCCCGTTTTACAAAATAAAAGACTGACGGTTAATTCTTGCGACGACACAAATTTCAGGAGCTGAGGCTAATAAGATTGCCGTGTAATGTTTTTGTGGCATGTCGTTTTTTAAACTTAACCCTCATACATAGTCTAACTTAGAAGTAGGTGTAGATTTTAGTACTATGGCGCAGTAACATATTAAAGAGAAAGTGGTTTTAATAAGGTATATCACTAGTTGTGACAAGGTACTAAATAGTACAGCTACTTATGAGTTCTGACGTACGATTAGACTGTTACTGGTCGGATATAATTTTGCTAGATTTATAACGAAAATAATTATGTTAGTTGTTAAGTTGGCAAGAATCCCTTTTATTTGATAGAAAGTTATCTCAACATTCAGAGGCAAAATATAAACGTTAATTTGATCATGAAAGCGTTTTACTTCGTACATCAACAGTACAGTCAAAAACACTAATTTCTAAAACGGAAGTAATGTTATAATAACCTTTTTATTAGTATACTAACAATATTAGTAACATAGGGGCGTGTAGATATTTTTGGCACCTTGGGCACATAATACTATATATATTTATGACTTTGACTCTACCTGTCAATCAAATAAAATAAATAAATAATAAATCTCAGGGGACAATCTCACACAATTTGACCTAGTCCCAAACTAAGCTATAGGCTTGTACTATGGGTACTAGACAACGATTGACATATTTATACTTAAATAGAGAAATTCATACTTAAATACATATAAAACATCCAAGACTCAGGAACAAATATTCGCGCTCATCACACAAATATCTGCCTTTACCGGGATTTGAACCCAGGATCGCTGGCTTCGGAGGCAGGGTCACTCCCAACTAGGCCAACGTGTCGTCGTTTATAAATATTTGTTTATAGTGCCTTATTTTTATGTGAATAATTGTAAATTCATGCCAACATGATTAAAATCAAGATAATTTACTCTGCAAGTATTTTTCAAGTTGTCTTCTCTCTAAAAGATCGAGATCATGTTGAGCACATGAAAGACAAATTAATTAAATCTTAACAAACAGAAAACTTAATTTAAATCGCTTTAGTAAGCCCAGTTTGTATGAAATTCAAGATAATAACCGAAGTAAACGTTCAGACTCGTCTTAGGCTTTTCTAAGGCTAAATATAGCGGTTACGAAATCAAAATTTAATTAAAGTTTAAGGCCTTACATGCATTGAACAAGTTTCACAAAAGAAGTATTATAGTCATAGTCATATATTTTATTGCCTTATGTTGTAGTTACAAAGATTTTAAATACTATTACATTGATCAACATAAACCCAGTAAGGGCACTGAAATTTATCGGTTTGAAATAAATTTCCAAATTAAGTTATTATTATTATTATTTACTATATATTACAATACTATAATAATATTATAACAATAGTATTATTTGAATGCCTTGCGACTTTTTATGCATGTGTTAAACTGAGTCCATATTTGTATCATTAAATGGTACCGTATTTCCATCGCTTAGCACCGACGCGTATCATGTATGATCGTTAGTTTGGACGCGAAAAGATACGCGAACATGTAAGATGTTGTATACTCGTATATAATACGTCGCAATCCAATCCATGTCTGATCTGGTATGTTCAGTATCCCACACACTTACGTATCGGATACGCATAGCATGATCGGTTAGTATGGACACGTTTTAAATACTGTATCACCATATGAAACAAGATCTTTTCTACGGCTATCATAAGTTTTTCTCGCTTGTTGCTGAGTACTGAATTTGCTAGAAACACTAACATACAATACTATCCTACATTTAACAGCAGAGTAACCTTGTGACAACGTGTGCGAGGTGTGTACAAAACCAAAACAATTTCAAAATTGAAAATGTATTTTAAGAGCAAAGGATACTTAACTTTATTTACTACAGGGAGATTCTGTTTGTAGTACGGGATCGTATCATCACTACATAGTATAAAACAAAGTCGCTTTTTCTGTCCCTATATCCCTATGTATGCTTAAATCTTTAAAACTACGCAGTGATTGAAGAGGAAGGTTTATATGTATAATACTTTAATCCGGAGCGAAGCGAGGGCGGGTCGCTAGTAATATATAAAATTCAAAACACATGACGGGTCGTAATACATAACGGCCATAATATTTAATGTTTTTTCTGAAACCGTGAACATATCTGGATTTTTTTAAACCCTTTAGGTTAGGTTACGCTTGTTTTATAACAGTACTGAAAAGTTTACGATTTCAGAAAAAAACACTATAATAATTATCACCATTAGGTTTGTGTTATGACCCATTATGAATTCTGAACTTATGATACGATCCCTTGTAATACGGTGGGCCTCACGAGGTTTAAAATAGTCGACATTCAGAATGTAAAAAACCGGCCAAGTGCGAGTCGGACTCGCGCACGAACGGTTGCGTACCATTATCTATTAAAACGGCAAAAAAATCATGTCTCTTGTTTCGGGGCCCCCTTTATTATTTGTTTTATTTTAATTTAATTAATTATTTGTACATATAACTAAATATTCTGTTAATATTTCAAGCATCTACCTGTTGCCATTATCAATATCGAGCAAAAGCGACCAAAAGAAATCACGTTTGCTGTATGGGAGCCCCCCTAAATATTTATTTATACTGCTTTTTAGTATTTGTTGTTATAGCGGCAACAGAAATACATCAATTACAACTCTCTAAATATCACGATTCATGAGACACAGCCTGGCGATAGACGGACAGACCCAGAACAGAACCCTAAAAAAAGGCAACAAGTAAATGTATATTCTGCACAATAGCTTTACGTAAATCTCAACTATCATCTATTTCTGAGATAAGCGGAACACCGCCACCGATGTCGATGTCGACGGCGATCTCAATTATTTAACCTGCCGCTGCGACTGGTGACCTAAATGCCTGATTGTCTCGACATCGAGCCTGATACTGTATCGACCACATTCAATCAGCAAACAGAGACTATTCATTCTGGAACCGCGGCAATTCGATTGCGATGTTTTTAACTGTTGAGCTTTGTAGAAGTGGTTTTTTTTCCAAAATGCCTTTTTGGGGTTCCGTAGTCAAACTAGGAGCCCTTATAGTTTCGCCATGTCCGTCCGTTCGTCCGTACGCAGCCTAGCGCAGAGACTCTTAGTACTAAGAAGCTGTAATTTGGCATGAATATGCATATTAGTCATGCCAACAAAGTGGTACAATAAAATGGAGCAAAAAATTTTTTTAGGGTACCTCCCCTACATGTAACGTGGGGATGTATTTTTTCTTCTTGTTTACCCTGTAGAGTAGGGTGTCGTTGGCAAGGTCTTTCAAAAATATTACGGGTTTGTGAGAACATGTTTTTCATCCGTTTATGAAATATTAAGCTTTAAAGCGCCAAAACTAAAAATACTAAAAATCTTACAAATTTAAAAGGAAAACTATCAATACTAAGTAGACATAAGAGATACAGGCGATTAAAGTGTTTATACCTACTAAAATCATCTAAGACGGTACCAACTGACTTTAAATAGAAAATTAGTTATTACTTGTTGATTTTTATGTTTGTAGTACTTACTTAACGGCTTCGGAACCCTACACTGAGCATGGTGCGACATGATCTTGCCCGGTTTTTTGTTTCATGTAATGGTTGGCTGATAGAGAATGCTTAATACTACAAGCACAAGCAAGCTAGCAGGCATTCATTCCTGCTTTTGTACATTACTTAAACTATGCAATCATGTATTTAAATTGGAATCCAGTCCAGTTTACATGTTCGCGTGCGAATTGAAAACTTACTACTCGATGATGTCTCTCATTTTTGGCACCTCTAGCGGGCCTGCGAGCAGGTAAATCACATCCTTCAATTATTCTTCTCACTGTACGCTCACTCACACTCACGCCTCTTGTCGTTTGGAGTCTCTGTTTTAGTTCAACCGCAGTGAGGAAACAATTTCTGAGCACCTCTACGATAATGAAGCGGTCGTCGCGGGCGGACGAGGACCGCACGCCACCACTGCCAGGACGCCGCGAGTAGTGGCCTGTCTCCCAGTACCATTTTAATGCGTATTCGACATTCGAACACACGACATGTAATATGGTGATCCAATAAATCACCAATACCAGTTAGAAACATACTTATATTTAATTTAACTCTCCAATAGTGTTTGCGTTTTATCACTTTTTGCTAAACAAAAGAACAATCACGGTTATAGATGAATAAGACAAATAATAAATTAATCACAGGACAATGTCACACAAAATTGACCTAGTCCCAAACTAAGCTCTAGGCTTGTACTATGGGTGCTAGACAACGATAAACATACTTAGGTATATAGTGAAATGTATACTTAAATATATAGAAAACATCCAAGCCTCAGGAACAAATACTCGTGCTCATCACACAAATATCTGCCCTTAATATCTTTTTTTTCGAAGGCAGGGTCACTACCAACTAGGTTAGCGTGTCGTTAAGACAAACATTATTTTAAATCTCACAGCTTGAAGACATGTTCTTGGATGCTTAGTTAAAAAAAAACCCTTTTATGTTTGGGTTAGTTTCCATGCCGCTGAGTGTATAATATAAGCATAGATAAGTAAGTTTAAAGATTAACCCAATTAAATTAATAGTGACAAGAATAACGTTATTAACACTTTTGACAATATAAAGAATACAGAGAACAGCTTAGACGCAGTGTTCTAAATGAAACAGAGGGAAATCGTCTCTCGGAACAGAATAAGTAGAAACTGTAAATCTTGTTTATTCAAGTAGCTACGTCCTGCACTATTTCAGGTTCTTTTCTCATTCCGCCGTTTTTCAGGATTCCTTTTAACCCTTATTAATGATAAAATGTACAATTTTATATTAATACCTTTCTTGTGGATTTATCTGCTCAGTTATAACTTATTTGTCAGGATTTACCTTGGATAAATATGGATAGCAATGCGATACGGTTTCACTCGAATAATTTAACGTATGAAAAGTTTGGAGTCTAATACGTCATACATAATGATGGATGGGATTTAGGTGTAAGGTAGGTACTCACAAATACCTGTATCATTTCAATGTTTAGCATTATTTTGTTTTATTTTATCGTTAACTCAGTAATGACTTACTCTCTCAATACATAATTTTAACCTCTTCACTGATAAAAACTCGATATAGTTTAGGGCTGAACAGTATGGATTCTGTAAAAGTTAAGGACTTAAACAAAATGTTAGGAGAGCATACTTTTATATTAGTTGACATCACTATGGTTACTATAGAATATAACAAAACGGACGGAAACAATAAATTATTTATACTGTACATAATCAAATCACTATTAGCCGGAGCCGGAAAAATGCCACTCACTTTAGAGATTGTAGAAATTAGAAAACTAACGCATTGCGTCCGAACCTACTTTGGCAATTGAATCTTACATACTGTTTATTGGCTTAGGTTAGCAGCGCTCCTGACCGTATTAATCTCGAGTACGTATCGGATGCAAATGTGTCGATGAAACCACAATACCGCGTAATTAACAAATTGAATAAGTTGCAAAATACTCCTTAACATGTAAGTCAATAAGGCACATTTTGAAACTCATTGAATTTGTTAGTTACAGCAAGTATTTTAAAATGGCAAAATAATATTTGAAACAATATAATTAACATTCTTTCACAACAAAGCCATGTATTACCTATTTGTTCAAATGTTGAATGAATTGAACGCAAACTCGCAAGTTACGAGCACAGCTGAACAAACTCTTCTTTGAGTTCACGAGTTACGCTGTGAACAAACCTGTACGGTGTACAAACACAAACTTGTTGTTTGCATAGGGACGAGGCATTTAAATAAAACAGTGGTGAACAACATTTTACTATAAACAAATAAAATAAATATTAACCCTTTCGTGTCTGAATTTGCTATTCAAGGCTGCAAAGTTTTTATATGTTTTGAATCCAGAGCAAGCAAAGCTAGTTGTTTATCAAACTAAATAGTTATCAAGTAACGAATACGTATTTCAATATTTATAACTTTTTGTAGTTGCCCGTCGCGAGAAGTCTGTACCACCTCCTATGCAAAATATTTTTATTTAACACCATATCCCTTCTGCGGTTGTCTGGAAGAAATCGCTAATCAGCGATAAGACCGCCTGGTAGTTTACCTGTTTTGTTTATGATCGTGCGGTTTATCTGTTATCTTTTTGTTTGTTGTATGTACCTACTGTACGAGACAGTGTTTTGTATTGTACGGTATTGTACTGTATTTTGTCATCTTATGCTAAAATAAACAAACGCTAAATAAATTAAACTTACGAGTATATATAAAATAAAATAAAATAAATATCAGACAACAATCTCACAAAAAATTACCTAGTTCTAAACTAAGTTCTAGGCTTGTACTATGGGTACTAGACAACGATAAACATACTTATATAGAGAAATACATACTTAAATACATAGAAAACATCCAAGATTCTTTACACAAATATCTGTCCTTACCGGGATTTGAACCCAGGACTGCTGGCTTAGGAGACAGGGTCACTCCCAACCAGGCTAACGTGTAGTCTAAATATGTTAAAAAAAATAGTAAAGCTATGTAACACAAAGTATATGACGGTTTGTGTAGTTCTTTTATTAAAGGCTTTGCTTTGAATTCGTAGTGGTTTTTGACTCAAATAATACCTATTCAAGTTTTTTTTTTTGATGACACGCTAACTTAGATAGTCCTGGGTTCAAATCCCTGATGAGCACGAGTATTTGTCCCTAAGTCTTGGATGTTTTCCATGTATTTAAGTATATATATATTATTGTTATTATTATTATTTCTGATAAGGAGAAGGCACTCGAGCACTCAGGCCACCTGATGGGAAGTGGAATCTGAGACCCATTGACATTTGAATTGTCAAGACTATAATCCTAAGACCTCAAATGCGTTGCCAACCCTGAGGACTAAGATGGAATGCCTCTATGCTAGTAATTTCACCGGTTGTCTTATCCCCACACCGGAACACAACAATGCGAACACTGTTGCTTGGCGGGTGGTTAATGGATAAGATGTTAGTAGCGATCCGGACGGACCCTGCACAGAGTCCTACCACCACTAAATAAGTAAGTTTATCGTTGTCTAGTACCCATAGTACAAGCCTAGGGCTTAGTTTGGGACCTGTGATTTATTATTATTATATTATAAAATGTTACAACCCTACCCTACAAGCACCATGGCTAGGCTTGTTGGCACACGAGTAATAATGGCACTTCTGGTTACTTCCTTACGTGTTATTTTGACCTGAATGCATTTTCCTCGCCGAGTGCACGTGGAAGTAAACACAGCTCGCTCGTAGAGCTGACCTAGCTCCTAGTGATATTTTAACACTTAAAATCATCATAACGTATATGTGGCAGCGTAAATCAATAAAAACTAGGTATAAAATTAAGGAGCTGAACGTATGAAGTCGCAATCATTAACAGAGTTAGCAAGAGTAAATTAGTATGCACACCGCTTCAAAATCATACAGTATATGATTACTATTCTTTTATATCCAGTCCCATCTCGCATGTGCTAAAATGAGTTTCTGTCAAAAAAAAAAATTAGTCAAGTTTTTGTTGCGGACTGTACTTCTTGCAGTCATTTACTGATTATTAAATCCAACCTAATAAGTCCAAATTCGATCGGTCTACGTTAACTATAGCGGAGAACCTGTGGTCACCTTTGGACTGCAGCATTAAATCAGCTCCATGCTCCAAGTCATCATAATACTGCATTGTCATGTGATATACTTATGCATGCAAAATTTCAGCTGAATCTGAAACCGGGTAGTGTGTCAAATTCAACTTGCAAGATTTCATTACAGACACCGGGCGGGACTGGTGAATGTAAATAAAAGCTTTTTAAAACCCCGTGAGTGGCCTACGACCATTACTTTGTGCTGAATTTAGCACAAATGAGGTCCTCGCTTAAAAACGGAGAGTTTGTGGCGTAACATTCGCCACTGAGCAAGTGTAAAGGATGACGTCGCTGTTGTCTTTGAAATATGCTCCTGTAATAATTAAACTGTATTGGGACTGTGCAGGTCTCACTCGCAGCATTTCTCAAAATCTTGAAGACTTTGGTGTTCAGTATGCTTCTCTCTAAATTATTTGAAATAAAAAAGCCGCTTTGTGTAACACCTGAACAAATCACCGTGACAGGGAAACTATACGTATTAATTGGACCATAGTTACACTTACAGTTACAACAATGGGGTTCTTCCCGATGATATTTTCAATCTGCATAATTAACTAATTAACAGCACCAGTTACCATAAATAAAATAAATTAAAATAGCCTTTCTTTCTTTTTTTTTCCTTCAATCAGGGATCTTCCATTTCTGGATGAAGGCCTCCTCCATCTCTTGCCAGGTTTCTCTGTTTTGGGCCTGGCGGGTCCATAAATTACTGTAGCACTCTGGAAATGTGCTAAAGTAAGAAGTCATTGGGACAATTAAACCCGGCGCGATCGCGGTATCTTGCAAAAATAGTTGGGAGCCTAAACCACCACCACATATCAAATAAATAAGGAAAGTACAATGCCGCAAATGAGATTTGAACCACTAACTTGTTTCGCCGGCCGAAATAATATTCTAACCAACTGAGCAACAGAATTTTCCCCCGTATTTTGTGGTGTCAGTTTAACCAACCGCCGTCGATTTATAACGTCAAAGTTGGAGAATAACCTAGCTGATTGCGTCGTGGGTAGTTTTTGCTGGTTAAAAGCTAGCAAGCTTTCATGCAGCCGTTACATATTTTATTAGTCCACTCGCAGTTTCCGCGTTTCTGTTGATTTGATTGTACAGGATGAATTTTTGATGCACAGCACCTGATTGTGTTTGTAGGGGCAGAATTGAAGCTTAAGGGTTTAATGAACGTGCATTTTTAAACTGCTTATATGTAGCTTACAGAAACCTTTTCATAAAGCGTTTTGAATGGTTAACGGTTGAAAATTTAATTTTCATAAAATTTGCCGAAGCATTATTAATTAAATGTGGGTAAGTTATTTTATGTACAGCTGTAAAATAACACATAGCGCTACGGGTAATAATGACGCCTTTCAAATTTTATTAGACTGTTTACAAATACAACATCCTGTATCTTGGAGCCATGGATGCTACACCAATACAGAAGCGATCAGCCTTAATGTAAATATTTATAGACACAATGTGCTCGGAGTCAAATGTACTTTATGTTCGTAGTTACTCTTTTGAAATTTTGTTGAATAGAGCAAGCCTGAACTATGTGTGTATATGCTTTAAAAATCATTTCGCACACATCAAGCAGTTCTCAAGAAAATCTTACAAATTCGTTCAGGGTCGTAAACAATGGAACATTGTAAAGAACAGCGGGAACGCTTTATTTAATGTGACGGGACTAACGGGCGGTGTGCCGACCGTTGTATTTGAAGCTTTGAAACCTTTGAAAAGATGTTTTGATAACATTTTGTTGCACAGCGGTCTAAAATACGTTCAGTATAATCAGATAAAAATCTACGAATAATTATAAATGTGAAAGTGCGTTTGTGTTTCTGTTAGTTGTAAATGTTGTGATTTAGATGAAATTAGGTACTAGTGCTTATTACTCCAGAAAAGTAAATAGTTCCAGCAAAAAAAAAACTTAATAAATTAAGTCTAGTGATAGTTAAAATTAAATATCCCCTTAAAAAACTAAACGCTATAGCTAGCTCTAGTTAATTTTAAGTAAATATAACATACATAAAACTAACAAGTTGCTGATGCATAACCAAAAACAGTACAAAACGGGACAAACATCAAGCTTAGACCTTATGGTAATACCTACTTCAAAGGGAATAGTTGTCCAACGTTAGTTCCTAAACTATTCCAGCTTTACCTAGCACCACTAAAACACGTCCAGAAATCCTTGGCCCGTATACACCGCATTGCATTGCAACTTGCTCACTTATTTATATACAGGGGGTGATTCTCTCAACACAGCGCTGAGTCGATCTTAAAGGTGAAGTTTTATCTGGCAAGATTAAGAAGTCCCGTCGGAGCGTACAAAACACATTTTAGCGCGTGCCTTCTCAATTAGGCAGCAGGCAGGTGAGTCGAGTTCAGTGTCGTATAACGCTGTATAATTGAGAAGGCACGCGCTAAAATGTGTTTTGTACGCTCCGACGGGACTTCTTATTTAAACTTGCCAGATAAAACTTCACCTTTAAGATCGACGCAGCGCTGTGTTGAGAGAATCACCCCCAGCGTGTTTTATGCGCTGTACCTGGGGTGCTGCATTTACCGGAGGCTGTGTAAAACGAATTGAATGTATTTATTTCAGCTTGTCACCATGAAACTTTGAAAATAAGTAGGTAGTAGGTATAAGAAGTTCATTTAGCATATCTAAACAGACCTTGAAGATGACAGAACTAAGTATTAATGTTTAACAAGTAGGTAAGTATCTACTCGTAAATAATAATGTATTGAAATTTACTGTAGTTACGTTCAACATGTTTTATACGACGCGTTAAAATATTTACAAAAATTATGTCGCAGTCAATATTCCGTAAAATGCTCGTAACTATATTTTTTGAATATCTTTTTAAGCCGTCGCTTGGGGCCTAGCCGGCAGAAATTATGGTTCATCGATCGATCTGGATGTATTCAGCAAATACGTCCACCCAATCCCCTTTTGAAGGTTCCGTAGTTAAATTGATAGTTTCGCCATGTTCGTCTATCTCTCTGTCTGTAAAACTCTTTTTTAGAATCTGGACACTATCTTAAATGAAAGGACATAATAATAACGAATTTAAAAACCAAACTCTCATGACTTCTTTTGTTCTTGAGTAACAAGCGAATAAAAGATTTTTACCAAGTAAAAAATATCACAACACCACATAACTTTAAATAGAAAAACTGTGGCTTGGCGATAGTTTTTAGTGTTTATATAGTAACGGTGACGGAACCCTACACCGAGCATAGTCCGACATGCTTTTACCCTGTTTTTTAATTTTAGTGGTCTACATTTCCACGTCAGTAATTTAACTGACTGGGTCCCAAGTTACGGCAGCTGAAGAAGAGCCAGAATTGACAAGTAACCGTTTTTTATACGTATTTTATCACCCGTTAATAATAGAGTTGTGGCGCCGGGCGCTGTTGTTTTGTGTACCGTTTTAACGTTGCGACATGCAAAAATGTGATAACGAGAGCGAAGTGCCAGGGAGCCCCGGGAGCTCCCGCCGTCGTTGTAAGTTTATGTAAAACATGACGAGTTTTTTGAGAACACCCTAACAATGTGCATTTTTTAAATTTGAAACAGCGATTTAGTCCTACTAGTTTAGTTCAACAATACGATAGCACTATCGATTTTTTTTAACTCGGCCATTACTGTCAAGTATATAAAAGCTATCATAACATTAACAATACGATAACATGTCAAAAGCAATATGGTTTTACCGATTAGAATGGAGGCCGAGCATTAATATACTTTCTCACACACACATAACATCACGCCTTCATTCCCAGAGTGGGATAGGCAGAGCTACAGAAATACCAACAACTGTAAAAATACTTGTATAACTTATATAATTCTGTAACCACATTTTGCACCTATCGCCAAACAGTACTACAAGCCCTTATTCCCTTAGTCGCCTCTTACGGCATCCATGGGAAGACATGGAGTCGCACTATTGTAACCCTATACTTTTTAATTTTGTTAATTCAAATTTAAATTCAAATTCAAACATTTATTTCGAGTAGCATGACCCATATTGATTAGATTGCACTATTATCTTATTATCGAATGTTAGTACTAAGAAACAACTTTAAAACTTAAACTCTAAATTCGTCTTAACTCAGTTCTGCACTCCTAAGCCAATAAGCAGTATCTCAAATTCAATGGCCAAAGCAGAATCATTCCTATCCTGTTAGTAATAACGTTGCATTTGCTACAAGAGTTTTGTCTAAGATACTGCCATTTACACATACTTAAAATGATTGGAGTTGTCGGTATTTCTGTAGCTCTGCCTACCGCACTCTGGGAACGAGGGCGTGATGTTATGTATGTATGTAAAATTATTGGACAGTCCAATCTACTTATTTGAAATCATATTGAGGATCCTGTTGGAGCTGCCTCGCACTCTTCTCAAAAGAGTCGTTACTTTTTTTCTACGAGGCATGGAAATCATCGCTGCGAGCTTCAGCAAACATAGTCGCTACAGTATCGAGGCAACTCCTTCAGCGCCCTGGATCCATTATTAAATTGGACCCAGAGCACTGTATGATCTCTTAGAATACTTGACCCACAGACTGCTCTCGTACATAGATCGTCGTGTTCATTTACAACATTAATTATTTATCCATCTATACCAATAAAAATAATTGGAGTGACTATGATTTTAAAGTAAATGCCAAAAATATAGTGAAAACTGCTACTGAAGCAAAAAAAATACCATACAAAATGCGTAAACGTTGTCTGATTTTTGGATATCTTGTAGATATTATGAAAAACTATTTAGGTTTGTACCTACGTTTTCCTTTTCTAGAAAATATTTATTGAAAAATCGTGGAAATCGGATTAGATTTAGGGAGTGAGAAACGTTATCGCCGGAGCTAAATTTGTATGTTTTTTTTTTTTATAGCTACGCGATTTAAGCATCGCTCCACAATCCTCTTAACGGATTTCATTGTACATTTTCCTGTTTTAAAACAGGAATTTTAACTAAATGATCGTGTATATAATTGTTTGTAGTTATATTTCTGCCATAGCAAAGCGAAAGGAGGGCGTTTCACTAATTATATTACTGCCATACCAAAGTGAAGTGTGGGCGTTTCACTAAATTATATTATAACATTTTTGTCTTGTTCATGAATTTAACATGGCCGGCATGATAAATACGGCCAGTTAAGGCACAGAATAGATAAGAGTACAAGTACAGAGGGCACACTCCTTTGATCTTTACAAAAGCCGCTTTTTTCTTAGCCTAAACATTATGTTTTATGACCCTCTGACGTCGTCGATCCCAGCGCAAGAAAACGGAACGTTAAGGCTGTGTACGAACGGTGAAAAGTGAGGGCTGTCAACGACTAAAAGTAAAATAATAATGTATTGCCCATTTATTTCTTGCAATCAATATAGAGAGCAATAAATGTATATTATTCATACAGTATTTCAATATTAATGTCTAAAATAATAAATAATCTGCATTACGTCAAGATAACATAAAAGCATAAAAAATTTGAAGCACTAAATTTTAAAGCTGTAAAGCTCGTGCCTTGGAATATACCGCACCTTATTTGATATACTGGTATCAAATAAGGGTGACATGACCCTTGGAGTCGTGAATCAGGAGATCTAGAAAAACAATGAGCTCGTTAGCCAGATGGGTAACGCTCGTGGTGAGGAAGATTCTGCACCTGTTGCACGGAAATATTTTTTTTGGGTTCCGTACCCAAAGGGTAAAAGCGGGACCCTATTAATAAGATTACGCTATCGTCCCGTCACCAGGCTGTATCTCATGCAGCGTGATAGCTAGACAGTAGAAATTTTCACAAATGATGCATTTCTGATACCGCTATAATAATAAATACAGTACAGAAACAGAATAAAATCCCATATATTTTTAAAATAGGTTATAATATAGTGTCTAATGTTGTATAAATAATGGTACGGAAGCCTTCATGCTCGTGTCCGACTCGCACTTGGTCGGTTTTTTGTGTTATGGAGAATGCGAACGAACCCATAGACATTTGAATTCTCAAGACTACAATCCTAAGGCTAAACGCGTTGTCAACCCTGAGGATTAAGATGAGATGCCTTGATCCTAGTAATTTCACCGATTGTATTATCTCCACACCGGAGGACAGAAATGCGAAAACAGCTGCTTGGTGGTAGGTTCAAAACACAAAGGCAATATCGTTTTAACCCAGCCCAATGGAGGCCTTGATCTAGTTTCAGACATGCTACCATTTCCACTTAAGACAAATTGTAACAGTTTGGATTCCGTTTAGTCTTCAAAGCTTTACCTAATGATTCGGGACTATTGATCGTTAGGTAAGTAAACAAGACTGGATCGCTTGTAATAGATGGTATTTGTGCTGAGATTGTATTGTATCGGCTTAACAAAGGCCGGTCCAGATGGCATTGGAATATTGCTGCTTCGGCATGGAACTGTGCTCGATGTTGGGATGTATTAGCTTTAGGGTGACTAATACTAGATATAGATTTGGAAATTGTTTCACATATATACAGTTTCACCAAGATGGTCCCTGAAATATATTATTCACAAAGAAAAACTTGAAAGTCTATAGATATTATTTTTAAAAGATCTTTATTTTCACTCTAAAAAGGGGCCACCAATTTTAATAGCTACCCTGCACATACCTAAGCTACGAACTTAAACATACACATGCGCACGCACACACAAACTCACACCCATTCACGCTATCATACTTTTACTCGTAGATTGTAAAATTGATTCTTTTCCTAGAGTTAATTTTAAGATATCTTTGATCCATATGTTTTGTATTCTTGTGGTCATCTGTAATCGGCTTTATTTATAGATTTATAGTTCACGATCAACTATACTGCTGTTGATGTCCCGTATAAAAATAAACGATGCATGTACAATGGAAAACTTATCCCTTTAAGGGATCATTTCCAGTTAGTAATAATAATGCGTTCACGACGTACAAGCTTCTTTTTAGCATATCGTACACAAATGGTGCCAACGAGACCGTAAATATATACATATATATATATATATATATATATATATATATATATATATATTAATCAATTGCTGTTCGTTTGTCTCGCTAAAACTCGAGAACGGCTGGGCCGATTTCGCTGATTTTGGTTTTAAAATGTTTGTCTTAGTCCAGGGAAGGTTTAAATGGTTCGAAAATAGTTGAAAAATCCACCGGGAAAGTCAGAAATATGCAGCGGGGCGAAGCTGCTGGCGGGCCGTTAGTTATTTATAAATACTTGGCGTTTTGGGCTCCCTGATTAAAAGTACTTACTTTTGCGTGGACTCTTCTATCGAAGGTCTGTGCTGGTAAGACTGGCGACCAGTTAAAAAAGGTAGCGTACTTATATACTTTACGCTATATAGAAAGGTTTGCATACTAGAGTCTCTATTATACTGGGTAATACCTTATTACTTGTGACATGTTATCATATTGTTTTTACTCGACCGCCATTACTGTGCATTGGTGTCAGATCAAGGGCCTGACACGCTTTGACAGAGAAAGATAGCCTTATTTCTTGTAAGAGGAAAAAGAAAAGATTTGTATGTTTTGTATTTTCTATGTGGGCATTTTCTCATAGTCGGATTATACGCATACTTGTAACTGTAAGCTACAAGACTGCCAAATGTAAACCGGTCAAATTGTGTAGTTATATAAAATGAACATTTTGACGCCATTATATCTTTCTCTTACCAAATCGCACGTTGCCAAATCTATACCAGGGCTGGGATTCTAGCCGGTAATAACGATATCGTCTTTGACGTGTTTCCGTATTGTCAACATATTGATAACTCTTATGTCATTTACTATAATGGCGACTGTGACAAAAACGATTCTACAATACGTCAAACGCGATATCGTTATAACGCTGTAGAATAGAGGCCCTGTATGTGACAGATAGTTCAGAACGCAACATGACTAATTGGATATTTTTCCTATATCGCAATAAGCCTACATCTCAAAATTACCGAGATGCAAGATGACTTATTGCGATATAGAATCCAAGTAGTTTTGCGTTGAGACCAACCCTTCGAGCTCTGTGCCATTCAACATTATAGCTTAGTCGCAACTGACTTTCAATCTCTTACAAGCATTATTTTGTACATATAATTTATTCTAAATGCCTAACGCCGCAACAAACAAAGTCCGCGCAAGTGATTTACTGATTCCATTTGTTCTCGTCTTTTTATACTCACTGGAGTTAGCGATAGTAGTGAAAGAATAAGAAAAAAATTCGGGTGTTTCCCAGTGAGGTCAAAGCATTGGGTCGATGTGACATGATTAATGTACGTGTGATCGCTTAACAGTAACTAACAAAGGGCTCTTTTTAGAACACGTTACGCCCCTAACCCTTACCCATGGATAATATCTTAATCCGTTTCATTTAAAGTATCGAGAGTATCAAAATTTGCCACTTTGTGATCTTTGGTATTCCTTAATCATGATATTCATATACCTACACGTAGGTATAAACGACTTACTTTTTATTGACAAAGATTTTCTTACATTTCAAGCCTCTGTAGTTTAAAATGATTGCACTTACTTGTTGCGCTTACTTCAGGCCCAAGAGACTCAAACAGCTTCCCGAAGCTTAGTTTCAGCAGACGATCTGAATCTGAAACAAAGATAACAACAAAATCGTCAGTGCATACAATTTGTATACTTTAGTTTTAAGACTGGTAACGCCATCTGCCGGCTCAGTCGGAAAACGCGCTGCGAAACAGACACGCCTTTGTTCCATGTTTCAGCTGCGAATTGCTCCGCTTAGTTTCAGGTAAAGGTTTGTACTTAGTTTCAAGCATATATACTAGATGGCGCTGTCCGCAGTTTTTAAAAGTAATTTTATATTTTCCCAGCTTACAAACAAACAGAACCAAACAAATAGAACCTTATGACATTTACGCTACCTGCTTTAAATATAATTATTTACTTATGGGTAGAGAACTGCAAATTCTATTTCAAAAATATCTATTAATATTCGAATTGTAGGTGTAACTTGGGTGCTATTTCCGGTACTTCTGAAATAAGCAATAGCTGCCTGGACTTTAGCCAACATTTCTATTCATACCTTGTTGGCTGCGCTGGCAAATTTAACTGGACCAGTCGCATTTATTACAAGACGCTTTCAACGAAGTAGAATGGAAATTGAATAAAAATTCAAGAAAATTAAGCACCTACTTTTAGATTGGAAAATACGCTTAGCTTTTACTGCAAGCTAATGCTTTTGAAATTTAATTACTAAATGCGAATTCATCCAAAATTAAACCTACTATCGTTTTATTTTAAATGTATCGTTTTCCGATACTTTTGACAACTGGAAGCTATTAGTTGGTTCACTGTGTTGATATCATTTATTATATTTGAGTGTCCGATAAAGGCACCTATTAAAAGAAGATACATAACCTTGTCTGTACGTCATCCGTCTGCAAATAGTCGATATCCTTTTGATTGTCTCTCTTAAAAATAAAATATGAATTATTAAGGAATAATATTGAATGTTATATAATAAGATTTTGTTCTACACCGTATAGGTATAACACGCAAGCGCCATACAAGTATAATTCAAAGATTAATTGCAATGAAATTTTTTTAGAATGAATAATGTCGTATAGAGTTTGAATCACTCGTTCTTTCGTAAAAAAAACTTGATTGATTTTGCAAATACGATTAGCATTAACTTAATAAATATTCTGTTAAAACCTAGACACAACAACACTAGAAAAAAACTCGGTTTCTTCTAATAAGATTGTGTTCATTGTGTGTAAACGTCTTGATTCCATACGAGCCAATGTTAGATACATCAACTAAGATTTTAGTTGAATCACTGAAAAACTTTCTGTTCTTACTATCAGCTTTGGTTGATATAACTAACATGATAAATATTTTATTCATCTTTTATCTACTAAAACAAAATCTCTCTTGGTTGGCTCTCAATTTTTGAGTGTTTTTCTTGCTATTTGTTAAGTTACATTTTTTTTTTACGTAAAAGTGGCGCGGGTCAAACGCTTGCGGCCTTATCCAGATTTTGTATATTGGTGCTCTTACCAGCTGCTGTGGAGTCAGGAGGTGGTTGAAAGCGGAAGTTGGCAGCGAAACCCTGGCCAGGAGTGGCCGAGTTGGCGGTGAACTGCAGCACCAGCGTTGGACCCGTTGATAGCACCTCGTACCCTGGAACAGGTCATGGATTGGTAAATGATTAGGTACCTACGTTGATAGTCTATAAGAATAGTATCCTACTGCAGCATCAGTCTTTCCTTAGCAATTTGACCTTTGCCTTTGCTTCAGTCCAATGTACCCACGAGTCTGGGTCCATACGGCTGACGTGACCGGCTTTATCGTGCTTTAGTGCAAATGATAGAGTTAATATTGTTTCAACGCTTTAAAACTCGACTATCTGTGTTTTGATATATTTGTGTTACTATTCATTTGAATAGCGAAAATTGGCATTGAAAGCAATTCAAAAATACGTCGCCGTCAGAAGGAGGCAATATGGTTTTTACCCAGCAGAATATAGACACTACGAGAATGGTACACGGTAAAAGGTTACTGATTTGACGTGTTGTCGTATCATGTATTAACGTTTTGACAGCTCGTATTTACTTGACAGTCATGGCTGCAGAGTTAATGACAATACGATAACACGTCAAAGATAATTATGGTTTTACGCAGTGGAATAGAGGTGTAGCTTGGCTTTAGGTTTAATCTTACGATGGTTGTAGCAAATAGTATATAAACACAAAACTAATTTGCTATTTTAAATATTAACATGTATTAAATTATTTAAATTGCGAACTGTTTCGGCAGACATAAACATTAATTTACATACGTGTATTAACACTAAGTCCCTTTAAACCTACTGAAGTGTAACATAAATTTGATTCCTATAAGGACATAAGTCACCCACCTACATAGTAACACACTTTTACACTAAACCTTTTATTCTTCTCGTGATTGATTTAAAAAAAATACCATTTGTTATTAACAATCTGTAGCCTATACGCATACAAAACAGTGTTATTTTTATTTGTATTCAGAATAAGTTTATATCTTTTAAACACATGCATAAATTATATTGGGCAAAGTTAAACAGACAAGAAGCAACTTATGTTCATGCCACGCGCCATGACATCTTGGCAAACCCATGAGGTCATGGCTAGTAAGCATGAAGAACTGTTCCGTTTGGTGAGGGCTATGTGGAATATGGAGAGCTCACTGCCAACTTTACTTACGGAAGAGGAACTTGAAGAACAAGAAAAATAAGTAAGTACCGTATCCATACTAGTTAATATTGAAAACGGGCGAAGGAGAGTTAATATTCGTAAATATCATATGTTGCAGTAAGTACCATAGGCTTCTTATAGGTTTTCCTGTATTCTATAGGTAAAGAACTGTTTTCAGTATTTTTTTCAAAAAAAATTGGCTGTACCGTTCCCATATAAGAGGGGGGAGGGGTAAATTTCCATCAATTTTCTTTAATTACTTTAAAACTGTTTATATAAGAATAAAAATAAAAATATATTCGAGATCCGTATAAAAAACCCTTTTAATTTATGTGTCACATGGTATAGTTTGTATAAAATATATTTTATTTTTTCTCATTTACCCCCAAAAGTGACCCCACAATTAAAGTTCATTAATTTACGCTACACGTCCGTGTTTGGGTCACAAGGTATTCACATGTATACAAAATTTCAACTTAATCGGTCTAGTAGACCCGACGGACAATTAGACACACGAGTAATCTTATAAGCAATAATTTCCGTTTTTTCATTCGTACGTACGGAAACCTAAAAGTGTGACAGTAACTCCGCTGAATCTGATTTTTTTCGATATAATTTGCTATGGAGGAAGCTTGAGTCCTGGGGAAGCACATAGGCTACTTTTTATACCGGGAAATTTAAGATTTCCTAAGAGTATCACGATAAACGGTATGTGGATGGAGTCGCGGGCAACATAAATCTAGTAACTTACCTGTTAGTTCGTTGCATAGCATAGCTATAGCGGGAGCATTGGTGTCCTTTCCATCGAAGATTTTAATGATGTCCGCTCTCCGTAGACAGCTGCAAATAAATTTTCGATATTAACAACACTTATTAATTACTGAGAATTTAAAAAGCTACATTTTATTAATCTTTAAAGACGAGTTAACTTTGCTGTCTTAAAATCGAAGTAATTAATAATACAAGCCTTTATTCCCTTAGTCGCCTCTTACGACATCCACGGGAAGACATGGAGTGGCACTATTCTAATCCGGCAACCACACGGAACCCAAAATTGTGCAAAATGTGGTTACAGAATTATCAAGAAGTCTTTTTAGAGTTGTTGGTGTTTCTGTAGCTCTGCATACCCCACTCTGGGAACGGTGCTCGTATTATGTAGGTATAGGATGTTATGGATAAGTGAAGTTACTCGTATTTGGTGTACATCTGTCTGTCCGTAATAACGTTAAAGAGCTGTATCTTTTAAGCCGTAATAGATGGGTTGGTTTTTTTCAGAATAATTTTTACTACGGGAAAAATACTAACAAATCATAGTAAAAAAGTGGAATTAGGGAGCGAACACACCGGAGCCAAACGGTGCGTAAATTACGGTCCGTCAAAATTGATGCCATGTAATTAATATGACCTATTTCTTTTGTTTACGCAACGGCACCGTATTTTGCGCGTCGGTGTGGTCGCTCCCTAATAAAGGGGAGTCCTCGTGCAAAAACGTTTTTTCGTAAAAACGGTAAAACATACTAAGCGTCAAATCTGGTATGATTATATTACGAACCCTAAAGAAAAACCACAAATACTAAAAAAAATACAAGTGTGAGTCGAGCTCGCGCTGATTTGTTTCGGTTTGAATTAAAATTGGAGTATAATTATACCTACTGAGCGGCGGTACGAGACCCTCGGTGCATGAGTTCGACTCTCACTCACAGCCAGTGTTTTTTATAAAGAACATAATATTTACTGCTAAACTCAACTTTGTTCTAGCGAAAAACGGTAACAATTATTTTATCAAGCGGCTGTAGGTTCAGGACTCAAGGGCAAAGTACTTTATAAAGGACTCTCAGCTTTTATGACAAAAAAATGACAGCATCCAAGAGGCTATATGAATCCGCCTAAAAATGTTCTACACAGTTTGAAGTCCCTATTCTAGTGTACACAAGCAGTTTCAATGTGGCAGAATAAGAAACTAGCAGGTATTCTTACAGTGCTACAACTCGGCACTTTATCCAGCTACTATATTCCGTAATTTGGCAAGTGTAGCTTTATTTTGGCTGTAGCAGTAACAATATTATCGCTCTAGCGCGCTGGAATAGTTTTCCCCGTTACGTTAGGGTAATTTAGTTAGGAGTTCCAGCACCGGACTGCCCTTAGCGAATTCCGAAGCTGAGACGTCTTAGTAGAGAGTCGCGCAAGTACGTTAGATTCCTCCTCTTACACAGACGTGTAAGGTATAATAACTTATTTATGTATTCCCTACAACCTTTGCTACGCATTAGGTACTATATCGTCGTATCCTAGGAAAATGGGCGCAACCATCATTACCACCCTTTTCTTTTCTTTCAAAATCGTAATCTACATTTTTTTCTACACCAAATGGCTCTTAGAAATATTACTTTAGAAAGTACAAAACTTAGAAAGATATTCAAGTTTTTGAATTAAGCCACAATAGTATTTGTGCCGTTTTATCCGGCAAAAGACGTCGCGACTGTCATACCGTACGTGGGCCGTCTTCCACAAGCTGGCAAAGAGTGGGGCTGGGTCGCTAACGCCGGGGCGCCAGTATCACGCAGAGCGTGGGTAAGAGTAAGTGTTTAGTTTCATGATTTTATCATGACTGAAAACTAAATGAAGCATGTAAAGTACGACTTTATACTTGCATTCATAATATTTCCACTGATCATTTATTATGATTTCATATTATTTGTTCAATAGTATGAAGCAGTCAGTTTGATAATATAATAGACGGTAATATAATAATGCCCTTGTTCGGCGGGAGGTATTCTTAAGTGATTAAATACATATGTTTAAAATTTCAGATCTATAAGTTCTAACATGTTTTTTTTAGACACAAAAATGCGTCTCCTGAAAAGGTTACTTCTTATAATTTACGCCCTAATTCATAGAATAAGACGATATTAGGTATTCCTTTTGCGACAAGTTGCTAATTATTAATAACAAATCATTATCACTTGTGATGATAGCGATCATAGATAATTGGATCTGTGTAAGTATTTGTGTCCGTAGATATTATATGTGGTTGAAAGTATTTGTTCAATTAAAAATTAAATGCACATCCAACGGAGCGGTAATGAGTGCAGACAATAAACTATGTGCTATTGTAATTAGTTTAATGATGCATGAATGGAATGGAACATTCGCTTGACAGTTATACCGTTGTGAAGTACATTTTTATACAGTATTTAAATTGAACGGTTAGTAAAAAAAAAGGAACTGAAATCAGATCTTTTAAGTATTACTTTATAATATTCATAATATAATCAAAATGATTGTGTATATAATTTAGTTCACAAGTCTTTCAAATATGTTAATTATTTATGAGGGAAGGGAAATAGGCGTTGGCTGACCTCAAAATTATCAGCAAGATAAAGTCGACTGAACTTTGTTAGCAATGAGGTTATTTTCCTTAAATACCTCCTCTCTCTCTCCTTTCGATTTAAAAAAAACCATAAATAATGCTTAACTATTTTTCATGATAAAGTGCTTGCCATAAGTTGTAGGACAATTATGTATACTTTCTGTTCAGTAAACTCTCGTAATAGTTCATTAACACCAAAAGTAAATATTTCAACGTCGAGTGTTAATAATTCACTCGTTTAAATAACTCCGAACGCGAAAACTGATGAGTATGCAAACTGTAAACAAATTGATGATATGAAAATTTCAGAATGTTATAAAATGATATAATTATTCGTTAAATGGTCCATCTAAATGATTGATCGCAAAATGTTGCTGAAGTGGAAGTTTCGAGCCCTGTTCAAAACAACGTTAAATTTCATCGAAGCTGCCGAATTTGTTCGCATAAACTAGGGAATTTGTGAAGAGCTCATTCACACCAAAGCGTAAGATAGATTGATTTTCTATTAGTAATCTCAACACCCACTTTGTCTATTCTATCCCGATAGTCATAACTTGGGTTAGCAAAAGTTGTCGGTGACTTGTTTGTCGCTCGGATTTCCCTTTCCATCTAGTCTGTAACGATAGAGACGCACTAAGCGACAAACGAAAAATTACAACTTGTGCAAGCCTTACAGAGAACCCGACCAAGATGGAGATTATTTCGAGTACGCCAGTCAATCGTACCACAAGCCCAAGTTGAATTCGCCGATGTATTCAAGAATAAATAAGCAACTAAGTTATCTACGATATAATATTTACTTTATGAGTATAGACTATCCGCCCCCACTTTAGAAGAGTAAGCATTGATGAAAGTAAAACAAACTGCTGAGACGCTGTCTAATATTCAGTGATTGGGGAAAACGGTGCAAAACCTAAACAAAACTTGTAAAGCTGACATAAAGTAGAATGTACAACCTAGAAAAATAAGAATATTCAAAAATAAGAATATTATAGGCATGTTAGTCTTAAATTTAACTGTATATCTGAGTCTCAGATTTGGTGCTAATATTTCATAAAACTTGAAAAATGGCAGGCGTAGTAGTTATACAAAACAAAGATAAGGGTTCTACTTCTTCCACGTTAAAGGAGGCAAACAAACTAGAGGGTCAGCTGGGATTATTTTCAACTTTCACGAATAAACCGTTGAACAGTTTCTTTAGACGAGGTATGGAGATAGTTTTAATAGTTATAGTCTGGCAAACGAAAGCTGTCCTAGAGAAAGATCGGCAATTTCAAGATATCTGCAGCTTTTAACACTGACTATACACTGAATAAACGGAGTTGATACTCCAACACTGATGTGAAAAGATCAGGAAATCAAATAGTATCAACTCCGTTTATTCAGTGTACAGTCGTGTAAACAGCTGCAGGTTTTTTGAAATTGCCGCTCTTTCTCTGGGAGAGCTTTCGTTTGCCAGACTCTAGAGTCCTGGGTAAGGACATATGGTGCTTTTATCCCGAAAAAATTGACGGTTCCTGACGGAATAGCGACAAACTACTTATACGTGGACCGAATCGCAGAAAACAGGGGGGTTACCATGACTTACCTAAGCAATTCAGTTTAGGATGAGCGTAAAGGATAGAGCTATAGCAGTTATATAGCTCAGTCTCTATCTCGTACGTTAAATTTAATTGCTTAGCCATGTCATCGTAACTACTCGTATACTATATAACACGTCGAGGGCAATATATTTTTAAGTGAAGCATAGAGGCCCAGATGTTAAGTGATTTGTGCCCTTGTTAATAATGTGGAGTAACCGTGGAGTAGTTAATCTATGCTTTGTCTTTATCTGTCGAATTCAAATGTCGTTAAGACAGATAAGGACAGAAAAGGAGAGGAATCGCAGATGCTTTACCGTTCTTTAACAAAAGAGTAGTAGTTAGAAATGTTTCATCACTATTCCCTCGGGAACGGTCCAATTTTCCGGGATGAAAAGTATCATATGTCCTTCCGCGGGACCTGAGTTATCCCCACATCAAATTTCTTCCAAATCAGTTCGGCAGCCTAGTTGTGAAAGAAAGACAAACCAATAAACAAACTTTCGCATTTATAATATCAGCGTGGATTTCGACTCTCCACGCAATATTTTTCATGACAAAAATAAAACATTATAGATTAAATGCGGTGGACAGAACTGGCCGGTCGCTCATCCATTCTAGTGGTCTATAAATAATTTCCCATCACTTCATCCCGTCAATACTTATTGAATTCTCCGTTTAATGCATAGCGCTGCATAATGCCCTTTTCTAGCTCGTTACAATGTAAGTTAGTGGACGGAAGGATTTTTACGAGGCATTTTACGAGTTACGAGTACGCTGCTCGACTTGTCGACTTACATTCAATACTTCGACGTGATTACGATAATACGGCCGTTTTTATTGGTGTTTGAGGTTTTATGGCATTGCTTAGTGTAGATTCATTTGTTAGTAGGAGGGACTTGTGTGTTTTATAGTGGCAGACACTATTGTCTTAGAAAGTCAATTTATAGGTTGTCGGCGAAAACGACAAATCTTTGACAAATGCATCGTTTCACAACCTAATCATTTGCCAACCCGCTTTTTTTTCGGTAACTACAAATATTTCAGGATTTTTATAAAACTAACGTAACCTACACGATAGTCCTGAAATAAATCCAGAATCATTTACAGTTTCGGAAAAGAAACGCGGGTTGTCAAATTATATGTATGTGAAATGAATCATTTGTGAAACATTGGCTATGAAATGATAGGATCCCCAATTTATAAGAACGTTATGACTGATATTTTGGAAATAAGATAAGAATGCTAAATGTTTGTACCTTGATGGAAAAGGCGTTCCAGGCGGGAACTTAAGGCCGCCATTTGTACTTTTTATATTAGTCTGTATTGTGAAGAGACGATTAAATAAATAAATAATAAATACTATTCTACTAAATGCAAGAGTGTTGTCGTGTTATAAAATGTTAATAACTTTATATAACCGCAGTGTTGGAGCCACAATACCCTATTAAAATATTATAGTATGCTATTTTACGCACCTGATGTCACCTTTCTGAAGAGACACCTCTTCGAAGACCAATTTCACGCGTTCTTTTGGCCTGTAACACAAAATATACAATTTTTTGTAACAAAACTCTGATTGATAATATTTTTAATAGATATGCACCATTATTGTTACAATGTATGATTGGTATAAAACCTTTTCGGGAGGTATACTGACCCTCATTAAATAGTCAAACTTTTAAATAGCAGGAGCACCGCACATTGTTGGGGTAAATGGACGGATGGGACCTCGGATTGACACTATTGACAGCCGTCCGTGAGACGGCGGGGTGCCGGAACCGCCGCAGTATTTATTTATTTAGAATGATAATTCCAGTGAAAAATACCTCCTTTGCTTTCGCAAACGGGAAAGTAATATTTTAAGTTTACTGTATCAATAACTCTCCTACATCATTTACCTAGAAGACACAGAAACTGACCTATGCTTAAAGTTTTTTATAGACCAATTACGAGCACTGCGCGTTTTTGCGGTAAATGGATACCGCGGATTTACATGCGGTCATTGGAATAAATTAATTTCCTGAAATCGCCGTTTATTGAATACTTTTTAAATAAAAACGCTTACCGCATCCTTGTCTCAGTAAATAAAACATCAAGTTAGCTGTAGGTACGATGCTATAATCTAAGTGACCGATCGAATCTAACCTCACAATCCTAAGCGATCCTTCGTTACGATCAATCTGAAAACGATACCGTGACGATCCATATTTCGATAAAAATTTGGATGCGATATTGTCACACATGTACAATCCATCGTTTGATTTCACAACGACGGATCGTTACGATAATAGAGAACATGCATGAAAATCAGAATTGAGTTTCATTAATACAATTTAGGACAATTTACATTTTGTCCTAAATTGTAACAAGCATTAAAAACGAAAAATACTAAATTTTGACCCGTTTAGTAAGATTTTATATAGAATCAAAACGTGTTAAAATATTAAAAGTTCATTTATTATTTGGATTGTTTTTTCGGCATCCTCATTTTATTTACGTAATAATTTTAATTCTATGCTCCTTCTATGGTCCTTATATTTCAAACATGGAATAACAGCTGTGACGTCATTCGTGTCGTCAGCTTTGTATAGAGTGTTTTTACAGCGGTCTGAACTACTACTTTTTAAAACTTCATATCTTATGAAAAAAATACATGACTTTTATTTGGCGTATACCTACAGTTATTCCTCTCTTTCATAGCACTTTCCAGAGAGCGTCAGAAAAAAAATGTGCATGTTCCTTATAGCCCCGTGTATGGCGGTCTTTACGTTTACCCACATACACCACATCTATAAATTGAATCCCAAGAATCCCAAGATTCCCAAGCTTTTTCGTTTACTGCTCTGTACCTTCACAGCTCGTTTTCCCAGTGGAATCAGTAACTAACCTGCCGTAGAAGTGGTAAGAGCACCGCACGTTGTTGGGGTAAATGGACGGGTACCGCGGACTGTACAGCCGTCCGTGGGTCGGACGGCTGCCGGACCGGCCGAAGTGGTAGTCACACTCCGTGCCCGGCAGGTGGATGCCGTCCGTCTCGAAAATACCTGAGGACAAAAGAGGTGAGGTGCTGTTAGTTTGAAGAAAGACTTGGCATTTAGTTACACGTGTCTCGAGACGTTTGTTTGTTTGTTTGCTTGAACGCACTAATTTCAGGAACTACTGAACCGATTCAGATTAAATTTGGTATGGAGATAACTAAGGTCCCGGGGACGGACATAAAATACTTTTTTTCCGGGAGAATTGAATATTTCCCGAGAAAATAGCGATAAACCAGGTATTTGACATTATATTGATGAAATAGTTATAACAGTCAGGTAATTAAAAAAATATGTGGTAGAATTTAGAGTTATTTATGCAAATTGATTACGAAATCTTTAGCTATTAAACCTTGAAAAATAAGGCCTCTTAATATAAGTGTAAGGTCGTACTTACATACAAATAAACCAAAGCTATCTTTCACTTGTACTATAAGGCACAGTATATTTCAATCTCGAAGACAGAGCTCTCAGAATTGAGTAAGTAACAGTGAAACATCAAAATTTATCTCCCGCCTAACTTTGCTAAGTAATCTTTATACATTGCACCGAAGCAACTTTTACCACCACTGGGCTATAAAACCCACTTTACTAGTACAAAATTACGGGCATCTAGATGTTTCTGGGTTAATTGACCCAAATGGGGTACAGCAACTCATTTTTAGGGTTCCGTAGTCAAACTTAAATCCCTTATAGTTTCGCCATGTGCGTCAACAAAATTTTTTTTAGGGTACCTCCCCTGCACGTAAAGTGGGGATGTATTTTTTTTTCTCGCCTACCTTATAGTGTGGGATGTCGTTGGATAGGTCTTTCAAAAATAATACGGATTTGAGAACACAGTTTTTCGATTAAAGGCTCTGTTTATGAAATATTAAGCTTTACAGCGCTAATTTTTGTTAGAATCAAGTGTCCTCCAAAACTACAAATACTAAAAATCTTAAATGCAAGAGCATATTTTATGACGAATTTTAAAGGAAAACTATCACGACTAAGTAGACATCATTGGTTCTTGAGATACTAGTCGATTAAAGGGTTTTTACCTACTCTAAAATCATCTAAGACGGCACCAATTGGTGCCGTCTTAGACTGGTTGACTTTAAATAGAAAATTAGTTATTTTTTGTTGATTTTTATGTTTGTAGTACTTAACGGCTTCGGAACCCTACATTGAGCATGGTTCGACATGCTCTTGCCCGGTTTTTAACCATTTAAGGTACCTAGTGAAAAAGGAGTTTCATTAATTTTAGTTAATTTGGTAGAATAAATAACTATCGAGTGAGAGGACGTATTACGAGAGTAAGGGAGCTGTGAAATGGTGTTACCCTATCCATCTAAACTGTGTCCGGATGATTAGCTAATCTGTGAAACGTAATTTTCTCTTTCTCACTCACTTGTTGTCTAAAGTCGCATAGATCTTGAGGTTCAGTGAATTTTTGTAGCTATGAACCGTTCAAAGACTTCGCTCTTTTAAACCCTTTTTCCACTTGAACTGCTCTTGGCTAAGAAAATGAAGCAATCCTGTTGGAGGATTTTCCTTTACCTTAGTGAAAGCCAAATTTTGTTACGTCACTTTCATGTCAGAACAAACATTATACATCGTCTCTTTTTTCTTTTATACACACATCAAAATTACATACATACATACCTACTATCACGCCTTCATTCCCAGAGTGGGGTAGGCAGAGCTAAAGAAATACCAACAATTACAAAAAGAGTAGTTGGTAATTCTGTTACTACATTTTGCATAAACAGGCTAAGATGTTTGGTTGCAAGCCCATCGCCTAACAGTACTTAAGAGGCGATGTTGGTTTGTTCGACATCCACGGGAAGACATGGAGTGGCACTATTCTAGCCCGGCAACCATTCAAAAAATTGCACACACTAAAAACCATACTCAATACTGTCTAACGTTAATTGCTCTTATTATGCAATAAATTATAAGTAATAAAACTTATTAGTTTTAGTATCCACCAATACCAAATTAATTTTGCTAACATGTTTGTAAACCACAGACTACTTTCCGATTGTAACTAAGTTTTTATTTTGTTTAATTCTTTATTTTAATTGGTTCCTCTGCAAAATGTACCTAAACAGGGCACCAAAAGATACAGGCTCAGCCTAGTTTGAGGTCCACAAGATATTGTATCTCATTTGTAAGCCGTTTTATTTTCTTCTTAATTATTCTTATTCTGAAGTAGTTAGGTACATTAGGGACATATAAGTACAGAAAAGGATATAGTTGGTACTTACAATTTTCGGTTCTTTTTAACACATTTTGCTCTTGCCCCTAGTCGAGACCAGAGAGTCAGGGCAGGGTAGAAGATGAAGCGAGCTTACCCAGAAGGTATCCTAGTTTTGAGTAGGTACCGGTGTACCTACTCAAAAATAGGTTCAAACGCACACAGAAATACGGATGTTGGCAGGGTGTTTTAAATCCTGGCTGTGCGCATTATGAAAATAAATTTAAATTCGATGTGTGTAACGCCAAGAGCCAAACTCCTGTGGTATCTGCTAGAATTGACTCCTTCATTTAGACTTTGTAAAATTCAAGTTAGTAACAGCAAGCGACATCTAGTGGATTATGTACAAATTTAGTGGCCCTCGTTTTTTAGCGTTCCGAACCTCAAAAGGAAAAAAACGGTACCCTTATAAGATCACCTTGTTGTCCGTCCGTCCGCCTGGTCCGTCTGTCTGTCAAGACCCTTTAACTCAGGAACGCGTGGAGTTATCGAGTTGGAATTTATACTCAAGTCTGCAGTCCCTTGAAGCTGAGATAAAATCAAACTTCTTAGTTACAGTAAAAAATAACATAAGGCCGCTTATGCCACAAAAAAATACACTCTCAAGGGAACCAAAATTTATAGGTTACTTCCCATAGACCTAGAATCCTGAAATTTGCTAAGAAGGAAAGTTTTGTAGCACAAATAAAGAAAAATACCCGAAAACCGTTAATCTGTTGCTCCATCACAAAACAATACTTTTTTTGCGATTGCAAACCAATTTGCATTTGTTAAACTAATCGCGACCTCTATCGATCTATGGAGGCCACAGTTTTTCAACGGCAAAGTCAAGTTTGTCGCTCAATACAATTTTACATTGTTATAAGTTCGTACAGAACCCTCGGTGCGCGAGTCCGACTCGCACTTGAGCGGCTTTTCTTGAAGAATAAGGGTGCCCAAACACAATTTAATATTCAGTAAGGCGTGGCGGCACTGGCGGCCCTCCGGATAAGCCTCCAAGTGACATGTCTAATCCCACACTATATTGGAAACCTTTTTACGTTAAGGTGATTTGACGAAATATATTTCTATCTGTACGTTTTATTCGGGAATTCTATCTTAACCACAGAAATACCTTTACGTGTGAAATACCAATCCTGTAGTTTGAGTTTATCCATTAGAAACAATTTATTTTTTATTTATAGTTTTAGTTTCGCTGAGTACATACTTTTGAGAATTACAGTTGTTTAATAGAATGATTACGCACTGGCGGATCAACCAGTGTATCTTCGTCGAAGACCTTACAAATAAATTGTTTATTAGAATTTTAATTCAAAATTTTATCTTTTCGCTAGTAAGTAAAGGTGATGGGGCTATGATAGAAATCAGAATATATTAATACGACTGAATGCGTCGGCCAATAAAAATCTACTTTTTACATTTGTTGGTGGTAGTTGCTATAAATTTCTTAATTTTAATCTATAATGGAAATCAGTGCGTAGTGAAACTTAGTTTGAAATAAGTTATAGCAATATAAAGTCCTTTCACAAAAATAATACTACCAACCACAACTACACTACTACTAGTAAGTACACTTACTATTGAGTCTTCTGAAACCTTTCAAACGAATCAATTAACTGAACTTGGGAATTGTTTTATTATTTATTACATTTTAGTATGTGGATGATGTTGTTGGTTGCACATATACTGTGTCAAATATTTACTTCGTTACATTTTTTTTATGTTAAGGAGTTGGCACACGAGCACTTAGGCCACCAGATGGTAAGTGGAATATGAGACCCATAGACATTTGCATTCTCAAGACTATAATCCCAAGACCTCAAATGCGTTGCCAACCCTGAGGACTAAGATGGAATGCCTCTATGCTAGTAATTTCACCGGTTGTCTTATCCCCACACCGGAACACAACAATGCGAACACTGTTGCTTGGCGGGTGGTTAATGGATAAGATGGTGGTAGCGCTCCGGACGGACCCTGCACAGGGTCCTACCACCACTACCTACCACCTATTTGTGTAACTGTTTGTTGTCCCTAATAAAGAGAAAAAAAAAAGAAAACTTGTTTTTAAGTTAACTTCACAATAACTTGAAATAAAAGCGTTAATGCTCTATTTGAGCATGCCTCGAGAGACTTAAGTTTGGAGAAAACTCTGCTCGGAATGAAATAGTTTTTCAATAAAGCGCAGAGTTTTGAGCGGGCGGTTGGAGTTTTTCATTACTTTTTCAATATGGTACCCTGGCATTGTACGAAATATAAAATAAAGAGGAAGAGGACTTATTGGAGCCCCGTTGTTCCGTCTTGCAATCGACGGAACGCTAGGACTTTAAGAGGAATGTTGAAAAGACGCATTAGGTATATTTTATCTGGTTGTAATACACTGGTAAACATCTTAGCCTGATTGTGCAAAATGTGGTTATAGAACAAGTCTTCTTAAAGTTGTTGGTATTTCTGTAGCTCTGCCTACCCCACTCTGGGAATGAAGGCGTGATGTCATGTATGTATGGTTGTAATAATAATAATTTAAAAATAACGTCTAGATATAAGTAAGTTAATGTTTTTCAGAACCACAATGTTTTAAACACAATTAGCATCTTCGTGTAGCTAGAAGCTCTTTATATTCCTGTAGTTCAAAAAAAAAATAGCATGGCCTATATGGTGGTAGGGCCTTGAGCAAGGTTCGTCCGAATCACTACCACTATGAAAACTTCATCTTAATCCTTAAGATTGAAGTCTTAAGATTGTAGTCTTTAGAATGCAAATGTCCACGGGTTACAAATCCCACTTACCATCAGGGGCCTGTGTGCACGTTCACCTTCTAAAAAATATGGAGAAGGCTAACAAATACACAGGCACGCTAGAGACATAATTGCAGTCTTACGACAATCAATGCGTTGCCAACACTGAGGACTGTATGAAATGCCTCAGTAGTCATTTTACCGATTATTCTACTTGCACTGAAACACAACAATGCAAACAGTTGTTTGGCGGCAGGTTATAGGGTAGCAAGGTGATAGATATCCTGCAGGACCACTACCGCCTTTCTTAAACTACAAGTTCGTACAACCACTAGTTAGTAACATCATCCACAAGAAAAAGGGCCGGCGAAAAACTAATCCACACAAGTTGGTACGTAATCAATTTTTAATCTTTAAAGGTTATGCTTCCTATGCTTAAGCATAGCGAGGAGGGCTTACAGAATTAGGTAATAAATCATAATAATAAATCACTTTCCTACGGAAATGAACAAAGGGTTTGTAGTAATAAGCCTAACAAATTACTTTTAATCTTAAACAGAAAATAATACAACTAAGTACAGTTGATACGACAACGTGATAATAATTAAAAACTGCAGGTATCTTCGATAAAAATATTATGTTTTAATACCGAACAATAAATAGGGCTTGTTCAGACTGGGAAGGTAATGGAAAGCAAACACACCTGGCTCGCTAGGAGACACTTCGACTTGTTTGCTCTATGCGCTAGAGGCTTACCTTATAATGTATTCTGCGATAGTAAATTCAAGCAACTAATTTTGTAGAATATTACTTTTGGAAATTACATTTTTTAAGATAACAGTTCTAAGATAATTGTTACCTACAACCCTAAAAAGACTTGTTTATAATTCTGTAACCACATTTTGCACAATCAGGCCAAGAAGTTTACTAGTGGTTACTAATTAGTGACAGGTTGCAAGCCCATCGCCTAACAAACCCTTATTCCCTTAGTTGCCTCTTATCCACAAGAAGAAATGGAGTGGCACTATTCGAACCAGGCAACCACATGGAGAACCAGACTATGGAAAATCATGCTTTCGGAACACACTTATCGTTTAATTGCACTTCTTTCTCGCTCACTCTCAAACGATTTTATGCAAGTCGACACGCTAGCCTAGTTGGGAGTGACCCTGACTCCGAAGCCGGCTGTCCCGGGTTCAAATCCCGGTAAGGGCAGATATTTGTGTGATGAGTACGAGTATTTGTTCCTGAGTCTTGGATGTTGTCTATGTATTTAAGTATATATTTATCTATATAAGTAAGTTTATCGTTGTCTAGTACCCATAGTACAAGCCTAGAGCTTAGTTTGGGAGTAGGTAAATTTGTGTGAAATTGTCCTGTGTTTTATTTATTTATTTAAGTCTAACCCATTTTAGCCAAACCCAAAAGTCATTCTAATCCCTGTTGCATTTGTGTTACGGACAACGTAAATAGCACTTGGGCCCTAGCCAAGATGCAAACGCTCCTAACGTTTTTCTTTTCTATCGCTCAAAATGTATGCGATGACAGTCGACCACGTGGATTATCGAAACGCCCGAGAATGTCATCCCATACATTTTGAGCGATAGAAAAGAAAAACGTTAGGAGCGTTTGCATCTTGGCTAGGGCCCCTGGGCTTCTAATTCTACTAGGTAAAGCCATATTGTCTTTACCAGGTTATCGTATTATCGACGTTACGACAGCTCTTATTTACTTGACAGTTATATCGGCCAAGTTAAAAATAATACGATCGCATGTCAAAAGCAATATTGTTTCACCGATTTAATCAATTTCACAATACCATTTACATCATGTTGGCAGTGTCACCCCTCTGCGCAGAAAAATGCTTGTTAAACTTTAAACAAATTAAAGTTTGGTAGTATAAAAAGCAACCGTTGAGTAATAAAATATAGGGCCTGTGTGTGCGATCAGTGCAACGAAAACTAACAGAACGTTATCTGCGTATTTTTGAACAAAATACTCGGGGAAGCAATCGAGTTCAAATGCCACGAGCAATGTGCCGGCCATTTAATTAAAATCGAGGCGAGCGACACCTGGTAATGGCAATTGACGGCGAAGTGTTTCACGTGATTTTTTCTAATCAATAAATTGACAAAGGTGTTCTCTCGCATCGAAAGATCGCCACGAGCATCTAAAGCCGTACAAAGAAGTTTAATTTAATCCTGAAGGTAAAGTTACAGGCTGAGGCAAGGTAGACATAAGACGACTGATGGTTTGAAAATACATGATACACTTGTAACTCCCACATCTAAGGAATCTTTTTCCTACCTTATAATATTAATTAGGTCGTCGGTTTACCTAGCTTGCTAAATATCTGGATCGTTCCATGTAATGTGTTTTTATTTTATAATTTTACCTAAAAATATATAAGCATGTATTTGTAGGTTTTGACAAATTACAAACTTCAATTTTAATAAAATTTCTTAAACTACAAGTCATCTTTCGATCACACCTTAAAGCCATCAGCGGATCATAATTCAAATTTTTATACGCGCGCGCCAGCACGTATTCTTCTGAAAGGCATTCAATTTTCCGGAAAGCTCTCACAGAGTTTTATATAATATCTCGTATCTCAACTACACATTAACTGGATTTACGTAACGGCCTTTGTCCTGATCCGGATCGGCCTGCGATCTTGTGACATTAAAACATTAGAAACCTGCTCTCTATGTTCCCAAAATAATCAAATAGGTATGTTCATAAATAAGAAATTTATCGTCAAAGGTTTTTTTATATTTTATTATACCAAGCTTGCCTTCTACGTTGTTATAACTCATTCATCGCTGTTCCTTCTGTAACTGTTTGAGTACTCGAAACAAACACCTTCATCATTTACCGATTTTAAGAATAAAATAACCTTTGCGAAACATTGCTTTGTAGTTTCGTACTTATTGCCTGGTTCAAAAGAAAAGTAAGCACAAACACCTAAGTTAGTTTCCTTTTAATATAGATGGAATTGCACGTTAAAAAATAGGGTTATTTCTATTATTAGCGAATATTCGGAGATTGTCTTAAACGAGGTTTAACTGCTTAGCTTTGGTGCATTTGGATACGGGTAGCGGGTAAAGGTTTTCATGCCTTGGAATAAGCTTTTTACGCTCAAACTTAGGAATTCTTCATTTGCTGAATTATCTTACTACATGGTTTATTCATTTAAAGGACTTTTTTGAGATTTTGGATATAAAATATGGTTCAGAGTCCGCAAAACGTGAATGTATTCTGGACAAAAACTCTCCATGCAGCTCACGATCCCTGCTTTATTAAAATGTCTCCTTGAAAAATGCATACTGAAAAACTATTAAGAAAAACGTTGCGAGCGTGGCATTGTGAAGATTTAAAACCGCTGAGTGAAATATCTTCCTTCCTGCAAAATGAATTATTGATAATTTTTATTACGAAATTGTCGGTTATTTTATTAATTGTTACTTTAAACTTGGCTCAGTTTTGGGTTAGTATAATTTGTCTGCCATAGTTATTTTAGTCAGAATGTATTTTAGGTCATATTTATCGCCAGTCATGACATATTTGTTAAAAAAAACAAAAAAAAAACAGTGCTTGTTAAAACAAATGTCTCCGTGTTTTCTATGTATTTAATTATTTATTTCTCTATTTAAGTATGTTTATCGTTGTCTAGTACCCATAGTACAAACCTAGAGCTTAGTATGGGACTAGGTCAATTTGTGTGAGATGGTCCCCTGATATTTTTTTTTTCCATCATACTTAAATTTGTTACTAAAAAGCAAATCTTTAACAGTGACACGAGGAAAGCCCAATGGCTTAGGCGGGCGTTTTTTTATGTTAAACGAGAAGGCACACGAGCACTCAGGCCACCTAATGGTAAGTGGAATCTGAGACCCATTGACATTTGTATTCTCAAGACTTTAATCCTAAGACCTCAAATGCTTTGCCAACCCTGAGGACTAAAGATGGAATGCCTCTATGCTAGTAATTTCACCAGTTGTCTTATCCCCACTCTGGAACACAACATTGCAAACACAGTTGCTTGGCGGGTGGTTAATGGATCGAGATGGTGGTAGCAATCGGGACGCACCCTGCACAGGGTTCTACTATCACTAAAACCAAGGGCTTGCACCAAAAGGGTTAAAGCAACCTAGAGTTAATCTGACAGTTCTGGTATGAATCTGACAGGAGTTAAAATCTTGATGATGACAACCGTGCGTGGTGCAGGTGGGCTTTAGGTGGACACTTTAACCTGGTGCCAGAGGAACTTGCTTTTCTCGTGTCACTGTTAAATATTTGCTACTAAGCCGCAATTTTGCTGCAATGCAGATTCTCTCCCTTAACAATCATGTTGCACTCACGCCCAGTCTTACAAGGCCCCCATTACATTTCGTATCCTAAACAAATAATATAACTTGTGAAGTATTAAAGTGGTTTGCTCCCGAGCAGGCCGTGTCCTATCGCACTCGGCTCGATCGTTTCTTCACGTTATGTTATGGCTATGGACATTAAGGACAATGTTTAGGTGCAGGATGGTTTGTTTTTTTACTTTAACTATATTTTAAGTTCTTTTGTTTGATTAGGTACCTTTTGGTATCCTCATAGCGCTGTCTTGCCAATAACAATATTATTTGTACTTACAATACAGATGATAATTTTTTTGGGTAATAGATTACAGTAACACTTCAACGTTAGAGCAAAAAAGACTTTCGGAAATAAAAATGTGCCATTTTTTAACCGGCTAAGTACCAATTTCGTCATACGATGTTAAATTTAATCATTGTTAATTGACTGTTAGTTCATACTTTTTTTACAACTGTTAGCGCTCTAATCGTCTGTTAACATCGTATGGTGAAATTGATACTAAGGAGGGTAACGTTAACGTGTGAATGGATTTTTTTTATTTTCGTGATAAGTTGACCGGTTAGCCCGATTTCGACTAGGAAGGTGTCTTTAGATTCGTCTGAGTATCACGAGTATTGCTTTTATTTGAAAAAAAGAATTAAATGGCTCCGGCCATGAGGCACATGTGCCTCATGGCCGGAGATAAAGATAATGCAGATTTATTTATATATAATATATATACACATATGTATACCTATCTATCAATCACTATGACACAAAGTATCATAAAAGACTTGAAGGCAATGACGTGTCTTATATGAACCAATTCTAAATAAGATTTTATTATTACTATGGGGACGTGTCGAAAAAAACGCTGTACATTGCTTCGGGACAGGGAACCTGTTAATTATTAATTTAGTTGTTTGATCTACTTATACTGAGACGTATATAATAATATGCCAACTGGAAGCGCTTTAGATATAATTTGAGGGCATTAGAGATAAAAAAAAGCTTATTTCTCAAGGGTGACTGTAGCAACATGTTTTCGTAAATGGCATATAAGCCGAGTTCTTGATCAGAATGATGGTAAATTAAAATGTTAGTTGAAATGAGTAAAGTGAGTAACAGGAATATTTGTTTATAACAAATAAAACAAGATAAGGAATCGTCTGCCTCAACATTTTGAATGCAAGTATACTAAATCATATACAAAATAGGTAGAGTCATAATTATATCACTTAATTACTTATTCTCAAAAATCTATTTTAATTAGTATAGTATTAAACGATTTTGCAAGACACTTCAAACTGGCCATTAAATCGACAAGGACTAAACAGGAATAGATGGCCGTAGACGAAGTTCCGCTATTAGTGTAATTATAAACACCGGCCACAGCCGCAGTGCCATATCACGAGGGTCTTAGTTTACGTCTCTCGACGTACTAAATACAGTACCGTTCAAGGACAGTAGTCCGTGAACGTGTTAATACAAAGTCGATGAGGAATGGATTGTAACAATGTAATGTTGGATGTCAGATTTATGGCTTATTAAAGTGTTCGAACTATCGCACGTCTCGTTACACTTACAAACGATACGTTAAGTTGATTTCTATGGGTCTGGCCCGGCATAACAAGATTCAGTTAGGTTTTAATATTTTTATGCATGAAATATTCTCAAAAACTTCGTTACAAAATGTAAAAATTAACGGTAATTGTGTCAGCTGAGAATGGTATTAAAATATTGTGTATTATTTCTATTGCCAACAATAAGTTGCTTAGTTGAATTATTTTCTTAAAGAAGAGTCACGTTCAAGTAATAATAATGTAATTAAAATTGATTAGACAAGTGGACAAAAAACTAGCTGTAAAATTGTATATTATTGTGTCTTAATAGTCTGGTTTATAAAAAAAAACAAAGAGATTATTATATTTCATACCTTCATTCCAAGGTTTTCATCAAATAGGCGTACGGATGTTACGTCGGTTGTGTCATTAATACCAATTTATTTATTTAATCTATTGCAAACAAAAATCAACCAAATAATCATACACTATCTAACAAAAGTGGTGCACAGGAAAAGAAAGACGGAAAACAAGGTAAACAACATAATTTACACAATAATAATATACATACATACATAAAATCACGCCTTCATTCCCAGACTGGGGTAGGCAGAGCTACAGAAATACCAACAAATCTAAAAAGACTTGTATATAATCCTGTATCCACATTTTGCACAATCAGGCCAAGAAGTTTACTAGTGTTAGTGACAGGTTGCAAGCCCATCGCCTAACCGTACTATAAGCCCTTATTCCCTTAGTCGCCACTTACAACATCCACGGGAAGACATGGAGTGGCACTATTCTAACCCGGCATCCACACGGAGGTAAATAATAATATTTCATGTGAAATTCACTAATTAAACAATACATGTACATAATATATAATTATATATATACGAGTACATAATATAAGACCCGAGACTCAAACATATTACATGACGGGTTTAGTTTACGCCATATAATCGACGACATGTTAGCCTAGTTGGTAGTGACCCTGCCTAAAAAGCTAGCGGTCCTGGGTTCAAATCCCGGTAAGGGCAGATATTTGTGTGATGAGCACGAGTATTTTTTCCTGAGGTTTGGGTGTTTTTTTATGTATTTAAGTATATATTTCTCTATATAAGTAGTTTATCGCTGTCCCGATAAACAAGCCCAGAGCTTAGTTCGGGACAAGGTCAATTTGTGTGACATTATCCCGTGATATTTATTTATTATATTCCACGCAAACTTGTTGCAAATTCTCACGAAGCATTCGCATGAAATAAAGCTTCCTTGACATTATATTCCGGTTTTACAATTTAGTGAGCTAAACCTAAGAAACAAGGTATAAAGTGAGCAAAATGTATTTGTCATGATTAAGGGTGCAATGGAACTTCGTCGACTTAGCTACGAATTTTAAATTTAGGAATTTGCCTTCTTCTGTAAAGAACAATCTGGGTCACTAGTAGAGTGACTATATCGAAACATTACCACATCGCAAAATGACCACATCGCTTGTAGCCAACATCTCAAAACGACTGAGTCGTAAAATGAACACATCGCTTGTAGCCTACTTCTCAAAACGTCCGAGTCGCAAAATTACCACATCGCTTGTAGCCCACATCTCAAAATGACTGAGCCGCAAAATGACCACTTTGCTTTTTTCATTTTATGCCTGTCTTAGCAAAGTCGACGCAGCCCCGCATGGCGGGGTTGCTATTCTTGGGAAATTTGCCCTTCGGGCATTTGAAGTTACCTAACGAACCTAACCTACCTAGTAACGCAAACGAAGTGGTCATTTTGCGGCTCAGTCATTTTGAGATGTGGGAAGGTCTTATTTTACCACTTTGTAATATTCATGCCAAATTATAGCTTTCTAGTACAAATTGTCTCTGAGCTAGGCTGCGGACTGACCGTCGGACGGACATGGTGAAACAGTAAGGGTTCCTAGTTTGACTACGGAACCCTAAAAACGTGTTCACGAAGACGAAGTCGCAGGCAAACTATTATTCCAAAACAAGTTTTTACGAAATACTAACTTACATTTGTGCAAGTGGCCCTACATGCTTCCTTAGGATTATCAACTAGATGCCTTAAGTATAAAAGTACCTGTAATATGAAGCCAGTATTCTCGTTTGGTTGGTTTCTTTTACAAAATGCACAAATTTCTAGTATTTTTGCTTCTCACCGATACGTGTATTTTGGTAAGTTATTTCCTAAACATGAAATTAGCGATACATATTTAAAAGCAAAAAGGCAATTTTCCAGATTAAAAAAAAAGATAACTGGACTCTGCGTCAACGTTAATATGTTTTTTTTTTCAGTCTGACAGCCATTTAGTTAAAAGAGATACCCCACCACCTTACCAGGAGCATATTGAGATGTATCTTAAAATGTTTTCGGATACTATTGAGCCACAGTTTAAAGCTATATTTAAACAAATGGCGGAACATCATGAGCTAGAATTCAAACACATTTTTGAAGACATGTCGGATACGCTAAACCAACAGTTTGAAGATATGTTTAAACAAATTACTGATCATTTTAAGCCACAATTTGAAGCTTTCTTTGAACAAATGTCGGATAACCTCGATTCCCAATTTATGGGTATTTATGAACGGGTGGCGGATAACATTGTGCCACAATTCAAGGCTATTCTTGAACAAATGGCGCAAAGAGGAACTTTAGAAAATGTACCATATTTCAAGCCGGATAGTTTCGCCGATTTAATGGTAAGAGGTTTTTAATAGTTTATTAAAAATATTCAATGACATAGCAAGTTATAGAAGAATATCACGTAAGTAAACACATATTGTAGTCATCAATTCGCATGCAACACCAAATAAGGTACGTAGTCCATAGTCCAAGATTCCTGTTGGCCTAAACATGTTTGTTGACCAAATAGTCCGTGAACAACCAACTCAAGTACCGCTTTAAATGTTTTTTATTATAACGCCTGTAACACACTGCTGCCACGAAACCCAACTACTGCATCGCGTTTGACGTGTTTTAGAATCGTTTATGACTCGCCGCCATTATTATAAATGACATACGTGTTATCAAAACGTTGATAATATGGAAACATTTCAAAAGCGATTTTTACCTTGTAGAATCTCGGCCCTGTGGTGCTAGACAAGTTGCATTCGACAATCGTTAGCGATTATGTTTCGATTGATAAATGTATGGAATTGACGTAAGCCATCGAGATAGTAACGTGACACTTACATCAATTCCATATATTTTTCAATCGAAACATAATCGCTAACGATTGTCGAATGCAACTTGTCTAGCACCACTGGGCTGGGATTCTATATGGTATTAATGATATCATTTTTGACGTGTCTCCGTGTTGTCAAAGTTTTGATATTTTTTTTGTCATTTACAATAATGGCGACTGTGACATAAACGATACTAAAACACGTCAAAACCAATATCGTTATAACGCTGTAGAATAGAGGCCCTGGTCAACTGTTTATAACCCGATCACGTCAAGTTTTTATTAATAAATAACACTTAGGTACGTCAAAACTGTGACCCAAACAAAATACTGTTCGTCAGTGTAACCCATCGTTGTATCGAATTTCACTTCATGGATTGTACCATATCATCGAATTTCATTTAATTGAACGCTATTTTCTGCTAAAATCTTGATGTTTTCAGGATATTTTATTCATTATTTTCATATGTAGGTAAATTACCAATGCGGCGAGAAATGCCTTTTGATGAAATGAAAATTCTGCGTAATGGTACATTAATTGAAAGGTGTTTCGATAAAATAATACCTAGGTACCAAACTTAAAATTGGGTAAAAATATGATTTCCTTTTTTTCAGAGTCCAGGCCCAAATTCTTACCAAGAACGTGTAGAGTTTTGTCTTAAAGAGTTTTCAGAAAACCTTGAGCCAGAATTTAAAGATATTTTTGAACAAATATCGGAAGAGGGGAGTTTACAAATGGGACCCCATTTCGAACCTGATACTTTCTTTAATTTTATGGTAAGTATAGTTACTTTTTACGGCGTTTCGTATACAAAACAAAAAACAGAAACTTGGGTAACATTTTTTTCGCGAATTATAAATATTAGTTTAGATTTATTTCTATCTCTTCACTGATATCGTTTGGATTTGTCTAAATATGAATTTAAAGAAACTGTTAATTATTCAGGATTTTTTAAATCAAATCTCACCGTACCTAGCCTTATTTACGTTATTTATTGCAGAAATTATAAAACATTTACGTTTCCTAAAAATTATAACTCTCAATAATTCCGTAAACAAAGACTTAAAATTAATATGGGAAAACGCGGGCTATTTAAAAATTTCAACACATTTAATCAATTCAGTGAAAAAAAGCGGCCAAGTGCGAGTCGGACTCGCCCATGAAGGGTTCCGTAGCAGCAAGTAACATAATATAAAAGTTCGTTGTAGCTTTGATCAATGTTTTTATGACGTATTAAAAAAAAACTACTTACTAGATCTCGTTCAAACCAATTTTCGGTGGAAGTTTGCATGGTAATGTACATCATATATTATTTTTACATTTATCATTCCCTTATTTTAGAAGTTACGGGGGGGGGACACACATTTTTCCACTTTGGAAGCGTCTCTCGCGCAAACTATTCAGTTTAGAAAAAAATTATAATAGAAACCTCAATATCATTTTTGAATACCTATCCATAGATACCCCACACGTATGAGTTTGATGAAAAAAAAATTTTTGAGTTTCAGTTCTAAGTATGGGGAACCCCAAAAATTTATTGTTTTTTTTCTATTTTTGTATGAAAATCTTAATGCGGTTCACCGAATACATCTACTTACCAAGTTTCCACAGTATAGCTCTTATAGTTACGGAATAAAGTGGCTGTGACATACGGACGGACAGACGGACAGACATGACGAATCTATAAGGGTTCCGTTTTTTGCCATTTGGCTACGGAACCCTAAAAACCTTTAGGCAAAATGTTACGTAGGAAAAATATTTTTTCACCTCGGCACCTCCTAAATAAAAGGCCGGTTTTGCTGCTTAAAAACAGTAAGCAAAATTTGATTTTGCAGCGAGCGTGAGATAATAGTTATTTGTGCAACAAGAGAGCAAAGATTCTAGGTTAGAATTCTGAGTGCAGCGTGGGATTCAAAGATACGAGATGCAAATAACTTTGGTTTCGTGTTTCTCATACAACTTTTTACCTTAGATGCGAGAAAATATAACCTTAAGGTAAAAAAAGCAACACGGTAAAAATAAAAGGATATCATTCAGCCGCCCACGCGCCGGGTAGATCTCCCTATTCCCATTTCCCATTGCAGTGGTAATACTGAGACTGCACTTTTTCTTCAAATCAGTCTCACTATTCCCATTGAATTACGAAACGCCGAATGGTAATAGCGAGACTTATGTTCTCCTACAAAATGTCTCATTATACCCATTTTGAGCGGTTTTTTTTAAACGTCGGGTGTAAAATAATATACTATCCTACAGAAAAAAACAAATAGACGCAATAGTAACGGTTATATAAACGCAATGGGGATAGTGATACAAGTAGTATCACTATTACCATCAATGGGAAAGCTCAATGGGAATAGTGAGATCGACCCCACGCGCCGCACCACGACCACCTTTATATTGTGAACAAAAATTACCAATTACGAACAAAAGTTACTTTGTCTCACGCTCGCAGCAAAATCGAATTTTGCTCACTGTCTTTAAACAGCATAACCTACCTTTTTGAGGTGCTGAGGTGAAAAGTAACTTTTTAATTATTGTTCACAACATAAAGGTGGTCACGGTGAGGCATCAAAGGGCGGCGGGGTGATGTCGTTTAATTTTTACCATGTTGTTTTTTACCTTAAGGTAATATTTTCTCGCTGCTGGGGTGAAAAGTTGTATGTACAACACAAGATCAAAGTTTTTCCATCACGTTTCTTTGATTCCCTCGCTGCCCTCAGGATTCTAACCTACGATCCTTCGCTTGCTCGGCATTCAAAATCAACACTCCCAGCAAAAACCAATTTTGCTCTCTTGTTGCAAAAATAACTATTTTTGCATGGTCATCAATTCGCATGACGCGCAATAAGGTGTCTAGTCCACAGTCGAAGTTTACACTAGCCGCCACTTGCGAATGGACCATGTTTGTCGACAAACAAACGGACATCCGTGAAGTTTTCTGACAGTCCTTTTAATATTATGACACGCTTATATGGTGTAAAGTTACGTATTACTTTCGAGATATAACAACAAACATAAGTAATCGTTCAAATCAAAGGGTTTTTTCCGACTCGACTGCAAGGAAAATGTTATATTTTTCGGGCGTAGGTATGTATGTACTTATGTGATTTTTGGTATTACCTCATAGCACTTAAGAAGCATGGATGAATTTAAAATGATAATGTAGGTACTTCACCATAACGGAGTTTAAGCACCTATTTAACTGTTTTTTTTTTTTTAATATATTAAATTAAACTTAATTAAGTAAATACAAAATCTAAATAGATATCAATCATAAATGCCTACATTGTAGAATACCTATCATTTTGTTCTTATCCTACTAATATTATAAATGCGTAAGTGTGTGTGTGTTAGTTTGTTACTATTTCACGCTGCAACGGCTGGACGGATTTAGATGAAGTTTGGATTTGAGATAGCTTATACCACAAACACACACTACTTTTAAACAATTTGCGATGCCCTAGTAGGGTCCATGTATGTACTTTTATTTTTTAAGACCACCTTGTAATACCATGGTTATGCAAATAAATGAATATGAATATGAATATGAATATGAATATGAATATGAATACTTTTTATCTCGGAAAAATTAAAAGTTCCCGACGGAATAACGATAGTCGAAATCCTCGTGGACGAAGTCGCAGGCAGAAGCTAGTTAGTTTCTATTAAACCCACTTAAAAATCACCAGTATTTATTGACGTGTAAACTTATATTGTACTTAGTTACACACGGTCAAACAACGATCTGCTAAGTAACGATAATGGCGTGTGCACTTATCCTTGGCGTTGGAATATCGCACATAAAAGACGCAGCTCGATTTTACTCACACAGTTTACTTCGATATTTTGCACTAACATTGATAGAAAATGCTTTTTAAAATAGCCTTCATGTGTGCGGTGTTAGCGTGTCTTGAAGTAAGTACAGCTATTTATTTTTTTGGGAATCTTGGTGGCAGAGTTCATAATTTAAAAAAACTGGTCCTGGATTTCATCAATTCACTTTAAAGACTTGAAAATTATTACTTGAAAGCGGTCATTTTTAGTAGCAGCTTTTTAAATTGCCTTTATTACAATCACAAAGTATTCACCACCGTTTACGGCAAAAAATATACGAATATTGGCAGTGTTGGCACCAATCAATCTCGTTCTGGTAAATGCTATTTCTGAGCGAAAGTAAAGGATAAAGTTATTGGAATATGCGATTCCATGCGGACAAATGAGGCGACCCAAAGATTTTCTCAAAGAGCGCTACAAATCCGATCACGGGCTGCTTGCATCCAAAGGCCGTGCTCGAGCCAGGATTTTCGTTATAGGATATTTATAAAATTTCCGAAAATGTAATAATCAAGAGCTTTGAAACTTCAACGATAAGCGGAATTAGTCGGGTGATGTTAGTTAGGTGTTGTGATTATTTTATTATAAATCTAATAAAATTTGGCGAGATAGGACCGTATTTGTCAACAGATCTTGAGTAAGATGTTGAAGACGCTGCTGTAACGACTGTCCTACGCCGTGTTATTTGCCTTGAGACGGGCATCTACGGCTCATATTGAGTTAAAATTGAAGATTTCATTTGGGGATTTTTTATGGCAAAGGAGCACACAGCCACCAAACCGATCTGAAAGCCATAGATATGTCTATGGCATTATGGCATTCGCAAGACTACAATCTTAAGACTGCAATTGCTTTGCCCACCCTGAAAACTACGGTGGAATGCATCTAAGCTAGTAATTTCCCCAGTTATCTTATCCGTAAACCGGAAGATCTTTGATTTTAGCCATGTAGATTCAGTTTGTATTGTTAGGGTATTTAAATCGCTCAGTTTAAAAAAGATCGAGGAATTATGAGGAACATCAGTTAAAGTCATCCATCATCATGTTAAAGACATCATAGCACCCCACTTAGATTTAATCTACAATAATTGCATTTTAGAGGGGGTTTCCAAATCTTAAGAAATACCTATAGTAAATTCATACCTTTTAAATCGGGCGAGATGAATGATTTAACGAATTTTCGTCCCATTTCTATTTTACCTGTTTTAAGTAAAGTTTTTGAGAAGTTAATGTTAATTGATATGTTAGGTCACTTTAATAGAAATAAACTGCTTAACAGTAATCAGTTCGGCTTCACCAGAGGACGATCCACAACTGATGCAGCATCTGTACTCATTAAATATATAATTATATAATTATATAATTATATATATATATATAATATATACATTTCATTATATTTATTTAATGAGTACAGATGCTGCATCAGTTGTGGATCGTATACTATATATATAGTATCATCATCATCATATCAGCCGAAAGACGTCCACTGCTGGACATAGGCCTCCGCCAAGGCTCTCCACTTAGACCGGTCTTGTGCCTTCCGCATCCATCGCGATACCGCGATCCTTACGAGGTCGTCGCTCCATCTTGTTGGAGGCCTACCAACAGCTCATCTCCCGGACCGTGGACGCCATTCGAGAACATTCTGGCCCCATCGGCCATCAGTCCTGCGAGCAATGTGCCCCGCCCACTGCCACTTAAGTTTCGCTATTCTTCGGGCTATGTCGGTAACCTTAGTTCTACTGCGGATATCATCTTCTTGAGGCCCATCGTTAGCGCCCACGTCTCAGATCCGTAAGTCATCACCGGCAACACACACTGGTCAAAGACCTTTGACTTCAAACACTGCGGTAATTTGAACGAAAAGACTGCGAAGCTTCCCGAACGCTGCCCAGCCGAGTCGGATTCGACGAGTGACCTCTTTCTCGAAGTATATAGTATATATATACAGCTTAGTACCTATGTAGTCTAGGGGAGACGGTTTCATGATATATATATATTAACTTAACTTTTTATTAATTGATTTATATAATGCTAGGTTAAGTTCTGTCATTGTCATAAGCTATATTAAAAAATAAAATACTGACTGTTGAGTTTCTTGTGGCGCTTCTTCTCAGCAGTGGTCTCATTAAAGCGCTAGTACAGTTTTGGCGTGTAAAAGTGCCCGTGCGGCCTACTTACTGAATAAACACCTTTTATTTTTTACCTTTTTATCTGAATCTGTATTCTCAATGTGAATACTGCTTCTTGGCGATATATTAAAGGATAGGATGGTGGTGGCGATCCGGTTCCGGACAGACCCTGCACATGCTGCTACCACTACTAAAATGTGGTCAAAAAGTTATCAAACCCTTCTTCTATATTTATAGTCTGACGCGCTCGTGCGTCGGGAGGCGCCCGGGCCAGAGGCGGCTAACGTCCTGCAATCCTTCCAGAAACACATGGAACAGTTCAAAAGCTGTATCGACCAGACCCTTGCCAAGACCGTCGATGATGTCAACGTCAACCAAGTAAAGCCTGTTTTTGATGTCCTCGGCGATCATTTAAACAGATTATCTAAGGCGGTACGTATTTTTCTTAGTTGTTAAGTTTCATACTAGTAAATAATTTATTGTTTATTGTTATGTTTATACATATCTGTCACAGTTTACAGAATATACCCATATAATTTCAGCCATATTTACACAAATGTCTCTGGCGTAAAATGGATGTGACGTACCGTTACGGACACACAGATGGACCGACAGACCAGTTGTATTACTTTACGAAATTTTAAGTTCATCTTATATTTAGGGTTCAATAACCCCAATAATGAACCCTAAAAATAAGTCTTTGAATAAACAAAAAACTATGTTCCAAGTGGTTTTCTTTCGTTTACACAACGAGTACTATTTATATTTTCGATATTTTTATTATAGAATGTTACTAACATAACTACTGTTTTCTTTTTTTGCAGTTTGAAGATTTGACAGCGACGAAGGCACCTGGGTTTTAATGCGATTCAGATAATTATTCCGAGAGACATTCAACGTTATGAGAAGCATAATTATTAAATCTTCATGTAAACTTTAGCATTATCAGTTTGATTTTCTATTTATTTACAATTGTGTAACAAATAAATCGAATTAAAAACTTGAAAAGAAACTGTGTTGCCTATTTTTAAGGTCGTTTTTATGTCTGTGCAACTCTTGACAAGAAATAAAAAATAAATTACTTTGTTTTTATTGTAGATATATTATTTTTAGATCTCAAAAGGGTCCTCCGTCACGAAGTGTCTATAAGGACATTTTGCGTGTGAAGTCCACAGAGCTTTAGAATGTTATTCAGAGAGCCTAAAGTCAAAGTGCATAACGCGAAATAAATAAGCGATTTTCAAAAATCGACGAAATGTGTAAGAATGAAGTAAGAGTCGTTTTCCCATATAGTTTGTATAGTAGCTAAATTTCGTTACACAAATGAATCACTTAAGTTTGGTCTTAATAAAAAATCTTAGCTATGTAGATTTTTCTTCAAAATATATACATACTCTTTCGACAAAACAGAAACAGTAGCAGTTTGCATCTTGGCTACGCCTACTTATATCAGATACGGGATTGTCGCTCTGAATCTATTCTAATGCATCATTTATCCCTATGTCCATCTGAGTATATTAAAGAAACAGTATTTAAGTTTTCCAAAAATACTGGCGGTTTGTTTAATTTAGGGCTCGCACACGTCAGATTCCGTACCATCTTTATTTTTGATTAGTTCTTTTTTTATTACTTAATGTTATAGCGGCTATACAAATACTTACTCTATGAACATTGAAACTGTCTTCCTATTACGTTTCATGACATACAGCCCACTATCATACAAACTGATAGCTGAGGATTAGGAAAAGGACTCTTCGTACAATGAATAGAAAACCTAACTGGGTTAAAAATACCAAGTGTACATGGAAAACGAAAACGAACTCAACAGCAAGCCAAGCCAATTCGGTTGTATCAAAATGGAAAAGTACCTCTATACTAGTACCATATTACTAGCTTGTAGCTGTACGGTCAAATTTTGAAACTGCTGTGATTTTTAATACTTTGTCACATTAACATATTAAATTGGTTTGAATTTAGTATATCAATGGGTGCAACAAGAAACCTACTAAACGTATAGCTTCTTCAGAATTAGATCACACTACCCTCCACATTGGAACAACGTGCGAATAATCTGGAGTTCTGGACACTACGCACAAGATCCAGAATTCAACCTGAATCTCTTTTGATTATTTACGTGAATGGTAAATGCTTTAAATATCACAGCAATCTATATAACGACTCTGATGACGCAGTCTGCTGGGATGGTCTGGTAGAAATTTCTTGATATTGTCTCGTGACAGACTAAGAAGTGGGATACGTAACAGCGTATTATGATCACTAAAAAGTATAAAATAAAATAAATGTTATAAAAACAAACGACCGCCTTCAAAAACGCAAAAAATAACTTCTTTTAAAGTAAAACCTTGTCCCACTTCTTAGTTGATATGAAACTTTAAGTTATTTCAAGCGCGCCTTAAGCAACGCCGCGGGAAAGTCATAGTCAACAAGTAAATATTATTCGTTGTTGTCGCTCAGCTATCTTAATCAAGATATCTTATCTTCACCCTTGAAATAGGTACCGTTAAGGAGTTCAGTGGCCATCTGTGGTCTTCATCATCAGTTCTATTTCACCAAGTGATACTTTCTAAATGCTAATGCTAGACTTGTTACTAAAAATACTAAACTCGCTATATCTTTGCCTGCAATATTTGACGAGTTCCCTTAATTCCCCACTGATCCACTCATCAGATTAAGATTTAGTGTCAATGGGACCACCTCGAAAGTATACTCTATCAAACCAAAAAAAATATTCAAAATAGGTCCACAATTGACGGAGAAATCCTCCTCCTCTATTTTTGAAGTCGGTTTACAAGTGTAGCAGAGAACAAGAGGAAAACTAACGAGTACGAGTAAGTATCCCTAAATAATACATTATAAGTACCTATATAAGGCAATTTAAAATGAATTGACGCGACTAAGATAAAATGAATAAGTACCTAATTGTGCCCTAATTTCTTTGCAACAATGTAAAACAATAATTCTCAGTGTTGTTTGTGATCAATAGCTGTATTGTTTTAATGTAAAAATATGATGCGATAAGCGTTGTAATTCTCCGTTTTAGGACTACAAGTGGAACTGTTTCAGTAAGCTTAATAGTGAATTAATTAATCATTTAAGAGTGAAGTACATTTGCTGTTGGACCCTTGCTTCGAAATCATCGTGTTTTACATACTAAGAGAAACAAAAGAGTTAACAACTACAGTTAGTTTTGGTTGTTCATTTACAGTGATATAAAATCGGGACATGATGAAGATTGCCTTTATTTATTTGTTAGCCTTTTCTTTCTACTACCTCGTGCACGTAAGTTAATTTATATATTTTGGAAATCAGTGTAAAAGTGGCAACACAAGTCCAGTAGAACTATTCAAAAAACAGTGTTTTTTTCTATTCCGTGGTAGAACACAAACGGTGCTATGTGCTGCGTCCGCTTGGATCTGACTGCGGTGTGATAAGATACGAGAAGGCGACTCATCTGTGGCACTAGACAAGATGAATTGCGAGATTATTATAGTATCGAAAATGTATAGGATTGATGAAGGCTGCCAGGGGCTCTAGCCAAGATGCAAATGCTCCTAACGTTTTACTTTTCTATCGCTCAAAATGTATGAGATGACATTCTCGTGTATTTCAATAAACCACGTGGTCGACTGTCATCCCATACATTTTGAACGATAGAAAAGAAAAACGTTAGGAGCGTTTGCATCTTGGCTAGGGCCTCAGGTGGTCTTTTTCGAAAATCGTTTACGATAGCATTAAGCACCTAGTCTAGAGCTTCCGATCTGTGACGTATCATGAATTAATTAGGTGTAATAATTACATAGTACCTTTCTACGATAGTTACGTCCATGCTACTAATAGTGTGATGAATTGACTAAATAGTATGACCAGTTGCAGCTCTTGTACCTTCCTGCGTGCCTGCGTTTCACTTATAATTGTTTTATTATCTCTAGGCACCCATATCTACCCAGGAATGGCTACAGAACCTGAAGTAACTAGATTGATGTTTAGAGCTCCTTCCCCGACATTTATTTGATTTTAGCTGTGTTCTTGTTTGATTGTGTCCTTCTTTTTACCCGACTAGGGCGAAGCAAAAAGGAGGGTTATAATTTTGACCAGTATATATGTATGTATGTTCATCTGTTCCCTCATAACTTCTAAACAACTTATCATAAATTAACAAATGGGGTATCGTTGGAAGTGTTTTGATGGTCCGCTGGTTATAGGGTATGTGAAGTGAAATTAAATTTAATATAGCGCCCCTAGAGGACATAAAGTCATGAACTAGAAAAAAAAAATGTATATAGATGTGCTGCCTGTCTAAGTATCCTTACAATGATATTGACGATCTTTGTTTGTCTATAATTTGAGTGTATTCGGATTAATACAATAACACATTGTATTCATTATCATTCGCATTAAAAAAAGGAAAGCGGATCTGAAAATAATTCATGTTATAAACCCACAACAATTTTAATAAAAAAAAAGGTGAAAAACAAAAAACCCGCTCAAAAAAGTACAAAACAAGAAAATATTGTCATCTGAATTTTATTACGTACAATTTATTAAATATCTTTTGTCTACTAGCTGTTGCCCGCGACTTCGTCCGCGTAGAAGTCGTTTATCGCTATTCCAGTGAAATTCAGAGGATTGCCGTGGTCGTACGAGTATGCCACCTCATTATAATTATATGGTCAGAATTATAGTACCTTCTAGGTACAGTATAGCGCGATATTTTTAGCTCTAAATCTTATTATGATCGCTTACTACTGTTCGGATGTATTGTTTTACTAGGGTAGGAGGCATACGACCACGGCTATCCTCTGAAATTTACTGGAAAACGACTTCTACGCGGACAAAGTCGCGGGCAACAGCTAGTAGACAATGAATATTTAATAAATTGTACGTAATAAAATTCAGATGACAATATTTTCTTGTTTTAAACTTTTTTGAGTGTTTTCTAGTAGTCGGGTTTTAGTTTTTGAACTTTTACGATGAAACAGAGGCGGGCAGGATAAACAGAGATTGTTTAATTAATGCAAATATTCAAAAGAGGATTTTTTGAAATTCTGAATCTCGTTTCTTACTTAATAGTCATTTTCCTTTTACAGAGGAAGATAAATGAAAAGTGATAGCCAAGAATGATGCCACTAGTAAATTGTTGGTTTTCGAAAAACAAGACATATTGTTAAGGACTAAAATTAGCAACTGTAATTTTTCCTTTACATCTCAAAAATAAACTTTACTGTTAGAAAAATGGAGGTATCTCAGATAAAACTCATCGCAGCAAGTGCAAAGTGCAACCAAATCACCGTACACCCGTAGGTGAATAAGAATCTGCTTCGCGGTTATTGCATTTGACATACCGCCTATTGGCGAATGAGGGCAGTATAGGTTATAGGTTGTGGCGGGCTATTTTCTGCAATTCGATGACTTAAGTACGCGCCTATTTTGCGTACGCTATGTATGAAATTAATGTATGACTATAAGTAACATTTAAAATTTACCGTTATTAATGTTAGTCCTTTACTGTGTACACTTTTTTGAAAACTGCCCAATTAAGCCAATTCTTCGTACGGACTACGCAAAATAATCTCATAAGACCGGTACCTATACTTGAAAACATTTGCTTATTTACAGACCGAGCCTAGAGAGGATGAGTTTTTAGAATGCCTTACCACACGTCTGAAGTTCTCAATTGAACTCAACGGGAAGATCTTAGAATTACAAGAAGAATTTAAGGAGTTCGAGTCGAAAGCCGAACCAATGCTACAAACATGCTTAAGTAAAGGACATTTTATTACATTATTCTGAATGGTAATCAATCAATAAATCGGGATACACAGTAGGTACTCGTACGAAAAAAAAATTGCAAACCCGTTTACATTGTAACTTAACTTTAAACAATTACCTATTTTTTTTAAGAACTACCCTAAAAATCGTTTTATTAAACACCAAGCTAAAATGCGGCTGGTCTTATTGGCAAAACTTGGTCGGTATTTTATAAATTACCCCACTCTTAGATTTGATTTTATAACAAATTAGCTACGCTTTCATTAGTACGATATTGTTATAACTAAGTTTACTTCAAAATCTAAATAGTGACATCATTTGAATTTATTCTTTGATAGCTAGAGTGGGGTTTATAAAAAGTTGAAAACCATTTAGAGTTTACCTACTACTTTAAGAAATACGCTTGTTTTCATGTAAATAAAATTTAAAAACAAGTTTATTTGGATTCGCGATCGGGGTCAATGGGGTTCAAAATTGACCTTGGGCATCGCTATTGTAATATAAGGTCGCAATGTGTAGAACCTTCTAGTAACGAACTGTCTAGAATGTCCTCGGTGGGGCAAGGTTCATCGGTCATTTGAGCAAGCATTCTTAAACATTTGGAGATTGGGAGTATAAAAGGCAAAGCGCTCGCGGCGTTTTATTTCTATATTTGGAGAGCGAGCAGTGCGAACAAGAGCGAACCAAGCAATTTTAAAAGTATTTAAAGTTTATTGTGCGATAATTGTTTGTAACGGTTAAGTGAGTTAATAAATTCTAGCTCTTAATTATCGGTGCATTTGTGCATTTCTATCAGTTACCTACCCCTACGTACGTAACACTGTTTAGCTATGAAATGTTAAAGTTAATATCACAAATCAAATGTAACAGGCTACACGTCGAAGGAGATTGACATAGAAAATTTTAATGAGATAATGCAGATACAGCTGGCGTGCCTAGAATTTTCTAAAGAGTACCAAAAGCAACTGCAAGTTTTCAAGGAAAGAGCCATTGAGGTGATGCACTTCGTGTTCAAGTCCAATACATACTTGGTGGAGCCTGTAAAACAATTCTGCGGAATTGACTTACCTAAAGAGGTATGTTTACAATTCAAATACTCTTTAATGAACACCGAAAAAAAAACAGAACATATAAATTTAAATCATAGGTATACAACAGGCGGTCTTACCGCTAAATAGCGATCTCTTGCAGACAACCTTGGGTTTACTTGTTTTGTCCAAAATGGCAGATTGAGAAGTATATGATATGATTATGAGTATTAATGTGTACAGACAACTATGTCAAAATATGCAGCTTTATAACCTAACTTTTTTATGAATAAAGAAAACCACGTTTTACAGGTAGTGTGTGTGTGTGTTGAAACTGCTCTTTGCACTCTTTCTAATTTCACCTTGTTAAATCCCATCTTGTTTTCAAAACTATATTAATTGATGATTAGATTGTGTTCTTGGAACTTAAACAGGAAGGCAAACAGACAGATAGTCCACTCCGTCAATTGGCTGATTAGAGGAACTTCGATCTCATTTAGCTCCCCTTAAACAACGTCGTCGCAGATCCAGGCAGATGCTTCACAATTGTTAAGAATATTGTTAATTGGAGAAACAAAAGGAAAAATAAACTCTTAATCATATTCTGTCGTATTGTTAGCAAGGTACAAAATGCCACGCAAACGATGAGCATTTTTTACACATTTTTTATTTTTACATGACTAAGAGACCCTTAAAATAAAGGAACACTTATCTAAATTGGCTCCTTGAGGTACACAGATCGAATATGTCTAAATGTCATGTTATTTTTTAGTCAGCAATGTATGGCCATGTAGGCATGTAATGCGGAAAATAAAAAATAGGGATGTTTTAGATCCTTGGACATTGGTGACAGAATCAAAAAATCGGTTTAAAACTAACACATATATTTAATTATCCGTAGTAATTTAATAGATTTTAAACATACCAACTACAAAACTCTCGATGAAAATGTACATCAGTTGAATGTAAAGCAATAGGTGGTTCTGTTTCTTCCTTATCCACCAAATAATTGTCGAAATTTAGGTTATTGATTCGTTTAAACACGTTTATTTAGCTTTTTGTCGGTGTAAATTATGCAATCTATTTTGGACTAACTTTTCGGTAAGTTAGAAAGTAGAAACTATAAAAATTGCTCAGAACTGGGTGACAAAGCAAAGTTAAAGGGTCAAAAAATAAAAAAAAAAAACCTCATAATAAAGTTGAGGGTTAATTTATTGAATTAATTGACATATCTGCAACATTAGCTCTAGTATGGGTCATTGATAAGTACTTAAAGGTGATTTTACAATCGGACATGCGTATGCAATTCTAGATGTCATACTCGCTGTAATGATTAGTTCTGGATCGGTTCTTGCAACGTAAAGTCAAGTCAAAATACACTATGCAGAAATCATTTATTATACTTCTGGCTGTCTGCCTCTTAAGCGTAAGTTATTAGAATAAAATTATGTCGGAATATTCAGTTTCTTTACTATTCTTTGGTTGTGCTAAAGCATCCCCTTTTTCCCCGCCATTCGTGCCTATTAAGTTTCGATCGTTTCAAAGTGGTCTTGCCATCTTATTTTTGGTCTGCTTCTGCATCAGTGGTCATCCTGTAGAGTCCACTCAGTCACAAGCCACAACATTGGCTTACCGTTTCAGGAGGGACCTATATTGTCAGATAAGTTTAGCACATTCTTAATTTTTCAGCTTGCACCTAATCCACGGTGCATCCACGGTGCCTATTTTGGAGCGCAGCTTCATGTTTTTGTTTCAATTAGTTCTGTGATAACCTAGTTCAAGTGACCTTAATAAACTGCTTTCAAAACATTAAAAAAAAGTGAATTTAGTAAACAATGTAATTCATTTGGTTGTTTGTTTGCTAAAATCCAAAAAAGATATGGTTGCCTGTGTAATGAAATGGACTATGGGCATTTCAACTATTATTGGCTTATAATATTGACAAGAATCAAAAACACTCCAAATTGTAGAAAAAATGCACGAGTAGTCTGCACAGACTTATCATTTAAAAAATAATATGAATGAAGAATCACCGAGTGCTACGCAGTTAGCCTGGTTGGTAGTGACACTGCCTACGAGGTCAGCAGTTCTGGGTTCGATCCCTAGTAAGAGCAAAAATTAAATGATGTCTATGATGTATTTAATTATCTAAATTTCGTTATTTGTTCAGGTCCATGCGTTTGTAAAACGCGACGCCCCGGCAACGGCCCCGGCTAAGGCCACGGATAACAATTACCTTGAGGACCTTCAGAAACAGTTTGGTGACTTTTCCAAGCAGCTCAATGACAAGTTCAGGGACACCTTCAACGCTGACGAGATCAATAAGGGGTTCAGCAATGTAGTCAGCAGCGTTAATAAAGCGGTAAAGTTTTCGACCAAGGCCTAAGTATAGTCTCATAGTCATCAGCCTATTCTAGTTCTTTGCTGGACATAAGCCTCTCCCATTATATAGTCAACAGCAAAAGTTGATGATCATTTTAGTACCTTTCCACTTTCACTACTTTACAGCATCCCAATTGTCGTAGTGTTGTTACGTCAGTGCGATAAAGTACTAAAATAGTCATATACTTTTGCTGTACGTCACCGAGTGCGATCCCGTCTCGATCTCATTCAGCTCTTGCCAGCCAGTATAGTTGCCAAGGCCCCCTTGGGGGGTTAGGGTTTAACCCCCTAATTCATAAACGCACAGTAAACCTATTTTCACCAAACCGCAGAAAGAGGAGGGTAATTTTCTTGACCTGTGTTTACAAACATCATCACTGTTAACTGACCACTAGTGAGCCTTATTGCAAGGTGACAAGATTCACAAGCATGTATTTATGCTTCTTTGTTCCCTTGTAAAGGCTAAACGGATGGCCCGATTTTGACAAGAGTGGCATTAGATTCGTATTAGCAATGCGGGTTTTTTTAATTGTGAAATAGTGAAATAAAATATGCACCGTGGGCCCGAGGAACCCGAAAGATATTAACCACGCATTCCTTAGGCCATTAGAAGCAAAAAAAATAATCCCCGTCTAATTCGGCTCAGTTTTGATGATATTATCATTTTCATGAAAACTTTAATTGTTTTTACTAAATTAATCCTTTTTATTTTATAATCGTTATCATGTTATTAAAATGCATAATTTCCATACAGAAGTTATCCAACTTTTATTTACAAAAACAGATTTAATCCAAAATAAAATATTTTTACCTTCATATAACATTTTTTACTCCTAATGACCTCAGGAATGCGTGGTTAAAATCCTTTCCTCAGGCCCACGGTTATAATACATGATAACTACGAGTAGCATGATATTGACGACATTATCTAATCATCAGTTGGGTATTTGAAGCTTCCTTTACGTTAGACTTGTTGTTAGAGTATTATGATACAGACAAAGCATATTTTAAGTACACATTTAGTTATCGAGCGTTTATGAATAACAGGGTAAATCTACAAACAGTCAAAGGAGCAAAGATAGATTACCTAAAAAAATGCTCGAACATTTGTCCACTTGATTACCATCATCCTACTTTATATGAAGTTTCGAGTATACAATGTCATTTAACTATGTAATGGCAAAGTTGTTATTTCTTAAAAGAAATACACACATTATTGTGATATTTTGCAATGTAGGTACACAGTTTTGCTTATAGTTTTGTTTTTTTTATGTGTATTTAAAAAAGGCGACGCCTCTTGTTACATTTTTCCTATAATGTACTTACTTAACTATAATTTCAAATGAAAAAAAATTTTAGTATCTGTTTAATAAAATTTACTACACGGCATGGTTTCCCGTAAAGGAAAACATCGTGTTGAAACATGCAAACATCTTCAAAACCCTTTCTCGTGTTAGAACTATGACCAGTGGGACTTATATAGGTTTACATTGATAGGTAGTACCATCTTGGGACCGAGAAAAAGCATTGGGTAGACCCATACTTTAGAACATATTTAACACATATCTTTTATTTCAGTTCTCTGACCTTAAACCATCTCCGGAACCCAAAAAGGATTAGAAGTTGAAGCAGAAATATCAGGAAATTTATCAGAGCCATGTAATGTAATATGAGTTTAGAATTATTTTGTTTTCCTGGATAATAATCACCTTGTAGTAAAAGCATAAATAAAAAAAAGTGTAGTAGGAAAATGTCTGCTTATTGTTGCAAACCGTATCCCATCCATCCCAAACCACGTGTTTTTATAAACTCATCACACTACAACATCGGCCCGTGTCATTCCACCGCTGGGCATGTAGGAGTCTCCCATGCACGCCACTCGCCCCTATTTTCGGTTGTTCTCCTCTAGCCGCTGCCAATATCTCTGCGTATATCGTCGCTCCAACTAGTCACAGGAAGTATGTATGTATGTCTGCATGTAAACTCTTCATTGTACAAACAAAAGGTAGCAAATTAAAAAATCAACAGAAACACAAAAGGTATGTACAGGGGCGAACTTATCCCTTTAAGGGATCTCTTTCAGTAATACAAAAAAAACAGAAGAAGAAAAGGAGAAGGAAAGAAGAAAAGAAAGAAAGAAAGAAAGATGGAAATCAGAAGAAAGTGTCCATATAACTCCATCCCTCCCTCCATCCCTCACTCCCTCGCCCGCGCTCTGTGTGCTTTACTCTTTAAGTCTACAGTATTGTTGTGAAGTTTACAACAATCGTAGACACAAAATAAACATATGATAGTTTATATTTGCTTTTCTTTGTTAATTAAAAAAATAAAGTCAAAATTATCTTCTTGGGAGGACACTGGCTATAAGTATTAAAACCTAAAAAATCTACTCTTGCGACGTGCAGTCATTACAAATGATGTAGAAATCACAAACAATACTACTGGCTGACTCCTTCTAAGCGTAAGCAACTTTATGCGTAAGCTTTACGAGAAAGGAACGCCATTACTTATGCATTTGTGTTTCTGTGCGATAAATACATTTTTTTTTTCACCACATACCGAGATAACTATCGATGACTAATTTTTTAATCAACATTTGCATAGGGCTTCTTTTCATTTTCAAAAGTATAGTTTTAATGCAGAGTGTGCTACCATATTTTTATAATCATAGGGTCGTGGAAAGTCACAGCACGCTGATCACACGACTGAGTGGTAAAGCGATGTTGTTGCTGTAATAGTCGATATCTCTTAACTGGTTATACAAAGATTTAGGTTACCGTCTTCCCTGTGCACACACCGAAAGTTAACGTTTTTAAGGCCCAATTTTCTGGCTAAGCCCATTCCCGCAAAAACGCCGTCAGGACTGCTTTAGACCTATCATATAAAAACATAACTTATATGCAAACAAGCTATTTAACTATTGACCACAGGGGAGACAACTTTTGTTTTTAAGAGTGTGTATGACCCTAACATGATAATTTGTGGGTAATAAAGCTGTTAAAACAAAGGTTGTAAGTACAAGTAAATAAATTGATTCCATTCCAATAGCATAACAACAACTATTTTTTGACCGACGGATCAAAACCTTTGCGTTTACTTTACGAAAAACGGGTGTTTATACTTTTAAGACCCAAATAGAGATAAAACATTACCGTTCTACAGTAAAGACTGTACAGATTTTATATACCTATAAAAGTTTATTGTAAAAAACGATGACCTTTTTAGGGTTTCGTAGTCAACAAGAAACCCGTCCTTCTGTCCGTCTGTCCGCGGTTGAACGTTCAATAGATGATTAATTAGTAACTTGCTTTTGTAAGTTGGTAGAATAACAGGCAACAGCATCAATAGCGCTATCAAATCAAGTTCTACTGTTGACATGACCTTTATATCTTATCTCTGGTCGAAGGGCGGTGAAGAAAGATCGATTACTCTCGGCCGCTGTTAGATTTAATTAGCTTAGTTATTATTATTTTAATACATACATACATAAACATCACGCCTTCATTCCCAGAGTGGGGTAGGTGGGGATGGGGTGGGAGAGTGGGTTTTTTTTATGTGCAAGTAACTCTATCTGTCTTGCTGTTTGTCTGTCTGTTACGCTTTACGGATAAACCGTTGATCCGATTTAGCTGAAAATTTGGTATGGAGATAGTATGAGTCCTGAGAAAGGACATAGGGTACTTTTTATCCCGAAAAATTGGACGGTACCTCGGGGAATGACTTCTACACGGATGGAGTTGGCGTTTTGGATTATTATCACAGCTAATATTAAAGTAAGTTCAAATAACAAATCGACTGTTTAAATCATACAAAAACAGCCAGAATATTAAGAACGTTTTAGCAAAGCGTCACTTTTGGATCCTACGAAATAGGGTTATATGATTTTGTTTGGCGACCCCTTATACAATACGGCCACTTCGGATACGGTGACCAATTATTCAGTGTTTATGATGCGGTGCAAGTGAAAAATAGCCTAATACAAGAACCATTTTTTACGATTTATGGTTTTTTTTTGTCAAATTTTATGTCACTCGCTAAGCCCTGAAATGATTATTTGTATTTCACAGTTAAATTAATTTTCAAAACGGCTTTCGTTGATGATTTATTCACTAAATGGATAATGGATACAAATCGTTCGTTAATTGAATGCATAATGTGAATATCATTGTGCTTTACTTATAACAGTCGGCTAAATGATTCAGACGACTAACCGTTTTGGAATTTAACAACCCTTTTGATTATTTGCACAAAGTTTTTTGAATTCTCAGGTAATATTGCCTACTCTGCAAAGGTATATTTATTAAATTATTGTGTACGTTCTTTCACCGACGCCTGATTCAAGATACATCAATAAAATACGACTGACCACTGTTATGTATCTATGTCTTCAAAGCTGCGAAGGAAGTATGAAGTGATTTACGGCGTTAGAGTGCAGTGTAAATCCGTATTATTAACAGTCCTTAAATTAGCTAATCAGTTTCTTTAATTTGATGTTTGTCCAGCGTTTCCAACGAGCAAGACTATCGGGCGTAATGACAATAACGCTCCTTTGTAAATAATGGTGATAACAAATTCGTAGACCGATAAGTTCTTAAGTTAAAAACAAAAGGACCGCCTTTAAAGTTTAGTGTATTCGTTGTCGCGGCGCTGTCAAGATAAAGTGTCTTTAAGAAAAAAAACATGAACAAACAACTCATCATCACTCTGGCCGTGTGCCTTGTCTGCGTAAGTTTTAAAACTATTTGTATACTTTCTTTATCGATTTACAAGGTTTTATACAGGTGATATTCCTGGTTGTCCGATGATTTCTTTGATACTTTTGTGTTCTCTACCAAAATTGTAAAATAGTAGCTCTATTGGTGTAACTGTCACATGTCTTACTTGGCATAATTGTATACAAAAATGCTAACCTTCTTGCCCTATCATCTATCTGAACGCTCGGTGTGCAAGTCAAAGTCGCACTAAATCGGTTTTTTATCTACAAACTACTGCTTTGCTTGCTTTATGAGTGAAGTTTAAAAATATTTTACGTAGTCAAGCACTTATTTCGGACAACGTTAATTTCCTTCCATTGTGAATTAAAAACATACAATCATTATAATAAAATGGTTAATTTTCATCACACATTTTTTTTTATTGAGTTAAATACTTTATTTAACTAACGGTTTGTATAATTGTTTTCTTTCATTTCTACAGGTTCACGCTTTCGTGAAACGCGAGGCTCCAGCTCCAACCACTGAAGGAACTAACAGCGAGGGTATATCAAGAACCGTTGTGGATTTGTTTAATAGTTTTAAAGACACGGCGGCGAAAGCAATTAACCCCGACGAGATTAAGAGACATATTGATGCAGTTGTCAAAGGCACCAGGGAGATGGTTCGTATTTTCCAGCATTGTACAGTCGACTAGAAAGAGGTCACTTATTTTTCCACCTTATTGCGTTGTAATAGGGTCCAAAAGTGGATACATCTCTTTGTAGTCGATTTACTACTTTTAGTTCGCCTACAGCCGCTTATTGGGACGCTCAATTCTAGCGAAAATTACACTTTTTGACTTCGATATATCCTAAACGGTACCCCAAATCTGAAAATTGTAAAAAACACATACATAATGATTTTTAAGAACTGACTCATTTTACCTGACTCGGTGCTATAATGTGAAACATTTTATTTTTATTTTGCTTTAGGTTTTGTTTTACAAGTTTGTCGGCGCCATATAAATGTATACATGTATAAAATGTATGCCAAATTACAGCTTTGTGCTGCCAAGAGTCTCTGAGAAAACTGCAGACAGACGGACAGACGGACATGGCGAAACGATAAGGGTTCCTTGGTAACCACGAAACCCTAAAAAAATGTGATTTTAATTAAATGTATTTATTTTTTTAGGCTCAGGATGTTTCAACAAGGGTCCAGACTGCTCTTAATTCGAATAGAAATGTTACCACCTCGCCATAATAAGCGTTGTATACAATTTTTGACGGAGATTTCTCGATTTCATATACTCAACAATATAATTATGTACCTTAAACTCCTTATGAATAACCATTAAAAATGTATTTAAATAAATTTGTTGATTAAAATTTACTGCTTACTGCTATTAAGTAACTTTCAAGACGCCTTTTGAACCACATATATCTGGTGATTATATTGAACTTAGCACAAAGCCAACTAACAACTAACAACCATTATTGTTTTGAATGGTTATAGTTCAAAGGATGAAGCACGCGGAATTTTCTTTGTGTTATCTCATTTATGTTTATAGAATAATAATAACAAGTTAAATATAAACAATGTTTCGTTTATAAACAATGATTTTACCTAACCTAACCTTTCAGTTTAAATCAGTTCTTAGTACTCACAGTAAAGCAGTCGTGGAAGTTTGTGTAAAAAGGATTCATACAGATTGTTGGAAGAACATGGCCGATTTAGAGTTCCTTTTTTCCCAGTCACGAAACCCTATAAAAGCTTCAAGGCATTCTCTTACTTGAAGTAATGGTTCTGTGTAAATAAAAAAACAAGCTACTTTTATAAATGTCCAGTTTCCTAGTTGTTAAGTTGATTTGTTTGAAAGGCATCTAAAGGTCAAACTTCAAGAACTGATAACCAACTAACGATTATAAACGGGCTGTCGTATTAATCTCTTCCAGGAACTGACGACTTCAACAACATTTGTTAGTTAATGAGAACACGTAGGTAGATCATATAGATAACTAGGTTTTAAATGTTATATATGTCAAAGCTACAGAGCATTTCTGAAAAGGTGGGGAGGTTACAAAATTAATTATACTACAAGTAAAAATGTGTATTACTACATTGAGTACGAGTAGATCATTGTTATTTGTATTTTAATTGATATACAAACAGACTTTATTGTTCTTTACTATGCTTCTTGTAAGAGGTCTTTTCTTAGCAAGCAATGTCAATATAATCATCAACTACTTTTTGATGCCAATCCTATAACAATAAACCCTGTAAGTACAAACCTTAATACCGGTACTAAAGTTCAAGGGATTCCCAATCACTTTAAGTTTAACACATTGAGAACTTATTTTATATAATATGAACATGTACTCACATAAATAAGATTTACACCGAGATTCAGCAAAAACATCGACAAAAGATCGGCCGTAAGCTCTGACGCCTTGCAGACGCTTGAAGTCTCTCCGAGACGCTCAAATAGGATCAGGTCAGGCTTTGCCGGCTTATCGGCCAGCTTGCGTCATGCATATTAAAGCCACCTGCAGTCCAGGGCGACAAGACGGAATATTCTATTAGGAGGGTAACTTGGACACGTAAATATGGAGCAGTCGAGTTATATTTAGTGTTGGACGATTATTACAAATTTGCGTCACGATATTTAAAATATAGTTCGTTGCTTGCAGTGGCGCACAATAGCAGAGAATCTTTGTGTGAATTGCTTTGTACTAAGTACCTACAGAAACCTAAATAATTGTTATTTTCATCATTATCAGCATCATCATCGACCCACTTCCGTCTACTGCTGAAAATAGGCCTCTCCCATCGCCTGCCTCTGAGCTCAGTCTTGAGTTTTTTGTTTCCAATTGCTCTCAACCACTTTCCGTGTCATCGTTCCACCTAGGGCGCCCTACACCAAGCCGTGATCTCCACTCAACGGTTGTCGATTCTGCGACAGATGTGACCAGCCCACTGCCATTTCAGCTTTCTTATCCTTCGGACTATATCGATAGCTTTGGTTCTCTGTTAGATAACCTCGATTCGGGTTGTAATTTAATAACTGTAAAATACATCTTAAATTAAGTCACGCTTTTCTCACGATTATATTTTGAAAATTTTACTCAATTTTATATCCTTAGTCAAAATGAAAGAAAATAGGCGACGTTGCCAACACAGCTATTTAGAGACAGGTTTTTAATACAGAAGAAAGTATTCCTTAATCGTACGCATCCAGATTTATAGAGATGTAAATTAAAAATAAGGATTTTTGTAATCTTGTCATTGCAGCGTCATCATCTTCATTTGCAGCATCCTCATATATTTTCTGTACACTGCATAATAGTACTTTTTAAGGTTCAACAAATATTGCGAACCAAGAAGGCGCTCGGTGCGGATAATGCTGCCGGCAATAAATCCATCCCAGGGATTACCCTTTGTTTTTTCCGTTACGAGATAGGAAAGGAGTAATCTAACTTGTTTTAGTTTATAACTGAGTATTATTGAATAAGAAGAAAGAAGGAATACATTATTAAAAGAAAGAGGAGAAGTTTGATGAATTTGATCAGCAAATTAGTTTGTAAACTGATCTGATTATCATTTTCCCAAAGGAAGCGAAGTATTATTTTGGCGTCCATAAAAATACATAACTAGTTCCTCGACCTGGAACCCTAGCACGTAGATAATGATTTAAAGCTAAAAAACTCAATACATACCGCTGGAATTTGAACAAGGGTAATCACGAGTCACGAGTCAATCTAAGCCTAGAAGAGAAGAGAATTCTCGAAAATCTCCCTACAAAGGGCCTCTCGTTTACGAGAATTCTAGCGACTGTACTCCCTACGTTTACGGATATGGTTACGAGTATCGTTAACTCATCCTACGATTTAGCTTTTATCATCATGTGATGCATCGTTGTTTGTGGATTATTACACGCACACGCAAACCCCACACACGCACACCGGATATCTGACGTAATGAAATGCCAGTAAATCCGCGCGGTAAAGAGATTTGTGCCGATTACCATTCGTCCCACGTGTCGGCACACGTGGCACCGGTGACTTCAACTGTACGATGCAATATCGACTAAAGTGCATTCACGTAGTCTGGGGTTTCACTGCTGCATTTTGCTAATGATATCAAATGGACTTTTTTTATTAAAGACTGTGATCTACCATGGTTACATTTCCGTACTAAGGTAGTAAAATAATGTATTTTATTTTTTTATTATTTGGTAAGGTTTATAAGATGTTAAGAAAAATAGTGTTTAAAGTGACTTCGATCCGGATTTCAAAAATTACTCGAAAAAAAAACATTTTTTATTCATTAAATAGGCCACACGAGTGCTGGTGATATAATTGAAACATCAAATTAATAAATATCAAGGCAAAATTAAACACAAATTGACCTAGCCCCCAGTAATATATGGAGTGAATCTACTGCCATTATTACTGGGAGGTAGGTGAAATTGCTGATTCAACGATTGCTAAATGAGACCTTGGGTAGCATTATTGTTTTGTTTGGTGAGATTAATATTTAACGAACCACCTATGAACCCAGTCCGACCAAGAACATCAATCTGAGTAATCTATAACTTATTCAGGATCAATTTGACTGATGAGTGATACCCCAGTATTCCCAGTAAGTCCAGTAATCGCAGGAAATCACCCAATCACTCTAATATTAAGGGGAAGTCTATCGGGGTTATAATCAGAGGTACTGTAGAAAAGGCCGTCGTGAGACGTGTTTTTGTACATTTTGTTAAATTAGCATTAACGTAATAATGGAGTAAGATCGTAGGGCGGGTTCGCCGAAAAAAAATATTCGTACACCGTGCAAATAGAGAACATGCATGAAAATCAGAATTGAGTTTCATTTATTTAGGAGAAAATGTAAAATAAAGCATATAAAACGCAATACAACTACGTTTTGACCCGTTTATTAAGATTTTATATAGAATCAAAACTTGTTAAAATTTTAAAACTACTTTTCATGTTTAAATTGTTTTTTTGGCATCCTCATTTTATTCAACAATATTGGCTTAAACATAGTAATTTACGAAATAAACGGGTGAATCAACTTTTAAAGTCCTCCTTTTCTACACGCTAATAAAAACTTACTTAGAATATGTGAGATTGATAATGGTTTACACATGTTAAAATTAGATGATCAGATTTTCGGATTTCACTATTCATAATCATAAACCAATTCTATAATTTTGTAAAAACATGGTAACGCAGTGGAAAATGCTCTTTTTTCATACAAAACCCGGGGACAACGTCGTCCCCTGCGTTACCTGATATATTTGTGTAAATCATAGAAGAATTTTTAAAATTGTCAGCTAGAAAGTAAGTTTAATTGTCTGATTTATTCAATATATTGACCACATCAAAAAAAAAAATTGCATTCTACCAAATTAAGATGACATAGTGAGACATGTCGAAAATTGGGGAGTACCTTAAAAGTTGATTCACCCAAACATAAATTTATTTATAGCGTCCTTACATTTTAAACATTTAACAACAGTTGTGACGTCATTCCTGTCGTCGATTTTGTTTAGTGTTTTTGCAGTGGGTCTGAACTATGACTTTTAAAATCTTCATATCTTATGAAAAAATTACGCGACAATTATTTCACGTATACAGTTATTCCTCTCTTTCATAGCACTTTTCAAAGAGCGTAAGAATAAAATATATGCTTGTTCCCTATTAGACTACATCACGTGGCACGTCACGTGTAATTAAATCCACTGTACAGTCAACAATACCGCGATGAAAATAATAAGCAACAGAATATGAATAAACTTCATTGGCTTGAAAACATTGAGTGTACAATAAAATATATTATGTAGGTACAATGTAAAACAAGCAATAGGGGATCCTATCATTTCATAACCAACGTTTCACTAATGATTCATTTCGCAAACGTATTATTTGACAACCTACATTTTTTTTCCGAAACTGTAAATAATTCTGGATTTATTTCAGGATCATCGTGTAAAACCCTATAGGTTAGGTTAGGTGAGTTAATTAATCCATAGCAAGTTGGCAAATGAATAGGTTGCGAAACGATTTATCAAAGATTTGCCGGTGAACCCTAGCATAGTGCACATGACCACGTTATTTTGATAGCAATACCGTATTTGTGTAATGTAGCATGGTGTAAATGGGTGCATCAACTTTTAAGGTACTCCCCAATTTTCAACATGTCTCACTATGTCACCTTAATTTGGTAGAATGCAATTTTTTTTTTGATGTGGTCAATATATTAAATAAATCAGACACTTAAACTTACTTTCTAGCTGACAATTTTAAAAATTCTTCTATGATTTACACAAATATATCAGGTAACGCAGGGGACGACGTTGTCCCCGGGTTTTGTATGAAAAACGTGCATTTTCCACTGCGTTACCATGTTTTTACAAAATTATAGAAATGGTTTATGATTATGAATAGTGAAATCCGAAAATCTGATTACCTAATTTTAACATGTGTAAACCATTATCAATCTCACACATTCTAGTAAATTTTTATTAACGTGTAGAAAAGGAGGACTTTAAAAGTTGATTCACCCAAATACTAAAAAGGAGATTTCATGAGGTCTAACTACACCACGCTAAAGACAAGAAAACTTTTCTAGAGAGACGGACTTAAATCTGTATATTAAGAGACATTTACGGAAATTCTAAGAAGAATTAAACCAGCCAGCCAAACGATTCGAATTTAGATAATTATGCACATGCATTCAGCATATTTATTATTTTCAGCATATTCGCAAGCGCCAGCATGAATAAGCAAAATCAACTACATTTCTGGGCTGAGATTCTACATGATAAAAATGATATTGCCTTTGACGTGTTTCCGTATTGTCAACGTTTTGATAACTCTTATTTACTTGAGAGTAATGACGGCCGAGTTAAAAACAATACTTAAATTCAGTAGAATAGGAGCCCTGGAATGGTGCTAAATAGTTAAATCAAGAAACTAATAACCCCCAGAGTCAGGTGACTATTGAGTCGTTCTTTAGTGTCATTTTTATACACACAAGTTTGAAAAAGGAAGAGTTCCCCCTAAGATGTCTTTGAGTGTTTATTTAATTATTTACTTTATTGAAGATAAAACAGAAACAAACAATGCATTACTTATGAACTAATTTACAAAGTAGTTTAAATACAGTACGGAAGTATAAACATTGTACCACGTTACTGGACGACCATACCCAATCAAAATCCGCAAATATACATAATTAAACACACACATAATCACTTACTTTTTCCTTCTGCTCATGAAGCAAAAACTATTGAGCAGATATCGCGAGGGCCTAATGACGAAAGTTTTCTATTCTGAAGTAATACAGAAACGATTCCAATGGGCGGATCGCATGTGAGAAATAACAGAATCACCCAATCGTGATTTATTTTAATGCTGTTGTATCTGTTTTATGTGCAATAACGAAAACATGCCACGTACTCGTAGACTATGCTAATAATCTGACCTTGAAATGTCCTTCGGAAGACATCCAATGTAAAAACAAAAATGTTATTTTTGACGCATCTTGAAATTCTTCAATTGATTCATACCGTGTCATGATTACGATTATCTATATGTACAGCTAAGTCGAGGAAAAAAGAGGAATAGCCAGACCTAAGCTTACTTTAGCCAAATAAGACAAAAGGCTAAAGCCGATGTCGTATCAAAAGGTTAGGAAGCTGGGAGAACTTAGAGAAAAGTGGGATTTTTTTCCACCGACCCGAGCATAGGTCTCAAGTTCAATCAATTAATCCATTATGATATATGTAGACCTATTTTACACGACTTAGTCTGTAAAAATATATAGTCTTTCTTGTGGATACAATGGAAGTCAACGTTTTTAGGCCTAATTTTCTGGCTACGCCATTCCCGCATAAACGGCGTCAGGACTGCTTTAGACCTATCATATAAAATCATGACTTATATCCACACAAGCTTTTAACTATTGACCACAGGAAAGACAACTTTTATTTTTAAGTATTTATAACCCATTTAGGAAATAACATAACGAATATAGAGTATTTGAAAAGTGCTAAATGACTTTTTTGAATACAAAACTACTCAAGTTTTGGTCTCACTCCTATTTGTCATTGTTGCAAACAGTTTTCATATTCAGAACTTGCCAATTTTGTAATAAATAGTTAAAAAGTCACATGATTTTTTTACGGTATCCTATCATTTCATAACCAAAGTTTTAACATATCATTTGACAACCCGCGTTTATTTCCGAAACTGTAAATACTCGTTATTCTGGATTTATTTCAGGACAATCGTGTAGAACCCTATAGGATAGGTTAGATTAGTTTTATAAAAATGCTAAAATATTTATAGTTATAGAAAAAAAAGGCAAATTAATAGGTTGCGAAACGATGCATTTGTCAAAGATTTGTCGGCGAAAAGGCAGAGAACCATTTTTTACACCGTGAAATATGTGAATAAAAACATTAGGAACTACATTAATTCAATTGTAACGTTAAGACAGATCGAGTGCAAAGTAAAAAAAAATGTTATAAATTTAGCCTTTTTTGCATTTTTAAAAACGAAACCCACAAAGAGAATCTCTAAACCCAAGCTAAGCCTAACGTTTCCGGCTCCGCTGCGATTTTCTGGGAACAAAAGGCTTAGGAAATCTCTGTAAGTACATCCCTTTATTGTTTGAGCCCTCAAGATTTCTCCATTATGAATCACCAAGGACTTCGCATTCGTTTTATAAATTTGATTGTTTTTTAGAGTTCCATGCCTCCAAAAATGGTTATTTTAAAATATTTATTACATTTTTCCTTCCTTTAATTCATTATCTTGGATCATAATTTTGGATTTAATACCAGAGATTACATACACTATATTGTACAAAAGAAAAACCAAAACGATTCAATGAATAATAATAAAAAGGTGTACAAAGAAGAATTTATCATAAAAAAAGCTTAAAAAAGTTCATGCTCTCGTCATGCCACATACTTACCATAACAGTGATATATTTAAAAACTAGCTTCTGCCCGTGACTTCGTCCACGTAGATTTCTTTTATCGTTATTCCCTCAGGACCTCTAAAAATTCCGGGATAAAAAGTAGCCTATGTGTTAATCCAGGGTAAAAGCCATATCCATTCCAAATTTCAATCAAGTCTGTTTAGCCGTTGCAGCGTAAAAGAGAAACAAACTAACACACACAAACACAAACTTTCGTATTTGTAATATTAGTAGGGGTTTTCTATTGTTTGTCCGATAGTTATATTTTATGCTAGAATCGACATTTTTTCACGAATTTTATCGGCCTGAATTTCATTTGCCCGAATGTTTTGTTATTTGAAAAGTTATTTGACATAATCTTGTATACACGAAAAATTGCTATAATGATACGAATACTATACATATTGTTAGGTACATACAATAGTATTATTTAGAATATCTTTAACGTAGAATTATAATAGTAGTACGTATTCCAGATTATACCAATGCTACAGTATACCCCGCGTTATATCATACTGTAGAATTATTTTGAGTGTACCACTGACGGATTGCTTTCATTTAATTTTCAGCTTTAATCTCATACAAATAAAATAGTTATTACTAAATCGGTAGACGTGGGTAACAGTACTCTGAAAATTGCTTTATTTGTATGAAACTAAGTTGAAAATTAAATGCAGGCAAACTCTCTGTCAGTGGTAAACTTACAGTAATCGTACTGTACATGGATGGCAAATGACATTATGGCATGTGATAATTAATAGAATGTTTATGAAAAATTAAATTATTGATATGAATATTATTGGAAACAAAGATTCTAATATTTGATTAATATGGCAAGCGAAATTATAAGAAACAACTTTATGGCAGATGAAATACGGAGAAATTAAATTCTACCAAGTAAAGGTCCATCTGTAGGTTAAGTTTTAAAACCATTTTTTTTAAATAACGTTAACGGACACAAAACACCATAAATCTTGTCTTCAAGTATAACAAGTATAAAGTACCCACAAAGTTTCCTTTTTTCCCTAGTTTTCTTTTTAACTTTTTTCATTCAACTTAAATATTTCAACTCGCTCTCATCAGCGTTGCAGAGCCAGAGAGTTTAAGCCTTTACAGAAACTACTATTATAATGAAATATATTTGAGGGTGCGGCGCTGATAGTAGCGAATAAAAAAAAAGTAGGTAAAAAATAATCCGACTGCGTGTAATATAAACTTTTTTATCACACATGCTTAGAAAGGGTGTCATAACACGCAGGCGTATAGGGCAGTTATAGCCTATTTACCTCCCAAGGGAGTTGTGGGTTTAGTTTTAAAATATAGAACCCACTAAGTACATCGTTTCAGACCAAGGAGGTGTAAAATCAGCCAAGGTTTATTTCCTATATTCAAAACTTGGCTACAAAACAATTTTACTGAATATAAAACTTATACTGTACATTTAATTGCATTATATTTATATTTTACTATTATTTCAGAGACATTTGCAATTATTTTTATTAAATTTTAAATTGAAAATCGGTAAAATCTGTCGGTATGGCCTGTCAAGTTTAAAAACTAATGGCAGTTTTTAGCATTATCTGTGGAAGACTATATTTAAAAAAGTTGAAATGTCATATTAACAATCTCTTTTAGCGAGTTGAGTGCCATTCATTTTTTTTTATTGTTGTTTTGCAAAAGTGATGAAAAACATTGTGTGTATCACGGGCAGCAAGGCGACAACAAACTCGAGTCTTTAAAAGCCCTCCGCCTACGGCGTCGGGCTTCTAGTACTCTCGTTAGTTATCCCTTTCTTACTTCCCTTGTTGCACAATGTACTATTGCCTAGAAAAGCTATATACAAGTCGTGTTTACAAATTTTAATATTACATATTTTGATACCTTAGAGAGAGCTTAGTAGAGAAAACTTATGTAGACTTTAGCACTTAACTGAGACAAAGTATTTTCTGGAGGCTTTTAATAGAACGATACGATTATAATTAGAAACTTATGCTACCTATGCTTGATTTACCTTGTAAAGCTTGTGTTTGTGATTCTCTGAGTTTAAAGCAAACTGTTTAACTACAGTGGAAAATATCATTAGCCCCTGTCCTAATCTCTAGGCTTACTTTAATGTACGAGATAACTATAAGAAATCTTTTGTAAATAAATAAATACTTAAATAGTTATACAGGTAACATTCAAGTCTCACGCTCATCACACAAATATTTGCCCATACCGGAAATCAAACCCAGGACCGCTTGCTTTGTAGGCAGGTCATCGACTAGGCTAAACGCGGTGTCTTTTTTTGTAGAATAGTTTGTGCTGTCTGGGCAGGGATCGTGTTAATGAGTTAGCTGCATCATTCGATTTCTTGTGATCGCGGTTTTCTTTTACATTTCAGACGAATACTTTCAATAGCAAAGAGCCTTGTTAATTAAGGGTTGAAAGGAGGTTTAATCAGATAAATTAACACTTATAAATAGGTTGGTATGAAAAGGTTTATCAGTTCAGACAAATAGTTCCGACGTACATAGTTTGTACGTAGTTTGATAAAACTGGATAACTATGTAGGTAGTTAAAAGGTTTGATTATGATTGTTTACCTGCTAAAATATGGATGGTTAACCCTTTATAAGGCAGAGAGAATATATTTCTACCATAATAAAATAAAATAAAATAAATATAAGGGGACAATCTTACACAAATTGATCTAGTCCCAAACTAAGCTCTAGGCTTGTACTATGGGTACTAGACAACGATAAGCGTACTTACGTAGAGAAATACATACTTAAATACATAGTAAACATCCAAGACTCAGGAACAAATATTCGCGCTCATCACACAAATATCTGCCTAGGCCACCGTGTCGTCGAATGATGGTTAAACAGTTAAAAAAAAAACACCCTTTTTTTGACCTTTGAAAGCTTATGCCTTATAACGGGCTAAAGCATCATTACTTTTAAAAAAAAACTCCTTAACTGTCAACTTTGACAATAACTCAAAAGAAAAGGTACCTCGACAATTTCGTTCTCTTTAACTAGGAGTTGATCTTGCACCTGTCCGCTTTAGAAGTAACAACAAGTGAAGAAAGTTAATGATTTATTTAAACTCTAACAATAAGAGATAACATTGTAACGCCGCATTCTGCACAGCTGTATACCCTATCTATGTATGACTATGTACAGTCAGCAGCAGATGTATGTAGAATATCGCTACACGATTCTATTGTCATGAGAATAAGAGCGTGTGTGGATAATTTTGAGCACTTTGACTGTCCACCTACTTCTGCTGACTGTACATGTTAAAGTTTTGCGCGTTTCAAACTTTAATCTCCTGAATCCTGAACCTGTTCTCATTTGCGGACATAATGCTAAATATAAAAGGGGTGCCTTTTTTTATTTAGCATTATGTCCGCAAGTATAGGTAATTCGACAAGTTTTCAAATACAATGTTGCTAAAATAGGTTAACCCTCTTACTTATAAACCTAGATTAACGATGGGGTAGCTTATGCCATGCTTTGTCACTTTCTGTCAGACGTCACAATTGTAGGGCTGGAATTCTACGAGGTAATAACGATATCGTTTTTGACCTGTTTCCGTATTGTCAACGTTTTGATAACTCTTATGTCGTTTACAATAATGGCGACTATGACATAAACGATTCTTAAACACGTCAAACGCGATATCGTTATAACGCAGTAGAATAGAGGCCCAGGCCCACGTTTATAAGTAAGGGGGATAAAGTCTTACGAGGTGTAAAAAAAAGCCTGTGTCAATGTTTCTTTTTACGAATTTTATACGATATTTTACAATATTATAAGCTGTCACCCGGTAGAAAGGGGCAGAGGAAGAAATAAAATATGGATGTAGAGCACAATCATACTACCTTTGCTACGGGCTTTGTGCAGGAAAGTGCTTTGTACTCTTATTTGTAATTGCGTGCCAAACAATTTTGTTCATAGTATATTGATTGCCTGAATACTTATTTACGACCTGAATCAACTACCTACTAGCTTCCTTATAATATGTATAATGCTACAGTATTTTTAGGGTTTCGTACCCAAGGGGTAAAAACGGGACCCTATTACTAAGACTTCGCCGTCTATCCGTCTGTCTGTCTAGACAGTTGAAATTTTCACAAATTATGTATTTCAGTTGCCGCTATAACAACAAATACTAAACACTAAATTAAATTAATATAACAAACGTGATTCGTTTGCCGTTTTATGCTTGATCTTAATACAGACACCGTGGTTGTATAGATAACCCTTCGCGTGAGAGTCCGACTCGCACTTGGCCGGATTTTAAATACCTTAAATAGTTAAACACAAGAGATGAGCCATTCTCGAGAATTCTCAGGAAACTCTTCTCTAAAAACGTGCAGTTCTCAACAATTACTCGTATCTAGAACGGCTATTAAGGGTCTTTTTATGAAGAACAAACAAAATATTTCCCGCTGACTCGGGCCAACTCTAAACATATTGTAAATGGCTGGATCTAATTCCTGAGAAAGTCTTAAGCTGTAACCTCGTTAGTGTTCATTGGAGCGAGGGAGCTAAAAGAAATGCTTTGATAGTTTAAAACGATTTGTTAAGAGCTAATGAACGTGTTCTTACAGTTCACGGGATCTACACAATGGAGTAACTGCAGAGTTTGGATTCAAGTTTCTATATAATCTGGTTAGCTTAGCGACTTAGCCTTTGCTTTGATCTAGACTCTACCTTTTACCTTTAACTTGGTCTGTTTAGAAATATCAAATCTTCAAGGACAAAGTACTTATGATCTTAATCTTAAACAAGAAAAAATATCTGAATGCGTAAGAAGTTTCATATTTATTAAAGTAGTTATTAATGTGATTTATAATATAAAAATGTCTCAGCCTACTTGTGCAAAATGTGGTTACAGAATTATTAACATGTTTTTTTGAGTTGTTGGTATTTCTGTAGCTCTGCCTACCCCACTCTGGGAATGAAGGCGTGATGTTATGTATGTATAATATAAAAATTGTAACATTATAGAAAATAATTTTTAATTTTGGGTTATTTCCCGAAATAAGAGAAGAAGCAGAGTATAATACTTTAATTTTGTAAGTATGTAAGAATAATTATAAAGTACTCCTTTGTACATATTAGGACAAGCTTAAGCTAAGCTTTTTAATTATACTAGTAAAACCTAATTTTTTGACATATTCTCGCATTGTCAACGTTACGACAGCTATTATTTATGTGACAGTAATGGTGGCCGAGTTCAAAACAATATAATTAATGTTGAGGGTAGTCCAACAAATTCACATTCAAATTCATTTTATTGAATTCACTTCATCAATTGTATCATTTCATTGAATTTAATTTAGCCGGTAACCTTCGGGGAGGGAAGATGGCCGATTGAAAAATGTTCGGCTTTTGATTTTTATTTATTCTGTTTACTGTTTTACTACTTTTACTCTACTCACTTGACATTGGCGAAATCACTGCGTACATCATCGCGGTGGACCGCCATTAATAAAAAAGAAGAAGAAGAAGAATTTAATTTAATTGAACACAACTTTTTGCTGAAACCATGATATTTTCAGAATATTTTAAACATTAATTACGTAATTTAGGTTGGGTTAGGCTTGTGACTACCAACAATAATTACCTCATGCGGCGAGAAATACGGAAAAAAATAAAAAATAAATTAAATGAATTCTGCGTCGCGATACGTTTGTTGAAAGGTGTTTCGATAAAATAGTATTTACCATTGTTGAGAACTCAAACGTGTGTCAGATCCCACTTACCATCGGGTGTCCTAGTATGCTTTCAAAAAATAATGTCAAAGAAAATTATGTTTTAACGTGTAGAATAGAGACTCTACTGGTAAAATATGTTTACAATGACTATTACCGTCTTATGTACCATATTCTATGCAAAATAAGTATGTTTGTATGTTTTTTGCTCCCTCGTAGAGAAGGTGATACTCGTAGGAAGGCCCAATTTCGAAAAATTACTCCGAGTCACACTTATTATTACGGACATACAGCTTGATTTTGTTAAATTGGTTTTCTCACCTAATTGAAATTTGTACTTTATGAACTATAATAACCACTGAATAAATGATGATGCTATCTGTGGTTTATAATATAAAAAGCGTCTTAGAGTAGCCGGTTTTAAAATAACTTTAAAAAAAAACAGGGAAGTTGCCGCTTTACGAGGGATGACGAACAAAATTAAGGGCCGGTGTTTTTTTAATGAAATGTTCATTACTTGCTAATATTATTACAGTGATTTTATTTTATCAACTTTCAGGATTTCTGAGTTATGAATGAAAAGTAAGAAAGCGAAGAATTTTTTAATCCTAATAATTTGAAATTAATCCAACTTATCGTTGTAGGTAGGCCCTTTTCATTAAGGTTTTCTCCTTAAGCAACTAACGTAAGTGCGTTTAATCCGACAAACTTTATGACCGTTATTCATTCTATATCGTAGCAGCTGAAAGACGTCCAGTGCTGGAGATAGGGATTCGTCATGTCTGTCTGTCTGTCCGTCCGTATGTCACAGCCACTTTTTTCCGAAACTATAAGAACTATACTATTGAAACTCGCTTAGTAGATGTATTCTGTGAACTGCATTAAGATTTTCACGCAAAAATAGAAAAAAAAGAATAAAGTTTGGGGGTTCCCCATACTTAGAACTGAAACTATTTTTTTTTCATCAAACCCATATGTGTGGGGTATCTATGGATAGGTCTTCAAAAATGATATTGAGGTTTCTAATAAAAAAAATCTAAACTGAATAGTTTGCGCGAGAGAACCTCCCAAATTGGTAATATGTGTGTTTCCCCTGTAACTTCTAAAATAAGAAAATGGTAAAAGTAAATAAAAATATTAGATATTATAATATTAACGTTATGCAAACTTCCACCGATAATTTGTTTGAACGAGATCTAGTAAGTAGTTTTTTTTAATACGTCATAAATCGTCTTGCTGCTACGGAACCGTTCATGGGCGAGTCCGACTCGCACTTGGCCGCTATTTTTCTTTTTCGTTTGGCCGTTCTGAGTTGTACAATGTGGCAGGATTGATTTCTTATCTGCCTATTTCTGTAGCCGCAACTTCAACAACAAAATTACATTAATTTTACAGCAAAGTTGCTTTTAGTTTTACTGATTTTAGGTTCAATTCAGTTTACGGTGACAGAAAGATCCATGTAATTGCTATCGATTAGTCCCTTACACTCGTCCTAAAAGTGCCTGGGCATGTCACGGTAACCCTCCTGATGTTGAAAAAATCAAGGCTAACACAAGCCAATGCTAATAGATTAGGTACACTGTAGCAATGGTTGCCCCAATGAACCTAATTTATTAAAAACCTAACAAACGCCTGATCAATAGAGCATTGAAAGGCAAACCCTACGAACAAGTTCAAGCAGTGAAACGTGGCTCGCACATCGTATTCAGACACAACAGTTTCTCTATGCAAATCTGATTGAGTACGCTTTGTTTCTTTATGGAGGTATTGTAACGCTCCCCGGAGCCCCCGTCTATCTATATGATAATCGGACAATCACTCCCAACTATTTGTATGAAAATATCGAAAGTGCATTGCTTTGACTGTGCCGTTCACGTGACAGGTAGCTGCATAGAAATGTTATATCCAAGTTTGTTGCATCGTGTGGTGTTTCGCACTTGAAACATGCTTTAAATGTTTGAAATGTATTAAAAAACAATCATTTAATATCCATGCGTTATGGCAACCATTACATAGATTAAATATGGTATTAAAACGATGAAAACTCACCATTAAAAGCCGAAACGGTCCAACATGCTTCGTACCTTAGGAGTTCAGCATCAGGAGATGAGTGCCTTGCCTTCACGACGGCAGTGGCATACCCCGCACTATTCCGACTTTTAATCGTGTTTTTTATTATTATTATTATTATTATTATTATTATATATTTTTTTAACCGGCTTTCAATTATACGTTATCATTTCTCACACTAGTTTAAAGTTTACTATTTCACTGATTGTAGCAGAAGAAGTCGTCAAAATATACCTTGAAAATGTTCGCTTAATGCATCCACTGATACAAATAATATCATGGCTACTTCTGCAACATTCTCGGATATATTTTCCGACGTAGAGCGGTACGAAAATGCTTCCTAAGGCAACCGTGAAGCTCTTTTTGTTAAACTTATGTCAATGTTTGCGATTTTAATCTCCCCATACGTTCACCGATTTCTGTTTTAAAAGGTGTTGTATTGTAAAATCAGCGCTGCGTTAAACTTAAACTATTGTTCAATTTGTGGGACACCCGCACCTATTCCCATTGCTATAGAGGGATTACTTGCCTTTCTTACTAAACTGAATGAAAAGAGACGCACTAAAACAAACGAGATGCGGGTATGTGTCTCGATAAGTTTCAAAATAATCGTAATACATCATTTAACATTTGAAAAGAAGTTAAAACAGCTGAATACCTTAAATGTATCTGCATCCCGATTATATTTCAAGAAACAAACTTTAAAGTTATTCAAAAGCTAAAAACGAAAGCCCGAGTATGGCGTAGTTATAAATAATTATTACTATACATAGTCTTTTTTTATGGAATAGGAGGCAAACGAGCAGACAGATCGCCTGATGGTTAGCGAATATTGTCACCCATAGACACCTGCAGCACCAGAGGAGTTACAGGTACGTTGCCGGCCTTTTAAATGCGAGTACGCTCTTTTCTTGAAGGTTTGAAAAGATCGTATTGGTCCGGAAATACCGCAGGCGACAGACCATTCCACAGTTTAGTTTTGCGTGGCAGGAAATTCCTAGTAAAACGCACGGTTGTGGACTGCCAACCATCTAAGTGATGGGATAGTCTATAGCACTCAGACGTTTTCTACTATTCATATCGATGATAAGTGGTGTAATCCAATTACTAAAATTTCACCGAATAGTTTAGCTAAAGTAACAAATCATATTATTGCACATAAACACGCTGTTTATTTTAAATTGAAATTTGAGTTTAATTAAACTCATTTCGCTTCGCGCGATCGGATAAATTAAAATGTAGTTGAAGGTATCAGGCGCTCGGATGAAATATAATTCCTGAGAAAAGAGTCGTCTAGAATAGCGTTTGCATAATATATTTGGCTGTTCAAATACTCTGTTTTTTTATCATGTTACCGACTTTTCGTAGAAGTATTAGTCGATTTAATCGGGGAGATGAAGATTTTATGCTTGCGGTAAGTATTTTTAAGCAGCTGGCTTCCTAACTTTGCAAGTAGGAGCGCAGCGAGACGTTAACTTTAATTTAAATTAAACGAAGTCACCACAGTGGCGCGGAAACAGGCTTTGCATGGATGTAAATGACATCTCTTAAACAAAGCGTACCTAGCTAAACTTTTCGGTTGACAGCGCGAAATACGAGTACAGTCTCTTACACAGTCACTTTCAAATATATAGCGTACATAGCTATATAAGAAGAAGCTCAAAAACATCTGAACTCGACTCCATTATGAACGCATTAGATCGTGGCCAGATATTTTAAGGAGCATGAATGCTTCAATTGATATAATGGCGACTGAAACTACAGGTTATTTTGGACGGTACCATCATCATCCTCATCATATTAACCGTTAGAAATAGGCCGAGGATCTCCACGTGGTCGTTTTTGTGCTACTTTAATCAATTTGTCAGCGGTAGTGGTACCACTACCATCTTACAGTGTATGGCTCCGTGATTCAGCTATACAGTAACAATTAAGTACTCACGTTTATCAATAAAGCTGTAGGTCCCAATGAACCCGGTGGCGTTGTTCTGCCGCGGCCCCGTGTGGAACTCCAGCACCAGCGCCGGGCCGGGGGAGTAAAGCGCGGGCGGCGCGTCCGCGCGGCTGCCGCACAGCTCCCGCGCCCACGCCGACCGCTCGCTCACCGCGCCGGGCGGGCCCGGGCCTTGGACTTCCCAGTACACCTTCAGGTAGTCGCCACGGATGCAGCTAGAACAAGGAATTTGTTGATTAGCCTGGTTATGATAACGTCAACGTTTGTGGTCTTCCATACATAACATCTAGCGTTAGGAGTTTTCATAGCACGGTAAGAATAAAGCAAGTATGGAATTAGTATTAAAACTCGCGTCATACTCATTCATACTCAATAATTGATTTTAAAATTTAAATAATTATTTAAAGTGTTTTTTCTAAATTACTGGATTAATGAAGGATTATATGAAGGGTACACAATAACAATATGTAATAGGAACAATGGCTTTCTGTCAGCTGTCTGCCGTTGAAGCGTAAAAAGCTATTTATAATACAATAAATAATTGTTATTTTAAACTTCAAAAGAGGAGAAGTTTGTATGTGAGGCAAAATAAATTTGTGGAATGCTATAAATTATTGAAGATTTATGGGGCATATTTTAATATGAATGTCGACTATATCTTTTTATTTTTAGCGTGCTATGAAAACTCCGAATCCCTCAATAGCTTGTGTTAGCCCGCAACTTCGTCCACGTTGAATAAGTAACTGGATATCTTATGGGAACAGTGGTTTTGATTAAAGGTAGCCTAGATATTAAGCTATCTCCATTTCAAATTTCACCTAAATCCGTCTTTTTTATGGCATGGCAACGGCAAACGAGTAACGGCAAGAGAACACCCTGATGGTAAGGGAACTCAATATCCAAAGATATTTCCAATCTCAAGTAAGGTAGAAATCCGGGTGCTCGTCGCTGTAATATGTAGTACAGGGCTGGGTTTCTACACGGTAATAACGATATCGTCTTTGAAGTGTTTGCGTATTGTCAACGTTTTGATAACTCTTATGTCATTTATAATAATGGCGACTGTGACATAAACGATTCTAAAACACGCCGAACGCGATATCGTTATAACGCAGTAGAATAGAGGCCCTTGTCACCATACTTTGAATTGCGATAAATAACATAAGATTAACATTACTTTTATCACCACCTCATTTTAGCGATAAGAAGTGTATTGACTTTTGATATTTCACATGCCAATTTTAAAATATTTACTCATACAATCCAACTGACTAACATTTTTTTTTATTTAGATAAATTTCAATATTGTCACCATATAAAAGTAATTCCATTTAACAAAAGTAAAGGTCACATCTCCAAAAACACATGAAAATGTTTTGGGTAGATGTATAAATAAACGTAATATCACGACGCAAATAAATATTTTCTCTTGACATGTCGAGCTTTATTCTACGCTTAATTTTACGATGGTAATCTAAGGACTGCAAAAGTGTTGCTAACCCTGAGCACACTTAGATGTAATGCCTCTATGTAAGTGATTTCACTGGCTGTCGTCCCGTACCGGAACCGTTTAGCCGTTTCAGCGTGAAGAAGTAGCATAGAAACTTACAGACACACTTACATCCTTTCACATGAATAAAATTAGTGTGATAATAAGTAACTGCAAAATCTTATCCCTGTGCTACTTACTTATCTTATAAATGTGAACAACGAAACGAGAAGAGAAAATATGCTTGCACCTACTACTATTGAGGTTTCAGGCTATTAACGAAGACTTAAAAAGTGTACAGAGTTTCCCTTTAAAGGATTCTAAAACGCTGTAGCGAGCGTTAAAACAGCGGAGCATTAGCGTCACTTTAAAATGGTTTATTGAAAGCCTGGTAGCGCTAAGAGATGTTATACTGTCTCAATTTTATGAAATAATGTCCTGAACGATGTTTTATGACACCTAATATTTTCAAAGGAACAGGTTTTCGCGAAGCAAGTACAATATTATCCAACTTTCACAAAATGGGTGTTGTAAATTGAAAAATAATAAGGGAAAACATGGTCGATTTTTCTAATGAATGAAATGAAGGCTACGCTACGAAAGTTTTTTTTTGGAATTGTTGAGGATATACTAGTATGTTCGTTTGGGTTCCTGTCACAAGGGCTAATAAGAGTCAAACGGTAGTCGGTTGGTTGGTTGGGTTGGTGGTTGAGGTTGTCTGGAAGAGATCGCTAATCAGCGATAAGACCGCCTGTTGTTTACCTGTCTTTTAATAAATTGGGCCTGTTTAATGTTTTTCTTGGGGACAATAAAGTGTTTTGTACTGTATTGTAACCAGGATTATTTTATAACCTGGTAAGGTGTATCCCAAAAAAAGGCAATGGCGCTCCCTATGAAAGTAATGTATGACAAAGGAATGCTCAGTAGTAACGATGTCGTAGCGGCTAATTAAAATAGTTAGTTTTTTAATTAATGTAGTCAAGATAATATTTCGGTGTTTGCTTTTACTTTAAGTTAATAAATTGTTGACCATGTACTCTTTAGTATTTGTAGCGATTTGTATATCGTGATTATTTTATTTATTTTATTATTTATTTACTTAAAAAATATGTCAGCAACGAAATTAAAAAAAAAAACACACTTATAGTTTAGAGATAAGGATTGCGTCTAGAAATTTTATATTATTATATTTGTGCAACAATACTACTAATATTGCCTTACTTACATGTGTCATAAAAAGTAAATATTTAAAAAGTACCTACCACTATCGTGTGTAACCCTTTGTTATTCGGAGCTTTATCTGTCTCCATAGTTATATAAAATTTCCTGAGAATAGTAATGGGTAGTAAAATCTAACAGATAAATCTACTAAAGTACCAAATCGACGGTCTGATAGTGACTCTGCAGAGAATGCTCATTTTATTATCAGTGCCTGATCTTAATCTATCTCCACGTACATTTAATCACTACCGAACAAAGGACGAGCCAATACGTAACAATGACAAATCGTTAAATCAGTCAGTCGTTTTATAGAGGCCTAATTAAATTAAACCAAATTTAAATAAATGACTATAGGCTCGTTTTAAAATTACAGTTGCGCAATTTTTGCATGTTTATTTTAATTATGTCTGAAAAGCTTGCTAAGGACATAACTCGAATGAGATTTTTACTAATGGCTTCTTCAAATCGACAATTTTTTTCAAGAATAAGTACTGGGTTTTTGTTAGGTTTTAACGTTGAGAAATCAGGCTTACAAAGTAAAGATTGGTCCTCATTTTTAGTTCGAATTCCACGAACATCAATTTTGATCATTTTGCAAGTATCAGGATCTTCAAAAACAGGAAACTGTTTTGCATAATGACTAGTGCATAATGGTACTGGCAACGATGCGCATTTGTCTCTCTCAAATGACAGTTAACTTCTCATTTACATCAATAATTCATGCGAGCACTGAATATTAAATTCACCTGTATATTCGTATAAGCTATCGACCACTTCGATTTGCATTTTGTCCTCAAGCTAATAGTTTCAGTAAAAACAATATTTATTCGATTGGGTTTTTTGAACGAAATAACTATTCAAAGTTATTACGTGCGTGTAAATTATTTGACTGCTGGCGATATCGCTATTGAATAATAAAATTAGACAATCACTGATAATGTTGTAACTGAAGTAAATTAAAAATAATCAGATGTACAGTGAGCCATGATAATGACAATCACAGTGACAATATTTTAAGTATGCTTAACATTGTATTGGGTGACTGTACATAGGTACTCATTTGTTGATGAAAATAATACAGTACTTACTATGGTTTATGTACTTTCACAAGTCCTACGTAAGTCAACCTACGTAATTAATGTTTAAGGTATCCTGAAAACATAATGATTTCAGCAGAAAATAGCGTTCGATGAAACGAAAATCTATGACGTGAAATGTGAAATGATGGGTTACCAATGCTATGTTAATAAATACAATGCCGAAACAAAGCATTTTTTTTTTGTTGAAGGTGACGCTATACTATTACTGTCTTTATAACTTTTGGTTTGACAAAATAAAGAAAGCTGTGCCCAAAAACTAGCGGTCGATGACGTGAAATTCGATTTAATAATGGGTTACCACACATAACGACACGCCTTCATTCCCAGACAAGGGTAGACAGAGCTACAGAATACCAACAACTGATAAACCAATGCTATGTTAATAACGACAATACCAGAAACAATGCACAAAATATTGTTGAATTTATATTTATTGGTTTGACAAAATAAAGCAAGATGTTCTAAGTGTTTCAGCGGAAACGTTTCTTTATTAAATCAATAACTAGTAGTACTTCGGTTCGTGTGTCATACAATCGCAGCGGGTAAAGGCACACATTGGTTGTGACAGGCCATTTTTAAGGAGCTTCCTCACAGAACTCCTTTGGACAGGTGACAAGTTTCCCACATCTCTGAAGTTAGTGTAGCGTTGAGAGGCAATATCGCGACTGTGCCAATCGGCTCAGTAAAACATTTTTTTTTTTTTTATCACAGTGAAGGTAATTCAGCACACAGACCACCTGATAGTAAGGGGGTCTGAGGCTTATAGACATTAGCATTCCGAAGACTACAATCCTAAGACTGCAAATGATTTGCCAACCCTGAGGACTAAGATGGTATGCCTCTATGCAAATGCCTCTATAATTTCACCGGGTGTTTTAGAACCCCACGCCAGAACACAACAATGCGAAAACTACTAGTTGGCATAAGGTTAAAGGATAAAGATGGTGATATAGGGCGCTTTCCAAAAAAAGTACCTATAGTTAAGGAGAAAAATAACCAACGGTAATTGTTCCCTTACGTCACGAAAATTTGACATATTTTTTATACTGCCCTCAAAAGCAAGGTATTTCAAATTAAATAAGCGTAGCAGATTCAAACCTCACCTGTTAGTAATATCGTGGAACTTGCTACAGGAGTTTTTTTCTTAGATGCCACTATTTTTCTTAAAGCAGTAATAGTTAATTTTCGTGACGTAATGGAAAAGTTACCGTTGTTATTTTACTCCTTTACTAAAGGTTTTTTTTTAAAACGCCCTCTAGCGACCCTCGCGGACCCTGCAGAAAGTAAAATATTATAATTCTTATCCTCACTAACATTATACACGTAAAAGTGTGTTTATTTGTACCGTCTTCACGCTTTATCGATCGACGCGAAGTTTGGTACAAAAATAGGTTGTAGACGGTCGGTAAAGACAGGTACCTACGTTTTATCCGGGAAAATCGGATTGTTCATGAGGGAATAACGATTAACGACTTCAATGCAGACGGTTTAAAAGCTAGTTAAAACATATTTATTTTACTTGTTACACTTGAATTTTAAATGTTTCGTTTTTGAAGACTAAACACTCTTATTAATAAACGTAGCATAAACCTATTTCACTTTGTGTCAAATTCAAATGTCATAATAAAAGATAAGGGCGAAAGGTATTTTAAGCATAATTTCGTTTTTGTGCGTTTATGAATTTTAGTTAGGTTAGTTAGCAAACCCAATAAACATGATGCTGCAAAAATCCGCTTAGCAAAATGGCAAGGGGTAAGTTTTTATAAACTTTGAAGCAAAATACTTAGTCTTGACACGTGAGCTAGGTCGAATACCTAGTTTATTTTGCGCTGAAACTTATAAATTGTTAATAGTGGACGAATACCTTTCCTGAGATGGGTTTGGCGTCCGTCGATCATACATAACCTTGGACTTTTATTGCTTAAAATCAATTAGAAGCCGAATCATAATTATGACGTGAGCTTATACAAAAAAAAAACGTGCAAACAAAGTAAACCATGCATGTATAAATCCATATTATACGCGAGCTGCAAGAGACAGCTGGCTGGTAACAAAGCTACTTGATTGAATATAAATTGAATATGAAAAATGCTTCTGTTGCGAAACTCAATAAAGTATTCAGTAAATCTACTCGGGCATGAGTTTTCAGTTAGTATTTGTATCACTTTTTATAGATTACTATATTTTTTCCGCGGCTCTATCCGCGCAGAAACTGCCATGTTATTCTTTTAAGGGACTCAGTTTTCGACTCGACGACGATAGAATTGTTACCTGGCGAGTTGAAGTTCCCCCGTCGTACAAAGTACATTTTAGAGCTAGCATTACTAATTATATAGCTTAACTGTTGAGTGCTCTCTTGATTGACCGATCGATAAGAAGCCATTAAAAGAATAACACCTCTGGTATTTACCAACGCATCGGGAACTGTTTGAATTTCAGTTATAACAATTACCCTTTGTTGGTCTCCGGCCTATTGACTACCTATTTTTTTTTTTTTTTAAATGTCTTTAAACGTCTGACCCTTATTTGCACTACAAATAGGAGTAAAAACTCCCGGTGAAACAAGCTGATGCCTTCTGAAAATACGTATAAATAGCTGATTTGTCGTACCGTGAGGTGGCGGCTGACCTACTTGCCTACTTCACGTAGTTACGGTCTATTAGAGGATCGGCTCTCAGGTTTACACGTAGGCTTATTCCTTCACACATACTTACATTAGGGATCAGATTCATATTACAAGTTTTAGACAGGTATTTAATCTTTTTCGACGCGTTAAGTCTTATTCTAAGTGACCCTACCTACGAAGCAAGCGGTACGGTATCCCGCAGGTTATTCAAATGTGTAGGTTTCCTCACGAGATAAATTTATATGAGATTACATACATACATAACGTCACGCCTTCATTCCCAGAGTGGGGTAGGCAGAGGTACAGAAATACCAACAACTCTAAAATGACTTGTTTATAATTCTGTTACCACATTTTGCACAATCAGGCTAAGGAGTTTACTAGTGTATTAGTGACAGGTTGCAAGCCCATTGCCTAACAGTACTACAAGCCCTTATTCCTTATGTGAAATTGCTCTCTGATATTTATTTATTGTATATCATACCATATCGTAAGTACGAGTACAGTACATTAACAGCATCGAACGGATTATGCACAACCTTTGACGTACATACAATTTGCATACATACATTGGTACATAATAGCTGTATATATTTTCGTTCTTTCATTTTTTAATCTAATTTTGGGACTATCCATATTTATACAACTTATTAGTCAAAAATCTTAAGATGATAATGATTGCCCCTAAGGTTTTTTAAATGATGAACAACTAAATAAAACAAAAATTAATAAGGTAAGTGGTAAATAAAAGTAACAGTAATATTCGACATGTATCCATACTCTAATTAGTGAGTGTGAGACAAATTTACGCTTGGCAAGAACATACAAGATATTCGCAGGAACACTGTCAGCAACATCGAACACCAAACTAGAGTACACAGTGTTCGTTACACCAAACAAACCCTCGATTACAAAGCGGAACGTCAAATGTTCGACTATTTGCGATGCGACGTTGTGCGAATCGCAAATCACAGGTCGAAACAGGCTGATTCGGAATCGGTTGGGCTATCGTCTGTGCTATCGTGCAACCATTGCTAAGTTTGCAACCCTGCGTTATCATGTGCCAAAATGGGGCCATTCGGGTGGCGAAGCAGTAAAATAGCGAGAATAAAATCTAACAGAAAACATGTAAACTTTATTTTTGCGACGGTTGATGAATTTAAGAAGCAGTATCGGGTTTTTTTTTTAATTTAATTTCAATTTGTCCTTAAAATTTAAAAATATTAAAAGTTACGTCCAACGTGTTGAATTTAGTGAAACGGTTGTTATGTCTAGGTCAGATACTTAGCTTTTATTGTTTAACTCCGAGTAAACACTGATAAAATAATAACAAATTGCACAATACGAGGTAGCTTTGAATTTCTCGGTTTTAATTGAATGTAGGTATCTCTTTTTAAAACCAGTACTATCCAAGGACTATCGTGTATTGCTCATGACTCATGAGCAGTTCTCGAAAGTTCTGATTTAAGTCTTTTATGGCATGTATTCGAGCCAATGCTATCCCTGCATTATTTACTGAGGATACTTTTTGCCGTCATGGTATTATAGAATAAGCGGTAGCGTTTAAGACTTTACGCACTTATTTGAATTATGCATGAATTATATATTCTATTCAAGTTTTAGTGACATTATGCTCCTTGAAATATAACTCTGGTGCGTAATTTTTGGGCAACTCTTTAGCGAGAATGAATCATTATATAACCTTCTAATTTATTGCCAATAAAGGGGTTAGTAATATATATTTACATTATTATCTACAAGTGGAATAAATCAATAAAACAAACGAACGAACTTATCAACTTAACTATCATAATCTAACAAACCGCTACCAGCGGGCAACGTTTCCAAAATGCTGGCAGCATTGCCACGTTGAATGCCCATTGCTAAATCTTTATGCCAAGTAAAGACCAGCATTTTAGTCAAGAGTTGCGTCCATCAGGAGCTAGATTTTTAGAAATATGGTGTGCTTCGGATCCCCACGGTTCTAAAGTTTACCTTTCAAATGTCAACACTCATTTTATAAAAAGGTTTACTTCGCCGAATTTTCATTTCATCGGCAGACATTTCCACGTATAGGAGACATAATTTTTTGGTGGCCACGGGGCTAACCTAACCTAACCTACGTAACCTATGCTTTAGATAACCTCAAAACATTAATTAAGGTTTCAGCATTAAGTAGCTGTCGATGAAATAAAATTCGGTGAAACGACACTTTCGATGAAATGAGTTTCGGTGATTCAAGGGGAACCCCCAAAAGGCTGAAACGTAACTTCGATCAAGTCGACTGTATTTGTTCCGTTTGAGGATCTCCACTGACTCGGCCGCGAAACTAGTCTTAACACCTTGTTCCGGGAAGTTGTGACGGCGCAAGGGTGTCAACGCAAAGGGCATCCCAAACCAACAGCCGGCCAAACTTCCACGGTACAAGAGTCACCCCATTAGGTATTTTATCATCATCGTCGCGCACGAGATCATTTGGTTCCAATATAGCGGCACGATTGGCGCTGATAAAAGCCCGACTGATGATAACATTAAGGCTGGAGTGAATGAAAACCTACCAGCACATCGCATACATCGTGGTCACTAAGCCGATTAACACCAGCGCTTCACTAGCAGCGGTGAGGAGCACAATATTGTGTACTCAAGCGGAGTGAAGTTGCAATTCCTTCTAAATATTGATAAATTCAATAATGTGCCAAATAATTTTGTATGATGCTGTCAATTCTCTGTAAGAGCTCTGTATGCTTCAACAGTTGACGACAGTCAATATAATAGGTATAAACCATAGTTAAAATAAAAATAAAATTCTACAAAGCCACGAGTAGCTTTCTAAACAAGTGATTGTCCGTGTAAAATGGTTACTTTGCTGTGGCACTATAGTCAAGATGCTTTGCGAGAACGTTATCATTATCGAAAATGTATATAGGCTTGACTTATGCGGCCGGACGGTCGCGTCGAGCGTTTATGTCGACTCCATATATTTCGATTTTCGACAGTCGTTTACGTTAGCGTTAAGAATCTTGTCTTAGCTTGGGCCACATCATCGTATGACGTTTCATCTACAATATGATTTATGACTTTTTTTTGGCTGCATCCTATAAGTATCAGGGCCAATCTCGCTAACCAGTTGTCCTACTCCCAAACTATCTAGGCTTGTAGGCACTATTGGTAACTGTAGAAAATATCCATACACATGCATTATAATAAAATATAAAAAAGAAGACACACATTACAATTTAAACTCTATTCTCGGGTTTGAGGTCATAATTTGTACTGAAATGACAAATGTCAGGGTTTGGAATGCCTAGCTATTCAGTTTGCGGATGTATCCCGTTGAGGTTTCGACTGGCGACGCTTGTGAATGGCTCTGTTGTTTACGCAAACGGATTAACAGCAATTTTAGTACCGACTAAACAATTTTATCGATAAACGGAGCAAGTCAAGCGTTACGTGGTTTTGAGATTAAGATAGTACCTGTACAGGTCCTCGTTAAAAATTAATCCATAAATTATTATTTTCTAGGCGCTTTGATAGTCTTAGTTAAGTAAATAAAGTGTTGACTTGTATGAAACTTTTTGTTAAGATACATTCCGAACAGTTATTAAAATTGAGTGGGTAATTATTTTATAGATTTTAACTGTTTTGAAGTTACGAGTAGATAGATAAAACTTGGTATATAGACGACTTTATTAGAAATAAAAAACTAGAGTTTCGTCGATCTAAGGAATGGCAATACTGATCTAGCCCCCAAGCTTAGGTTTTTTACCTGTTGAAATATCTATAAAAGATTTATTAGAATTACTTTGAGGACAAGTTTAGTAATGCCGACAGATATGCGCGTATTTACTTCGCTGAATTCCTGTTAATACTGCATTTAATTCTGACCTATTTACTTCACTCTTATGTAGGTATTAAGTATTAGGTTCTATGCGTGCAGTCAGCAAAAAGGAAAAAAAAACGATCAATACAATTTCCATTTACAACAATACAAAGATTAACCAAACGAGTACTTATATAACTTCCAAAGGTTCTAGCTTACGAACATAATGGTGCCAAACATAAAAAGAACCCTATATTTGAATGTAAGAACAATGTAATTAAAATAGGTATTTGGTCTTACAAGGTAAAACTAATATAAATTTAAATTATGCGTTTCGACTGACTTGAACTACGAGTAGCTTACTATTCAACAATAAACTAATCTTGAACTCTTTTAAAGTAACAGGGCCTTATTATACTATATTTTGATATCGTAATTATATTCTTGACGTAGCAGCTCTTATTTCCTTCACTGTAAGACTTACTATTACGTCACTATATTATATTATAAATTAACTTCTTGGCCTGATTGTGTAAAATGTATTTACAGAATTATAAATGAGTCTTTTTAGAGTTGTTGGTATTTCTGTAGCTCTGCCTACCCAACTTTGAGAATGAAGGCGTGATGTTATAATTATGTTTACATTAGAAATTGTAATAGATTAGAGCCTCACGCGTTTGACAATTATTTCCTTCTGTTTTCCTTCTTTGTTTACTTTTTATTTGTTTTGTGTTGTATATACATTTTAGTCTGTTGATTTTAAAATAAATTATTTTGTTTGTATCACCTTCCGTGTTCTCACCAAACGGTCCCAATGGAAAACCAGCGTTGGCTTTACAGCCAATACCATGCTGACTTGGGGCCGTTTTGAAACAGCTGCCTGTCTTTATTTTGTTTCTTTCTTTTGTGTTCGTTATTGTGAATAAATGTTATTTTTCAATTCTTTTTCATGGTCTCTATTCAGTTTCAACAACAGTACAAGCAACAGTGTTCGCATTTTTGCGTTCCGGTGTGGGGATAAGACTACTGGTGAAATTACTAGCGTAGAGGGATTCCATACTTAGTCCTCAGGGTTGGCAACGCATTTGAGGTCTTAGGATTATAGTCTTGAGAATTGAAATGTCTATGGGTCTCAGATTCCACTTACCATCAGGTGGCCTGAGTGCTCGTGTGCCTTCTCCTTAACATAAAAAAAAAGAAAAAAACTTTGTCCCATCTCGTCTTGATTTTAAAACCATATTGTTTTCCTACGAGCCGGCTGTCGATTGAATACGCTATACAATAGGAAAATACGTCCTGACCTTATATAAAATTGCAAAAACAATCCTTTAGTGCTAAAAATAAATCGAAATATTTTGTTTTACAAGTAACATTCCTCTTCACTCCGTTTAATCTTTTTTACGTGAAGCTTTCACATTAAATGTATATCAACATACGATGTGACATGCCTTTTGGCATTTTGCTCATCTAAATGCCAATTATATTATCAGCTTTTGATATCAACTGGCATTTGCCGAACCTTTGATCGTCAATTAACTTATGTTCCTTCGTGAATGACATTTGGCGAGCGATTGCTTAAAATTAGTACCCTGTTTCGCCTGGAATACACTATCAAATATGTAGATTATTTAAATACCTTAAATAATTGATAAACGTTAATTTTCATGAAACTTTTGTGGGCTTCACGGTTTATTATTTTGTAATTAGTATCTAAGAGATATTAACGGAGATTATAGTTTGGTTTATTAGATTTATTATTATATTTGACGATATTTTAACAAAGTCACGTGCGCTATTCGGGTGAACTATTTTTTCTGTAGTGCTCAAGTGTTTTAAAAAAAAAAAGTTCGCGGAAAACTTTTGTTTTTTTTGTTGTACATTTTCGAATTTCAAATTCTTAACCAACATCTTTAAACAGTTTTTCACATCTTAAATGGACAGCTGTAAATGATGCATGTAAGCATGTATTGGATTGGAGTGATAGACTAAACAAAAAAAAGTTTAGCAATTAAGAAACATAATACCGAAATGGTTATTTTTGCAACAAGAGAGCAAACCCAAGCAAGTGAAGGAATCTACATTACAACCCTGAGTGAAACGAGGGATTCAAAGACACGAGATGCAAATAACTTTGGTTTGTTGCACATACAACTATTCACCCTAGCAGCAGCGAGGACGTATTACCCCAAGGTAAACAAGACAACATGGTAAACATTAAACGACATCACCCAGCCGCCCGCGAGGTGCCACACCACGACCACCTTTATCTTTTTAACAATAATTAAAAAGTTACTTTGTCTCACGCTCGCAGCAAAATCGAATAGTCTCACTGTCTTTAAATGAAATGAAATTTAATTTAATATAATTTATTCCAAGTATTACAAATAGCAAAACCTGCCTTTTTGAGGAGCTGAGGTGAAAGAGAATTTTACAAAAATAATTAACACGATAAACAAGATTTCGTTAGGTCATACGTGAGTTTAGCCATTGCCAAAATATCTAGTCTATAATAATGGTATTGCCTTACTTAACATAATAGAATGACTCATTAACATTTCTGTCGCAGCTATCGTAAGCCAATGCATAATTAATGGGCAGTAATGTTAGCCGCTGCAATAGCCTGGTTGCGTTAGCAAACCGTTGATGCATACGAGTAGGTAGGTATAGTGTTCGAACCTGTTTAGAGAGGGCGTTGAAAATAAAAGAAGATTTTGCATAGTCACGCATTTTTTCATTTCTGATTTTTAAGGTCTTTACTTGTCTCATCCTGGCAAGGAAAAGAAATTATCATTTTACCATAGGGAATGTAGATTGTGTCACCCAATTTAATTTTACCGGAAAATACTCTCCATTAAAGTGGTTGTTTTCAGAATGCCTTCTCATTGATCACGTTAGTTAGGTTAAGTAATTAAAAAAAAACATTTGCTGCAGTAATGCCTGCATCATCATTGCTTTCTCACAGGGAATATTTACTTTTCTAGCTTGTTTTTAATGCTTGGTTGCCTACATTCATATTATATTACTCGAACTCAGCTTTGGTTGATCAATATACAAGGAATTCAACATCGCCGTCGCCCGATTATCAGCACGACAACAGCCGGCGCCTGCTGTGGTCTGTCTCAGATGTAGCTAACTCAAACTATGTCAATAACAACTATTCAGGTTCTATAATCCAATTTGTCCATTCCCTAACGTTATCATAGTATTTACAATATGATAGCTTTTATAATTTTTACAGAGAAGGCGACGGGATGGTTAATTATACGATTGCAATAGAGGTAAAAATGCAAAGGAATAGAGGCTTAATAACATTGCCAGAAGACATGGACACTCAAATTTTATAATTACTTAAATGTGTTTAAGGGAGCGTGGAATCTGAGTTAAAAATACAACATTTTCCAATGACTCTGAATTAAGTAGGAATTAACTGAAATGTTCTTTAAAAAACTTGCAACTACCTATTGATAGCAAATAGCGAATCGCTTATCCAACAGAATTGCTATTTTACGATTTTACAGGAAAGCAACTTGCTTTCTAACCAAGCTGGATATTTTTCTGTAAACCGTATGAAGTTGGATTGTTTACGTTTTTTCATTTAATATTGTTACTACAAACTTTTAGTTTGATAAAGAAAATAAATGCGTTATAAAGGATATAAAGGTAGACGTCCGAGTGCTCGACATGTCAAGAGAAAAGATTTATTTGCGTCTTGATATTACGTTTATTTATACTTCTACCCAAAACATTTTGATGTGTTATGGGAGATGTGACCTTTACTTTTGTTAAATGGAATTTGTTGTATGGTAACCATATCAAAATTTCTCAAAATGAACAAAACATTTAGTCAATCGGATTGTATGAGTAAATGTTAAAATTGAGGTGTGAAATATCAAAAGTCAACACATTTCTCACAGCTAAAATAAGTGGTGATAAAAAGTAATGTTGATCTTAATTTATTTATCGCAATTCAAAGTATAAATTAAGGAAAAAAACATAACAATCACTCACGTCTTTTTTACGTTATTATGAGCAAAGTAAAATAAATTTCATTATTTTAGAGTAAATAACGTATATTTACGTTAGTGTATTTTTAGATATTTTGATAAACAAAGACATAATTGTACAAATGAGTCAATACTTCACCAATAATACAAAAAGTATGTTATAACTTACACTTCCCTCTGTGTATCTTTGAACCACGCGGGCTCCCCTGACAACTGACATAGCATGCCGTTATCGCGGAAAGTTTTCTTCAAACGTCAAAGGAAATCAATTATGACAAGCCTCTCCATCTAGCGGTAACCATTGGGAATACAGTTCTATCTTTATACCCGTGGTCGATTACCCCTTGAGATCGCATATAACATTAAAATCTCAAAATAGTTTATTTGCAATTGCGTCATTATTCTGTTCGTTGAGCGAAATAATGATTGGTAAATACTCAAATTGTTGTTAATTAAAAAGTGGATCATTATATAGTGAAGCATTAAAGTAAGAAACCGTAATGATGTGGTATTGCTATTTGTTTCACTTTCATTTACTGGTATATCTTACACAAGCCAAAAGTACAAATAATGTATACATCCAAAGCATCATAATGTGTAATCAATATGTCCCATAATTCCAGCCCACCCTGTAACTGAAGCTCGTAGAAAAGCTTATCTATCTATCTATATATACAGGGTGGAAAAAACGAACGCCAGATGGACGGCAACTTCCTTAAATATTAGAAATAGCGAATTCTACGCAAAGGGGACTTTTATTTTATTTCCCATCAAACTGGTCAAATATGGCACAATATCGACAAACAAGTCAAGACCAATACACAACCAATCATACAAAAATAATGCCTTTTACAGACGATGCACAATTCTGTACAAACACTGTGAAACAATGATAAGAATAGAAATGGAGCTGTAACAGAAATAATAAATGTATTTACTGGTCGCCAGCGCGAGCGCCGCGAGTGGGTCGGTGCAGGCTTCGTTTGAGCAGCGAGTGCGTAGACTCATCCTCATTCAATTTATAGTTGTTTATGTCAGTGACTACCATAAAGTTTATCGTCGGTCTAGATGTGGCCCCTCGTATATGCAAACTGACAAACTTTTCAGGAGAGAGGATAAACTGCTTTGAAAACTTATCAGTTCTCTTTCACAAATTTATGTTTTGCTGTTGTTGTTGGTGGTATAATGTCAATATAACGAGTTGTCACTACTGTCACTAGTAATGTTACGAGGTCAAACCAGTCGAATTGTTACCAATGCTTGTTACGAGGTGTCACTTCAAGTCGTTTTTGCCGTCAAATTGAATTAATACGAGTTAACACCGGAAATACTATTTAAAACTTCCTGAATAAAAACCTTATTTTATCAAAAAAAAACAGTTACGAGGTGTCACATATTATATTGACCGACGTTTTGTAAAGATTACTCTGTAGATTCTATTTAGAAAATATTTCAAAATATAGTTCCTTGTCCTGCTTAGTGTCCAACTATTGAAAGAAATAATTGACAACTGAATTATTGGTCAGAAAGTACTTAATCTAATTGTGTTATTTATTAAGAACATTAGGCGCAACGAGGTTAAATTAAATTGAAAATCGGTACAACCTGGCAGTATGGCCTGTCAAACGTTTGAAAACGAATGACTTCTCTTCATTATCTGTGGGAGACTATATTAAAAAAAGTTGAGTTGACATGTTGACAATATCTTTTAGCGAGTCGAAGGTATTCATTTTTTGATTTGTGTTTTCTTTAGTAGTCTATATTTTTTAATTTCCTTGCTAATGTGTTGAAAGTTGAAAACCTCGAACTCGAACCTCGAACCTCGTTAGTTATCCCCTTCTTATTTCCCTTGATGCACAATGTACTATTATTGAGTAACAAAAGAAATGCATATGAATTAAGACAAGTCAAAAGAGGAAAGAAGAAAAAGTCGTTAGTGTTATAAATGGCTCAGTTTATTAAAAGGAAACTTCACCTTTTTGCAGATGAGGAAAATGCCGCGTTAATCAACGGATCTATCATAGAAATGAGATCAATTTACTGATCTTTTATTCTCCTTCATTCTAATATTATACTGCGGAAGTAAGTTTTTTTCCGAGTTCAGGGTTTATTTTTGAACCGACATCGTTGATATTTTTTTTGGTTGAGACTTATTAAGCAAACAACCTAGAGTCTACTAATGAAATTTAATGCAAGTATAATTCGTTTGATTTTGAATAGTTTTAGACAACAACTTAAATCGGTTTTTTTAAAGCCTAAGCCACCCACTAAACCACCGACGCTCTTATTTTGATGCCTTACTTGTCAGTTTGTTTATTTTTATCATTATATTCGTAATGGATACCTGTAAAACCCCTGTACCTATTACAAGCTGATAAAAAAAACGGGTAAGAGCATGTCGGACCATGTTCAGTGCTTACACTGAGTTCCGAATCCGTTAAGTACTACAACGCACAAAAAATAAAAAGTATGAACTACTTTTCTATTTAAAGGAATATGGTGCCGTCTTAGATATTTTTAGTAGGTATGAACACTTTAATCGCCTGTATGTCAAGAACCAATAATGTCTACTTATAAGTACGATCATAGTCATGATAGTTTCCTTTTAAATTCGTTGTATGCGCTTTCATTTCAGATTTTAATTATTTGTAGTTTTGACTGTACAATACAATACAATACAAATTGAACACCAAAAAGAAAAACAACACGAAACAGTACATTTAAATCATAGGTAAACAGGCAGTACATTTGACTGTTACAAAAATTGACACTTTAAAGCTTAATAATTCACTTTGTCGGCGTGACTATAAATTTGTATATTCATGCCGAATAGCTTTCTAGTACTAAGACTCTCTGAGCTAAGCTGCAGACGGACGGACGGACGAACCCGTCGAAACTATAAGGGTTCTAAGTTTGCCTGCGGAACTCTAAAAACTCACGCTAATAAACAAAGCAAATTCAGCTTAAATTATATGTAACTACTGATGTTGTAGAGGCAACCCACAAATTAAGGTCTGAATGGGAGGCGGTGGTTGCGTTTGTGTTCTGCTCGTCTTTTATGCGGAAGGCCAGGAGAGTGCAAATTATAGAGGTACGTCTTTAGCTTTACCCGTATACTATAGTGGCCATGGGGTGAGCAATCCCAATTCAGAGTTAAATAAGAAAAAGGGAAAATCTGTTTTTAAACTCAACTACTTTCTTTCGAAGTTTGGGCGGTTTGTATATTTTGGGTCATAGCTTCCATACAAATCGTTCCTTTTCATTAGCACTATCAATTACAGCGATAAAACGATGTGTTCGATTCCTATAACATGTTGCTTCGCGGATTGATATTGCTCGTACAGTGGTCTTTCTGGAGTGAAAATAGCTTGGTTATTTCCCAAATCTGTAGTTTAAATTACAGTTAACGTTACTAAAACGTCAAACTGACTTTCTTTAATTAAAACCTTGTTAAAATATGCCTACTTTTTAGGGTTCCGGAGCCGAATGGCAAAAACGGAACCCTTATAATTTCGTCATGTCCGTCTGTCCGTCTGTCCGTCCGTCTCTCCGTCTGTATGTTACAGCCATTTTACTCAGAGCCTATTGGCACTATATAAATGAAATTTGGAGGATAGATGTATTCTATAAAGCGCTATACAATGATGTAGTAAAATTGAAAAAAAAAATATTTAGGGGTCCTCCATACATGTAACTAGGGGACGAAAAAAAATTTTTTGAGTTACATCAGCGTGTGTGGTATTTTTAGATAGGGCTTCCAAAATGATACGGAGGTTTTTAAGTGACTTTTTTACGTAAGTGAACAGTTGGCGAGATATACGCTTCTAAAGTCGTAAAAATTCTGTCCGGGTGGGTAGCTTTTGAACTGTTAATTAAAACATTCTAATAAAAATTACAGTAGTATAACGTACGAAATACTTCCAACCAAAATTGTTTTCAACACGATACGCTGTGTAGTTTTTGAGATTTTAATAAAAAACAAAAATTGAATTTCAACCATGAACGTTCATCCCAGCTACGGAACCCTTCACTGTGCGTGGTCCGACATGCACTTGGCCGGTTTTTACTTAGAATGACAAGGTTCTTAGTATGCTCAACATTCTTATTGGGTTACTGTACCTACACAATAAAATACAATTAAAAAAAATCAACGCTCCTCTAAACTGACTGATTTATTTCTAAAACTTAAGTAGTTACTTCTTAAAATGTTCCAATCGGTAAAACGATTACCTTTGACATGTTATCGTATGGATTGTAACTTTAATAAGAGTAACGTTGACAATACAATAACTTTTCAAAAGCAATGTGGTTTTACCCATTGGAATTGAGCCCATGATAATACAAAACTATTGAGCGATATAGTGCGATGGAGTAATTGCGTCTTCACAATGCTTGTTAAATTCCTTTGGCTAACTGTCGTTAGCACTCGGGCTAATATTGGCGGAGCTCGGACGCTGTTTCTGCTATTTAACTTCCATTGTTCTAAGAAACAGATATTAGAATAAGCGAAATTGTGCTGGAATCGGTATAAAAAACCGGGCAGGATCAGTGTAGGGTTCCGAACCCGTTAAGTACTACAAATATAAAAAAAACAACAAGTAATTACTAATTTTCTATTTAAAGTCATTTGGTGCCTTCTTAGATGATTTTAGTAGATAAACAGTTTAATCACCTGTATCTTAAGAACCAATGATGTCTACTTAGTCGTGATATCTCTCCTTTTAAATTCGTTATTGCGCTTTCATTTAAGTTTTTTTTTCAGATTTTTTGTACGAGCCCCAATGCAAATAAGTTCGTCTAGCAGGAATAAAAAATGTTAACCTAACTTCAAAGTAAAATTCAGGGAGACGATGTTTAGGAGAAAATGTAACATAGAAACCATATGAATTATAAATAATAGTCTATTTACCAACAGAAAAAAATCTACTAACTCTCTACACTCTTCAGGGGTTACTCCATTCCAGACACAAGTAAGTTTCTCCTTAAGGTCAGCTTTTGACCTAGAAGGGTCCTTTCGCAACTTCTTCTTCATTTTCCACCATAAAGTTTCTATGGGAGACAAGTCCGGGCTGCTGGACGGCCATTACATGGTAGGGATTTTTATATATAGACGGCAGCAAACTCTCTTCCAAGATGCTTTTGTACTTCTCGGCATTGACGGTTCCATCTTTAAATTGCAGACGGCCTACACCCTGTGCCGACATACAGCCGCAAATCATCAAAGATGCTGGAAACTTCACCTTTCGCTTGAGATAGTCATTATGAAATGCCTCTCCTTTTTCCTAAATGGCTTTACTTCGTTCATCGCCAACTGTGACATCGAATTTCGATTCTTCACTCCATATTATTCTTCGCCACTATTCGGCAGTCCAGTTTCTGTGTCCTTTAGCAAATTTCAACCTGTTGGTTTTTTATTTTTGAGTAAGTAACGGTTTCTCTTTAGCCGTGTAAAAACTGTAGCCCATTTTCTTCAGTACTCTCTTGCAGGTATCGACTGATATATTCTTTTTAATTGCGTCACGCCATAGTACAGTAAGTTCTCCTGCTCTTGCACGACGATTTTTCTTTATTATCTTCCCCAGAATCCTGTTTTCTGCTTTGCTGGTTATTCGTAGACGGCCAGATTTCTTTAAACAGACTGTTCCGTGTTTTCGGTGATGCTCGATGATCGTTTGAATTGTAGATCTTGGCAACGAAAGGTAAAGGGAAAGGTAGGTTGGATTTATGGTAAGTAGGTTTGCCCTTATTGTTATTGGAAATAATAACTTTCCGCACTTCTTCGGTCACTGGTTTACCACGTGCCATTTTTATAGAATAATGATAATTTACTTTTAATTTGGCTTTTTATATAGCCCGTTGTCATATTAGATGACAGAGAATATTCTATATTCAATTAGAAATATTATTTTACATCAAACCACTTAAAAAGCAGTTTTTATTTAAATAGACGACCTGTTTTGCGTCAATTATGAACTAGACGTAATTGTTGTTACAAGTATTGGCATTAAGGTCAATATCAATCATAATTTTGGTTCCAAAACTAATAAGGCATTATTGGAAACACTTCAATCAACTCTGCAAGGGAAACCTCAGCCATGCATAAGTCACGTGTCATTGAGATTTACTGCATAAAATTCATATTTTCCCGAGCAGATTTATTTTAACCATCAAAAATATTAATTGATAACTTTGCGAGATAATTCGGAAGATAAATAGGAGTTCAATATTTTTATATCATATCGGTTTACTGCTTAAAGTCTATAACTAGCCTTTGCTCGTGACTTACGCGTGGAATTCGTAATTTTGCCATGCCACAGGAACAGTGATTTATTTTGTGGTTAAAGGTTGCTTATGTGGTATTCCAGGCTATGTGCCAAATTTCATCCAGATCCATTCAACCGTTTTGGGATGTTTGAGTAACATAATAATATATACATACATAAAGCAACTCTAAACTTGATAAAGTGTGTTTGGGTAACAAACATCAATGTTTTCGTATTTTTAATAATGTTACGTACGTGGGGGTAGGTAACTATATTATATTTAATATACAGTAAGAACTAAAATGAGATAAGATAATATTGTGTGGGGTTTGTTCACTGGTTTGTTTGTATGTTGGCGATAATCTCTGGAACTAATGAACTGATTAAAAAACAGCAGTACTCTACATTATCCGTGACTAAATATATGCTATTTTTACTTTATTGTAGGAACAAAGTTACATTAAGCTAGTTGGTTATATAAATTGAATTTTGCAACATACATATGTATGATACAAAAAGCATGCATTATCAAATAATTTTATAATGTCTTGCAGTGTGCCGCGTTGCAGAATGTAAAAAGAATGTCCGTCACAAATTTTCTCACGAACAAGATTCCTTACTTTTAGGAATCAATCCAAAAATCAGGTGCAGGAAAACACCTCGAACAAGTAGTCCAGTAAAAGCCAACAAGATTTACAAACGAGAGGTTTTAGTGTCCCTGCTTCTGGTGCTTCGCAGTTAAACTCAGGACAAACGATGCAACTGGGAAATCTGTGCGCTGAAAGGAACCTGAATGAACGCCCGCTGGGTAAGGAGCGATTCATCCTGAGTTTTTACCTTTAACGATAGATTACAATTCCTCTTCCGAAAGGGTAACTTTATTACCGGTTCAGTTTAGTTAAACGCTGGATTTATGTGTAAATCAATCTTGTTTTTTAACCGTTTTTGCTTTGTTCTCATGGATGATGTATTCAAAATGGTCGCTTTATGTGGATGACTTTTTTCAGTATACAGGGTGACTTCAAATTGGTAATACAAAATCAATGTTTTAGACACATTTCCCCTAAATTTAGCCCCTCAATTAAGTCTCATACTTTTAAAATAATCAGATTTTTTTTTTTTAATTTTTAAATTATCCCATTTTTGTTGGATAACCATGTTAAGGTTATCCTACCATAATAATTAACAAAGAAGTTTAAAGAATTTCAAATGAACACTCTCCTCTTTGGTTATCCGTCACCTGTCGCAGTTTATGAAGAAAACATGTTTTGATTAGTTGATAACATCGAGTGACAGGTATGACAGTTAGGTATTTAATGTAGTGTAACCACACTTTGGGACTTTAATTATTTGTATTGTTCGAAAATTAGCATTAATTAAATACAGTTAATTTTAACAAAGGGGTTAATGTATTATACTGTGAGGCATTAACTAAGCCACAATCAAGTGTTTTGTATTACCAATTTGAAGTCACCCTGTATATAAGTGCATTAAAATGAAAATTTTATTGATTATATTTTCGTTATAAGCTCATTAAAAATAAAAAGATAATAACAATAGAATCAGACATTAAAATAGTCAATAACATTAAAGTTAATACATAATTTTATCTTATTTCTTTAGAATTATGATATATAACTTATATATCATAGCCATTTTTTAAGTCTTGTTTTAAGATAGATGACAGATTTAAAATTTATGTTGGTTTAATATTGTAACAGTGTAATGTTTTATTTTCAACTAGCGACCCGCCCTCGCTTAGCTCCGGGTTAAATTATTTTATTATATAACCTTTCTCTTGAATCACTCTATCTATTAAAAATAATCTGCATCAAAATCCGTTGCGTAGTTTTAAAGATCTAAGCATACGTAGGGACCGACAGCGGGAAGTGACTTTACTTTATACTATGTAGTGATAAAAAACATGTGTGTGCATTAATTATAAAAATAGGTACATAATCAATAACGTCTTTGTATTTTATCAACTTAATGGCGTAGATTGAATGAACCTATGAATGGTGAAATTGAGCTTGTAAACCTTTTCACGCTTTCCTCTGCCAGGTAAACGAAAATTCTAAACTTTTTTTTTTTGCTCTCACATATCATTACACTAAAAATAAGTTCTTAAATGCTTTTTGTTTATCCTCAAACTCGTGAAGTAATTTTAACTTTTTATATACTCGTACATAATATGCTCAGAATGTCCGACCTGTGCGCAAAGAACAATGACGCTGGTATCTGCAAAATCTCTGCTTTCTTGGAGAGGCGTGCAGATGTTCAACCTTTTGTACCTATTTCATATACTAAATAAATAATAATGATAATAATAAGTTAGCACTTTAAAACTTCGGAATCTTAACTGCGCGGGGCGATGCATATGCTTTTTGTTGTTCTGCAAACAGTGATGCACCAACGCGCTGTTCGATTTAATGTCTCAATCTCTAAAGGACAAACTTAAAAAAACTAACGATTTCTTATAAAATTCATTTACGCCTACTTAGATGGGATGTTATATAGTTACTACTGTTATTGTATAAGTAGTTGTTGTTGTACATCATATAATACCAGGCGCTCTAGAGTCAGCCGCTGATCAGTCTTCAATATATTCTTTTGTATAAACTTGACCTAAAACCACAGAATCTTGAAAAAAACGTTCAAGCCTATTTGATGAGAGACGAACACAAAAAGCAAAGGCTCTTGATACATAACATGCTTTTTCGCCACAAACTGTACCACAAAAGACTAGTATATTATACTGATCTCAATAACGGTTCCAACGAACCTCAACCAACACGGCCCGCAGCTGCTAAGCCTTTTAATTATTTACCCCATACACAAGGGTAAATATTTAAAAGGTATCCCGTTAATCCACTCAGTAGCTCTTCTGAGTTACGGAGTAAAGCCCGGAAGTTAAAATAAAATTGTATTATACCGAACGATGGCGCCATCTATCTTGCTTTAGGAGCTTTACGAGGACGCTATTTAGTTTTTACGGGGTTTTGGTAACACTCACGTTTTTAAGAGCCAATTTACTTTTAACTGGATTTTTGGCGGCATTTTCGCTGGTGCTAATTACAGGTACGTATCGTTTTGTACCTTTCAAAGACCGTGCATGTAGTTTATTTATTTTCGTTAACTTCATTACAATGAGACGTATCCTTTAATCTTCTTCTGTAAAAAATATTACTCTAATGTCTCTAATTTTTAGAAATGTAAAATAACATTTAGTGACGTCAATATTCAGCGCCTTCAAAATTTTGATAGAGCGAAGCCGAAACTAGAAGATACGGAAGGTAAAGTACAAGCTACGGAAACCTGTATAGCTGTAATTGTTAAGTGAAAAAATCTTGAACGTGGATCTAGACAGAAAAATTACCTCAATTGTATAAGAAGTTACCAGGGTTGCCTAACTAAAGCCCGAAGTTTAGTGTCATATAGTAGAAAGCACAGCATCAGAAAAAATGCATTTGTAACTTGAGAATTCGAAAATTAAACAGTTAGGAAATGTAACTTCGGACTTACTTAGACCTAGTAGTAAAACACTTGATGATTCTTGAATTAATGTATAAACACCAATATGAAGAAAAATTAAACAAGCATTATATGAAGGGAATTAGCTTATAAAATAACACCTCACGTGATTGATCTGCAATCGAATCAGTGCCCAGTCCTGCGGGATCACTTCATCAATCAAACTGACCATCTATCGTCACCGCCTTCTCCTGACACTTTAGTTTTTTATACAAATGCGGAGAAGAAACGGGATATTGCAAGTAATCTATTTTTTTAGGTCAATAGAGTGGGAGGGAGCGGAATGTCCCCCGTACTACAATAAGTTTCAATTACATCCGTGCCTCAAGGGTTAACTTGGGAAAGTTCTATTTAGGGATAAGTAACTGTCGGTTTTACAAACCCACATTCAACCAGCTTAGGCTAATGTTTTTGGCATCTATTCTAATTTGTACACCTAATTGCTTTTATATAATTAGGTAGGTGATTGTATATCTTAAACATATTGTGGTGAGGACTAGACGTTACTATTTTTAATCTGGAAAAGAAACGTTTCCTTTAATCTTCTTCTGTAAAAAATATTACTCTAATGTCTCTAATTTTTAGAAATGTAAAATAACATTTAGTGACGTCAATATTCAGCGCCTTCAAAATTTTGCTTTTGTCATGATAAATAATCGAATTGTTTTTAACTTGACTACCATTACTCTGAAGTTAAGAGTAGTAACGTTTACATTACGATAACAATATGTATGTCAAAACCAATTGGGTTTTGCTGTATGTATTTATATCTGACTCGTGTTTTATTTGCCAGAAAATTACAAGTTAGAAGTGCATTTTATTCTGAATCGAAAAACTTTCCGTTTTAAGGGTTCCGAAGTTAAACTAGGAATACATTACGCTATGTCCGTCTGTCTACCCGTCTGTTTGTCCGTCCGTCCGTATGTCCGTCTGTTTGTCCGTATATCTGTCTGTACAAAATTTGGATATCATAAATGAAAGTACATAACAAATTGTTTATAGGTACCTACTAAAAATCGACAACGACACATTACAACATCACGCCTTCATTCCCAGAATGGAGTAGATTACAGAGATACCAACAACTCAAAAAAACTTGCTTATAATTCTGTAACCACATTTTGCACAATCAGGCCTAGAAGTTAACTAGTGTATTACTGACAGATTGCAAGCCCATCGCCCACCTGTACTACAAGCCCTTATTCCTTAGTCACTTCTTACAACATTTACGGGAAGACATGGAGTGACACTATTCTAACCCGGCAACCATACGGGGTAATACACTAAACATCATCGAAGCAAATAACCTTTAATATGGTATACTTTGCTGCTTGGGTAGTTCTTACTTTTTGTTTTCGGGATCGTTTTTTGTGTTTGTAGTAAATGGTACTAACATACTCTTTTCCCAGTTATTTTTGTTATAAAAGCCAAGTTGTAGTTTACAAAATTGCGTTGCAATTGTCATGTTACGAAAGCCGTTGTTGACATGTTTCCGGATTGTTAATACCCAATATAATTTACGATAATCTGACATGCTGAGCAAATTATGCTGTAATATTATAAAATTGAGTAATGAATAAACTGAATCTGATGTATCGAGTATTATTTTTAAAGTAGAGCCTACAAGTTCATTTAGCAATTTTATTCATCATTGCCACTGAAAGCTGGGCCATTTACTTATGAACATCATAAAATATTCTAGAATGTACCTACTACGCAAAAGCTTAATAACAGATTTCGAACATTTAACATACATATTATTATAGAATAAAATTGATCGCTCGAATTCTACTATAAATAATCGGATTTATGAGATGTCAGCTACTTTAACGCAAAAAATAAAAACAAACTGCTTTTAATTCAAATTATTCATCCAGAAAGATTTGCATTTGAAAGGCTAGAAATTGAGTTAAGTATCTTAAACTAAAGCCGATATTTCTTGTCTTTGTATACTTAATTCACAAAGTATCAATAACCTGGATGACTTATAAATGGGTCTAGATGACCTATTAACTATTAGCTAGCTGGATATTAGCGTCCCAAGTAGTTTACCTGCCCGCAGGGATTTGAGTTTCCACTAAGGTGAACCGAGATGTCAACGTAATGTTGATTGTCTTCGTTAACCACTCGTAGTCCACCCAATATAATACCAGTTGGAAATTAGTTTGGCCCGTAGTAAATTGGGTTTGGAATGATCAACTGTATACGTTCGGTCAATTATGGTTCCGTTGGTAACTGGGCAATAAAATTCAAATGTTTTTTGGCGTGTTATATGAATTTTAACAGAAACTAGTAAATTTTGATAAATTTGATCAAATTCATTTCATTTGAGTCACACATCTAAAAGTGATTCAAAGAGCTTTACATTCTAGTTTCGCAAAATACTAATTCAGTTTCATAACTAACATGATGTAACAGAATTAATATCTTTTCATCTGAGCCGACTTCAAAGTTGTTTAAATGTTACACCGTAAAATACGGGAATATGTCGTCTGGTAAAAAGTTTAAATCAGCATGCAGAGATACGTAACCATTCCAATGTGAGTCTTAACCATTCGTAAATAGAGTTGTTCTTGATATGCCATTTATTGTTATAACTTTCCTTTTAATCCTTAACTGTATTAGCAGAAAGATAAACAGAAACATTATTTTAAAATGATACTTATAAACTTGCTGAGAATTTATAAATAACACCATTAGGTAAATTTACTCTATGTAAGACATAGAGTCAGAGAGTGCTTTGGCATAATTTAACAGCATATTTAATTTTAACATGACGTGTCATTCGGGGTATAAATTATTTGATAGCGCATTTAATTGAAGCGCTCTTGCTGAAAATATAAACAAATCATATCAATTTTTATTAAAATTCAATACTAATGCAATAATATCCATTATTAAAAATAAACCTTGCAACTTAAAAATAAATAAACAGCATCATACGTGAAGTCCCTAGAGAAAGCTAGTCGGCGCGGCTGTTAAGTGAAGTGAAAACCTACATGTACTCGTACATTAGTTTTTGTAAGCGGTTTTCCGACGAAGCGTTCGCTTATAATAATAATAATGTTTATACCTGGCAATAATAACATTAGAGGCTGTTAATAAAGTTTCACGAATAAATAACTTATGCAATAAAACAAAATCTAAAATTGGAGATGCCATTACAGTTAATAAATTAGTTACGTACCCCTCACACCGACCGTAACGCGACTAAATTGAAAATGTTGCCAACCCCTGAGAGTGCCATAGAAACTTTTTTTATGGCAGCGCGGAATGGGGCCAAAACGTTAGCCCCGTGTGGCAACACTGACACGTTTTCGGTTCTATTGTCTATCAATTTGAATATTTTGATTAAACTGAAATTGTATTCTTTATGGGAATGTGTCTACCAGTGAGCCTAAGATACTGCAACGGGACAATGTTTTAACTTTAATCCGGCTATTCCATACTCCAACGTAAAATGTTAAAGTTTAAAATAAAAGTGTGTTTTGTGTGACTTGAGTCCTTTTATTACTAATCAACTTAAACCCCGGGTGGCTGTCATTTTAAAAAAAACATTATTATAGCTACTTTTTATTTGACACTAGTTCCCGGTACGGCGTGTTGGCCCCACTGGGCTGTAAATATATATTAATTATTAAGAGATTTGAGTGTGATAAATTGTTCAGAATTACAAATATTTTGTATGTGTGTATTACTACATTACTAAGGCATAAATGACATTCATAATATTTTTTGTGTATTTTTTTACTTTTTTAAAAACAAAGTAGGCCAATCCTTTCTCTTATATTTCCGCACTTCAGGGTAAAATAAAAAATCCCCCAGCAATATTTCCGTACATGTTCCGGCATGTTCAAGAGGCATTTAAATGTGTGTTCATTAATTAATGCGCTGCTCTAGTGCGGACTGCTTCCGACAAGCAGTTAATGCACTACCGAGAAACATTTATCATTGAAATTGCTACTGCAGTACATTAAATTTACAAAAAATATTTGTTTGTAGTAAAGATGGGTTAACGAAGACGAATTGAAAAATTCGAAAACACCTTATATTTTTAGGGTTCTAGTCAACCGGTTTCACTTAGTGACCCTTGGTAGCTTTAATTTGGCATAGTTATACAATTAAATTAAGCGAAAAAAGTTGTAAAATTTAATGGTTTATTTTTCGTGTACTTCATACAATATAAGTATATATTTTTTACATTATAACATTGAATGAGGTATCGTTGGATAGCTGTTAAAAATCATTATGTACTGTACATGTTATCATCAATTTTTGGATTTGGGGGACTCGATAAGTGTCATTTTCGCTAGAATTGCGTGTCCCGCTCCTCTATATAACTACAGCCGAAAGTACAAGTAATAACAATTTGAAAGTTAATGAAAGCAGATATCATTAAAAATAAATAAAATGAAGACTATTACGAGGGTCTATTTTGTCTGTCATAAAATTAAAGTTCCGTTTTCTCAAGACCCGTTTTTCATTATAACTATTGTTAGACATAATGTTGAGAGTCATAATACTCATAATATAAGAAAGCATAGTTTGCAGTTCCGATTTTCGCGAGTCATATTTTGTCGAACGTCGTAAAAATATGTATTCATTACTTTTAATATCGCAATATATCACATTTCATATTGTTAAAGGTTAATTTTACTGGTCGTAGCAATTATATGGGTTAAAGTTGTGATACATAAAATTTAAATACCCAACGTTTGCAAGGATGTATATAATACAAAACCTAACATCGAACCTAAATTCGCTACGCTACGCTCCCGCCTTAGTCATCTCAACCTAACTGATAGAGTCCGTTTTGCACGGACCAGACTTTTTCGCTCGCTCACTCCACTGGAACTTTTGGCATTTAAAGTTTTAGTTTTGTTAAGGTGGTATGAATAAAAACAGTTATGACTCAATAATACATGCCATAAAATATATCTGAATAATTATCAATATGCCTTTAAACGTTATTGATATCAAATTTATAACTTTAGTATAACAATATTAATACAGTACAACAATACAAAACACTTTATTGTCCACCAAACAAAAACATTACACAGAATTTGCACAATTTAGAAGACCCAGGTAAACAACAGACGGTCTTATCACTGGTTAGCGATCTCTTCCAGACAACCTTAGAAGGGATAAGGTTAAATAGTTATGGATAATTATCGTTAGAATTACTAAGCGTTATGCTTTCCAATTTTTATGACTATCGATACGCATGACCTTTAATAGTATGGAAATCTATTTATTTCTGACTTTCAAAATTCGATACAATAATTTTATGGGTGACAAAGGCATTCCCTATTCCGACTAAGTAGACTTGATTGGTTTCTAAGATTTAGGAAACTAGTGATCATACCTTTTTTACTCATATTTATCCGGAACATGTGAAAATACCTGGTGGGAAAACGAAAAGTACCCGCCACCTATCTCTAGTTTTGAGATGTCATTTATTTTATTGGGACTGCACTACGATATTGTAATAGGAATTTAAAAACGCTTTCAAATTTCAAATTTATCCGACATCTTATAAAGCGGACGAAATTCAAATCGCAAGATTCGTCCCAAGTATTATTTGGCAAGTTAAATAAATGGTCGTGAAAAGGATTCCTTCTGTTTAAATACATCTAGGGTTTTTGGTTAGAATAATTTCGTTTACGCTAAAATCACAATCCCTTGATGAATTAATTATTTCAAGCAGCTCTTATACCGGTGATTTTTTTATTAGAGTCGTTTTCAACCAGTAACACATTTATGATTAAACTAAAGCCGGCCCAAAAAAATGTATCCTGTCTTCTATGGTTGAATTTCGTTTCCACGACAAAAGAAGTCGACTAAAGAATGGACTTCGACTTTTGTATGATAAGACAATGTGTTGAAATTAAAAGACTATTTATTTGACAGACAGACTGATCAGCTGTTTAAAAAAATGCACTCAGGAAATTATCAAAATAAAGGGTCACTTTTATTGTGCATGTAACGAGCACGAAGGTCAAAATCATGGCTCACGAAAATGTATATGTAGGTAAGTACACAGAATAATTTCAGGTGCATCAAGAGATGAATAGGAAAACAAAGAGAGATAGAGAGGCAGATGTAGTTCTTGGGAAAATATGGGTTAGTGCAAAAATTAAGCCAACAGTTTGGGTTTTTGGTAATTGCATAGTTAGCATAATCTTCTAAAATTTTGAGCATTCTTCACTCTTAGGCTTGCTCATTTAGTTTAGTAGTATTCTGAGAATCTCATTTTCAAAGCAATCTTATAAACAAGTCACTTAATAAATGAAAAGTAAGGCCGCAGGGCATTTAGTCATGAGCTGTTAGTGAAAAGCGAAACCACGGGTGCTCCCGAGGGAAGATCCTGTTCCTCACCTCACGCTTGCCTTGCCTTTATTAGCCGGTTAGAGTGGAGTCGCAGGAGCTATGTATATGTTTGAAGGGCGTTTGTGTTGCATAAGTGGCGAGTGGCCACCTTATAGTCGTTTAAAGTCCAGAAGCACCTCTCCATCCTTAGCCCCTCTGGATCGGTCAGTCTCTGCTGCCATGTATATGTGGCTATTTTGGGAGGCCCATTCCATTGAGTTGGCGTTGGTGAACAGCGTCTGCCATTTCAACCAAAGTAATGCTGTCTATAAGCTGTCTATCTGACAATAATAAAAACAAGGAGGTTTTTGACCAAAAAATACAGGCAGTACCATTATTAGTTCTTAAATGCATTCAATCGCAAACGTTATATGCAATACCTATACAAATCGGACACAATAAGCTACAAAACAAAATCAATACGTACGGAACTGCCGAATACCGTTACGATCTTGAACCTCATTCGAGCAAGCATGATACCTGATCGTTTTTTGGTGGCCGGTTTAACATGGATCCTTTCAAACATTGATTAATATTAACGACTTCCTTGGGGAGCTAATTTGAGTGGATAATGGATCTTTTGTATCTAATGAAAAAGTAATTTGTGGGGCCCTTACCGGTGGGCCAATTATGATGGTGAAAAGTAGAGGAGTTTTACATTAATTAATCATCGCATTCAGTCGGATAGGAAGGGAATAATTGAGTTGTAACCTTGCGAGGTTTGGCTTGAATAGTGTATAGTTATATCGGTCAGCGTAGGAATGTTTTTTCAAGATTTTTCCTGCTGTAATGTACATAAAAGAGACTCTTTACTTTAAGATGATAAGGAAAATAGGTTTCCCGACGTATAAGTGCGGATTGTGTCATAGAAGAATTAACACAATATGGGTAATAAGGTATTAAGGTTTGCTTTAACATCGTTATTCCACTTAATGTTGGTACCTACCATTTAGTGAATAGGTAATAACGTATTTCAAATAGTTTAACAACTGAAATGCTAAATTGAATCATTAAAAGTTAGTTCACGATGGCGTTAGTAACTTACGGGTTTTACTTAAATGTCAGGAACTATTTATATTTCATACAAAATTACTGTTGTATTATTTATTTAAATACAAGCCTGGGTGAGAGGGTCTTTTGCAGTGTCCGGAAAGTAACCACTGTCTTACTTGCTTACTTGCTGCCAAACATCAGCGTTCGCATCGTTGTTGTGTTCCGGTGTGAGGATATTAAAGCCGCTGAAATTACTAGCAATGTGGTATTTAGTAACCATTGTTTAGTTGTCAAAGTCAATGACGCGGAAATCTATCTATTTGGTTAGGTTTTCGAGAAACAGAGATAAGGCTAGCGTAGGGCCGGCACTGAGAGACGGAAGGCCCTCCATTTAAAGTGGGCTGATTGTATTGAATAGTTGTAAGTCATAGACAGTCACTGGGGTACAAAGCAGGAGGCTTATTGGTACGCGTGGTGAATTGGTATGGAACCAAACGGAATTCGAATAAAGTATACGACGTTAATATTTTACAAAGTTTTAGATCATTCATCATTCCATTGTTCGCAAATTGGAAAGCCTGAAATGACCAGCTACAAGCTGATACATTGTAGAGTTAATTAACAAATCACTTCTTTGGTTCCAATTTACATTACCCTTCTTGCTTCAACTGGTTATTCACAATTATTATGTTGACGTTTTGACTATGCATGGACGGACATTGTTTTTAACTGACTTCAAAAATGGAGGAGGTTATACGTTTCATTGTATGTATTTTTTTATGTATGTTCACCGAGTACTCCGTCAATTGTGGACTGATTTTGAATATTTTTTTTGATTTGATAGAGTATACTTCCGAGGTGGTCCCATTGTCACCAAATCTGAATCTGATGAGGGGATCAGTGAGGAATTGAGAAATCTCCTCAAATATAGTAGGCAAACATATAGCGAGTATAGTTAGTATTTTTAGTAACAAGGCTAGTATTTGCATTCAGAAAGCATCACTTGGTGAAGTAAACCTGATGATAATAACCACAGATGGCCATCGGAACTCCTCAACGGTACCTATTTCAAGGGTGGCGATAAGTATTCCTTTAAAAAGAAAGTTCGCGAATTTCTTAGCAGGTAGAATTGTCATCATCTTGATATTATGATTGCTTTATCTGAATTAATTTTTGTTTATCCTCTTATTATTATATATTATACATTTATATTATATATGTTTGTGTTATTATTTTTACTAGCGCAATATATGTATTTATGTTATTATAGCTTATTGATATGTAAGTGTATGTGTATTAGTTACACCTTATGTTGCACCGTCACTACAATCTCTGCTTTGCGCAAAGGTCAACTGGTAGAGAATGCCTTACGGCATTAAGTTCGCCTTTGGTATACTAAGTGTATTCTTTTGTGCAATAAAGATTAAATAAATAAATAAGATCTTGATTAAGATAGCGGAGCGACAAAAACCAAGAATATTTACTTGTTGAAATATAACTATGACTTTCCGGCGGCGTTGCTTGCGGCGCGCTTGAAATAACTTAAAGTTTCATATCAACTAAGAAAACTCAAAAGTATAAAATAAAATAGATGATTTAAAAAACAAAAACCCGCCTTCAAAAATGCAAAAAAAACTCATTTTAAAATTGTAGATAGCTACCTACCTACTAGGTTAGTCGAACTGAAGTCGGCCACCACAATATTTTCAACAAAAAAGCCGACATCAGTTGGAGTAACCTATTAGGTATGTAGGTAGGTAGGTATCTACAATTTTAAAATAAGTTATTTTTTGCGTTTTTGAAGGCGGGGTTTTTTGTTTTAAATATGTACAGTTGGTTCTCTTGTCAACCGTGAGGGAAGACTATGATCGGCATAAAACGTATTTTAGCTGATATTATGATAAAAGTTAATTTTACTTTAAACCTTAAAACATTAATCTTTCCCTGCTCGCGCATAGCAACAATTTATATTGAAGTATTTTGTTTGCAAAAAAAAGTAGCAAATCCCAATAAATCCAGTCAGTTACATTGGATAAGGCCGAATCTCGGAGCGTTCGATCAGAGTTCAGGATTTCGAGGATTAAGCCGGAGTAAACAGAAATTATTTCTCGAGGGTTTGCAATTTTCGCAATCTACTGCGGGAAAAATCTAACCACCAAGGAGCCGTAAATAAATTTAAATTATACTTGACGCGACTTATTTGTACTAGGTTGAAATTTATTTGGCCTTTTATAACATTTAATTTAATTTATTGCCACATAAACAAAGAAGTAAACGAATTTATCTTCCTCTAAAAATAGTTGTTGATTTGAAGTAAGTATAAATCTACAAAAACAGTAGGTATGTGGTAGCAAGGTAAAGGATCATTTTCTATCACTTCCGTAGTTTTTCTATGATTTCCTTTACTTTCTCTGTATATTTTTTTGTTCCATGTCATACTCCGTGTGTATATATTATATAGAAGTATAATTAATTATATGCATTTAGTATGTTTTTTTTTTACTATCTGTATTTGATATTTAGTTTATATATTATTAGTTTTTACTTCAAAATTGAAATACTTTAAGTGTTTCTTGTAGTTGTTTAGTTTGAGTTCAAAGCAATTAGTTTATACCGCCTGCCATGAATTTGTGTCCTTAGTTATTTCTCTATCCAAGGTTATCTGGAAGAGATCGCTATTTAGTGGTAAGACCGCCTGTTGTATACCTATGTTTTAAATGTACTGTTTTTTTGGTGTTCAATAAAGAGTATTTGTATTGTATTGTATTGTATACAGATCAGTTTTTAATAACTTTACCACAATTCAATGCGATCTGCTACTTTGCGGGGAACGTTCAATGCCATTGTACCCAGTTTTAGTTTCTGCAGGTAAAACTAAAACTAGTTATTCTGCGGCATGAAACATTCCCCGCAAACTGCAAGCAAAATGAAATTATTTTTGCAACGATCGTCTGTAAAATTTCAAATCGCCGTGAGGAACGGCGGGATAAATACACCGGAGTTGGAGTTACTCGTAAATAACGACAGTCGGTACGGCTGTTTTGACGTACAATTGCCGACGGCAATGCACATTTACAAACTTGTCAAGGATGTTAATTTAGTTATATATCGCTTAGATTGTAAAAGAAAATTAAGCCAATAAGCTCTTAAATGCACTGGTGTAGGTGCAGAATACCGACGACAACTAGCACTCATTTTTATGTAAAATTTCCTGCCTTTGCAATTTATTTAGTTAATTCGTTTATTTAGTAAGTTAATTGTCAGTAAATTTAATTAAAAACTGTAAGTGATTTGGTGTCCTACTGTCTGCCTTTAACTGTATATTTTTAAATATATAAACAAATAAATTAAGTAACAGGCGAAGCAAAGTATTCATAGTTCTTCCACAAGGTGAACCGACGACCCGGTGAAGACCGCGATGAAGAAACTGATGGTTGCACTTGCAACAAAGCCGACCATCATGGAGACTCTTGGAAAAAACTATAGACCAGCCATGAACGTATTTCGGCTGATATAATGATGATTCGCTAAGTTCTTTGTAATAAGATCAAGCTTGCGGGTGGTAGGGCCTTGTGCAGGGTCCGTCCGGACCGCTACCACCATCTTATCCATTAACCTACCTACTGCCAAACAGCAGTGTTCGCATTGTCGTGTTCCGGCTGGATAAGACAGCCGGTGAAATAACTAGCATAGAGGCATTCCATCTTAGTCCTTAGGGTTGGCAACGCATTGGCAGTGTTAGGATTGCAGTATTGTGAATGCGAATGTCTATGGGTCACAGTTTGCCTTCTCAATACTATAAAAAAAAGCTGAAACCTGTTTAAGGCAAGGCGACAACGGACCCGCGATAGCCGCGATAGGTACACCATGATAAATAATTTTAGAACAAGTAATAGTAATCCGCCGTGTGGTTGCCGCGTTAAAATAGTGCCACTCCATGTCTTCCCGTGGATGTCGTCAAAGACAACTAAGGGAATAAGGGCTGGTAGTACTATTAGACGATGGGCTTGCAACCTGTTACTAATACAAAAACAAACTTCTTGGCCTGATTGTGCAAAATGTTGTTACAGAATTATAAACAAGTATTTTTAGAGTTGTTGGTATTTCTGTAGTTCTGCCTACCCCACTCTGGCAATGAAGGCGTGATGTTATATGTATGTTTGTAAGTGATAGTACCCGTTGCGTCATTTACGAGGATTCCCTGACATTGAAATTCACAAGTCACGAGCGAAGTTTTATTAATCGTTTTATTATACGATGTTTTATTATCGTGAATATACAGCAAAACGTCCAAAATGGTAAGTGAATTTTTAAATTAAGTTAAATCCAAAAACCGGTTGTATTGAAACTCGAAACTGGAAAAACACCAAGTAATTGTCTATTACGTTCAAAAGGTCAACGCAGACGCGTAGCAAAACGTTTTTATTTAAGTTACAATAATATGTCAAACGTTACAAAATCATTTCATGCTTCTAATTTGTGGTTTTTGAGATAATTTACAAAAGTTTATGATTATATACAGTTGTTTTCGAATATTATTATTAAATATAGGTAATATTGCTATTATTAAATAGAACAATGCCCTGTTATTAAAGTATTCATTGCACGTCCATTGAAATAGTATACTAACAAGATTTGTATTAAATTGACTGATAAGTGTGTTAGTTTGTAAGGGTCAAATCTACAAATTAAGTTTGAACTACTTCCCGCAGTCGTAATAGGCGGAAATTTGGAATCCATAATCTAAATCCCATGACAATGCCATATTATTCGATATCTAGGATCTAATGATGGACAGTTTTATTAGGATCTTCACTGTGCTTGACGTAGATCCACTTAATTGGGTTTCATTAATTAGGTCTCGATAAGCGAATGTAAAAAAAAAAACAACAAAAGCTGGCCTATAGAAATAAGTTTCTATAAGTAGACTATAAGTAGTTTATATGCAACCCACCTTGGGTGATATAAAGGTTTCTGCTAAAAACGAAGTGAAAGTATAAACAATAGGGATACCCAAGATCCCTTTAGCTTGTTCCGTAAGCATTGGCTACATGTAATAGCTTTGTATATAAGTCGGCCTCGACACAGATAGTCTATAATAACCTTCCCTCAACCAACTTCCGAAGTTTGTTTTATCCTTTATCCATTCTAGCCTGTCTAAATACTTTAGGATCTAAGAACGATATTATAACAGTTTGGTTTGCACAAGTTGGAACTATCTACGTGAATGTACTTACGTAAGTTTTGTATATTGAAATTCAAATTCAAATCGTTTATTTCATTAAATGAGAAATGAAAAAGGTTGTATATCTACAGTACTCAATCTTAAACGCTAGTCGGTAAATAGACTTCTAAGACAATGGCTTTAGTGGTAGCAGGATCTTCTGTAAAGTCCATCCAGATCGCTACCACCCTCTTATTTTTTAAGCTCCGCCAAGCAGCAATGTTCGCATTGTCGTGTTCAGGTGTTATCCCTAAAATACAACCGATGAAATTAATAGCGAGGTATCCCATCTTAGTCCTCAGGGTTGGCAACGTATTTACTGTCTTACCTCGTTACTTATAAACGTGGATAGACCATGGCGTAGCTAATGCCATGATTTGTTACTTTTTGTCAGATGCAAATGTCACTATTACAAAGAAGGACAAAGCATGGCATAAGCTACCCCACGGTTATTCCACGTTTATAAGTAAGGCGGATAAGGTTTAGTCTTCAGAATACAAATGTCTATGGTTCTTAGATCCCTGCGAACTCTTTGCCCTCTGCTTGACATAAAAAAAAGTTTGCGACAAAGTTCAAAGTATTTAATGTACGCTCTCTGACTGAAGCATGTCCATACTTTATCCACAATTCAACTCCTCAACTCTAAGATTTTCATGTATTTGGTAGGATTATTCACAAAACATCACGAGATTTAAGTATAAAGGCGAATCAATTATTATATTTATAGAACAAATATCAAAATATCCTAAAAGGAAACCATGACTCCTGCTGTACGAAATTTAACTGCGGCCATTAAAATAGTTGAACTTAGAACTTTTTAGAGCCGCCCGCAGCCCGTCCGCAGGCTGAAGATAAAAACGAGTAGACTCTTTGCGTTAATGAAGGAATTCCGCTTTTATTATGCCCAAGTGCTGCCGGTCGCATCCATCTTGCTTTAGAACATTCCAGAAATAAAAGACGGAAGGAACGGTCGTTTAAAAATATAGATTGAAGTTATTTTTACACACTTGTTAAATGACTGAAGCATCATTTTATGCAGGTAGTTTTTTATTAATGTAATGATGGTATTGAATATTATGCTGGTATAATAATTATAAACTAAATTCGCGTAAGAATAACCAAAATAACTAAAATTAAAAGACCTATTTAAGAGTAGAAAGAATGTTGAAAACAAACTTTTTAAAAGGTGTTTTGAAAAAAATCATGCTTATAGACGTTTTTTCAAAAGCAAACATTTTTTGAATCTTTTTGTTCATTATTTAGTGAGAAAATAAATAAACAAACTTCCGCTAATGGCTAGAGAGCTTAAACGCCTCATGGTCTTTTCTACGTTACAGCCAGCGTTTTGCTAGAACTATCTAACAAAACGGGGTTACAAACAAAATGACGTCATTCCGTCGTACGTAGTCGTACGCCGAACGTAGCAAATACTGATAATAATAAAAAGTTAAAAACTTTATTATTAAAATCATTTTTTATCTGTAACTGAGTAGTGAATTATTGTTTAATGCAAACTCTAGATAATTTTGTTGAAAAACAAATAAAATATAATATTTTTTCTCAGTAAATAATTATCAAAAAAATTATCAAAATGAGTATGGTTTTAAGACAAATCTCTATATTTAAAACATGATTTATTCAGCAGGGCTAGATAAATTGCATTCGAGAATCATTAGCGATTATATTTCGAAAGGCAAATGTATGGAATTGACGTAAGCTACCGAGGTAGTCCCGTGGTATCTCGGTTGCTTACGTCAATTTCACACATTTTACAATCGAAACATTATGACTAACGATTGTCGAATGCAATTTGTCTATCCCCACAGAACACTTTTTCAAAAAAATCCCTTAGTCAATTTGGTATTTTTAACCAAACAATTTCTTCCTGTCTTTATTAAACGTTAACGTTACTTATTTCCAAGGAATGCTCTTTAATATTCAAGGCGGATTAGCTTTCAATTTTAAAGAATTAATTCCTACTCTGTGTTATTTAGAAGCTTCAATTCAGCTCTGAATCCGCCGGTGCATTGATATGCAGTATTCGCCACGATGCAATGTTGTGTAAATACAGTCCAGTTTGATTTAGTGTTTGCCTATTGTCTTTCTATACGTACAGACATACGTGATGAAGTTAGGTCAGATATCGTGCGATGTATAAGTTAATCCTCATTGTGTAAGTTAACTGTCGCAGATGCACCGCGGTACGCTTAATTAGTGCAAAAAAACATATATTATCATGACACGATCATCAATCACGCTGTAAATCTTAGTGCATCCAAAAATCTCAAACTATTTACAAAACGAAAAAAAACCGGGAATTTCCAGAAGCGCGTCCCTCTGTTTAGTCCACTTTTAACCGAACAAATTGTGCTCGCGTGTGATTTCCATTTTTATTTCTTTCATTGTGATTGTCTAATTCGACATTGGCAAATTAGACCTTCTTAAAAACGAAGTGAACGCCATTAATTAAGAAAAGCATTTATGTAAATATTGATAATCTATGTCATCGCTCATTAATCTTTGGAGTGGATAAACAAAAATATACAAGTTGTTTATTCAGTAAGTACCGCACGGGCAATTTAACACTTTAAAATTCTATTAGCGGTCATTAGTAGGTATCATATCTTTCTCATACTCATATTCAATATGAACCTCTGAATCGACAGCTGTTATGCAGTTCATTCATATGTTAATATACCATTTTAATCATAAACATGTTATTGCCCTGGCTTTATGCTACTCTTTAGCGCTTGCGACAAAAATGATTGTATTTTTTGGTAACAAAGAAAAGAACCTATGTAAATATTGTTAATCTATGTCATCGCTCATTAATCTTTGGAGTGGATAAACAAAAAGATACTAGTTGTTTATTCAGTAAGTACCGCACGGGAACTTTTACACGTTAAAATTCTACCAGCGGTCATTAGTAGGTATCATATCTTTCTCATACTCATATTTAGTATGAACCTCTGAATCGACAGCTGTTTTGCAGTTCATTCATATGTTAATGTACCATTTTAGTCATAAACACGTTATTGCCCTGGCTTTATGCTACTCTTTAGCGCTTGCGACAAAAATGATTGTATTTTTTGGTAACACTGCATCCCGCATGTTAAGTGGGACACGACAACGGTTGTAGAGTGCAAAGTGCTATGATTTTAAACATAGTTCATTTGATTTTGGTTAATTTATAACTACTGTTAAAATAAATAAAGGAACAAATATCAGGGAACAATCTCACACAAATTGATCTAGTCCCAAACTAAGCTCTAGGCTTGTTATATGGGTACTAGACGACGATAAACATACCTCTTTGTTAACAGAAATACATACTTATATACATAGAAAACAACCAAGACTCGGGAGCAAATATTCGCCCTCATCAAACAATTACCGGGATTTGAACCCAGGACCGCTGGTTTAGGAGAGGCAGGGTCACTCCCAACTAGGCCAATGTGTCGTCGTGTCGTGTGTGTTAAGTGTGAACTTTAAATATTGAGGTTTTAGACATGACGTACAGTTACTTAGACTTTCTAGCTTTTGCCCTGGACTCTGTCAGCGTAGAAGCTGTTTATCGCTTCTCCCTCAGGAACTGTAAAAAATCCGGGGAAAAAACTACCCTATGTCCTTCCCCGGGACTCAAACTATCTCCATACCGAATTTTATTTAATTCGGTTCAGAAGTTTATTCGTGTACAGGTAACAGACAGACAATTTTAATTAGTATGAATTTATTCAGGTTGCAAACAGTCACATCACAATAATAGAATAAAAAGGTATGAGCACAATAATACCTAAAGAACCATAATAAAGGGATAGATGCTCCGGATTAACACCACTATAACATTACTGGTGAATTAGATTAGGCATGTAATGTATTAATGGGAAGCCTTGGACATTAATATTCACCTGCCCCGGTGACGTCATCGCCCGAGCGTTACCCGGTTTTGATTTACCGAATTCCATTACCGGTTGAAATCGTAATATCCGGAAATGACTGTTTCCACAGCGCACTTTAATCGGTTTACCGTGTTGCAAAGAGACAGGGTGATATTATTTGAGGAAAGCTTTACTTAAACACAACGCAGTAGAAATTTAGCCGTAATCTGGCATTTTGTACAATAAAGGTACAAAGTTACTGTTTCATAGTGTTTAATTACTTTTATTTCATATTTTCTTTGGTTATTTAAGCGTAGGAAAACTAAGACTTGGTACATGTGGGAGAATAGTATTATCAAGTAGCATAGTCACTGTCTGTTCGAACATAACTTTTTAATTCCTATTATTGGAAGTCCGAAAATATTTCTGATACCATTTTCATAATCAATATTAATTATACACTTGTTAATTTTCAGGATTTTAAAAATATCCATTTGGTAAATAAAGTTAGGTTAGGTTAGGTTGGTTTAATAAACGTCCTAAAATCAGAACAGTTTCAGTAAAATTCACAGTAGGAGTTGTGATGATTATGGATAACAAATAATCAACAAAAAAACTATGAGGAAAAAAAACGTGAAGAGGTAAATAAAAAATAGGGAATAAGAATTTTAACATAATATATCGACCACAATGTAAAAAAAAACAGATGGGTTTTTTAAAGCTTGCTTTTTTTCAAAGAAGCTTGCTTAATTTATATATTAAACTAGTCCTTTTCCGAGACACCATCTTCGTAGATATCGTTTATCACTATTCCCTCGGGAACTGTATTTTTTTTCGGGATTAAAGTTTACTCATTTTTTTTCCGGGAACTCAGTTGTCTTCAAATTAAATTTCATCGAAGCCATGAAAGCGTAACAGTCAGACAGAATTACTTTCAAATTTATAATATTAGTATAGATATACACAAGCATTGACTATTTTAGTTCATGCAATCTGTACCTAATTTCGCTGCCCACTGTACATATGTTCCGGCTTGAAATAATATAAAACTCTAGCAGTTAAAATAAAATTTAAAGCTAAAGGCTCTTAAACACTGCCGATAAAACTAACAGTCGTAAAACACAAATTAGGGGCCGCACGTCCGACCGTTGCAGTAACTTAGTTGAAAACGATCGTGTGTAAATGCCCTAAAGCGATAGCCTGAAAAGCGGCGCTATTTTGTAGAAATTCCAAATTATACGTAGTATCCGAGCCAGCATATAATTGTTGCGGTGGAGGTTCTAGGAATGATAGTTGCAGAAAATGAACTTATACTCGTACTGAGTTTCGCGTCAATTATGGCAGAGTAAAACTAATTAATTATCGTGTTGCCTTCAATGCGGGATGAGGTTGTATTGTATTACTTGGGGATTTGGTTACGTTTTCATAGCATGTCGTACGTATGTAGTACATAACTATATGTAGGTAAATAACGTTAACACAATATCGTTGTTTTGTTGAGTGCCATGTTTAGTTTAAAGGGTAACGAAGATAGAGAATGAAGGAATATAAAATGAAAAAATTAAGGGACTTTATTGATGCATACACACACACAACTACGCCTTCATTCCCAGAGTGGGGTAGGCAGAGCTATAGAAACACAAACAACTCTAAAAAAACTTGTTTATGATTCTGCAACCACATTTTGCACAATCAGGACAAGAAGTTTACTATTGTATTAGTGACAGGTTGCAAGCACCGCCTAGCAGAACTACAAGTCTTCATTCCCTTATTCGCCTCTTACGACATCCACGGGAAGACATGGAGTGGCACTATTCTAACTCGCCAACCATTTGATAAATAATCTATGTAAATCTTACAGCACTGAAGATAGCCAAGATGGCGGCGCTAGTGTATTGTTATGCAAAGAATATCGATTCTTCGAAACAATGTTACCACGCAAAAAGCCCGTTTTGTCCAGTCTTTACCCTGAATTTTACGTAATCGAAAAAAGGCACTGTTTAGAAATCTTTCGAGTTACCTGTGTGATCACCAGAGATCGGACAAATGGGCGTCATTACTCGCAATAATATGGACATGACTTCAATTTAAATTAAACAAATTAAATTACATTAATTTATTTCTCACCTGAACTTTGATCTTTAACCTTTGCAGGATAGTAATAAATAAATAATACAAAGACGTCAGGAGTGGTGATTGATATTATATTAACTTAAGTACATAAGTTGGCTGCATTGACAACCGTGGATTGCGAAAGGAGCTTTCACCTCATAAGTTTATTTTAGCAGTAAAAAGAAATAAAACAACAGCGGAAAAAAACATTAAATAAATAAATAAATAAATAAATAATCACAGGACAATGTCACACAAATTGACCTAGTCCCAAACTAAGCACTAGGCTTGTACTATGGGTACTAGACAACGATAAACTTACTTATATAGAGAAATATATACTTAAATACATAGAAAACATCCAAGACTCGGGAACAAATAGTCGTGCTCATCACACAAATATCTGCCCTTACCGGGATTTGAACCCAGGAACACATTAGAATACCTGTTTATTTGCTTTAATAAATATACGCAATAACAAGTCTTTGTATCTTTTATTTATTAATTATTACTGTCTTGCAATGGATCTAAATTATTTTTAGGGTAAGTAATCAATTAATGTAATTTAATTTGTTTAATTAAAATCTATGGAGTCATGTCCACATTATTGCGAGTAATTTCGCCCGTTTGTCCGATGTCTGGTGATCACATAATGTATGCAGCAGGTACATACAGCTTTATATAAAACGTTATGATGATTTTAAAGCAACCTATTGTTGGGCCGTATTACTCGTTCGAAAATCAATGCGGTATTATTAACAATTTAGCAAGTGTTTATCAAATCGTTAATAATTTCGTTTCTAGTTATGATCAATATGCATTAAACTTCTTAGATTGATGTTTCAAATTTTGGTTACCTATTGACTTTATTTACACCTAAGAACCGTTCACTTAATTACCCAACTAATGAGGAAAACTCAGAAAAGCTCGTAATTGGCCAATCAATCTTCGATGTGCTCCGTGCACAAGACACAAGTTGCCCGACTTGCGCGTCACTTGAAAACTCCCCAGAATTGATTTGATTTTCCTCCTGAACTACCGAGTAAGTTCTTTCGCCTCAATAACTTCAAATACGGGAAACTAAGTTAATACTTACAGTTTTGTGCTTACGGACGTTTTCACTTATCTAACATCATTATCGTATAACATTGAAGCGAGATATTTCGAGGCTTGTTTTAACAAAAAAAATGGAATATGAAAGGAAATTTAACATGTCTAAAGTGTACTTAGTTATCAGTAAAATATGCTAAATATTTCTTTATCGCATTTGGCAAGATGGTCGGAAAGACGTGTTGGGAAACACATGATTGGTGCCAGTATTGCCAGTTGAATATAGATCATTCTTGAAACATCGAGACGCCTTCACTCAGAATATCAATTAACTACTACTGCTACTAGAAGTACCGACTTAGGTACCTATTTACAAAGATAAAATTAAAAAAGGCTGACATTTGTTTGCCTATTTGCAATACATTTTAAAGCAAATATTCTCAATAATGTGAAAAGCCGCTTACGACACTCGTTTACCATACAGTACACCTACCTACCTTATGTAGCGTGCTTATGTCTAGCCCATTTGGTTGTGTTCCAACACACCTTTGTCAAATTACCGACGTCGGTTGGCACTATCATTTAAGTGCGGCAACGGCGATGAAATTTGCTCCCCGCGAGTATTACACGGTTCTAATGTAGTTTGAAACACTCAGGTGTACTATGTCGGTAAATTATTCGACATCTTGCTACTTACTTGGAAACTCGATTCACGAATCAATTGTGTGGAAATTCCTCGTGTATACATACATAATAGAGGCTTTCGAGACGAACTGACAGAAACCCACAGCGGCCACTCACTACCAAACGTAGAAATGTGCGTTTTGGAATATATACCAACTCAGTAATGTAGAAGTGCATTAAAAAGGAAATTTCAACACTGATTTGAAAAATCTTTACAGTTATTGATAATTAGCGATACGGCATTTCCAAAATTGGTATGAACTATAACTTGTATGGAAGTTGCAGTGCCCAACAGGGTTCACCATTAAATACCTGGGAGTCCGAGCGTCGCACGGGTTAAAAACGAATTTTCGCCAAGATGACAACTTGACAGAACGATTTTATATGTATAAATATATAATGTGTAAACAAATATTGCTCGTGTAATAGTATAGGATAGGATATTACTGTATTACGTAACTTAAGTGTAAACTAACATCCTGATGCTATCATTGTGGAATGCAATAAGCATTTGAGTATTGAGTAACCATATGTTCTCGCTTTTCGATCAGTGTATCTCTTTCACTATAGTCTAGTTAGATAGAGATAAATAGGATCACCAAGCGATGTACAAGTCGCGGGTAGTTTGTGCAACGTGAACTGAATTAACATTCAAACAATGTCAGCAGACATATTCTAATTTGTAGCGTTAGGATAGTATACGAGATTTAGTTATAATGGGATATAGTATGCTCTCAAATCTTCTAATATCAGAAGTTGTTTGTTCTGTACGACAATGGACCACTGAGCCTTCTTTAGTCTCAGTAGTTCCGTTGTTGTCGAACTGTTGAGAGTAAAAGAAGCTAAGTAGTGGGTACCCCTTACAAAATAACCGAACAACTGTGACTAATATATAAAAGCAATCAAATCAATAATAAGAACAATGCACTATTCAAATATTTAGTTAAGTAGTTCATTGGGTGCCGTCTCAGATGATTTTAGTAGGTATAAACACTTTAATCGCCTGTATCTCTAGAACCAATGATGCCGACTTAGTTGTGATAGTTTTCCTTTTAAATTCGTTATATGTGCTTACGTTTAATTTTTTTTTCGAGTTTTAGTATTTATGGTTTTGGCTGTAAGGAGACAATTGTATTGTAACTAATAAAAATTAGCGCTTTAAAGCTTAATATTTCATAAACGGATCCCTTGATCGAAACATTGTTTTCACAAACCCGAAATATTTTTGAAAGACCTATCCAATGACACCCCACACTATGGCGTAGTCGAGAAAAAAAATACATCCCCACGTTACGTGTAAGGGAGATATTATTATTATCAAAAAGAAAAAACATTTTACTGTACCACTTTGTTGTGTATATTCATGAAAAAATACAGCTTTCTTATACTAAGAGTCTCTGCGCTAGGCTGCGAACGGACGGACGGACGGACATGACGAATCTATAAGGGTTTCTAGTTTGTCTACGGAACCCTAAAAAGGGCCCTACGGATTGTACCTGCTGGCAGTATTTCCTCTCTGAATAGTTAAACTAATGCGTTGACCGAGGGAACTGCCAGCTATTCGGTCTCCAGTGACGTCAATGAGCCTCTTCGAAATTTCTTTGAAGAGGTTTAGAGCGCTAGGACCCCACGGACCAAGGGTCTCGACGCCGAATGAAATAAAAACATATTCTGGGTCAAGCCCACTACATTTGCCACGAATAATTGTAATTTATGATGGAACACGACTTCAATATTATGTAGCAAGTAATTTTGAACTGATTCCAATATCTAATTCAGCCACCTGCACAGAACACAGAATGTGGTTACAGAATTATAAACAAGTCTTTTAAGAATTGTTGGTATTTCTGTAGCTCTGCCCACCCCACTCTGGGAATGAAGGCGTTATGGTATGTGTATGTATGTAATTGATACGCGAGTTCCAAAAGTGCTTGACTAAAGTGAAAAGCGTCATGAAAGTACCGTTTGCATATTTTTTAATAGGGATGCAACAAAATGCTCAGTATTCATTTTGTAAGCGCGACAAGCAAAAATCCGGGCGCCGTGCGGCGTAACCAACATTCCGATGCACCTATCGACGTCGGCGCTCCCGCGACTTCGGCATTCTCGATGAGATGGCTACGGGTTGCTGTACACTGCGAGATAACTTTGAGTAATTTTCGTCTAACCAATTTAAAAGACAACCGATTTTAATAATTTAAGTTTCCATTTGATTAAAAATCTTGTCATGGGATCCATAAAAAGTCATCCAACTCCTTAATAACTAGGCCTTCATTATTTATACCATTTTTGGTCCACCTGGTTTGGCCGTATCGTTTGCTTACTATGCAGAAGTTCACCTCTACAGGAATGACAAGTGTTTTCATTTGCTTTTCGGTCTTTGCTGACCCAGATGTAGCAGTCACTGATGTGAATTTTAACCGAAGACATTTTGCAAAGTACCTTGGAATAAACTCCAGATATATGGCAGAAGTCCTCAGCCAAATCTATATAACGCTTTGGAGGTGCGAATGCGACAAATGGCCACCCAAATTTACAAATGTTCAATTTATTTAGCATTCTATTTGAATATCTGTAAGGACATTTCCCGGTAAAAGTATTATGATTAAGTTATGGGATCATCTGCCTATTCTTTACGCCACTTTACGGCGTCGCAGAACCAGCTATTTACGGGCGCATATTTCATGTAATCACTTGGTTGGCGCTGGCACATGCAGTATATAACCTTTTATTATGATAATGTCATAAAACTCCCTGAATAAGAGGCAGTCACTGCTATGAAGCTATAAGATCACCTACCTAGATTCACTTTTTTATTATTCAAGTTTAATTTAAACATAAACACGACGAATCTGAGCATATTTAATACTATATATTTGTAATATAATAAAATATGTTTTTCATTGCCTTTCATTTAAACCTTCATACAAAACTTACTCACAATTTTTAAATAAACACTACTTTACACATTTTAAACCAGAGGAAATGCAAATAGAATTTGCAAGATGATCACCTAGAAATTAAGGTTTTACGCTTCTTGATAAATATATCTGTAACTTAAGCTACTTATCAAGTCACAGTTTAGCAGTTTTGATAAAATACATTTTTTTAACAAATAACATGAATAAATGTTTCTTAAAAAATAAATAAATCATTAGTTTTCAATCCTTAGAAATCGATACGGTCCCAAACATTATCACTAGACTTGTAATTTGGTAACTAGACAAATAACAAACACTTCAACACTAATTAAACATTCATGACTTGAGAACAAATATTGGTGCGACCGAGTAAAGAGATTAGCAATGTAAGCTTCCCATTCGGATACATTCCTCGTAAATACCCCTGTTCCACTGAGCATCGTGTGTAATACGCATACGTACAAATTGGTACACGTCGTCGTTCAGTAACTATAGGTAGTCTACTAGTAGTTATGAAATTATCGTTATCGTTACATTTCGTTATAAGACATCGATGTTTTTTCATAACGTTACGCTTCATTCCAAAGAATCGAATATAGTAACCAAACCATAATTACGTTATGAATTGAGCGCTGTTGCCAATTTTTACTTTGAATACCCTAAAACAAAGAATCGTACCGATGGCGACTCTTATTCCATGCATATTAGATGGACGGCAATACCACCGGCCACCGGGATAATGTACGAACCAGCGAAATAAGGGCAAGATAAGAAGTGAAACATAACGTTATCGTTACAAAAAATATCGTTATTTTATATTGATATGAAGTTTACACGTTGTTTTGATGAATACCGCTATGGAACTGAGTTTTATAACGTTATAATTATGAAGTAATAGCGTGAGAATAACGATATAATTATGTAGAACATGATCGTAAAATAATGCTATTTAAAGGTTTGGTCTACTGTCTATGTAACCCGATAGTCTTAATTGTTTAAAGTAGACTACAACAAAGCCATCTCGCTATAAATAAACTAAACAAAGTCAACGACGTGAATATTATAAGGGTACAAAGGAAACAGATATATTACAAAAAAGACTGTGCTCTGATGTAATCTTATTTTCATTCCAGTAAATGTTTACCTTTATACAGAGCGAATGATCAGGTAAGCGCTGACTTGCATTTTTGATAATTGGGCGGTTTTTAAAAAAGTGTACTTCGTTAAGGACAAAAATTAAGAAACTTAAACTTTTCAATTTCGTCACAAAAATTAACGTATTTAAATGTATGGCTAATTTTCGTGACAAAATGGACAGTTAAAATTTTACACTTTTTTAAATGCTGCCGTAGTACCAACGGGGCTAACTTTTTTTATGTTAAGGAGAAGGCTCACAAGCACTCAGGCCACCTGATGGTAAGGGAATCTGAGACCCATACACATTTGAATTCTCAAGACTATAATCCTAAGACCTCAAATGCGTTGCCAACCCTGAGGACTAAGATGGAATGCCTCTATGCTAGTAATTTCACCGGTTGTCTTATCCCCACACCGGAACACAACAATGCGAACACTGTTGCTTGGCGGGTGGTTAATGGATAAGATGGTGGTAGAGATCCTGACGGACCCTGCACAGGGTTCTACCACCAATAACACCCACGTAGGATTAGTCAATGTATTACATTACATTAAAATTGAAAGGATTATGTCTTGTACTGGTTACAATAAAGAAAAAACACCTTGGTAATACCATCGTTGCAAGGAATAAATGCTTATACTATTACTAGGCAGTTAGCCGCCTTTTTTGGTAGTACAGCAGAATAAACTTAGCGGTTACGAAATAACCATTAAGAACCATTTTTTAAGAACCATTGGGCATTATGGTACCCGCTTAATAGTAATAATGCTGGTGTCATTGAATAGGTCATACAAATAGGAACAGCAAATGGAGATATGCACCCTGGTTATCTTTGCTCTGCATAAAAATACGTTTCCATTGGTCACACATCCCATACATTTTTGCACATTGTCCTTTAATTGGGTCCACAGAAAATCAGCGTCATACTTCCAATAGGGGGTACGACACATAGCTGAGTGGATACGATTTTCGCAGCACTCTTTATAATTTTATTTACCTCTAAACTATTAGATTTAAAGAAAATCCTTTAAAACAATGTGTAAACTTGTAAAATTTATGTGATATAAATATTTTATATTTCTATTTCTTTCTATTTCTTTATTAGAGTTCTTTTTTCCAATTCCGGTACTAATTAGGTACCTACCTATGCACACTAAAAAACATAATTGTCAAACAGTGCAGTTAACAACTTATAAGGATTACGAGTATTCATCTCCTCGGTATACGATGCATATACTTTCTTATTTGTATCGTTTTAGTTTTATTACAACTTAACTCATTTTTTTATTGAAGCCAGCGCTAGAATTTAAAATTGAATTGTACTAAATATTAATTTTGATTTTTTCATATTATTATCTGAAAATAAGCCGAAATTTTCATCAGTAGTCGACTGAACTAAGGAACGATGAAGAAGGCAAAGAAGTAAACAATTAATTTTCATACACACAGCCGCAGTCAAGGATAACTAAAATTTACGACGGTTTGCGCTTTATCTGTAAACGAATTATTGGGAAATGAAGCGAAGGAAAATATCTGCTCAGCATAAATATTATCAAAGATTGTTTTCTTTGGCACGTATTAACTTCCTTCTTTACTTTAGCCTATAGATTTTATTCGTTCAGCTGTCACGCAAATAATAATATGGCGGGAATTATTTTGATGCCATAATAACCATTTTAAACAATTGTAACTACAAATGTGTGTGTCTTACGCGTAAGCAAAAGTTGTGGGAGATAAATTGGATACCAATATTTGTGGCAACTGTATGGAAAACCGCAAAAGAGAACCCCTATAAATTGGGGAAAATATGAGAAGACCCGAACATAAAGTCATGGGTACATTATTGCCTATTGAAATCAATGAGATCTTTATTGAAAGTTCACTAAATTGAGCGCCCTTTCAGGAGATCGCCGGTGGATGATAAGGGTCGAAAGTTTCGCGTAGGTTGAAGAATTCTTGCAAACATGAAATTACATTCGGTAACGGTGGGTAATAACCAGTCACATTGTTGTCGCTTGTAGCCTAACGAAGTGGTGTAATATTTGTGTCTGATTTTAGATTGATTTTGAAAAGTGGCTAAGGATGTTTACCAAGAAATTCATTCAAAAGATACATCTAACACCCGTATTACTAGAAAAGTAATTACTTCAGTAATAGTTATGTCGAAGGTCATACTAAAATCGTTTTTTAAGTCATTACTTTTGCTTAAGTAATTACTTTTCGTGTCTATAAATACGGGTGTAAGCCTTCAGAGTTTGTTTAGCAAAAAGAAAACGAACTGTGTCATGAACAGAAATCGCTGTGTTACGTTCATTACTTCTTTTCCAGTCAAGACTAACCAAGCTAATTATGTCACTATATTCTTACAAATTATCACGTACGAGTATTCCACGTGTCATCGGTCCCACAAACTATGAGCGTTTAACCTTTTTATGCATTGCACTGATGAAGAAACCAACTTAACTAAACTATTTCTTAAACAATGTCAAAGAGGTGTATTTATGTCTGGAATACAATTAAATGAAAAAAAATAAAAAAAAATATTGTCTTAAATCATATTATCTCATAATTAGTATGTGTGATCTCCTATTAGATTTACCAAGAAACCTGTGTCAGAAGATCCCGTTCTTCCACAATTAGACAATTAAAAAATACAACAGATAAAACAAGATTTTTAAAATAAAAGTAAACGAAAAGTGTGTGTGATTGTGTGGTGTGTGTGTGTGGTGTTTGTGCGTTTGTTATTTCAAAGTATATTATTATAAAAGCAGTTCTTCGGTGTTTGAATAAGTAATGTTCTACGCCACTCCGTCATAACACTTTTACACTCCCATGACAGAAGTTTGTTAATGTCAAGTTTTTTATCCAGTACTTTATAAAGCTTTATAGCTTATGTACGTTAAATTGTCTCTTGGCGAAGGCCGTATTTGCAGTCGATGATTTGATTGCTTCTGGTCTTCTTCTCCTGTTGATTTGCACTGGGTGGACCTTTAAAAGGCTGCGTTGACCTCTTTCTATATCTAAAAACTTACTCTTATTGGCACCCCCCCAGGTTGTTAAGCAGTATCCTATTACTGATTGAGCCAAGGTTCTATTTAAGGGTATATTTGTTTTAGAAGTTTATGTGTAGTCTCAGGGTTCTGAAGATCCATATTAGCTTGCGTATTCTACTATTAATATATTCAATATGAGCGTGCCAATTATAGATGTACTCATTAAAACCATAATGCTTTGATATGTTATCGTGTTGTTAACGTTACGATAGCTCTTATTTACCATTACCATTTTTTTGCCATTACTGTCGAATGGCAGACAGGTTGAGAACGATACGTGTCAAAACCAATATGGTTTCACTGAGTAGAATAGAACCCCTGAAGTTTGTTGTTGGGCAGTTTCCACAGATTCAAAAGTGTTTTCAAATTCGAACTCACAGGCAGCTGGTAGCAATAAAAAACTAAAGTGCGCTTGCAACACTGAAGCTGTAATACTACTATGGAACGTGAGTGGGAAAATGCAAAATAGAGTTGCAAAAGATCGCATAATACATGGAACTTGGTGCGCGATAGCCGAACGATTACATGAACGCTGATGGCTTCGGGATGCATTGGATATTATTATTATTTTCTCAAGATTTTGCAGTGTAGCGAATGGTTGTGCTGCCGTTATTGAAATAGTTTTAAACGTTCAACGACTAATTGCATTTACTTATTCTCTTATCAAGGGTACATTAAATAAATAAATATCAGAGGTCAATGTCACTCGCATTGACCTAGTCCCAAACTAAGCGCTAGGTTTTGTACATTTGGCCCTGTAAATAGCCCCACACGTTCATAACACCTTCGACAGATTAGTGTAGCAGTTGAAACATAGTGTTTAAAAGACAATACCTTATTATGTGTATTATAGAGAACGATAAATTTACTTATATAAGTACATACTTAAACTTAACTTTTTTACGTACTTCAATACGATTACATTTTAATTAAAACTAGCTTAAAAGATAAAACCCACTATTGCACCCACTTGTGGCATCATACCGAGGAGACTGGCAGCATCACCCCGTTGCACTGCAATGGTCAGTCGTTGAGCAAAAAAGGAGCCTTGCCGGTGGTCGCCAGAGACGCCGATTTACTTGTCTGACACATCTTTTATGTTTTTTCGTATCAGACGACCGCGGCCCGAAAGTTTCCTGTGCAAGTGCGGCAAATGTGTAATTTGGCTTTAAATTTGGCTTTAGCTTTGGTGGTCTGCGGCGGTCCCTGGCTTGCGAGTAGAACCTAGGACGTGAGACGGCGTAAGCATATCAACGCAAGTGACTGTAATTGTTTAATTATTTTTATATCTGTTTCTAATAAAATATATTTACTTCTTAAAAAATAAGCGTTTTAACTCAAGAAGTTCTTTCACCACTTGAATACACAGAAATTCTTTAAAACTCAGGAAAAATTACCTACGCTCATCACACAAATATCTGCCCTTACCGGAATTTGAACCCGGGTCCACTAGCTTTGTAAACAGGGCACCAACTAGGCTAACGTCTCGACAGTATATTTTAACGCCCATAATCATTTCAAGCGCAATATTTACTCCATGTTCGAACCAAAATTACAGCAAATGTCGGATGTACTCGTAGAGCGAAAATGTAGTTCAGGGGCCTAGTTCAAGCAATTTGTTGCCAATCCCCTCTTCGAGCATTTCTGAGGCCTGGCCGTAGCTTATTCGCCTGACACATATTGTAAGGGGTTACAATGGTGAAGCAATAGTATATTACTACCCGGCCTTTTCTATCTGAGGTTTTTTGTTCATCACTGTCCCTTAAGTTTCTGGTCAGTTTTTATCAGGTTACAAATAATGGTCCTCCTATCTGACCCTACTTATTGCTGATATCATATCATCATTTGTACAGTTACATTTGTTACGTCACATCTAAAATCATTCGAAAACCCTGGTAAGAAATGATGAATAAACTGGGTAAAGCCGCGGTGTTGGCAACTCTTACTATAGATCTAGCCAATTGGTATATAGCTTATTTTAATGATGTATGGTCATACAAATGCCATTTCGAGGAATAGGCTTATTGACACATATTCAAGTAATAAATCTTAGCAATTTTAACGTACAATCCTTAAAACGAAACAAAGGTACAAACATACTTGCTTACCCTCTAGGTACAGTTGGCCTTATAGACCTTTCAGAGATGAGTGCACGCGGACGTTACAGTGACAAGCCACTTAAGTGTGCTGCTATTCATAAGGATGACCGTACACATATTGCCGTTTCTTTTATTAAGTCTTGAGTTGAGGGTCTTGTGAACGAATTTTTTTTCACAGCAATGTGTGGCCGACTACTAATGCTTTCTAACTCTAACTTCGTATCAAAGATCAAGACACCTATATTTGCCAGCCACACATTGCCGTAAAATGTTGCCTGTCAGACCGAGTCCTTACCATATCTTAGTGGTACTTGTATAACTATCTGCAAACAACGAACCGTTATAACATCATCGCACTAGGTAGCACGTATAGCGTCATATTTAGGGGCAGATTAATTAATTAAGTAGCCAAACGTGTAGCATAATAAATCCTGCAGGAAGAAATTATTGGAGCTTACCTAGCGGCCGAATAATTCCGCTTTATTGGATTATTAATGTCGTTCCGACGGTGTGTATTGTGCACAAATACGGGAGATGAAGGGAGCCATTTGTTATTTAGATGGTTACATTGTGATTGAGATATCTGTTATAAGTAATTATATAATCCATTGAATTTTCTACTCAAATAGGGGTTACGAGTATATTAGAAAAGTACGCAACGACATTTTGTTCTATGCAAGTATTATACGCTTTAACTTTGTTTTAATATTTTAAGGCATCTACAGACTAGGTGACAAGAGACCTACTGTGTTAGGTATTATTTTAATGAAATAACAAATTACCTGGATTTCTACAAGGTGACTCTGACCATAAGGCTTTAAATGTAGGGATCGATTCTACTCCTCAAATTGCACTCCTTTTGTTCAACGACTTTAGGTAAAATTTATTTTATATTTTCCATACAAAATAAATTAATTTACTGATTTTACTAGTAAAGTTTGAAAGTTTGATCACGTATAACTAACTGTAAATTAAGTTGTAGAACAAAAGATGTAGCATTTGAAGAGTAGAATCGATAAAAGTGCATAACGGTATACATACACATCATCATTTTTCTAGCCCATTGTTTCTGTACCTACCTATCTATATTTATATTAAACAATTTTCAGACACAACTTTGTATTTATTTGTAAATAAAACTGGGACCTGGAACTTTATTCTTGTTGGTAAAACAATATTGTTTTTGACATAATAACGTACTGCAAACTTTATTATAACTCTTATATACTTAGTTATTGCGGACGGGTGAAACAATACGATAAACATGTCAATAGCAAAATTTCTTTACCGATTAGAATAGAGCCACTAGACGTTTCTTTTCCTTAGACATTTCAGTGTAATCTGAGACCCATAGACATTTGAATTGTCAAGACTGTAATCTCAAAACTGCAATCCTAAGACCTCAAATGCGTTGCCAACCCTGAGGACTAAGATGGAATGGCTCTATGGTAGTAATTACACCGGTTGTCTTATCCCTACACCGGAACACAGCAATGCGAATACTGCTGCTTGGCGCAGGTTTAATGGATAAGATGCTGGTAACGATCCGGTCGGACCCTGCACAGGGTCTTACCAACACTACAACCTAGACTATTTATAGTACATAAATTATGTTGTTCAAGGCATGGTACCAAAGCTCCATTCAAACCAAGTGTATGATAAAATAGGAATATAATAGAGTGGGAAGATGAGACTAACTTACGGCTAAAACATTTGTTGGGTTTCATGATAATTCTATCCACGTAGGCATTCTATTATCATATCCATTATATTATTCTCGTATCCCCATTACGGCTATTATCGAATGTAACCACGACCACTTGGCACAGTACTCAGCTTGTCAACAGTAGAAAAGATAATACGCTAAAATAAAGAAGATTTAACTTGAAAATGTCAAGATAAATTTATGATTTAAACGAATAGAGCCTATCTACGTAGTTTGAATTTATAAATTAGAGCATTAACAATTACACGGCATAGCACTTTTCGCTAATTCTTTTAAGTATTTTATAAAATTTGTGCTAGTTAACTACACTTAAGAAGATTGTGTGACAGGGGAGAAAAGTGAGTTGTTTACGATTTTACATTAATATTTCTATTTAAATTAATTTAAGTAGGTAAATAGGAGATATTTAAAGAGTTTTTTACAATTCGCAAACAAACTGCTACCGAAGTGTTTAGTAAAAAAAGTGTAATTTATTCAGGAAATAAATGAAAAAGAAGAGAAATTGACTACTTCGTTTTCTCTTCTGTGAGAAAAAAAAATCTTTTATGAATTGGCGAAGTAAATAAAAAGCAAACTTTAAAAACCTAACTGCATTTTTGATATTGTCGTCTATATATGTTAGAAAAAACTAATACATCTCTTTCTCTACCTATTTTACTCTATCCGCCTTCTCTGTTAATTTGATTAACGTATTAAGGTCACAACCATGGCGAATCTAACGACACCTCATAAGTTAAAATTCATCAAGCCGTTTAGGCTGCACGACGCGCCAAAGAAATAGACATATACATACAGTCAAGGACATTAATTCTTATGCCACTATGGAACCCTGTCATAATAACAGCGTCAAACCACATGAAACATAGCTAATATTAATGGTTAACGCTGTCATTATCACAGGGTTGCATAGTGGCATAACAATTAAAGTCGATGACCGTACAAACATACAGTCGAACTCAGAAGTAGCTCTACATTTTAGTACCTTATCGCACTCGAAAAACACAACCCTCCTTCTACCGCAGTTGGGTAAAAACCGTATTGTTGGATTCTGTTCGCCTATTGAAATATTCATGTGAGTAATTACACTTGCAATCTGTAGCGGTTGCATAAGATCAATGTTTAATTAAGGCACGTCCTTATACGTTAAGATCATCATGTAACGACACGACGTTACTAAACAAATGCAAATAAGATTTATACACTCTACTAAACTGGTGTTATAGTTATCACGTTGAAAGAATTTATTTCATGTGAAGTTTAACATTCAAATCCGAGAAGTAAGAAGAAAAGTTTTATATTTTTCATGAACTAGCGATTTTAGAATTTCAGGTCACATTTTATCCGATACGTATGAGCGTTTTCTTGCGTATTTTTGGTGTGTAAAAGACAGCAACTATCAGTTTTAGATATTTTTTTAGCAACTCTCCTAATGATGTGTAGGTGAATCCAAAAATAAAATATGTAGATCAAAATAATACTCTATGATTATGGCCGTTTACAAAACATTTAGCCTTCTAATAATTTCCATAAAAAAATTAAGTGGTCGTATACGAAGTATACAGTCAAGGACTTTAATTTTTATGCCACTATAAGACAATACTATTATAATGATAGCGTAAAACCACATGAAATAAACTTTAAATTAATGTTCCCATATTGAGCAAAGCCGTTGTCAATCCGACACTATTTGGTTTACATGTATTTTTATAAGCACCACGTGCCCCGCCTCCGTTCAGTGGGCGTTTGCAAGTTTAGTTGATCTTATTATTATCTTTTTTTTTCAAGCTTATTTTCCTGCCTTTTCCTGGTTGAACATTTACAAATACATTTTTGATTTTTCGAAACATCTTGACACTTTATCTTTATATGGTAAATGCAAGGGTAACTCATCATTTCATCAAATATATCAACGCTATTTTCTGCTGAAACCATAATGTTTTCAGGGTATATTTAACATTCATTAAGTGGGTTAGGTTAGGTTAGATGTTTAAGATACTCTAAAAACATTATGGTTTCACCAGAAAATAGACTTCGATGAAACGATACATTCGATGAAAGGTGTTTCGATGAAATGATAGATACCCAAATGCAAGTTGTTCTACTCGTAGGTATTAATTTTGAATCCTGCAATAAAAAGAACATCATCTGTTTAACATTTAACCTTACTTCTTTCTTGCTTATAAATGCGTAAGTTTGGATGTTTGTTACTCAATCACGCTCGAACTGGTAAATGGATCTGGATGAAATTTGGCCCAGAGATAGATTATAGTCTGGAATAGCATATGAACTCGAGGGAATAGCAATAAACGACCTACGCGAACGGAGTGGCGCGCATAAGCTAGTATTACGAGTAATACTTTCACTGCTCATAACTGCCAATTTTTGAAATAGATATACGTACATCACATGTCCATGTTCTTAGCCACTTTTGGTGGAAGTCAACACAATTTCAGTGAACCCCAACTTGGTAACGTTTTAAAAGATTTACTTGTCTACCTTATTCGTTGAGAACGGCTAACATTTCCACACGAAATGAATCCTCTCCAGAGAGAGTGACCGTACCAAATGGATACGGAACAAAAGGGTCGTGAAAAGAACTATTAAAAAGACGCTTTGAGTCCTTCTGGCCATTTTGGCGACAAGAGCTTACAGCACAAAAAAGCCAGATTCAGGACTTTAATCATGTACTTTTTTCATTCATTATGAATTGGTAATGAACAACGACATTACTGAAATAAATGAAATATGAGAGATTAAATAACGAACAAAAAGACATTCGTTATTTTTTCATAATTTTATATGTACTCATTTCATTTGCCTTAATGTTTTCTGGCTATAACCTTCATTTTCTCTAATATCACATACTAAGTATAATTTGAGTGTTAAAATACTCAAGTGTCATAATGTGCAACCTCCCTAATATTATATGCCATAACAATCATTTGTCATAATTTCGGAAAACGCCTACCCAGACTGTATCAGTGTTCAGTGGGTATAATGAAGTACTAGTACAATCTGGAATACATTCTAATATTAGGTATAATAATCTACCTATTCCAGCTTAAGGAAGGTCTCCGATAGGTCCGATGACGAGCGTAGAGAGGAGTGTTATGTAGAACCGTGACCTTGTAGCGCGCGAGCCAAGCGAGCGAAGCGAGCGTGCCGCGGTTGCGCTGCGGCACCTAACAATTATGTGAACTGAAAATATGCCCAATGATCATTATGGCATATGATTCGTTATAGCATACAAAATTATGATAAAGTAAAATTTGGGCAAATTAAATGATTGCATATGAAATTGTGTAAAAGGATAGAGAAGAAAGGAAAGGAGTGACGATCAGAGAACATTAAGTTACAAATTGTAACACATGGACACGGACTCCGCGTTTGGTGTGTAGCCTGCTTCCGATAGTCGCACACACCTCTTAGAAGTAAGTACATTTCTTAAATTCGCATATAACATCGTTCACTGTAACATTAGCGTCGAATGAAATGAAAAAATAAAAACTTTTTTCAATAGTGTTTTTCAATTAGTACACAATAAAATAGTTTTCATACCCATATTACGAATGAAACATTTCTGCAAGCCCATTGAAACGGTAGTTCAAAGTTTCCTCTAGAACAATGGGGGCGAGGCCGGTTGAAACAAAATTGCCTCATTACACTAATAACCCAATCTGCTACAACTCAGAAAGCCCTGCCAAATGCTTGTCAAATAATTTTAATTAGCAAGTCCTTGGGAACCTTCTGATTTATAATTTTGTCTCGGCCGCGAAGAATGCCCGATAATTGAGGAAGACAACCGAAGTGCCTGAATTATGTACGCTGATTGTACAGTTCACGCCCTTTTATTTATATTTAGACATGAAATGTAACAGAAAAGTTGATAAGAACATTCTTTAGTAAATATAATATCTACAATGCTTTATTTTTAACGTTAACTGATATTTAATTTACTATCATAGCAGCTTTATAGGATTTTCGATGGGGATAATTTCGTTATATTATAGAAGACGAACATACTCCAGATGTCACAAACAGCTAGAGTTTGGTGATAAATTCTTCCTTTTATTACCTTTTTATTGGCCGTTTATAGAGCTAATGTATTTAAGATCAAGATGGGCTCAGCAATAATTATTACTAATGTGATAAAAGTGCACAAATTTATACAGGATCTTTATATACAAAATAGCAATAACCCGAACTTGAAATACTTTGAAAACAAATTTAAAGTCTAATAAATGAAGTTGTAAAAGTTAATTAATAATTAGGCTCTTCGAATATTACTAAAAAAGGCAATAAATTGAATAACACAAAGAAAATAATTAATGAAACTTAAGCACTTAAGGGCAAGTTTGTGCTTGAATAAGAATCTAACTTTTTTTTCTGTAGAATGCCTGATTAAATTTTTCTTTCCCATGTTGATAATGTGAATGTACCTATACTACTGTCAAATATTTAAATGTATACATCTAATATTAAATGTTTCTAAATAGACATAAGTAAAGCAAGATATTTATGACTAGATGCTATTTTTGTGCATACTAAACAAACAAATAAGCTGTAAGGATAAGAGATAGAAAAGTACAAGTATTTCGATATTTCGATCCCAGTTTCAACCGATTTTCTATAAAAACATTCGCTACAAAGTTCGTCCACTGATTTTCCTTTATTGCATCTCAAAGACTCAGATTTACATAGCCTCGTTATTATGTGTTAAAACTTTCTTTAATTTATGACTTGGAACTTCCAGGTCCTTGTTAAAAGGGAAGTGAACAAAAAAGCGAGAAGATCGCAAATTGTTGAATCTTAAGACAGTTTAATTTAACAACTTTCCATTATGTTAAGTCTTTTTAACCGATTATTTATATTTCAGGGCCTCTATTCTACTGCGTTATAACGATATCGCGTTTGACATGTTTTAGAATCGTTTATGTCACAGTCGCCATTATTGTAAATGACAAAAGAGTTATCAAATCGTTGACATTACAGGGCCCCTATTCTACTGCGTTATAACGATATCGCGTTTGACGTGTTTTAGAATCGTTTATGTCACAGTCACCATTATTGTAAATGACATAAGAGTTATCAAAACGTTGACAATACGGAAACACGTCAAAGACGATATCGTTATTACCGTGTTAAATCCAGGCAAAAGAAAATTCAGTTTTTTTATACAACAACACAACGCTAAACTGTAACCAATGCAACTTGTTTAAAGAAACCAATCAACGAAAAAAAATACAAGGATACTAGTAACGGGTTTAAATAACCTCTAACAAACAAATATTAATATTACTATGACGTAAAAAACGTTATTTGGAGGTGCCGAACTATCCGCGTCTAATCTATTTACACCCCTCTCTATAGCTAAGCGTAATTCCTACAATAATGTTACACTAGAGCAAGTAAACACAAAAGTCTCCCTTTATCTTCTTTTTTATGATATCGTGTCATCCTTCACGAGCAAACAACGCGATCGGGTAACAATAAGTTTGCGGGGAAAATCAGTCAACCTTAACAAAACGTCCCAGTGTGAAGCGAAGATATTACTCAGGGACGTTCCCGTCGTGTGACCAAATCCTGTACAGGGAAATAAATCTGCAGTCCACGGGGTTACATGTTGACTTTTTATTGTTGTGACACGTGTATTTCTATCAATATATTTTGGATAAAGTGCATTGAAATTATAATGTAAAAGTTAACTATTGAGATCCTGTAAATCATATCTAAAGTAGGCGAGTATATTTAAAGACATTTAGTTATAAACTCAGAGTCCCACAATTACATACCTATAGGATTTTCTATCAATTACGTACAGTTTTAGAAAGATCACACGCCCTGAGGATGAAGTCCATTAGAATGAAGTTTTTGTTAGATTAATTGGCGACTGACGCTGCCGGCGCTGGCGTACATACATAGCTATCTTCTGAGCCTATAGCCAAGTAACGATAGCGTTTGCACTTGTAGAAGCGTTAATATATACACCCTTATCTTAACTAGTAATCAAGAGCATGAAGGTGTCGTAGTGTTAACGTTTGTAGAAACGATGCCGCTTGGCTTAGGACACTACAGTCGGAATTTACGCCGCACACTACGCCACGCACGCTACACGTTTTGCTACAAGCAATCTTAAGATTCAACCACGTGGATCAATTGTTCTAGACGTATGTTACTGACGTAGATTCGTGTGTGCCCCAGCGTGCGTTTCTTTCATCAGCTTCCGTCCGAATGGCTACCACCATCTTATCCAATAACCTACCGCCAAGCATCAATGTTCGCATTGTTGTGCTTCGGTGTAGGGATAAGACAACCGGTGAATCTACTAGCATATAGGCATTCCATTTCAGTCCTCAGGGTTGGCAACTCATTTAAGGTCTTGGGATTGCGATCTTGCGATTTCAAATGTCTATGGGTCTCAGATTCCACTTACCATCAGGTGGCCTGAGTGCTCGTGTGCCTCCTCCTTGCAATATATAAATAAATAATGTAGGATTACCTAAATACATTTTGATACGTCGCTGATTTAAACGCACGTGTGCGTGCGTAGCGTACGCCGCTGTAGAATTTAGTGTAGCTAGTGTTGCTACACAGCGCTTGACACTCTTTGATGAATGCAAAAAAATGTGGATACTCTTACTGTGTCAGAGTTTGTCAAAGTTGAAACGACGCGCCCTTAACCTATAATCAACCTTTTTTCATCAGTTACGAATATTTAATTATTATTTCGAATTATAAAATATTTCTTTAAAAATAACTGCAAAGCACTATGCATACTTAAATTATTGTTTTACCGAAACCGAACTCGATTTTGTTTATCGAAGTTTCCTTTCGACGCGAAACTTTAGCCAACACAATCTCACTAATATGCTTTCGAAGTCGATTTCATGAGAACTTAACTCAGTTATCTAGATTGTTAGTCTAACTTTTATGAGAGAAATCTTGGAGATAATTTGTTGAACGCAGCTCAGATATAGTACTCGTATAATTAATATGATATATCATATATCGTGCCTCTTGTTTTGCATCATTATTTTTGTTCCAAATGATTTGTTACGCATAATTACATTTTAGGTACTTTCGCATTTTTACTTTTTGGCCAAAACTGTGTTTTTTTTAGGGTTCCGTAGTCAAACTAGGAACCCCTTATAGTTTCGCCATGTCCGTCCGTCTGTCCGTCCGTCCGCAGCCTAGCGCAGAGACTCTTAGTCCTAGAAAGCTGTAATTTGGCATGAATATGCATATTAGTCAAGCCAACCAAGTGGTAAAATAAAATGTAATAAAACATTTTTTTAGGGTCTTCCCTACACGTAACGTAGGAATGTACTTTTTTCTCGTCTAAAAAGTACATACACTCGTGTGGGTGTCGTTGGAAAGGTCTTTCAAAAAGTTTACGGGTTTGTGAAAACAGTTTTTCGGTTAAGTAATCCCTTTATGAAATATTACCTAAGCTTTAAAGCGCAAATTATTGTCAGGCTCAAGTCCTTAATGAAAGCGCATATAACTAATTTAATAGGAAAACTACCACGACTACGTAGAACTTATTGGTTCATGAGATACAGGCGATTAAAGTGTTTAAGTATACCTACTAAAATCATCTAAGACGGCACCAATTGGTTTTAAATAGAAAATTAGTTATTAATTGTTGATTTTTATATTTGTAGTACTTAACGGCTTCGGAACCCTACACTGAGCATGGTCCGACATGCTCTTGTCCGGTTTTAAAATTGTAGTTGGGTATCTAAGCTGTACCAAGGCATCTTACTATACCCAAGGTGAGGTTACTATAATAACATTCTCCAAAAAATATTTTAGAGAAAATCTAATTATGTGAAACCTTACGTTAGAAACATAATAATTAAGCGAGTTAATATACCTTATATTATAGCGGTTGCTAGGTATCTGAAACCCTATATATATGTTGTGTGCGTGTTAAATGACTCGCGTGGGTATGGGTATGACTCTATTTGTGTTGCAGGGTTTGTGTTATGAGTAACGCACCGAGAAGGCTTCGCCCCGTGGGTGTCGTAAATACTACTGGAAAAAATGAAACCTGTTTTCACTTGGCGTTCTTTCAGCGTATAGTCTAGACCTATGTGACAACCGAGAGCGGTAATGGTCTACGAGCTAGCCACGGAAAAAAAAAAGAAAAAAAGCAATGACCCTCTTTAAGGGGGGGGGGGGTTGCCATGACATGAATAAACAATTCAGTTTACGGTGAGAGAAAGAGATAGAGCTATATAACTTCTATAGCTCTGTCCTTTGCGCTCATCCTAAACTGAATTGCTTAGGCATGTCTTGGTAATCCCCCAGGATATTAAACCATCATTATTCATGGTTTTGGGTGCCTGGCACCTATGTTGATCGTCTGCGGGGGTCGGCGTAGTCATAATAAAGAAACCGGGCAATAGTAAGTCGGACCATGCTCAGTGTCGGGTTTCGTCGACATTATCTACCATGAAAAGCTAATGGTATGTCTTGACGATGTTCGCTTTTCTTTAGAAAATAAGTAGTAAACATGTTATATATTACAGAGTCATAAAGCCCAAACCAAATTGTCATCTTTCACCTGTCGATGTTACGGAGAAATAGGGGGCAGCTTTTCGGCATAAAGTAGATCTTTAAGAGTGGCAATACCGTCTTAATTTTTTTGTATTCGTTACTAACTAAATGTGTCCATTGTTGAATATATCGGGGTCGCGACCGCTTTTCGATTGGACCTTGTAAGAGATATTCCACCTGCGGTGACTTTTAGTGGCTGCGGCTCACGCGTTTTGACATCACCCTTGTGAAAAAAATACACCTTAAAAGGGTTTTTCGGTTCAAAATTTTCCACTAGGTCCGACAAGAGACCTAGGTAACAATGTTTAATAAAATATAAGATGTAAGTGTTATTTATTAGAATGTACGCAAACGTGAAATGGTCGAGTATTGATGAAGTCAAATCTTTATAATTTAGTAACGTGTTATAGTAATGAAATAGCAGCCATTTCTAATTTCACGAGCCACTACAAAAACTAATAACTTTTCAAATCACAAATAATTGATTTAACTGGTACATCCTCAGTATAATCCCTTTAATCCGATACGAGTCGGTAATCAAAGTTGGCGCGCTGCACAAATGCGCTTGTGGTATGTCTCCATTTGTACACAAGATACTGCACTTGTGCTGTAAAGGGACTAGTTTGATAAAAATACAAGACGTTTTGTAAAGTTTGTATATATTTAAACACTTTTTTGTACTAAGATACTAACATTACACTAATACTTAAGTATTTCAGTCGATACAACATGACCCGGTTAATATTATCCCAATGTCTATTGTGTGGTATCTTCGTCATTTGCCATAAAAATGTAAAGTAATAATAAAACAACCAGAGAGAATAGTTACATTTTCTCGTCAATTAAGTTATTACGATCCATAACGAACGGTGCAAACCACAGAGCAAGGAAATCAGCCGCGTTCAAGTTCTCACGTTACCAGCAATTTATTGTTGTTGACATTTCTCCGCCAAAACTAAAAGCCTTATTGGGGATCGTCTGGAAATAATAGCTTTTGCTCCCCTCCCTTTATCTCTGTGTGCCATTCGTAAAATTGTGTTTGATTATTGTTGTGCCATATTAGGTTTCCGTAAACGTGATTTTCAGAATACACGAAAACTTTCCCTCGGAGAAATACCGCGTCTCGTTATTCTATCTTGTTATTGAAAATAGTTTTGTATACGCACTTTGAGGGTGAAAAATGATAGCATAAAAATATATTGAACATTTTAAATGACTTCCGCTAACTTTTTCGTTTTAGCACGTTCAAAGGGCGTAGCACTAAGAGTGAGTTTCCACTCAATGTTAGCTGAGCGGAACAACCAAGAATTGATCAATCAGGGTAGCCTAGAGCTTGAGACACCTTGGTCCCCAGATTGTATGTATGTATGAACACTTTATTGTACAAACAAAAGTGATAACAATTATAAAATAGACACAAATACAAAGGTGAACTGTAAGTGATCTCTTCCAGTTACCTTTTGAGCGAATAGCCGAATAAGTATAATACTAAAGGAAGTTATATTAAATGTATTAAACATAAATTTAAACTGCTTAATTATCAAGAAATAGATACTGATACTATAAAATGAAAAAAATACATAATAAGCAGGAAACAGTTTTAAGAACAATTACATAGCCAGAACTCCTCCCTAGTTTTGACCGAATCTACAGACTGAGACTGCCTAATGTCAGTAGGTTACAGATTGTACAGTCAAGGTCATAAATATGTATACACTTTAATCGCTGTGACAATTTCATATAGCAGTTTAAAAATGACGTTAAATAGACGAGGTACTAAAGTGTATATATATTTATGACCTTAACTGTACAAACGAACAGGGTCTTACAGTCATAGAAGAGCTCTACAATCTGATTGATCGTTTTCTGTTTATCTCCGCTCCTCTCCTCTCAGCTCCACTTAAGTAGAAACGCAACCGTCTAAGAAAAAAAAAAAAATTGTTTTCCTAAATTTCCACTCAATTGTTTGTGTGGCTGGCCTAAATTCAATTTAATAGAAGATTATACTTCGAGGCAATCAGAAAGCTGGGAATGGTCATGAGTAGCGTTGCGCAACCGTGGTATGTTGGAAATATTTTTATCTCTGTCATTAGTTGTGATTAACGATGTAGAAGGCGAAAGCAGTCACGGTATTAATGGGTCCATCTTTGTGGCCGGCCCCAGGAATTTCTGTAAGTCACACATATTGGCACTATATATTCGCAGCATATCTCGTGTGCTGATTTATCTCAATATCAGATATTTAGCTTACGGAGCTTTGATTATTTAGAACTTTATTATATTTCTAATTCATTTAGTCATGCATGTCTTTACTATAATATCTGTCAAGTATTACATAAATCATGTGTTATGGATAATGTCTATCAATTTCAATCAGAGGGGTTATTGTGATATAGCTATGCAGTTCATTTTAAATTTAAAGAACACAGCGATAACTGCCATAGCTCTGTCCTTTACCCTCGCAGTAAAATGAACTGCATAGCTATGTCATAACAACCACAAAAAAAATACAGTTTCCAATCTAGTGTCATTTTTATTGGAAGTATCCTTATGCTATCAGTAAATTTTAACTTAAAAAGAGCAGTTGTCTGTCTGTACGAGCAAGGTACAGTTATCAAAGCGTGAAGTATCATCCATCTTCATTAACGCGACGGCGATGCCACTTAAACCCTAGAGCCTCTGCGTTATCTGAAAACCGTTTTATGACAAGAAAAAATAAATTCACCTCAAAATGACAAGGTGCGACATTATAGCCAGATAAATTGATTACTCTTATTCTGAAGTAGAATGACTACAGCTGTAATAAAACATAGCATATTCGGCGTACGCGTCTTATTGATTTACAAGCTACTTTTTTTAATGATGTGGGACGAAATTACGCAGAGAATATTTATTATAAGATCATACTCGTACTAGCCTTAGATCGATTTTAATTTTGGTATTTATTTAAGGATCGCCAACAAAAATACAATTAAGTAATTAATAAGTTTTAAACACTCCATACATCTTCGAAACGGCTGTTGCAAAATAGGCAACCACGCCATGCCTAAAACATCTTCTTTTCTTGACATACCCTATACTAAGCAGGTTTTGGGTCTTTCTCATCCAAACACAAACTAAACTGACCTAGGGGTATGCCCTTTAACGAACTGGCAAATTTGCTAGCTTACTTTTATGTAAAACATACGAGTACAATATTCGTATTATTTTCATAAAATTCATGATATAAATGTTAAAATGGAAATTCAGACCGCGCTTTCCTGTTTTTCTTGACATAGAGAATTGATAAACACAAAGAATGTCAATTGCTATTGTAAACTGAGTTTTGAATATCAGTTAAACGTTATTTGAGTTAATATGTAAAACGAGTCACTCAATATATGGCGTAGCTACTTAATATCATGCGTGAAATTGGGCTACGTATCATAATAATTATATAACGTTCAAAACAGATAATGGGTCATAATACATAATGATCATAATATATAATAACTTTATATCTGAAACCGTAAAGTTTCCAGGATTTTTATAAAACAAACCTAACCTAACCTAATGGGTTCTATGTAATGACCTTTTAAAAAATCCTGAAAAGCTTACGGTTTCAGAAATAAACCCATTATATATTATGACCCATTATGTACTTTGAACATTATATATTATAATACGACCCCGTGAAATTGGTGTCACTAATTGAATACCACGCGTAAAAACTTACTATAGTTACAAAGCGAAAATGAAGTCAGCTTTTTCCGCAACAGCTGAGAGTTATTAAAATCCATTGAGAGGAACTACGTCGTAATATACCCTAGTCTCGCCTGACGCTACGAGTATCTCTGAAGTTTTCATCACAAGACCCGGATAAGAATCAAACGCGAGTCTCATAACGTTTTGGCTTGAGAAAGATACATCTGTACCTCACGATTATAAGACAGTAAATCTACATTGAAGACAATTCATTTGAAATTTTATGCTTTTGTTTGTAAAGTTGTAAGTTGCGTGCTAAACATTTAGAGTTGAAGCTTTTTGCTTCTGAGTTCCAGATTGTCGCTAAACTGCCGAGCATACCAGATTCGTATTACAATCTGGCTACGAGTGGAGCCTTTGGCATGTAAATAAAACTCAATGGACACCACGCGGTGCAAGCAAAGAAAAATATTGCTCGAGGTTTGCGTCTTCGAATTTAGGTGGACATTCTCGGTTTTATTATTTGTCTTATTTGAATTCCGTTCTTGGGTTTAAGTACAAAATGTATAAGCATGTCATAATTAGCAATTGTATTAGTTGTGGCTAATATCAACAAGATGAGTCTGAGTGTTAATCCTTAGCTCTGTTGTTGGTTTTAATTGTTTTTTACGTATGTAGTCTTACTTATTTAAGTATGTATTTTATTAAAGAAGTTTTTTTTTGTTTCTGATATTTTGTTTATTTTTCTACAAACTTGCATTGTCCTTGCTTATAATTTTACCCTAAGGTTAACGAGAAGAGATCCCATTTGGGATAATTTCGCCTGTGTAATTTATCATTATTGATGTGAACATGTTTTGTCTATGTGCAATAAAGAGTTTATGTACATAAATAAATTCATAATTATGCACAAATGTAATTTAATAGTGAATAACAGTACGTACATGTTACAGATATGTGTCATTTGATTAAAAAAAGATTTCAAACACAAATAAAAACTAATTAATATTTTATAAATTAAGAGGTCAAATACTTAATGTTCAAAATATCTTAGTTAACCGTAAGAGGTTCTCTTATTTCATTTATTACATTTTTATCAAATGCAGAAAATATCTGAGATTCTTGGTTACGATGTGGTAATATTTTTTTAAGTTACATAGTCACGTTAGACCATCGTCTCGCTATATCATTATTTTTAAAATAACAACTATAAAGTTTCCAATATAATTTAAAATGAAAGTTAATTTCCGAACTCAATAAAATAACGAAATGACTGATCAATAAACTTTGAAACCGGCATTTTGCAGAAATATTCTATTTCGGTAAACAATTAACCTTTAAACGAACAGCTTGCGAACAATGCGGATCAAACAGTACTGAATAATCTAACAATTCTAATTTAAAATTTAGTTGCCCATTATGGTAACGAGTTAGCGTAGCAGAGAACACATTAGAACGCCCACTTCAGTTTTGATAATAATAATAACATTGTTATAAGTTCACCATGTTGTTAAAATAACACATGGTTATCTTCAGAACAATACTGGTACTGTTAAGTGGTTTTACTCCTTAGATTTTGTACTCGTCTTAAATTCTGAACGCGAAAATTTGCTTATTTGATCTCCCGGGTCGTGGAACGAGACTCGGCAAGTTATTCACTGAAATAATTGAAGAACTGAAGACTAACACTAAAAGGAGTAACACAGAAAACATCAACATAAACAAATTCTATGCGAGCTAAAATGCTGTTGTTTAATAGACATCAAGGTGAGGAAACTGATATACTGTATTTTCAGCTTTCATTAAGATGCAATTAACTCGTTTCATTTTTCAAACTGGTGAATGGAAAGAAACGACATAATTGTCATTAACTGACTCAAAGTGCGGCCGATATCGACAGCTAAAACCAGAATAGCTTTAGTGTAATCACAAACATATATTCCAACTGCAACTCTCGACCCTACAATATACAAATACAAGTCAAAAATATACATTTATACTACTGAATTAACAATGAAACTAAAGCTTTTAAACTAATAGTCAGTCTCAAGTGAAAACATAAACCGAATAAAGGTTCGATTGCAATATTGGGATCGCTTTGAGAAGTAATCGAGGCCGGCGAGAATCGCACCCTGGGGGACCACTGCTTGGAAACCATTCCCGTATTACCAATTACTTGTGGATAAAGATCAAACTCTGTGAATCAGATTATCATTTTATAATAACAACACGTAATTGTGTCATAAAACATAATTGTCTTTTATCTACAAAAATAGATGACCTAAGATAGAAGACCTAAAAAATTCATGAATTATTGAAAGATAATAATAATTATTGATCTTTCAATAATTCATGATTTTTTTTAGGTACCTACCTTTTTGTGTTCAAACAACACGCGGGATACCGCAATGGATAATTTTTAATTTGGTAATATTATTAAAAATTAACTTTTTTTATTGTATTATTATACAGTAGTATTATAATACAATAAAAAAGTAGGTTAGTAAACCTACCTGTTATAGCCAAGTTCATAATGATGTAGCATCACATCACAAGAAAGAAAATAGTTATTTCAACATCAAGCTGACCATAAAAGAACATAATTATGGAAAGTTTTGAATGTAAAAAGAAGAAAAATCTGTGACATTTATAAGATAAACTCATCTCCAACTCGCGTTGTCACTTGTGCAAAAAGCGTAATTCCATTCTGCTCCCGTGGATTACACTAACTAATACGCGGTAAAAAGTAAGAGCAGCATTAAGCGCTTGGTTTAAAACTTGTCTGAAAATAGTAACCATTTCCCCCGGCTACGTCCGTTTTATTCCTCGAATCCGTTCTCATAGTTGGGAGGTTGGGAGTTCAGGCGGTCAAATATTTTTAGTTGTACCGAGGTAAGCTTTATCCGTTTCCTAGTACCTACAGCGCAGTATTTATACAGGTCACACCAGGGAACTAGACTATAAGCCGTGATATATCCTCCTTGAGCTGCACTGAATGGAGCTAAACGATCTCTGAACGGAGAAAATCGCTTTTCGCCTTAGAAATTAGAAAAAAGCTAATTATTTAGAAAGGTCCCGCAGACGCCGCAGCGCTTTTAAATTTTTAATGTTATTGCCAATTTGGTTCGAAGCAAATGTATTGCTGAATCAATAAATGACAACAAACAAACGACCGCCTGGCATTGTTTACCGAATAACAAGTAATAAATTACAAAGTAATAAACTCATTAGCAGATCCCGTCTGGAATTTGGACCCGAGTCAAAAGTTAGTGCGCCCTTGTCAGTCCTAACGGCTTATAATCTATCGATACCATAAATAATGTAACAAAAGAGTGGTAATGGAAACAAGAGATATATTTTTCTTTGAAACCGAGCGGCGCCCGTCAAGTACAATGCTTTATGAAAAACTGGGGACGAGTTGCTATCTTCCGGTCAGGAGAGAGAAAAACACATTTCGTATTCAAGATCACGAAGACGTCAGGGATATCGCGTTCGATTTTATCTAAGCCTTTCATTCAACGATCTTTTGCATAATTGGAGCCATGTAATCCGTCTCCTCTGTCAATACAATATAGTCCTCATAATATGAGGCTGAATAAATCGCTGCTGATTCCCATGAAGATGAATGTTTGTCTTACGAACGGAGAAGTAGCAATTTCTAATATCATTCTGTACGTACCGTATGTGGCGGCACGACCCGACGTTTATTAGAATTAAGGTTTTGTAGAACGGCATGCCCTCATTCGAATACTTAAATTCTATTTGATTTGCCTTTTTGTGAAATAAAAGCGGTACATCATTAATTAGTGTCTGTTTACAAAGTGGCTATAAAAGTGATTGCTACAAAAGCCTTTTTTTTCCAAAGAACATGATAGGGGGATCACTACGATGAAAATGTAAATCGAGTTCAACCCTTTTGTTAACGATAATGAGTAGGGAAACGGCATCGTCCCAAAACGGAATGTCGTGCCACCAATTACGGGAGAGCTTCCTGCCCCCGCACAAGCCGAACTATGTGAAGCATTCGAAGAGATATTTGTAACAGATGCTCCAGGTCTAATTTAAGTGGCTGTGACGGTAGCTGTAGGCAAAACGGCCTCCGAGTGATTGTTACTTGCACAATTACGTTAAATGACACGGCAGCAAATTTCCGCATACGAGAACGACGGAACGAAACTATTATAGTTTCGATTAAGCGATTGTATGGAGAGGTATTATAAAACACCTATTAGTACACTGGCAAGCGCAGGTTAATTGGATAATTTTGCAAGTGTCATATATCTCGATTGTTATCCAGGATCGTTACGTCCGAATCGGGATTTTGTGCAATTGGTGAATATCAATTTTCGAATTTTATTTTAGCATTGAAACCGTATGACTTATTTCATAGAGTACCTAGGTTACAAATAAGAAAATGTTTTTTTATTTTCATTTACCTACTTTCACAAACTAAGGTAAAAAAAACTCTCTTAACGAATAGTTTTTAGTTCAAATAGTCACAACGTGTAAAAGTAAGCTGAAAACCGATGAAGCGTAGACGAGTGACTGAAATAGATAAGAAAAAGAAACGTACCTTCAAAGGCACCCGAAGATGTCCAGTTTATGCCGAAATCGGAAAACTACATGAAACGTCGTTCACGTTAGTCATAAGCCGTCTTTGAGATTTTTTTATCTCATAATGAGCAACTAAATAAAATAAAAACTTAACAGCAACTAAATAAAAAAAAAACCTTTAAAGTGGCATTAAATATGAGAGGCAAAGGCTGAGATAAACATTTATTTCATAAAACGTTTCTTAATACCTTATTTGGAAGCGGGTATTAACTGTATCAATAAGAAAGATTTAAGGCTTATAATTCTGAAGCAGATCTAAATGGGTGTGAATGTAAGGAGAGCCATCAAATAAAGCTCAAAGATGAAAATTTCCCAAGGAAGGCAAGTATAAATATGCTGCGATAAAACGTACAAAATATTAACGACATTTTCTGCCCGAAAATTTTCAAATATTTTTCAACTATTTATTTTTATCAACTCGATCATCTGATGATGTCTCAGTAACTATGCAGTAACGTTAATTGATGTTTCGACTATCCGGATGCAATAAAATCACGTTACGATCTGAATCTCCAACGGAGAGACTTTTTATTTTATCGTTCATAAATTGCGGTTCCAAATGCCTGCGAAACGCTCTCCGCCGCAATTTCTTAGCACACCACTAGACTGCATTTAAATTTATCGAAAGCGTTGTAGCTGGTTAAAAATGTAGCGAGAATTCTTAGTAACGCTAGCGTGGGATTCAGAAAACTGTTTACCGTTTCTATTTCGATGGTTATTTAATTTGAGTAACTGTCATGTTTGGTTTACGTTGGGTTGGTGTAAATAAACGGTTTTTATAATTTAGAGCATTTCCTGTGTAAATAAATAAATATAAAAATGAAAAAATACGCCAGACATAAAAACACGTTGTCTAAATCGGTCGCCATTACTATCAAGTAAATTAGAGTTATCGTAACGTTGACAATACGATATCATGTCGAAGGCAATATGGTTTAACCTAGTAGAAAATCCTTTTATTAGCTTTGTATAGCTGAGTCAATACCTAAAAAATACAGCGCTATTGTTGGTTTTGATATTATTCAACATCAATATGGCAATTACATTCAAAACAGAGTAAGTAGACGCCAGAACGTTAGCTAACTAAATTTCACCAAATACGCAATAAAATGCTTGGAGCAAGAATATTGTTAATTTAGTTTGAAACATAATTTGAATTTATAATATGACTAATACTCGCGCGTTACGCTGACGTTGAATTAGCTTAATATTTGCAAGACTTCAGCTAATATCAAGACTCGTTCATATTCCATTAGTCATCTAAGTAATATTATCAAACAATTTTCTGGCCTGCAATGAAAATAAATAGCACATAAATTAAATGACCCGAGTGCGCCTAAAATATTAAAGCATTTCTAAAAGTAACTAATATATGAGTCATCTTTATTACATTAATATTCCTAAAATTGGAACAGAAAAGTATAATAATAAAAGATTACATCGCAAGTATTTTAAATAATATTTTTTAATATTTTTTACATTAAAACATTGTTGGACAAAGACTAAGGTATAGAAAACTTTTGTGTACCAGTAGCATGAAATTAAAGTACTTCCGAAACTTACCACAGCAAAAAGTAATATTTATTGTTATTTTTTATACTTTAAATGTGTATAAACTTTCAAATTAAATAGGAGTACGTACGCAATTTGTTTTAAAAAGTAAGACAAGAAATAAATAGCTCCAAGAGACGGGTTGACAAATTTAGTGCAGTGTAAGACTCCTTAGCCACAGTTTGTTTCCATAGGTAAAAGATGAACATCGTTTAGTATCTTTATTTAAAACGATATTTAAAATAAGACGAATTTGTCCTTTAAATAAAGATGACAAGTTGCCAGTCAACAGAACAAAATAATCTTTACAATAATTTATATTCTGTGTACGAGTACATATATCCGCTGCGATTTTGTTAGTGAATAGTTGTTATTGACCGTAATAAGGTTAATTGTGGTCTTGTACTTTGATGCAAGCCAATATTATTATAACCCTATCTATTTTCCATACTAATATTATACATGTAGGTAACTACATACAAACATTAAATCACGCCTGTTTCCCAGAAGGTTAAGGCCGAGACCACTTCTTTCCACCTGCTACGATCCTGACAAATCTCTTTCGCTTCTTCCACATTCAAACATCGAGTCAAGCATGCGCGTCAGTTTCGTGTACTTAAGATTCGTCCCTTTTGCAGATTTCTCCGATTTGATTCGAAAAAGTACTCCTAGGGCGGCTCCTTCCAACCCTTCCACTGACTTTCGCACTAAATATCTCTTTCGTCAATCTTTTTTCGTTAATTCTTTCCAAAGGACCAAACCATCGAAGCATGGCCTTTTCAATCTAGTAACTACATCTTCATTTCTTACTTACTACATCAGTTTCACATGACATATACTACGCAAAGAGCGCATTTTAACTGCTTTTATACGACTTTCATGCTGGTCCTGCCACACCCAATATTCACTACCTTACATCAGAGTAGGGGCCAATACTCCATTGTGAACAGCCAGTCGGGCTTTTTGTGAAACGCCCCTTCTGCTCACAAAGGAGTGTAGGGCCTCATTATCACCTGATTGCCCACATTTACCCTTCTCTCAACATCCTTCTCACACTTACCATCTCTTTAAACATACTTCCCAGGTACACAAATTCACTCACTTGCTCAACTAATTCACCATTTTTATTTATTACGCACTCAGTCATCTCCTCATCCTTCTCTATCACCATAACCTTGGTCTTTGCAACGTTAACTTACATCCCCTTTTGCTTAAATCCCTCATTCACCACAGTCACCATCTCCTGCAACTCAAGTACCGATGGAGCAAGTATAACTTGATCATTAGCATATAAAAGGCATTTGATAAGCAACTCTTGCATACGCAAACCCTTATCATACTCTTTCAAATCTTGCATACAACTGTCCAAGAATAGATTGAACAGACTTGGTGAGGTAACACAGCCCTGTCTAACACCTCTAGAGATATTAAACCAGGCCGAGTCTGCCCCATTGATCCTGACACAGGCCCTGGAGCCCTCGTCAAGGGACCTCAAAGACTGCACCAGGTTGCTGCTCACTCCATACATAGACAGCACCGTGACACCATCCACAACTCCGTTCTATCTACCCTATCATAAAACCCCCCCAACTAACTAACAATATCTGTATGTATCGCTTTTATGGCGATTTTTTTAATTATTTAAGTAAAAATTGTTTCAGAGATATTAGCCCTGAAGAAGGACATATTATAATTTTAAACACAAGACATGTTATTTTAAGAATGTTTTATAGCCATAAAAGAGTACTACTTGGACGGAGCCCCGGGCAAAAGGTAGTCTGTAATATTGTGATTCAGGGCAGACGTGCACAGGCAGGCTTCGTGTGATATTACTAATCGCTTAGAGAACTCGCGACACCTGTGCTTCCACGCGCACTAAAAGCGCAATTTCTAATGCAGGGATGCGTTTGCTTAATTAAACTCGAGAAATAGCAGCTTATTCCACACCATATCTAATTGAGACAACGTACTGAATTTGAAAAGATTTTTAAGAAAAAGAAAACAGGAAAGTATCAGACGGACTCTCGCACCGAGGGTTCCGTACCGCCGCACGGTAGGTGATATATATTCCAATTTGGATTCGATTTCGAATCGAATCTGTGCGAGCTCAACTCACACTTGACCAGTTTAAAAAAAAAATCCTTATCTTTAGGGTTTGTAATATAACCACAATTTGATGTTTCCATGTTTTACCGTTTATACGATGCAAAAAAAAGTAAAAAAACTTTACTGTTTGGGGACCCCATTTGTTTTTTATTTGTTAGTAAATTAACCTAATTGTGCAAAATGTGGTTACAGAAGTGTAAACTTTTTTTTCTTAGTGTTCTTGGTAATTTTGTAGCTCTACCTACCCCACTCTGGGAATGATGGCGTGACGTTATATATGTATGTATGTTAGTAAATCTGCCGTAAAATTCACATATCCTGAAAAAAGACAGTTACAGTTCAAAAGGTTCAGTTCTTTCAAGGTATGACGGACGGACAACCACAGCGTAGGCTTAGTAAAAATGTCGCGTTTGACACCGTTCGGAAACGGAACCTTAAAAAGTATGAAAACTGACAGCAAAATAAACACTCTCTCGGTAGGTATCTAATTAAATTGTACTCGAACGAAAGGCAATCAAATTTGTAGTAAGCTGAAAACACGTTTCTGTGTACAGTTCGATCCATTTCGGTAATGTCAGAGGCTTAAGCGGTGATGCCAAGAATTGCAGGAACCCAATATTCCGTTAAGTGAGCATATTTGCCAAAACAAACAGAGGGTCGAGCAGCAACAATTTACGGCTCTCGGGCAAGCGAGCGGAAACGTGTAAACGGGCCACCAGCAAGTCGACGACCTGGAAATCTTACAACGGTCTCGGCCCAAAGATTAATTAGTCGGGGTAAACATCTCGACTAATCTCGTAATCAGCGTGCAACTGACTGAGATAAATAAATTATACCCGTGGGCGAAAATGCCATCTTGAATCACCACAAATTTTACCACGCGTAATAATTTCTCGAATGCACAGCTCAGTCGTGGGAAAACGTGCATTTGGGAGGGTGCTTTAAGAAATACGAGATATCGGAGAAATAAGATAGTTTCGGGCTTCGGGAAATGGCGGAGCAAAACAACGGGGCGAAACAAGAAGTAAGTTTGTTTAGTTCGAGCGCCGCTTTTCTTATCCTCTTTCAGCGGTTTGATGCCTAACGGCACTTCTAAAATTTTAAAAGACTAAATGAATTATATTTGTGGTTACCGTACTTTATTTATCACTTTGTTTGGTTTCAACAATTACCATGCGTTTAATTTAATTACAGCACTTACATTCAATTATCCACCGTCGGCAATTTATGCGCAATCATTTAAATAACATTGTTTCAACCTTTTATTCATTTCGAACACGTTAATATCATAATTCACGTTCGAGCTCCGGAGAGCCCGTTATCTGTGAAATTAACGTCTGTTAAAGAGAAATTAAGTTTCTACAAAAGTTTAACCGTTTTATAGCTTGAAAATAGAGTGCTCCAACGTTTTACGAACTGGCAGCAGTGATATAATAATTCCATTATATTTTTAAGATGCCCAAAGGCGAGCGGCATCGCAGTACGGACGACCCGCGGGACGAAATAAAGAAATTCAAGGAGAACCTTCTTCAGTCTGCGTCGGGTACCGGGTAAGTCGCGAATGTAATAAAACTAGCTAGGAAATGAGCCAGTATTACAAGAAACTGGAATTTATTAACTCCATTATGCAAGTGCAGAAATTCTGGAAGACAGGAGGGTCGCATTTGTAATTTACATACAAATATAACGATGCTGTCGCCGACGGGCGGATATTAGATTTTCGTTTCTGTATGCATTGAAGAAGTGGCTTGTCTAAATGCAGGTTTAGTTACCAAAAGCGCTGTGTAATGTGTAATTGAGAATAAATAGCTGCTATAGAGGTAGCGATCGTAATTTAACGGCAAGCTCGCCCGGACAGCGCATAAAGGTTCAACGTAAAGGATATTCTTAATTTCCGCCCGGGCCAGGGCTTTGCAAAGACGCCATTTTCATTCCGTTGTAAAATGTTTTTATTGGGAGTTGATTGAAATAACGCCAGTCGGCTTTTAAATCTTTTAGCTATAATGCGTTTTAGCAATTTCGCTAAAACCACTTCAAGGATTTATGGAATGTAAGTAGGTCTATTTTATCACCACTAATTTACAAATAAAGTGTTTTTTTATAACCTCATGAGATTTGAAGCCCATTAGACATTTGCAATATCAATACTACAATCTTAAGATTGATATCCAAAGACTTCAATGTGATTAAAGTACGAGTAAAAAGAAAGCGTGTATACGTGTTACGTTTTAGCAGAATAAACTACTGACTTGGTTTATTTGGTGGAAACGATGAATATTAATGCTAATTTTTGTTATTCTTCATATTTGGCAAAGTCTTAATAACATACTATAAAAACATTCAGTTTATTGATACTAACTAAAGTAACTGCAAACACGATACGAGTACCTGCCGACGAAATTAGCACAAGGATCCAAACTATTTGCGATATTAAAATATCTTGCGCAATTATTATTAATTACCACACGGTTAATAAGATAGTTTTGGACAGCGGCTTTGCACGCTACATTAACAACTTGGCTTCGTTCATGGTTTTATTATATGGTAATACTTCTGATCTACAATAAAAACATGTAACTTAAAAATGATAACTCACTGTAGTTTTCCATTATGAATTATAACATGTAATTAGTGAACTGCCTGACATGTATACGTAACAAAGGAAACATACATTGCATAAAATAACAATTTAACTGGTGTTGCGGTAATGACTCAGCAAGCGCTATTTAATGCCTGAGATAGTAACAGTTAATCAATCTTAAACTTTGTCCTCATAACTGTCTTTAAAAGTACGGTTCAATTTATCAAGTGGTTGTAAGTTTCACAATTACAGTAAGAGGTGGATGTTTGAGCAGGTCGATCCTACCGGACCGCGCCGGGCCCGCCGACGCGCTGTCCCCGCCTCCGAGGTCCCGCTCTGCGTCTAAGGCACGGGAGTCCCTTTGTGTTCCGCCCAACGTTCTTGCTGAGTTGGACGAGACTAAAATCTTTGAGCTAAAGGAGGTACGTTGTGGTTGAATTCTTCTTCAAATTGAAAACATTTTAGAAGTTTAAAGGTACCTTTTGATGTTACTGATACTTTAATGGAAATAGTCAAAAAGATCAATCTAGTAGACGTACGAGGAGTATATTCAAGTGACGTGCTTGTGCATAAAGCCAAAACTCTGATCTCATTTACGTAAGACGTCAAATTCAAATACTAGTATTTATTGAACGAACAATTTGGAACTGGTCATTTGAGGCCCATGTTAAGTTATTGACACATGTTACAAATAAAGACATAATATTTGTTCGGTGAAGCTAATCCCAGCGTAAAAGTAAAGTCAGTAAAAAGAAAAGATAACAAAATTAGAGCACATAATGTAAGTTAATTCTTACACGACGCTGCATATAAAGAGCTAAATTCTCTTGTTAACCGTGTTAAAAACTTTATTACAGCTCTTTGTAGCTGAAGTTAACCATTTTAACTGCAACTGCACTTTAATTCTTGTGCGGAACTACGCGACTTAAATTCGGAGCTGAAAAACAGAATTAGGATTTGTATGTTGATGACATTACAGTTTCGAATGAGACTCATATCAACAACTTTAAAGTAGCTCATAATTCTTTGAGTTTGTCATCATAGCATAAGTTAAATAATTCTAGTAAAATATAAGCTTGCTGATAAAACATAATTAAAGAGCATATACATATATACACAGAGCTATATCGAGATAGAAGGAAAGAATTCGCCGTTTTATATGAGAACCGAGCGTGTAACATTTTGCGTAAGTACTTTGACGTCACGCGAGTGTTTTAGTGATGTGCACAACATACACAGAATCGTTTCCAATTGTGTCGTCGATCGCAACGGAATAGCGTCAGTGAGCCAACACACAGAACTATATCGAGATAGAAGGAAAGTGTGTGTGTATGTACGTCATTGCTCGCCAGGATGGATATCTGTTATTATTTATAAAACAATTTATTTTGATGCTCAGTATTAATTTCGTATAAACACACACATGCGACATAGCACGAGCGCACACACACACACACACACACAAACACGCACACACGTACTCACAAGCACGCACGCACGCGCACACACAACACACACATACACACACACACACAAGTAAAATAAAAACTACATCTATAGTCGGATAAGCTGTACTAATTATTCGCCGGTACTTTGATGGGCCAGTAAAGGTATCTTCGTGAAATGTATAGAACCATTGACTACTACATCATCGCACGGCTACAATATAATAGTAGGTTTAATAAAATAATTATCACTTTTTCTGTTTTCAAAATGATCTCGACAAGTGCTCGACAGTCTGGATATTTTATTTTCGTTGCTGGTTTTCAATGCATGCCAAGTCTGGCGCTTCAAATTAAAGCCGCAGTGGAAAAGTAGCATTATACTCGTACACAGAGTCGCCCGCTATTGTTTAAATGAAATTTATACAGAGCAACAAAATAAATTGTTTTATAAATAATAACAGACTTTTTAGGGTAAAGAGTACTGACAGATGAAAGAAAATAGCTTGATTTGAAGCTCCGAGTTTTTTGTTTGTGTTTGAATAGTTTATTATCGAACAAGGGGCCATTTTGTTTTTACACTTGAACGTCATACGCGGAATGCTCTCGAGAACGGACTGAGCATCGCGGCGAGTGGGTGCGTAACGGTCGATATAAAAATATTTTCTATAATATCAGTCGATATAACGCTCATTTCATATAAGTATTGAATCATATAACAACATTTAATATATTTAAATATGATATAATTATCATTTTATATAACGATCATTTATTCTAAAAATATTTTATATAACATACATTAAGTATAATGCATATTTACTATAATCAACTTATGATATAAAGTTAATTTCATATAAAGTATAGTTGGTTTAAAAAAATACTGTCTATACTAACTCGTGTCCAACCACAAGGGTCGGTTTGTTAGTTACCTATTGTGACCCTACAGAGCGGTAACTCCTAGGTCTCAACTAATAAATAGGTTAGGTTAGGTTAGAATTGTGTCAAGGCGCGAAGCGCCATAACTACGCGGAATAGGAGCTCCGCAAAGCGGAGCTCCGTCGACTTTGCCTCACGGTCAGCGTTGTACCAAAAAATATACCACATGATAGTTATACAAAATGATTTTTATACAAAATGATGATTATACCAAATGATGTTTATAATAAATAAACGATATACCAAATGATAATTATAGTAAGTAAAAATAGATATTTTGATAATATACCAATCGTTTATTATATAAAATGAGTGCTTATATGCTTTAAAATTATATCAAATGTTATTATATCAAATGAAATTATATGAATTGTTTTTATACCGATCATTACACACCCCGCGGCGAGTAACGACGATTTTTTAGTCGTCGTTTCCGCACGCGAGGTACATACACTTTTTCCTTTTAACTCGATATACTTCGGCGGTGCCATACTTAGTTTCACGGAAAAAAGAAGAAAGCCGATTGCTATTAAGGAAGTGGTGTAATGTAAGATAATCCATCCTCTAGTCATTCTCATTCATCTTACCTTAATCCATAAACAGTGGGTTCTTTGTTTAAGGCGTTTTTGCTGTTCGATATGGACGGAGATGGTTGCATCGACCACAACGACCTGAGGGGCACGCTGGTGAGCTTGGGGGAGCACGTTGAGGAGAAAGACGTGCGGAACATGATGTCCGAGGTACATTATGCCACTATTAAGAAGAGTAATTCAAATCAACATTCTTTTCAGTTAAATGACTGGGCATCCCTTGTTCTTTTATCCGAATCTATCACGCATAACCGGCTGAAAGGATTTGGATAAACTTGGTACATTATTGAGTATACCTTTCCATTTTACCAATATTAGGTTTCCGTTGAAATCACCATCCAATACTGAAACACATACCTACGTAAAGATAAGAACAATATATACCTTCTTAGTTTTTCAATTGGTCAAACATTTACCATCATGAGTTTGCAAAAGTTAAAAGACCTTTAGAACCAACTTACTACTAAGTGGTCGGTGAGTTCTTTTACCTTCAGTAAGGTGCTTCCTAAGTGCAACCAAGAAAAACTTAAAATTGACTCAGCAGCAGCATTTTTAAAATCGTTTTCTTCAAATCACGGTTGTTTCTATGTACGAGTATAATTGCTTGTATTCGACCAAAATCTTCATCCAAGCCCAGAAATTGGTTACATTGCGGTCTTATTTTTATCTGTGAACAAAATCCATGAATAATACATTTTTTAGCTGAGTGGAATTACTAATTGAGGTCCACCAAAACTGACTCAAGTGGTTCGAATACTTTCATTCGAATTTCATTTTGTAGCATGATTCGAAACATTATACATGTTGATTGAGTTAACCCTTTTCTTAGAATGATTTTCGAATAACCGGATAAATAAATTAATTGTATTGGTTAATGATTTTAAATTCAATACTCAGTAGTGCTTCGTACATAAGTTTGGCAGAGATATAAATTTTATTTTTAAGCCTTTATTGTTAGAGTTAAACCTTCCGACACCAGTCGTGTCAAGGTGCCGCCTGTCAGCACAGAACACTTGAAATTCGTGTGCACTCTTTCTGTGCCACGATGCATATCTTAAAGCCGCCTCCGTAGAATTTAGGATTTTATAAAAACTTTGATTTTGAGTAAATTTCACTTACATTTTCTATTTACGAAGTGATGATTGGTTTTAAATTGAAAACCCGCTTTTTAAGAAGCAACTCATTCACACTCTTTAAGCCTTTTCTACAAATTGGTAAAAATGATAGATTGTCAGAATCGACACTAAGCTTACTTTAATTGGGAAAATGTTTGACTTTGCCTGTTCAAAATAAAATACATGTTCGCAATAAGCCAGAAAAAGCTTTGTTATTAAAGATAAGTACCTACTCACATAATTGGTAACGTAGTTTTTTGTTGTTGGTTTTGGTTTGGCTAAATAGGTTAAATGTTAGGTATTCTACAGTGGTACAAGTACTTTAATTAATAGGCCACCGGGGATTCTGTCATATTGACGAGAAAATATAACGTCAAAATTAATCATTGGGTCAAAATTAATTAGTCGTCTGCGACAGAGTTTTATAGTGGCTCATTAAAATTTAATTATAATGCGATTGTACCGGTCCGCTCACCTAAAGTGATTATGTACATGTAATGTCAATTAAATCATGAACCTTTAAAAATGTATACAATACCTACTATTAAAGATTGCCTCAAATTTAAAAATCACGATAAAAGTGCGCGTTACACATAAATCTACTAATGTTATAAACGTGACAGTAACTTTGTCGGTCTGTAAGCACTCATTTTATTCTGTTAACAATAGTCACCAACTTCGTAAGCATAGAAATGGTTTCGAGTAGCACGAGTAACCAGGCGACTTTTCTGTGATTTACATTGTTGAACCTGTAAAGACCCCGCCATATGTGAAATAAAGATAAAATTTGATTTGGAGATAGATAATAATAAACCCATTTTTTATCCGCAAGTAGCGATAAACGACTACTACGTGGACGAAGTCGCGAGCAACAGCGAGAAATACCATTAATCATAGCACTTAACTGGAACCATTTGACCAAATGACGACACGCTAGCCTAGTTGGTAGTGACCCTGCCTACGAAGCTAGGGCACCTGAGTCCAAACCCCGGTAAGGGCAGATATTTGTGTGATGAGCACGAGTATTTATTCCTGAGTCTTGGATGTTAAGTTTATTGTCCCAGGCCCCATAGTACAAGCCTAGAGCTTAGTTTGAGACTAGGTCAATTTATGTTATATTGTCCGGTGTAATATTTACTATCCTGTATGATATTTATGTTATTTTAACAAATTTCCACAGGCCCCAAGCCCACTAGACTTTGACGGGTTCGTCAATTTCCTGGGCTACAGAACCCTGGAACTGGACTCCGAGGAGACCCTCGTGGCGGCCCTATCCCGCTGGGACAAGAACAACTCTGGCTACATTTCTGAGGAAAGGTAGGCATGGCGATAAGAACTAAGCCTGCTGTTGGTAATTGGGCTATTATATATGGGTTTCAGGTCTCAGAGCATATTAGAATGCAGTCAAAAAAGACAGCAAATGCGTTGCCAACGATGAGGACTGAGGTGAAATGCCTCTATGCTGGTTTTGTTCGTTGTCCGGTTGTCCGTTGTACTCTCTGACCAGAACATAACAATACGCTTAAAAAGAGGTTAAACGTAAAGATGATAAGCGATCCGGACACTGCAAAACGTTCTACTTATTTAATATTTGCTACTCACCGGGACTGACTCCTCTGTTGAAAATAAAATATATAAAACGTACCTATTCGGAGCTAGTTAGCACTAAATTAATGAATTTTAAATTGGCTTCTAATAGCGTAATGCATAGCGTGACCAAACCGTTCTAAAACGAATCTCCAACATTCGTTTTAAAATAGTTTTTAATTTTTAGGCTACGGTACGCGAAGAGTTCTAACTTAAAAAAGCTTTATCTTTTAAACCGTAATGTATGTATGTATGTATGTATGTAAACACTTTATTGTACAAAAACAGAAACTCAAATACAATATTCACAGAATAGGAACGTACAAAGGCGAACTTATCCCTTTAAGGGATCTCTGTTTAGCGAGTTGTTTTTTTTCTTAAAAAAAGTTATAGCGGCGGATATACTAACAAATAATAAAAAAATATAAACGTACTCTTATTTTTGGTAAACGATAAAACACACAAGCGTCATATTGAGTATGATTATATGACAAACCCTGAAGAAAAAGAACAGATACAAAAAAAATACTAATGTAAGATAAGTAGGCTCGCGCTGATTCGATTCGAATTCGTATTTAAATTGGAATATATGTCAAGTGTGAGTCCGACTCGCACATGAGTTCGGTTTTTGTGTATTAATACTGTCGATAAGTCCGTAATCAATAAGAATTCATTTTATTTCAACTTCATCCATACATAAAAATCATTTAGATTGCATTTTTTTACAATTAATTTCTAGACTAATTTCAAATTTAAATTCAATTCATTTACTTCACTACATTACATTATATAATAATGAAAATGTATATCAAATAGGATTAAAAAAATGTAAAAAGCGTGTGATCACAGCTTGGCTGGATTTAAACTCACCCAAGGTCAGCCATTTAAACAAATGTAACCTTCAACATTTTAAGCAATAACTTCAATAAACTTGTAAGGTTAACAGTGAATGTCTTATTTTCGTTTTTATTTCAATTAATTGCCTGGAAACTGAAAAAGTCAAAACCAATCACATAGATCTTTTAACAATAACGTTAGAATTTAAATTTTACCATAACCAAACACAAACGCAATGAAAAAATTTGCGAGCAAGACACGTGAACACGACCTGAATTAATATACAACAAGTTTGCAAATTGCACGCCCACAAAGCGCCTCGTTTGTTTAAAAAATAATGAACCTCCACCTCGTATTTGAATCTCTTTGATGACATTTTTGTCTTCATAGAGTAACGTTTTTTGAAACATTCAGAGGTAAACAGTTTTGTTGTTGACAAGATATATTTTGTGATGCGCATAACTTGAGTAAATAATAGTAACGCGGCCATTTCTCTAGGATTTTGTTCGCAAGAAAAACTCAAAATCAAATGAAAAAGGACTCAACGATGTAACTTCTATTCTACATTGTCTTTTCACCTAATGAGTCGTATTGTAAAATAAATAAATATTACAGGACAATGTCAACAAATTGACCTAGTCCCAAACTAAGCTCTAGGCTTGTACTATGGGTACTAGGCAACGATAAACTTACTTATGTCGAGAAATATATACTTAAATACATAAAAAAACATTAAAGACTCAGGAACAAATATTCGTACTCATCACACAAATATCTGCCCTTACCGGGATTTAAAACCAGGACCCCTAGCTTCAAAGGCAGGGCAGGGTCACTACCAACTAGGCTAGCGTGTTTCAAACGTTACTTTGTAGTTATTTTATTTTATTAAAGACAACATAATGGTCCGAATCATAGTAACAATAGTTATGATAGGTCTTGTTTTTCGTAATTTGACACTTATAGCAGCAGAGGCTTAAATAAAAAAAGAAAGATAGGTAGAGTCTTTAAAGATACAAATGCAATAGGGGAAAAGTGAATGTAGAAAAAGGTCCCAGGACTGAAGTCTTCTCGAACATATTCTAGCAATTTCATTGACCTCTCATTCCTATATTCTTTAAAAGGTTAACACTTATTTTTAATTTAATTTTCGTTTTACAAGTCCTGAATCCTCCTGAACCATAAATATACATTGAACCGCCTCTAGAGTAATTAATAAGTAGGTACTTAGCAGCAACTTAGACAAGAACTATGAGAATAGGCAAACTTATCTAATCTCCACGGCATTGAGGCTGAAATACCTTCGAAGTTCGACTAGAATTAATCAAAGGTGACTTACTCCACTTGCAATCAATTGTTTCTATTGATTAAAACAATTTCTAAATTAGTCTTAAATTAAAGATTTAAAAGCAATTTCGGGCATTTCTATAGAAGTAATATCAATTAAGACGTTCTTAATTCCGTTACTTATTTTTCCTACTACGTTACAGTTTTTCGGTTTTTACAACAAACAAAGTTAAAGTTCTATTAAACGTAAACTTGGTAACAAAATAGGAAAAATGTAAAAAAACGTATTTTATGGAAATATTCTTTTGTGTAAACAAGCAACATAGTATTATGATCTAGAAGAATATTTTTAACAAAAATTACTAAACTTAGTCTTGGTCAGAAAGGCAGCATTTTTAATGTCTGAATGACAAATAAAAAAAAAGAATGTATTTGAAATACTTGTTAAATTATGTATTATAAGCATGTTACCTGTGCTAGTACAGTCAGTATCACATATAACGTATAAGCGAAAGTGGCCAAAAATTTCGTAACATCATACAAAATATATGGTATTACGAATTATTCGGTCACTTTGGCTGCTACAATAAATTCGATGCTGACTGTACACCTTACATGTATGACTTATAATATAGACATTCGAGTATAAAATAATAGCAATTATAATTGTAACAGGTAAGAGTTGTGCTCAACACTCAGTTAACATGGCTCTGCTACGACACGGTTTTAAACAGTTGTTGATATCATTAAAACTTACCTTAGTCGAAATGTTGTAAAGAGAAAGAAATAAAATAACAAGTTAAGTAGTTTTTTCCGCTAGCGAGTGTTGCTTTTGAAGGTATTATTAATAATTAAAGTTATCACCGTTTAATAAAGAACGCGCAAGTTTAATACAAAGCGTTTTAAAAATCTCAAATAAATTCAATCACGAAGCGGATCTGCGAACGTGAAAATCCGGCTCATGCCCGGAATACAGAGCTATTATTCTATCAGAGAATTTAATAATAATCGTGGTAAAAGAACATGATCCTTTAATAGATACAAAAAAGGCTAAACCCGGTCCCACTCGCCCCCGGAGATCCATAAACATAACGGATCAAGATTAAATTACATTTCGCGGTATGCAGAATGTATTAGGGAAACCTCAAGACATGATTTAAGGGCCGCATGTGTGCACCCTGAAATATTGTAGCGATATCGTGTGATATAATTTAGGCGACATATGGGATGTGTCGATATAAATCAAAATTAATTGCATTTCTGTGAGTGCCTACATAATACTTAGAAGCCAAGGAGAAGAAGGAGGTTGTCTGGTTTTGATCACTAATCAGCGATAAGCCTGCCTGTTCTCTACCTGTGCTATTTTGAATTGTATGTATGTATGTATGTAAACTCTTTATTGCTCAAAAATATAAATATTACAATTATAATACTAAATGAATGTACAAAGGCGAACTTATCCCTAATTGGGATCTCTTCCAGCTAACCCTGAAGCAAATGAGTAAGGACAATGCATGGGGTTGGACACATACAAGTTCATTAATAATTGTGTTTTTAGTTAATTGTGCTGTTTCTCTGTAATGTTTTTGTTTGCTGTGCAATAAAGTGATTTGTATTGTTTCGAATCTTAAGAAGCTATGAGATAGCATTTTGTATTTTATGTTTTGAACTCAGTAAAGCCAGTAAAAGCTCCTTGAATTAGACTTTTGGGATTTACGTGAAAATAGATAAGAAAGAGTAACGACAAGAAATTGCACACGAGCCAAAACTGCTACCCTCCAACTCACTCTCCAAATACTGTCGTTCAGCGACCAATGGGATACGGCTTCGGAAACTTTCGGAACCAAATGGCTTTGAATCGGACGCTATGCGAACACCGTTATTATAAGGTGTTTTCTTTTAATAAAGGAGTTTTTCTAACTCCGGTTTATATTTCAGAAACAATTATCTTCGTAAAAATATGTCATCTGGCAAACCGTTACATTTTGGCACAAAAGTTATTCGAATTTATCATGAAAGGTTTGAGTGTCTCGAAATTACAAATGCTTAATCGAACAGCTTGCTTTCCATGTTAATATTATAAACGAGATTGAAATTTTGTTTATTCGTTGAAGTTTAAGCAAGTATCAAGACTTTTTAAGGAGCTTCTTAAGAGCCTGTCACTTAAAATAGACATGCCAATATATTCTTAGCCCAAGCTACCATAATAATTACGAAGTAACCTGATCCACCAGCGCAATACATGTTTTAAACAACACTTAAACCTCGTCGTTCCTACAAGTCCCCTCCAGGTTTATTAAAATTTTCGGTGTAATCTGAATTTTACGGCGTTGCCGGATAGGCTTTCATATAATTCCGGGGAATCTGACGAGACGGATATGAAAACATTTGTTGGTCGTATACAAGCCCGTAAAATGAACTCGGTATGTCTTACACCTCACGGGGGAATGGTTTGATGAAGTCAGCGTGAGTGAAATTGATTTAATATTGATTAAAACGTGAAACATAAAACGTGAACCGACTGGGCCCAAAGGTAAAGACAGGCGGAGGGGAGCCAGGTCAAAAAAACAAGACATGGTTTTGGCAAATTCAGTCTAGGCTGGCAAAAATTTGGAGTCTGGGCAAGAGTATAGAAATAATGGGGAGGCCTTTGCCCAGCAGTACGAATCTAAATTTAAAGCGTTTTTAAAATTCAATGCCACCAACTAGTGACAGTATATATTTTAAACAACGTCACGTGCAATGTATTAAGCGGCAAAAATATTTCAAGAAGATGTTGTTTTTTTACTTGATGTTTATTCTACAAAAGCCATTGACTGTATAAATCTGTCAAATGGATTGAATTGAATTGATATAGGCGGACGCACGACAGTTTACGTCAACCCTTTAAGTAACGTTTTATTTGATCCCCGCTGTCGTTGACGGCCGCATAATAATAGAAGTTTTCTATACGCTCTAGCCTCTAGTCCACATTACCTACCGGTTTTTCCTTGGAAACAACATTTGTTTTATTAACAGCATTTTTTTTTGATTAAGGCAATAAAATATCTCTCTGACAATTGACAAGTAAATTAACTCAGTATTTGACCTAGGGGAGACATACTTACTTTATACACTTACCATGACAGTAGTAGTGCCAAGAGTAGGGAGAGAGTTCCATGTAAAATTTAATATTTTACAAACTTAAAATTCATCTCATCTACAGTGCGCTTAGCTTCTTAAAAACGCTCGTCTAGCTATCGCTATCACACTCGAACATGCAACTGTTAGTATATTTTGACACTCGTAATTCAAATAAAGACAAAGATGGCCGATTTATACTGTGAAACTAGTACTGATAGTAGTAGAGCTAGTATTGAATTATTCTTTACTACCTATAAAGCATTAACAAGTTTATTTTTTTATCCAGATTATAACTTTGCTCAAATCGCCTTAGGCTAAGAGGATCAGAAAAAGAGCAATGAAAATGTATAGGTACTTTGATTACATCATAATCTAGGGATTAAGTTGATTTTAGGTTTATTTTTGAGGTTTTTATCAAAGGGCTTATGAGTGGCACTTAACCGAATTAAGCATTTATTTTTGAATGTTTTTTTTCTTTTGTTTTCAGAATAAGGCACGACCTCATGACATGGGGAGACCGTTTTACGGAGAAAGAAGCAGACTACGCGCTCGACGACGCCCCTACTACCGTAGTGGGCGGCAACACCATGATCGACTACGTTCGCTTCTGCAGCCAACTCTGTGGCTTACGCAAGGCTAATAAGAATCAACCTGTATAAATATTGCTAAAAATAAATAAAGTGTGTTCTCTTGAAGCAAATTATTTTTACTATGAAAGTTATTATCTCTAAAACAATCTCTTCAAAATTTAAACTGAAACTCATTTACTTTTGGCGAATATTTTTCTCCGTCCCGAATAAGCTCCAGTGTAATTTATAATAGATCCTGTTAATAACTAAATTACAGAAACTCCAAGTTTAGCAATTGGGGTTATTTCAAATATCCTTTCAGGAAATTGAAAAGTTTCTTCAGGTAATAAAGTATTAAGGAGAAACTTGAAATTCAGTATTTATTTGTCAATGAACTTCTATGATATTTAAACTTAGCTGTTTTTTTTTTTTCAAAAAAAGGCACGACCTCATGTCATGGGGAGACCGTTTTACGGATAAAGAAGCAGACTACGCGCTTGACGACGCCCCGACTACCGTAGTGGGCGGCAACACCATGATCGACTACGTTCACTTCTGCTATCGACTCGATCGACTATGTTCATAAGAATCAACCTGTATAAATATTGCTAAAAATAAACAAAGTGTGTTGTCTTTTAGTAAATTATTTTTCATATGAAAGTTATTGCCTCAAATACAACCTATTCAAATTTAAACAGGCACTCATTTACCTTTGACGAATAATTCTCTCCATTCCGAATAAGCTCCAGTATAATTTATAATACATAGATCTCGTTAATTACTAAATAACAGAAACTTCAAGTTTCGCAAATGGGGTTATTTCAAATATCCTTTCAGGAAATTGAAAAGTTTCTTAAGGTAATAAAGTATTACAGAGAAACGTCAAAACTCCTTTTAATTATAGTTTTGACGTTATATTAAATTGAAACATCAATCAGTGAGACGTTATAACGAGTATATTCATGTTGACCTTTGGTTTGAGTATTAAAAGAAGGTATTTAACGAGCAATGTCTATGACGAGACAAATTTTGCTGAAATTAAATTTATAATTGCCTACTAAACGGAGGGGCAAATTTCATAATAACCTAAAGTAAAACTTAAGATTAATTTCTGTTCATTTATAAGACAACGGTTTAATCCGGGCCCTGGGCCGATGATGCTTCAAGTTAAGGAATATTATATAATTGACAACTTTTTCATCATCTTTCTTCGCTTTACAATTCTACGTAACCGCGTGTATAAATAGTATATTAAATTGCATTATACTGATTAATAATCAAGATTGCTTTTTATGTACAGTTTTTCCAATGCCTACAGAGTGTTCATATTTTATACATCTAAGGCGTTACAGGAAAATCTCTGTGTTGAAATTAAACTCACTCAAGATGGTCCTTGTAGATGTCGAAGTCAGTGAAGACGAGCTCGACGATCTCGTGCGGCGCGGCGCGGAAGGTGTAGAGCAGGCAGTCGACGCGCGGCGGGTACGCGCGCGGGTAGTCGGGGCTGCTGAACGTGCCGCGCTCCTTGCCCAGCGTCGACGTGAAGCGGATGCAAGTACAGCCTGGGGACAAAATAAGCGTGTATTACTAACGTGCTTTGTAGATTTTCAGGCGTTGTGCACCAAAATATTTTTTTTTCATTCTATTACACCATGGAGGATCTTATTGAGGCGGTTATTTTTTTATGTTACATATAGTAATATTGTACTCTGCAAAATAATTATAAAATGTATTGTTAATGATAAAAATGTATAAAATACATACACACATTCCCAGTGTGGGAATTACCAATACATTATAAAAACAAAAAAGGTCCCTTTCAGTTACACTTTTATTTATATTAGGTAGGCAGTCAGAACAAGATAATGAAATTTCCAGACTTCGGATCGCGACAAAATCATTTTTGAAATATAATGAAAAACATAAAAAGGTTTTATTTCAAACCTGATATTACATCGTATTATTAATTTGTTTTAAAGATGGTTTCTTATTGCTACAATGAATATTTATTAATAGTTCCATATATCGCAAGTATTTGAATAGATAACTCAGACCTCGTATGTTATGCCCAACCACAACCACCCTTTATCATAAACGCGCAGAATTTCATTAACATGTTTGATTGTCCGGTAGTTTCTCCTACAATTTGCAGAAACTATTCTAATTTGGCTTAAACGGTTCTCATCTTCATTAGACTGTTGCCAAGTTGATGAGGAAATTGTAGTACTGTAGTGTTCCTTGAAGATCGATTGCTCCGTGATCATTAAATTTGATAGAACACTCTAACACGCGTTACCAAGGGCATGTAAAGTAGTTTACAAGAGCTGTCACGGTTGGAACGAACGAAACTTATGTAATGTCAATGAGTGAGCGTCACATTTACACAAGTGCTTTTAGTCGTATAAGTTTCAAACCACCTGTGTATGTCAATAAATGTTTATTGAAAGAAAAAACTTTGAAACCGCATATGGCTTTTTATTAAATTGATTTACTGTGCGACCGAATTTATAACTTTTATTACGTTGTAAAAGAGGCTGTCAATATTTTTGCTTCCAAATAATTTTGTCCTGAATATTTTGTTTCTGTGGTTTTTTTACGTATAAATGTTAATAATAGATGATGGGTGTATGTATATCTTAACTTCAATTAGGCGTTCTGAGAGGATGAATTTCTATTAAAGGTCAATCGATCAATGCTAACCAAATCAAACCCAGGTCAAGCTTTAATTAAGTAGCAAATAATGATGCATCACTGCATTGATTAATACGCAAGCTCAGATTAAAGGTCAAATTATGTATAAAGCACCTCGTTAATTGATATCTAGTTTACACAGAGTTTCAGTTTAAGTTTGGCTAAATTTGGTCTCATTATCTTAATAAGCTAATCAACTTTGTAAAATTGGTATTTCGAAATAGGGATTTCGCAAGATCAGGTTTTTAAAGTCTACAAAGTAATCGGTGCTTAAATGTTTGTACAAGATAAATTTTACAAACCAATAAAGCAGCATATATTATGGTCAGTATTCAAATTTGTTGTATGTATTTGATATCAGCATATTGTTTATAAAGTGGAGAAACTAACTTCAAGGAAATTTTGATTGAATACGTTATGAATAACTGAAGCGTGGACTCAACGGTTTTTTATCCGTTGTGGATATAAAAAGATGCGTGTTGTGTAGCCAGCCTAACGGGATTTGCATGAAAGGCCTGTAACGATACCGACCCCACAGCAGTCAAGAGTGAGTCGCATAACATAAATAAATATATAAATAAATATAAATAAATAAATATCTACTTATAAAATAATTGGCCAGCGTGATCATCTAGTTATATAAAGGTAGGACCCCAAGTTAAACCCGTGTGTAACCAGTTCGTTTAAGGAATACTCGAGGTGTGTTGGAAAGGTTTAGGAAACATTAACTTTAATTTACTAATTCAGAGGCTTCTACTGTATATTACCTACCTAATTTTATATATTCCATTATAATCTAATACCTAACTTTACTTAGATAATATTTGATTCAACAATTCATCTTACAATCTTTCTTAGTACCCTACCGTGTGAATCCAACCATAATAAACCATGCCCTATGTTCGACCTAAGATAAACATATTAATGTGTCAGCAAAGTTACTAACTTAACCCATCTAATTAATTTATTCAAGTTTGAACAGGAAATGTTGTTCGAATGTCCTAGTATTATAATAAATCTTTCACATACAGTAAAGCTCAATTTTGTATGAACTTCCTACAGTTTAATAATCTTAATAACTATAGTCCTAAGCTTCAAATTCAATTAATCTTTCATAATTTCGTATCCGAAGTGAGATAGCTTGTGAAACTGCTAGTTCTTTTAATGTAGATGTAAGTTTTCTTTATTAATGGAACAGAAGGAGATAACTAATTCCCTATGGGTCCCTTTTGTAAATAAATACAAAAGAGAAGGGCAGGCCCCTCCTAGCCATTACACTTAGGCATCATCCGCCTGCCCCTGTGCGGCTTGACAACCTGACGGGGCACCGCTCCACCCAAAGCAAGAGTTGCTGTCCCACTTACAAGGTTAGTAATGTCAGTGTAGGTTAGTCAGGTCTCCCCAAGAGAGATCCTACCCCAAGGTCCGCGTTGAACTGAACCGGGATGGTGATATAATGTCGCTACTATTAAAACTAGTGAGTCTCCCCTAAAGCCATCTAAATTCGAGAGCATAATCAAAGGACCTAGTTTTGCCTCAACTAATGAAGGCCATCTCAAGGAAGTTTGGCCTCATTCAGACGACCTAAACTTGGGAGAGCGCCTTTAGTAGTTACCAGGTTCCCTAGGCAAAGATTCCTACCTGATCTAGCGCCCTTTAGAAGAGACTTTTGTAATACCCACGTACACCAAGAGACAACCTAGCCCAATACGGATCAACTATGAATTGTCGACCCTGCAAGCAGTAGCCGCCCATTCCATAGCCAAGAGCCGATAAATTGCCGCTAAATTATCACCCGTGTAACGGGCGAATCATTTGTCCAATTCTTATATTACATTAGTTTGTAATTGTCAACCAAATGTTGACTAAAATGATAATTGAACAATAACTCGATATCAAACTATGCGACTTATTAACACTGCATCCACGGCATTCTTCAATTTATACCACCAGCCCGGAGTCATTTAAAGGTAAAACTCGAAATTTTGTTTCATTGAATTCGTGACAACCAATTAAGTATTGTAAATATTTTGAATGACTCAAAATTTCGATATAATAAATCCAAAAACGTAAGAATTTCTTTATCTATGGTTTTAATCTATAAATACCATAGTTCGGACCTTAACGGACTAAGGAGAAGGAATTACTTCCAACTGGAATGTTTACCTGTAATAAAATGATTGAACCCCACTCGCTATCTCACTCGGACTCAAACTCCCTAATCATTCTGATCCCAAATTTCGTGTGTTCCTTGCTACCTTAACAATGGTTCGAATCCGAATATACTGTATTATAAATCCCTATAAACCATTGTTATGAAATAATAATTTGTTTATTACTCCCAATTACATATACCAACTTTTGCAGATAGACACACGAACAAACAACATGATCTCCTTGTCTAAGATAATCAGAAACAGGCTTAGTCCAACTAAGCTTGTTCTTAATACCAAAACTACACCATCTGCAAATTTTGAACATACGACTTAATCGTATTTCTAATACCACATGTACAAATTCATCAGCTTTCTATTTATTAATATATATATATTTTAGCCAATCTATTGACATAACTGTCGTTAGCCAATAGCATTCAACGCATTTGTCACCAATATCTGTCTTTCATATTAATTTATATCATAAATTAACCCTAGTTCCTAAATTATACTTATCGATATTGCGACTGCTACCAAATTATGAACATACTACCTCTCATTCTCTCCTAGATCTGTATGCTTCCTTTCAAACTGTATATAACTATATTTTATCGATCCATATCTTATCTATAGTGTAACGGGATCAATATTATAGGTGTTGGTTCCCTCCAAGTTGTATCCACTTATCACATACATATTGGTCATGAATGATTTATATAATTCCTGTTACATTTTGCACAAGGCGATTTAACTAGCATTGATTTCATGTAATACTTCCAGATTCTGAACTCAGTATCATTATTTCCTGTAGTTACTTATAAATATAAACATGATTTAGCCTCAAAATCTTTGATAACGATCCGAACCGATTTAAAGTAAACTTCATAATTACTATTCTATAAAACCTAAATTAGGTATAACAAACTTATCATAATTTTCATTTACTTAATCTTACATACAAAATCATCATAATCATAGATAAATATCCAACATCCAACATTCGCAGCCTCCTAAAGTTGGATTCACAATGAATATTTGCCAACGATAATGTAAATTCTAAAATCGCAACTATAAAATCTAGCCTCGCTAACCTTATCCTAAATTCGAACTCAAAACTTTATTTCTTTAATTATTAGACCTACTGAATTCTTATAATTATGATATAAACATTTATCTTTGGCCTAGATTTGAACTGACTCAATGTATTTCTCTATATAAATTTACGCAAGAGATGCAAAATTAATCGTATCCAATACTCTAAGTCTTTGGTCAAGTATCGAACTGACATTATGTATAGTTCCCTAAACTTCTGAACGTATGCATTGCCAAATAACTAAATAACTATATAATTTATTCCTACTTATATAAATTGGCTAAAAGCCTAGTCCTTAAACCTGTACATTACAATAGTCTGTGAAGGTACAATAGACGCGCCACAGAATAAGTTCTTGTACTTATTCTGTGAGACGCGCAACTAGTCACAGACTACTAAGGAATTCTATGATCAAATAAAGCTCTAGTCTATTTTGGGTTTTTTTGTTTAGACTTCGCGTAAACTATTGAACAAATAGATTTTTAATGAAATTTCGGTAATTATCCTTCTATTTACTTCCTACCTGCTTATCTTTGATCAAGTTATAGGAAATAAAGAGTTCCGCTTGGCTGAATTAAAAATTACCCCTTTGCCTTATCCCCATCCTGTTCACCTTAAAACCCTCAAATAACCTGTAGACTCTTAACTTATGTAATGTAATCTATACATATAATAAAATCTACTTAATAATCTTATACTTCGTTAACGAATTTCTAGTAATTGGATGGTACATCCAGCGCTATTCACCCGGACACAAATCAAGCAAAGCAAGTTCCCTACTCTAATTCACGCCTGGATTTCACATAAAAGATTATAAGTGAAACATCAGTACAGGTTAGTAAATACACTCGTTAAGCATTTCTACTTCGCCCTACAATAAGTAAATACCCTATGCCTATTTGTTCACATTGAACATTTCAACAACCTACCAAACTAAAGCCTTTATACATAGTGTTATTAATGGACTAGATATTTTTAATCGACTGTCGAAAAATAGCTTCCTTCATATGAATATAATATCTAGGCATTTATGTTTTGATAAAACCTTCTTCTGAAAGTAGGATAATACCTATTACTTCGTTGTTAATTTTAAGAATCATAACCTCCCAAATTTATTTCAGTAATCCATTTATACGTCTTGAATCAAACAAGCACCGAATCACAGCATCACTGAACACATAATAATAATTGTACCCTTCGTTCGACTTTGTGGTCTCCTGATATACAACTAATACTAATGTCAAATGTAAGTATATAAAAACCCCTATTTGCTATAATAACTACTTAATATTTAACTGTAAATTGGAACCCCTTGTTATTAATAATCTTACAAACCAAATGCAGAATCTCAGGCTTAACTCTTCTCCGTGAAAGTTAACTACAACCCTTTCCTGTTGGTTTTGTTTTAGTACTCTAAAGCCCATAAATATCATTGTTTCAATTAAAGGTATCTGAGATGGTACTTAATGTTATTTCTTTGGGAAAACTAGAGCTAGGTATTTCCTAAAGCTTTTATGAGTAAATAATGTACTATCTATGATAACATCTACTAGTTAAATATGTAAACGGTCCCGTTATTAAAACAATTGTTATGGTAGGCATATAACTAGAAACCTTCTCCTGAAATAACTTGAAAATAATTTAACCAATTTGTTTCAGGACTCTGCTTGTTTATTGAAAATGTAGGAGCATCTGTGGAATTAAATCTTACTACATGGTACCTAACCCTGAATGCATATTGAAAATGTATGAACAGCTGCTGAATGAAGTTCTAGAACAATGTATTGGTTCCTGAATAAAATACCAGAATATTACCATAGATGTTGGTATTCCTATATTTTTACTCTTTTCAGGTATCCCAGATTTATTAATTATACTTCCTAATCCCCTCTTTAAATAATTCTTGTAGTAAAGGTTAAGTGACCTATATGTTAAAAAGAATAAAGGTGACACACAAGGAAGTTCTCAAACATTTTCTGCCTTACTTAGATTGATCCTAGTGGAGAAGTCTCAGCTGAGTTTACCTCCAGTCTCTTTGTACCAATTAATTACTGACCATTTTTACCTCTCGGCTGATACTTCAATAACTGAATTTAGTCTGAACATATTGTTTCTATTAAACTATTTTGTCGCACTAAGATGATATTTCTAACTAAGGCAGAAATTGCTAATATGAGATTAATATATCACAGTTTAAATTTCAAAAGCCACTTACCTTACCGTTGAGCTATTAAAAGGGTATATGTACAACATAAGTATTTTTACAACATCTAGATTATGAAGTTAATATTTTAGATATTCCAGCTTGTATCAATAAATATAACAAGTTAGATCAAAATTAATTAAAGCTTACCGCAATTCCTATTTAATGATTGGAAGGTCTAATTTCTATACTTTAACCTTGCTTTTTGTAACATTAAATAATAATTGGATAGAATTAAATATTTTGTTAATTGTAATGAAATGTACATATTCCCCTTTTGCACAAAACAGCAATAAAATATAGGTCAATAAAACACAAATCTCAGTATATTTATTACACAAAATATCATCAAAATTCAAGTAAATTCATAGGATATGTGCACGAATTTTAATTATTACCTTATAGTAACATAATAAGGTTTACTTCTTCGATACTTCATCCTGGAGTTATTAATTCAAAATTTAATCATGATTACACTGCAAATAGTCACAATGCTTTCATGTTTGTTGGGAAGTCAAATGCCTGTACATAATCATTAAGGAATGATAGTAAATAGCTAATTGTATTGTTAGATGTAATTGATTCGTGCACATTTCCCTTTTAACACAGCACAAAAAATAAAACACATCAAAAGGAATAAATGGCAAATCACAAAATAAATAACAGTAAAAAGGTAGTATCATGCACATCCTATCCAAAAAATCACTAACTCCCTAGCCCTATATTCCGAGAGACTACAAACAGTATAGCTGCATGCCCTAACTGCCTGCCCGAGTTCCTAAAGAAGCCCTATCAGCCTACATTATAAAAGGATACTCTGCTACCCGAAACCCAGACTCAGATTCCGGACCGCTATAAAAATAGCAGCACTAAAGGGGTCTTGGTTCAGCAGAGGTATACTCACCCAATAGGTCCTGATTCCCCATCCAAGCACTCCGAACTTTAAATTAAATATCAGCGAAGCTCTTCTCCGTCCTCTCCGTCCCGCGTCGTGCTAATTCCCCCCTTCTCTCTCCCCCTCCACCCGTTTTATACTCTAACCATTTCCCCCACCTATTCCAACACTTAGCGACCAAAAAACCTAGACCTCCACGCAATATTGTGATATTGCGGAAATAACGAACTTACATACCCGCATTATCGAGTTATTGCTGCCGTAACGACTCCCCATACCCGCAATAACGAGATATTGCTGCAAATATACCGTATCAACGACCCGTTGGTTCTACTTAAAATGGTCGATGCCGGCCGACATCGAAAGCTCAGTATGGACAAGCCTAAATCAATACTGAATACATTGCATGATTATTATAGTAGTTAATTTGTACTTTTATAATACCACGTCCAAATACATAATATGTTGTTAGACCCTGCCTCTTTTATTTGTTTAATAACATAAATGACTAATTCTGAGATTACTGATTATCCTATAGCGAACCGGTAATCAACCAAACGAATATAATATATGTTCTAATGGAATCGATATTAAATAGGTAAGAAAAGAAGGAAGAGGAACTTTTATTTTGCAGCCTGTGTTCATTAATTATCTATTTTAGGTATTCCTGATTATGTTCTGCTTACGTATTAGGAGTGTTTATCTGTTTGTATGCACCCAAGCTAACAAGAAGATACCACGGTTTTTTTTATACGCCCCTACAATTATTTAATCATTCATCTTTCTTTATTTCAATCTTTAATATCGTTATAAATTATTTCAAGCTTTATAAAAGTAAACGATAAATGTATAAACCGATTTTGTCAAGGCATATCCATAATAACTTTCTATACCCGCATAATCTCACTCTTTCTAACTACCTTCTTTTATTTTCTTACAAGCAAACAACATCATCGTACCCTATCGCTCTGATCCCCGTAACAAATTAGTATGACAGTTCAAACATAATGTTAAAGCGACAAAGTACCAACGTGTCTATTCTTATCGCCGCCTCGCCAGTTAATTGGTTTAGGCTTTATAACTACCCTACTTTATTTCGCTAAATATAGCCGCAACGCAACTGTACCCCGTCGCCCCAACGCTTCTAACAAATTAATATGGTAGCTCAAACATAACGTTAAAGCGACAAAGTACCAAAGTGGTTTTTCATATCACCATTCCGCCATTTATATGTTTTAAGCTTTATAACTTATATATTTGGATACGACGACATATTGTACTAATATTTAAGTACACATCTGACCTATTCTATTGTTTAAAAACCCAGTATTATCTCTCGTAAACATATTTATACCTTTATATGATCAGACAAGTCCTAAGCCTCCTATTTATAATAAGTGACGATATATAATTTATGATTATGTAAGCAAAAAAAATTATACCCTATATATATCTATATATTTATACATATGCTGGCTGACTTGGGGTCAGTACAGGCCTACAGAGACAATTATTTTTTAGTTATTATAAATTTACTTGTACGATGAAATATTCATTTTGGCCCAGTTCTCGACTAGGTTTAAAATTGGTACTTTTGGATGTACACTCTACGACAGTGCAATATTATGCACCCTAAAAACTGATCTAATTATGCGAGTTGGAGGAGGCGCGGTAGGATCTCCTGAAATTGGAACTCCGGTTGAAATTTTAAATATTCGACACTAAAATGCTATATTAACGTATTTTCTTCTTTCCTTTTTAAAGGAATTTGCTTTGCTGGCTCCAAAAAGTAGAAGTATTTTCTTTTATTCATGGTCATGTAGTTAGTATTTTATTTCGTTGTTATTTTTCTCTAAGGTCCTGCAATTACTGTAAGGTACTCTTGGAATAGCAATAGAAATGTCTAATAGTCTTAAAAGTAGATAAAGATACATAATTAATGCTGAAAACTTTTTATTTAAGTACACGTCATTGATATAGCAAAATGCAGTAAAATGTCCGTGAAAACCTGTTGCAGTTTATTTAGAAGTTTAAATCCATTCAGATTGACTGTTTGTTTCCGCACGTAGTCCCCGCAGAGCCCGCGGTGCACCGTTTACAGGTTGTTTAGAAATACTCAAAACAATAGTGGCTGTATCTGTACATTTATTTTAAACTGCGAGTCATGTTTTATTTAAGTCCTTGTTTACCAACGTCGAGTTTTAGACATTCACCATGAACAAGGACAATTATTCCGTTAAAGATTATTAGCTCTTGGGAACTAAACAGAAGTAGGTACACGGGGTTAGCTCCACGCGCTTGTCAATTCTACGTTTATTTTGATCTAATTCGATGGTATCATAACGGGTCAGTTTCCAAATGGCGTCGAACTTACTATAAGTGTTATATGTACAGTATGAATAGGGTGAATAGGGATACAGCCTAAAATTAAGCATAAGTTACCTACTAATTATAAGACTGAAATAATTTCTAATAAGACGTAACGTTATCTTCGTTAAATACTTGTTCTTATTTGTAACAAGTTATCTCTTATTTTAGATTGTGTCCCTATTTACCCCTTAGTCTGTACGTACTCCCTGAGGAAGTATTCTATTAAAAACGCTCTCTGTGGAACGGTGAATCGGGTGATCGAAGCGTACGAGCTCGCTCAATAGACGAGTAAAGCGGATAATCTATTGAGATTTCTTATCCTTGTTTAGTACCCATAGTACAAGCCTAGAGCTTGGTTTGGGACTAGGTCAATTTGTGTGAGATTGTCCCCTGATATATTTTTTATTTTATGTAATTTATAAGTTTTTGTCTGCGAATACGTCCGCGTTTTTATAATTGTTTTTTTTTCCAGGATAAACGATAATTGCTTTGTTTAAATCCAAGAATACACTAAGTGTGTGCCGAATATCCAAAGGAAAGCCGAGCCAAGCCAAGCGAGCCTTTGTCATTTACTTATCATTCGTTTATCAATTTTTGTTTTCTTATATTTAATTTTTATATTTTCTTCTTTATTAAATATGCGTTACGAGGTTAATTTTGTTAATTTTGTTTCAGGAAAGTGCCATCTTACTGAACTTTCTCATCTTTCCAGTCTAAATAAACATCTGAAAATGCTTATCTTAAAGTAAGCATGTGTATTTGGACAAAATGTATCCTATATCTGTCAGTATTGTAGCGGAGTTTATATTGTGTATTTTTTTATGATAATCCGTTAAGGCGTTTTACCGTGAATAAGAAACAAACAAATAAATATAAATAAGGCTAAAGGTAGGTACTCGTGCTACTCTTTGTTATAGCTAACTTACATAATTAATGCAAGTTTTGACGATAACCGTAAGATATCTAATTTCTAAAAAAAATAGTAAACAAAAATACAACACTGGCAATTACTAAGTTAAAATGATCAATAAAGCCTTCAGTCAATGCTAAGCCACCTTAATCAATGCTATTCGTTTTATCGTGACACCATCTCGAACAAAGCTATAAATTAACCTTATCCCAGTCGTTGTCATACAAGTCCAGTGTAATTTATTTGAACATCGATTGTGCACGACACAATCCAACCAGAATACAACTGACCCTATGTAGCTTTCAAATATGAAGAAATAAGGACACTTTTATGCTGGTAGGTTCGAAGGTAAGGTTTGAAGGTCCGAAGATAAATATTTGTATCTAGGGAACGCCAATATTTGGTGCTCTTTATTAGCCTTTGGCTATGTTTGTGACTCATCAAAAGTGTCCACAAGAATTAAGGAGAAAGTGGGAAGGAGGAATCTGTTACAATTTTGACAATAGTAGCATTAAATATAAATTCTTAAATATAAATTCAGGGGCTCCAATTCTACTCAGGTTAAACCTATTTGCTTTAGACACGTTATCGTATTATCAACGTTAAGATCAAAAATATAACATGTCAAAAGCAATTAGGTTTAGTGTAAATAGAACAGAGCCCCAGGTCAGTTTGTTTCCTTCGTTCTTTTAAAGTACCTAAAGCTCGTCAAAAAAAACAGACAAACGTAAAGCGCTATGTGAAATGAAGAACGTGATCTGAATTTTACCCAAAAGTCCTGTTTAATGTGATTGAACTCATTCATTATTGCAGAACAGTTCATAGACTCTTGGTTAACGGCGTAACTCCAGCCATACTAATTGCATTGCTATACTTCCACCTGACACCACGACAGTTTCCTTTTCGGCCAGCTATACAAAGTAGATTTGGTTTTGAACCGATCACAATGTTTGAAGACGAAAGTATCTTTAATCAGTTTTTATTAAATTCATTAACGAGTTTAATCAACGTACATACGTAACATCACGCCTTCATTCCCAGAGTGGGGACGCAGAGCTAAGGAAATAATATACCAACAACTCTAAAAAGACTTGTTGATCATTCTGTAACCATATTTTTGCACAATCAGGCCAAGATGTTTACTAGTGACAGATTGCAAGCCCATCCCCTAATACTACTACACGCCCTGTCAAGCTTGAGTTTAATCAATGTTATATTCATTAAGGAAAACTTTGCGAAAAGAGCAACATACTGACATTAAAACCGCAATTAGGACACGTGCAGACATATAAAAGAGATTTATTTATATTTTACTCATAGCAGTCTGCAGCAATGAATATGTACCAATCTCATGGATAACTACCGATGAAGTAATAATCATTCGTCCGAAAGTGCAACTATCCGGAAATTGGGACCGACTGTCCGGTCCAAGTTGGTGCGACTGCGAGATAACTAAATTCGGCGACAACTTGACCAGAAATTAACGTTCAAAATATTTGCCGTTGAAATTTACTGCCAACATATTCGACGACTCTTATACTGATTTAAATAATTATGTTCAATTCAATATTAAAGTATTTTTTAACGTCTAATCACGGACTACCTAATATATCTGAAGAAAAAATATGAACTTTAAAGGGTGTTGCACTAACAATTAACTTTAAATTGTGTGCTTTTCGAGGCATCTGTTCTGGTTTGTTTTACGTTTAGAATCTATAGTTGTGAGAAAATCAAGAGAAAGGTCAATTCTCTATTCTGACAATTACTTTGAAGATGTCCTTGGGACGCTAAGAGGTCCTTTCAATCGAGTGGGCAAAGTGATGCCTTAAACAGACCTATCGTTACCCTCTAGAGCTATTATTAATGGTTTCTAAAGTATACATTAGTCAGCTCTTGCTAAATTATATTAAGGCCGAAAGAGATAAGATAAAAGTTGTTTATTCAGTAAGTAGGCCGCACGGGCACTTTTACACGTCAAAACTCTACTAGCACTTCAAAGAGACCACTGCTGAGAAGAAGCGCCACAAGAAACTCAACAGTTAGTCTTTTTTTTTATATTGCTAATGACAATGATAGAACTTAACCTAGCATTATATAAATCAATTATAAAAAAATAAAAAAATATACATATCATGCGTAGCTAAGCAGGAAAAAGTGTCGAAACTTTAAATAAACACAAGAGCAAATAAATAAAATAATAATAATATTTATACACCTACATATGACGATGCTAAAGTAAATGAAATAATAATAAAGTTTCGATACGTTCTCCTACAGAAACCGTGTCCCCTAGACTAGATAGGTGCTAAGCTGTTACGTTAGGTATCTTAGGCCAAGCATTTTTGTCTGTTAGATAATCCTCGACCCTAAAGTAAGATTTATTATAGAAAAGAATGCATTGACCTACAAATGATATACAGACTTTGCGGACACGAAATTTTCTAACGCAATTTTGTTTTTATTTCTAGTATTAACATTATGAATATCACAATTTTGAATAAAATAGTCATGGTTATTAATAACATAAATAATATTCTCATAAATAAATTGTGACGCTACAGTCAAAATATTAATTTCTTTAAATAGTATTCTTAAGGAATCACGGGAGTTTAAGTTATATTATTGAACGAATAGTCTGTATATCAGCCGCTTTTCCCGAAACTAGAATGCCGTATGACATAACACTATGAAAATAACTATAATAAACTAAGCGAGCTGTCTCAATATTGGTAAGTTGCCTGATTTTCCTAACAGCGTAAGCTGCCGAACTTAATTTACCTGCTAGTACTGCTATATGGGAACTCCATTGCAAGTTTTGTTCTATAGTTATCTCTAAGAAAAGTGTCTTATCTACCATGTCTTAACACTCGTTATTCAGAATTATGCTTGATTCTACCGGTCTAACATTAGGCAAAGTGAACCTAACACATTTGTTTTTTTAAGCATTGAGTAGTAAATTGTTACAAGTAAACTAACTAAGTACTTTACCTAGGGTGCGTTTATCCTACTGTAATCGACGGATTTTCGGTCTACCCTGAAAATTTATGAAGTATCATCAGCAAAAAGCAGAACATCACAAAGTTCATCTACCGTTGTTGGTAAGTCATTAATAAAAACCAAAAAAAGGACCTAATATAGAGCCCTGAAAAACACCAAATTTAACTGCTGCTCCAACGGACTGTTTGGTGTACAACAACTGTTTGTGTTCTATCACTAAGATATGAAGAATTGAAGACATAAGACTTAGATAATTATTTGACAGACGATAATGTTTTAATTTCATTATAAGAGTCGCATGATCTACGCAATCGAAAGCTTAGGAAAGATCACAAAAAAATCCTATTGCATCACAAGATTTCTCCCAAATGTTGTATATATAATTATATTTAATGAGTGCATATTTTTTTTATTTTTTTTTATTTACTAGCGGAAACAACGGTTCTTTAAGAGCTATCCAATGACACCTAATTCGATGTTATAATGTAAAAAAAACTTTTGGTTTACATATAATACATATTATGTATTTTACTTTACAACTTAGTCAGCGTAATTAAAATATATAACTATGTTAAATTACAAATTACAAGAAAATACAGAAGATGTCGCTCGGGGCCCTCTATTGAAACCTCTTTAAACAAACCAGTTTAAACCCCCGAAGTTTCATAAGTAACTGTATAGATTACTATAAATCCGAGTCGCACATTGAAACTTCGAGCAAATTGCATTCTAGTCCCAAACACACTGAACTTGTGATCTCACATCCAACTCAAACTGTGTCCGTAATTGAAACTATTTCACTAACATTTAGAAGGCTTCCTTTTGATGTCATCTAAGAACTTAGCAAGGCAACTTACTTACATTATATGAACTTAACTTTACTTAGTGACGATTCAAAGTTAAGCGACGTTCTACGAATTAATTGCTAGATTTAGTGTCCTTATCATCCTGTTGAATCTTGTTAAGACGACTTCTCAACGAGAAGTTTTCAACTACACGAGTATTTTGTCTACAAGGTATCGTTGTCACGTTCAAACTAGATTCTTCTTGGTAAAAATCAGGTTATAGGTCAGTTTCGCAATCAACTGTCTAACTCTCGCCAAATTAAACAATTCTTCAACCATCCGGTCTTTCTCTCCAACTCTTTAGGTTGACACGTCAAGATTAAATAATCATTTATTAAAAACTAGCGATTATACATATAAACCTTCCTCTTCAATCACTCTATCTATTAAAAAAAACCGCATCAAAATCCGTTGCGTAGTTTTAAAGATTTAAGCATACATAGGGATATAGGGACAGAAAAAGCGACTTTGTTTTATACTATGTAGTGATATGGTATATATGGTACAACAGTAGTTGCCTATGCTGCAGCTACGAAATTTGTACAGTGATGTCGAGTATACGTAAAAGGTAAAGTGGTGATCAACATTGATTTGATATAAGTTGAGAATAATAACTAGAAGTATTTCTCACGTAGGTATGACAGTTTCAATAGATCTGACTATATGATAAGAAAAAATCTGCACTGAATACGAATTCACGCATTACAAAACAACAACAAGCGCTTAAAATGATTACTTTTTTATATTTTTTGGGTTAAAAATGGCGAAAAGAAAGCAATTTTTGTAGGCTTACTAAAAGTAAGAATACTTCTCGCATGTTAGATCTTAGCATTTTAAGTCAGCAAACAAAATAAAAACTCCTTAAAAACTGTGAGTAAGACCGCAGTGCGAGTGACAACGCTAAAAACGTTCTACAAAAGAAGCAATTAACGCGAATCTCAAAATATTTGTACAGAATTCCACTAAACTTTACCAGCGATTTCCGTTAGTTTTCTTTCATGTAAAAGAAGTAATTTACTGTCGCCAGAACCTAAGAGTAACTTTTTTTAGTACTTGTCGAGAGAAGTTCATTGTATTTCCATTATAGAATAATGAAGTCCAACCGAGATTCGACAATACGAGACGCCGTATTAATTAAAGTGATAACCGCAAAACTTCCTCGTTCAAAGTCAAAACTAATAATTGATAGACAAATGAAATATTTGTTTTGAAGTATTATGTTTACAACATTTATGAGCGTCCATTTTATTTGTTCTGTGGAATATGAAACAGAGGTGACTGTCTGACTCATATACAAAATACCTAATTCAGGTGTCAACTCTTAAAGTATAACATGCATGCACCAGATTTTATTTTAATAATGAGACTTAGAGCATATTGAACCGTAATAACCTTATCAATATTGCAATTGACGAAAGAAAAGTAATAAATCAATGCAGTTTTTGTAATGGGTTCAGGGTAATGCAAAACCTGTTATACTATTATGGTTAATGCTAAAAGAAGAGTGCATTATATCACAACGTAAAGCAACTCATTTACAAATTAAATCTTCGCCGCAGATATCATTACAATACTAAGTATTGTTCGGTGAAAACTCATGTAAAACGATAGTTCGTTATCTTAACGAGCGCATTTACTTGACTTTTACCGACCCTCTTTATCTAATGATGTTTACGCAATCTCGTGATATATACGGTGGTAAATGACTAACATTTACCAGTTCCTTTTAGCTGTCACATGATGAAGCTTGTACTTTCGAGTCTGTTGTTCGCGTTGGCTTTGTTGCACTTGGGAGAATGCAGGACTGTGTCGAGCGAGGCAGATATAATTTCTGCAGTGACATCGGTGGAGAAGAGAGCCCCTTTACATTTACCGTGCACGTTGAGAACTTTGAAGAGCGCCGACCCTTATCCTTCGGTTATAGCAAAATGGCATAATCAAAATCAGAGGTTCACTTGGAATACGGAAGGAGATGTGACTTTTGAAAAGGATTACAAACATGAAGCAGTGTCGCATGGATACCCGTCTTCAGGAGGACTGTCGGGGAACACACCAACAGTTACTCCGAGTGACCCGTTCGCAAATGCCCCGGTTGTACCAGACGATTACTCATGGGAAGAGATCGTATCATGGTTCCAAAAAAACTGTACTAGGCCGAACTGAACTTATTATTTCTTAATATTATAATTGAATAAAGATTGTGTTGAAGTTTTTGTTTCAAGGTTCTTGTCCGCGGTCTCGGTGGGAATTGTGAATTATTGCCGTTATAACTTTACTACAATGTTCCCGTGAGATTTTATGGCATAGTATGATGTTATTACCGCTACTACAATAAATCTGAAATGTTTGTCTATGCTTTTATGGCTCTACCCTAAAGCTGGCTTCTGAAATATAGACAGATTGACGTCAACGTTTAGTATCATAAATACGAAATAAACTAAAATGAAATAAATTGTAAATAGGTACCTATAACTTCTAGGCTCTTTAAGTCTTTTTAGGTAAGTACCTAAGTACCTACATTCACGGTTTTTAAAAGCACCTGTGAAATAAATCGCAAAACAAATCATACGATAAAAACAAATCAATCAATCTTCATTATAATTAAATTAAGAAGCTTTAAATCTGTGAAAATAATACGTGTTACTACATTGAGGAAAAATAAAGTTATGTTTTATCCTTACGGTATAAATGTTATCAAAGCCCGATTAATTTAAAGTGAGCTTTTGTATGGGCATGCGTTAAATGAGTAATTTTGCTTAATATCTGTAAATAGAGCGCCAATAACTTTAATCTTCATACGCAGACACTTCGGGGTGGATTATGGTCGCCTAATTCTCGGCATTAAGTAAGTTTCGAACACAGATTCGGTTAACTTCATCGAAGTTCGGTAAGGGTTTATAATCGTCGCGCACACTACAGATTAGTTCACTAATAGTTTTATTCACTTTAAATATGTTTCATTCAAGTTTAAATCCTATTACTGATGGCAAAAAGTTAAAGCTATTATAAGGGTTAACGGAGTATTAGTATTGTCATGAATTATTTAAATATTTTTATATATTATTATAAAATTAATTTAAATCATTCGCGGTGGTGCGTCGTAGTTCGATTATGGTCGAAACATTCGGACTTGTTTCGACCATAATGTAATGTTTACGCGTTGACGGGCCAACCGTGTGTGTGTCTTCGTCGACTGTAAATTGTTTATGCAAATAACACGGGTGATAATAAAATTTTATAAGGATATAAAATTAAATTGCCTGTCATAACCAACCTCAATACCATCAATTGATAGTTGAACCCTGTTCCAGTTATTAATACGAAATGTTTTTATTGCTAAAATGTTTTTGAACTGAAAATATTTGATTTAGAACATTCGGAAGTACGCGAATGCAAAGGCTTCATAACGTTATGATTAATATGTATAGCGTTTTCATAGCGATAAATAACGTTTGTAGATTTTCTCATTTGCAATAACTATATCGTGATCGAGCATTATTTAGTATTGCGACGAAATGTATACCAACATCAAAAAATAAGTTAGGATGCCTGACTTAAGATTAAGTAGATGCTGATGTCTTTGGGTCTCAGTTCCAACCATCAGGTGGTCTGTGTGCTCGTTTGCCTTATCTATGCCACAAAAAAACAATAATGTTTAATCTGTTAATGACGCAAGTTTATGTTCGTTTCATAAAGAAAATTGTTTTTTTCTTAAGGTCTTGATCTGTTGACCTGCTCGCTAGAACCCAATTAAGCGTAATTCTCATTAGCGGCATAATGCGGGGCGTTATCGCAGTCTTCTCAGATTTCGAGGGAATTGTCTCGGGAATCCGCAATTCCAATGTTCTTATAACAAACCGCCGAATTCACTCTTCATTAAGGAAGTTTCACGTGAAGCGGCTGGAACGTTTTACATTACAACGTACGTTAGGGTAATTTATAATTAGGCTGTTGATGCATATATATATATAGAACAAATACATTACGTTATGATTTCAACAAAGGGCTTTTATTGTTCCGATAGTTTCCCATTAACTTATTTGTATTGTTCGAAAAGTTTAGAAAGGCTACAGCAAATTTGAGAAAAAAATACTAATTTTATACAATCAATTGGAGAAATCAATAATCTAAATTTTACGTACGAAATACGAAGAACGACAGTAACGTTCATAATTACTGGGACTGCAAGAAAATGCTTGATTAATCAGAGCCCGCCTTGAATAAATTTTCTTTACCTGTTTCCTTAAACGTATTTCTATTTGATTGTTTGTTAGACATTTTTAGGATTCCGTACCCAAAGGGAGCCAACGGGACCCTATTACTAAGTCTCCACTATCCGCACATGTCTGTCAGGGGACGTATCTTATGAATCGTAATAGGTAGAAAATTAAAAAATTACAGTACAGTCAAGTTCAAAAGTATGTATACACTTTAGTACCTTGTCACTTTAATCGCTTGGATAATTTCATATGGCAGTTTAAACATGACGTTAAATAGACAAGGTACTAAAGTGTATACATACTTTTGAACTTGACTGTACATGTATTTCTATGGCAAGAAATAAAAAAATAAAATTAAATCACAATTTCAAGGAGGTTCTTATACAGGAATGCAACAATTGACAATTTCATGTGTTTTTGTGACTACTCTAGTAGTACTAATGCTTGAGATTATTTGTTTCGTCTCAAGATTGATTATAACGTGGCTCCTTAAATATGTCCCCTACAAACTCCCACAATAACAGTTTAAGAGGTTAAGCTTCGTTTATAATTAATGTAACAAAACCGTGCTACAGTTAAATTCATGTTCCGAGGTTATTGTCGGAGGTTTACAAACAACCCAAAGTTTAATCATAAAACGGGCCCTTCCAAATTGGGGACTTGTAATATGAAGATTTCTTAGCAGAAAGTTCTTAGTTGGGAAGACCTAGAATTTTGTTATTTTGCGAGCGGCCTAGATAATAAATTATACTTGCTCTTTGCAAAAACTTATTTGTGACGGAAAAGTCAATTTTGGTAATAGAGTAAGAGATGAGATGAGCATAATCATTTATTTATATATATTTTTGCTCTATTTACAAACTTTTAGCTTTAAGGTCTTAATTCATAATTCTTATTCAGAAAGGATATACATTGTAATTCGTGTAACGTACATAATGGCATTAGAAACGAATCATAGAAAGAATGATGTCAACAATTACAAGATAAATACAATTATTAAAGCTAATTTTATAAATAATATGACTTCGATGTCATCAAGATATTCATTGACGGAATAGTAAGCCAACACCTACTTACCTAGCTTATTAACAACTTCACAGACAATGACATAAATTATATCTAAAATAATAAGGTCACTAATTCAACACGATATTTATGAACCCACGGTTTATGGTGATGACGGTTGGTGAGTTGAAGGTTTATCAAAATGTAACTATTTGTTAACTAATTACACTGGATTAAAATTAACTCTTCTAAGCTCACACCTCTCACACTCAAAAATTAATAAAAGCAATGTTTTATCACCACATCAACCGCGTTTTATTCTAAATTTAAATTTAGCCCCTCGTTTACTTTTTAAATTTTTCAGTGGCTGCTCACTTCATATTCTTTTCAGCCAGCCACAACCTCTATAAAGAGTTTTAATAACGAACGAAGAGGTGACCCCAATGGAGCAGGTAATCCCCGGCTCGGTAGCTGTGGACCATTTTCACAGCGTTTCAAGGCGAGATACACCCCTGTCAAGCCGTCTGGCCGCCCTGCAGACAACCGCATTTAATATTCAATTAGAGTACCATTTGCCCATTCATCAACAGACAGGGTTCTATAGTTTGTCTAGACGTGTCACAGTATTCCTACTTACGAGTATATTATAAATGGAAAAGAGTTAATGTTATTTTACGCAGCACGTAGCTTGTACATAGCGTGGAGTTGGACTACCAGAGAGTGTCAATTTTATCCCTATAAATTACACAGATTTCGCTTGTCTTGGTTTGTAAAAGCTTCATCAGTGATAGACGCCCATCTCATATAAAGTAACGATAAAGCTAACGCTATTTTGTTGCTTCTATTTTTATCAAGCTTTGAAGTCATAAACGATCTACGCAAAGCAATTACCTAATTTGATATAACGTTCGATTTAACGCACACTGCGCACATTCATTCAAATTTAGGGTTAAAATTAGAATATTAAGAGGCTTTTTTATATTTGCGTGTTTTTTCGAGGAATATTTTTTAGTCTAGAAGCCAAGTCTTGAAACAATAATACTTATCGACGCATCACTTTAAATACATCATACGATTATTAATATTGCACCATATTACAGAGGTTTTTTTAACGGCAGACGTGCGTCATTTTGTAAACGTATGCAGTACCTATACAAAAAACTGTTCAATCATATTTATTCTTATAAGGTTGAATTTGGAACTTCCACACTTCCCTATCGTATCTGTGTACGGATATCTACTAGCTGCCAGTGTCTCAAAGATAAATTGTGTAATGGACACTGCCTGCATAATTTATTTTGTTTGTGTAAAGGGTTACACATTTTGCATTAATTTGTTTAAGTGCCTCGCATTATGTGAACATAAGATTCTGGATCTGCATATGTTTGAAGTTCAAACATCAAGATTTAAATAAGTATTCAATATTCTTTGCGTCTAGTGTCAGATACATGGCGTTTATAGCCAGATACCCACTTGTAAGCTGTAACTGTAACCGTAGCCGTTATAGTAACGTGCTACTAGCGGAGAACAGGCTCGCGAGCCACATTATGATTTCACGTGCAGCAGTTACAGCGATAGTGACTACCCGGGTTAGGGTACCTTTCTACTAGACATGCGATATGCAGCTCTCTATGCTGCGATTATCAGTATATTATTGTATTTTATAAGTAAAAAATGCCCTTCTGCTGGAGTTTCTTGCGGCGCGTCTTCTCCGCAATGATGGCCTTGTCCGAAGCGCTAATAGATTCACTGCATGTTACCGATGTGTAAAAAGCATTCATGTGGCCAATTTACGGAATGAAGATTTTGAATTAAGAATTTGCGTTTTGCTATGTTATGTGGACCAATGAATATGATTGGTGGATATCAAACGCATCCATGGCATCGTAGCATAGCACACTCTGGTGGGAAGACACCCTAAAGACGACAGTTTTTTTTTTATCAAACGAAAATCACACATAAATTAAACTCTAGGCTTGAACATTATGAGTACAGTACCCACCTTACAACGATAACTTGTCTAAATAAACATATATTAAGAACGTTAGCCAAGACTCAGGTACAAGCATTCGTATTCATCACACAAATGTTTGCCTTTAGAGGGACCGCTACGCTGCTAGCTATGTAGGTACAGTTAGTTAGGGCCACTAACTAACAATTAGGCTAATAGCATAACATTAATTTATATTATAAACCCGCACCTATATGACAAAAAAATGGTAAAACGTTAGTAATAAAATAGTTTATTCACACAACGTTATCAAGTTTAAATTTTTCTTTTACAGTATTATTTTTATCTAGCATAACAAGTAAGCTCCTAACTAATATTTCTTACATAAAACATATTTATTATTATTATGACTTGGACGCTTTTCAGAAGAATTGGCCGAAGACTGCCACAGAGATAGAGGTGTGGAAATCAAGGGAGGAGGCCTTTGCCCAGCAGTGGGACACTATGTTAGGCTAATTAATAATAATAATAATTATTATTAAGAGCCTCGTATGTCCCACTGCTGGGCAGAGGCCTTGCCCCTCTTTTTCCCTTTTTCTCTGTTCTTAGCAGTATCTGGCCAGTCCTTCAAAAAGGAATCCAACTCATCCCCCTATCGCCTACGAGTTCTGCCTCGTTTCCGTCTTGAGTTGTTGGGCTTCCACTCTGTGGCGACTTTAGCCCACAGCTCACTCGGCATGCGGCAGACGTGACCTTCTGAGCTACGTCGACTATTTGAGTCATGTAGCGCAAGGTGGTGTTCCGGATACGATCCCTTAGTTAAAATTTAATTATTTTATTTTAAGTCACGTTATAAAACCTCATAGTAAATACTTATAAAAAGTAATAATTCACACAGGTAAGGTACGAGGACGAGGAAGCGAGAGTGTTAGGTTAAAATACGCTCGAGCTGAGCGAGCGAAGCGAGTGCCGCGACAGGGGCCGGCAAATCAACAGTTTTTCTCCTTGCTTTACTTTGTAAGCCAGATGTTAGGTATTTACTTAGCTTAAGAAGAAGCTAAATTGAAAAGCATAACTCGCCACATTAAAAAACACTAATTATAAAAGACTAGCGACCCGTCCCCGCTTCGCTCCGGGTTAAATTATTAAATTAATATAAAAATCCGTTGCGCAATTTTAAAGATCTAAGTATATATAGGGACAGATAGAGGGAAGCGACTTAATTTTATACTATATCACTACATATAAGGGTGATACACACTCTTAAAAACAAAAGTTGTATCTCCTGTGGTGAATAGGTAAAAGCTTGTGTGCATATAAGTTATGTTTTTATATGATAGGTCTAAAGCAGTCCTGACGGCATTTCTGCGGGAAAGGGCTTAACCAGAAAATTAGGCCTTAAAAACGTTAACTTTCGGTGTGTCCACAGGAAAGACGGTAACATAAATCTGTGTATGACTCATAATCTATTTAAAAATATAATTAGGAAGTTCTTGAGAATAGTCAACAATAATGATGTTCTGTACGAGTACCATCATCACACTCAAACTTTTCCAAGAAACGTCTGAAGTCGTTGTTCTTTACAAACATGCCGCAATTTATACAGCGAGCCCGTGTTATAATAGAGAACCAACGTGCTAAAACTTTCAAGGAAAGATAACATCTCCCGCACTTTTGCTACCATAATGATTGTTGCTGGGCCCATAAAAGACCTCTGTAAAAGGGACATGAAACGAGGATAGAATGAAAGCAAGGGATTATGTTTCGACTAGGAAAGAGAGCAGTTACGTGGAATCATTCATATTTAATTTAACTCGAAGCACTTTCCTTATTACCTGTAGACCCAAGTCATTGTTCAACAGAATTCGAAAATTTTTGGAGCATACTTAAGTTTTTTGGGACAAAAGAGGCTTAGGAGTCTACAATTCACATAATTATGATAAAGCTCTGCCCTTCCCTGTTTCACTTCAATTTAAACAGACCCTATTATTCGGAGGAAGGTTAATGTAAAGTTTCCTAAATTAAGGTTTTCTATTTATCTTTTGTATTAGAATAGAAGTTTTGTAAAGAGGTATTTTAGTTATTAACTGCGAGTAAAATTATTAAGCAACAAAATTCTTGACATCTCACCAGAACCAGTCCCTTAAGAGAAATAAATCTCGAAAGCTCTCGTTCTATGTAATTTTAGCCGAAAGCGTTAACGACCAAGATATTAAACAAATAAGTTTCGTATTTTGTTCATTAATAAATTTAAATTATATTTTAATGGTTGAGGGCTATTTAATTTGAACGATATTATTATCACTTGGTGTAGAGTTGTTACCTTTTTTGCGATGTACTTAACACTTGATCAAAATTAAATGTCATTTTCTGAACTATGATATAGACCTAGCTCACGCGCCGCTCATTTATCATTTTACTTGTTCATCCGCAAGGAATCTTAATTGTGGGAAAAAATCATAAAACTCTTAGCTGTGCATTTAAGACAACGAGTAACCGCAACAAAATAGGTCGGTCCGATAAGAACTTTTTCTAACTATTTTTTTATTTTTTTCCTAAATCCACACTGCTCCTTCGTTAAATGCTTTTGAAAAATAGATTGGGTGCTTGGCTTGTAAATAACCAATTAGATTAGTAGTGGAGTGACATTTAAACAACTTATGAACACCCTGTGAAATAGCTATATTAGTTCTAAGCTGGGCCTCTATTCTACTGCGTTATAACGATATCACATTTGACATTTTTTAGGATCGTTTATGTCACAGTCGCCATTATTGTAAATGACATACGAGTAAAACTTATCAAAACGTCGACAATACGAAAATACGTCAAAGACGATATCGTTATTAACGTGTAGAATCCTAGCACAGTTCTCTTGTAAAAAAAAAGTCAAAAACGAGAGGAGACGCATTTAAAAGTTTAAGTTACGCCCCAAAAAACACATTTTCTATGCCACATGCTAAAATGTTGTTTTGATTTAAAATACTGTTAGGACGGCGCGCGCCGGACGAGCGGGCCGCCGCGGGGCGCAGATTACGGAACCCAGACTTGACAACAAAACCCGGGTTCATTTATAATTTCGCGTGAACTCAATTGCGTGTTGTATGCGTGGCTTTAGACATTTTATTATTCGGCCGCTTGTATTGTGCTTTCAAAAACGTCAATTGGTGGCAGTGGCAGTTAACGTTGTATAGTAAACAAGCTAGCAGATTATTATGTTAACTATGTACTACTATGCTTTTATACAGAGATATAAAGATTAGAATGTTTTTGGTTAAATCAATGTTTGATTGTATGCTCAATATTACTGAGCAGAATTTTTCATGTGAGATCGGTTAAGGAACCCTAAAAATGTATGAGTTTAACATTATCAATAAGAATAAATTTCGAGATCGATGATTCCTTAAAGTAACTGAATATGTCCAATATATAGCAATCAAAATAGCGCAAATTATATCTTTAATTTATTAACTTAGTCACGATGCTCTGGATTATTTTACTTGCCAAAATACTTGTTTTACACTTATAACTGATGTTCATCAAAAAAGTTAAATATAGCTACAATCCCTTAAAGGGTTTGCCACTGTACATCCCTATTTTAAAAATACTGAATTTTGATTTTGCTGTTTCTACAAGTGTATGTTTACATAGATACATAAAAACAAAACTTTGGCTAATTACATACATTAAGAATCGCGAATCAGCTAGTTTTAAACTAACTAGCATATCAGAGACCTTATCAACATCCGAATGACGGGCGTCAGTCACTCGTTATAAATGATTGCCGTCGGAATCACGTCAAAAATGCGAACACAGGAAAATTCCACCAGTTCCCCATCACCTGTCGAGGCGGCGTCATTAATCAATAACACTCACGCCTGTCCGAAGGCTTTATTCAACTCTCTGGAAACTGGAATTAATAAAGTAATTGCTTAATACAGTGAATAAACGCATAGTTGAGGTGACGGAAGCAATACATCAAAGTGAAATCGGTAAAACGGCTAGCATAGAGGCCTTCCGTCAATTCTTTTGTGGTAGCCCGAACCGCCAGTTGTCCTTAAATGCATCGTTCGTCCGATTTTTTACGGTTCCGTAGTGAAACTAGGAACCCTTATAGTTTCTCCATGTCCGTCCGCAGCCTAGCGCAGAGACTCTTAGTACTAGAAAGCTGTTATTTTGCATGAATATGCATATTACTTATGCCAACAAAGTGGTACAAAAAATGTAAAAAATAAATATTTAATAGGGTAGCTCCCTTACAAGTAACGTGAGTATTCTTTAAGTGATCCGTTTATGAAATATTGAGCTTTAAAGCACTAATTTTTGTTAGACTCCACCACATACGGTCGGGGCACGAACACACGCACGCCGCGCGATATACCTTTATTTGAAAACGAATTACTGTTTATACTGTGACATTGCAATGGGCAGAAATCGGTAATTGTTTTAAAATATTTGGGCAGGATAAGTAAATTTAAACTTGCCAAATGCGATTCATACTAGGCCTCTATTCTACTAGGCTAAAACGATATTGCTTTTGACGTGTTTCCTTATTTTGTCAACGCTTTGATTACTCTTATTTACTAGACAGTAATGGCGGCCGAGTTAAAAACAATATCCAAACGCGTCAAAGGGAATATCGTTTTTACCCAGCAGAACAGAGGGCCAGGGCCTCTATTCTACAGTGTTATAACGATATCGCGTTTGACGTGTTTTAGAATCGTTTATGTCACAGTCGCCATTATTGTAAATGACATAAGAGTTATCAAAACGTTGACAATACGGAAACACTTTAAAAACGATATAGTAATATATAAGGTAAGTGTAGTAAACATTACAATTGTTAAATAGATAATTATTGCAAAAACACGATTCTTTTTGCGTGTGCGTAGGCATAATAACAATTATAAATAAAATAAGCCGTTGTTTTGTAAAGATGCGACAAAATACTGGAGAAAGAATAAGGAACATGAGTTAAAGGACGAAAAATGGCTGTCATGTCGTGTAACGAGTTAAAACAAAGGCAATGAATAGCTAGATACGGAGCAAATTCATCATTAACGCTACACCAACACTAGCACTGGACTTTAATTAGAAGAAGACGGTTCATTCCACAGAGATGAAATCCATGCCATAATGTTCCGTGGAGGTATGGTAGACCAGTAAATATATGTATTCGTTGATTATGAAGGTAATGCCACTATCTAAGTAAGCATGCTACATCTTCGGCTTCATCATCACTTTCCATCAGGTGAGATTGAGGTCAAATACTTGCCTATCATACTTACATAAAAAACAGATGTTACGGTGGAACTTAGTAGCTGTTCCAATGAATTCCTTGAAAGACTCCCCGTCTTAAACAGGAGGATAAGAAGATAAAGTAACATGGATTATTCTCGGTAGTAGAAAATAATAGTCATACCTTCAAAAGGAACTGCAAGAAGGGAGTACTGCGAATAATCTAGCAATGTACCCTGGCAAAGCCAAAGGTGGTCGACACATCGAGCTGGTCGAGGAACTTTTTAAGTTTGTGGAAATTAAAATGTACATATAACATCACGCCTCCATTCCCAGAGAGGGGTGGGCAGAGCTACAGAAATACCAACAACTTTAAAAAGACTTGTTTATAATTCTGTGACCACATTTAGCACAAACAGGCCAAAAAGTTTACTAGTGTATCAGTGACTGGTTGCAATCCCATCGCCCAATAGTACTACAAGCCCTTACTCTCTTAGTTATTGTTAGAAAATGAAATGTTATTTTTTATTGTTACATGCAAAAAAAAAATCAGTCTGTCATGTATTGTACTGTTTATTCATTATTTTGGTGGTAATCAATGTGATTTCGTATATATTTACTCATTCTGTACATTCATCAATAAAAAATACTGTAATTCTCAATGTCGACATGCAAGTGGACCTTCACAACATGAAATGGACGAATGTATTTTAATGAACCATTACTTTCAGCTTATTAATACAAATGTGGTTTTGTTCTGTTTTCACGATTAAAACTAAATACTGGATCGGTTTTTGCGCACAAGTAGCTATAAGTAAGGTTTATTATTGCTATTTAATTCCTGTAAAAGTTACTTGTAGTACGTAATACGCTAATATTTGTTAAACTGTATGATCGACTAAACACGTTAAAAATATGCATTAAAAATTTAGCTGAAAACTTATCAAATGCCTGGCATTGTTCCAAATGCTAAAAAGGTTGGTAACAATTTTCCTCTGTAGGCACCAATTTTTTTATCTAATGTTTTAGATAACGTTTAGACTTTTAAGTTTCATTGTAATTATGTGGTTTTTGTAGCTCGCCGATAATAATTCAATACTTGTGTATTGAATTATTATCCAGAATTATTAGCAGATACTTGATTTTCACAATTGAAAGATGAATTGAGATGTATCTCTCTTAATTTCCTTTAACTCATCAAAGCTAATTACATTACAATAAACTCTATAGAATATCTGATTAAAATTGACACAACATCAACTAAACGGAAATTACGCTTATCCTAACCACGACCTGCAATATGGGAAGATTATTTCAGTCTAAATTGGAGTCACATTAAGCGAAGTACCGCACGCTTTTAGGTTAATGGTTATCATACGACAGCTGGCTGCAGGGAAGTTGGCTTGTTATTAACACCAACTTAAGGGCGGTTCTCGTATAATGAACCCCGCCTTTATGAGCGATTTTGTTCAACGGCATCGCTTTTGGCTCTATGTAACATGGCCGTTTCAATTGACTTTATCCGCGTAATGGGTGCCCTGTCCTTTGATATTTTTGGTCTCATTCATTAAACCATTCGATACTTCTGACGAAAATTCCTTTTTTTTATCTAAGATTCTCAATAGCTAGTTTTTGAAAAGAAAAATTGACAACGTAAATAAATCTCATTTTTTCACAGAAGTCGGTGGCTACGAAAATATTCCAATTGTAAATTCTGATTCAAGGCCTGAGCCAGTAATTATTAATATCACAAAACAGAAATCTCCTAAAGACAAAAGCGGTATGTAATTAGCGTTTGCGAAATTAAAATTCAAACCGAAACAAACTCTTTATTATATTCAACAAAGAGGCGGAATAACTTGGCGGTTATGGAGTGAGCGCTTAACGCAGTCGCGGAGCGTTTTTGTTGCGATTCAGCTCTTGATTTGAATGACAATGCCTGCGGGTCTTATCTTGAAACATCATGTTATAATGTTAATCATCAGTAATACAATTGGAGATTAAAGCTAAAGACATTATAATTAAGGGAAATAGAACAGCTAAACGAGCTCTCGAAATGCGCTACTTAATTCAGTGAATTATCAGTCACCCAAAAGGAGTCCAAGGGGATGTTATCTACTTCTTTTTTAATTAATTTACAATAAAGAGTTTACATAAATACATATGGTATTTTGTATTAAGCAAAACATTACAAAAAGCAAAGGAGTAAGTGGGTTTGTTACAAGTTTTAATACCATTCTCATATCTGCTTTAAAAAATATATAAAAAATACGGAAATGGGCGATTAGAAACCGCTGGCAATGAAATAAATGCCCTCTTTTACGTTTGCCTCAGCCGCGGGTTTATACGTGTGGTCAGCGGTAACTAACAACGGTCAGTCCAGTGAACTTGAATCATTATTTTTGCCCAGAAAATGCATCATTACCATTACATGTTAGCCCAAGTCAGCACCATGTCTAAACCTAAATAGGCCTTCTCCAAACGCTCTTACATTGGCAGCTAGCTTAAAACACCCCATGGGCTGTTGTTAAATACAATACATAAATATATCAGAGGACATTAACAGACAAATTGACCCAGTACCAAACTAAGCTCCAGACTTGTACTATGGGCACTAAACAACAATAAACATACTTAAATAAATACATAAAAAACATTCAAGACTTAGAGCAAATATTCGCACGTCGAAGGCATTTTGATAAGGGTTGCGGGTTACAGCTGGATGCGAGTTGAACAGGAGTGATCGTTAAAGAGGTCTTTAGAGATGGCGTAGAAGTTGTGTATGATGAATTAATTTGCGTTATATCCAAGGAGGGACTGCAATATACTTGAGACACTATAGAATCTTAAAGTAAGAAGTCAATTATTTTACCAACTCATTTGGTTTTTTACGCGACATTTCATTTTTTTTGTATTCAGAATCTATGTGGTGGGAATGGCAAAACCGAATACATATTTAATTAATAGTTCGCCTTTGTATGTTCCTATTCTGTAAATATTGTATTTGAATTTCTGAGTTTGTACAATAAAACTTTTACTTACTTGTTTTAGTGAAGTTAGTTGTGTTTGATAATATTTCGCATTATTGTATTAAATGGTGTCTTACATCACAAAATAAAAAAACAATCTCTACTTTGTTTACACTAAACATTATCCTTATAAATAATGGAGCCTTACGTCGTACTAGAAACCTCTATAAACTTTTTTTTATGGCATCGAGAAGGCAAACGAGCACACAGGCCACCCAGTGGTGAGTGGGATCTGAGACCCATAGAAATTTGCATTTCCAAGACTACAATCATAAGACTGCAATCCTAAGACTACTAATGCGGTGCCAAACCTGCTAGTAATTTCACTGGTTGTCTTTTCCCAACCAGTATTGGGATAAGAACCAGTATTGGGTTATAGTTGTGGTGTTCCAGTTAACACCACAATGCCAAGACTACTGCTTGACTCCTATTTTTATTCTATGTAATAAATAATATCGACCATCATTTTCTATTCGAAATATCTGTTCAGAGTAGACTGCGCCGCGATTATCTGGTGCACGGAAACAACCCTTCATACATTATTCAGCGTCGACCGCTCATCATACGCTTGTATCGGCTGACTGTACGCCATATTGCTTATTTCTTACCTATTATGTCACAAACAGAGGTTTCACTGGTTTTGTTTGGTATGCTGACCTAATGATCTAACTTTTTTAATGTGTAAGGGATTAGAGTTATTTCAGACTATAAGAAATAACGACCACACTTTACAGAATAGGACTAGTAATACACATACGTACATAATTAGGTATATTATTTAGATATCAGGGGACAGGGGGACACAACATGAGGTACTAGACAACGATGTAAATAAAAATAGCTGACCCAACAAAAACTCTGCCATATATATGTTCGTGTATACAAAAATGATGATTAAAAAATGAAGGGTGGGGTTAGCAGGGTGAAAAATAGTTTACATCCTATTCTCAGACCTACTGAATATACACACAAAATTTCATAAGAATCGGTCAAGCTGTTTCGGAGGAGTTCTGTTACAAAAAATGTGACACGAGGATTTTATATATATAAGAGATTAGATCCAATGCACAGAAAACGTCCAAGACTCAGACAGAAACACTCGCGCTCATATGAAATGTTTGCCCAAACCGGGATTTGAATCTGGGACCAATGGCGTAGTTGGCATAGTCGACTAACTAGGCCAACGTGTCGTACAAAGAGAACATATTGCAAATAAAATGTTTTGTTTGTCAACGTTAATTTAATGGTTGTAAAAATTATCTTTATGTTAATGCTTATGTAATATAAAGCTTAAATGCTTTTAAAGCATCATAAAGGCTCATATAACCTAATAAAGGTCTATGAAGCTCATAATAAAATTCACACCTACAATGTTACAAGGATGAACTAGACACAAATTGTTTAACACCAACAGTACGACGTGAAAAATGAAAAAACAAAACATTCCTTATAACAACCTTTAAAATCAACACGCGCGACAAGGGAGTTAATTTCACTTGTTTTACTTAAATTTGCAACCATGGCATAAACGCGGAATTTCCACAAAGAGCACTTGGCAGTTGCCCGCATTCCCTTGTTCTTCATAAGCATTAACAAACAAAGGCCCAAACGCCACCCCTGGTGAACACCGGGAATGAACAGTTTTTCGACCTTCGTGCATCTACTTTTTTGAACACGTTTTTTTGCACAGCGGGTAATTGCAGCATTTGTAAATTTGTAACAAAACAATTTTTTTTATATGTATACTAAACTTCTTTAAAAATTGCAACAATTATTATGTATTCACAAAGTTATACTCGTTTGTAAATTGCAGTGCCTAGATGGTTAACCAAGAATTGCACTTTGGGCCATGTAAAACTATTTTTAGATATTAATTATACTTTTCTAAGAAGTTCTTAGAAAAGTACAATTAATCCCAGACCAAATAAGAATTTGCTGTTATATTATAACGAAGTGATAGTATTTTATTTTATTCAATACACCATAACAAGTAAAAATTAGACATAGGAATTATATTATTATGATAATTCAATGTGGCGATTTTTACTCATAAAGTCTACTTTTTACTTCATCCAATTCCCTTTTTTCCCCTTAAGTATAATTTAGGCATCGTACAATATCCTCCATATTGTATAAAAACGCTGTGAAACGCAAGCCATTTAGATAAGAAGCCGTCCAGTGTTTTTCCGTAATTCACCACAAATTCATCAAGTCAGCTTGGGTTACAGCGCCCACAGCCCGCTGAGCAAACGAGATGTTGCGAGGGGTTTCTTTACTCAAAACGTAGGCTCGGCTTGTTTACAATCACCTTTTCACCAATTACGATCAGCTGCTCCGCTAAAATGAACCTAACGTTGGTAGAGCAAGGCAGACTTTCATTTATATCGTCTGAGGTAAGGTCGATGTTCACTATGTTTACGCGCCTAATATTGCCCTCAAGAAAGTAAACACGGTATTTCGGCCGCTGTTAAAGATTATGAATGGTCAGTGTTGATGCTCGACGGGTGGCCATAAATTATTATTGGGGTTCTGAATTATGCAGCTAGGAAAATTTAAAGCAAAAATTTCTTTAACTTAATCCCTTTTAGTTAAAGCACATTTACAAGCATCATAAAAAAATAGTCCCTTAATACATGACATATTTAACTTTTCCCTTATTCTCTAGTAATTTCCTTTTTTCATGATACAGTTTACGAGAAATGGTTAGTGATTAGTTGTCATGAAATGGTTAACTCGTAGAATTCGGGTTTGAATTGTTTTCGTCCCTAAGGCGGCAAGATTGCGGAGGTTATTTAGTAAGGTAACTAATTGCCGCGTATTCACTGGGGTACAAAACGTCCAGCGACACTTGTTACCAGGGGCGTTTAGGCTCGTGACATCGCCAAATTATATATAGTAAAGCAAATTAGTAAGAAGTAGTGAGACGAAGGAGGTTACTTATCAGCCTACGGCTTAGCGCTGTGTCCGCCAACATGCCTGTGCGGGTTGGCAATTAATTTCGAGCCTCGATGTTTGTAAAGGGTGGGTCTAGGAAATACAAGGACTAACCATGTTCTGGAAACAATGCAATGATAATAACCTATCAATTAAAATTTTATATAAAACACGAGAGTTTCGTAGCTCGTAACTCTTAATTGGGTGAAGCATACATTTTCAATTAAAATCTTTATACAAAAAACGCATTGGAATCATATTTTGTTTCAGAGATGAGCGGCAGATAAATACCCAAGTTAAATAAGGTCCCGGTACATCATAAAGATCAACACAAATCTCAGGGAATACTGGATACGAATCCTTGGCTAGTTTAGTTTTAATGTTCTACTCTGAAATAAATAGCTACACTTTCCTACTCAGTACACCACCTTTCACTATTCTCAATATCACGAGAATTAACTGTGTGTGTGCTGTGTTACCATACATACTCGTACATATCCAATGTAGCGGCTAACTAGGCAAAAAACAATTAAATGTCCTAAATAAATGGGTGGATAAAACCTAAAAGTGGCTTTTAACTAGGTGATTGCCCATATCTAGACAGAAAGGTTTTAAAGACTACACTTACTTGGGTTGACAGCGTAGCCTTCATCCACGACGTGCATCGACAGATGAAGCAGCACCAGCAGGGTTGCTGACAGCTGCAACAATACAAACAAGGAATTTAAGGGTTGAAGCACAAATAACCCCTTGGTTACCGGATCGGTACCACCTAAACTCGAGCCGTTCAGTATTCTTTTTATGAAACTCCATGCTGTAACGCACACTTATCGGTGCCAATAATATAATAATAATTTAGCGTATGCTTATTTGGGAAGCATAAACCTTGTTTCTATTTCAAGCGCTAGATCAACACAGTACACTTAGATCATGTTTGTAGATTCAGTGTTTTACCATCTCCGTGACATCACTAGTGCATCTCCGAGTGGCATCGGCATGTTTAATAACGTTTATTGCTGCATGGAATATGCGTAGCATCACTAGCACAAGTTTCTGCGTACTATTACTTAAAAAAATCATGGGTATAGCGGTTTAAAAACAGGACTTTTTGAAACAAGGGTTTGGGTTTGTTGCGGTGGGTTTGTTGGTTGCAGCATTTAAGGTTAAACATAATTAGACGACTGTCAATGTCATATGTAGGCTAGTTGATAGTGACTCTGCCTACAATGCCAGCGGTCCTGGATTCGATTCCTAGCGTGGGCTTGTAATTATAAAATGATGACCGCGAGTGTTTATTTCTGAGTCTTGGATATTTTCTATGTATTTTAAGGATCTATTGTTGCCTATTTATCATAATAGTACAAGCCTTAAGCTTAGTTTAGGGCTACGTTTATTTATGTAAGATTCTAATATTTCATCTACTTAAATCCAATTTCAATAGTATAATCGTAGACATCTGAGGGCTTTCATATAAATACCAAATCACAAGAAGCAACCTTGCGCACGTAATCCTGCCAGTACCTAAACCTTTTACGTGAAGCCCAATTAATACAGTGTGTCTAAAAAAATTAGAACCATTTTTTGTTTAAAATTTTCAAATAAAAGAATTCACCTTTTCAGCACAAACAATTTTATAATTAAAACTCGGGATATTTTTATCAACGGCGCGCGCCGGCGATTTCATCCAAAATTTGATTACGAGTTTCATGGGACGGAAGTTGAAACCTCATGTTGATTTTGTTTTAAACCCTCGCAGTTTGCGCAGTATTTTGAATATCCCTGTTTTCTTAGGACAAAATAAAATTTTGATTTGTTACAAATCAATTCATAGTTATAATTTTTGTACACATTACATATCATCACGTCTTCATTCTCAGAGTTGGGTTAGCAGAGCTGCAGAAATAACAACAACTCTAAAAAGATTTTTTTTATAATTCTGTAACCACATTTTGCGCAATTATGCCAAGAAGTTTACTAGTGACAGGTTGCAAGCCCATCGCCTAACCATTATTCCCTTAGTCGCTTCTTACTTCATCCACGGGAAGACAAGGAGTGGCACTATTCTAACCCGGCAATCACACGGGGTTGTAATTTGTGATTTCTCAACATTCATCACTTATATTGTAAAATAGTTGAAAAGTTGATAATTATAGCTTAACGATAGATAATTAGATATGTACTTCTAAGTTTAAAGATTGAGAAGTTTTAAGATCGTGGTTGCAATTCAGGGTCCTCTGATCCATAAAAAAATCTTTTTTTTGTAACCACATATTTCTGAATATAACGTCAATTATAGATAAGCACAGCAAAGTTTTGGTCATAACAAAAAGTTGATTGTTTTACGTTTAATATAGAAAACTATAGGTCTATAATTAAGTTTTTGTAGGCTATGAAGCTAATGTACCGATTTGTTATGCAAGACTGTTTTGTTTCTAAATAAATAATAAAAAAAAAACATTTAAACTGAATCATCGAGATGTTAAATAACCTATTGCTACATTTGAATTCTACATACTTGATGATAGAAAAGGTATAAACTATAATATGAAAGAATTGTTAGCAGAATGGTTAAAGTTTAATTATTTCTCGTTCTTTTGTCTATGCCGCGTATCTCTAGTTTTCAAAATGCGATGCCAACCCTAAGGAGACTCAGACAGAATTCTAGCAGTTTCAATGACTTTCTCTTTATCCCCACGCTAGAACTTTGGCTGCGTAACGGACGGTATAATTACTTTTGATATATTGTTGGTCGATATAACGGTTAAAGGATATAATGCGCTTTAGGTATAATAATATTTGACATATTCTGATATGATCTAATTATCATTAGGTATAATGAACTTGTAATATAACAACTATTAATCTAACAGTAATACTGTAATATGTGATATAGTGTATTCGATATCTATAACCTACCTATTCTGCCTTAGGGCAGGCTCCGTTAGGTGCGACGACAAGCGAAGCTTGAGGAGTGTTAGGAAGAACTGCGACCCTACAGCACGTGACCCGAGCGAGCATAGCGAGTGTGCCGCGGCAGCGGCCGGCAAAGCGCCAGAACCGTTTTTTTTTACAATTCTATACTACATACATACATACATAACATCACGCTTTCATACCCAGAGTGGGGTAGGCCGAGCTACAGAAATACCAACAACTCTAAAAAGGCTTCTTGATAATTCTGTAACCACATTTTGCACAAACAGGCTATGATACTTTTACCAGTGTATTAGTGATAGGTTGCAAGCCCATCGCCTAACAGTCCTACAAGCCTTTTTTCCCTTAGTCGCCTCTTACGACATCCACGGGAGGACATGGAGTGGAACTATTCTAATCCGGCAACCACACGGAACCTAATTCTATACTACTACCATAATAATAACTACCTATTCTACTTTTATACGTTGCTCGCATGATCCCTTGTAGTTGTATACTTACACGTTTTTATATCATATAAAACATTATATCACTAATACTAATATCATACAAACATCATATTAGGTAAACGTTATATCTAACATCAATTATACTTATTGCACATTATGTATACACCATGAAAATGCCTACTTTGTTGTTATATCAAAAGTTTATTAAGCCCCTTCAGTGACTATATTACATGAAATTGAATCAAATGTTGTTATAACTAGTAAAAACAAATCAAAAGTTATATCGATCAATACACACCCTAGAACACTACCTTACCAAAACCACTGCTTGGTGGCAAGGCTTGCGGATTAGATGGATCATCGGATCAGCCATCCGGATAAACCCTCGCAAGATTACCCAAACCCTATTTTATTTTCTAACATAATAAAAGTATTACATGGATCTGACAAAGGCCTTTGACTATGTTGATCACAATATTCTAATGCACAAGTTATATAATTACGGGATACGCGGCAATATATATGATCTTTTAAAATCTTATTTGATTGGCCGAAAACAAATGGTTCAAATCAATCAAATATCTTTTAAAATGAAAAGTGAAGTCACTCTTTCATCAGAGCTCAGGGAAATAAATTACGGGGTACCGCAAGGGAGCGTACTGGGGCCACTTTTGTTTATTATTTATATTAATGATCTACCTCGGGCAATTGCACACCCCATGGTTATTTTTGCTGATGACAGCACAGTTTTATTAACAGAAGAAAACCTACAAAAAAGCTACGGAAATATAAATGACACATTAAAATTAATAATTGAATGGCTTAATCACAATAATTTACGAATAAATTTAGATAAAACTAAAATTATGAATTTCTACCAGAGGATTAATAAAATGAATAATTTAACTGTAACTTTCGAGGGACATAAAATTGAAGAAACTGACAATACAAAATTTTTAGGATTAACTTTAGATAATAAGATGACATGGAAGAACCAAATTGACATCGTATGTAAAAAATTAAATAGCTTTTCGTATGCATTATAAAACTTGAACAAAGTAGTAAGTCAACCTACTGTACTCACCGCCTACCACGCCTATGTAACTTCCACACTAAGATACGGAATCATGTTCTGGGGAAATTCCACTGACCGAGAATTGGTTTTCAAGGCTCAGAAAAAGTGCATTAGGTCTGTTTGTAGCCTGAAACCAACAGAATCATGTAAACCGTATTTTATAAAATTAAAAATATTAACTCTGCCCTCTTTATATATATATGAGACAGTTATGTATGTAAAATGTAACTTACACCTGTTCCCTGTTTTTAAAAGTATACGCCAGCAATATAAAATTAACTTTAGGTCACTAAAAACGGCCTTACTTTCTAAGAGTGTATTTGGAATGGCACCAAAAATTTATAATAAGTTACCGGAATATATTAGAAAATCTGACATGCCGGAATTCAAAAAACTCTTATTGGATTTTTTAACAGACAGTGCGTTTTATTCCGTACTAGAGTATTTTAATTTGTAATAATAGCGTGTAGAAATACTAATATAATGTACCTACCTACCTAAGTAATGCATGTTGCATGCTATCCCTCACAATTTTGTATGCCTACTGGCCAGACATAGTGATACTACCAATTATAACTATTTTGTACCATTTCTCACCTATGTTTTACAAATAAATAAATTTGATTTGATTTGATTTGATTTATTTATATCATCCCAATAAAACACCATTTATTGTTTATATTCACTTTAATTTTGCAGTTACTATAATTTTATTTTCACCTGTAAAGTAAACGAATTCGCGGTTCTTTTATTACCTTCCAAATAAACGACCAAATAAAATTTAATAACCCTGCTTGCGTTTATGTCGAAATAAAAAGAACTCTTAAATAAATTTAAAATTGTATGCTAGGAATTGTCCACATTATTATGTTCAAAGATTAAGAGCGTCCTGTAATAAAAATAAGAGACCGCGGGATAATTATTATTTACGTACCTAATTTGCCGAACATTTTAACCCTCTTGACTTTATTGTATGAAATATAATCGTTTAAGAATTCCATAGACAAATGGCAAAAAAACCATTCAAATTCGTTACGTTCTTACGTTCATCTAATCCTGAAATCATCTAATTACTCTCTTAATAATTCAACATATTGTAACTGACCAAAGTCAGGGTGGATTACATTATGCATGAAGAAATACGTATTAGGCTAAACATTCCTAATAAATAACGAGATAATATCCGTGACATACCATTGGTAAACATTTATACTTACAAAGCAGACGCTTTTGACATTGGTTATTTTCTCAAATCGCATAAAAGAACGGCACAAATACCTTTATAATAATGTAAATACGCTTTTGTTTTAAATAAAGCCTTGATGTGCAGAGTTTCCTGTGGAATCTAAGGCTTGGCTTGTATATTTAATACGTCACAGAAAGTCAGGGCGTACTACTAAATTGCATTAAAATTCCTCTTTGTGAGGCTGCCGTGGAAAAATGTAGGCTTGGAATATAATAGGAACTAATATTTAAATAACAGAGTGCATTTTCTGTTATTTTCCGAATTTAATTTAAAATGTTAGGGGAACTCAATAAAGATTTTTAAAGCTTCGTATCCAAAGAGTAAAAAAGGGTCTCTATTACTAAGACTCCGCTGTTGTTTTGCTCAATATTGATAACGGCAACAACAGATTAAATATTCACAGAATATTTAGTTGTAAAAATAAAGACTTAAATTATAATAAAAAAATAAGGGGTGCTCCCATACAACAAACGTGATTATGTTGCCTGTTTTTAAATTTATAATATAGTTTTTAATGTTGTATATATAATGGTACCGAACCCTTCGTGCGCGAGGCCGACTCGCACTTGGCCGATTTTTATAACATGGAGCACAATTGTCACCTGATGATAAATGGACTCAGAAGCCATCTTACGATGACAAAGCAAATGCGTTGCCAACTCTGAAGACTTTGATGTTGATGTACGAGTAATGCCTGTATAATACGCCCTGCTAACCCAAATGGCAGTATCTCAAACAAAACTCATGTAGCAAATGCAACCTTACAGCTGACAGGATAGGATTGAATCTGCTTTGGCTCTTGAATTTGAGATACCACTTATTGGCTTAGGAGGGCAGAATAGTCAGCTCACCGGTTGTCTTACCCCCGCACCGGAACAGAACACTATCGTCTAACGGCAGGTTAAATAACAAAATAGCAGCACGGCGTTTTTCAAAAAAAGTATCTATAGTGAAGGACAAAAACTGTACTTTATTTGGAAAACGCCGATCGCGATCCGGACGGATGCTGCACAAGGTCCCTGAACTACTTATTTATACGTATATAATAATAATAATAAAACGTTATTTCAGACATACATCCATATTATGTAAGTAAAATCTTAAAAACTATAAATACAATGTTAAGTATAAATTAAAATCACGAAAAAAATCGTTACAACCCGTCATAGATCAAGTATAGCAAGGCATGCAAGTATTTATTTTGAAAAGAAGGTCAGAAGACACCACATACAGTTAAGTCATAGGAATTGTTACAAATATAAATACAAAACTAATATAATATACTAATATAAATGTGAAAGTTTGCCTGTTTGTCCATCTATCTGTTCCTGCTATCTTTACGCTTAAACTGCTGAACCGATTTAGATGTAATTCTGTATGGAGATAGTTTGAGTCTTGGGGAAGGACAGAGGATAGTTTTTGTCCCGAAAAATTTTACAGTTTCTGGTGGAACAGCGATAAATGACTTCTAAGTGGATAGAGACGCGGGCAAAAGCTAGTATTAATATACATTATATCTAGTTCGGTGAACTTTCGAAATCAAGCAAAATATGCTGTTTTTTTGTTTTTTACTGACAAAACAACATAAAGAAATTTATTTTAGAAGACTTGATACTAGGTAAGCGGTCTATAGAATATGTCATCTATACTTATACTATAAATGTGAAAAAAACTCTGTCTGTCTGTTTGTCTATCCGTCTGAAACGGATAAACCGCTGAACGGATTTAGATGAAATTTGGTATGGAGATAGTTTGAGTCTCGGGGGACATAAGATACTTTTTATCCCGGAAAACTCGACAGTTTCCGAGGGAATAGTGATAAATGATTTCTACGCGGACAGAATCGTGGGCAACATTACAGCTCGTTGGTAAATGAATCCAGCGTCGTCATTATATTGGCATTACCAAGCAACAGTGTTCGCATTGCTGTGTTCCGGTATGGGGATAAGACAACCGGTGAAATTACTAGCATAGAGGCATTCCATCTTGGTCCTCAGGGTTGGCAACGCATTTGAGGTCTTGGGATTATAGTCTTGAGAATTCAAATGTCTATGGGTCTCACATTTCACTTACCATCAGGTGGCCTGAGTGCTCGTGTGCCTTCTAATTAACATAAAAACAAAAAAAAAATTACAAAAGCACTTTAACCATCGACGAACTATACCCACTATAATATGTATAGATCGTCGATGCTATGACGAATTTGCTAACCCATCTCGTCTTAATGACAGACTAATGTTTTTTTGGACAGTTTATAAGGTTAAGCTGAATTGGGGAAAAATAATTTACGAAGGCAAAGTCAGCGTTTGCCTAATTACTTAACCTAAATTTAGAACCGAGGTCAACTTTGCCGCAGGGTATTTTCAATGTACACAAACATTTTAAACTAAATATTAGATGTGAGGGAAACACACTTAGGCTTAATTCTCTGAATATTAGGACAACCTGTGAATGTACTTAGATATACAAACATAGATATCTAAATCGATACTAATATGTATTGGTGTGTAATGGAACCGTACTGCATTAACGATTCAACATAGGATAATCCTTTAACACGGCGTTACTCAAACAGCGAATAATCCGAAACTTTAAGTAATCTAAACAAACAAGACCGAATATTTCGGGAGTGAGTTTCAATTTAAATACATGATTTTGTTCGTGTTGACACCAAATTTTTTAAGAAATTAAGGTCGCGATTTAACACATTTCGGGACTTAGTCACGTATAATATTATTATTATTTTATTCATAATAAGGAAGAACCCACGTTGTCATTTTGAGACCACAGCCGTTTTTTTTGTTTTTGTTGATCTTGCTATTGGGAAGAGGGCGGGGAGGCCTAGTCCCAAACTAAGCTCCAGGCATGTAGGTACTATGGGTACCAGACAATGATATAAGTACTTAAATGGAGATATAAATACGTAGAAAACATCCAAGACATAAAAAAACACTCGCGCTCATCACACAAATATTTGTCTTCACTGGGAATCGACCCTGGGACCGCTAGCTTCGTAGGCAGGGTCACTAGACCTAGCCGCGTCACTGCGATACGCGATACGTGACGTTGTCGTCGTAGTTATGTGAAGTAAATGATCTTAATTACGGCCAAAAAAAAACTCCTCCGTCATCCCGGTAGGGTGAATAGAAATACAATCTAAAATAGGTCTTAACGTTGTTACTAATAAGAATCGGTATTCAATTATAATAATAATAATAATAAATGCTTTATTCAGTAACTAAAAACTAGGTTACAATAATGGTAGATGCCTCTTTTTAAGTAAAAAATATACTTGTGTTAAGAGAACATCGCTCTTCCAAGTGCAGTTGGCTCAAAACATAACAAATAGTAGGTAATATTTTATACTATATTGTACAATAATTTAGGATAAAATTACTTTAAAAACAATTTTTTTTTATGACTGTTATGTGTGTGTGTGTATGTGTGTGTGTATGTGTGTGTATGTGTGTGTGTGTATGTGTGTGTGTGTGTGTGTACGTGCGTGTTTGTGTGTGTGTGTGTATGTGTGTGTGTGTATGTGTGTGTGTGTCCGTATATTAACAATACCTCTATATACATAACAGAGCTAGCGGTAGGGGGTAGCGATTCCCGCTGTGGGCAAGCAATTTTGTGATCAGCGCAAGCATTATTTCTCATCATAGCCATTTAGACCTGATTGTTTTCTATGCGTTTAGCATGAAGTTATTTTAATAAAAGTTCAGTGTCACTGTAGTTTAGGGAATTTAGCCATTTCGTAACTACATATTTACACTCACGAAAACTAAAAGAGTAGATATTTAGGTTTTTATCAATGCGATTGAAAAGCATGGCTGATTGTACTACATATTGAATCTTCGCAAAGGCTGACCTCGCCCTCGGAATTTTGATTACACTGGGTTTTCTTCTAGCAACAGCAGTAACGGGTTTGTATGGTGTGGTTTTATGTCTTCTCAAGACTACGTACAATATATATAACTTCCTGACACTAAGTAGATCGCAGGCAGCGTATAGGTCACTAGTTGGAAATGTGAATGGCTTGAAGAGCATTACCTTAAGAAGGGACCTTTGAGCCCTCTCCAGTTCAAGAAATTTTGTTTTTGTTGCCCCACCCCAGGCCGGTATACAATAAGCTATGACGGACTGTGCCAGAGTCACATACATTTGAATTAGAAGTGTTTTTGTCGCTACGTATCTTAGATTTTTAAAGACCCAGATTAATTTACGCGTCCTAGACATGATTAGTTCAGAGTGGACATACCATGTCAGACGTTGGTCTATCATAACTCCTAGGTATTTAGTATACTCAACCTTGGCTATAGTGGAACAAGAGCAGTTACGTTGTTCTAGGTTATTACAAGTGTGTATTTTGATACGATAGTTACTATCAGGTTGTGTATGGCTATATTTAGTGAAACACATGTAATTTGTTTTATTTGTATTTAAGGTAAGTAAGTTGGCTTGTAACCATAAAGCCATCTTAGCAAGTCCCAGTTCAGCAGACCTCTGGACTTCATCCCAAGTATTCCCCGTGAAGACAACAGCAGTATCATCAGCATAGGCAAAGATGGTACCATTTTCGATTTTCATGTGGCATAGTTGATCAATATATATTAAAAATAGTGTTGGGCCAAGGACACTCCCTTGTGGTACCCCAAAAGTGACAAGACACTCGTCGCTGGTGTGGTTACCGATTTTGACCCTTTGTTTACGATTTAGAAGATAATCACTGAGTAGTTTAAGAGGGATTCCTCTGATTCCTATGTGTTCAAGGGAATTTAAGAGAATGGGAACTGAGACTGTGTCAAAAGCCTTCCTGAGGTCAAGAAATGCTGTGAGACATTTTTTGTTTTCGTCTACTGCTTTGACAATTAAAGATGAAAGTGCGACCACAGCATCTTCAGTAGAGCGTCCTTGTCTGAATCCAAATTGAGATGACGATAAGATTTTGAATTTATTGAGATAATTTATGATTCTGTTATTTATAAGTTTTTCTAATATTTTCGAAATCGATGTCAATACCGATATAGGCCTGTAATCGGACATGTTATTCTTCTTGCCCCCTTTGTACACCGGGGTGATAATGGCTTGTTTAAGGGACTCAGGGAAAACACCGCGCTCAAAACAGAGATTAGCCAAGCGACAAATAATAGGTACGAGCAAGCCACTAGCCATTTTTAGAAATTTAGTTGGAATATTGTCTATCCCAGGGGCACTAGATGATTTGAGACTAGCCAGAACAAGGAAGACTTCATCAGGGTCGGTCTCAAAGAGAGTAAAGGATACATCCTTTCTCTCTTTCCAATACTACAGTATTGGAGTATGTACAGCCAAATTTATAAACACGGTGGTAGCTATTAGATAGAATGTGCTCAGCTAGTGACTTTCCAATTCCTGCGAAGAATTGGTTTACCATGTTTACCGACTCTATCGGCGAATTCCCAGTGTCCAGAAGTTCCAGGTTATCTATTTTTATTGATTTACGACTAGTAATATTGTTTACAGCTTTCCAGAGAGATTGCGGGTTACCAGAGGCCTTCGCTAATTTTTCTCTATCATAATTACGTTTAAGTTTTTTAATAAGTCCATTACAGAAATTACGGTATCTACGATAAGTGATTTTAAGCGTATTATTATTTGGTTCAAAACGCAGCCTTTTTTGCATATAGTTCCTATTCCTAATGCAACGAAGAATTCCCAGTGTAATCCATGGTTTTATGATACGGTTTCTTCTCGGGATTAAGGTGGTAATAGTATTTTCTAAAAGGCACTTTTTTAAAGTATTTATTAACAAGTCCATGAGGGTGCTTGGATCAGTAATATCCCAAGACATTGAAAAATCTCCCTTAGATAGACAGCTAAGTGCTTTTTCAAAGTTAATATGAGTTTTTGTTTTGCTAACGATTTTTGGGGAGTTAATGTTATCTATTTTAAGCAGTATCATAGCATGATCCGTGATAGTGGTATCCAATACTAGTATACTGGCCCTGGTGTCCGTTTTTGTCAGTCTGAGCATGAAATGATCCAAACAGGTATTTTCCCGAGTTGGTAGAAGGTGCCCTGGTAGTACACCATGCATCGCTAGCATATTTAAATAACTTAATCTATTTGTTTGTTCCCAGTTTTGTTCATTGATTTTTTGGATAATATTTATATTAATATCGCCACAGAAGGACGATATAAAATTTTCAGCTTTATTATTGGAGGGGGATCTATAAATGCCTAATATTTTATTGTAAGGCGTAATGATTTCAAGGCAGGACGCATGTGTCAGTAAGATTTCCCGAACTTTAACTCTAAGGGTGTTTCTTATGTATTGACAAGTCTATTGGAAAATTGCGTTCAAATCTTGCTTATAATTAGTACAATTCTGGTTTTTTATTAATTGATATTAGTGTCATTCATAATAACTGCGGTTGTTTAAAATGTGTACAATAAAAAAAATACGTTAATGTAAGAAAATTTAAGAACAATGCAATAATGTTAAATAATGACCTAAAATAATTTGAAGATACATGAAAGCTTTTTGTTCCAAAGTACAATGACCCCTACATCAAACAACAAACAGCGATTACCATCTCATTCAGAGTGGGCATAATAAAACTCTGGTTCAAGTGAACTCTAATTTAACCACAAGGAGGTATTTGCCTTTGTGGCCCAAACAAAATATCTGGCCTTTAGAAAATGTAATTGCACTTTAGCACGCCTTGCTTGATTGTATTGCCTCAAATGTTTTTCTACTGGGCGTTTGAGTTACTTGAAAATCTACGAAATGATTGCGTGTTAGAATAATTAAATTAACGCGTGATGAACCTCATTTAGACTTTTTTCCTAATATTTATCAGCTTCTTTACAATTCTCTGTCCCGAGTACATAGATTTAAGAAAAAAATTGACTACTTTGGGGTCCATTCTTGAGAGTTCTTGAGTCCTTTTCGAGAACGGCTCTTCTGTACGCAAGGGTGAAGTAAATATTTAATCAACTACCAAGCTTCCACATTAAAAATTAGATAGCTCCAAAAGAAACAGCTAAAGATATTATTTTTGATTTGTATATAGACGCACTTTCTTTGAATCGCGCTTCACGTCTTTTATCGTTAGAAGATTAGATTTGGTAGAATATTCAATTTCATCTTCAATGCTTAGAGCAAAAACAAACTTCAGCAGAGAAATATTTTTGCAAACATTGTGGTTGTTACATATAAACTTGACAAAAGCAAAAAACCTCGTTTCTTTTAAGTTAAAATGGGATAAAGTAAATTGATGTCGATTAAAGTTAACATATTATAACAGTATGATCACCATAAACAAACCTTTCAATTCTCACGCGCCAACACGGTTACATCGCGCAGCTCACGTTCGGGAAAAGATTAATGAACATCGCGTCAGTGTAATTTAAATCAGGTTTTATTTTAAATCAATATTTACGTTTTGTTTTAATGTTTGCTCGACAGGAATTTGACAAAGAACTTCTTAAGAAATGAAAAGTTCTTCAGTCTGGATCACTAACCACTTTATTAAAAGCTTGTTTTTCATTATATCTTATGATTTTTTCTAATTGATTCAATAAGGTCCTTTTTTTTCAAACAAGCCTTATTTTACATTACAATACTCTTTTAATAGCTTTTGTCTCCATTTCTATCTTTTAAATGGCAGAAAAAGAGCCTTGTTTGCTCCACGTGTCGCATATTTAGTTTAATATGGTCCATAATTAATGAATCATCTAACAAGGTAAAACCATTGAGACAAAAAAAATGTTTAGATACCTATTAAGAAGTTAGTGCGATTATTTTCCGAGACAATGATTGCTCGGTAAACACAAAAGCCAAGCCATGCCAGAGCTGGTCTTGACGAAACTTGTCTTTGTCACAGAAGCTCTAACCGCCAGAGTCGGTGCGCGCACTGAGCTTTCAAAATCTCAAATTTCCTTCTCTGAGCGGTCCAATTTGTTCTCTGCAAGTCTCTGCATAGAACATCCTCAACCGGAAAATATTTTATCTTGTCTGATTTTAGTAGACAGAGTTCTAAACAAACTTGTAGAGTGTATGGCTGAAGTGCACTTAAAATTCAGCGCAGATGCACGCTAAAATTTTAGTTTTATTTTAAATTCGTTGCCAAAGTTTTTTCGAACACACGTTTAGGAAACGCGGTCTAATGTAAGCCCCGGGGAGGAATATGTGATATAAGTTTTATAAAGTTCACTTTTTTCCAGCCTTGTGGCTATGTGATGTCTAACTTGTTCGAAATACGATGAATATTCAAAATCTGGACATTGACACGAAACATTTTTGCAATGTTATTTTAGACAGTTGAAATATGTATTCGAGGAGGATTAGTGGTCTGCATTTAAAAGCTTCAAAATCAAAATTTTTTTTTGATGAACGCCGACTCCACGCATGAAAAACCATGACTCACTGTCACGTTCTGCCTGAACCGAGCATGCAAGCGAGAGCGCAGAGCAAGCGATAAAGAGGTACGATCGGCCTAAGCCTTCGGCTTATCATTGTTTTCTTATGACGTTATCACGTAAAATTATCGTCCGTAAACCGACTTTACTGACAACAGTTTTTTACCAGGTGGATGGTTTTGCGGAAAGCCTATGAGTTACAATTGAGATCTTCTGGTATCGTATATGGCGGAAAATTTGCTGGCGTAGCAGAGGAGCGAGTGCCAAAGCGCATTTTTTTTTCGTAGGGCAATCAAAAGCATGGCGGACAACTTCTAAGATACTGAGACATGTTTACAGGCGACTGTTTCAACACGGTGGGAAAAGCAGGGAGGAGCCAACGGTGCAAGCCGATCATTTATTCAAAATTGACACCTTAGTATCGGTCTTCGTACGGATCTATGTAAGGTCGACTAGTAACTACGCTGTGGGCGAAATACGGACCAAATTGGCGGTGACGGGGGAGGGAGCGAGGGAGCGCGCGCGCCGTTGCTTTGTTAGTTGACAACTTGGGTTGGGCGACTATACCAGATGCGCAAACGTACCCCATCCACTAGCTGCTAAGAGCTATTTTTACGTGCATTGACTCATACTACTGTTTCTGATGAGCTCTCGTGCCCCTTACGCGCACTTGGCTACGTGAACCACGGGAACAGTTTTCTTTTAAAGCATGGAGAAGGTCAACTATGACACACGCTACCTGACTGTAAGTAGTATCTGATAACTAAAGATATTTGTAATCTCAAGACTTAATATAGTAATGGTTATGTTGTCAATTTTGAGGACTACGATGGGATACCTCTATGTTAGTCATTTCAGCGGTTATCTTATCGCCACACGGTTACACAACAATGCGAAGACTGCTTGTTCTAACGACGAAACGATTTGTTCCTGATTCGTCATCTTCCAAACTCGACAATTTCCTAACTGGTCATATTCCTAACTCGTCATATTCCAGATTCGTCATCTTCCAAACTCGTCATACCTTGTACTACCTGCAAAAATTTATTATAGAAATCCTCTGTGGTAAATGTGCTATTGTTCCATTATTTTTATTTGTTTTTTTTCTTTTGGACTCCGCCTTAAGTAAATTATTGTCTAATAGCCGTAGTACAAAGTATAACTACTAAGTACAATCTAAGTAATACTTATTATTCCTGTAAGCACGTGCTCGCGATTTAATTTGACTGTAGAATGGAGAGTTTGGAAGATGACGAATCTGGAATATGGCGAATTTGGAATATGACCAGTTAGGAAATTGTCGAGTTTGGAAGATGACCAATTTGGAATATGAAGAATCAGGAACAAATCGACGAAACGGTTGTACGTACACTGTTTCACTGACACTCATTTCATAGAACGTATCACTTAGCAGTTATTGTTTTCGGATTATTGGAGGTCAGAGATCTTACCTAACCTAACCTACCTTGCTTAAGATAATCTGAAAACAATAAGATTTCAGCGAAAAGTTCTGCGAAGTAATACGATCTATGAATTGAGTGTTGGTGACTCAAGGGGACACCCCAATAAACAGCACACCACACACTATATGAATATGAATATGATCTGATGCATGATATATATATATTTGAGTCACAAGATTCGGGCAAAGACCCGAGAGATCGTCTGAGGTTGGCGTGTAATCCTGTAAATCTCATGAATTTCGCCGCTGGGGGCTTATCACTAGGATTAAGCTGAGCTGCACTATTTCACCAGGTTTTCATATTTAGAAGCCCAACATATAGTATATAAAAATCGCATTTTTTTTTTGTAAATAATAGGTATGTACCAAGGTGAATTTATCTCATTAAGGGATCTCTTTCCTTTAAATTAAGAAAAATACGAAAAATTAAGTCACCTACACGTATCGATAATTTATTATGAACTATATACACATTCTCATAATATTGTAAGTAAACTACAGAATTTCCCTCAACATCACTCTATTAAAGGACCGTGATTCCTATGATTTAATATACGAATAAACTAGAGCCATTTCTGTATTTTCCAGAAGCGTTTTCACAATAAACCAAAAAATCATTGCATTTTCGAAAGATTACGTACATTAGAGAATCAAAATCACGCAATTCAACTGTTTTGTTAAGCTCCATCGGCAACAGCTGTTAATTTGCCGTGTCGCTACACAAGCACTCATCCATTATAATCGGCTGTGTGTATAGCGTGTATTGACACAAACTTAATTAATTTCGCAGTATATTGTTGCAGTAATAGATCGGTCTTAATTAAGGGTCCGGTTCAAAATTCGCAGTATGCCTACATCAGTCAGTTGTTGACAACATCTTAATTGAAGATGTATCGTCGACCCGGATCATCCAGCAATTCTTCATTGTCTTGTATAGTGAATAAATTTCTGCTTGACTTATTTTCAAGGGTGTGTTGACCGTTATTTATTTTCCAATCAATATCCCGTTCAAAGCTAGTATAATATTTATAACTGCAAATCATTAACAAAAATGAAAATGTATTGGAAATTAACATAACTAACTCATATATATACTTATCATAAAATTTTCAAGATATTCAAAAAATAACAAGAAAATAAATTATTTGGTATTTCTTAATTAACTTTCTTAACTTGGTACGTTTACATTATGGAAAGTTAATTATTGAATCCACAATAACACGGATAACTTCCGCTAGTGGAGAACGAATAGCTGTGCAGATGGTGGGCAAATCGACCGACCGATATTCGAAAAGCAAAACACTTGGAGATCCTCAAGGGAATGGCTATGTCCAGCATCACGTCTTTCGATTGGTATGATATTTACAAATGGATATTTTTTTGTGTATAAACAATACATTCCTCGTAAAAGTGTGCTGATATGTAATATCTATAGAATTATTTGGTGCGTAGGATGTATCCGTCATCATGAATTTAAGAATTAAATGTCACTTATTAATCACAAAACGATTGATTAATTAAAATACCCTGGAGATGCTCAGCTAGTCTAAATAGAATAAGCCACTTACACAACAATTTCATTCATCAAAAACTAGCATCTCGAGAAGCTTAATAAATGCTAAATGGATTTAATTAAACGCGAGTGCAAGTAAGCCTGATTAAAAAGGGCGAGAGTATCACGAGCAGTGTCTTGCTATTAATCCTCGGACTTATGCCGGGACAAAGTTAAATGGAGGATTTAAATGCGGAGGAGGTTTATTAAACTTTCCAGACCATTCTCAGATACCCTGTGGGTACGCAATGAACTCTTTCCCCTTTAATTGCTCCAAAGACCCGCGAAATTCACATAGCAAGTACAAGCATTGTTGGAATTTTTAGTTAACCCGAGTTCTTGCAAGCGATGTTTTCTTTGGCAATGGTAAGTTCGTGACAGGCGGCTATTGGGGATCGTGTTAAGCGTCTGGTGGTTTCTATGGTTTAATTATGGTGCGACAGGTCTTTGTATTAATTCGTGACATTCTTTTACAATTTAGACATTTTAGATACTGACACATAATTGATTTTGCTAATTTGCTAAAATTACGAACGCATAAAACGTTCGTAAGATCCAGAATTTTCCGAACTTTCAGGAACTAATATCAAAGTAGAAACCCACACACAGCGATAATATTATTATTATTCGCCGAAGCCCAGAGACATAACAGTCAATATATGACTAAATTAGATTAAATGCCGCCGGTCAACATTGTTCACTAGTAGCCGAAATACGGGCAACGATAACATAGTAAATGTTTAATTAATGACATGATTGAACTATTATATTAATGCCTATGCATGATTTTACGTGTTTAATGGTCTAAGCTTGTAATATGTTTCGTTTTCAATCAATTTTATCAACGCTGAATAAATGTAATGGGTTTAACGTTGTTCGGTTTTTTGTGATAGTATTATGTTGTGTTTGAATGTTTTAAATACCAAAAAATGACATCAACGTTAATTGGGTTATCCCAAAAAAAAATACCACTGGTTTTTAATTTTTTTTTCGATAAAATAGACTAATTGAAGACACTAATTTCACGGTTTTTGCATTTAAATCAATATATTAATTTATTTTAATTTTTAAGAAAATGTTTTTATGACGTCACTACAAGCTGGTTTGTTTGAGAAATGCTTTAAAACTATTGAATTCGTTTGAGAGTACGCGTTTCTGTCAGATCACGTAAAATGACAATGTCAAGTCATGTCAATATAGGTAAACAGTATTAATGGTATTGTGTACGTTAGGTATATTCTTATACCTAAATCATACTTACATTAGAGCTTTAGCTCCACGTATTTCAGCTACGTTGTGATTGGAGCTGTCTCCCAAGTATGTCAATATCCTGACTATATCCACTTTGGGTAGATTAGTGGAATCAGCCCTTACAAAGTTAAATAAATGTACAGCGTTGGTCGTCATTATAAGCAAGAATATCGGTATCCAAGATCTGGCGATGGTCAATATGTGTAGAATTCCGTAGAATTGGAAGCAATGTTGTTAAAATGCAGAAAATCAGAAAACGAGTAGTTATACGTTGCACACCAAACAAACCGAAATTTTATTTTTAGTTTGTTGAGTTTGACAATTTCACCCACAGACTAGCCTACGGGCGGAGGTTCCAAAACGAACTTGTATTTTAATCATACCATTTTTTTAAAGATCTGACCTTGTCATGTTTATCTACAGTTAAAAATTGTCTTAATTTTAATAAGCGTTAAAATAAAACAGAAATAAATAAGACAACATTCGATATACATTATTTATTTATTGCTGCATTCCGGACTCATATTATATGCAGTACTATGGTTGATCACAGATTAGACACAACTTACCAATGAAGATCGTGACGTCACTAAATTACAGGTCAAATAATGTCAAATGATAAATTAGAAATAACTATTTAATACTAATTTTGTAAAATAATCTGATAACAGGGAATGGTTCTACAACCCTTTTTCTCAAAATGGTTTTTGAATCACTATACATTACAAAATTATGGGATAACCCAATTACATATACATAAAATATTGTTACCACTTACTAAGTTAACACAGGTTTTAATCGTGTAATAGGTGCAAATTACCACGATGTTACAATTATACCTAGATACATACATCACACCTTCATTTAGTGGGGTAGGCAGAGCTACAGAAATACCATCAACTCCATCGACATACTAACCTATAGACGCCGGGTCCCATACAAAATTCTCTTCGAAAAGTGTCCTAGGGCGACCTATACAAACTTCATACTTGTATAAAATCATTGTCAAAATAAAACATTCTAATTTAAATGGTACGTTGGTACCGCAATGCTTAATTTTGCTTGAAACAATTTATCATCTTATGTGGCTTTGACTAGATGCTCGTTTTTTACCTTATGAAGTTTCTACTAGCGAAGTGCCAATGTCATCGCGAATAGAGTACAAATGGAGTAGATTTACACTTAATATTATTTCTGTTTTGACGTCTCAGGTGGGTATGGGTTAAATATAAGAAACAACTCAACGTTATTTTACAAGCTTTTATTTAACTTGCTCTGTATGTATGTATGCATGTACGAGTACGAGTAAGGGTCAAATCTTGCAAGTTAAATTTGACCCACTTCCCGGTTTCCAATGAAGCTGAAAATTTGCATACGCCTTTATTTCTGATGACAATACAATAATGTGGTATCATCGAGCTGGTTTGATGATGGATACTCAGGGTGGCCATAGGACTCCTACTCCTAGTGGTAGAATCTGTTTTTAATCATTTATGATATTAGTGACATAATTAGCTACAGTTCCACGTCATAAAAATAACGATAAATAGCATATTATATTATTGGCAAGGTAAATAACCTGCAATTTAGGGACAGCTAAAACACGCAATCGACGTCTTTGCGAATTTCCTACGACATTAAATTTGTCGAAATGGATCGAACATAACAATAACATACTACGAAACTTTTTCCTGGTCTAAAAAACTCCTCCTGCCGTTCACTCGCGACAATTGAATTCCAAATTGCACATTAAAATGGATCACCAGGAAATCTAATAATATATATATAATCTAAAAATTAATATTAAATTTACGACTGCAAAAAATGTAAAGTATTATTACTACTCCATAGATGCACTGTTCTGCAACAGCCAAAATTATTGACAATTGTTGGTCGGAAACTAAAATAAATTATTTTATCAGAAATACTTAGTTATTTCTTCATTAATATTACGAATCGACATTTCCTTATTAAAAGTATTATTTTCCTTCTGTAAATTTTTTGTTACGGTGATTATTTTTACAGTTTCTGAAAACACACAGAGGCATTGCGACACGTGTCACTGTTGGCGTAGTTGACAACGAACTAAATTCAAATAAGCTCCCAATTTGAAGTGAGAATGTATTCGCTGTGCCGTGTTTTGTCCTCCGACCCGTTATCTAGTTGTGTATTGTTGATCGAAGATCTACTCTAAAAATACTTGTTTATAATTCTAGAATCACATTTTGCACAATCAGGCTAAGAAGTTTACTAGTGTATGAGTGACAAATTGAAAGCCCATCGCTTAACAGTACTTAAAGCCCTTATTCGATTATAAATGTGCTGCAACAACCTAGTCCACGAGAAGACCAAGTTTGGTGCAAACAAATTTAGTTCGAAGCAATTTATTGGATCAATTTCTTAGAGCACTCAAATAATCGTAACCTGCAGTCATAGAGTAGGTACATTGAATATTACAAGTTAAAGTTATTACATGGCAGACAGGCCTACACATGAAATCGATAAACCACGAGTGTTTTTCCAATGCCATATTTTCCAGCCAACTACATCGGCCGCAACACTGAAAATGATATATGTGTACTGCTTCCATTGGCCAGGGGCCGTGGCAGTAAAATCGATTGACCGGAACTACTCCGTCATTTCTATGAATCTTGCATTTACTATTGCATCATTGAGCACCCCGCACAAACCGTTGACGGATATCGATATGTATTGTTAAAGTTTATTTTACAAGCTTCTTTTTAACTACAAGTTGACGACACGACACGTTGGCCTAGTTGGAGTGACCCTGCCTCCGAAGACAGCGGTCCTGGATTCAAATCTTGCTAAGGGTAGATATTTGTGTGATGAGCGCGAATATTTGTTCCTGAGTCTTGGATGTTTTCTATTTATTTAAGTATGTATTTCTCTATTTAAGTACGTTTATTGTTATCTAGTACCCATAGTACAAGCCTAGAGCTTAGTTTGGGACTAGGTTAATTTGTGTAACATTTTCCCTTGATATTTATTTATTTATTTATTTGTGTGATGATCACGAATATTTGTTCCTGAGTCTTGGATGTTTTCTATGTATATTTGTGTGTATTTCTCTTTATAAGTATGTTTATCGTTGTATATACCCATAGCCAAGCTTAGAGCTTAGTTTGGGACTATCAATTTGTGTGAAACCGTCCCCTGATATTTATTTATTAAACTTTCAATCTGTCAGTTTAGGTCAAATCTTGCAAGTCAATTTTAAACCACTTCCCGTTAAAGGAACATCAGAAACCCGATGACAATGCAATATTATGGTGTCTAAAAGTTGATCTGACTAGTTAGGTCTTGATAAACAGATAATGATTGCAAAAAAAGAAAGTAGTCGGCAACAAAAGTTTGAACCGAGTATTCTTTTTGACATTTACCAATTTCCTTTATGGTTTCGAATCTTCAGAATACAACATGGGCAGTTTAAAACCTTTTGAACTAAAAACTAGTTTAACGCAAATTTTAAAGAAAATGAGTTTTTAACACAATTTCTTGGAAAAATACAAACTTCTGACAGGGTGTATACCGTTAGCCTGTAAATTGTTTCACGGAACGGGCATTATGCTAAAATTGCATAGAAATCTTTGTTAGCTAAGTCGCTTGGTGTAGCGCACAACTTGTAAAGCAATTTGGCTGTGAAATAATTCACGGGTAGAAGAACGTAGCACGATTACCTTGTCAAAGAAATCGCTTTAAGTTTACCGGGAGGACTTGAAGACGGATTTTGAAAACACAAATACACTGAATTCATAAAAATGACTGTCAGTATTTGTAAAACATAACTAACGCGGAAATCAAAATTTTACCATGAACCATAAATCTCCCTAACAAGACCACTGCTGTCTCCAAAACTCATTTCATCTCCGTCAAAGAGCAAACTGATCAAAAGATTTACAAATCGAGGATGATCAAGATGACACGAACGACCTCTGAGCTCTCCAAAATTCAATAATGAATAGTCAAGTATAATAAAAGCAGTTTAATCCACAAAGCACAATAATTTCGGTGCTCCAAAACAATGGTGGACGCCGAGATTGGGATACCACAAAACGGGGTCGGACGATCCCTTGAAATGAGCGCTCGTCGCTAGTTTGTTAACTCTAATCGCTATACTTTTCTTCTTGAGATGTGTAATGCTTCAATAAAAGAAAGCATGGTACTTAAGACTTTATGCTTAATTAAGATATCATTAAAACATATTTATTTTCCATGGGCACAGGAGTATTGCTCAAGGGTATTTCAAGATTTCGCTCTAAGCGATCGCTCTTAGCAATCGGTTTTAAAAAGGAATATTACATTTTGATACAAGTGCGGAATGTATGTTATTTTACACGAGTCCTGAAGTGTCTTAGCCCGAGCTGCAAGCGAGGGACAAGACTCGGGACGAGTTAAAATGACAGTTCCGCACATGTATCAAACGACGTTTTTTAATACATTTGCGAAAAAGTATCAATGAAACAAAAATAAATCAGTAAATAAAACTATTACAAGAGACAATTTTACTTTTAATTGACACAGACTTTATGAAATGACAACGGTTGTGACCATTCAGCCAAATAATAAAAAATATCACTGTAACTTAATTAACTATATTTAAAAATCGAAAAGTATAATTCTCTTCTAACCAGCAGTAATGCATAAAGGTGGATTCACATTACGCGGTGCTGGGCTGGGCCCGGTTTCGGCATGATGTAATATGAATCCACCTTAATACCTACTACTATCCGACCATTCGTAATACTAATTCAGATTCAGCCATCTTGATGAGAGCTATTTTTTTTAAATATTACCTAGATAAATTAATGTGTGTATGTATGTATAATTTCAATGCTAAATGACGCAATCAAAAAGTGGTTAAACGTGCAAACTCTTTGGTCGGCTTGGAAGTTGAAACAAAATTATATTTAAAAAAAATGGAAAACTATAACGCACTGCGCAGTGCGTAATATACAACTTTTCGCACGATATACAGTTACGAAAAGTACCACTTTTTGAGCAACTGTGTTTAAAACATTTTACTATCTCTACCTGTAGTTGTTTATTTATCAAGTTGTAAACTAGCTCTTGACTGTGACTTGGTCCACTACTAGAACTTTCACCTTATTCCTCAAGAATTAGTAATAAACCCTGGATGATAATTATTCTACATATTTTTAGCTACACACGAAAAATAATACTGATATCAATAGAACTTACTTGATACGGACATTACGGACCGGTCCGTACAATCTCTTAGAATGGCCGCACATGAAGGTTGTTTATTTAATTAATGGATGATAGTGTATGTACTCGTAGGATGCTGAGAATTAACTGCCTTTATCAATATTACCATTAACTTATATATATATATATTTATGTTAAGGAGAAGGCACACGAGCACTCAGGCCACCTGATAGTAAGTGGAATCTGAGACCCATAGACATTTGAATTCTCAAGACTATAATCCTAACACCTCAAATGCGTTGCCAACCCTGAGGACTAAGATGGAATGCCTCTATGCTAGTAATTTCACCGGTTGACTTATCCCCACACCGGAACACAACAATGCGAACACTGTAGCTTGACGGGTGGTTAGTGGACCACCGTGAACCACCACCAACACGAAACCGTGAAATTATGAAAGGACCTACGTTTTAAAATATGACTGCAATTTTTAATCAAACATTTCTATTCACGTAGTACACATGTACATTGCAATGTAGAATCATCAACCAAAAAAATAAAATTGACTATTTAAAAATAGCATAAAGTTATAATCAAAGTTAATAAGTAAATTGATATAGTCAGACCATAAAAAAAACTTACAACTAGTTCCACCAACACCGGTCTTAAATAGTCACCACACCAGTAGTTGCTATCTACATATCTCTATCTTGTTTTCGGTTAGTAAGAAATGCTGAGGCAGTCATCGGCGGTTCGCTTTGTCGGAATACCTCCCGAGTCTCCAGGTTCTCGCTTGGAAACATAATACCTATACCATCTATAGTTACTTGGAAAAGGTTGCTATTAAAACTTTACTAAAACTAGCTGGTATATCCTTCTGAATCATCAGCTGACTGTCTATTGGCAATATCACCCACTTCAGTCAGCTGGTAGTGTCCCTACGGATTTCTGCTGAAAAACTGGCATCGCTGTGTGGGCGCAACCATCAGCAATATGCCGACGCCCAGACTACTTAACTTATATTTAATCGTTTGTACTTATTATTATTTAAGATATATTGACCATTGTTTGTAGGTTGCTTAGAACCAGCTGCTAATATTGATAAAGGCAGCTAAGTTCTAAGCAACCTAACCCTACATACAAATTATCATCGGTAGTTTAAATAACTGTTTTTGTCATATCTGTGGCAGATATATTCGTTATTAGCGTTTTTTTTTTATATTTGCTATGTATAATCTTTAAGCTAAGACTAGGTGGTTTTTTTATTGTATGTATTGGGTCTTACGAGGATAAATCGAACAAACGTCTTTTAACGGTCTATGGCCAAAGCCTCATCTTGCGTTTTAGGCTTCTCGCTGTTTTTTTTTTTACATTTGAAATATTGGAAAAAGATGAGTTGAAAGACCGACTGGTCTGGAACCATCTCTAAATATTAACCCGTAACCTTATCTCCGTTAATAACAATGTCAGGTCTACCCATTGCACAATCACATGCCTCCAGCGTAAGACGTGTCAAAACCCTCGCTAAATATACTCCAAGGCACACGTCCTATACGAAGTATTGTTTTGTATTCTCCGGCCGCACGTACAGCCTTAACTAAAGCAAACAAAATCTCAACTTTAAATTAACAAGGAACTAGAACGCCGAGTTTATGAGAGCTAGCTTTATCATGCAGCGACGTGAGCCTGAGTTACGCAGCGGACAAAGTGAGGGTAATGTGTTTTGACGATGCAGCCCGAGATTTATAGGTCGACGAGGAAAATTCTATCCAGTTAAACTTCTAGTGTTTTATGTGGAACTGGCAGGTCCTGCTCTAAACTTCATGATATTCTCAGCCGCGAGTGGATTAAAAAGGCAAAGATTAATGTTATGGAGCCGGAATAGCATTATTCAGTCAGCTAGTCGCAAAACTTTACTTGTGATAGTTTGTTGATAGGCGTTGTGAAAGACGAGTAGTTCTGTATGTTAGATAAAATGTATATACATAAATAATATCACGCCTTCATTCCTACAGCGGAATAGGCAGAGCTACAGAATTACGAACAAGTCAAAAATTAGCGTAACTATTCTAACCTGTGGGGCTAGTCAAGTTGCATTCGACAATCGTTAGCGCTTATGTTTCGATTGAAAAATGTACGGAATTGACGTAAGCCACAGAGATACTCACGTGGTACTATCTCTGTGGCTTACGTCAATTCCATACATTAAATTAATCGAAACATAATCGCTAACGATTGTCGAATGCAACTTGACTAGCCCCACTGGCAACCTCACGAGAGCTAAAATGACGTGTGTTCATTGATTAATTACTATCACATTTTAAAATTTATCTAAAACTTACATTCACATCTCTATTATCACGACCTTTTCAACTTTGTTAGTGAAAGTTTACTAATGTTTATTACGGGACGTACTCGTACCACGTTATGTAAAGCGATATTTAAACAGTGTAACGAACAGTTCATCACTAAACCAGTGGAAGCATTAAAATCTGTAGCGTCTGATTTAAATCGCATTAACATTAAGGTCGGACATGTGAGCATTTCTCATAGTGTCCTGAGGGATAATGGTGTGGGCATGTGGTGTTCTTAGGTCACTAAATCTTCGTTAAGCGAGGGCGACATATGGTGCACTCTGCTGCGGGGTCAGATACAGCACTATACGATTTGTGCCCACAAAACCAGCAGCAATTCTAAATTGTAAACTAGACAGACTGTTGGGAAGTTGTTAAAGAGCCTTTGGGAAATTGCCCGTAATTTTGCACACTTAAATCCCGCATTTTACTGGGTTGATCTTCGAAAATAAGTGGCCCATCGGATTATAAATTATTTTACTACATAGTAATAAGCATTTATTTATGTACATAGGTGTACATTAAACTAGTGCCTGTAGTTCAAGTTTAGCTCTTTAATAAATTGATCTTGACTGTGATGCCTATCGCAAGCCACGCAAGAATAGCAGTTTTCTTCGCATTGATGGTTACTTAGAGGTCAATTTGTGTAATATTATGTCCTAATATTTATTATAGTTTATTTGTTACATCAACATGACCTTTTTTGGAATTAAAATTCTGTTCAGTCATCTAAGATAAAGGGATACTCCCACGTCCAGTAATATTATAATTTGGTTTTCTAAGAATCACCGTGTTTATACGTTTACAGCTATTTATATATACACCCTCCTGCTTACAAGACAGGAAACTTACATGTATGTCCCTTCCGCAAACATAAACATCAGCAAAGGATCCTCCAACACACCTTTCCCTCAAAGGTCCGTAATCAAGACGACTTGCCCCAACTTTACCTTAAAGTTTCGGCAGATGGATTCAGGTTTCTTAATCTTTTGCCCTGTTCTGTTGTGATTAAGCGGGAGAATAAAATAATAACTTTTTCACGTATATTTATGCTGGCATTTGAAAATAATGTTTTGCAAAAAAAAAAAAAAAATTTTTAATTATTTAACTGATATTTAATTAGATAACTGATACTGACAGGCACTGATAATGATTTAACTTAGGGCCGTCTACAATCTTATATTTAGTTCTAAGGTACTTTGGGATAATGGGGCCCTTGGACCTATAACAAAGTAGTATAGTTTTTAGGGTTCCGTTCGCAAAGGGTAAAACAGGACCCTATTACTAAAACTCCACTGTCCGTATGTCTGTCTGTCACCAGGCTGTATCTCATGAACCGTGATAGCTAGACAGTTGAATTTTTTACAGATGAAGTATTTCTGTTGCCGCTATACTCGTAACAGCAAATACTTACTAAAAACAGAATAAAAAATATATTTCAGTGTGGCTTTCATTCAACAAACGTAATTTTTGCCGTTTTTTGCTCGATATTAATAGTAAGTAAGTAAGTAAGTAAGTATTTATTAATTGTTAACTGTGTACAAAGATAGAAAATGGTAAATTACATCAGTATCAACAGTTGCCCATTGCGAGCATACAATATTTGTTCTTAAGACTAAAATATAACAATTATATTTATTGTAGGATTTAAAATTGCTTAAGAATTCGTTTAAATTATAAAATACATTATTTGTAAGCCAGTTTTTGAACTTAATCTTAAAAAGATTTTTATATCAATGGGTAAGTTGTTAATAACGGCAACTGGTAGACGTTTGAAATATTCACAGAATAGTTATATATTCACCTTAAAATAATTAATTTAATTAAAATAAAATAAATTAAATAAAGGGGGGCTTCCGGGGTCGCGTAGCTTTTACTCAGCCGGTTCCGGGCAAAAAAGTATGTAAAATATGTTTAGGTCCAACACTAAAATAAAATATGTTTTATTTATGCAAAGGATAGGCTTGTTTATTTAAAAAAAGCAAAACGTGCTTTTATTTTTCAGACATTAGTAATCAAATCATTTTCCAGTTTAAGCCTATTTCTTATCGATCATTGAAGAGAACGTCAGTTCACATAGTTAAGAAGCACTAATAACTTTAAATAAATAAATAAATAAATAAATATCACGGGACAATCTCACACAAATTGACCTAGTCCCAAACTAAGCTCTAGGCTTGTACTATGGGTACTAGACAACGATAAACATACTTAGATAGAGAAATAAATACTTAAATACATACAAAACATCCAAGACTCAGGAACAAATACTCGTGCTCATCACACAAATATTTGCCCTTACCGGGATTTGAACCCGGGACCTCTGGCTTCGGAGGCAGGGTCACTCCCAACTAGGCCAACGTGTCGTCAAAGCGTGTCTTGTTAGATATTCTTGTTTTCTTTTTATCCAGAACACGTTAACAATTCGTAAAACATTTTATGCATAGAACTTGACCACAAAAGTAGTTTAGCGTTGAATGCTTTGAATATTATCCTCAGCTGTTCAAATATTTTCTTCTCTTCTTTAGAGTTTTTTGTTTAAGTTATTAACTCGGCTGAAGAGATCAGCAAGAAGTTCTAATTTGAAGAGCCACTCAGGGTCTCAAAAATAATTAGCATATTCAGATAATAGCTCCTCTAAGAAAATTCGGCTTTCACTTTAAGAGTTCTTCTCAATCAATACCTTTCCATCGGTATAGGTTCCAAATGAATGAAAATAATAAATCACTAACATTTTGTTAAATTTCGGCCCTAAGGGGTCACCAAAATATTTTTACTTAGTTAAAAAGGGGTCGCGTATTGAGAACCATTGTCCTAGATTATAAATTGAGTGTTACGAAAAAATGTCTACTACATTAAAAATAAAAACAAAAAAACGCCTTCAAAAACGCAAGAAATGACTTTTAGGCACCTACCTTATAGGTTAGTGTAATTTTAGGCACCTACCGAAATGAAGTCGGCTTTTTTGGTGAATATATTGTGGTCGCCGACTTCAGTTCGACTAACCTATTAGGTATGTGCATAAAATTTTAAAAGAAGTTATTCTTGCGTTTTAGAAGGTGGTTTTTAATTTTTTAAACATTTTTTTTTGTATTTTAAACTTCTTAGTGATCATAAATACGCTGTTCCGTACTCCCACTTATTAGTTGATATGAAACTAAGATTCATTGTAGTCGCTCAACTATCTTAATCGAGATATGTTAACGCCACCCTTGAAATAGGTACCGTTGAGGAGTTCCAATGGCCATCTGTGGTCTTCATCATCAGATCCGCTTCCCCAAATGATACTTTCTGTACGTTATGGAACAGCTGGCGTCATTGCCCTAATTATAACTATAAACATAGTTTTAGTTAGATTCTTTTTTCAATGTCGTGCGAAGGTTTCTGCAGATCAGGTGGTTATTATGACATACCTATGCAATTTATTTTACAGCCCGCGTAAAGAATAGAACTATAGCAGTTATATAGCACTGTCCTTTTCTCTCAGCGTAAACTGAACTGCTTAGCTATGTCATAATAGCCCCCCTGTACTCGTAATCAACTAACAATCTTCCCGGCGCAAGGTATTTATTTGGCGGGAATATATCTTTTTCACTGACTCAACTGAGATATTTGTTCCGCCGTCACCAACTTTGTCTAGATAAATGGCCGTATTCTATTACAGGCCACTGCTTCTTTTTAAGGTCGCTCTTTATATTTTATTACTCGTACAAATAATGGCGTCGACAAAGTTTAAGGAGTTTTTGCTTTAATAAAAATATGTATATTCGATTTAAACAGATGAATGTACATACAATGTATGAACAGTTTATTTATAAATATAACAATGATTATTTTGTTCATGGCTCAATGATACCGTGGTTTCCTTTTAGTAATGTCGGAAAATATACTCTTTTAAACGACGATAAAAATCATGAAAACAATGAAATACTTAGAATACCTACAATAAGGAAACGTGAACGTAACTCTGAGAAGCGTTTAATTTTTCCTTCAAAGCCGCGGCACCTTGTATTCTTATTGTGTCTAAAGACTATTTTCGAGTGAGGGAACGTTCTTATTGTTTCACTTTTAGAAAGTTGCCCAGGCTCAAGGGGTTTAACGACTGAACTTCGTGAATAATTTGGCCCGACCGCGACTCGGGCTTGCATACCTATTTCTTAGTGCTAACATATTAGTTGTTGTTCATAACGTCACTAAACGAAGGACCATAAAGAAGGTATGATCCATTGGATAGTGGAAATGACTTTAATATAATAGCTGTTGTTTGTTTGAATGGTTTAAATTCATAGTGAAATTACACGCGGGATACTTAATGTAAATATATATGCAAAAAAAAAGATTTAATACCCTAGCCAAAAATAAAAGAAAGTTATATTTTACTTCAAAACTCTGTAGAAAAATGCATAACAATTAATCAGTAATAAAAACCCGAAAAAAATACCTTTCATTACCAAAAAAAGGAAATGACCACCAAAAATTAAAAAAATATCCAAAATCAACCATCGTGTTATCCGAAAAAAAAAATCAGATTTATTTATAAATACTAGTCCAAATATTGATAGTCACATCGTTATTATTTTAAAGACAACCAACAGCTAACACAAATAATTAGAAACTTACATATCTACTCGTAAATTCCGAAAGCGAATTACAGGTTCTAAACGATAGTAATATAATTTGAATAATCCAACCACCACCCAATTGATTTTATGCGATGTAAATCAAGTCTATACGAGTATTGGTGCAATAACTAAGGATTTTGAATAATAAATAAATACAATTACCTAAGTTTTATTACGGTTTTATCAGGATTAACAATTTAAAAACAGAAAGAAAGTAAATTAACTCATACATCAAAAATGACCACCAAAATGAGTAAATAGCCACCAAAATAAGTGGGCTCCCGCCAGAACTATCATTAGACGCTCCTTCGCACCACTCATACAAAAGCTCTCGTGCTCAGGGCTTACTCATGAGCTTCTGACGTTTTGTAAACATTCTTTGTAGGACAGAAAAGACCACATGGAAGTGGGGTACTCTGAGAGAACATGACATTTAACTAATAGTGTGGCGGTCAAGAGATTAACTACCTAATCTAAATCCTATAAAAAAAAAAAACTTCAACAAAATTGATTCCATTTTGGTGCACTCTGTCAGGATGTGGGATCAGATATCGACCGGCATGAGGCAATCAGAATCAGTTGATTCCTTAAAAGGCAAATTTAAGAAGTTTTGGCTTGACCCTAACTCTGAATATTGCATCAACGGCGTCTTTACATAAACGTAGTTTATGTAAGTTTAAGTTATGTACTCGTATATTCATGTATAAATATATATTTCTACGTCTTCTTTATTCATGTTCGTGTTTTTTTTGTTAGTTAGGATTTATTTGTATGCTTCTAAAGAAATTTATACACCTGCCTTAACTTTTTTCAATCTCTCAAAGGTTAGATTCAAGAGATCGCTTAAAGGGATAAGTTCGCCTTTGTACATTATTTTCTTGTATCTTCATTATATTGTTTCTGTTTTATTTTATTCAATAAAGTGTTAACATACATACATTAATATAAAACAAGCATCCAACGCAAGCACTAGCACACGACTCGCGTGAGTTACTGATGAGAGAGCGGTGTCAAGGAGTAGAGTTGTTATTAAACCGCTTTGGAATACCAAATAAAGTGTAATTCGCCAAATTTTGTAAAGTGTAATAACGCCCAATAGGGCGTTTTAAAAAAAAAGTATACCTATGATTTAAATGTACTGTTCCATGTTCTGTTTTTATTTTTTATTTTTGGTGTTCAATAAAGAGTATTTGTATTGTATTGTATTGTATACATCGTTAAGGACAAAAGTTAAGCAAATTTAAATTTTCCATTTTATCACGAAAATAGGCGCACATTTAGATACGTTAATTTTCGTAACGAATTGAAAAGGATAAAGTTTCTTAATTTTTGTCCTTAACGATGTACACTTTTTTTAAATCCTCCCTAATATGCCTACATTTATAGCAATTAGTAGGTAGTTTATTTAGGTGGTGATAGTGGTTAATTAATTTGATCGCTAAGATTTGGTGGCCATTTACTTAATTTGGTCCGCTGATACAATTAAAAGTGCAGATATTACTAAAATAGGGCCCTTACAAATTAAAACATTCATAGCTCGTAATTTTGCTCGGTAAGATTTGGTACTCATTATGGTACAAATTTGGTCTACAGAGGCAATTTATTTGTTGTTCGTTTTTTAAATTTGGGTCTCAAAGATAATTTTGGTGATCATTTGTCCATAAAGAAAAACTGTCGAGAAAAGCATGTGGTCATATCTACTTAAAAGTTGATTTAGATAAACAATCTAAGGTAATAGTTACTTGCAAGATTACAACCATTATTACCATCTTATCCATTAACCACCCGCCAAGCAACAGTGTTCGCATTGTTGTGTTCCGGTGTGGGGATAAGACAACCGGTGAAATTACTAGCATAGAGGCATTCCATCTTAGTCCTCAGGGTTGGCAACGCATTTGAGGTCTTAGGATTATAGTCTTGAGAATTCAAATGTCTATGGGTCTCAGATTCCACTTACCATCAGGTGGCCTGAGTGTTTGGGTGCCTTCTCCTTAACATAAAAAAATAAAAAACAAATACAAACTTTCAGAGAAAATTAATAAGAAATAATCAGTTATTTTTACAGACTCAAGTTAAAATGACTAAAGATTAACATAAATTCACTAGAGACATCACAACAAACACGTATTAAGACGAACCGAGAAATCTACAAATATTATAGCGAAAATGATTTATTTACGCAGCTTAAAAGCCTCACTCATTTCAATTATCACTTTCAGTGCACAAGCAATGAAAACATATTTCTTTTAATATATTCAAAACAGGTTTTGTGTTCAAGTGAACAGCGTATTCGCATAAAAAATTCAACAAAAATGCATATTACCTCTTAAAATAGGTAATGCAATGCATAGAATATGGTTAGCAAAGCGCGTGAAAGGGGGGGAATAGTGAGCGTGCTTATTTTTCATGAAAGTGATTTATTAAGTAAAGGTGTGTACGTGAGCGTCTTCTCGCCATTGCTCATTCGTGGGATGTCGCGCGGCAATGATATATTGCTTATAGTTTTTCACTTGTTACCTCTCATTATTCATTGAATGACTAATTATGGTTTGTTACTAATACATCACCTAATTTATAAATACTTTGTTATGATATGTAACATAAATTAAATGTCATGCAATGTCGTATTATTTTGTTTTTATAGACACGCAAAAAATATTCAAATATAGGCTTTATACTTTGACATATTAATATAACAATGGTTGCATACATTATGCGGCGTCAACTTCGGTGGTGCGGTCATCTATCCAGGATGCCAGAGCAGAGTGGCGAAGCGTATCTTCTATTCAGAACTCAGGGAGGGCAAGCGAAAGCATGGCGGACAACTCCTTAGGTACAAAGATGCGCTTAAACAGCATATGAAAAGTTGCGGCATTGAGCCGTCTTGCTGGGAGAAGCAGGCTGCCAATCGACCCGAGTGGCGGACTATGGTGCAAACCAAAGTCCGCGATTTTGAAAAACAACGGCGCTCTGAGCTTGACGCCAAGCGCGACGAACTGAAAGCCCGTCCACCTGCGGCAATATATTACAATATTATCGATGGTGAGCTCACATGCCCGCACTGCGCAAGAACTTTTGGAAAGAAAATTGGCTACATAAACCACATACGAGCCCACCAACGATAACAGGGTCCTCCCTAAATCGGTCGCCGTGACCGAAATCGGTCGGACCAATCATCATCATAACAATGGTTCTATTAAAGTAATAGGTTATTTAAATTTATCTATTTACAGGGAATCCAACAATTACATAAATGTAATTTGTAAATTTACAACATAATAATATTAAACAAAAATAGGAAATACAAAACCAATTAAAGAAATTTACGTATAGTGTCTGAGTAGCAAGTTTTATGTTTAGTATAAACTCCATAGTTACACGCACTTACACAAAAATACGTGTGCAAATAAAAGCAATTTAAAATTAAAATTGCTGTAAATACTAACAAGAGGCAGATCGCCAAAATTTTTCATTCTTATGGCAAAAAAAACTAACACACTGAGCTGTCAAACTTCGCCTCAAATTGTCTATTAATTCGTTAATTTCTCAAATCACCACCAGTGTCTCAAGGAAAGCGTCTCCGACCGACTTTATCATAACAAAGTAACTCTGTAACTTCCAACCGCAACTCATTTAGAATCACCCGCTAGAACAACAATGGCAACGATTATACAGATTGAATAAGTCAAGTGACATTGAGACGCATTGTGATGAACTCAAACTCGTATTCCTGGTGGAAATAATCTACGAGCTGACAGCCAATCCGAGGATTGATCGTCACAATAAAAATTCTAAGTACGTAGAACTCTGGAACTTCGCTCGAACTCGCGGGTGCCTATTACATACGGGATTCGATTTGAGCAAATCAGAACATCGATCAGCGACGTGGGTATCGCGTAAACAAAAATGAGTTTTACCTGCACGATATTTTATTTAGGTGCACCATATATGGGTCATACACAGATTTGGCGTTGTACAAAGTTAACGTTTTTATGGCCTAATTTTCTGGCTAAGCCCATACCCGCAAAAACGCCGTCAGGACTGCTTTAGACCTATCATATAAAAACATAACTTAATTGGACACAAGGTTTTAACAATTGGCAACAGGAGACACAAATTTTGTTTTTGTGAGTGTGTATCACCCATATTCCCAAAATACGTGTGTTTATGTTTTTTAGGATCGTTTTTTTTAATCTACAGAAAGTACAATATGTCAGGTAAATTTTAACCTTTTTTCTTTATAGTATAAAAGAAAGATAACTTAAGCTGTCAGATATTTTTATTTGTATTTTTATGTGTACGCTGAATCTTACACAAATGAACCAAGTCCTAAAATTAAACTCTCTGTTTGTATAATTTTTACAGATTGGTACAGAGATACAAACTTATTTTTATTTACTTATTCAAAACATGGACATCAAAATCTTAAATAAAAATATTCAAGCTCGTTAAGCAAATAGGCTCGTAATACGCTAAGTACCCTTACCGGGAATCCAATCGGGGCACCACCAACTACTATACAACGCGTATGGTTTAAATAAATTATTTTAGCGTCAACACGTATAGCGTTCATGAACGTCATATTAGTAATACTAACCCATCTAATGTTCTTTCAAATATTCAATAATTGTTATTACAATTATAATTCGTCGAATAACACATATTTATCATTTGGGTAGATTAGGTATAATGCATCAAAAAGAAGATGGAAAATTAATAAATTTCTCCCTTAATAAAAACAATAAGACACTGTGAAAGAACACACACAATTTTATCTCGAGAAGCATCAATAACCTACAGCAGGTAACCAACCAACCATAATCTACCACAAGCAAACGAGTCAATGCATTAAGTCGTTAACAGACGGAAACCGTTGCGTGCTCCTCGACCAACAGCCGCCATTGTCGCCAGCATTGTTGCCGGCCCTCCAGCGACACTTTGTCACACCCTTTGTTACTCAACTAATGCTTCTTAATGTACGTACTAAGAGCTCCGGAATGGCGGACGTCGTTTGCGGTATCATTTTTTTAACGGTCCGCTTTAAAGCGAATACGAAGGAATTTGTAAGAAAGACGAATGACGCGGGAGCGGTGCTGGGATATCTTTATTTGCGGAGTTGAACACTGCTTTTGAGAAATATTTTAAACTTTGAGTGATGAATGGCTGAGTTTGATTTGAAAAAGTTCCGCAGTTTGCTCTGATTCATCAGTTGAAGTTTACAGGAAAAAATACATGAGCAAAAAGGGTGCTAGAGCATTCGGATTTCCTCGGTGACAGGATGTAATTACAAAATTAATTAGCATGAAATATCTGAAAACCACTCACATAATAACCTTGCTGGCCTTTATTAAAGCACTAATTGAAATAATACAATTGGGTATTAAGTGTGCATATTGGATAATTGTGTACGAGTACCATCCCACTAAACTATTCATACGCACTTTTACACGTACCCTATTTTGAAAAGACAGTAGGTAGAGAGGTAAAAGATATCTCGAACTCTGGTTACTGTGACAGGAAAGAATCTATTTCGATTTAGCAAAGTGAAAAATAACCTCAATCCACTTAACCCTTGACTTGGCTGTGGCACTGTACCTATATCAAAAACACATTCTTTAAGATTTATATAAATCTTTATGATTATTTATTCATTATGCAGATGAAATAAAATGATTTCTTCTTTTTTATGGCGGTTCCTTATTGATTTTGCTAATGTCAAGTGTGAGTATAATCAGTAAATAAAATTAATGAACAGTAAATAACTTAATAATTTTTCCTATTCATTGAATAGGTACTGTTTTCTATAGTGTTTTCAAATCCACGACGTCCCACCCCAATACTTAATTTTTGATACATCAAATACATCAAGGGTAGAAGGGCTTGTAGTACTGTTAGGCGATGGGCTTACAGCCTGTCACTAAAAAACTAGTAAACTTCTTGGCCTGATTGTGCAAAATATGGTTACAGAATTATAAACAAGACTTTTTAGATATGTCGGTATTTCTGTAGCTCTGCCTACCCCAATCTGGGAATGAAGACGTGATGTTATGTATGTATGTGTGTAAATACACTTATAAATGTGCAATATTCAAATTCTAGACACTAGCCAAGCAGGCACAATGTCTCAATCTTAGAACAAAGCGCTGGTGCCCTGAACCAATAATTAAGGAAATGAGCAAATCCTTCACCTTCGCAAGAACAACCCCTCCTTAGTGCAGTTAATTGTGTTGCGACGCCAACTTAATGAGACAACTCCGCTACTACCCGTAAGTAAACGGGTTTGAGTCTGATGCAGTTTCTTAGTCTAGCTTCGTTGTTTCTTTCAACTCATTATAACATTAAAGTGATGATTTACTCCCTATATGCAAAACCCCTCAATTTTCATGAAACTGAACTAATTTTAATTGCGATGAAATTTAAATTCAATAGGATTTCCAATTTAGCTCTACATGTCGTGACATTTCGTTTTAGTCTGATCATTCAAATTTACTAAGATCTTAAGCCAATGAAAAGGAAACAGCTTGATATTTAGGCAACATTTTAAATTTATAACGTGTTTTGTACCTACAGCTTTACTTGAGTCAAAAAATAAAACAAATGCGAACTAAGAATACACCCAAAAACTTTCTTTCCATTTTCTTGTCGAACCAAGATCATTAAAGATCCACTACGTAAATGTAAAAAACGGAACAAAAATCACACCACAGTTCTTAAGTAGTTCCGAAGTATCTTTTAAGTTACAAAATGTAAACTAAAACCTACAATGTGGTGCAAGAGTTAAGAGAGAAGACCGATTTTATTCGATCCATTTAAATAAGTGGGAATATGTACGATGTGTTTTTGCTTATCGTCTGTTGTATACCTATAATAATCTGGATAGCTTTGCTTAGTTAGATAGCTTTAAGAATCATAAAGATAATTCAAATAACTAAATAGTACATATCGTAAAATAGCTATCGGAGATAACAAAACTAAGTATAAATATAGTGTGTTCACGTAGTTTTAGAAGTTTCACTTCCACTACTTGCTTTATATGTAAAGTATATACTAAGCTTACGCTATTCATGGATAGGTTCCTACATTGAATCAACCATGCAATGTGAGTTTGAGGACAGAGCCGACAGAGGCGACTTTATTGGAAACACTACCCACTGAGAAATACTATAAGAGTTGAGACCACTTCAAGACATTAACTCGAATTTGTGCGCGTGTCTGGGAATTTCGTACGGTGATATGGCAGTCCGGTGTTCTGGCCACTTCGGATACGGCTATACAATTCTTGGACGGTATTGTCTCGGACGCCACTACTGTTATTGAGGAGGCCACTTTCAACCTATTACCTAGTCGATCTATAGTCTTATTTGTCCTCGTCTTATAGCTGAGTCACGTGACTATTGTTAGCGCTCTTGAATACCGCTCTCCAGATGGCTCCATTTTAGGCTCGGTGAATCAGGTGGAAGTTGTTAATCCTTTAGCCTATTTCATAGGCATATCTACTCCACTACTCCCCTTTAAACGATACAGCCGCTGATTATCTCTACGGTCGATCCGGTCGAAACAAGGTAAGAATCAATAAGGAACAAATCTAATAAATATAAATATAATAAATATAATGTAAGGTATGAATCGTTATGGTTTAGTGGTGGTAGGACCCTGTGCAGGGTCCATCCGGATCGCTACCACCATCTTATCCATTAACCACCCGCCAAGCAACAGTGTTCGCATTGTTGTGTTCCGGTTTGGGGATAAGACAACCGGTGAAATTACTAGCATAGAGGCATTCCATCTTAGTCCTCAGGGTTGGCAACGCATTTGAGGTGTTAGGATTATAGTCTTGAGAATTCAAATGTCTATGGGTCTCAGATTCCACTTACCATCAGGTGGCCTGAGTGCTCGTGTGCCTTCTCCTTAACATGAAAAAAAAGCTGACAGAGGAGAATGTCTTATTGAGAATAGACATTTGAAGTATTCACGGCGTTCAGTCCATAAGATACGAAGCATTTTGCGCCAGCGTTGCTGTACCACATTTTAAACTACGACAAATACAAGTATTCATGGTTTACGTTTCAACCGCGTGGTGAAAGGTCGTGAAGAGACGTATCTACATTATCTATAATTATTGATGTTATTTTAGTAGTCCTTGTTTTCCTCAGCGCAGGTTATTTTTCTAGAGCTCCATCTCGTAACTCGCGGCACAGACGGAGTCAGCTGCGAACTCTCCACGGCGCAAACACGTCGGGTACAAACCTGAATAAATAAAGGGGGAAGAATTTCATAGCCCGAGCCTTGACTCAATGTTTAAGCTTGCCTGTGTACCAACAGACTTTTGGATTTTAATCTCTCAAGATGCTTTTTGAATGCTCTTTTAGTGAGTTGAGTGTTTGCTTTTATGACACGTGTGCTCTTTTACCCGACTTTTATGGTAATGTATTGCTACTAAGGTTATAATTTTTTAAAGGTTCTTGGTATTTACTTACCGCACAGGTAGACCGGATCCTGGATGACCACCCATGAATTAGTTTTTATACATACCTTTTGATGTAATATAAAAAAAGTATTGTGTTTGGTTTAAAACTATGCCGTATTTATCCTAATTAGCATACTATTTCTCATTTTAACCTTGTAATATTAAATTAACGTTAGAAATTAAATATACTTTAATATCATTCATATCTTTAGCAAAAAAATCATTCCGCATTCTACCATGATGTGTATAGTGTATGCGAACACAATAAAGCATCGAAAAGCCGAAAATCTAGTTATTCAAACGAGAAAATATCCATTATTTTTCGAATAGCAGCGACAAATACTTTCTATGCTAACAATATGAGTAAGAGGCTGTTTTTATTAAATTCACCTTTATCCAAACCACCATTACGCCCAAAATATGAAGCTTATTAATATACACTATTATCTGCGCGGTTAAAAACACACTTATGAGAGCGTGGAACAAACTAGTAATTAAAATGTTGATTAAAGCGAAAAGTTCCTAATTAGTTTATAAAAGGCACCGGGTAAATAATAAATGTTGTTCGAAACGAGGTGCACATGGCTCGTGCATTGTGAACTTATTCAACTAGGTTATTACATTTTCACATTTTCATAGGACCTATGTTGGTTTTAATGTAAAATAATGATCATTATGCGAAACAATTCATAATTACAAAATATGAACTCTGTTTAGAACAACTGGGTATTACATTAATTTTGCGTATTTTTATGGCAAGGAGAAGGCAAACGAGCACACAAGGCACCTGGAGGTAAGTGGGATCTAAGATCTAAGAGACATTTGCATTGTGGATATTAGAATCTGAAGAAGGTATCTAATCCTAAGACTTCAAATGCGTTGCCAACCCTGACGACTAAAGTCGAGTGCCTCTATGCTAGTTTCACAGGTCGTCTTATTTTGAGAACAACAATGCGAACACTAACGCTCGAGGTAAGGTGAAGGATAAGATGATGTAGTGATCCGGAAGGACCTTGCATATAATTCTACTACCCCGTATTTGCTCGTAAAAAACTACCAAAGAACATAAATGTAGAGTTAAGCAAAAGTGTTTGACAACATTAATGTACCTAACGATTAGGTAAAAAGGGTTAGGTAATGTTGCCAAAACACTCTAATCCTTTATTTGTTTTTGCACAAGACGTGTAATTTTGTCGATGATTTTAATCTAGACATGAAAATCACAAGTTTACCTAAAAATAAGTTTGAGTCCACCCGTTACAATATTTTGTCCTGGTCATTAAAGCTTTACGGTGAAGAGAGACTGAATTTCGCAAAAAGATTTATATTTCGTGAACTCCCTTTTGCCCACGAATGTAAGGTTCTCTAGAAAGTATGGCGAATACATTATGTAGGAACCTGTCCGCCCCGTGGATTTCTCACGCCCATTGCAGGTGAGTTCGTCTACTTCAGCGGCAGATAGCAAAATTCACGTAACCGAAAAAAGTTGCCTTAATTTTTATTCAGGCTAGCGTAAAATCTAAAAAAAAAACGGAATTTCGCGCCGTCCGAGGCAGTACACGTTGCAGTGATTTTTTTAAATAAGATATAGCGTTTTTGGAACGTGCAAAATTGCTAAAAACATACCTTTACTTACATATTTTATATCAATCCCTTACTTTTAAGTAGGTGGGTATTTCTTCCAGCGTTTCAACCGCTTTGACTTCGGTGTCGCATTTTTAACCATTTCCCTGTACGAGTAGGATAACCATTTTCGGTTATTTTGAAGAATGCCTGGACTCCTAGAAAATAACCGAAAATGGTTATCCTACTCGTACAGGGAAATGGTTAAAAATGCGACACCGAAGTCAAAGCGGTTGAAACGCTGGAAGAAATACCCAGGTGCCATAACAGGCTTGAATTATTGGAGAAATTACGAGTACGCTAATTAACTAAATATTCTTCCCCTGCTCGTAATAATCGAGTAAACAAATAAAGAACTCATTATCAAATAAAAAGCGTGGTTGTTATTTTTAGTGACGTAATAAGAAACCGTTAAGCAAGTTCCTTGAATGTTTTTAAGTTACATCCTTTTCGCGTTGCAACCGTCGAAATAATTCTGCCACTCGAACTGTTTCCAACGGCAGTCCGGACAAAATATAAACACAGAAGCTCGAGAGTATCTACTTGACTTGTTTGGGTTTTACAGTGGGATTATACCTCAATAAACTCTTTTTATCGTTTTTAATGTCCTGAATTTAAATGAATACGGATATGTATTCTTTAAAAAACCGCATTTTAAGTGACATTTGAGCATTATACGGTTGAAAACTACATTTGCGATAAGAAACAAACGTTTTTCTTTTCTATTACTCAAAATGTATGAGATGACATTCTCGTGCGATTCGATAAACCACGTGGTCAACATTATGAACGATAGAAAAAAAAAACGTTAGGAGCGTTTACTTGCACTTGGCTAGGGCCTCTATCATCAAAATAAAGATTATAACCTTTTTTTGACTTAAAGGCTATTTTGTACATTCAATGCTGGGATGGCATGACTGACCAAAACATGTTTGCTAAAATCTGTAACAAAAAGCTGAGTAAGCTTAGGGCAGTCGTAAAACATTTTGATAGAAGCCGCGGGCAGGACGTAAGACAACAAAAATACTAAAGTAGGCAAGTTAAGTCACATACGTCATAGTTTTGGTCAACATTATAATCCGGGGGGTTACCATGAAATGCCTAAGCAATTCAGTTTAGGATGAGAGTAAAGGACAGACCTATTGCAGTTACATAGCTCTGTCTCTTTCTCTCACCGTAAACTGAATTGCTTAACTCTATCTCATGGTAACCCCTCAGGGCCTTGATCCTACTGGATAAAAAACTATACTCGCCTTTGACGTGCTACCGCTATTACTATCAAATAAATGCCAAAGGTAATATGGTTTGACCGAGTAGAATAGAGGCCCAGGTAAAACATTATTATATTACTTATGACGTATTATGGTATTGTTTTTGACTTGGCAGCCATTACTGTCATGTAAATAAGAGGGTTCCCTTCCTTTTCGCCGACAAATCTTTGACAAATGCATCGTTTCGCAACCTTTAGTTTCTAGTCTCTCTTCTTTTCTTTAACTACAAATATTTCACGATTTTTATAAAACTAACCTAACCTAACCTGTAGGGTTCTACACGATGGTCCTGAAACAATTCCGGAGTTATTTACAGTTTCGGAAAAAAACGCGGGTTGTGGGTTGGGGATATGTTTGTGAAATGAATCATTTTTGAAAGGTTTCTTATGAAATAATAGGATCCCAAATAAGATCTATCGTATGCGATAATATGCCAAAGAGCTCTGATAACCAAAGTTGACGAAATTGCTTTTGGGTAAGTGTTTTTATAGTGTGCGTGATTTCATTTATCATCATGAAAAATCTGCTTGCAATCATCTTGCTTTCAATTGTTATTCATAATTATGTATTAAAAAAAACACGGAATAATTTTGTAACTTAATTTAAATCACTTATTAATTATTTTACTATTGTAATAAATATTTGCTAACCTGCATGCGGGCTGAACACATTGAAATGATCCTACTGTCAACTCAGTTAAGCTGTGTTCTAGCAAATAGTTCATCGTTTCATTTCATTTCCATTTATATAAGTAATTAAATTTAATTTTAATTACGATATCATCATAATCAGGTTTATAACAATACGCGACGTTAATAAAATAAAGGCATCATGGAATGCTTTTGATGATCACAATCACAATTGAAGCGCGGCAAAACGCACGATTTGTAAACCAATTAAACAGCAATTTTGCTACTCATTATTTATTTGTGTTATAGTCGAATATTCAAATAAGCTTCTGCCGGCGCATTTGTCTGCATTGAAGTAATTTATCGCTAATCCTCCGGGTTAAAATCAACTACTATACCTACCAATTTTTCCATCAATCGGTTAAGACGTTAGTCGTGAAAATAGAACATACCAAAACACATAAGCTGCGTTGCTCTCTGCGGCGATTGGTTACAATAAACCTATTTCAGTTAAAGTATGCTCTGTCACCTTCTGTCGAATCTAAATGTCACGATGAAAGATAAAGCCAAAGCATATTAAAGGCACACTTTAGTTATTGCGCGTTTATGAACAAGATGGTAGTGTACTGTGGCCACTGCAACAAAAGAAAGTTGCAGCATATTAAACAGGTGTAATGAAAGAAGGATGTAGCAGTACATACTCCTTTCATTGTTTTCTTTTTTCTATTTTGTTATGTCGAAATGTCTCGAAATCTTTTGAATAAAAAAGATTTCGAAATATGCAATTTCCTTGCCGAGGTGATTTTGCTCAAAAATTTTACTACAGAAGGCAGCAAAACAAGGAAACGCTGATTGAATATTTCTACGCCTTAGAAAACTTAGCTGTTAAAGCTAAAATCGATGATGAAAGATTCATAAGGCATTTTATTACATCTATGAACCAGCATCACCAGTGGCTGTTGGCATCGAAGTTATTTGCATCTAAAGAGGAACTTAGAAAAACAATAATGCAAATGGAGGACATATTTAATTGCGACAACACATATGCAAGAAATGTAGAATTGCCAGTTTTTAATCCAGATGTAAACTTCGAAGAAATCAGGAACCGCGGTGATCAGCCGATGCACACACCACGATTCGATGAATCGACACCGTTCGGAACGCCAGCTACAATAGCGCCACGCAGAATGCACTTTGAACCAGAAGCACCACGCGAGTCACACGATCTTTGTCCTCGTCCGTGTCCACGCCCTTGGACACCACAAGAAAGTTCGCGAAGGCAGCAAGGCGTGGCGACGGCCAATGAAAGTTATCGATCCGATTATCGAGAGGTTACTCCTTCTTCATCAAGGCAGCACCCAAACTTCACGCCGCGTCGTTAGTAGATCGGGATGCGACAGGCGGCATGGATTCAAACCCGATCCTTGTAGATAAGTCTAGGGACGTTTCTGTACCGATTATTCCAGTAGTAATAAATGGTATTATTTGTGAAGCACTCGTTGATTCAGGTGCGAGTGTCTCTTGTATCTCCAAATCCCGATGGGATAAATTATCCTTGGATTCTCAAACGCACGGACCTATGGCCTTGCGAGCGGTAGGCGGTTATGCAATCAATGTGCATGCCTCTGCCGAGGTAGGGATGCAAATTGCGTCAGTATATTATCGGCAACGCGTATTAATTATACACGATACGGCTGAAATAATCATACTAGGACAAGACTTTTTACGACAAAACCAAGCAATAATCGATTTCGCAAAGAGTCAGTTGACACTGAAACAAATTAGTTCGGTGCCTTTCATCTCACGTCATAATGAGAAAAAAACATTTTTTTCTATATGTGCTCATGATCCTAATGAGTTTGTATATAATGAATCTTCTTTGAAGAAAACTGATTATATTTATTTTACAGATTGGGTGCAGCGCAATGAAAACTATTTGTTAAATCTTAACGACGAGAAACCGGTTGTCTTTGACGTGAATGATGGATTGACGGGCAAGCAAAAGACAGAATTGGATGGTTTATTGAGAGGGTTCCGCGACACTTTTTCTTTTGCAACCCGAGAATTGGGATGTTATAAGGATACTTTTATTTCAGTGAATACCACGGATGATGAACCAGTTCATAAAGCACCGTATCGGGTGTCGAATAAACAGAGGCAAATAATTGATGCGCAAGTACAGGAGATGTTGGAAAATGGCATAATACAGGAGTCAAGAAGTCCTTATGCTTCACCCGTTGTGTTGGTGGACAAGCCGGAGGGCCCACCAAGATTTTGTATCGATTTTAGAGCGCTAAACAAAAAAATAAGGATGGATTCGTACCCGATTCCAAGGACGGATGATTTGCTTGGTTGTTTACAGGGAGCCAGATATTTTGCTGACCTTGATATGAATTCAGGGTATTGGCAGTTAGCTCTGGGCGAAGGCAAAGAAAAGACGGCCTTCGTGACGCATACGGGGCTATATGAATTTAATGTATTGCCGTTTGGTTTGAAAACGAGTCAAGCCATGTTCCAGCGAGTGATGGACAAGGTGCTTGCAGGATAATTTATTGTATAGGAAAAGGGATGTTGGACAAGAAACGAGAAAGCTCTTAGTATTGCCGCAAGAGAAGTTTGCAGAATGTATGCTAGAATTGCATGATGAGCCAGTGTCTGGAGGACATTTTGGTTTGTTTAAGACATATGAAAAGTTTAATGAAAGATATTACATGTCCAAGGCAGAGAAAAAAGTAAACGAATATGTCAAGTCGTGTCAACAGTGTCAACTGAGGAATGTCAACAAAGTGATCGCACCATTAATACCGATAAATGTTGCAGATTTATTCGACAAGTTTTGCGTCGATGTGGTAGGGCCGTTACAGATTTCGAATAAACAGAATAGGTATATTTTAGTCGCAGTGGAATACCTCTCGAAGTATGCAGTGTGCAAAGCCGTGCCCAGAGCCACCGCGGAAACCATCAATGAATTTTTGGTTACGGAAATATTGTGCCGATTTGGAGGAGTTCGACAGCTGATAACCGACAAAGGCTCAGTATTTACTTCTAATACCATTAGAGAGACCGCAAGTCTTTTTAATGTGACGCTCACACATGCGACAACATATCATCCGCAAACAGTTGGTTTAGTGGAACGATTTAACAGGACATTGTTGGGCATGATCTCAAAGTATGTCTCGGAGGAGCAACGAGACTGGTGTACGTATTTGCCTATGGTATGTTATGCCTACAATAGCGCGAAACAGGCTAGCACAGGTGTGGAGCCGCATTTGATTGTGTATGGTAAGGAACCATTATATAAATCTGATATCGAGTTGCGCATCAATAATCTCCTGGTTTCAGATACGCTAGCGGATAAAATGACAAGATTGTCGATATTAAGAAGAAAAGTTGCCCGGAATATACAGCGCGCCCAACTGAAGCAGAAGTTTTACTACGATATCAAGGCCAAAGATATCTCATATGATAGTGGGGACTTCGTAATGCTATACTGTCCGAAGCGCAAGTCTGGATTAAGCAATAAACTTGCTAGGAGATACAAGGGACCATTCGAAATTGTTACAAGGCTTTGTAATAATAATTATAAGATCAGGAAAGTCGGTACGGTAACAAAATGTATTATTGTTCATAGGAATAGGTTAAAGAAATTTCATGCTAGAGCTTAGTTATAAAGTTGTATATGATTGTGTATAGTCATGTATAATATTAACTTTCTTTTTGTCTTTGCAGTTCGCTAACACAATGAGCGAGCATGAATAGCCATGAAAAGGGAGAGGAAAGTGAGATGCAGGCTTGTCTCCATGGGAACATTACTTCTGGTCTTATGATGAGAATTCCAATTTGCCTGTAAGGTGTGGAAGAAACTCTGTATGGGTTTCATCTCACATAACGCCTGACAGATGTTTTCTATGGTGCTCAAGTCACGTATTTCATATCGTTTGTTATATGTGATGGCGATATGGTTGGATGCTTATTCATGCTCTTATGATGTTATTATGGGCAGCTGTACTTTATTTGATTTAATGTGTATAATTATGTTTTTATTACATGCGCATTTGCTGAGTTGAAAAAAAACTGATGTAAGAAGTCTGACGGCTGCTGTTAGCAGAAGGAACACTGGCATGCAATCCTGCCTTTGATGTGGAAGGCACAGGAAGTCCGATGTCTGGACTGCACCATGCCCGTCCCTTCTGTAGAGCCGTATCGTTGAAATTTTGTTTTAAACTATTATGTCTTGTCTTTTAATAGGCGCCAGCTCTTCGATAGCTTGGATGCTTGGCCCCGTATAATTGTTTGTTTTCAGATGTCTTTAATGGTGTTTATTAATTTCATGTACTGATGCTGAGTTAAGCTGCCATCTGGCGACGCTTACGTTCGCAAACTGTACTACTGATATATGGTTTTTTTTAATTTAATGACATGTAATTAAATATCTTAGCACAGCTGTAGTTAGTAATAAAATTTTTTGTTAGTATATATTGATAACGATTGATGGTCTTTCAGAGCATGAATTCTTATCACGACTTAAATAGGTAGGTAAAACTAATATTCCTTCAGAATATTAGTTTAGTTGTCATGCCAAAGTGACATGACATATCTGATGTCATCTCACTTAGAAATAGTGCCTGTGGCACCATAGACAGTAACTCTCTGTCTGATGAGAGGGGATGTCTATGGTTCCGCAAGTAAAGGCGACTGTGTGCGCCAAACCCTAAGGCGTTAAATCATAGACACGGGTCTATTTGTTTTTTAATGTCGATACCAACCTCCTTGGTACGATGTTTAATGCTTTTGTAATTTTATGCTGGCAACGTATAAAGGGAATTGATTCTTTCTTGTTGACCAGGCACCTTCAGTGTTTGGGCTGTCAAGCATGTTTGACAGTAGATATGTAAGGTTAACCATGGATCGCGTCTTTTATTTTTGGCAGGGTTTTTGAAGAGTCGAAGTTTGCTATGGCAAGTAGCGCAGACGATGCCGATGACGCATGGTACGTCACTAACACAAGTTTTGGCATCAGATACGATATTGTCACAGGAAATTATCCTGTAGAGCAGGACGATCCCCCTTAATGTATTGTTCCCTCCTTAGGTAGTCATTTAGGGTTTCGTATAGGATAGCATAGGTAGGGACCTTGCTTCCAGAGGGGCGAGGGATGTAATGAAAGAAGGATGTAGCAGTACATACTCCTTTCATTGTTTTCTTTTTTCTATTTTGTTATGTCGAAATGTCTCGAAATCTTTTGAATAAAAAAGATTTCGAAATATGGAATGCCCGCCGGTGGTTTTCAGGGGGACGCTCCAGAGTCTCCAACGGACCGCGTTGGCATTCACATGTGAACTAATGTATATTTAAACGTTAAAATAAATGAAAGAATATATTAACACTGCAAGACGTATACTTTTATTCTACGTAGCTTAGTTGAAAGTGCGTAAAGTATTACGCTTAGGAATAGGCGCCTACCAGGCTTACACTGCTAAAGTGCAAGCTAGGACTCCATTGCCCTTTGTTTTATGCAGATAATCTGCAGGAGTCTTATTCATTGCCTGTTTTCATACAAAGTAAATACAAGAGTACTCGAGCCGGCATTGTTCATTGTTTAACTGCAGCGCTGTAAAAATGGACTTTAAGGTGAAATTCCTTTAAATATGTATTAATAAGCTTCCTTTATATGAAGGAGAATGGGCAAATTAAATTATATGAAAGCCCTGATATTAAGGAATACTTTTCTTAAGAACTTTTTTCGTATTTTCTTTAAAAAAGGAAACATTTAAACTTTTGTCAGAATTTTCGCGTGTGCCGGGTTAGAATAGTGCCACTCCATGTCTTCCCGTGGATGTCGTAAGAGGCGACTAAGGGAATAAGGGCTTGTAGATTAGGCGACGGGCTTGCATCATGTCACTAATACACTAGTAAACTTCTTGGCCTGATTGTGCAACATGTGGTTACAGAAATTTAAACAAGTCTTTTTAGAGTGTATTTCTGTAGCTCTGGCTACCCTGCCTGGAAATGAAGGCGTGATGTTATGTATGTATGTAAGTCAGAATGCGATAAATCCAATAATTTAATAACAGGCAATATTTGTTTCCGAAAACGGCTCTAACGATCTTCGGGGTCGTCATCTTCAGGATAACTCGGGTTCCTCGGGTTTGTCATATATAGACGAGACGATACTATCAAATTGTGATTTAATAGTGTCGTCTTCATACACCCGAGTAGAGCTCGTTTGCCCAGGAGGCCTTTTATGAGCTTATTATGATTAATATATAGTACACTTATATTTGTAAGTTGTACTTTATTGCCTAATTGTAAGTATGTAATATATTGATTGTTGCTATAAATACTTAACTTTGAGACTGTTAGATCATCATTACATGCTGCTATTTCCCTAATTAATTGCTAAATAAAGATCAATAGGTAATTGGAAAAAATATACAATGATTTCAAAAAGAAAACTGTCTTTTATTCGGGCTACAAGTAAGTCACGGTAATGAAAGTAACAGTAGGACTAACTACATCATCAGATATTACAATAATCTTTGGCCGCTCATAGACCAAGTTCCATACAAATTTGCCCTTTCTCCTTTCACGGAAAGTGAATTAACGTACATTTTTCGATTATGCCATGACGTGATTGGAACAGTTGTTTTGTTTTCTAACGCCAGAGAGTTCATGTAGTTATTATGCCAGCTTAAGACCGGAATTCTACAGAAATGCACGATACGCATACAAACGTGGTTATAAATTTGCTTTGTATCAAAACGCCAGTATCACATGCGTAGAAAAATCTAGAATATAATTAATACAGGATTCCCTGTATGGCCCTTATTTCTAGAAATGATTTTCTTAATACGCAATCACTTTCCATTTATTGATAAGGGATCCCATGCTTCTAATCATGAGTTTTTACAATAAATGTTGGTGCCGTCGTGTTGAACCTCTTGAAATTACTAACGTTATCACAAATAACTTAAAACAGAAATAGTCTCATTAATATATTAATTAAATCATAAGAGTTAAAGTCATTGTGTAAACAAATAAATTTTATATGACAACAGCTGTCATCAAACGTAGGTGTTTGCTCGGCATCTAAATTATACTAATAAGGTAGGTTTTAGGCATACTTTCTCGGATCAAATCGAATAAATACTGGAAAAGGTCCGAATCTTAAGTCCCCGTGACGTGCATGCATGACTCGATGTATGAATGTGTAAGAAGCGAAAGGGATTTGTCAGGATCGTAGCGGGTGGAAAGAAGTGGTCTCTGTCTACCCCTCTGGGAAACAGGCTTGATTGAGTGTATGTATATAAAAGAAGAAACTGACTGTAATATCAACGCACAGCCCAAACCGCTGGGTTTAGAGATTCCAAATTTGGCACGTAGGTTCCTTATAAAGTTTAGAGGGGTGCACTAAGAATAGAATTCAGGAAATTCATCTCTAACGGGTTAAAATAGGGTTAGTAACGGAAAACTAATTATATACGTACGAAGTCGGTCCCGAAGCCCCTAGTATATATTATGATATTAAACCACTCAACGCAACTCTTTAAGCTTTCATAAAAACCTTACAGTTACTGTATACTCTGTTAATTTTTATAAATATTATTTCTTTTTTATCTTCTTACTTATACATAAAATCTTACTTCTTATCTCGTCTTTTCTTACTGATATAATAAATACGGAAGTTTGGATGTTTGTTACTTAGTCAAGCCAGAACGGGAGAACAAATGTCCATAAAATTTGGGCACATTATATAGATTACAGTCTGGAATATCACATGAGTTACATTTTATTCGGAAAAAATTGACAAATATCGATGAAATAGTGATAAATGACTTATGCGGACAGAGTCGCGTGCAAAAGCTAGTCATTATATATTTTTGACAGCAACTATTGTCAATTAACTGCAATGTTTCTCATTACTTAAATAGCTCGTTTAAAAATTATATCGATACTTAAAGCGCACTAGCGCTCTTGATCGAGAATATCACTTTGCAGCAATTACCGGATATTGGTTTTAGAGTAACCACAACGGAAACTGACCTTTGATCTAATAACTACTTGGAAAAGTTAACTGCGATACGTTTAATAACACTGTAACTTACAGCTTGCTACCTACTGCTATGATAATAATACATTTACACCGTGTGGAATCTCCGTTATTTGAAGAAATACACGTGTTTAAAATATGCTTTGTCCTTATCTACTGATATCTGTCACTGTGAAATTACGATTTGACAGAAAGGGACAACGCATACTTTAACTGTAATATTAAGCGCATTTATGACTCTTGATATTGGCAAAATACACCTTAACAAGAGCCTTTAATTAAAATTAGATGTGCGTTTTTATAACTCATGGGGAAAGACTCAGCCGGTCAATATTCAATTGGCCTGCCAGGGCTGACATTCCCACAGTAAAACCCTATTGCTTTCGTCGTGTTTCTGTATTGTCAATATTTTGATACGTCCCATTTACTTGACAGTATTGGCGACAGATCAGTTAGAAATAATGTATAACACGTCAAAGACATTATTGTTTTTCCGATTTGATTAGAGGAGAGACTATCGATATCTTAAGGTTTCATCCAAAATCTGTAAAGTAATTTGATACAGATTTTGGACTGCAAGTAAACTATAAGTCTGTGGTGCTATTAAGCCTCTGGAAAGAGGCTGTGTTTTTTCTTTATCATTTAATAACAGAAGAGCAACAATGTTCAACTGATACATTTCAAAGTTATTTATAAGTTATAACTGATAACACGTCCGGTGACAAAATAATGTAACTATCGCCATATTCGCCAGTCTAAAATACCGTCAGTCTGGTCAACGCCAGAGCTGGCCGTTGTCGCCGTGATTTACTGTGACTATCTTGACAAAGTCGGGCTCACACGCATTGGGGTGTGATAATACGAGATTAAAAGGGTCCAAACAACCCCTGAGGCCACTCGCGGCGAACTCCGCGTTAATAGAGCTACGGGTTTTAACTAGGTCGGGAAAAAGCTGCGGAATTAAAAATACATGACTAATCTGTACTGTGGATTGAATTATGATTCAAGGTGAGTTCCATACGCAAAGTTTCTAATGAGAGCGTCTGAAAGTAGATGTAACAAAGCCGACTTTGGCGAAGCAATCAATGAGGGTTTTGATTTTAGCAGTGTATATTTAATTGTTTATTTTCAGTGTTTTCTTCTCTTTCCTCGCATCACATATTGACAAGTGACATTATGGTCCACATAATTAGCAGCATCGAGAATATAATTAGTACAATACGCCGAGCGAAAATATTAATAAAGTTAATCGTGTTTAGTATCGAATGAATGAGTTTAATGTGAAAATGTCTTATCTAGTATATTATCAAAATATGTTACACTACATACAAAATAGCATGAGGTGACCAGACTACTTTTTACTTTACTCTTAGTTTCTTTATCTTTTTTTCACTTGTCAATATGTAATAATTGGTAAAGAGATATTTAATCCAAAAATGGAAGTAATTAGTCCTTTAAATCCTAAAACATCAGAAAGTTCTAGAGAGAGAATAACAATCCACTACTTCTTCGAAGGCTAAGTTAAAGTTAAATGGAAATGATTCCATTCATTACTTATGTACAGTAAAACCAGGGTATTCATAGTCACACTCATTCTGGTATCAGTCAGTATATTTGTTATGCCAGAGTGCGAAAGCGATAGACAGCAGAGCACTATAATACCCTGGCTTTACTGTACAAACATTTGCGCTAGGCTTGTCAAGTTTGCCCCTAGCGGGACTGGAACACACGACTCTCTCCAGTAGGCGGGTTAGACTAACACTAAAGGTGCTATGCAACTTTCAATGCAAGGAAAGGATGGAGGCCCTGTGGGTTGCCGGGTTAAAATAGTGCCACTCCATGTCTTCTCGTAGATGTCGTAAGAGGCGACTAAGGGAATAAAGGCTAGTAGTACGGTTAGGCGATGATCTAGCAACCTGTCACTAATACACTAGTAAACTTCTTGCCTGCAGATTGTGCATAATGTGGTCACAGAATTATAAACAAGTCTTTTTAGAGTTGTTGGTATTTCTGTAGCTCTACTTTCCTCACTTTGGGAATGAAGGCGTGATGTTATTTATGTATATCATATTGAACTTGAACCACATTACTATACTCGTCAAAATAAGTTAGTAACCAGCAATGGCAGCACAATTCTCACGATGGCGCTCGAGGTTTCACGCGAGCTAGTTTATCAAACATTATCTGAGTTCAATGAAGATGTCAATTTTTGGTGGAAATGGGGTGCGTGAGGTTTCAATTCACGTCTCGTTTCGCCTCACCATTGGAAAAGCACCTAAACCGTGAAGTTAGGCAAATGCTCATAATGCAAATTGTTGCTGCGAAAACCCTCGATAACTTTCAGGGGGCCCAGCGAATTTGCATGTTACGAATGCTAGTGATTGTAGAAACTGTCAAAATGTATGGAACGGCAGGCTAAGGCAAACACCATGCATTTTGTTTGATTTGTGCAATCGTAAACGTTTGTGAATTGTTCCTTGTCTATTCCCACAGCATTATTTTATATTCCATTCTCTAAATGCCGGTAACTCGAAAGTTCTTCCTTGTTTGCACTTAACAAATTACATAATACGAGTATGCATATCTCATAGCCACGCACAGTTTTTGGAATAGGTTTATCATAAATGATCGTACTATTTTTACGTTGATAATAATAATATGATAAAATGTTATAACCAATACGGTTTTACCTGTTAAAATAGCAAAAATGGTAATATTATTTTCTTTCACTTTACATTCAAATATCAAAGCATAATCTTCGCAATAATTTCAAACCTAACATGCAAGGATGTAAGCCGTATTATACCTCGGTGTGACTATAACACTAGGCGTTACCGCAAAGGTGCCATTAAATCTACGGTTTACAGCGAGATAATGTCTCCGCTCGGCTAATATCGGGAGGTTTGCGGGCTCCCCATTCCGCACATATGGGACAAAAATACACCGAACAATTTTACAGCAAACTTTTTAGTCTGAGATTTAGAGATGATTTATGAGATGATGATATGATCTTTATATTTTGTTAACACTTAGTTATATTACTAGTTGGTAAGTTGACTCCATATTTTTTTCATATTCGCCAGCAGTTTCATCTAAAATGCTCAATGCTGCAAAGAAGTGCAATGCACGAAATAATGTTAAACTCTTGGGTGACTTTGAATGTTTTCCTCAAGCAGCCAAAGGTGTAAGGGAGGAGGTCCCTTAAAAAAAGATAAAAGATGTTTGTTCAATAAGAAGGCACGGGAATGAGATAAGTTCGCCTTTGTACATTCCTATTCTGTAAATAATATTATTGTATTTGAATATCTGTGTTTTGTTCAATAACGTGTTTACATACATACTAGAGTGAAGGTTGAGTTTTCTTTTTATGTTTTTACGATAACTATAAAACAATAAAAGCTTTACCTATAATATCTAAAATAAAATTATAATCTTTTGTACACTCAAAGACTTACATGTGACCTTAGGTCCAAAGTAAATCTGAAATTCTACAGCAATAAGGTTGAGTTTCCTCTAAGTTACAAATGACTTGGCATCTGTTAGGAGATTGACCACATCAAGCGGTTTTTTTTAATGGGTCTTAAATTTACGCTTGTGACTGAACAGTCGAACTCATAAGTTGCTGTTAATTTTAGTACCTTGTCGCAATAACTAAAATTGCGAGTGGTTTGAATTTAGTACATCAATAGCTCCGGCAATGTACTAAATTGTACATCTATCATCAGAGTATCATCTACTCATTAGAGTTCGACCGTATCCATCATTTCATACAACATATATTTTGACTTTCATCATTATCAATAAAAATAAAGTTCACTTTGTTCATGTTTAATTTAATTATGTATGTCTGTATTATTGTATGTCTTTTAAAATGTTTATATGGTAAAATAGTTATTAATTCAATGTCTGCCTGTTACAAGGTAAACGGTAAAGGTGCATTTCCATTGGTGAAGCGAAGCTAGACGACAAAAAAATCTCCGCGTTGCCTCGTCTCGCCGGTGGAAAAGAATATCAATATTTGTGTCCTTTTACATTTTCGACAGAAGGTCGAATATGCGGCGCGCTGTCCTGACCGTCCGTATGTGTTCGGGGTGAAACCGCTTCGGATTTACAGGTGTGTTCCTAACCTGTTTACAGCTAGTAAATTAAAAATACAAAATCTATTTACAAATTACAAATCTTTAATCTAGGCCGAATGCTTAACGCTGAGTCATAACGATGCCGTGCTATGTTCGATTCCCGGCAAGCGAACATATTTGTGTGATGAGTTAAATTATAAGTAAGTAAAGGTTGTTTTCATGTAAAAGCTCATTATTCGTTTTTTTTTAAGATGACAATAATAAAACGAATCGAATTCACACATTTCCTTTATACCGTAGCCAATACTGAGAAATAATTACTTATAGTAGATAGGTACAGTTTTATTGTTATTAATTTATAATTTTGACTTGCCTTTAAGGCAAAAACGAGTGCAAAATAACGGTCACTTATAGTCATCTTTAAAAAAAACCGAAGTATAGTAAGTACTAGTTTAATTAATATAATCCTCGTGAGCTCCACCATACTACAAACAAGATGGCAATTTGAACATAACTGCAAGGAAATAAAGTTCAATGTCCTTCGCTCATAAATGCCATTTTTCAAATTTTTATTTTCAAGAATATAGATTATTCCATATAATGTAGGTATTTACAAAATAATATAGGTACTAAAATTATGTAAGTTATTATAAAAGTTCAAATGATCGTAACAAAAGAGCCAAAATACTATGATAGGATAATTCGTCTTTAACTGGCCACTTTGCAATAATAAGTATAAAGCAAATATATGCTGATATTTCTGCGATAAAATAGAATACCTAGATCCAGAAATAATATTCGGAGTACTGTTAAACTTTCTTTACTAACAGCGTCATTATATAACATTGGTGGCTAGTAACTAAATGTCATTTTCTTAACTGGTCAGTTATTGGCGATTTACCCTACTTACCTACTTATTACCAAAAAAGTGGAGCTCACGAGGATTATATTAATTTAACTAGTAAAACAGTAGTAAAACATTTAATCTTAGATTGTCCCTGCGGCATTATACTAGGTACCTACCAAAGATGCTGACAGCAGCATTTCCTCTTTGAATGGCTAAACTAGTAAAAAATATATGATATGGGAGTGATTATAATATTATTGAGTCAATTTTAAAAACTGGAATCTTATTATTTTCTGTTTGTCCTATGGCACAATGGTTAAGTATATGTAACCATTGTGTCATACGGACAAACGTAGGAATGGACGGACTATCTGTCCGATTATTCCTACGTTTGTCCGTATAACACATCATAGCCCAACTAAATCCTTGAATAAGGGTTTCCTGTAAAGACAAATTATAAAGATGTTTATTCCGTAAGCATTCCACACGGGCATTTGTTTACTACGGAACCTACAAATTTAAGATTTATAATACTAGCATGTGCGTCATTCAGTTTTACCTTAAGGAAAGGATGCGGTAAATACTTTAACAATAGACTATACAATTTTACAGAATTTTCAATCCAACTCAAAGGTAATAAATACTAAAATCGCATCAAAAAATGTATTGTCTATCATTTTATGCGGTGTACAACTCGTAATAAATAATTATAAATACGAAAATAAGTTCATCAGTTTTAGTACAACAGTTCAAGTGAGCAAAAGTTAACTTAACCTGTACGATCTTATTAAAGGTAAGTTTTTAAAAAAATCTGTCACACAGCAAAATATTTACTTAGGTTATTACCATTTTGTGCACATATTGTAATTTTGCCTGTACTCGTACTGTTGATTGCAAGATATCCTATAAAGCCACAAGTTTGCCATTAAGTATACATGTTTTTCTTTTCGTAACGTATGTTTTTAGGGCTCCGTACCCAAAGGGAACCCGTTCGCGATCCTATTAGTTACTAAGCCTCAGCCATCCGTTCCTCTGTCGTCAGCCAGCGGGCTCATAAACCCTGATCATAAACCGTAATAGTTAGACTATAAAACAAAAAATAATGAATTCAAAATTAAAGGGGGAGGGCTTTTTTATTAATTCTTTGGTGTGGAATGTAAAATAAAGAGTTTATACATAAGAATTTAAAGTTATACCCCCTTACTTATGAACGTGTAATAAGCTTGGAATAGTTTATTCCATGCTTTGTCACTTTCTGTCAGATGCAAATGTCACAATTACAGATAAGGACAAAGCATGGCATAAACTATTCCAAGCTTATTCCACGTTCATAAGTAAGGGGGTTAGAAGTTAAATCACTGACGATCTTGTTTTTGTAATACACTAACATCTTGTAAGAATATACCTATAAAATAATAAAAACCTGTTTAAGCGTGGAGCCGCACTCACGCACTGAGGGTTCCATACCACCAGGCTCACAAAAAATAATAATTGGGAATTAGCATTCCAATCAGTATAATCACATTAAATCAAATTTTACTATTGTATGTTTTAGATAAGTAGGTACTGTTTTTAATATAGAACAAGAAAAAAGTTTCTTGAATAGGTATTGTTAATTTAAATTTATATTTTGTTTTATTATCATTTATTAGTAAATAAATATGCGTATAACACATACTATATAATTTAAATCAACGGGCTAACTATTGCGGTTCAGAACAGACAGAACATACAGCTCTTTAGTAGGACGGACGGTCAACAAAGGCTTAGTAATATAGTTTCGTTAGGTAGCCATTGGGTAGGGTCAAAGAAGGAAAAGTGGCTAGGATTTTTTCATTGGTGCATGAAAAATATGAATCCCTGAAATAGTTGTTGCAAGTACAAAGCACTGTGCACTATTAAAGTTTCATATGTAGAAAATAGATTTGCTATTACTTCACCAAAAAAGAGATATCCGTAATTTGAAAAAAGGGGTATCTAGCCACTGTGTACCTACTACGACCTGTACACAGTCACTAGTAACCCCTAGTACACAGTGGTTCTAACAGTGCACAGTGGCTTGAGCCTTTGTGTACAACCCCAAGTACACAGTGGTTCTAAAAGTGCACATTGTGTACTGTTTGACAAAGGCTACGTAGAAATCGAGCCACTATGTACTACGACCTACCGCTCAATTGTGTAACACATTTGGTATCAAAATTCAACACACGTGTTTTTTTTTTTTGCTCGATATTAAAAACGGCAACAGTTAGACGCTTGCAATATTCACAGAAGATTTAGTTGAATATTCACTTCAAAAATTAATAATTAAAATAAAATAAATTAATGGGGGTTCCTATACGACAACGTGACTCCTTTGCCATTCAAAAAAAGTGTCTAATGTTGTATAGATAATGGTACGGAACCCTACGTGCGCAAGTCCGACTCGCACTTGGCCAGTTTTCTGAACCCATTCGCTTTTCAAAATGTTTAAAGAAATATGCTTACAGAACCTGTAGGTCAGGCCAGGTTTGTTATATAACAATCCAGGAAAGTTAAACGGTATTAGAAAATAATAATTTTCTAGCTTACTCGTATAAAAATTTGGACCAACAAAACAGCGGGCAAACTTTTTTTTTTTTTTATTATGGAGAAGGCACTCGAGCACTCAGGCCACCTGATGGTAAGTGGAATCTGAGACCCATAGACATTTTAATTCTCAAGACTATAATCCCAAGACCTCAAATGCGCTGCCAACCCTGAGGACTAAGATGTTTTTAGTGTTACAGTGTTTTTAGTGTTACCTTGGCATTATGTCCTCAAGCAAGAAACTGGGGATTCGAGAGGTCAATTGAACTAAGACTAGTCAAAACTGTGTTTTAAACCCTCAGATTGAAGATAACCTTAGAAAAAGTACCAGCATTGAGCATGAAGATGAATGCAACCGAATGAACAAATGAATGTTTCATCTGAGAAGAAGGGATCCGTGCTTAATCAACCAGTTAAGCAAGAAGTGGTCATGTCTCGGAGGTAAATATATTTTCCATTTTTATTAAAATAAATAATAAAATAAAAGTCAGGGGACAATCTGACACAAATTGACCTAGTCCCGAACTAAGCTCTTTAGGCTTGTACAATGGGTACTGGACAACGAAATAAATACTTATATAGAGAAACAAATACTTAAATAAGTGTCCAAACTCAGAAACCACTACTCACGCTCATCACAAAACTATTTCACCGCTAGTTTCATATGCAGGGTCACTACCAACTAGGCCAACGCGTTGTCAGCCGACCGTCGACCGGTATTGACCGTCGTTGAGATCTTTTGGGACACTACGTCCATCAGTGGAAGTCCTTAGGCTGAAGATGATGATTACATGGAAAACGTAAACCTGTGAGCCTACATCAATTGCATTCTAAAACTTGCATTAATACAATAAGTATTGAGTTTAATTTCGTACACTTTGTTAGACTTCTACCGGGGATCCTATCATTTCATGTTTCACAAATGATTCATTTCGCAAACATATCATTTGACAGCCTGCGTTTTATTCCGAAACTGTAAATAATTCTGGATTTATTAGTATTGTAGAACCCTATAGGTTTGGTTAGGTTAGCAGGTTGGCAATTGAATAGGTTGCGAAACGATGCACTTGTCAAAGACTTGTCGGCGAAAAGACAGAGAGCCCTTCTACTGTCACTAGCCTGGAGTTGAGGCTATAAATGAGCATTTGCAATGCGTATACAGCTGTTTTGCCAACTGAGAAGGACTGCGTGCACCATTTGCTAGTTTTTTACTCGCTAATTTTACCCCCACAATGGAACACTACTCAACAGTGCAAACACTAGTACCGTGCTAAGTAGGAAAGATGGTTAGCACTTGATTCTAAGAATCTACAATCCGCTTTACCCTAACTTTTGATTTCACTGTAGGGTAAAAAAACATAGTCTGTTATTATTAATATGTTATCTACGTATAATTTGTTTTTAGTAATTTGTTTCCGACTGATAACAAACGCATCTGGAGCAAACCGTCGCTACGATTGTATTTCAACGATTCATCGATAGAAATGGACTATATGCATCGGATGGATGAACAGTTTCTGAAAGCAACCCAACGGACCCATAATGTAGTAAAAAGGTATGAAGAATTAAAATTAATGTATTGTTTTCCAAGTAAGTCATATGGTATCTCTTTACAGTACATTTTTATATTCTATAGCGAGTAAATTTTATATATTTTATGCGGACGTAGCTAAAGACCATACAAATCATGTGAGAAAGATATGCTGTTAGTAACTTTTATTATTAAAGCGCAGTTTTTTTCTTAAAGTTTGTCTTAGGAGCGATGTAACGCGAGCAACTTCCTATTAAAAACGAATTTCCTAACTGTGAGAGCGTCCATCAGTCGTCAATTTATAGCCTGTATCCAAGAGCAAAAACGACATGTGGAAAATAAGTACCCTATCTCAGGCAAAATAACCGCCACTATTAAGTAATTTAATTTAAAACTGAATAAATTAATGATCTTTATTTTTGAATTTATTGGCGAAGTAAACAAATGGTCATACAAATGGCCATAATTCATGACATGACGATTACGTAGATGCTTTAATGGTGCAATGTGTGATATATTGCTTGCTGAATTAATTAGTTAGTAAAATAAAATACAACTATTTTGCTGTTACACTTTTTTTTACGTAATTAGTGTTGTTAAAATATATGCCCGCTGTATAATTTACACGCTGAATATTATTTATAAGCTGTAAAACAGCTGTCATGTTTCAGTCAGATACAGTAATAGAATTAAAAGTCATATACCTCAGTCCCTTTCACTGCCTAGTACTTACCCCGTTTTTTTAGCACGCAATGAAGGCCTAAATCCTTCAAAAATTAAATGCTTAGTAGAACAGGTAACAGCTTAGAAGAAAACCACACACAATGACATGTTTAAGTTTACTTAATATAGCTGATAATATTCTGTAATTGTATGCAACTGATAAATTAATGTTTTTGGAATCATTCATTAACACTGGAGTTGTCGGAATAGGTAGAACTAATTTGCCGAAATTAGACTCATCTTAAATCATGCATGAGTGAGATAGGGATACAATATTTTATGAACATGCTCCAGTTTAGGCGAATAAGCTCTACCTATTCCGATCACTGATCATTAAAGTATTTTTCGAGAAAATCATGAATCGGCAGTACAACTAAAGCCTGTGAATTGAAATTTTTCTTAATGTGAATATGAAATTTCAAAGGCTATCCTATTTTTTAGAGATCCTTTTAACAATCTAGACTTTTACAAAAGATTAACTTCTCGGGGGTTTGTTTAAATACATCCTCTATAGACGATGCAATCGATGAAGTGGATTGTATTCAGAGCTGTGATATAAGTAGAAAAGAGATCTACGATCGCAAAAAACTTTCGCTTAAAGTTGGCAAGGTGACTAAAAAGGCAATAAGGTGACTATTTGACTTAACATCTACTTACGTTATGTATGTTATGAGTAATACTGTTATTGTAATAAAATTGTTATGCTTTTTAAGAGCTTTTCCGAAGAAGCAGCTAAGACGAATGGAGCCAAAACCATATAACAGCTTAGCATCCAGTAGTCAAGATCTGAAAGACAGACAATTCATTCATGCAATTGAAAATAACAATGTGACAACAGTTGAAAGGTAAAACATACCCAGAATGCAGATAAAACATGAGCTAGTGTGACGAATCATAAAACAGGAAACTATTAGAAATATAAATCTAATACAATGTATATATAAAGTGAAAAAATTATAATTGACAATGTTGATGACCATTTCTAGATTGCCATATATTTATTACTTACTCATTAACTCGTTTTGTTTCAGCTTAATCAAAAGTGGTGTTAACCCTAACTTGACTTACACCCTACCAACTCAAGAAGCAGAAGATCTACATCAGACCATAGGAAATGTATGTTCAAATCTTGAATTTTCTTGTGCGAATAACGATTTCTCTTGTAACTACAAAATCCAATTATTTAGTTCTGAATTCAATTAATTATTAGTTAAACCCTGGCGAGCAAGCTGCTTGGACAGTTCTTCATGAAGCCAGTTCAAAGGGTCTATCCCAATGCGTGAAGTTGCTACTCGACGCAGGAGCAAATCCCAACGCCGCTGGAGTTCAAGAACTGACTGCACTTGATGTAGCCGGATCCGATTACTACTACAACCGTCATTACATAACGGACAGGTAAGTATGCTTTGATGAAATTGAAATATAACATTGGTTGTTTTGTTATTAACTTGTTCTTGGATCTGTTCGCAGTCTTACAATCGTAACTAAAATGCTGCTAGACGCAGGGGGAAAATTGAGCGCCGCAAATAGAAAAGATATCTGTACTCCGCTTCATACCGCCACAGAGATACAAAATATTGACACAATCAAGCTACTACTAGATGCAGGGGCATCTGTTGATTGCACCAACAATAGTGGGCAAACACCTTTACATATTTGTTTACTGACAAAATCTGTGGAAGTTTTAGAGGTTAATATTGAAGTCTAAGCTTACTCCGAATGAATTACTATCAAATAAGAAGTAATATTAGTACTGAAAACATTTGTTGTAGATTTTAGTTAACTACAACTGTCAAAATGAATGTGAACGGTCAGAAAGGGTAAATGTGTTAGACAACAACGGGATGACAGTTCTCCAAGCTGCTGTAGTTTTGAACTGGATTGAAGGTTCCCAAGTTGTTTTGGAAGCAGGTGCTAACCCTACTTACTCATCGAAACATCCCAAGATGCTTATGTGGGACAGTCCAAAGTGGTATAAGTTATTGCAGGTAAATAAAGAACACGTCTTATCATGAACCTACACTTTATTAACTAGTAAGAATCATACATTTTACTTTTTTTTCAGTCACGGCAAACGCCCATCCACTTGGCAGTTGTACTAGATCATATAGATATATTAGGTTCGATGATATTTAAAACGCCAGATAAAAATGTAGTTAACTGCTTAAATCAAGATGGAGAGGCACCTTTGCATACGGCTATCAAGCAAGGGCGATTAGAGTGCGTAAAAATACTAATATTTGAAGGTGCTTCAATTGATAAAGTATCAATAAAAGATGAAAACGCATTACATGTGGCTGCTGCCTACGATCAAAAAGAAATAATGGAATTCCTTCTGGAATATAAAGACGAGACCGAACATTTAATAAATCAACTAAACAAACAAGGTTGTGCTCCTTTACATAGCGCTGCAATGAACAACAATGCGAAATGTTTCGAAATACTGCTTGAAAATCAGGCTGATATTCGATTAAAATTATTGGGTTTTAACTCACCTACTCCACTACACATAGCAGCTGGCTGCAACTATACAAATATTGTTAAAATCATTCTGGACCACGACAGAACTACTATTGACGAAGTTGACAGTAGGGGATTTTCCCCTCTGCACGTAGCTGCTAATAATTGTTGCCACGATGTTATGCTCCTTCTTTTAAACAATGGTGCAACTTTAGCAAGCCGCACTAAAGGACCATTTAAAGAATCCAAGACTGCAATAGAGATAATTACAGATAAATTGCCAAACCCAACGCTTTTTCTAGAAGAGTTATTTGATTCGTGCATTACATGCGAAGATGCCTTTGGACTGACTAAAATAAATGTAAATTTCGAAGTCTTAGGGAGAATAGACGAAGAAAAACAGATGAAAGCGATTGAGGAATTAGTCCGTTGTGGTCAGGAGAAAAACCTAATTCATCCAATGCTAGAAAGCCTCCTTTACTTTAAGTGGCAGACCCTTTTGCCATTCTTCTACGTCATACTAGCTACTTATGCATTTTTTGTTCTTTCACTTAATGTATTAGTTGTAACGGTATTTTATTATAAAGACAAAAAAGAGCTGATTCCGAATCTACTAGAAAAATCAGCATGGATTATTGCCGTTTATACATCAATTTGTACACTGCTTATTCAGGTAAGGTCCACATATTTTGAATCAAATGTTATGTGACAATAATGTTCAATACTTAACGATATTTATTTAATTTTCACAGGAGTTTTTCTACTTTAAAATAAAAAGGGTTCGCTACTTTTTATACCTCGAAACTTGGTTAAAACTAAGTTCCATTTCATTGGCAGCCATTTTAGCAGGAACTTTATGCAATTCATTATGGTCAGACTTTGAGTGGCTACGGCACGTTGCCACCGTAGCACTTCTTCTGTCATGGGTTGAAATTATGTTTCTGCTGTCCAGGTTTCCAAGTTGGGGATATTATGTGTTAATGTTTGCCAATGTTTCTGTAACAATAATCAAGGTAAATATCACAATGTCTTGCGTTCATATTTACGTAATCTCTTAACCGCCTTTTTATACACAAAAAATGAAGAAATATATTGATATACCAAGTCATAACTCAAACTTCTAAAGCAAGATAAAAATAAAATTTTGAATAGACGATTATTTTTGTCTCATAAGGACCCTTTAACGAAAGATTAATATAATCAGTCTCTATAAAATCATAAGGGGGAAAATATAAGAGACTTCCATGCAAACAAAGTCACGGGGTGACGTTAGTTTACAATACTTAAATAGCTTATATATGTTCTTGTTTCAGATACTTGCTTCGTTTGTTTTCTTGGTCGTCGGTTTTTCAATTAGTTTCATGATTCAGTTTCAAGCAACTCCACCTTTCCAAAATCTTTGGGCTTCTTTAATGAAGACAATGGTCATGATGACTTCAGAGTTTGACTACGTGTCTTTATTTAATGAAGACAATCTGAAATCTCTTTCTGGCTCAAGAACTTTAGCCACCTTACTATTTTTAGTTTTCCTTTTATTTGTTTCAATAGTTTTTATGAATTTCATGGTTGGTATCGCGGTGAGTGACATTACCAATTTAAATATTGAAGGCAACACAAAACGATTGGGTAAACTCGTTGAGCTTTTAAGCACCTTAGATGTCGTGGTATATGATGGAGCATTGGGCAAAGTATTACCTCGAAAAATATTTAACAGAATAAAAAACAAGAGGTTTGTACATAAAATGTCAACTTTTCCCGGTTCAGAAAAAGCTTGGCATATTACGTGTAGCAATCGATTGAATAAGGTAGACTTTGATACTGACTACAATGTTGTTTTACCTACATATTTGGGAAATTCAATTATGGATAAGGCAAAGAAAGTTAAACAGCAAAAGGAAGAAGAGGGTACCCGTGAGGAATACTTGAACAAGATAAATTCGTTATTCGATGCCGTGACGAACAGTGGGCACTGTGTAACTCAAACAGCTCTCGAAACCACTTTGAAAGATATAAAACTTAGCGTTGAAACCGTATTATCAGAGATAGCACAAATGAAACTACAGCTAAAGCGCAAATAATGATTTATTCCGATATATATTGAATAAAAAAATGTTATTTTATAACATGGTGGTTTATTTTTCACAATAACCAGCTTTTTTTTAAATAATCAAGCTAAGCTAGTGTTTATATTGTAAACGAGAAAACCATCATTGTTTTTTAGGAAGATGACGATTTCTCTCGTCGACTATAACTAAGGGTAATTGCGTTTCTGAGATGCATCGAAGTTAATTTTCTCATACATATAAAAAAAAATGATAAGTAATTTCCGTTTTAAAATACGATTGAACATTTCATTCAATTAGTCAATTGAGTCCCGTTCGTACCTGCGATCGTATCGGCTTGCCCGATCTTAATCCCTCTCCGCTTAAACTCTGAAACTAGATTAAGTAGTTTGTGAATTAGCCCGAGAACCGGGAATCAACTAAACAACCCATAGATTTTCTTCCTCATTTAACTTTGCGCCGTCTCCTCGCCTGATAGCCGGGATAAGTGCCGTTTGGATAGAAATACGGCTACTTTCGGGAAGTTTTAGTGGAAACCGCATTACTTTAACAAATTGCTTGCTTAGTATTATGCATAAATTTTATTGAATAGGGAAGTATAAATACTACTACGTTAGAGTTGGAGTAAGTTATCACCAACACGTTCCCGCTGGCACGTGCCTCATACTCGTACCCAGTTTAAAAGTTGAAAAGCATAAGTTCGAAAGTTTGTAATATTTCATTAGTATAAGGCGGCTTGAAATTTCACACTGGCTAAACACTTTAAATAATATTTCACGGCTATTTCGTTAAACTTATTACAATATACGCTGGATGATAGTGAATATTTTAAAATGACTGGTTGACAGACTGAAAATTGGTCAGCAGAAACCAAAAATATGATGTGTCCTTTGTGATGTGTGGTTTATTCAAAGCATAATAAAATGTACTTCTCCCATTGAACTAACCGTTGTTAAGTAAAACAATCACAAGGACGTCAACAAAAAAGTTAAGGCTAAGTGAAGTGGCTCCTAACTTGGAAATTGCTGGAGTTGGATAGAGTTTTTAGTCTCTGGAGTGCTGCGCAAAATTACGCCATAAGAAAGAGTGAGAACGAACATTTTAAATTACCAAGGTGCCTAAATTAACTTGTTCTGTGTCTTACCACTAAAGATAATGATTTTAAACTTGACACACATACGATTACGGCAGGCCGGTGACACTCCGCGCTATTGCCTACTCAATGTGCGGCCTTTTATACAAGGCTAATCAGTTGAGTGTCACGCGAGCGCTCGTCTTGAAGCGCGCCGCCCGTACGCCGCTGCGAAAATAATTCGAGTTTTTGTTTAAATAAATGTACCTATGGCTCCTCGAAAAGCCAAAAGGTACTGTATAGCATACGGGTGCTTAAATAATGACAGGAATGGCGATCTATCATTATTTACACTGCCAAAAGATATCGAAAGGTAAGATTATTATTAATATTATTTTATAAATTATAACTTCGATCGAGGTAGGTAGTTACGAGTAGCTGTACTTAATTACTGACACAATGATTACAGTTTTGAATCCTCGACACAAAAAGAGCGGAATAATATTATTTATTTTATTAACTACCTACCTCAGTTTCGCAGTTTTCGACTTATTCACATTAAAAATCTATTACCTACCTTACTTAAAGAGCGTTCCGCGTAAGTAGATCTCCCAGTAATAGTGACTACCTACTAAAGCAAGGTCAGCGTATACTGGTTACTTACCTTCTTACTTGAGTAACGGAATAGGTAATAATAGTGCTCGAGTTTATAATTTTGTCGTGTTATACGAGTTGCATAGTCCAAGAGCCTGATGTAAGATTAGTTTTCAATTTGATATATAAGTACTAACGTTTAAATTAGGTTTTTCTTTCTTTCTTTCTTTTCTTTTAGTTTCTGATTTTGAACATTTTTTTGATTTGTTAGCTCTTTTAGGGTATACCTACTCCCGAGGTTGACGGAAATTGAAGTCGGTTTATTTTTTGTTTAAGACTTGTAATTATTATAACAATATGTAGATGGATATTTTCGCTAAAACATGACCCTAGTAATGAGTTACCTATATAATATATAAGAAAAAGTTAAGAAGGTCCGCTTTGTGACTATTTTCAATAAATTTAAAATTATAATTAACTTTTGATAAAAAACTGTATTTTTTATTTTACCTTTTACTTAACTATAAATAAATAATACATATCAAATATATGAAAAAGGAGTTAAAAAAATATGTAAAAATTAAACATTTGTAATTGTAATCAATCAGTCACAGATACAAATAATTATAATGTAAAGTTTATTATTAAGTATTGCAAGGACAAATGTATCTGCCATTAAAAATTGGCTCTCTCCTTGTATATTTTTAAGTGTGAGAAAGAGTAAATTTATGTCTCACATAAGCTTTACTTGTCGATTGTGAAACAGGCAATAAGACTAATAGGCTTTTCATCGCGGGTTGCAAATGTTGATAAAATGTTATTGATGAAACATAAATATTGTTATAAGATATTAATAATTATTGTTTTTTAATCAAAAATATATTAAACATTTTTTTGAAATTTCACCAATCCGGTTTTTTTTTAACGTTTTTTCGTGTACTAACGGTGTAATGTTAACATCTGTGGTGCATCAACACAATACAGGGGGCCTAATATGGCTGCGTTTGTCGCGTGACAACATGTGGATAAAACATCCTTCACTTTTTGACACGTGTATAAGTACGAGAGTGACGGAAGCTTTATCCATATTTTGTCTTGCAATAAACGCCACCATACTAAGCATGCAGGTATTTTGCGATTTTTGTGCTATCCCCTTTCTTATCTATCTGTATTGTATATACCTATTTCATCTTGTTATAGATTAACAAAATGTTTTAAGGTCTATATCGAAGCTATTATAGTATGTTAACAACAAATATTTAGTAATACAACTATTACAAAATGAACCTTCAAAGTCCTTAAAATAAATGATTGTTTATCGAAAAGGTGCGTCAGCTCCTAGACTAACATTAACCTACCTATTCCAGTACGGGTAGCACAAGTTGTATTTTCTCGCTTGTCTCGCTTAGTGCGTCTCTAGTTACAAACTAGATTTATATATTTCATTTATTTATTCAATTAAACACACAAACAGTTGCACAAACAAATACAAATATAAAAGATAGGTACAAAGAAAATAGTCCTGTTTGTGTACCAAATGCAACGGTATTAGCACAGTTAGGGATGAATAAAACTAAAACTACATAAGAAAACTACAATTAGGTAATAATAAGTTTAATGCAATTTGTTTTCTTACAACTGCCACGGAATAAGTATTAACGTATTAATTAGTACAAGTAACTGCCAGCCCTGCGGAGTGAGCGGAGTCAGTAAAGCTCATGGCGGGCGAAATAATACATACTCTCGCAGCGCAGATTTAAGCTGCATTTTGCCTCGTTAGGGGCGCCCCCACTATCGATCGCAGAAATGTAACCAAGGTCACTTCCGGCCGTGCACTTGTTTTATTATCGTTAACGCGTTCTGTTTAGGTTTAAATTCGCATGTTTGCTGTCACGGAGTGTCGCTTCTGTACTTGTACTATTACTTATTCTGTGATTACGGGAAATTCAATGCAGTCCCTTCGAGGGGTTGAAGTGGATCTAAGTTGCGATATATTTTGTCAAGTGATACAATCAAACTCATAAATACCTGTACATTTTAGTACATTGTCGCTTTAACGTAATACAGTAATAGTGGTTTGAATTTAGTATATCAATTGCTGCGACAAAGTACTGAAATGTACAGCTACTTATGTGTTCGTCCGTACCCTAGCCGATAGTGATTATTTAGTCTCTCAGATTCTTAAAATTCTGTGTTTTTATTTTTATGCCGTTTTTTGGAACACTACTTGGACTAACATCATGATTTTGTACACGTTACTGAAGTAATACCGTAATAAAACAACCGTGAATTTAATCCTATATCATTTCCCAGCAATTGTCAGTATACTATCAAAAATGAGACATTTGATTAAAGTAAAGGTTCGCGAAGATAAAATGAGGAACAAGAATTTGTACAAACATTCAAATCTTTATTAACAACTATTTGTTTGCTCAAAAACACATTATACATTAAAGCATTATAACCGAATCCTATTTCTAAAGAAAAATATTTTTGGCATAGCATTATTAACGCGCAGGTATCGTAAAACGCACTAAGCCATTTTGCGTACAGGCTGGTAATAAAATACGCAAGTAAAGTAATTTGCGCCCAAATCCCGAGTGATTGTCTAACTCGATGGTTCGCGTTGTTCAACCAATTTAACTTTTTCATTGTTTCTGAACATCTGTCAAAGCAAGTTATGTCTGTTTGAGCAAGCACGAGCGACTCCACCATCTGACCTAACTGCATGACATTAAAACTTTATTGACTCATGGAATGGTCTAATCTAATCTCTCTAATCGGGTTTGAATGTTTGTGGGTATATCGAATATCGACTGACTTGGGTCAATTATAATCAGACTTCACACCTCAAGATCCTTTTAGAGTGGGAAATAGTTTTTTTTATTTATGTTAAGGAAAAGGCACACCAACACTCAGGCCACTTGATGGTAAGTGGAATCTAAGACCCATAGACATTTGAATTCTCAAGACTATAATCCTAAGACCTCAAATGCGTTGCCAACCCTGAGGACTACAATGAAATGCCTCTACGCTAGTAATTTCACCGGTTGTCTTATCCCCACACCGGAACACAACAATGCGAACACTGTTGCTTGATCCGGACGTCGGCGATAGCAATATTTTCACTAATAAAGCCGACTTCAGTTGGACTAACCTATTAGGTAGTCCTACAATTGTAAAAGAAGTTATTTTTGCCTTTTTGAAGGCGGTTTTATGTTTTTTTAACATTTATTTTTTAAGAGTGTGTATGACCCATCTACATACCTTTTTGATTGGTTTATGTATTTGGAGACTAAACCAGACCGTTGTAAAGATTAAAAAGAGCTGCCAAGGATCGCATAATGTATCTTAAAGGTCTTTTCATTGATAAACTCCAAAAAAATACACCATTAATTATTGTATGGCGATGATAAACCAAGAAAAAAACAGCATTAATAAAATATGTTCTTTTCGATTAGAAATAAATGATAAATACCATGGGGAAATCTTACACTAATAAATACTTTAAGTATTTACATTTCCATTTCATTTACTTTTGGCCAAAAATACCGATGCAAAATGTGACTACACTTCCCAACCTTTTTTTCGAACTCAACCTCTCCGCTGAGTTTAAATGACGCACATGAAATATAAAGGACAAATTTCGACATTTGAAAGAGAACATTGAATCTATTGTTCGCTTCTAACTTTTGTGCGTTTCACGTTTGAATTCTAAAAAGACTCGCAATTTCGCCTATAACGGTAGTTTTAAAGGATCAAATATATTTTTTAACAAAAAACTTTCAATCGTTGGCACTTGCACTGAACTTTAAAAAAACCTTTATTATTAAATATTGCCGAAATAATATACTATGTACTGCGGAATAACGATTAGCTATTACTACTTACCTAAGAAACATTGACCTAGTTTGTAGTGACCATGCCTACGAAGCTAGTGGTCCGTGGTTCAAATCCCAGTAAGGGCAGATATTTGTGTGATGAGCACGAGTACTTGATCCTGAGTCTTGGATGTTTTCTAGGTATGTATGTATGTATTTCTCTATATAAGCATGTTTATCGTTGTCTAGTACCTATAGTACAAGCCTAGAGCTTAGTTTTGGACTAGGTCAATTTGTGTGACATTGTCTGGTGATATTTATTTTATTTATGATATTTAAGACCGGGACCGTTTCGCACCAGCTACTTTTTTTCCTGTTAAATGTAAAAAAAAAAGTTTTTGTTTTTATAATTTTTTGTTTGTTGCTGAATATATATATTTTTTAAAACATAAAAAAGTACAATAGGCTATTTAGCAAACGGATGAATTTCATTTGGACACGTTAAATCATAATTCATAACACAATAAAGTCATTGAGATGCTTCTGTCAACTTGAAGGGTTGACATCAGCGACATTAACCTCCAACGGAAAAAGAAGGGTGTTATAAGTTTAAAGTGTATTGGTGTAACTGTTTATATGTCTGTCTGTGGCATTGAAGCCCCCAAAAGGATGGACCAATTCGAACCTTGTTTGATAAAAATTGATAGGGACTTTTAACAGTAGGAGTCACTGGCGATAATAGCGTCAATTTTTATCTATTTAATCATTATTTATTTCATATGAAGTGTCAGAGTTGCTAGACCACCTATTTGGCCGACACAAAGGGTCCATGAAACTAGTTTTTGAAAAGATTAGATTTAATTCTTTCGTTCACGTTGAATCCCTAAATATTTCCCATGGTCGTCTGTAGTTTGAAAGAAGAGTGGAAAAAAGGCTATCTCGACTTAACGACCCATTGCGACATAACCAAAGCGGCTAAAGGGGATTTCGGTGCAAGCGACTGCAGGGTTGCCAAAAGCGCCTACCCCAGGAAACGAATCGTAACTAGCTCGCCAAAGACAATTAATGACTTTTTATAAAAACGTTTAAAATATACCGCAAAAAACACAATCACGTTTATGTACCGTAAGGAGCAATTGGATAAGTGCGGAATCTCAAAAATATGAAATAAATAATAAGCTTTTTAACAAATGCTCAACTTGGTAGGTACCTACTGAAATTTCGCTAAATTGGAATAAAATTCGTGTTGACATTAGTAATTAAGACAAAAACAATTAGGTACCAAAAGTAACAAAATGTAAGCGTTTATCATATTTCCATTGTCCAAAATATAACGATAGGAAAAATTGTGCCGCGCGCCAGTATACCCCACAAATCTAGATAACACAATAAAAATCATATTCACGCAAAACGCGCACAATAAAAGGGCAGCTTAATACGTTTGATGCAAACATTAAATTGGATTTACGTACGAGCAGCATTGTCCGGGTAAAATTAAAAAAAGGGTAGATGATGGCCCCAGTTTTTGTCCTGGAGAATTGCCAATTAGGGTCCCCGGGACTTTGAACGCTCATCGCATCGCTAAAAACAACTTTGTCTGTGGAAAGTTGAAACGGGTCGGTACCTAATGATATAAAATGTATTATGTTACGCTATTATCCGAGTACGTAATAGCTGAAATTGTACACACCTGTTGTTCATTATTATGTTTATGGGGCGTAAAAAAGGTTACTTACATACGAGTAAAATTATTACCAACGGACATCCTAAAAATAACTATTTTGCATCCATTATAAATGTCACTTTTATAATGAATTCAAAATAGTTATTAAAACCATTGTGGTGTTAAAATAAGCATTGCTCTAGTATTTTCTAGCGTGCTATTGCATAATTGTGAGTACCATTATGTGTACATCATGTGCCTATCTGGCAAATGGTCGCCCACAAATCATATTTCATTACTTTGGTCACTGCAATGTAAGCTTTTCTCAGCCCACCGAAATAAAAATGACAATATAAATTACCTAAATATTAACTGCCAAAAAATTTAGCTTAATTCTTGGCAATAACAAGAGTGGCGACCGGCAACTTGCTTATTCGCTTACTTGTGTAACTAATTCTGTTAATAAAAGTTTCAGTATCTAAGTCATTTCTTTCCCACGCGATATCTCACAACTTTATGCAGTAAAGAAACTCCACCGCGGGGCAATAAAAAGTGTAAACTGTAGCCTCAGTTGCCTCGGGATTGGCAATTAGGGCCAACTAGTTAAAATGCAGCCGCGATGACACTCCGGCCGGACCTGACAACTTAGGCACACAAAAACTTCATTGGACCGTTTTGTATCAAATACAAACGATATTTAAATACTTTACCGTGTTATTTTAAATTTGCGCAAATATACGTAAATTGCAAAGTATATTCGAGATAAAATAAAAATAGTGTTTAATTTAGCGACAAATTAAATACCATAAAAAAAGATAGAAGGTCGATGGCTGGTCAGTCCAAAATAAAAATAAAAATCATGAAATTGTCAAGATTTTTCAACTAGGTACCTACTGATTAAAAATATATGCTCATTAACAACAAGATTAGCCTTAGGTAATTGGCATTGAATTGACATATGCGGCTGACTTAGGTGTCCCTTTTGTTCATATCTAAACTTTTTTGGACTTTTTTACTTTTGTTTTGACTAATGGTTAAGCATAAACAAAATTTGTCAGCATCATTTTCAGTTACAAAAAGTAAACCAAACACTTGTCTCTTTATATTCATTCTGCATTACAAAAGGTATTGGATGAAATCACTAAATATTCCGTATATAAATCCATGCGATTAGAATCGCAGTCATCGAACCGCTTCGCATGCCGAGCCGGAACGGTGCGATATAAAATAACGGCGTGGAACAGAACGCCGTCGGCACAACATCTCGGATCCTTGTTATAAAACTGGACCCAGATAAGGAACACATGCGTCCTAGTTGAAGCGTGGTGCCAGAAAAAGCGGCTAGTGGCTAAAAACTCTATTAAACTGGGTCTTTTTTCCCATTACTGTAAACAATCTTGCTTTAGAAAATGGTTAGCCTTTGTATTTTCTAAACTATGTTGCTTTTTGAACTATATATCCTTATGAACCCTCAACGGAATAAGAGCTACCTTTGGTTTAAATCATAGTTGAATAGAGGCCACAAGGCGCTCAATCCAGAGACTAGATTGTATGCACACGGGTACCATTTCTGGTATTGCATACAAACCAATCGATTGTATGCCCTAGGCATTGTTGATATAATATCTTTAGCTCCGTTATCTGGTTTTAGCTTGATGGTTCTCTCACTAAGTAATGCTGCACCCTTGTGAAAAAAAACACGCAAGACAGTTGTTTAAGTTATGTGACTGTGCCGTTTTGTGGAAAAAAAAACGCAATTGTGAAAAGAATTGGCTCCAAATGGCAAGCTTTTAAAACCGCAATTTTAAAAAAGTAACTAGGTGCATCATTTTGGCGTTTCCATAAATCCTCTGCTAATAATAAATAATCATCGATCACACTTTCAGAACGATAATCTTTCATTAGGATGTGGTGCCGATGTATTGCAACCACAACCTTGAACGATATTTATAATTAATGGCAAGTGTTATATTTCAGTAAATTCTTCCAACACTTCATTTTTTAAACATACTCATATGTCATTCGGAAAATACTACCAATGTAAAACTCTTTTTTCCTTTTTTAATAATATAGTATGGGCTTGCAACCTGTCACTAATACACTAGTAAACTTCTTGGCCTGATTGTGCAAAATGTGGTTACAGAATTATTAACAAGCTGTTTTAGAGTTGTTGGTGTTTCTGTTGCTCTGCCTACCCCACTCTGGGAATGAAGGCGTGATGTTATGTATGTATGTATGTAATAATATAGTACTATTTTTATTACAACGCATATGATATCAAGAATTAACTAGTTATTCAATACATTATTGTTCATACGCACGGTATTTTAATTTGACGCGTAGCGCGTAATATCAAAAAATAATGGTACGTTAAGCAAGTGTTATAAAAAACCTTAAAACTGCCAATTCAGATCCGGTGACCCGGCAGCAACTAATTGAATGCCAACTAAATCACTTTCCCTGTAATGCTACCTCGTTATGCAAATGGAATGACCCGCCCAAAAGCACTGCTCGAGTCTAAGCGTATTTTTAACAACCGCGATGGACACTCCAACTTGCAAAGTCCTCAGTCTACCCTGTTGGAACCAAATAATTGCAAAAATATTTTAAAATGAAAATGGAAAAGTTTCAGTATTTTATACTTAACAAAGTTATGAGCCTTCAGAGTGACTATCGCGAAACTAAAAGCTTCGCTATTACTATTGGTGGATATTGTACATTTTAAAGGTATTCTGTTCCTGTCCAAGTAAAGTTGCTATAATGCTATTTCAATAAAAATATTTGTACGAGTATTATGTAAGGTTTTAATTATATTTTAAATTAAATCTTAATCTTTTACATTTTTACATTAAACGATAAAGAAGCTATCACTTTTTATTTATTTGAATTGCCGCGTAAACGGTAATTATTTCAAAACTAGAGGCCCTTTCCAACTTCGCTCGGGTTGAAAATAAACATAATAAAAATCCCCAGAACCCGATAACAGCGCCCCCTACCGGGGTTAATTGTTAATCCAAACCATCCAGGGATCCACTAAAACACACACAAAAACAATCATGTGAATGACGACACGGTAGCCTAGTTGGTAGTGACACTGCCTTCGAAGCTAGCGGTCCCGGGTTCAAATTCCGGTAAGGGTATATTTGTGTGATGAGCACGAGTATTTGTTCCTGAGTCATGGGTGTTTCTTCTATGTATTTAAGTATACATTTCTCTATATAAGTAAGTTTATTGTTGTCTAGTACCCATAATACAAGCCGCTTAGTTTGGGACTAGGTCAATTTGTGTGACACTGCCCGTGATAATTTTATTTATATTTATTTGATTATATGTAAATCAGGTATTAAAAATAGTTCAGTGACATACACACGCAGATACAGTACTCGTAGCTCCATAAAGAGGCCACATATGTTGCCACGCCCACACAAGAATCAAAAGGGAAGGATTTATTTGCCTTCGCTCAAAGTACGTGAGATGGAGATAGTTTGCGCGCGCCTTGATTGCAGCGTCAAAACCAAATAAATTGCTGTTTACTTTAAAACCGCAACATTTATTAAAAAAATTGGGCTACCAGGATTAAGAAGTTAAGTTATCAACCATTGAATCAACCATCATAAGATCGGAAGGTTTCGAAGATTCAACAAAAAAATGCTAAATAGTGTCATATTTAAAACATAAAATTATTCATGATTTTGTTTCTAATCGTTTTTTCAAGTTTCTCAATGACATAACCTACCCCTCTGGGAAACAGGCGTGATTTATGTATTTATGTATGTCAATGAAATATGGTCGAGTTTAATAAGTTCCAAAGAACAGACACAGGCATTATGCTTATGGTGTCTCAAAATTGAAAATTGCATTTAAGAGCAAAGGATATTGAAATTTATTTACTTGCTAGTAGATTCAAATTCCTGCTCACAAAAATCTCCCTGTTTTTAGTATATGGTGGGCCTCACGAGGTTAATAGCGCTCGGCTGGCTATCGCTGTCACACTCGCACTTGCATCTCGAAACGGACGATAATTTTCGCCAATCGTGTTTCAAAGAAAAACGAAGATTGCCGATCGCTATAAGGAAACTGGTAGTGGTTGTGCTGGTGTGCTATCTCTATCAAACTGAACTTAGCACCAAGTCAAGAATGATATTGAATCTTATTGAATCTTAAAAATTAATAGACAATAGGACTCGTATCGTTATGTTTTTAAGGTTTAAATAAATTTGATTCAGCTGATTTAAAAAAGGTTTATTTTCAATTACATTTAACCCGCACGATCGTATCATACAGGGCTATAGAAAACTTAGTTATAAAGAAAAACCTATAGAACGTACCTCCATCGCACTACCACTGCGTGCCATGACGAACAAACATTGCCTATTTGTTCCGGAGTACCTGAAAAAGAATTATTTATTAAATCTTTAGTATCTACAGTTTCGTTCACCATCAAAAGCTATACAAGTAGGTTCTTAAGATAATCTTTGATATTATAATGGTCTGTACTGTTTTTTTTTTAATACATTTTAAATGGAGTTTGTATAATGTCACAATTAGGAACAATCAAATTTGCTAAAACACATTGGAAATCACTTTCTTTGAAACAATGCCTTCAAAGATCTAATTATTTTACGCATAAATTTGTTAATGCGCTTTATAATAGATAATAGTGAATGACGAGCTCCTTGTGCTTTAATCCAGAAATCGTGGCAGCGCATAAAGTATAAGCGGATTCTGTTTTAATTATGTACCGACATATTATAATAATTAGAGGAGCTGGATATGACAACTTTGTACCAAATAACTAAGTTAATATACACAACTATAAGTCGAGATACGTGAGCCGAAGCATGATTTCGCTAACTCCTCGTTTAATTTTCATAATTAGTACAGTATGTAATAATAATATAATATTAATTGTAGTTTAGTGGTAGTGGGAACATCTTATCCTTTAAACTGCCGGCAAGCAGCAGCGTTCGTAATGTTGTTGACCGGCGTGGGATAAGACAACTGGTGAAATTACTACTACTATACTATATACTCGTAAAGACATACTAACTTGGTCCTCTGGGGGCTTGACATGGCTAAGCAATTTAGTTTATGACGAGTGTAAGGGACAGCGCTATCGCAGTTATACGCTCTGTCTCTTTCTCTCATCGTAAACTGATGTGCTTAGACATGTCATGGTAACCCCCTAGGGTTGAAAACGCATTTGAAGTCTTACGATTATAGTCTTGAGAATGTAAGTGTCTATGTGATCTAGTTTCCCTTGCCCTTGCATAAAAAAATCCGTTAACAATATTGGCACTAGGTTCCTTTATTAATTTCTTGAATGCTTTTGATTGAAATAAGTGCACGTGAGCAATATGGGCAAAACTACACTGAGAAAAAAATATTGCTACAACAACAATAAAACTTTAATCCCTGAGAGCTGACAGTGGTGTTTATTTGTCACATCAAAGTTTTTATTGTCAAACACAAGCTTGTCATTACAACAATAATTAAGACACTTACTTGGCGCAACAATAAAACTTTAACGGGGGAGAGCCGACAGTGCTTTTGTTGCCACATCAAAGTTCGTATTGCCAAACCTAAGATTGTTATCGCAACAACATTTTCATATGAAGTGCCATGGACCATGTAACAAAAATAATTTTGTCAAAGAAGCAAAAGCTACTTTAATCCCATAACAATACTCTCCTTTTGCTTCATCAGCAATGTAACATTGTGCCAGTATCTATTCTCCCTTTGCTTCCCCAGCAATCTAACTTTGTACCTTTAACCACTCTAATTTGGTTCCCTCAGCAATGTAACCTTGTGCCAGTATCTATTCTCCCTTTGCTTCACCAGCAATCTAACTTTGTACCTTTAACCACTCTAATTTGGTTCCCTCAGCAATGTAACCTTGTGCCAGTATCTATTCTCCCTTTGCTTCCCCAGCAATCTAACTTTGTACCTTTAACCACTCTAATTTGGTTCCCTCAGCAATGTAACCTTGTGCCAGTATCTATTCTCCCTTTGCTTCACCAGCAATCTAACTTTGTACCTTTAACCACTCTAATTTGGTTCCCTCAGCAATGTAACCTTGTGCCAGTATCTATTCTCCCTTTGCTTCACCAGCAATCTAACTTTGTACCTTTAACCACTCTAATTTGGTTCCCTCAGCAATGTAACCTTGTGCCAGTATCTATTCTCCTTTTGCTTCCCCAGCAATCTAACTTTGTCCCTTTAACCACTCTAATTTGGTTCCCTCAGCAATGTAACCTTGTGCCAGTACCTATTCTCCTTTTGCTTCCCCATCAATCTAACTTTGTACCTTTAACCACTAATTTGGTTCCCTCAGCAATGTAACCTTGTGCCAGTACCTATTCTCCTTTTGCTTCCCCATCAATCTAACTTTGTACCTTTAACCACTAATTTGGTTCCCTCAGCAATGTAACCTTGTGCCAGTACATATTCTCTTTTTGCTTCCCCAGCAATCTTACTTTGCGCCCTTAACCACTCTAATTTGGTCCCCTCAACAATGTAACCTTGTGCCAGTACCTATTCTCCTTTGGCTTCCTCAGCAATCTAACTTTGTGCCCTTAACCTCTCTCCTTTTGCTTCCTCGGCAATTAAACTTTGTTCTCATACCTATTCACTTTGTGTGTCATATTTATTCCTAAAGGGCTCTAACGAACTAGGGTAAGGAACCAATATCAATGGATAGGACGTTTAATACACCCCATAAAGATAAAGAGATTCAATTGAATTTCTTTTTTATATAATATGAGGTTATATGGCCTATTCATTGCCATAGATTGTCACTATACCTTGTTAGGACCCGTTAGGTGTAGACATAACACACAATCAAGCTGAAGGTCTGAAAACAAAATTTGCTCAGGAAGCCAAAAGAAAACAGATTCGTACGAGCACAATGTTAAATTGCTGAGAAAGCAAAAGGAATAGAGAATAGGTACCGGTAAATGGTTATGGTTACGTTGCTGAGGGAACAAAATTAGAATGCAATATGGAATAGGTGGCAGTAAAATATAACTGGTGGACTATTTGATCAAGAAAACGTTTATAAGACGTTTAATAACTATGTATGAAAAACAAGAACATATTGAATAAAGTATATATTTATTACCACAAGAGTTAACAAAATTAGTCTATATATTATAATTAAAGTCAATTATAGCTGTTTTAGGTTTTCTTAACCGACACCGGGCATCGTCAGATGCACTGCAGAGATGCAGGCTGTGTTATATTCAATGCAGTATGCTCTGGCGATACAGGCAATTCCTGAAAATAAAAAAGTTCTAAAAAGAAGAATAGAAAGACAGAAACACATGTAGAAGAATACATACATTTTTGCTATGCATCATGGAGAGGGGATGGGAGTCACAGCTCCACATAACCATCGACATCTGCCTAGATCCGATCGACAACAAAATGCCATGTAGCCCCAAACCTACTTACTACTAGGTACCATGAAATTTATTGCCATAATCAGTCTAGCTAAATTCAAACATTTCCAAACAATACGCGACTTCACAGTTTAATCTGATCTAAATATGTAGGGGGAGTAGCGGGAAAATGATTCTGCGCGTACGAAGTCGCGGGCGGCCGCTAGTATTTTAGAAATCTTTCTTACTAATATTATAAATTAGAAAGTTTGGATGCTTGTCACGCCAGAACGGCTGAACGGATCTAGATGAAATTTGGCACAGATAGATTATAGTCTGGAATAGGACATAGGCTACTTTTTATCCCAAAGAAATAGACAGATCCCGAAGAAGCAGCGAAAAACGACTTCTATGCGGACGGAGTCGCGGGCAAAAGCTAGTGTTTTAATGTAATTATGCAGTATAGGTATATAGATACCTGATGGTGTTGTAATAGTGGTAAATCCTCCACATGGACCAAGTTTTTAAGGTCCCTTACTCGTGCCGGCAAACTAACGGGTAGGCTGGATGCCACTCCATCAGTCAATTGCTGAAATTTTGAAACAGATTTTAGTAAAATTTATTGCTAATACTAAGTTATACTATAAGCTTCCAAACAGAAAGACATCTTATCTTCTCTTATCTTACTAATATTATAAACGAAAAATTTTGGAAGTTTTTTACTCAATCACGCTTTAACCACTGAACGGATTGATGAAACTTGGTACACATATAGGTTAGGTCCTGGAATAGGACATAGCATTAGATAGTTCTTATCCCGAAAAATTAGACAAATCCCGAGGGACCAGCGATAAACAACTTCTACGAGAAGTTTAAAATAGACTTACAACCACGGCAAGTATTTTTATAAAAAAACTATAAATAGAAAAAGACTTAAAGAAAAATATTTAAGAAGCTACATGATATAAATGTAATTTGTTGATTAGTTTATTCTATAACACAAAAAGGTAATACCTACCTAAATATCTAACAATTAATAAATATGGACAATGTAATACAAATTGACCTAGTCCCAAACTAAGCTACTATAAATGTACTAGGCAATGATAAACTTACATATCTATAGAGAAATAAATAGAAAAACTACTTGCACTCATCATACAAACATTACATGATAGGCATTTGGTTGCACCTAGTATTTTAGAAGTCCACCGAATACTGATAGATAGATAGATAAAAATCTTTATTTACATATTACTTACTACTAATAAAGTAAAGAAAAAGAAAACATTAAAAACCTAAAATTTCATTTATATTATAACTACAACCATAGAGGATAAGACTAATGTTTTATAATGTCTTATTCCTCTATGCTACAACTTAAATTAAGACTTGTGATTCAACAACAAAGACAGGGTTAAATTATAGACCTTACTAAGGTTGGTTCTTTAATACTAGCTGGTTTTTGATAGACGGTTTTCTGAATTTTCAGAAGAAAAGTGCATCTATAACATACTATCTAGGTTGTATAATAGTTTCTTACCCGTAGCTGGTCGAGCGCAATTCTTAGTTTTATTTTATCTCCTACTTTTTGGAGAATAGAGACAATTCAGCATCTGAGCACTCCAATAGTAGGTCCAAGGTTACTTCTTCATCTGCAAATGTGTTTTTATTATTAATAGACTTTAGTTACATACAAATAGCATTAAGCTTTTTTGGAGATAAATGATAAGGACATCATACACACAAAAATACACTGTTAAGTACACTACAAATGCATGTACCATTGAAAAACCAGTGATTTTAATACAAACTTAAAAGACAATAATAAACAGAGATAGGGTATTGTAGGTATTATACAGGCAGTAAGTACAGTATTTGAACAATGTAAGGAGAAAAATGTTATTATTTTTTGCCAACAAACGTCGTCTGACGCGCATGCAAACACTTGTTATTCAAATTATTTACAAGCGTTAATGAATTTCCACCCGTCACCAAGTTCGTCTTTATGAGAGTCGGCGTTAATATCACGTATACTGTCACCAAAGTTGTGGACTAAATAACACACAAACATTCATGCGCATCATAGCTTGAAGCTGAAATCCCACTGCGGTCGGCGCATGCACACGTTATTACACGCGAGCCACGTGGGTGCCACGCTATACACGTGAGCCCCGTGGGCGCATTCGTTTGCTACATGTGTCAACATAACCCCAGTACTTAACCGGTGCACGTACACGCTACACACATGACGTGACATGACGTGACGTGACGTGAGGGTCACCTCGTGGGCCTCGTGACCCATTTGAGCAAATCTATGATTCAATGTCATAGATTTGCTCACGAACGCCTAACCCTAAGGCCTGGGTCCGGTCTAACCCACCACCTGCGGCGGGTAGCTGCCGTCGCCCGCGACGTCTAGCGGGTGGCGGGTTTGAACGACCCAGGCCTAATGCCTGGGCGCAAAAGGAGCGCGCCTCCGCTGCAGTGTCCGTCCACGCGCAAGGCGCAAGCGCGCGCCGGCGTTAGGACGCCACGAGCCTGGCGCGCCCCTTTCGTGGCGGGCGGCGGATCGGACGCTCGCTATGTTTCGTCACGAACAACTTCCAAAAGGGTAACCAGGACTTAGTAAAGTTTAGGTTAGGTTTATGTTTGTTTATTTTGTCTTTTTCATTGGTTACCCTTTGGTAGGTACACCCGGATCCCGGACCGAACTTAATAAAATTTTATCAACTTAATAACTTGCATTAGGTGTTTAGAAACATTATAGGTGTACCTAATGATTATCCTATATGGTAGGTACCTCATTCATTCAGGCTATACCTATTAGCTTGGCGGTGAGGGACAAATGTTGCGATGAACCCACCCACACTCTGGTTCATCAGGCGTGTATACCTCCTTTAATAATCTGCCATAATTTGAATAAAAAAAAACACAATATTAGAATATACCTATTAACAATAAATAAACACAAGAATGAGCTACTTACCAATTAACCCTTGTAAAAGATGCCTTAAGGCATTTTCTTCCAGAAACACTTGAAGATCACTCATTTTTCTTTTAATCACTACGTGCCGTGCACAGACATACCCTATTAATCTGTGCCGTGCTCACAGCATGAGCTTCGCGGAAGAACTGTACAAGTACAAACAAGACGAACAAACTTGTTGCTCAGCAGCGCTTGCGACTTTGTTCGAATACACTAGTTACTTTGACACAATGACCATCTTCGTTTTATTATATTAAAACGTTGTTGAATCGGCAAACCTGTGCATAAACATTATGGCAACCTCGGACCAGGACCGGATCGAAGCTTTCTTCTTTTACTTGGTTCCAGGTTTCATTAATGTGTTCTGATGGCACAGGAGGTAAATGTGCAGATGTACTCATCTATTATCTGCCTTCGACAGTCTCAGTTAGCTTGTTTGTATGTAGTAGTGTGGCAGGAATTATGATTTTTTGGATGTAATTAAAAGAAGAGAAACGCAGTAGAAATGTAATGACATTTGAAAAAATATATAATAGGAGATGCTAAAACTAAAAAATGGTGAAATTTCATATTACGAGTTCTTGAAAAAGATAACACATATTAAAATAATTTTATCTGACGGTTATTAAAATGACATGCAGTCGAGTTAGGAAAAGTTGTAATTTTATATTAAAGAAGTACTTTTATTTTTTTTATTTTTGTGGTGTTAAGTAATAAGTTAAGAAGAGCTAGTTGATTGAACACATTGTTACTTTATTTTCCTTCAACTGAATTAAAATAATATTATTTAAACGGGCCCCTGCCCTGGCCGTTTTTTTTCTTGTCTCTACACCATGGGACGTTCTGCTTATAGGACATTTTGCTTTTAGGTCATTCTGATTTCATGGCGTTTCGCTTTCGGGACGTTTTGCTGAAAAGGGCAACCTGATAATAGGACGACTTGCTTTTAGGTTGTTTTGCGAAAGGGACATTCTGCTTTCGGGTCAATTTGCTAATGGGACAATTTGCTTTTAGGTCATTATGCTAATAGGACTATTTGCTTTAGGGACGTTTCGATACGAAGGGATTGTTACAACGATCAAGTTTACATGCTGCATACACATTAAATACCGATTTGATTCAATAATAAGGACTTTGACGGTATTAGATGGTATTAGGTACCTAGGTAATGACAAACCTAAGTAGTAGTTACAAAAGCTTATAAGTAGCTAGGTACTTACATTTAAAACGGTGACGTTGTTATTTTAGTAAAGTAGGTAGGTATTAAATATTGTTACGCGATCTAGGTATCCATAGTTACAGTCACAATAAATATCCGAGGTTGTTATATTACCTATGTACGAGTAAGTGTCATTAATTTATTATTATAACTAGTATAACACACGATTGAGGATGACGAATCTTACTCCACCATGATACAGTTTTAACTAAGTAGGGGAGAGTGGGTAACAATGGATCACTTTTTTTTTCAAGCTCCACAAATCTCAAGTTTATGCGTAAATAATTAATCTATGACAATTAACCACAAGATATGTCCCTAATCTACAAAGCCAGGTGCAATTATTGGTAAAAACGGCATAAATTTACAAGTTATAACAAGTTTAAAAAAAAATGGGAAATGATCCACTGTGACTCGTGGATGGGTCACTTTGGATCTTTTCATGGGTGACAGGGAATCGCTTGGGGTACACTGGATCTTTTAAAAAAAAGTTTAATAAAATACCAATTTTCTTCATAATTATTTATTTATTTCTATTCTAATATAGCCTTCTATCACAGTCTTATCAAAAATTAACAAGTCTTTCAAATTATGCTGGTATAAAGAGACCTAAACTAATCAACATTTTGTTTAAATAAACAACAGTTCTTCTCCTTTCATTTCCACAAAGTTCTCTTCTCTATTCAAATAAACATATTGGTGCATAATTAGGTGTTAGCCTGTCTGGTTTTGCAGGATCAGGGTTTTTTGTACTCTTGACATGGTATCGATATAACGTTGTGTATGGAATAGCAGTTGATTTAGCCGCAGATCTCATTGTTCGGCCATCAGATATGAGTTTTAAGGCGTTACTCATCTGTTCTTCAGTATGAAGACCGATATTGGTTTTTCGTACCCTATTGTGAGGCATACCTCACTACACAGACCTACGAAGAAGAACAAATCCATTTTAATTTTACGCTATTTATGTAATTTCCACTTGGGTCACACTAGATCACAGTCCGCTGTGACCCAAATGAAAATTATTCACTGTGACCCATAGGCAGGTACGACACAAAAAAAATATTCAAAAAATAACTACTTATACCCAAGCCAAAATTACATTACCCACAACGAATTTATCAAATAACAAGTTCAAAACATACCGACTATCATTGATATTTATTAAAGGGTTGGGAATACGACAAATTTCTAAATTACGTAAAAAAATACTTTCGTACTTACCTACTGGTCTGCGTGTGACAGCACGTGATTCCGCTCGGCGAGCGCGGCGGCGACTGGCGCGTGAGAGGGGGGTATCGACGAGCAGTAGCCACGCGATTGCTTGTGGGCGTAAAGCATCAGACGTAAGAATTATAGCGAATAATCCGCTGTGACCCGTGATCCGCTGTTACCCACTCTCCCCTACCTACTTAGTACGGGGAGTAAAGGACTTCATTTATACTCAAACGATGTAACTTACAAGTTATATTAACATGTACTGCACATATTTAAATGTATTGTTGTTGTTGTTTGAGAAATACATTAGGTACTTATATTCTATTCTATACTGAATAGGTATACCTACTATCATGTACACTTGACTTTGGCAAAATCACGACTTAAACTCTGAAAGAATTAAATTAAATAAAGTACAGAGCCCTGAAAAAAGGACAAGCATAAGCTATAAAAGAAAAAAAAGATAAAATAAATTTATTCAGTAACAACCTATATACCTATAAGCTAATAATACGCTAACAACGGTGACGTTGTCAACTCATCAAAGCATTTGAACATTGTTACGCGATCAAAGTATCCATAGCTGCAGGCACAATAAAAATCCAAGATAGTTGTATTATATAAGTATATAAGCTGATGCGCTAACAACGGTGACGTTGTCAACTCATCAAAGCATTTGAACATTGTTACGCGATCAAAGTATCCATAGCTGCAGGCGCAATAAAAATCCAAGATAGTTGTATTATATAAGTATATAAGCTGATGCGCTAACAACGGTGACTTTGTCAACTCATCAAAGCATTTGAACATTGTTACGCGATCAAAGTATCCATAGCTGCAGGCACAATAAAAATCCAAGATAGTTGTATTATATAAGTATATAAGCTGATGCGCTAACAACGGTGACTTTGTCAACTCATCAAAGCATTTGAACATTGTTACGCGATCAAAGTATCCATAGCTGCAGGCACAATAAAAATCCAAGATAGTTGTATTATATAAGTATATAAGCTGATGCGCTAACAACGGTGACTTTGTCAACTCATCAAAGCATTTGAACATTGTTACGCGATCAAAGTATCCATAGCTGCAGGCACAATAAAAATCCAACGTTGTTATAATATTTAAGTATATAAGTTGATGCGCTAACAACGGTGACGTTGTCAACTCATCAAAACATTTGAACATTGTTACGCGATCAAAGTATCCATAGCTGCAGGCACAATAAAAATCCAAGATAGTTGTATTATATAAGTATATAAGCTGATGCGCTAACAACGGTGACTTTGTCAACTCATCAAAGCATTTGAACATTGTTACGCGATCAAAGTATCCATAGCTGCAGGCACAATAAAAATCCAACGTTGTTATAATATTTAAGTATATAAGTTGATGCGCTAACAACGGTGACGTTGTCAACTCATCAAAACATTTGAACATTGTTACGCGATCAAAGTATCCATAGCTGCAGGCACAATAAAAATCCAACGTTGTTATAATATTTAAGTATATAAGTTGATGCGCTAACAACGGTGACGTTGTCAACTCATCAAAGCATTTGAACATTGTTACGCGATCAAAGTATCCATAGCTGCAGGCACAATAAAAATCCAACGTTGTTATAATATTTAAGTTTATAAGCTGATGCGCTAACAACGGTGACGTTGTCAACTCATCAAAGCATTTGAACATTGTTACATGATCCAGGTATGCATAGTTGCGGGGACAAAAAAAAATTGACGTTGTCATTTGATCCACAATTTTTTTGCTGCAGACACAAAATATTTTTGACAGTAAAAAGATTGTCACAGGCACTAAACTCTTTCAGCTACTGTAGCAAAAGACGTTAGTTGCCGTAAATATAAATGTGTAACAAAGCATTTATTGTCACTTTGTCAGCGATTATTTTTCTCAGTGTACCTATATTATTTTTGTTAATGCTTTTGATTTATTAAGAGCAAGTGATCCGTTAGCACAACGGGCAAAACAACCTATATTACTTTTCTTAATGCTTTTAATTGAATTAAGTGCCCGCTATCCATTACTCTGCAATACGTCACCGTCTCCTCTGTAGTAACTTTATTGTGCAGTTTCAACAAAGTGAATATCACAGTGGTCATTATGTCCCACTTTATCGCTCGGTCGACGCACCACTCGACCAGTACGGTCAACGTTAAAGATAATATTATACTTATATGTTTTATTTCTTTATTCTATTGAAATAAGTGGAAATCATTAATATATATGAGACTAGATAGTACCTAAACATAATTTAACCCGTTAATACTTAAGTTTAAAAGAATGGCACCCTCGGCAATAGCTGCGTCAAAGTAAGCGTCGAATAACCAAGGTCGAACATATGCAAGAACTGGTCAAGTACTGCCCTTCTAAATAAAAGGGATGCGCGCGCAATTTGATAGTCAATGCAAATTTAACCCCACGATTTAAGAAATAAGGTCACAAATACATACGCGGTGCTATAAGACATACGCCCTTTATTTATAATGAGGGCAGAGTAACGCTGACGAGAAGTTGAAGAATTCAAGTTGCTTTACCCCATAGCTAATGTTCGTTCACGGTGAAATGGCTACGACCTTCGGATATAACAAATCATTTCACCTATTGTACTACAAGAACAACCCGTTTTGTTGTTGTTTATTGCCACACTTATAAAATAATAAATTGAACGCGTTGATTGCGTGCCGGCAGTCCACAAATTACTATCGACATGAACGCACGCGGTCCTAACGATTGAGGAAATTAGGATAATTAAGAACTTCATATCAACGCCGGAATTTCTCGTAATGATCATATTCAACAGTTATAATTTATAGGAAGTATTAAAGGTTTGTAACCTTTTGACGGGAAGGGAATTTGGCTGAAATGCATTGGTTTACTTTAAATTGGAGTTTCGTATTCAACAAAGGACTTCTAATGTCTCGCCTATCAAATTACGTAAATAAACGTAAATAAAGAAATAAAGAAAGAAAAATCATTTATCCTTAACAAAAACATACAAAAAAAAAAACCCGACTAAGTACAGTCGAGTTTTTAAATATGTATACACTTTTGCACCTTATTTCAACAGGACGAGGTGCAAAAGTGTATATACATAATTATATTAGCACTCGACTGTACATGTTTTGATTATGTCTCCTATACATATGTTAGTTACCTAAGTACCATTTTTAGAGTTCCGTAGTCAAATTAGGAACCCTAATAGTTTCGCCATGTCCGTCCGTCCGTCCGCAGCCTAGCGCAAATATTCTTAGTACTAGAAAACTGTAATTTGGCATGAATATACGCCAACAAAGTGGTAATTTTTTTAGGGTACCTTTTTTTTTTTTTTATGGCATTGAGAAGGCATACGAGCACACAGGCCACCTGATGGTAAGTGGAAACTGTGACCCATAGACATTCGCATTCACAAGACTGCAATCCTAAGACTGCAAATGCGTTGCCAACCCTGAGGACTAAGATGGAATGCCTCTATGCTAGTTATTTCACCGGCTCCCCTACACGTAACGTGGGGATGAATTTTTTTGACATGCTCTTGTTTGTTTTTTTAATTATTGAAATCGGCTTATCCAGCCTCTACGAGGGAACGAAGAGTCATACATACATACAGGTCAAAAACATTACCCTCCTCCTTCGGCAGCCTGGTAAAAAAACGTACTCGCGCAAAAAAATAAAAGAGACAACAAATACAGTGACGATTGTTGCGAAACGGTTCCATTCCAACTCAGCATGTGCTGGCTGTGAAGCCACTCCTGGTCTTCCGTTGGAATTTGAACCACGCGATGGAATACAATGATTACACTTAGTAACTTTCGGAAATATGAACTAAATATCTGCCACAATAGTATATGCTTATGTAATCAATGTTAACTAACTTCGAATAAAGGTCGAGATTTAGAATCGACCCAGGATTATACAAAACTTTTCTGACAACATGAATAATTTAAATGAGGCCTCCATAGTAATTTGACATTAGCAAAAAACAAATCCAAATTTCTTTGGGTTTCATACTCAAAGGAAACCTTATTTTAAGTCTTAACACGGGCTGTTCCGTTTTCTTACCATAGGTAAACAAAAAAGAAGCTGAAGTTTTTTCTTACAATGACTTGTAGGTAAAACAAGCGGTGGGACGAGTTTTCGTGGATTGAAAACACTAATATATGTATAGTGGCGCTAGTGGAATTCCATTATACCATTACATACATAAAGTATTTAGATGTTTCTCAGGTTGACCTGACCCTACTCGGCTTCACGCTTCCAGCCAGATGTGACACTAATAATTTACATTAACACGTGCAAGAGATAGGTAGATGCATCATTGTATGGAATCCACTTCATCCATTGTATCATTTCATTGAATTTATTTCATAGAACGCCATTTTTTGCTGAAACCGTAATGTTTCCACTATGTTACACGTTAATTACGTAACTTAGGTTAAGTTAGACTGTGACTAGAAAAAAACATGCGGCGAGAAATGCCTTTGAATGAAAATTCTGCGTAATGATCGATAAAATAATAGGTAAACGCAACCAATCCAAACATATATAGGATGATCATCCATGTGATATTTCACCATCCTGACAGTGACAGGTGACTGGTGACATTTCAGTGTACATGGCGCAGTTTATATGAGACCCGGTGATGTATCAGCGTTTTAACTTTGCAATGTATACAGAATTGTCATCTGTCACGTTTTATTGTCACGACGGTGAAATAGGGGGCTGGTCTAAGACAAGGTTTTTTTATAGTTTGAAATGGCGTGATGGTATGTATGTATGTAATTATCAACATATTTTTTTTAGACTTGTTGGTATTTCTGTGGCTCTGCCTACTCCACTCTGGGAAAAAAGGTATGATGTTATGTATGTATGTATTTAACAAATTCAGTATGCAACATAACAGTATTGCTACCAAAGCGTTACAACTAGATTAATAAATTAAAACTTATGATAATGACGAGGTTACCGCAAAAATAAAGAGACGTAATTCTCTTAATAGCCTAGTGTCCTGGAAAATTCAAGGTCGTGTACATTGTGAAAAAATATTGAAACAAAAAATTACCAAGATATAGTGCGTTAGAGTTAATGCGAGTTATCTTTGTCCATTTAAAAAATACGTGTTTAATATTTGGTAATGAGCTAACTTACGGACTATTGTACAGATGCTGCTGATTATGACATTGCTATTATCCTATAAAATTAATCATTAAAACCAGAAACCTTATTTTTAAATTGATGGCACTTGATTTCAGGAAATAATAACCAAAATATTCCGAGCGACGGAGATACTCCTAAGATGATTCCGCAAGTGATCCCTTCACGATCCATTGCCGAAGTAATAAACGCTGCGAAACAACGTAATCGCGGTAAAACGTTTTATATGTTAATGTAAATCAATCCGGCTGACTGCCGGCGAGAAAAACAACAGTGGTTTCCTATATTATCATTAACACTGTTCTGTGTCACTATAGTTACCGGAATACCGTTTGTCGGTCGTTTCGGGAAACCCATTTGTCACAGTTTAGCGGGTAATAAAAATCCCTGGAAGCTACCACGTCGATTTGCGGACAATTCACAATGGATGGTTTTTTTTTGTATTTTTTAGGTGTCGCTACCGTTGTACGAGTTCGTAACAACATAGCCGGAAGAAGTATTTACCCTGTAGATTAAAAAAATATCTACGTAATTGCAACCCCTATTTTGTAACTAGGGGGTTACCATGATATGGCTAAGCAACTAAGTTTAGGAAGAGTGTAAGGGACATAGCTATAGCAGTTATATGGCACTGTCTTTTTAGCTCACCGACAACTGAACTGCATAACAATGTCATGGTAACTCCCCACTCTTGAACGGTCCAACCGACTAACATCAAGCTAAGCTTAAAACCATCATGAAAATAAAAAGCAATCGTTGAAAACCCAACAGCAGCTCATTGTGACGTAGTCAGGTAAAAACTAAGCTTTCAACTTGAAACAATACATTCAAATCCATCGAAAGATTACGGTTGACATGATAATATAAAAAAAACAGGGGACAATCTCACACAAATTGAGCTAGTCCCAAACCAAGCTCTAGGCTTGTACTATGGGTATTAGACAAAGATAAACATACTTAAATAGAGTAATACATACTTAAATATATAGAAAACATCCACTACTCAGGAACAAATCATCACACAAATATCTACCCTTACCGGGATTTGAACGCAGGACCGCTGGCTTCGGAGGCAGGGTCACTCCCAACTAGGCCAACGTGTCGTCAATATATAGTTAATAATAACGTAACAAAATTAAAACTGTAAGTAGGTATCAAACCTCAAAAACTACATCATAATTTTGTAAGTGAAAATTAATTTCTGACTGTAATTTTCACTAAACGCATCCTAAGTCAAAATTTGTAAAAAGTTAAAAAATATCAACCGAAATCAACATTAAGTAACTTTTTGTTTTGTTGAGCGATTTCTCGTCATAATGTCCCCACCGTCCCTGGTGGAAAAGAAAAATAAGATTAAAACACGGTATTTCTAATAAATCTGTCCACAGCTGCTCTTGGCAGTCTTAATTGACGTAATTGAAAAGTTAAAACCCAACGTTTCCGCCCGCCTTTTTAAATATTTACTTTAGCACCCAATTAGTGTGCTGCTAGTAGGATTTTCTTTTCACCTCCCTAGTATCACTGCGTCTCGCTCTGGCCACTCGCAGGGTCGAATTCACGCCAAGTTAACAGTAAAGCTAATTTCGTTTATTTTCACTCTACCTGCAAATTAAGGCTTAAATATTCTAATTTATTATTTGCTCACGTCTTTGCCGTTTTCGCCGGTGAAAGGGCGCTTTATGGGACCATGATGATTTTAATGGAAATATAATGAAAAAAAGCCTTTCGGCTTAATGACGGGTTTTTACAACGAACTCGTTTGGCATAAATTCAAAATATTTTTGTGTCTTTAATTAAACATTCATTGTGAACTTCATTAATTACCATCGATTTTGTATTTAGTTTTTGTAAATTCGCGTCTCATACCTGTGTATCTGTGCATCTAAATAAATAAATATCTCGGGAAAATCTCACACAAATTGACCTAGTCCACCTAAGGCGGTGAAATAACTAGCATACAGGCATTTCATCTTGGCCCTCAGGGTTGGCAACGCATTTGCAGTCTTAGGATTGCAGTTTTGTGAATGCGAATGTCTATGGGTCACAGTTTCCACTTACCTACCACCAGGTGGCCTGTGTGCTCATTTGCCTTCTCAATGCCATAAAAAAAGCGCTAGGCTTTTATTATGGATACTACAGTAAACTTACGTAAGTAGGTGCCTAATAATAATGTTTGGTAAAAAAACTCATTTCCAAGTTCTAATGATAAGGCTTTGTTTGGTTTGAACCACTTAATAGCTTTAGCCGTTTTACAGAAAAAGAGGGAAAAAATCGAAAAAAGTATCAAAAGTGTGACATTTCGCTCCGATTTAGTCATGGTCACAATTAACCCTGACGTAACATTTTTAAAAGTTAACCCTTAAATGGTTTTTAAACTGCTACGCATTTTGTCATCACTTCCAAATTACATCACAGTCACAGTATATACTTTGCCTTCACTTCTCCGAATAAACATCCACTTTTCCGGAACTCGTGAGTTCTGGAGCGAAATTGATAAGCCTATAACCATATCCGGGTACGATTTCCCGCGTCCGTTCTTTGGTCGCCAAATAAATGTCTGATCACAGCATACCTACCACTATGAAACTATACCTATACGATTTTACAGAAAATAAGGCAGAGAAATTGTTAAAACAGGGTTACTACAGTATACTGGCGTTCAAGGGATCTATTCTACTTGGTAAGATCATGTTGCTTTTGTAATTGTTTTGTATTGTTTTTCAACTCGGCCGCCATTACTGTCAAGTAAATAAGAGCTATTAACTGTATAAAATTGACAATACCAATCCAAAAAAAGTCTTCATCAAGTAGAATACAGCCCCAGAAATCTTATTATGTAAGTATATTATGTATTAAATTGAATACCGCCGAGTGTTGATCTCATTTGATTATTTGCATCCCGTAACTTAGCCCAAGAACATTTTATTATATAGAAAATAGTATTCAAAAAGTGCTCATTTATTTACTTTGCAAATGGTACTAGTATTCAAATTGTTTCATTTCCTTATTTCATTAAGGGCCAGTTAAAAAAAAAACGTAGTTATGCGCTTTAATTAAAACAAAACTTAATTGATTCCTTTATGTAATGAGTTACCCATATAGTTTGTATGACTAAATTTCGTTAAGTGGATTCGATCGTGATTTTTGTTATAAATAAGCCTTTAACTATGTACAATTTATTGGAACAGGACCCTATTGTCATTAGTATAGTGACTTATAAATCAAAATCTATAAAAACTTACAAATGAAAATTTAAAAAAAATAAAAAAGCTTAGTCTTAAAAGGGGCCCTGGGCATTGTACCGAAGATGCTGGCAGCATTTTCTCGCTGAATAGTTAAACAATGCGTTGACCAAGGAAACTGCCAGCTCTTCCGTCCGAACAAATTCCATACAAAGTAATGTACCGACTGAATTTTTGAAAGTTACTCAAGAACATTGTTTAAATCCCGACATCCAACACCCAAAATCCCAATTTTCTTACTGACATTATCAATTTTAAAAGTGTGGCTATTTTTACTTCAAAATAAATACAACACAAAAATCAGTAGAAATAAAGTACGATATCATTCTTTACGTATTTCTTCACTACTTACTTCTTTCTGTTTCCTAAATCTGTAAAGTTCCTTGCTTTCATAACCTAAATTATATAAATTTAACCACAGGCCATAATTGGGTACTTATTATTAAAAGCCAAGTAAAGGCGTGCGTCGCGTGAGTCGTTTCATTATAACGATATACGTGAAAAAATCACTCCGCTCCCGCGCCCTCTTCGGTTGAACACGCACTTCTGCCAAAGTGCTACGTCCCTACTACAAAAACAGAAACCCAAAGTCACATTACCTTCGTCTCCTTCTCTCAGTTAAGTTATACATGACGAGAGAAAGGGATAGGGCATTTGAAGTGTCGACTTTAGTTCTTGGGATTAACCGTGGTGGCGAAACCCAAAATCGCGTGTTGGGAGGCATAAACGTTACACATTGTGTTGTGTGTGAGTAACATGGGCCTTTTATAATAAAGTATTCAGTTCCATTAGGAGTTTGTCCTGGCTAACACTGCCTAGATTTTAGTGATTAATTTGCCCTCAAAATCTTGTATGTGTAGCTAGCGAAGTCAAGTTACTTTATAACAATGGCAGCACATCATGATTTATGAGATTCATGAGAAGTTTTATTAATAAGGCACACCCTTTCTATTACGGACACTCCAAACCAAATTCGTCGATTGTAATTAATATTAAAATTATTTTAGATAGTGTATTAATTTATAAAGCCAATCTCCTCTCCTCGTGGATTCCATGTGAAGAGAGATCCAGTATCGAACCAGAGGAGAGTCTAACCCGTCAAAAATCGTGTTCAGGAGGCTACTGGAACTGCCCCAAGCTTGCCGCATCAGAGGCAACTCTTTTCTAAATTATGGACTCGAAACCATCTACGCGAGCCTCAACAAACATACCTGTTGTGCTGCAAAATTAAGGCAGACCCAGCAACATCCTGAACCCATTTTTGTACGACACGTATTGCATTGACAGATCTTTGTGAAAATGCAATAAGTAAGGGAAAAGTCAATTTAGAATAAGAGCCCTCGCGGCAAATGCCAAAGAGAGTGTGACATCGATATACAGCCGAGAGCAGTAGAATACAATGCAATTTAGTTAAAAACTTGTATTCCTTATTTTAATGGAATAAGGTGAAAACGTGTATAAAGTATATGCATATATTTATAGTGGACTGTACTAATTAATTAATTCTAGTTTTTCTGTTAATATTCTGGAGTACCTTTCGGGTTGCCGTAGTAGGTACGTAAAGTTTCAGGTAGTAACAAATTCAAAATAAAACCAACATTGGACGAGCTTTATTGGTGGAACAACTCTCTTGCTGAACCCTAAATATATAAAATATAATAATAAAACCAGTATAAAGAAAAACTTGGGAAAAGGAAAAACTGTAAATAATATAGCAGCTATTTACGTGTTTTCTAGATCGTAATGTTGTTCACATCAGAAAGCGTTCCTTCTTTGATTGCAACTCGTAAAGGCAGTAATAAAAGTGTACTTTTCCGAACTAATACGATTCTTTATTTGTCACGTTAAGTCTTGGAAGCGAGCAGCTTTAATTCTGAATGTTTTTTTTTATTTTGTGGCTGTAAAGTAAAATGAATTAATTCGAACAGACATGGGCGTTATTTTACAATTTTCTAAAACTTTCCAACTTTCCAATAAAAAAATATACGGTAAAAGAAAAACAGGGAAAAACTTTTCTTTATTTTAAATTCACGTCCGTGTGACACTCGCACGCAATGATGTTTCCAATTTTGGAAGATTATGATTGCAAGGGGTAGCGAGATATTATCACAAGGCATAATTGCTCTTGATACTAAAATTCATGCATTGTTAGCCTAATTTTCCCCGTAGGTACTACTTGATACAAATACCTATCATAGATAGGCGTGAGAGTTTTATTCAACAGGAGCAATCAATAATATACACCTGTAGAAATCAGTTGAAATACACCATTTTGGTGAGCTTTAGTCAACGGATGAAATTAAAAATCAGCCTCCCTGGTTTTGTCAATATTGTCAGTTTTGTCTAACTTCAACTATATTTTTTAATATCTTTGTGTTAGTCGTCATATTTCATGCCAATAAATTACTATAAATGTATACGATATTTGGCATTGGCTGAAGGGATAAATAAAGTCAAAGTTAAGCGAGATATCCTGTCAAGAATATAAAGGTTCCTAGGAAACTATGTATAGGAATACGATTACAAACAAAGTACCTACTTGAAAGCCCGAGCATAGTTTGGATTAAAAACCAGTTATTATGACAATGTGAATTTGACAGATTGGTTTCTTAATTCGAAAAACCTGTTATCCTCAGTAAATTCCTTAGATGAGCATTTCTAAAAAAAATGTACTTTAATACGACGTACTAAATTCCGTTACTTAATTTTCCTATAGCGTTACCGATAGTCAGTAATTTAATATCAAGCTTTTTTATTTTTGTAAATGTAGGTTCTATGGAGCCTTTACTTTCCTTAAAATCTAATTATATTTTAATTAAAACTATACAAATAAACACGGTAGAAAAAATTACAACTTAATAATTGATGTAATTACATGTTGTTTTAGAAATGCTTATATCCGTTTCGAAGTAACCAAGTTATGTATACATTATTGTATATAAAACAGAAATGTTCACTTATGTAATAAGAACTTACTAATAAAAATAAACATAGGTTTTTTCATCCCTACACAATTTAAATTACAATCTATTGAAACCACAAATCTACCATCGTACATAGTACGTATCACGCCATTTTGGATATATTTGGTTTTGAACAAAGTTTTAGTTACACGAACGCTTTGTTTGCCTTGTTTAACCTACCGTTAATGTGCTCTGAAGTACTTACCGTTAAAATCAAATTTGTTTTGCAGAACCTAAACTAACAATGTTCGTAGGAGTAATAAAATAAATTAAATAGTCGTATTCAGGTATTGTAACCTAACCTAACCTAACCTAACCAAGATTTAAGAAGGACCGTTATAAATCAATATCATAAACACATAACGTTTTTTCTTGTAATTTATATGTGCTGTGTGACTTATTTAAACAAAAGCTACGGGAATTAAAAACATTTCATTCATTTCAAAGCCAATTAAGTAATGCCCATCCCATGGATACAAGCTTCTGCGATGCATATGCTTTGAGCGTTACAATTCGTATTTTGAAATTATTCAGAATTACCACAATTTCAATGAAATGTTCGGTATTGCCAAGTTTTCATTTAAAAATATGTTGATATTCATCACTGTCCATTATAGATGCTTTTACCTTAAGTTGAATTTTCAGTTGATCTTCTATCTTCCTTATTAATATACCTACTTTGCAATACTCTTAAAATCGCCAATAATCTCAGTGATATAATTTAATAACCACATAAATGGTGAAATTATCCCAATTTCTAATGTAAAATGAGATAGTAAATGCCCCAGTTCCGGCGCCGAGCCGCCGTGTCTTCGACCGCCTGCGGTCTTCCTCGGGGACCGCTAAACCAGGGCATCTTTTTACTTATGCCATATGAAAGAGAAATTGAGCCCCTCCGAGCTTAACGTATGCAAACCTACGGCATGTTAGTTCCTTTAGTGGCTGGTATTACGAAATGCAAACATTCTACGGCTTTGAAGAATTATGGTTGGAATATTAGTTTTCTTGCATTTTCCGTTCATGTACTTGCGGAGGCAAATCGAGCGGGATATGTGACGCTAAGCAATCACCGATGCATAAAAATATCCACCAGAATTTCTAGTAAGATTTGTAATAACAAGAGACCCACTGGTGTGTTTTCGGTAATCTTAAAAAAAACATTTTTTATTGTATAGTCTATTTTTGTCCGTACAATACAACCATTACAACCAATACTCCTAAACCAACTAGATACCAAGACGTGATCCGCATCAGAGGTTTAGCGCGCAGCGTAATAAAAATTAACTTTCTAGTGACGTCTCTTGGTTTTTACAACTGAAATAAAGCTGAGCTGAATACTACTTCAATTGTTTTAACAACTTCATGGTTAGTACTTCACGAGTATTCATTAAGTGCTTTACTTGGGAATAATACAAATTCTCGGTATTCAAACATCCCTCCATTCTACAAATGCTTGTAGGCATAATTTCAGAGCTGTTTTCTCACCATTCAGAAACAGAACAAAGCTCGTTGAAAATTAAAACAAGCTTAAAACTGTGGACGTTTGTAACTCCATATGCATTTAGAAGTAGGAATAGCGCACCCATCCGGCAATGCATTGTGCTTAAATTGAAAGAACCAAGGCGGAAAGAATAACTGTTTCGAGCGATTCCAATGAATTTGCACAATAAGAATGAATTGTGTAGAGCGTTATACTTGTCACGAAATATGGGTAGCGTCAATTTTGCCGTGGTTTTGAGAGTAATTCACATAAGGAGTTCTGGAATTGTTCGTAGTGATCTGTAGGTAACCGTCGGGTTTTCACGAGTGGAGAGACGCATTAAAGTATATTATTACAGTAAAGCATGTTAGTTCAAATATAGAGACTTATTAACCTTAATTAATTTTAATGTTTTAATGGAATAACACCGCTTGCTGGCTTAAAATATGATTGAAGAATTCCGAAGTAAAACAAGAAGAATAAATATATTTGAAAGGGCGATTTTGATTTGCATATCTGAGCCTGAAGTAATATTTTCTTGGCCACAATTACAAATTCTTTCCGCGATTGAATTCCGATATTTTTATTTCTCCCTGAACACCAGCCATTTGCGGCCCGATTTTTCCCTAGGGCATTTTGAAGATTGATGTAAGTAACAACAGTTAACCGGATCCTCGCTGGGGCTCTATTCTATTCCGGGAAACCATATTGCTTTTGACATGTTTTTGTGATGTATTGTCAACGTTATGTTAGCTCTTATTTATTTGACGGTAATAGGGGCCGAGTTCAAAACAATTCAAATAACACGTCAAATGCAATATGGTTTTACCCAGTAAGATAGAGCCCCTAATGTAAAAATTATTTAATAGCTAAATAATTGCGCGGCAACTTCTTAAAAGCATTATATTTTTACAAAAAAAAACAGACAACACTAAGCAAAGTACGGAGGACTGACTGTTAGGTTAAACGGCGACAAATAACGCAAAGCAAAACGGAACTCATCGCTTTAAATGGATCATCCGAATTGAATCTAGGGTTTTCGCTAAATTACAGGATAAGAAACAAACGATAGAGGCTCGTGAAAAAACAGTTTTCTCGAAACATCTTCTGCAAGTATGGATACATTTCTGTTTTCTCAGGGCCACGATTAAATATTTTAGCGAGAAAATATCAAGGTAAATACTAAATAACGTGTCGGCGCAAAATCTTCTGTGCCACGTTTAGATATTGAATAGTTATCTCCTACCCAAGCTTCACATCGTTTAGGTATATTATAACCGAACCAAATACACAGATACACATTAGATGACATCACGCATTCATTCCCAAAGTGGGGTAGGCAGAGCTACAGAAATATCAACAACTCTAAAAAGACGTGTTGGTAATTCTGTATCCACTTTTTGCACAAACACTCTAAGATGTTTACTAGTGTATTAGTGACAGGTTGAAAGCCCATCGCCTAACAGTACTACAAGCCTTTATTCCCTTAGTTGCTTCTTACGACATCCATCGACGACAAAACATGGAGTGGCACTATTATAACCCGGCAACCACATGGGAAACAAATACAGTCCTAATAAAAAGTGCTACTGTTCCACCGCTCAGCGATCGCTAGTATCGTCTATTTCCACTCAAGCCTACTAAAGTATTAACCGTGAAACGCTCAAATAGCAACTAACTGCAATTATAAAGGGTGTCTCTGACCATGGGGCTTTAAATGTAGGTATCGATTATACTCCTCGAATGCTACATCTTTTGTTCTACAACTTAGAAAATAACTTAATTTACAGTAAGTTATACGTGATCAAACTTTCAAACTTTACTAGTAAAATTAGGGAATTTATTTATTTTATATAAAAAATAAAAAATAAAAATTACTTAATTTTTTAAAGTCGTAGAACAAAAGAAGTTCCATTTGAGGAGTATTATCGATCCCTACATTTACCCCCTTACTTATGAACGTGGAATAAGCTTGGAATAGTTTATCCCATGCTTTGTCCTTATCCTTACATCCAAGATGTCGATGTGTTTGCTGACAACTGGCAACAATTGCTATGTAAAATTCACTCCTTCTGTTGTTCTCTATAAACATAATATTTGTAAATGTCTCTATATGTGTAAATCTATAACATTGTAGGCGCCTTGGTCCATACTGTAAGCATATAATTGTAATTATAATAATAAATAAATAAATAAATAAATAAATAAATAAATAAATTTGTAATTGTGACATTTGCATCTGACAGAAAGTGACAAAGCATGGCATAAACAATTCCAAGCTTATTTCACGTTCATAAGTAAGGGGGTTAAAGCCCCATGGTCAGAGACACTTTGTAGATTGCTTCATTTTATCACGGAATGGTGTTATAATTATTGAATTTGATTGTTTACGCGGGAAATATAGAGTAAATACTAGTTTATAAAATAAGGAGATTGTTCATTAATTATTTTTACATATACCTATGTGCAAAAAAATGTTGAAATGGACAAACTTGAACGCGTACGTTTTGTAATGTTCATACTACATACGTAAGTCGTAATGTTTTTCTATTGTATATGCCATGTTAGAGTTCTTTATCGAAAATCACAAAACTGAAAGCGTCATAAAAACAAATAAATTATAATATAAAAAATTGCGTAATATACGTCGCAATAATATAAGTCGGTCAGGTGTTTTAAAAAAAACATTGCTGAGTTGGATCATTTATGCGAGTATCTATGTATGAAATCAATAAATTGAAGATTTATCGATATTTATTTATTTATTTCTGGATAAGTTTTTGGTTTCAACGGTATACTAAGCTATATTTATTTATAAACGGTTAGTTTACTACTAGGTAAAATACTATATAGCTTAGAGAGTAAACATATATATTTTTATACATTGAGTCTCCACCCAATTACAGGCAATCTCCACGTGCATAACAATGAAACGCTTATTATGTAGAAATTACACATTCTTCTAAGCAGTATCTATTATTTAGCTCTGTGAACTTGTGAGCCAACATAAAAAAAAAGAAAATAAAAGCAAACGCTGTGGGTACAAAGAAAACAACAATACAAATCAGAAACTTACCTTAAGTTTCTATAAATATGTTTTGAATTTGTTGAAGTCATTATGTTTAAACAAGATTTTATGTTCATTACAGAATATATGTATAACATCACCAGTGAAAATTCACTAAAATACCAAATTTTCGGCTGTACTTCTTCACTACATAGTATAAAACAAAGTCGCTTTTTCTGTCCCTATATCCCTATGTATGCTTAAATCTTTAAAACTACGCAACGGATTTTGATGCGGTTTTTTTTAATAGATAGAGTGATTGAAGAGGAAGGTTAATATGTATAATACTTTAATCCGGAGTGAAGCGGGGGCGGGTCGCTAGTTTACAATAAAACTAATTCAAATTCAAATTCAAAAAACTAAAAACCAGTCAAGTGCGAGTCAGACTCGTGCACGAAGGGTTCCCTACCATTATCTATAAAAACGGCAAAAATCATGTCCGTTGCCTATGCAATTGTAAAATGTTAATTTTAAGCTCCTATGAGCTTAAAATTAAATATTTGTTTTATTTTTATTTAATTACTTGTTATTAAAGTGGTTATTCTACTAAATATTCTGTGAATATTTTAAGCGTCTACCTGTTGCCGCTATCAATATCGAGCAAAACGAGCAAAAAATCATGTTTCTTGTTATTTTATTCTGTTTTTTAATTATTGTTGTAAAAGCGGCAACAGAAATGCATCATCTGTGAAAATTTCAACTGTCCAACCACAGTTCATGAAATACAGCCAGGTGACAGACGGACAGATGGACGGATGGCGGAGTCTTAGTAATAGGGTCTCGTACGGAACCCTAAAAAGTACTGGCCAGAAAAGTTCACAAATAAAACGAAAGCTCGTCATGAAAATACGCGGCACTTATCTTGTTGAATATCGCTGCAACGACTCGTCCTTTACGCGCGATTCCGCCGAGTGCTAAGTTCTCGAGGGCAAACTTTTGCTCCTTTAACACTTGCTATTTACATTTTATCACCAAACTGCGCTCAGGGGTCATTATGTTAAGCCAGCAAAATATCGCGTAATACTTTCGACGATTAGTTTAGTTGGTAGTGACCATGCCTGAGAAAGTAGCGGACCCAGGTAAAGTTTTATTAGGGTTAGAGCAAATATTTGTGATCACACACAAAAAAATATCTAAATATATAAAAATATTTTCATCACACGTGCTCGGAAAGGGTGTCATAATTCGCAGGCGTATAGGGCAGTTACAGCCTATTTACCTCCCGAGGGAGTTATAGGTTTAGTTTTAAAATATAGAACACTATTGTACATCATTTCAGACTAAGGAGGTGTAAAATTAGCCAAGGTTTATTTCCTATTTTAATTTAGGAAATTAACCTTGACTACAAACAGATTTTGCTGTATACAAAACTTATACGGTACATATACCTAAATGCATTATTGCCAGGAACAAAATTTTATAGTCAATATGTAACACCATATATAATTTCTCCAAGCCAGAACACACCCTCTATAATTAAGTTGAAGTTTACATTCCTCGCAATGTTCAGAGCAAATAGAACCCCTGAGAAGATACTTCAGGTGTTCAGGTCACGTTGGGGCGCGACAAACACGCACGGCCTTCGTTTCCGGCAAGTAAATCAATTTGCAACTCTAACCTATATAGAAATACGACGACCTTGGCCGTTCATTTGATAAATGTGAGACTACACCTTAAATGTTTCTCTTTAGTTTTAATTAAACTTTAACATTAATTTCAATGGAAATTTTCTAACATTAGGATGCTAGGTAAACCTTTTGTTACTGGAAGAGCGGGTTCTCCTGATACAAGTATTGCTATACTTAATAGGGGATCCCAACCTTATTGCGATGTGCACCCCTACTGTGGAACCGAATAAACTTTCATTTTATATTTTTTATTTTACCTTAATATAAACACTTGTAGGTATGAATGAAAACTTTCTTTCGTTACACCTAAAACGGAAAATAAGTGCTGAGATAAACTTTTTAGGGTTCCGTAGTAACCCTTATAGTTACTAGGAACCCTTATAGTTTCGCCATATCCGTCCTTCCGTCCGTCCGCAGCCTAGCGCAGAGACTCTTAATACTAGAAAGCTGCAATTTGGCATGAATATGCATATTAGTCACGCCAACAAAGTGGTACAATAAAAAGAAGAAAAATTATTTTTTTTAGGGTACCTCCCCTACACGCAACTTGGGTATGTAGTATTTTTTTCTCGTCTACCCTATGGTGTAGGGTGTCGTTGAATAACTCTTTCAAAAATATTATGGGTTTGTGTAAACAGATTTTCTATTAAGTAATCCGTTTATAAAATATAAAGCTTAAAAGCGCTAATTTTTGTTAGACTCAAGTGCCTCCGCCCCCCTCCCTAGAAAATAGAAAATTAGTTATTAGTTCTTGGTTTTTATGTTGGTAGTACTTAACGGCTTCAGAACCCTACACTGAGCATGGTCCGACATGCTCTTGCCCAGTTTTTTTGAGGATTTTTGAAATCTTGAACTATTTTAACAATATGCGTACATTCAACCTCTTGTAGTAAAGTGAAACTGACAAACAGGTTCGGTTTCAGGGCTATAAAGTTCACCATCGACTGGATATGACTTACAATTTTATCTTTACCATAATCTAAAATTCGACTTGGGCTAAGTTTAGTTCTATTAAGGTTTGTTATTTGACATCACGTTGGGCTAGTTGGTAGTGACCCTGCCTACGAAGCTTGCGGTCCCGGGATCAAATCCCGGTGAGGGCACATATTTGTGTGATGAGCACGAGTATTTATTCCTGAGTCTTGGATGTTTACTATATATTTAAGTATATATTTCTCTACATAAGTTAATTTCTCTTTGCCTGATACGCACAGTACCCAATCCTAGAGGTTAGTTTGGGCCTAGGTCAATTTGTGTGACATTGAATATGAAAAAACGTTTATTCTTTAACACAATAAATGTTACAAGATCTGTGGTTGGTTAAGATTGTCCCGTGATAATTATTTATTTTTTATTCATTTCTCAGTAGGTATATGGTATTTCTTCACGTTTTTTGTTACATAAAGCTTAACGAGTTAAAACCACCTTCGAGACTATTTCATGTGTAAAATTAATTGTGACCAAGAAGTCATGCGTACAAAATCATAACCGGAATTTAAAGATGGAGGTCATAGATTATTACAAAAACTAGAAGTAACTGAGCTAGCGTATAGCATGAAATAACTTTGTCAAGTAATAAGCACATATTTTACTGCAGTAGCTATTTCCTTTGTACTTTAAATTTTGCGAGCTACTGAATATATAGCTCGCAGCCAGCTACAATAAGCCTTGGCATACGTCATGCACTCTCGCAGTCATATTCCATCCACCAAATGTACGAAACGTGCTATTGCAAGTAGGAATGTTAACTTTAACTTGTAGGTGACTCGTGGAATAACTATTAAACAGATGAAAATCACCGATACAACTGATTAAACTAATTATCTATTTAAAAAAAACTGGCCAAGTGCGTGTCGGAGTTTGCACATTTCGGGTCCCGTACCAAAATTTAGATTTATCAATATATTGGTATTTGTTAGTAGAAAATACGTAAAATTAAACATAGAAAGTTTAAAACATCTTAAAACAAAAATTTAAAAAACAGCTGTGTTTGGCTGCTTCTCATTAATTTCTTTTCTTTTTTTTTTAATACAGTATTTATCTACTCAACGATCTCCAAACAATGATACTCCACTCGATGTGGTAGGTACAATATTTTTTCGCTACCTTCTTTAGCTGCATAAATACTTTTAAATGTTTTTAAGGGGGCTTCGTTCGAATTTCTAGAAACGAAAGATGCAACAAATAAATAAAATAAATAAATAAATATCACACAAATTGACCTTGTCCCAAACTAAGCTCTAGGCTTGTACTATGGGTACTAGACAACGATAAACATACTTATATAGAGAAATATACACTTAAATACATAGAAAACAACCAAGACTCAGGAACCAATACTCGTGCTCATCACACAAATATCAGCCCTTACCGGGAAATGAACCCAAGACCCCTAGTTTCGAAGGCAGGGTCACTACCAACTAGGCTAGCGTGTCGTCAAAATACAACACAAAATTAAGTATTTCTGCTAAGGTATCAAATATTTAAGCTATTAACTTACTGAAAGTACTTACTTTGTTTATCATTGTGTAACAACCATATTTACCAAAATTAAACCTCTCGGGCTAGAGAAGATGCATTCGACAATCGTTAGCGATTATGTTTTGATAGACAAATGTATGGAATAGCCGTAAGCCACCGAGATAGTCATGTGGTACTATCTCGGTGGCTTACGTCAACTCCATATATTTTTCAATCGAAACATAATCGCTAACGATTTTCAAATGCATTTTGTCTAGCTCCACTGTGAAGATATATAAAACTGACGAAATATTAAACTGAAAGAGGTTCATTTTGTTCGTCTTGTAGCAGTCACATCGCAGAATAAGGGCGCCGAGTTGTTTGCGTTCATAATCTCCAGACATCTCCCCCATTGTTGACATACTATGCCTGTGACCTAGAAACTAACTCGGGCCATTAATGTTCCAGTCCTGTTTATTTTTAACCTGCAGGTTAAAAGGTAAAATGTCCGTTTGACTTTGATGTCGGACATGATGGAGCACATTTTGTAAAGAATATGCCGCAGGTATGAGTTTGTAAAGCCGTTTTTATGTATTACTTTTTGTAGATTGGTTAGCAAGAAAGAAAATAAGTGGTAAAAAATGTGTCCTTGGAGAATTTGTATAATTAATGTATTCTAATCAATCTGGTATATACCAGGTAGTTTAATTTACATAATATTTAAATATTTAGCGAGAAAATGCTGCCAGCATCTTCTGTACATGCCACAGGCCCTTTTATAGTATTACCTTTTTAGTTTTAGTTTTAAATTTCATTTATAATTCCTTAGATTTTGTCCTGTAATACTTTGCATGGTACAATCAATGTTTTGTAATAAATTTACATACTTTGTATAGGTAATTATATACTATAGGACATAGAACACTGCGGTATGTTATTACTAATGAATGTAGTTAACTTAATTATAGTCGAGTAGAAACCGGAAAAGTGTTTTGACTGTACTGTGGGGCTAGACGAGTTGCATTCGACAAACGTTAGGGATTATGTTTCGATACACAAATGTATGGAATTGACGTAAGCCAGCGTGATTGTCACGTGGTACTATCTCGGTGGCTTACGTCAATTCCACACATTTTTCAATCGAAACATAAACGCTAACGATTGTCGAATGCAACTCGTCTAGCCCCACTGAATAGAATCATTTTGAGTGCTCGTGATTCAATTAAAACCATTTATTTTGATGATATTATTATCATCACAAATATATAGACCCCAAATATACCCTAATAATCTTGGTTATTGGTTAATTCATACATTCCAAAGCTCATTCGGAGCACATTAGGTCATCTAGTAAGTACCTTGGCCGAAAATTATTAGATTCTGAGATATTTTTTGATCAATTTAAATAGAATTTTGGAAATTTTTCCTTATTTCCATGTGAATAAAATATCTAAATGTTATGTTTTATTTCAGAAGATTTTCAGTGGTATCGTACAATATTAGAATCACTGCGAATCAGCGAAGTTTAAACCTATTTGCCCGTTTTTTTTATCCTCAACTTTTTAAGTAATTACTTAAAGTTGGTTTCTCCATACTAAGTGTTCCCGTGTTAGTTTTTCGCTTAGTATTTAGAAACAAACTTTAAGTGATTACTTAAAACGTTACATTATTAGTGCAAATGACCTAATTTGCTTTAAATGAGCTTTACTATAACCTCTTAACGGGAATGTATGCAATAACCAATAACCCTGTATATGTCTTGTAATTGTTTATGTGCAATAAAGAGTTTACATACTTAGGTACATATACCTGATAAGTTTTATCTTACTCTACGTCTAAATCTAATTGCTTTTAACATGTTATTGTATTTTCAACGTTATTTTCTTATTTACTTGACAATAACGGCGGTCGAATTGAAAACAATACAAAAGCAATTAATATAAAGACAAAGTAGAATAAGATCTCATTTCAGTAGACAGCCAAAAATAAATCATAGAAGCACCAGCTGCCGAGCAGAGCCAAGGACTATCGTAACTCTGTCCCGATTTTTGTGCTGAAAAGCTTACCCGTGTATAGGCTGCTTTTTATGCTAGATAACTGGGCTCTTCGGCGGCTAAGCCCGATGCGGCCAGAGTTTTGATAATCATTTTGTTCATCGCTATTTTTACTATAAACCCTTTTACTGGGTTAAAAATACGGACCCGAGAGACGAGGGTGTTATGTATTTGAAAACGTTGTCCTTGCCCTTGTCTGTTTGCCCGTCTATGTCTGAACGGAATGAATCATTATAGTGCATTTTAAGCTATTTTCTATGAAAATCTGTCAGACCTATTCATAATATTTATAAAGCTCTAAAATGGGTCGCGTCAAAGTTAAAACTAAAAAATATATATTTTAAAGAGCTGTTTGTCCTGACTCTGTCCACGTCGACGTCATTGTTCACTTTTCCCTCCGGCAACTTGCATTTTTTTGGGTTAAAAAGTACCTCATGTCCTTTCTTGGGACTCAAACTATCTCCGTACCAAATTTCATCTAAATCGGTTCAGTGGTTTATCCGTTAAAGCGTAAAAACAGACAGACAGACCAATATACTTTCACATTTATAATATTAGTATAGATATCTGTTAACTGTTTACTTTCCATATTTTAGCATTTAACACCTACCTACCTAGGTACTAGCCATTTTGTAGAAGTAAATGCGATTACGTAAATACACAGCCGCACTCAGAGATGTCAATTAAATTTAAAGCTTGTTAAACAACGTGTGTTGTCTTATTCTATTTAAATGGCATAGAAAGTTACAGCGGCAACTTTAATCACACTTTAAAATTAATTGACGTCTCTGACTACGGCAGTAAATACTTAAAATACTCGTTTATTCAAAATATCTTTACTAACATTAAAACCACTTACAAGAACTAGCGCTGCAGATGCAAGTGCTTAAAACCATTTGGCAATGCGCATATCGGGCAAAAGAACGTTTAAACAATGGTCTAGATGGAGTAGCCGGGGCTAATTGAGAAGAAAACGTTCTAGCCTTAACTACCCGTTCAACGGCCGCGGGCAAAACTGCCGGAGTGGGTTAACTCGCTGCAGGCGAATTTTGTACTCAATATTTTAGACCCTTTTTTGAGACTCGCATTGTGATAAAAAAATATCTCGATTCCCGGAATAAATATTAACTCGTTGAGAATACATTGAGAATTAAGCATTTCTAAGTTGGCCTTGGTAGTGACCCTGCCTTCGAAGCTAGGGGTCCATGGTTCAAATCCCGATAAGGGTAGATATTTGTGTGATGACCACAAGTATTTATTCCTGAGTCTTGGATGTTTTCTATGTATCAAAGTATATATTTCTCTACATAAGTAAGTTTATCGTTGTTAGTACCCATAGTACAAGCTTAGAGCTTAGTTTGGGACTAGGTCAATCTTATCAACACTGCTCTGAAATTTTTTTTTTTTTGGTCTGTTATGGAGTCAGTAAACATCACTCAGGCCATTTCATACAAAATATATTTTTTTGGCCCATTGCATACTAATTATATAAATAATAAATAAAAAAAGTGTTATTTCCTCGCAGAAAGTGAATTTTATATTCGTGCACTAGAAGGCCTCAACTACGTTTCAACCCTCTCTATGACTCGTCCTTAAATCGCGTACCTATTTTCTACCCTCGGCAACAATATACTATTGTTAGGGTTCAAAAATACTGTGTTTAAGTCTACCTAGAATATGTTTAGTATGTAAAATATTTTAAATATTTTTAGACACTAAAGTATTATAGATATACCTACGAACCAACACATCCCCTTAAGTAGACACTAATACTAAGTTTTTATAAAATTAAATTATTATTAATACTATAACAAGTCACATTTATAAAAAATGAGTTACAATCGAACAACTTAGGAATATCCATCACTGTCAAACCGAAAATAAATACACGACAAGCAAGCAAAATCACCTTGACCCTTTGGTTGCAAACACATAAATTTCTCAAGTAAACCTTGTGTAGAAATCATTTGATTAAATCTTCGGCTTCACAAGTCAGTCAGTCAAAGTCGATCCAGCCCTAACACTTCGACCTGGATTGTAATATATGCGTTTTTAGTACGACAGCGCTGTAAAAGAGAATTTACTGGCTTAATAACATTCTACCCCAAATCAAACGCACGCTACACGACAGCTTAACTTAACAAATCCCATGGGCCTTACGCTTCCCACATAGAACAGAAAGTCCTGTGATCATTATGTCATTATAGCCTTTAGGCACTACACGCTCCAATTGAAATTAGACTGAACATGATTCCGAGCTACAAATTAAACTGAACACCGAATTTCACTTGGCATATACGAATAGTATCACTAAACCCGCATTATTTTGTTAGATTAAACAGTACCAGTCCATAGAAAATTATTGCTTATTATTATTTAAACTTTATTAGTGAAGCGCCAAATTTTAAATGTAATAATATATTTTTTCGTTATTGCGCTACTAAAGGCAGTTACAAAAACTTCATTCGACACTTTCAACACAAGGTTTAAATAAGTTATATAGGTATAAAGTCGATTGAAAAGCCGACCTCAGTTGGACTAACCTGTTAGGTAGGTACCTACAATATTAAAATAAGTTATTTTAAGCGTTTTTGAAGGCGGTTTTTTGTTTTGTCGAAACATTTTTTTTATTGATCATAATACGCTGTTACGTAGTCGCACTTCGTATTTGATATGAAACTTTAAGTAATTGCAAGCGCGCCGCAAGAAACGCCGCGGGAAAGTCATAGTCATATTTCAAAAAGTAAATATTCTTCGTTGTAGTCGCTCAACTATCTTAATCGAGATATCTTATAGCCACCCTTGAAATAGGAACCGTTGAGGAGTTACGGTGACCACCTGTGGTCTTCATCATCAGTTCCAACTCACCAAGTAATACTTTCTGAATGCAAATGCTAGGCTTGTTACTAATAATACTAAAATCGCTATATGTTTGCCTACAATATTTGAGGAGTTCCCTCAACTCTTCACTGATTCCCTCGAAAGTATACTCCATCAACCAAAAAAATATTTTTTGACTGAGTAATCGTTGAACATACAAAAAAAAGATACATACAATGGTACGTATAACCCCTTCCTCCTTTTTTGAAGTCGGTTTAAAATTATTCAACACTCAATATATTTATTACATTTGTTAACGGAAAAATTATTGGTTTTGTAGCTGAAAGTGAAAGTGATTTTCATGTAACATATTAGAGACAATGTAAACCGCATCTTTGCTAACTTTGTTTAACACCACAGTTTTTTGATGACTTCACTTAGTAGTTCATACGTAAACATCTACAAAGAGTTTGCACGAGTATTTGCAACACCGAGGCATTTAGCAACAATTTTGTTCAGAGCCATATAGTAGTATTGACTTTACCACTACTCAAAGAGGCCGTAACCCGTAAACCGCAATTGAATCACCTCACTTCGGTAGCCATTGTAAAGAATAGAAACAAAAACTGATTGATAGTCACCGGTCACCGCACATGGTTCCTCAGTGTACTTCTGCTAACACATAAAGTACATCTCGCCTTTCTCACTGAACGTTGGTATATTCCATTGGTTATATTTTTTACCGATTTCCCACTCGTCACGCGCAGGTTTCAAGCTTTGTTTGAATAATATATCCAATCCTGATCCTCGCATGCAGACAAACGTGACAAATATTAAAGGATTTTCTACGATACTAAGTACAAAGAAAACCTAATTAAAATAGCCTGTTTAAGATTGTAAAGGTAGCATGCTACATTATTCTACAGTTTATAACCTAAGTCAATATCCTATCACGCTTTAACTATTAATATAAGGACAAGATGTTTATAACTACGGTGGTACGTAATCTCAATCCTGGCCATGATGCTAAGCAATTACAAAAGAGCGTTATTGTCCTAATAGTTTGCTTTGTTGACTCATGATCGCAAAGTATAGAGTTTGATCTGGCGATAAATACAGAGTTAATGTTGTATAGACAATGAAACATGAAGGTAAATAAAAAGTTATAAAAGGGAAAAAACATGGACATATTATTATACAGTCGAACATAGAACCTCGTTAATTTTAAAATCAATATTATACAAATATTTGATTCGATTAATACGCTGTGTGTTTGTTTCGTGCTATCGACTTTGCCTGACGAAAGACGTCACAGGGCCCCGACGCGCGTAAACATCGCCATCAAAATAGGAGTCCATTCGGAAGCGCAGCTCCGGAAGAAGGAATTCCAAACGGGAATTACTTAGGAATAAATTCCACCGAACCGTGTCAAGGATTTGAATCCAGGATTGGTATAAGGTGATTTCTTTTAATCAAAGCCTTTGAGACGCTCGAGCTAGCTGTAACACGTCTTCGCTTCATCTGCGTTTACTTAATAAAATTAAAAAAAAACTTCGGTAGGTATGCGTGCCTTTTGTACACGTATTTGGGTTCCGGGCTACTACTTTCACCGGAGAAAGCTTTGAAAAGATTTGGCGAAATTGTAACAGAGTAATGGCTATAAACACAGACGCCTTCCTGATATTCTTTCAATTACAAATGTTAAACGATGGAGAGAAGATATTTTACAGCGTTGTAAAAATAGCCGCTCGGGTAAGAAAAGCAACCTAATAATCTTTAATTCATGAAGTACCTTCGTAATTTTCCGATGGTTCTAATTAATATACACTGCCTGGAGCTTCTCAAAAATAGACTGTGGCTGCCTTTATTAAGTAAGATAGCTTGTTATTATGACGTACTCCGTTATACATTATAAGTTGCCGTAATGAAATTCTAATTATCACTTATCTTCATTGGCTCCGCTTCTCCCCTGCTTTTCAGAGCGAAACAAACAAGATATTAATTAATTATTCTAAATATAATTTGGAATTTTAAACGTGCTCCTAATACTTTATAATAGGTACTATAGTGATTAGGTATTGTAACAATCAAATCACAAGTTTGCAACTGTCGTAAGCAGTAAGCTAACGTAATCGTATCGTATTTTTTTCATTATTTATTCTAAAGTTATTCAAACGTGTTCTTAATATTTTATAATATCATAAATAAGAACCGCGATAGTCTAAAGATGTGACATATTGTTTTTTTTTGTTACACGATTTATGCAAAGCATATCGTTTAGTCAGAGGCGTAAGAGTGCATACTGGTGCTTCTTCGGCCTATGCCCAAAAACAAAAGGCGGTCCAGTTTTATCGCAAATTTTTCACTTTAGTTTATTCAGGCAGCACATCAGTGATGTGACGCGTAAATAGCCAGCGCTATTATAGGCAAAACGTTACTTGAACTTAATGAATAAAATCGGGTATATACGGCCCGCCATGACACATTTTAATTGATGCGTTTTGATTGACAATAACAAAGTTTTTTATTTGTAGGAGTGTACTTTGTAGTATTTATGATACATTTATTTTGAGATTGCGTTGTATTTTTTTTTTTTTTTTTTTAAAGACATAAAAAAGGAGTAGTAAGGTTTGAAAAAAAATACAGAGACCAAATTTCTAAGCGCTCTAAAAGCATTATTTGGTGATGTGGAAGTAACATAAGACTGTACGAGCACGGAATTAAATTGCCAACAGGATTATAATGTGCACTTTAAGTTCCAATACAGACTGCAACCGAAATGTTGTGAAAGAGCTCATGTGAATCCATTCCGGTAACGCTCTGTCATTAACCACGCGTACAATACTCAACGCTATTAGCAGGCATGTAAAATGTACCAGAATATCTAGGTACATGTGACTTTGCTGTTTTTGCCATAACTCCAATTCTGAATGTATTTCCTAATGTACCTTTTCATCGACATTTTTTGCGCGTTATTTAAATCCACGAGACGTGTTTCTTCGTTCCTAACACGTACGCTGTACGCAAATAAATCAAGCTTCTTTGGTGCAATGGGAATGTGTGACAAATGAATGCTAAGCGCTTTAGTAAATTATTTCGCGACTTTCGGCGGTATCCCGTTTGAAAGGTTAGGATTGCGAGCTGTGTCTGCACATTTATTTTGTTTCGGAAAGTATTTTTTTTGCATTAGCGTAGTATTTTGGGAGTCAAATTAATAGACCACATCAGGAATACAATACTGCGTTCCAAAATTCAAATAGCCAATGTAGCCCAAGCAGCCGCCAAGCTCAAATGGGAATGGGTTACTTAACCCAGACATGTGACAGACATGCACTTGCATGTCTGTCACATGCCCGAGGAATTGAGCGCTAAAGTATTACCAAATAGGCCCCATGAAATACGGGGTTGCGGCAGATTAAGGGCGCATTGGCAAGATAAGTTTGATGCCTTCCATCAAGACTAGTGGAAAACTGCTAAGTAGGAAATGAAGGAGGCCTTCAAAAAATCAAATTTAAATCAATATATTCCGGATAACAAAGATCCATGTTTGGTGCACACATAAAAGTAAATTAATCTCAAAATAATAATAATAATAACACTAATTAAAATAATAATAAACAAAAACATTTCCTTACACGATAGTAAAAACAAAAGGAAATAAGAAAGTCACAGGATTTTTACAATTAACATATTTCTTCTATATTTGATACAAATAATAATTAGAAGTCTCTTTTCAACACAACCACTGCCACATAAAATAAAAATAAATAAATAAATAAATAAATCACAGGACAATGTCACACAAATTGAGCTAGTCCCAAACTAAGCTCTAGGCTTGTACTATGGGTACTAGACAACGATAAACTTACTTATATATAGAAATATATGCTTAAATACATAGAAAACATCCAAGACTCAGGAACAAATACTCGTGCTCATCACACAAATATCTGCCCTTACCGGGATTTGAACCCAGGACCGCTGGCTTCGGAGGCAGGGTCACTCCCAACTAGGCTAGCGTGTCGTCGTAGCGTGGCGTGACATATAGGTACAGTCCAGCCTGTCTGCTATCATTTTCAAGATATGGTTGGAGCTGCCCCGCACCTTGCGCACGAAGGACGCACAGCGCCTACGCATAGTCGTGTAAAGCAAGAGGTGCGCGGCTCCGTGAACATGCCCGAGGCGCTACAGGGCGTATTCCAAAAAAGTAACTATGGTTAAGGACTAAAATTAACAACGATAATTTTTCCATTACGTCACGAAAATTAAATACCTACTACTGCTTCAAGAGAAATAGTGGCATCTCGGACAAAACTCCTGTAGCAAGTTCAACCACATTATTAACAGGTGAGGTTTGAATCTGCTATGCTTATACACCGTGTTTTTTTTGATTTACGATAACTTCGGCATATTGTTAGGTACACGTATAGAAACTACGTGGTACCTACATTAAATTTTAAAATATTGCAAAAAAAAAAAAAGTTGTTTAGAACAAAGTAATTAAATTTTGTGTCTTCAATCATTCTAAAAGGGTCTTTAGAGTTAACTCATAGTTAGTGTCAAATACGTCAAATCAGCGTGACATACACACACACAAGTAAAGATAACACTTGACAGGTGCACGACCTAAAAATTGAAAACTCTTTACTCATAATAGGTAATTAAAAGAAAATTGTTAGGTATCAATTAAGAGCCTTTTACATTAGTTTAACGTGATTAACTGATTAATTTTAATAATTGAATATCTTTATAACCGTACGAGTTATCATATGTCTGTCTTCGGGAAATTAGCTTAATTTGACTTGAAGAACATGCCCTTAAAGTTATCGTAAATCAAAAAAAACACGGTGTATAATTTGAAATACCGCCTATTAGCTTATGAGGGCAGTATATTATGTGAATATTTTTTTATTTTTTTTAAAAATTACTGTTGTTTATTTTTGTCCTTAACTATAAGTACTTTTTTTGGAAAACGCCCTATATCACTTGGGCAACCCCACAATCACTCTGAACAAAGCCTCACTTTTCCTAGGAGTGGGACATTATATTGCTAAATAATAATAATACATAATATAGGAATACGTAAGCTTTAGTCATGATTCACAGAGAGAGCTATTTAACTTCACTAAATTATCTTGTTTATTTCTTCTTAGGGTAATGAAATTAAGGGCCAAACTAAAAAGGTAGTTATCCATTGCGACAAGGCATATAGGTAGTAGGTAAGTACATGGATTCAGGCTGCCTTAATCAGACTAACATACTTTCTTTCTAAATATACGACATCATAACTGAGTAACGTATCAACGTGATCTACACAGAGATAATTGGGAAGCGAGAGAGCCAAATAAGCTACTTTCTATTCGAGACGATTCCCGAATAAATAACAATGAAGTACTACGTGGATAAAAACACGAGCAAAAGGTACCTATCTAATACATCGTATAAAGTAATTACCCTTTTTCTCCGTTAGAAAACATAACCTTATAATCTCAATAGGATTTGACTTAACAAAGTTTTGCAAGGATTTTATCTCTGTATACTTGGTATGTTTGAAAAAAAAAAACTTTTTGTAATGTACATTTATTGTTACAAATTGCGTAATACTTATTTTGTATGGCTTTTATACGGCTACTGGCTGCGGCCTCATTGCATCATATTCCGTCTCTGCGACCATCAACGATCAAGTCCTCTGTAGACGAACGTCATTAGCCGCAGATAGAGTGATTCACACAAACCACAGCTAAATAAAGCCAGAACACACGACACGGTAGCTGCGTGTCACATTCGATCCCCGCAATAGTCATTTGACTAGTGAAATACGAGGGCTCATTAGTCACTGACAGACTAGCGAATGCTAGTGCGCATGAGGCGGATTCATCTATGAAAATTCATTAAGAAGATTAACTACTGCGCCCGGAGGGTTATCGCGCACGCCGGTGACACTTATTGCTACGTAAATATGTACGCGGCGTAGATGAGTATTGAGAATTGCGATCGTCAGCTGTTTGCAATGGGGCGACTCTAGGGTTGTCAAGACAGTAATTTAAATTTTAGATAGTTTTGTACTTGTGTTTTAATTTAACTTCAGCGAACGTATGACAACTTTCGGCGTATCTATTTTTTTAGTTTCAGCAGTCCTTTGACTTTAACTTAGCCGTATCGTCCTCATTAGTAACAAATTCATGCGTCAACACATAAGGGCCTGATAGGTGATTGTTCGACGAGTTATTAGCCCACGAGCTTGAAGTGTGATTTTTATTCTCACAAACAACAGTTACGACATTCCAGGGGATCTGAAGTGTGGTCCAGGAAAGAATATAATATAAAGTTATCATTTCGCTTGAGCCGTGATATTCATAATACATTATAGAAGTAAAATAAATAAAAATCGCGCTAATTTGTGAAATGAAATAGCATTGTGCATTTTTTTACGATAGGGAAGTATTCAATGTCGAATTTTAGTCACACGAGTGCCGTCTCGCGTCATTAGGCCCGCAACTTATCACTCGGGTGTATCGAGACAGTGATACCGGTATTATAAATATATTATTATCTTTTTAAAATAATATACGTATCTACTATTAAATGTTGAAAAAAGCTTGTTCATTATTTATCAAGTATTGTTCATACATCGTCAAAGTAAATGAGTAAATATAATTAAAATAAATCAGAGTGTTGCTGATATGACAATACAAATTTAAAAATTACCTACATGCAAAATTATTAAATAATGTAACAACATTATTTAATAATTTTGTATACCTACCTAGTCTTTATAATAAAATGTACCTAGAAATTATACACCCAATAAAACACCCCTGTTCACACTAAGTTAACAGTTAAGGCAAGATTCCGATGTTAGCGATCGCGATCGGTTCCCGCCTCCGACGTCACTGACCAACCCTACTTGGGTTACTCAGTGAAGTTGGCCACGACGTCGCTTGACCGGATCACTTGCATTGGTTAGTTACTTATATGTACGCACGTCATTGCGTTGGTTAATAAAAAAAACATGCTAAACACAGTCAGTCGCGCGACCAGGTTGACGCAGGTTGAGGATGTGTGCCAACCGACCCTAAGGCACTAGTCCCACCAAGGGCGAGGAAAAGATTAGCTATCAACTTTTTTCTCGCTCAAGAAACGAACAAAAGATATAGAGACCGTGTCGGACAAAGAGAGACATGCATTAATAGTTGATGGCTGACTGTTCACACTGCCGGCGAAAACTCTCTCACCAACAAAAGATAATAGATCTCGTGTAAATAAAAGAGACACATGTACGAGTAATAATAGTTGATAGCTGACTCCACTCGCTTCTCGCTCATCGCCGGTGGTAGGACCAGTGCCTAAGGCTATTATCGGTGCGGTGAGTAATCGAGCGAGCGGCTGAATATAGCGACCAGCATCTGTAGTTAAGCAAACAGACGAATTGCTGCATATCAGGCGCTGCTTAGGTGAATACTGGATTTTTTCGGTTTTGAGAGTGTTCACTCAGTGAGCCGCAAACCGTGAGCCTAATGTCAACGCAGTCTAAAAGCTTCCACAGGCCAACAGTCGGAATCTTTTAGAGTAAGAGGCGTACACAACTTTCTCATTGTAACAAATATGTTGCGTCTAACTTTTACGTAACAATGACGATACTACGAGTACACTTATTTCAAAACTGATTTTTGATTTTGGGAGAGCTAGAAAAAACAATGACGTTGTATTAAATAGTGCATGCATACACACATAATATCACGCCCTCATTCCCAGAGTGGGGTAAGCAGAGCTACAGAAATACCAACAACTCTAAAAAGACTGGTTTATAATTCTGTATTAAATAGTAAAACGAACTTATTGGGATTGTATTTTACTAACAGTTAAGTTAACAGTTTAATTCTGGTTATTAGTTTATCTAAGCGTTGAATGTTAGTTAGCCGGGGCACGTACTCAAATACAGACCAGAAAGCAATTTCATTAGCCTCTGTCCATGGGGTCAATCCAATATTCAATCTCCTACAAACTATGGCGCAGCGAGCGAACAATTCTATTCGAAGTAATTATTTTCAGTGGCAGAAATAAAATTGTAAGTGGATTTTCTAGTTCTAGAAACACTTTTGGTTATTTTCGACTGATGAAGTGTTCGCCTTGGACGCAAGACAGTTCGAGGGCAATTGCTATTTGAGAAGGGTATAAAAAGCACTGACCTTTTAACAGCTGCAGACGTGGCAGCGTGGTTCACATTTTCAATACAATATTCACTACGTAGATGACACCTTTTGTATGTATCAAAATCAAACCGCGTTCCATAACTCAAGATACAAAAATGTATTTTTTTCTTTAGGTGTTGTTGGTAACTGAGTGTTGAGATTGTTTGCATTAAAGGCATTTTTTAAAACCATACTTTAACTACTGAGATTTTAATGTACTTACTAGTACCTATGTAATGAAAATAGTTACCTAAAGCTTTGACACTATGTTTAGAGTTCCATAATCTAATGAATCGATCTTGTTTTTACCATACCTGTGGCCTATGGGTAAACGTGCCACGAGTATGAGTGGCTATTACAGGTTTATCAACATTCAATTTACAATTATTACTCGATTACCAATGGTATTGGAACGTGATAACCAATCGAAAAATTTACAATATTATTATTATTTTAATTGGGATACACCTGTTTTTGACAATGACTAAAAATATATTAAAATCATTTATTTAGGAATAGGCTTCCGGAATCGATCCCTGCAGTTAGATAAAAAAAAATACCATTAATTAATTATAAATCACTTTAAATTATCCGCTAAATGCGGTCCAAATCGCGCTTTACCAAGTTAGATAACTAGCCAACAACTACGTTTGACGACAGCTGTTATCTTGGAAAATTAATTAGTTTACAAATTGACTACTTAATACTCGTGTGATTGAATTGTTATTTCATAATAATTTGTCCGGTGAGATTTTCCAGGGGGTTCACGACAATACGAACATTTATTGTAGAAACTCGTTATTGGAAGTATGGGATCACTTAACGATATTTTTTATGTGATGTGTTCAGCAAATGTTGCTTATTAATAAGTCTAATTAATAAACAATGTCAAATGCTAAAAATAGTATTAAATAATATTTATAATATGTTGAGATTGTTTGTTTACATTAGTTTGAATGACGTTCGTCTGTGACAAGAGCATAACGTTGAAAACAGATACGGTACATATATTTTAAAAACCGGGCAAGAGCATGTCGGGCCATGCTGAGGGTAGGGTTCCGAAGCCGTTAAGTACTTACTAAAAAAATAAAAATCAACAAGTAATAACTTATTTTCTATTTAGAGTAATTTGGTGCCGTCTTAGATGATTTTAGTAGGTGTAAACACTTTAATGGCCTGCATCTCAAGAACCAATAATGTTAAGTTAGTCGTGGTAGTTTTCCTTTTGAATTCGTTATATGCGATTTAATTTTTTTTTTTGTAGTTTTGGCTGCTCTAACAAAAATTAGCGCTTTAAAGCTTAATTTTTCTAACAAACTTACAGTATTTTTAAAAGACCTATCCAACGACACCCACACTATGGGGTAGACGAGAAAAAAAAACATTCCCAAGGTACGTGTAGGGGAGGTACCATAAAAAAAAAAATCAACCTTTTATTGTACCACTTTGATGGTGTGACTAATATGTATATTCAAGCCAAATTCCAGCTTTCTAGTACTAAGAGTCTCTGCGCTAGGCTGCGGACGGACGGACATGGCGAAACTACAAGGGTTCCTAGTTTGACTACGGAACCCTCAAAAAGTGTAACCAAATAGATTCGTCATTTTATCGTTGTGAGTAGGCGAGGATAGTTTAATTTAATAAATTAGTTTAAATAACAATAACGCTTAATCATAAAATGCTTCAAATTACATTGTTATATAAGGCATTAAAATGGAATAAAAATTAAGAAGCGAGCAGTTTTTTTAGGTGTATTCCAATTAAGCAATATAAATACAAAAGGAATGGAGTCAAGTCATGTAGGTAGAGGTCCATCGGCTGAATGGATTGACACTGAATGATTGTTTTTTTTTAACAGTAGACTAGCCTATATGTAACACTGAATATTATAAAACCAATAACAATAAAATCGCAACGTAGTATTAATCCCCAATCGCATATTCCGGCAGCAGAAAAGAAAGAGCATTGAATTTGCTACAGGAGCAGATTACTCAGAGGAGAATTGTATTTAATACCCTGATTTAAATAACAAAGCGCCAAAGAAGCCGAAGCCATGAGAAAGCGTAACAATCGTTGAGCCGTTCTATTTGACACGAATCTCGGATCAAGGTTTTCGAACGTTACAAATAAGACAGAACAAAGAATAGATAAATTATTAACCAACTAGTTAAAGTTGTTCTGTCTGGGCGTACGAACAACATTTTACGGCGTGCATTCTCAATTAAGTAGCTTAATCCTCTTATGAGCTCGCTCGCTCAACCCCGTTTTAAAGAGAAATGCACCTCTGATGGTTTACTTTTATGGGTAGGTATGGCGATATTTAAGTACTGTATCACTCACCTTAGAACCTTTTACTGCTCTTGACACAGAGTATGTAGGTACCTACGTTCCTAATAAGTAGGTGATTATTTTAAACAGCTCGCTTTACAATTTAACGGACGAAGTAGAAATGCACGATTAAATCGTTAATAAAGAGCTTGACTACGTTAACGCATTTACTTAATCGTTACCTACTAAACAAACAACTATCGCACAATATGCACGAATGGAATGTTCCACGTGTTGCTGTCAATTAATCGCGTTATCTCTTTCACATGCTTTTTGCAGGTTTTCAGTATCACTCTCTCTTTCTAATCATGCTCTCTTTCACTCCTAGTGGAATAAAATAATTGGTCATTATACTAAAATGTACCTCAAAAGACCGTAATACTCCTGAAAATGGGGTTTCAGGTTATGTCGTAATCTGATGGAGGGTGGCCTGAAATCGACTGAAAACATGTTTATGGCGCCTGAAAACAACGCCAGGTTGGTCGAAGTTTATCAACATCTGGTAGGTTTGTGTTAGAGCTCACTCTAAAAATAAAGAGTTAGCCTGCTAAAACGCTTCCAAAGCACCAAAAATCACGATTGAAAACTATTAATCCATTGGCGTAACAAGACGAAGTTACTACCAATAACTAAATAAAAGAGAGCGTCGGTGGCCTAGTGGCTTAGGTGGTCATAAGGTACCGAGTTCGTATCCCCGCAGCCACCATGTACCAATGAGTTTTTCTAACTTAAGTACATTACCCAACGCTCTTACGGTGAAGGAAAAACATTGTGAGGTAACCTGCACATTCGAAAAGCTGAGTGTAATTGCACAGAAGATCCTAAAGGAGTCGGAAGTGTATTCGAAAGGGTAAAACGCTTCCAAAGCACCAAAAATCTAAACTACTAATCCATCGGCGTTACAAGACGAAGTTACTTACCAATAACGAAATAATACTTTTTTAATTGTTCAAATTATGATAATTTCACCAACTGACACAATAAACAACTTCATTTCAACAGTCTAAATAAATCACCTGACTGTGACCTCATTTTATAATTTAATGCATTGATTTGATTACGAATGTATTAGTGTCGGAGTAAGGTAGGGCGGCACAGCAGAGAGCGACGCACGATCCTCAATTAGATTGTGCCCAGCGCGAACCGGAGTAATCCTGTTTGCCGGAGCCGCTTACAATAATATTACAAGTCGCCGTCTTACAAAACCTCTGAGCGAATACTTTTTCGAAATTGATTTTGAGGGATCAATTGCGTTGCAATTCCACCAATCCAAGGTGATAAGTGAGCGCTTTTCAAAAAAAGTGTACATCGTTAAGGACAAAAATTAAGAAAATTTATCTTTTCCATTTTGTCAAAAAAAATTGCCATACATTATGATAAGTTAATTTTCGTGACGAAATGGAAAAGTCCAAGTTTCCTAATTTTTGTCTTTAACGATATACCCTTTTTTTAAAAAAGCGCCCAAGTAAAGACAAATACATAAAAGTAAACCAAGAGAAAAGTGGTGGGTGGGTCTTCGGTAACCGGATACTAGCTCAGAATGCTGCTGAGGTACTAGTACTACACCTGCAGCGCTGAGTTTTAGCCAGCAGCGAGTGTGCCAGACGGACGGAACGTTAGATAAACTCAACTCAACTTAAGTCAACTTTTAGGTTTGATAAGGCGTAATACTGATGTTAAAAAAAAAAATCTTTACCTATTTTACAATTTTTATGGTTGCCATTATTAGGGTTCCGTAGTCAAACTAGGAATCCTAAAATGTTATTGTGTCATGTCCGTCCTTCCGTCCGTCCGTACGTCCGCAGCCTAGCTCAGAGACTCTTAGTTCTAGAAAGCTGTAATTTGCCATGAATAAACATTTTAGTCACGCCAACAAAGTAATGAAATAAAATGTTGAAAACATTTTTTTCTGTATTTCCCCACCACGTAAAGTGGAGTTGTATTTTTTTTTCTCGATTACCTATAGTCTGAGGTATAGTTGGATAGGTTTTTTAAAAATATTGCGGGTTTGTGAAAACAATTTTCAAGTATGGGATCCGTTTATGAAATATTAACCTTTAAAGCGCTAATTTTTGTTAGAGTCAAGTTTCCTCCCTCTCCCTACAGCCAAAACTACAAATACAAAAAAAATGTGATACATCTTCAATGAAAGCCCACATAACATTTTTAAAAGTGCATAACAGAATAAAAAAAATATTGTCTAGTTATTTCTAGACCAGAGTTCTTCTTGCCTAATACGGACGTATTGTAAGCATAGGGATTTGTTTAAAAAATGCAAATATTTTTTATCATGGCAATATATTATCTGTACCTACAGTCATCGTATACTAAAAAGTCTCTAATGTAACATTTTAAACATATGGCTCACGTTTTTCCCACTGGAACATAACGTAATTGTTCCTGACATTATCAAATAAATGCGGATAACAAATGTTGACGTACGGGCCTCATATTTTGTTTCACAGTAATAAACGAACGGCAATTTACTTTCGCATTTTTATCCAATCCAACAACAGCAACATTCCATTTAGTTAAGCGATACAGCTTAGCGTGTTCGTTTAGGTATATATGTGCATTTTAGTCCGAAGGCTTCATTGTTTGTTGGCGGAACTTTTACTTGGATTTAAAGTTGCGAAAAAGTTGTGAAATACTCGTCTATATCACTAGGTTGAAGTTGATAGAGAAGTCTATTGTGCATTGTTTTACTGGGTTTCTATACGACTTCAAAATACAAAAACAGAAAGAGATTGAAGCCACTCACATCTACAGTTACGCCATTCAATGTAGGTTTGTAAAGATTCGCCGATTGTCCCATGTGAACTGGAGTATTTTATGAGGCTTTTCTTGGACGTCATTTGCCATTGCCATTTTTTTAAGGTAAGCTTCGGCCGTGTACGTAACCAATTAGGTAGGTTAAGGTCATGTTAATTTTGGAGCAGGCCCGGAGGGCTAAACCACCCAGACATAGGTGCTCCGCGTAAGCGGAGCTCCGACGACACTATCTAATTGATTTGGAGTAGGCGGCCGAAGGGCTTATCATCTATCGAACTTATTTTCCCAAATGCGAATAATCGAAGGGATACCATGTAAGAGGAATCTACAAATATACAATTCTAGCACTCTTGTTTAACATAATATAGCACGATGTTCTTTAAAAGGTAGGTACGCAAAATGTGGCTTCAATCAAGTTCAACATTGACTATTATAAATACGGTCGAGAGTCACAACACGCTCCAAAAATACGCATATGTTTGTACCGTAATGGGCTTTTATGTGTATTTACATACATTCTTAATTACCTAACCGTCTAATCAAATTACGCAAATATTACTTTTTAGGAAATTCAAAGTAAAAAAAATATGTTATTAAGTTATTTGAGAATCAGTTGCTGAGACTTACAGCATGAATACAAGTATTTTTTTTACAATTCTGCTAGAAATTGTGGCAATATATTCCATAATATTATATGATTTGAGAACACACGTTGTCAGCATTATTATGATTTCTACACGTATATTACCTCCAGCTCCGGGACTAATAGGTATAATAATTAACTGTACTCTGATACAAGACACCTCCCAGGATAATAATAATTCAGTTATTTTATACAGTATTGTTACGCTGGTGTCTTAATAGTAGATTGTACAACAAGGGCATAAAACACCTTTTTATCCAAGACTTATGCTATCCATCCAATGCGGTAGGCAAAGGTGGATAATTAAGTCGAGGGTAAAACGGGTTTTACACTCTGAATTTCACTTCGATTACGAGGAAATAAAACAGTGATAGGTAGTATAAAAAATAATTTTCTTGTTTTAAGCGGCAAGTTCTGTTCAATGAGTTCTTGTGTATTTTTTTTTCCATTAATTTGTAGGTTTGAGAATTATTTCCTCTTCACTTGACGACATTTTAATTACATTCCGTAACACCACTAGTTTTGCAAGGAAATCAACTAATTAATAGTCCAAATTTAGATTAAAACCTCTTTCCCGCCACTGTTTTTTTTATTTTCTGCTTTAAATTTTTAACTTAGGTCGTACGCAACACTAACAGTTCGAGTTCGAGCCATACAAGTAAGCACCTTGTTTTTGTGATGTTTTTGTTAATAATGCTTGTATTTAAAATTATTTTTAGTTAGATGCAACAAAGAAGGTACATTAAAGTAAATGCATTCAAATAACTAATTAATTTTGTGCAGTCACCTCGTCTGTCTGGCTGTTATGGCTTAATTGTCTTGGTCTAGATGACGACAACACTTTTTGCACTAGTGAATAAAATGCGATTTTATGCAGCTTATACCCAGCAGAAAGAAGGACTTAACGAGCATGAGAACTGAAAAGTATTTATTTTTCAATTGTGATTTTTAGTGCTTTGGAAGCGTTTTCAGCAGGCTAAAATGTTGTTTCAGTCCGTTTCAGAGGTAGCTCTATCATAAACAAGAATGTATTTTTTTTTAGTATCTTTTCGTTATAATCCAGAAACATGTTTTCAGTTCGTTTCGGGCTTTATAACATTACGCCATAATCAGAAAAGCCATTTTCAGGCGTTTTCGGGACCCCGTATGGGCCCTTAAAGTACATTTCAGCATGTGGCGAACTTTCTACTAAGTGTGAAAGAGATAGCACGATTATATATATAAATAAAGAGACAGTCATACTGAGAACCTTTAAGAAGCGTGTGAAAGAGGCATGATTAGAAATGAGACAGTATACGCGGAACATTCCAGACCCGTGATCAAAGGACATCGCGATTGTATACAAGGTACCAATGCGTAGAATATTCCAGCAACGAAGTCTCGGTCGTCCTCGGTGGGTACGAAGGCATTCTGTAATGGTCAGAAAATGGGACTATAAAAGGTGGAATGATTGCGGCTACGAGTCATTCTACTACAGACAGCGAACAGAGCGATCATCGATGTATTCGAAGCTTTTTGTGCGATGACTGTCTATCGATCGGTTAAGTGGTACTCTTAATTATCGGTTTAATCGTAATTTCTATCAGTTGTCTATGTGAAAGTATGCATATTCCAACCATGGATTAAACTGAATGTCATTTCATTCTAACTATAATAGTTAATAGGCATTGGACAGCTTCTGAGGGAATAGCAATTAACGACTTCGACGCGAACGAAGTTTTTTCTAATAGCCATAAAAAGTAATTGAGTGGACAGGCCACCTGATGGTAAGCAGTCACTGTCGCCCATACCATAAACCTCAGCAATGCCTGGGGTACAGCCAAGTTGCTGCCTTTCAGTGAATACTTATTTTAAACCGCGTTTAAAGGAAGATATCTATCTCATAAAGCTGAAGAACATGGAAAAAAATATATCAAAGCTAAGGTCGGGCTATTTTGACTGAGTGGTAATTCTAATTTTTAACACTTATTTTAAAATTACAAATCGTGTTAGTATGACTAGTTATAATTATACAATGGTCACCGTACTTGCACATAGATGTGCAATGCATTTCTTTAGCTGCCAGCGAGTATACAGACGGGTAGTCAATATTCGTCGAGCGAGTGTTTCAATACAGTTATGAAAGCGAGCCGTGCTTGCATTCAGGGTAAAGCCGCGTCCGCTACGCCGTGTTTTTGATGTTTTTAAACATCTTAAATTTTTTTCGAACCGAAAAGGAGTGTAGCCAAAATGTTTTTTGTTTAAAAACACAGAAACATGTTTCCCGTCACGGATGGATAACATTCCCCGCGTTCGTCTGCGGGGGAGGGGGGTCATGTTTTGACTTCGAGTTTCGAGATTTGAGTTCGAGTGAAGAACTGTCAAATAGGGGATTAATTATTAATTACAGGAACTCATTTTGATTCCTTTGAATATAAATAAATAACCTACAAACCTACAAAAGATGACAAGTTGTATTGGGACTACAGCTGTCAAAAGAAAAGTGAAATGTTATGACAAACAATACATTGTTCACTCTTAAGTCGCAATGGACGTGCAGTTGTACCTAAACATGTTTTGTAACATGTTTTGTTATTTTTTTGGCGCAGCGGACACGCCTTAAGACCTGCCTAAGTATGTTCTCGTATTTATATGAAAAGTATTTCGTCTACTTCAAAGTTACACAGCAAAATTAAAACATTAAAAATGTTCGAGTTTCAAACGAGTACCTAATTAAGTTTTGCTGCAGCAGCTCCACCAGTTGTCTGGTTAAAGTAAGGAAAAGACAAAAATAAAGCGCATTATTTCAAATCACTGGTCAGATGTGAGTCAGACTCTTTACATTATTAGACACTATATAATAACCTATTTTTTTCGTTTATCTTGTCCCGATGTCTATCTATAACTACGGTGTCTGTATTAAGGGGTAGTAACTGATAAATATGCACAAACAAACCGATAAATAAGAGCTTGACTTTATTAACACACTCACTTAATCGTAACAAACATAATTGTTATGCGAAGTTGATTATGCGATAATTTGCATAATAAACTTCGAATACTTGATCCGCCGGGGAATTTGTGGAAATTTCAACCGTCTAGCTATCACAGTTCATGAGATAGGTACAGCCTAGTGACAGACAGACGGACAGCGGAGTCTTAGTAGTAGAGGGTAAAACATGACGTTTTACCCTCTGGGTACGGAACCCTAAAACCGGCTTTGTGGGTTCCGTTTAGGATTCAGTATCAAATATATTGGTATTTGTAAGTAAAATATACTTAACAATATAATCTTGAACATTATCAGCAAATTTTAAGTTCAATGGAAAATTAAAAAATTCTTCGGTACAAAATTTTGTAAAAGAAGCTGCTGATATTGGTGACTTCTCATTCGTTTGTTTTGCAATATTTTTTTAAACAAAAATAAAATATATATCTACTTAATGAGTTATACACAAAGATACGCCACTGGGATATTTTCAATCTCCAGATATAACCTAAATAAATAATATGGAAACCATAAGTAATTAACATAACGTGATCGTTTTTAGACAATAAGTTGAGCACCATTTTTTTTACTGTAACAGCTAAACATTTGTATGAAGTTCATAATTATATAAAGATAAATAAAACTCTTAATCAAACTCATGTTGTTAAGTAAATGCTAATTACATGATAGCGCGTAGTAAAACTTGAAACATTAATTACGTTTTTCTTGTTTACCAAACTCGAAGATTGGAAGCCAAACGTAATAAAAGACTTGGTTTAATTTATAATGGTTTGATACAGTTTTAATAACAATGAAGCTAATAATTATATTAAATCATCTTTGAAATCTCACCGTGTAGTTTACGAAGCTCCCTAATTTATAACAAACAAAATTACGTATTCCAATAATTTGGCCGCTACAAAGTTCGGTTAAGTGAGTCTTTTGTCCCTCCGAAAATTAATTTCTGAATTTATTCGATCAAAGGAGAGTGACCGACTTTTGATTTTAATTGCTTATTCAAAACTTCCTGTGTTCTATGCTGACACTTCAATCTAAATATAAATCATGATAATGGTGCGATTCAATTAAAGTTTACCGCTTAGCTGAAATGTTTTCGAAGCGCGGCATCGGCATCGGTTATCTACGAGTACACCAAAAAGGCGACGCCAGATGTCACTAGTTTAGTTCACTTCACCTTGCCAGAGGCTAATATTATGAAAAAAAGCCGTTCAAATGCGAGTTGGACTCTTACAAGAAGGATTCCGTACCTTTCTTGTAGATTGACCCTTTTCTCTTTTGATATTTTATTTTTTATGCGGTAATTACTTTTATGCATGGCAATTGTTAAAGTCGAGCTAAAACGCTAAAAAGCACGTTTTTGATATGTTTTGTTTTTTAATTTTCGCTTCGGTTCATGAGACAGACAGTTAGACAGACGAAAAGCGGGGACTTAGTGATAGGGTCCTGTTGCACTATACTTATTTTTTACCCCAATTTAAATCTTATTCGGCTGATAATTACAAAAAAGTTAATAACTAAAAAGCACTAAAGTATGAGTATTTCTTATTTTTACCTGAATGCCGTAGAATAAACGACAACATCAAAAGATGCATTCGTGTTTATGAGGCTGGCTTATTGTTATTTTTGGTACTATTTCTGCCTGACATCATGTTGCAACGCCTTTTATTCTCGAAATCCCCTTTCAGCCCAAAACCTTCCTCGTGTTCTCGTGTAGAGATAGGTATTAATGAACGCTGCGTTGAAATCCTGCGTTTTTAAAAGCATAAACGACAAAGAAACTTTGACTTCTATTTACCTTAACATATCTAGATTGCGTTGAATCAGAAAATACCATTTAACTGCAGACTGAACCCAGAGTGTTACTTACGTATCGGTTAGTGGCTAACCAATTTGGAACCCAATTTAAATCTGTATGGATTCGGTGAATCAAAGCCCTACCATTCAAACTTGTTAAAAGCCAAACTGGTTATCATTTTCGTTTATCTAGCTGTATATTAAGTATGAAGTTTTATCTTAACAGTTACAATACGGTGGTTAAATAAAATAATCATTTTTCACTTTTATGTTTTCTTAGGAACCTACTCATGTTAAAAAGTGTTACAAGCAATTATAGCTTTAAAGTTCATACCAAAATACGTATCAGTATCACTTTATAAGGTACGCAATCTATCTACTTACCTATAGTACATTGCACACCGTTTCTGAATATTAATAATGTCCAGTAAAACAATGCTACGCTTGGGTATTTGTTACGTGTAAGGGAATAGTAATAACAGCATTGTTTTACTGCTGTCAACGTTATCAATATTCATTATGATCATTAACTTCATGGTGGAACAAAGTGTCATTCTTATCTGCCTAGTATTCTAATTCCAGTATTAAATTGGTTATTTTTGTTTGAAAAGTATCATATTACGACATCCTTACACCAGGGCTCGGTACTTGTTTAAATAATACCGGTTTATTTCGGCTTTGCTCCGAGTTTTTCTAGGGAGTGCGACCGTTTTGATCCTTTATTTTAACCTTAATTAACCGGTTTTGTACTTAATAAAAACGCTACGCGGCGCTTGTTTATTGTGCGTGACGTGCACATTAAACAAGCATCGATTAACCGTTTTTTAGATTGAAACCGGTTAATTCGAAAAGAACTTAACATAATGGTTCCTTCAGAAACCGGTTTATGCGAACGAAACCGGAATAAAAACGTTTTGCATCAAGTACATAATGACGGTTTGAAAATACCGGTATCCAAGCCCAGCCTTAAACACAACACTGCGATCAATTTAACTGACACTATTTTATTTATTACGCAACTTAAAAGCTCGACGAGAGTACAAACAACTAGAACAAAGCTCAAAAACTCGAATAACAAATCCCCGATAATTATCCAAAGTAAAATAACAAGTAAGCCGCGGGAACATCGGCGCGGAGGAATTGAAAACTCGGCACTTTCCCTCACAAAGCGCTCCGAACATACCCCACATAACGTTTATCGTAGGCGGTGCAAGTCTTTCTTGTTACGCGGATTGGAAACTTGTGGGTTTATACCAGCAAACAGATCGGCGTTTGTAGTTTTAAATAGAACAGCGTTTTTATGTGGCTCTCGCCAGACGACGGAAAACGGTGGTGACAAATTTGTTTTAAATTAATTGTTGGAGGTTTTAGATACAAAGTTTATTCGACAAAATATTGTCGAATAAACGGACCCTATCAAAATTTAACTTACCTGATAAACCTAATTAGTAATTATGTCAAATTCGTATTTGGCAGCAAAAAGAAAACTATACCCGACGGTATATTTTGATATTGTCGTCTATAAGCATGTATGATAACCCATATTTTATATATTTTGACAGTGACACTCCCTTAAAGTGAGAATTTGAAAATATTGGAATTTTAGTTTTGTGTTGTTACCACATACACACATAGATACATAATACAGGGGTTCTATTGTAGCCGGTAAAACCTAATTGCTGTTGTCATGTTATCATATTGTCAACGTCATGGCAGCTCTTATTTACTTGATAGTAATGAGCCAGAGGTCAATAACACTACCTCCCTTCTTCGACGATCAAGAATCGGTCCTGCAGATTCCGCAACCATCGGATTCGGGAACACCCAAAAACCTCGAATTACTTAATTACGAATTTCTAAAAACCGCAAAAATATTATGGCATATTATCAAAATCTAATTAAAGAATTATATTACCGAGTATTGAAATCAAGAAAACTAGCTTTCCGAATATTATTTGCACGAATATTGAAAAACGAATTTATTTTTATGCGAAATTCATAAAATTGAATTTCATAATCCCAAATTTTCATAATATGACAATCCTGAATTATGATAAAAACAGACAGATGATACCGAAGCTAAGTTGAAGAATACATCGTTCGATGCGTTCCAGCCTGACTTGAACTACGGTAGGTTGAGTTGTAATAAATGTGCTAGAACCAATTGGTGCTCCGTATTTTAACCGACTTCAAAAAAAGATGGAGGTTATTAATTCGTCGGGATATTTTTTTATGTTTGTTCCCCGATTACTAAAAACACTGGACCGATTTAAAAAAAAATAATTTGAAAGTGTGTACTTTCTAATTGGTCCCATTTTCAGCACTTCAAGATATGATGATGGGATCTTGGAGAAATCGAGGGAAGTCCTCAAATGTTATAGAAATACATATGGCGATATTAGTATTTTCAGCGACTATCACGAATCACATTGTAATGATTGTAACATATGACTATGACTTTTTGGCGTTGCTTGTTTCTAATCAATTGAGATGTGGGACGACATAACAATATTATTATGATCACTAAAAGGTATGAAATAAAGTAAAAGTTTTCAAAAACTAAAAACCGTCTTCAAAAAGCAAGAAATACATACATACATACATAACATTACGCCTTCATTCCCAGAGTGGGGTAGGCAGAGCTACAGAAATATCAACAACTCTTATAAGACTTGTTGATAATTCTGTAACCACATTTTGCACAAGTAGGCTAAGTTGTTTACCAGTGTATTAGTGACAAGTTGCAAGCCCATCGCCTAACAATACTACAAGCCCTTATTTCCTTAGTCGCCTCTTACGACATCCACGGGAAGACATGGAGTGGTACTATTCTAACCCGGCAACCACACGGGAAAAATAAATAGATTGGTAATAGGTCAGTCCAACTGAAGTTGGCGTCCCACAATATTTTAACTAGAACGAATTCAGTTGGACTGACCTATTAACAATCATTAAAAAAGAAGTTATATCTTGGTTTTTGAATACGGTTTTCATTCTTTTAATTGGAGTTATGATAATCGGGACGGTATTCTTCGGGATTTCAATAAGTCGATTATTAGATAATTCGGAAGTTAAACAATCGCAATTTTGGTGTATCGCAATTTTCAGAATCGATATTTTGAAGTTCGTATTCATGAAAATCGTAAAATATTTCGATACATGTAGTGTACTCCTAGGATCAATCCTAGATAATCCTAGATTGATTATTTAGTTATGTCAACATAACTAAATAATCAATGCAACCAGTTTACATTGTAGGTATTTACAAATAATTCTTCGGTATTTACAGTTCAACGAGCTTCCCTCTTCGCTTTACCCGGTTCAACGGAACCAAGTCGTTAATGGATGAGGAAAGGAAAACTTTAATGGGTTTTAGTTTCTTAGAAATTGTTTTGATTAGAACCTACCGACAGTATTACTTTAACTTTGTGTGAAACCTCACCCTCGACTTATCCGCAAATTTGTTCATAGGGAAATGACAGATTTTTCCTTGATAAATAGTACGCTATATCGTCTCTGGGACTGAATTTCACATCAGACAGAAAATCAGTAGACTCGATAAACCGTAAAAATAAACAAACAAAAACTTATTTAGTATTTTCTATATAAGTATAGGATAAGGACTGTGCTTTTTAAAAGTTAAAAACTTATTTTAGTGCGTTTATAGCTAGTTATAGTTAGTAGAAAGTAGTAAACTAGAGCTATGAAAGTCTAAAAAGTGTTATAGCGTAACACTGCATATTAAATGTTAGTAAAGTGTGCAATAAATATGCTGGAATCTCCTGAGTTAAGACGTAAACCAAGTCGTAAATTTAGATACGGTTTTTGATTAAAATACGCGAGAAGAAGCAAAAAAAAACAAAGAATAAGGGAAAGGTTTAGGTGTTGACTGATGTTTATACTAAACTTCGAACTTTATATTTATTTTGCTACAATACTTTAAGTACAAGGTATTTAAAAATAAATCTGTTTGTGCGTATTCAACCCAAGCCTGTGTGCAAATTATTCTATATTATTTATTGTAATTTCTCCTTAATTAATGTTTATTGACAAATATAATTATTGTTTTAAGAAGAAAGTAAACGAGCACTCAAACCTCCTGATGGTAGGCTCTGATGTTGAATATGTATATTACAATATAACTAGCTTTCGTAGGGGCCTTCATTCGTGTCGAATTCGGCTTTCGCTGTCCCGCGAAAATTAGTTTTTTTCGGGACTAAAATAGTAAATGACACAATCCGGCCCATTTTTTTTAAAGCAGAAATGGCTTCTGTCCATATGGACAACTTTGCCAGTGTCAGGGTTTGAGGCTACAAGGTGATCGGTAAATTATTCCCCAAATCGGTAGATTATGAAATGCAGCACTCATTGGAAAATCTAAAAACAAACAAGACAACACAAGGTTAGAATAATAACTACTTACCAAAGACTATTTAAATGAGTGTTATGAAATGAACATTGAAACGAACATAAAGCGGACAAAACAGTGGCAGTCAAGACTACAATTTAATATTAAAGTCGCTAATATACTTGGTAAGGCGGTACACAAAAGGAGAGTAAACATTGGTTAAGATAAAGTTCATATTAGCGGGACGGGGAAGAAGCAAAAAAACAAAGAATAAGGCAAAGGTTTAGTTGATGACTGATGTTTAAACTATACTTCGAAGTTTACATATTTATTTTTTGGTTGTATTATTGTATTTTCTCCTTAATTAATGTAAATTGACAAATTTAATTATTGTTTTAACAAGAAGGTAAACAAGCACTCAAACCTCATGATGGTAAGTGGCTCTGATACTATACATCTGATATTGTATACGTATATTATAATATAACTAACTTTTGTAGGGGTCTTCATTCGTGTCGAATTCGGCTTTCGCTATCGAGCGAAAATTAGTATTTTTCGAGACAGAAAATAGTAAATGACACTATCCTGCCCATATATTATGTCTGTGAAAACAATCACTACAATCCGTTACTCCGATGCTTGATGGAACACGGGTAAATCAACAAACCAACAAACACGTAGTTATTTATAATATCTAATATGGATACTTTCTATCACATTTATTTGGTTTAATATTCTTAATAATGTATAAGAAAGAATGGCGTCCCTATAAATAGATATTTTATTACATGTTTGGAAAACAGAGCATCGTACTTTAAATCTTCAACACAATTAACGCCACAAACAAGTAAACACTGAGCTGGAACAAGTAATTACAGTTAGCGAAACAGAAACGCAAGGTTGCATCCCAAACGTGGTTAATTACGGCTAAATAACTGTTATCCGACATCCAGTCTTCATAGCCTAATATGCCGAACAAGACGTAATCAAGTACAATCAACTGGACATACAACAGCAAAGATATCTACAAACTGATTCAAGCAGACACAAACCGATAGTCAAAGATCTTGACATGGTTTGTGCATTGGTAACTGCGGAGATGAAAATAATTGGCAATACTACTAATAAAATGATTGTATTTTAATCACGCCTAAACGACAAAACAGTTTCCAATGGAAATTGGCTCACAGATAGTCCTTATCCCAGATTGAGTAATACAATTATTTTACACTGGACAATTTTGAAAGTTTTCGAGTAAAAAGCGATACACCGATGTATACGCGAATGGATTCGCAATCAAGTCAAGTTTATCAATATAAAGATAATCTTACGAGGCTTTAGATTTAAGAACAAGCTGTCGAACTCACTTCTAGATAAATCCTCTAGTAATTTAATAATGTAAGAATTTTGATATGTTGACAATTAATGTTTTTATTCGTAATTTGATTACATATCAAGATTTATTCATTTTTATGACATCCTAACTTCATAACTTGACTTTAAATTTACTATTTTATTGTACCTATGAACATTTGCACGCTTGCTTGCAAGCTGGATGTACATCAGACCTTCCTTTTTTTTGACTATAAAACATCTTGTCTTTCTTGTCTCTGGAAATGAATGAAATTGATTGATTGATTGGTTTAGGCTAAGAAATGATTCCATAGGGAAAGAGTTTCGTAACACGTTTAAAGTCATATTAAAAAGTAGTTCAAAACACCCCTCACCGACGTCAATTAACGCGAATGACTGGCAAACAGAACTCGCTATATAAAACAGTAAAACGTACTAACGATATTCCGTGACTATTCCAACTGTATCCTGCTTCGTTAACAATGTGTACTTTTTAATATTTCATCGGTCCCGCAGCTTAGTTTACGTTCTTTCAAAATTCTCCAAATAGTCATACCAGTTACACAACATCACGCCTTCATTCCCAGAGTGTGGTAGGCAGACCTACAGAAATACGACAACATGTAACCACATGTTGCACAAACAGGCTAAGATGTGTACCAGTGTATAAGTGACAGGTTGCAATCCCATCGCCTAACAGTACTACAAGCCTTTATTCCCTTTGTCACCTCTTACGACATCCACGGGAAGACTTGGAGTTGTGGCACCATTTAACCCGGCAACCAAACTGCACCACCGCCAGTTTACAGTTCATAATTCATAATATGACGTAATAAAACGGCCAAAGCGCCATCTAAAAATTAAGCCTGAACGGAACGGAAAAATCTAATTGCGTTTGTGACGCCAACTCTCTCATGCACTAGCATTTATATATATGACTCAGCCAAAATAACACATAATAAAAGGAAATATTTAAATTATGTGTGGAACTTGCTGTAACAATTTCAAAACTAACTCGAGGAGAATGGTTCTCGACAAACTTTAGGTCGGTTTCTGCGAGCAAGTAGTGCACGAGAATACCTTAATGACGCGTGAACTGAGACCACACATCTATTCTCACCAAGAACAGTTCTGGCACCTATACTACGCCTTATAAGTTTATTAAATTTCACAAAACTGCGAGTAATGTTATAGGGAAAATTACATATTTGAACACCAACAGAAATGAGCTTTAAACTGCGATGGTTCTGTGGATTGTCGCTGCCTGAAATTAAAAACTAAGTGCAATTTAATACCAAAAAAAAAGTAAATAGAATTAGGCCTAATTTCTTTAATCTGGGTTTTGCACCTTAAACTACTTTCATCTTTTTCGTGCAAGTGGATCTTAGTTTGTTTCTTAATGTCCTGTAAAAATACAACAATTTTACTTTATAATGCTAGAGGAGGTAACATTATAAACAAACACATTAAATACATTGTTTATCACGCAAACTTCAGAACTTATAACATTTATTTGCTCAAATCCGTGAAATTTAGGTTTGTAAAGATATTCTTCGCACGCAGAACAAATAAAGACGATGAAATAAATAATGTGCTAAGACTGGTCTGGAACGTGCCGGTTGTGACATCACAGGTATTTATTTCACCGCGACTTTTGTAGTTTTTCAGTGAAACAACTTTTACAAATCACTCAGTTTTTGTCTTTTCTTTTGGTAATGTAAGCACTGAGACTTAACAATTTATTTTAAAATGATGTTGATAATTATTTTACTACTAAACGACGTGATTTCTTTTAAAAAGGTGGTAATCTTGTTTTGCAACATTCTTCAGCTGGTTTATCTAATTAATTTTGAATGATATTTGGAAACAAATATCACTATATCATCCATGTATGCCGACAATTCCATTTCATTTGTAGTGTTCCACACCTACATTAGGAATAACCAAGTATTTACCTACTGAGAAAAGCTTCATAAGTTTTAAAATGTATTCCAACCGTAGATTTTGACTGTCCCATGTGGTACGTTTCTTGATTTTGAATAGAACTACCGCACGCGCAAGGGATGAACATTGAATATGAACAAGCAAAAATACAGCTGCGTTTTATAGGGGCGTCGGTCCCGTTTGATGACAGCGTCTTCGTTTTTCTAGATTTATTATCATAAGATTCTGGAGATGTCCCTGGCAATTGAGTCTCTAGACTGATAGGTTTGGTTTTGATAGGATTTTATGAGTGAATCAATAACTTTTTTTTTGGACAATTATTTTCACTTAAACTGCACTGCTTAATATAACTGCAAAAAATATTGCAAATATGTAGCTGCTTTTAAGATTATTTTGGAGTTTTAGTGAACCGTGACTGTTCGAGCAAAACTATCAATTGTTAGGTATCTAAGTTATTAAAGGTTGAACCTTGTTTCTTATGATACATACCTCTAATTCACAAAGGAATGTTAAAGTTATATTTATATTTAAAGCTAAATTAAAAACTATTTTCTCTGACAGTTATGCAAATGCATGAATATTTAAATGCTTTTAATATATAATAACGCATACAATAACGCAGTTATTCAACTGAAAGGGTTCCATTCTGCAGCAACATTCTAAAGAAATTAACATTTAATATCTCTGAACAAACGATAGACAATTGACTTTAATTAAAATTGCTACAATGCGATGAAAGGATAGGGTGGAAATGACTATGGATTTAGCCTTTTCATTCAAAACATTGTCGGCTAAATTAGTGTTCCCATGTTGTAATAGTATTTAGCGTTACACAAATTGCGTGTATTCAGGAAACGTAGACATGAAATTAGGACTGTTTATTCGAATACATTTCCGAGTAATCGTTTAAGTAGTACGTACTCGTAGTAATCCTAAAAGCACAAATATCTAAAATATGTTTAAAAATATGCTTCTCCCTTATTTGTCATTGTGACATGTGCATCTGACTGATATTGACAAAGAATACTTTAATTAAAATATTGCGTTTATGAATAAGGAAAATTAGTGTTTTCAAAAAAGCGTTAAAAGGATCGCTCAATGTATCTTCGTAGTCAAAAAATACGTTCATTTATGTTACTCATTCTTAGAGCAAAAGAAAAAGCGAATCACGCGAAGGTTAGTATAACTAATCACCGTTGCGAAGACTACTTTCAAGTTGGATTAGTTGGTAGGATATAAAGGATGGGAAGTTAAAAATTTATACAGCTTAGGTCTTGATTATCTCTTACCCAGGGTTTCTATACTAAAAAGGTCTCGTTAAAATGCGACGTCGAAAAAATCCTCATCCTACTCCAGTTGAAATAGCCAAACTTAACTAAAGTTAAACTACACAGAATATTCCAAATTGGTATGTATTTGGGAAAAATGCAAGCGGTTCTAATTATGTAGCCACCACTGAATATCGATTAATTGAGCCGCGACTAGCTGGCCTTCACAATAAATCGATCCTTTGAGTATGCCTCTAAATAATAAACAGTCGCCCTAGACAAGATGCATAACGTTACGGTATCCGAATACTGTCAAAATGTATGTAATTGACATGACTTATTAATGCGACCGTCGCCCTGCAGCTAAAGTTAACCAAGATGCCAACGCTACTTATTAGCGTTTCTCTTTTCTATCACTCACACATACTTGTGCGTTACGTTAAACCACGTAGTCAACGATCATTCCATACATTTTTCGATAGAAAAGAAAAATGTTAGAAGCGTTTGCATATTGGCCCCAGTGCACTTTCGTAGTATGCATCTTGTCTAGGGGCACAGAATTGTAATGATTACATACATACATAACACCACGCCTTCATTCCCAGAGTGGGGTAGGCAGAGCGAAAGAAATACCAATAACTCAAACAGATTTGTTGGTAATTATGTAACCACATTTTGCACAATTAGGCTAAGTTGTTTACCAGTGTATTATTAGTGACAGGTTGCAAGCCAATCGCCTAACAGTACTACAAGTCTTTATTCAATTAGTCGCCTCTTACGACATCCATGGGACGACATGGAGAAGCAATGTTGCAATGTTGTAATGATTATTTAACCCAAAACCGCGTATACCTTTGTAGTAATCAAAGGTTTTAGCAGCTATTGCTTCAATTATCAGCGTTCTGCGGCGCGATCTGACCAGTCTGACCACAAGGGTGGTCGTTGCGGGCTGTGGGAAGCCGGTGGTCCGCGTTGTGTAGGAGTTTGATGAATTTGGTGGTCGTTAATAAGTTTTACTAATTTAACAAAGATTGAATATTTGTTCAATGAGAAAAGAAAATATATACAAAACAACAATATATAATATTTGTTACTGCCACATTTATAAAGAGTTGTGGGAATTGTAAATAATAATAATACAATTTAAAACGCTAACCGAAAAGAAATGTCACATCTGTAGAATTTTAAAACTAATTTGAACTAAAGTTATTAACTTGTGGTCCATCGAGAAATCGCTTGCCGCCCCGCAGAGACCCATCGCAACCTGTCCAATAGGTATCCATTTAATTAGTTACGCAATGTTTTGATTGCTGACTTATTTAGTAACTGTTTACAAATAAAAATATACAGTTAAAAATATTCCGACATTATTTAAACCGATAATGAGGCTAATTCGGATTTATGTTATCAGATTTTAAATATCTGTAAATCTGATTTAAAAACCGGGCAAGAGCATATTGAACCATGCTCAGTGTAGGGTTCCGAAGTCGTTAAGTACTACAAACATAAAAATCAACAAGTAATAACTAATTTTCTATTTAAAGTCATTTGGTGCCGTCTTAGTTGATTTTACTAGGAATAAATACTTCAATCGCCAGTATCTCAAGAACCAATGATGTCTACTTAGTCGTGATAGTTTTCCTTTTAAAAACGTTATATGCACTTTCATTCAAGATTTATTTTAGATTTTTAGTATTTGTAGTTTTGGCTGTAGGGAGTTGTTGGGGGGGGTACACGAGTTCAACAGAAATTAGCGCTTTAAAGCTTAATATTTCCTAAACGGATTCTTTAATAGAAAAATTGTAGACAAATCCGTAATATTTTTGAAAGACCTATCCAACGATACCCCACACTATGGGGTAGACGAGAAAAAATATGCATCCCCAAGTTACGTGTAGAGGAGGTACACTTAAAAAATGATTTCAATTTTTTATTCTACCACTTTTTTGGCCTGACTAATGTGTATATTCATGCCAAATTACAGCTTTCTAGTTCTAAGTCTCTGAGCTAGGCTGCGGACGGACGGACGGACGGACATGGCGAAACTATAAGGGTTCCTAGTTTGACTGTGGAACCCTAAAAACCATTAACTCGGTTCTAGTCTAACAAGAATAGAACTTTATGTTTATAAATTTAACTTAACAGATTTTTGACCATGTCTGACATCGGGCCAAAAACTAATGTATCTGAAAAACTTTTATCACTTTTCTCGCTCCGACAATGTTTTTTTAAAAATAGAAAACAGCAAACACGTGACGTCCAAAAAATATGAAAATACCCGTAGAATACATTCTTGAAGTATTGATCAAACTCTTAGATCTTTAACTAATAAATTAATATACATGAAATTAAAACATTACCTTCCTTTTTTTGGGAGTCGAGTAAAACTTATTTTTTCTCATTTAGTGAATATTTACGCCATTTTCCTTTTTTAGCAAATAACCTTTTTTTTTATATAAGTAATATTGTAAATTCAAATTTATTAATGAGCCAATATGAAGTTGGGCTCCTATACAATTACTATTCGCCTGATCTTAAAGATAAATGTAGTAATACTTTGAAGGAGACTTTTTACTTATAGTAAAGTGAAGGCAAACACGCATACCTAATGGATGGTAGATCAGAAACCCATATTGACCTTTGCATTCTCGAGACTACAATCCTGGGACTTTAAATTCACAGCCAATTATGAGACTAAAATATAATGCCACTATGCCAGTAATTTCACTGGTTGTGTTTGACTACCAATTTTGTTCAAAATTTTATGTTTAAATGAGTATGAGTATGAGTATCCCCACACCGGAATACAACAATGCGAACACCATTGCTTGACGGAAGGTTAAAGGATAAGATGGTAGCGATCCGGTCGGACCCTGCACAAGGTCGTGTCCAAAATATCAGAATGTTTTTTATAACATTCATATATATATATATTAAAAAATATGTCTTATAGCAATGCTTTTTACGATATATTTTCCGGACTAATTGACTGAGCCCTCACACGCAGCTGGAACATAAATATTTGTCTCTTTCTCTCGCCAGTACAATAAACGAGATGGATATAATTATACTTTCATATCTTAGTAATGTGGGGTTCTTTGTTATATTATAATATTTACATATTCTGGCATATCAAAAGATATAAAAAAATATTGTAGACTTAACTTTTCAATTGAATTTCTGTTTAATATTAATTGTCCATTTATATTGTGCAATCACTTGACTGAAAACGAGAAAAATCTCGTAAGTGACCATAATTCTTCAATTGTACTGCAGAAAGATGGTTCAAGAGAACTATTTATAAGAAATATAATAATGAACTTCAATTGACACCGTGAAGCCATTGTTAATTGGTATAACCTGAAAGTCTGTACCTACCTATTATTGACGGCTGTAGGTGTGAGCGACGAGTACCGGCTATAACTTCTTATTGCAGTTACGTGAACAATAGTGCTCTAATTGGTTTACTTATTGCATCAAGAAATCAATTTGCTGCTTGTAAACTAAGAAAGGTGTTTAATAAGAAGTGAAAAATATCATAATGCCTCCCGTAAAAGTTTCCAAGAAGGCCCTAAAATGGATGGAGAAGCCTGTCATTCAGCCGAAATGCGTGATGGAAAAGATTAAAATTATCCTCAAAACAACTTACTTATTTCAAGTCTATTTTTGTACCTTTACGTTTTGCCAACATGGTACATAATTAAAAAAATATACTTAGTTTGAAAGAACAACGGAGGTTGTTCGCGAAATATGTAAAGAATTTTATTCGGAGCGATCCTTCTATGTTATTTTATTTATGCTTTAATTAAGAATAATCCAGAACGTTACGTCCCCTCTGATGATTTAATTTTTTACTTTACTGACAGCTGCGGACTGGTTTACATTCATCTGGCATAACTTTTTTTGGCATAATCATCATTTGGCATACAGTCTTTTTTTTCAGAAACCGTATACTTTTCAGGATTGTTACAAAATAAACCTAACCTAACCTAATGGGCTCTATGCAATGCTATTTTAAATAATCCTGAATAGTATACGGTTTCTGAAAAAAAAGACTGTATGCCAAATGATGAATATGCCAAGTGATGATTATGCCAAAAAGTTATGCCAGATGAAGGGAATCCCTGCGGACTATGTATGTACATATGTAAACACTTTATTGAACAAAATAAAACAGAAACAATACAATGAAGATACAAGAAAATAATGTACAAAGGCGAACTTATCCCTAACCTCCCCCTCCTTATCTTTATGGTAGAAACAAAGGAAACCAGTGCCTTACACTTTGTATATTGTATGTCCCTGACCACTTCGCAACCCAGCACCCAGAACACTGTTGTAGATAGATAAAACAAATAACCTTCCGTGTTTAATGTTCAAGGGCGGCAGAAAATTGGCGGATAAAAACACCCCCTTTGATGGTAATACTTTACTCAGCTAATACGGCGAGGATGAAAATAAACAGTGGCGAAATATTAATTGAAATCGACGGCCAGAAACGAAGTTTCCCCAACACTTTTAGGGACTGATTTAAAAATACTGTGTTGTCCTTTTCTTGCTTTATCCAAATACGCCTAAGGCCATTTGTAAGTATTACGTAACGTTATACAGGGTCTTTTTTATTTTCTAGAGTAATCAAGTTAACGACTTTATCACGAACTATGAATATGTGATAGGAAAATCTATTGATGTCCTAAGACAGCCTAAATTAAGATGTATTGTTCAGTGTTTTCTTTTTGTACTGTCAATAAAGAACATTTGTATTGAATATTTGACAACACGTTGGCCTAGTTGGGAGTGACCCTGCCTCCGAAGCCAGCAGTCCTGGGTTCAAATCCCGGCAAGGGCAGATATTTGGGTGATGAGCGCGAATATTTGTTCCTGAGTCTTGGATGTTTTCTATTTATTTAATTATGTATTTATCTATTTAAGTATGTTTATCGTTGTCTAGCACAAGCCTAGAGCTTAGTTTGGGACTAGGTCAATTTGTGTGAGATTGTCCCCTGATATTATTATTATTATTGTATCCTTTAACGATAAGTAAAGGATAATTTAATGTAGCAAAACTAACAGTACCTGTGTGAAAACGATTAACGGTACGTGTGTTGTGATCTAGGGTATGACGTTTCAGGTATATAGACGTTTAAATATTGAAATTTCTAACTTCTTACAACGTACTATAATTTATGTTTCAACTAATATATTATTATCATTTTAAATTCAGTATGTTCTAAAATGTCTGTAGCTAACGACAATAATATTCTAAATTACAAGTTAGCGGTAGATTTATAAAATATTCAGCCTTCTATACATTAACTATACGAGTGATCAAAAAACTCTTCAAGCGTTTAGTGGCGTTACATTTAAACTCGCCGCAGAAGTAGCATTAAATGTACAATTCAATATTCACAATACTATAAAATTTAACAGCTCCGACGTACCGATAACGTTATCAGCGCCTGTTATGCACAGCGTTGCTTCGATGAGGCCCGTGAGAGCTATAAAAATTACATCATATTGTAAACTTTTGACTGCACAGATTTTTTTTAAAGTTCCGTACCCAAATAGTCCTTGCATCCCTACGTTCATACATCCGACAGTTCTAACTTTATTATTTTCCTAAAATAATATGTATTATTAAGGGTCCTTCTCCGAACACATGGGTGGGAGAGGCGATGGCTGAAATACGCGTCATACTCGTGAACGCAAAAGTAAAAGTTAAATTTGTGGGGTCCAGTCTATTTACGTTTGTAAGGACTCGTTGTTCAGTTAACTATTCTAGTTATGGCTTTTGCCTTAGATACCTCGTTGTGTTGTTCGAAAATTGTTTTTTTTGTTTTTTTTTTTACATTTAATTGTAATAAATTATTTTGTGTTTTAATTATTTTATATTTATTACTTTATTACCCCGTATGTAATTTAATTTTAAGTATTATTGTGTTTAATGATTGAAAAAATTACGCTTTGCTGGGATACTTGCGGGGCTTTTTCTCCGTGATGATTCATTCCATATTACCGACGACGAGGAAAAGAGCCCTCATTTACTGTTTCAATATTTTGAATTTCGTTTTTTTTTGACTAGCAAGAGAAATACTCTTTTCCCGAACAATTGTCCTCGCGTGTGATATCCATGGACCTATTTCTCTAGTTAATAAGCTCATGGGAATGTCTATAAATAACACGACATTGGAGAAATACACCTAAGCATGACTGAAAGCCATTAATAAAAATTAGAATTAGTTACAACATGTCAAAAGCAATAGACAATAGATATGCCGTAGACAATCGGACCGTTTCGCAACAGTTTCTCTGTTCGTTTGTATGTATGAAATGTAATTTTGTACTTATTGTTGCGAATAAATGTCTCTTTATCTTATCTTAAGCAATATGATTACACCGACTAGAATAAGGCTAATGTCTAGCAAACTTTTGACTAGTAATACATTGCTAACTCGAGATATTATTAATCACATTAAATATTAATAGCACGTCTTTGATCCTGCTCGCGTTATGGTTTGGTGCGTGTGCGATCATACGTCTCAGGTATTCACAGATTAATAAATGGACAAACTTAAAGACCTTTGATCCCGTGTTAAAGCATTAGATTACAAACCCTAATCCCTTAAGATAGACGAATCAATTAGTACTATTTACATTTCCAATTTGCGGTTTATACCAAATCAATAAGCATTTATATCATTAATTTATTACTTCTCATATGCATGAACAGTCGACGTCATAAATATGTTTACACTTTAATACCTTGTCACTTTTATTCACTGAGAAAATTCATATATAATATATGTAATTGTCTCAGTGAATGAAAGTGACAAGGTACTAAAGTGTAAACATATTTATGACTACGACTGTACGTAAACCTAAACTCCAGAGCATTTCGGACCTTGCTCATTGTAGGGCTCGGAAGCCGTTACTATAAACACATAAGCTATCTCAAAAAACGACCAGTATGAACTCATTTTCTATGACTATTTGGTGCCGTCTTAGATAATCTTTAGTATAAATAAACACTGTAGTCGGTCGTGATAGTTTTCCTTTTAAATTCGTTAGTACATAGGCGACCGACCTCTGGGCTGGGATTCTACACGGTAATTACGATATCGTCTTTGAAGTGTTTCCGTATTGTCAACGTTTTGATAACTCTTATGTCATTTACAATAATGGCGACTGTGACATAAGCGATTCTAAATCAGGTCTATCACGATATCGATATATTATAACGCAGTAGAATAGAGGCCCAGCTCGGGTGTTTGTAGACGAAACTATTAAAACACAATTAGATAGTGTCATCTATAACCCGGTTTTTCCGAAGATGATGATTTTTTTTATGGAATAGGAGGCAAACGAGCTGACAGATCACCTGATGTTAAGGGAATACTGTCACCCATAGACACCTTCAGCACCAACAAGTTACAGGATTTGGCAATTGATCCGCAATTTTCATCAAAATCTTTGGAGCCGTGTCCGAGATTCAGATTATATATATTAAATACAAAACTTGCTTAAAGGTGTTAGATAAGTATGTGCTTTCATTTAAGATATTATTAGACTTATTAGTAGTAGTTTTGGCTGTAAATGCAACTCTAGCGAAAATTACGCTTTCAACATATTTTTTTCCTCCCATCCGAGTAGGTAAAAAGGTAAAATATTTTTATTCAAGCAAATTTTAACAAGTGCAATTTAAACGTTTAACAATGCCAAAGTACAGCTACGGAACCCTAAAAAACGAAACTCAACTGTGAAAAAAACAGTGACCAAAAGTTCTTAAAACTTTGCTTTTAGCAGAGATTACAAAGTAGTAGATAGAGAAAGGTATGTGTTTACGAGTTTGAATTTTATCCACTGCTCATTAGGAACCATAGAATATGAGTACCCATTGCAAACACATTGGGTTGGCAACACATTTGCGGTCCTAAGATTGCAATCTTTAGATTGTAGCTTTGACATAACTATAAAATAACTTTTACCTCGTGTGGTTGCCGGGTGAGAATAGTGCCACGCCATGTCTTCCCGTGGATGTAGTAAGAGGCGACTAAGGCAATACGGGCTCGTAGTACTGTTAGGCGATAGGCTTGCAACCTGTCACTAATACACTAGTAAACTTCCTAGCCTGGTTTTGCAAAATGCAGTTACTGAATTTAAAACAGGTCTTTTTTAGAGTTATTGGTATTTCTGTAGCTCTGCCTACCCCACTCTGGGAATGAAGGCGTGATGTTATGTATGTATGTTAAATAACTTGTGGATCTATGTTTATTGAGATATGCAGTCTTAGGATAAAATTATGTATTCACTTTACTGTACAAACAAAAGAGATAACAAATATAAAAAAGCCAGAAATGTAGAAGGGATGTACAGAGCCGAACTTTGACGACACGTTGGCCTAGTTGTGAGTGACCCTGCCTACGAAGCTAGCGGTCCCGGGTTCAAATCCCATTCAGAGCTGATATTTGTGTGATGAGCACGAGTATTTTGTTCCTGAGTCTTGACTGATTTCTACGTATTTAAGTAAAATGTTTCTCAATATAAGTAGTTTATCGTAGTCTTGTACCCGTAATGTAAGCCTAGCTTAGTTTAGGACCTAGGTCAATTTTTGTAACACTGTCCTTGTTTTTTTTTTACTTCGAAGTCTTGAGGTTGCAAATGTTAATGAGCCTCAAAGCTCACGTACCATAGGGTGGTCCATGAGCGTGTTTAGCTTCTCCATGCGTTAAAAGAATATTTTAGTTATTATTTGATATTTATCTTTTATTTCTATTCGTAAAATCGGTATGAATTGTGATGTTTGATTTGTCGGTAAACTAAAAGCGAAATTGAATAAATAAAACATACTCGCATTCACTTGTTTATTCATCGTTTTAATTTTTTAATCTGTCTGGCACGCTACTCGAACAATTGTGTGCATTTTGATTGTCATGAATACTTTCAATTTAAAAATTGAGTAACGTAATGTTTACGCTTTGAGAAAAAATAATTAAGTACCTAACTTAAAGTAAACACTGTTTTGGTTAAAGTGTTTATTATATTTTTAATTTATCTGTAATAGTTGTGCTAAGGATATCTGCAAAGGATTTTGCACATATGAAAACTATCTAAAATTTGATTTTGGCAAAAATAACTATTTTTATTCCATGGTGAACCAAAGAAACGCAATGTGTTTTTTTATTTCAGAAATACGTTTTCTTGGGTATAATATTTAATATTTCATATTTTTGCTGTAATCATATTTACAGCACTAATATTTAATAGTTACTTATCCAGTTTAACAAAATAGTTTAGTAATATTCTAGGCGCTAAGAGGAAAGCTACAAACGCTTCAGACCAAAACGTGTTTGCGAATGCACCATGTCGCGATGCAAACAACGCCACTTCTTTCTCGTTTTGCATAGCAATCGCTAGCACGGACAAAATTGCATTTCCCTGGCAAAGAAATACTAAAACCATTCCGCTATTGGCATTCAAAGGATTTCCTATATTACCAGTGAACGGGGAAATCCTTTCGAATATTGTAATAAAAGTTTAAAGCAATCCTAAACGTTGAATCATACATATATTTAAAATTTCTGCAATTTTAGACTTTGCAAAAAATAATTAAAGTTCTTGAAACAATCGTCACGTCCGTGCTAAATATAGGCGTCATTACTTACCTCCGCTCTATACCGAAGCATATAAAGTAGGTTAGCGTTGCACTATTCAGTCACTACCTACTCTAATGTCACTGAACAATGTTATATTCAAATAGCTAGCCCACAATCGCAGCTGGAACACAATACCAATTAGCCTGGTTTAGTAACTGGCTAGTTTTACTAGCACGATGTACTTTGTAAAGTTACGCGTGGCGCTCGTAGCTCGAACACGAAGCGGCTACGGCGTAGACGTCTACGCGCTCGTAGCGACCGCGGCGGACTGAATGACGACCAGCCCATTAGTAGGCTTTTTGAGCACTTAAGATTTTTTCTTTGACGCCATAATGAAGGTCGTGTCGCTAGTGGAAATTAAGTGAAATATTCTATTATGAAGATATACGGTTAACGAGTACCAAATTATTTTTGTGAATTATGAAATGATTTTATTTGGAAAAAATACTTGTTTGAAAAGAATTTACACGAAATTGAAGTCTGCAAGCAAGTTTGATACGAGTATACTTCTGAAACGTGATTTTAATGATACTTTAATAGTTTTCAAGACTTTATTGTTCAAGACTTTAGTACTTTTAAAAGTTTCTAAGCCTTCGTTTATTTCTTCGCAGCTTTCCAATCTCCAACAAAAGTTTTGAAATTAAGAATGTCAATCAAAAATCATTTACAGCTATTGATATTGTTTTCAACTCGTTCGCCATAACTGTCGAGTAAATAAGAGCTATCGTAACGTTAACAACACGATAACACGTCATAGGCAATTATGGTTTCACTTGGCCTTGGAATTCATATTTTACAAATGCCAGTTATGTGTGTTAACAAAGCATCTAAAACAATTCTGAAACTGTATTAAGCCACCTAATTTCCGAAGCGTAAAAAACGAGGTTAGCCCGCGGATTTGCATCAAATCAGCATTTTACATGCGAAAAAACTAACGGTAAAAGGGTTGACGGGGTTTCATGCTAGCAACAATTAGGTCGGTAATAACAACGGTCTAGACGAATAAGCTGTGGAACATAAAGCCTCGCCAGCCCGCCAAGGGATCATTAGAAATGCATAATGCGTATCTTTCAATTAAAGTTAAAGTTAACTTTGTGTGCTGTTTGTTTTTATTATTTATTTTAACAGTTAAAAATTTACATTTGGGAATATTTTAGTAGAAGACAATGAAGGAAAGCACAAGAAGCACTACCTTTAAGACTCCGCGCAGAGTCAGATAACATAAACAAGTACGGCGGGAAGTATACTTTAAAATTATTAAATACATACATACATAACATCACGCCTTCATTCCCAGAGGGGTAGGCAGAGCTACAAAAATACCAACAACTCTAAAAAGACTTGTGATAATTCTGTAACCACATTTTGTACAAACAGGCTAAGATGTTTATCAGTGTATTAGTAACAGGTTGCCAGCCCTAATCGCCTAACAGTACTACAAGCCTTTAATTCCTTAGTCGCCTCTTACGACATCCACGGGAAGACATGGAGTGACACTATTCTAACCCGGCAACTACACTGGGCAAAATTATAAAATAATTATAAAGGTTATTTGCGTATCTAAATAGGAACATGCCCGTGTAAATTCATTATTTTGTGCCGCTTTGTTAATTATTGCAAAAATATAAATAAGTATTTTACCCGAGTTAACATTGAAAACCTTTTTTTTTTTCACGGTGAGTTCTGAATAATTTGGCTTCTTTCAGACGTTGGAACCTCCCTTCAGTTCGCGAGTATCTGTTTACGTAATAATCGAAAAGCACAAATATTTTTACCATATTTGGTTTATGGAACATGTTTATCAGGTAACAACGTACATTTTTGCGTCCGAAGCCAAAAAAATATGCACGACACAACTACTATAATATACGCGGCCAAACGTGTTCATATCGAAAAAAAACGCATTTTCTTTAGCTATGCATATGCGTCCTTTTTGGTTGGGAGGGATATGTTTTAAAACGGAGTAACAGCTAAAGGGAAAATAAAAGCGGCTCATTAATATCCATTGAAGAAAATCTCTCATATTTGATTCCAGCTGGTGGAATACCTGCTATCGTTTTAGAGATTTTTACTTTTCATCGCATTCATTTTCATTACCGTTTCCGGCAGCACGCGCCGGACTGACCGCATGAATAATTATTACTTAGCAATAATTAACGTGTTGTTTTGACCGATCTGAGGATGTGATAACCTTCGAGATCTCGTGTGATAATTATATGTTTGCTTAACGATTTTGTTTTGTTACCAGAGTGACCAGCCTACCGAATTAAGGGCAAAGCTGTAGTCAAAGGTAACGGAGCTAAAAGCAGATAATTCTGTACAAGATCTGCTTCCATATGATTTTTAGTTAAAATACTAACCTTTTTTTAATGGCATATAGACGGCAATCGAGCACACTTGAAGTGATGGTATGGTGTTTGCTATCGGAAAATTGCCAACCACCGGTCTCTGGGAAATCTTTTAAAACAGTTACCATCCACCACAAAATAATAGTTGCGAGTTTTACTTAAATTTACAAAACTATATGTATACAGGCTGTAACAAAACCATTATTTTTGTCTTAAGGATCAGTGACCTAACAAACGATTTTTTTTTTTTTGCCGCATGCTGTAGGTATCTTTATATTAAAGACTCGAGATATCTTCTCAAAAGTTGTTTAAAATAGTAAATTTAAATTTCACTGCTGGGACTAAATGGTAAAATACGAAATAACCTTTTATCTTTCACTCATTTATCCAATCTTAATAAAAATTTGATGTACTCAAATGGTTTGGCAAGTGTCCCTGGGTAGTACTTATTTGCAGCAGCAATATAGCAGCTCTCAGCAAGGGATATTTAGTCTGTAAGCTAGTTAGTGCTCGCTTACAGAAACTAAGGTATACTACCAAAGAATATACAGTATGTGTCTTTCATATGAAAATATACAGGGTGACATCAAAAGCGTGATCAAAAGTGATATGACTTAATTAAGCATTGAAGTGGGATCCTAACAATATAGGTATGTAGGTGTTTAGATGCAGTATTCAGACTTAATCACGCAATGATCAAAATTAAATAATTTATTTTAAACAGTGTGGTACTTGACTCAAAGAGATGCAAAGATAAACATGAAAGAGAAACAAGAAAAGAGAAACAAAAAAAAACAAATAATTGACAAATGGTCACTGTGACTGAAGTGGCATTAAAGTAAAATTGTCTGAATAGGATCCATAGAGGGTACGATTCTAAAAATAGGGTAACCATAATTTATTAAATTGGTGATTTAATTAAGGGGAAAACTAACAAAAAAGAAATAGGTTTGTTTCTTGTAACTAATATTACTTGAAAATGGCCATCAATTACCAAGTCTGAAAACTGGTTTCTGATCACGTCTTCGATGTCATCCGGTATTTAAGGGCTGACAGTATAAGTTGAAGAGACTCGATATGACAAATAATACAGTAGTCAAGAACACGTATTCTTCATGTTACTGTGAGGTCGCATCTTCGGCTGTAACTTTAAAAAATAATATGTATTTTAATTCGAATTAAATTTAGGTACTGTATTTGATATTTAATTTATTTTCATTTTCACCAACATATTTTAATGTATGTTAAACCTACTTATCAAATTTGTTCTTGTTTTGTTTTAAAATTATTTAATTGGTTTTTAGTTTTAAAATAATGCACACATTCAATTTAATTTACAATGAAATGTAAATTTAATGGGGTTGATGCCTAAATAAAAAACAACTTGTTTTTTTATTATTATTTATGAGCCCTAATAAACAAATTTATGTGTATATTTGGTTAAAAAATGTACGTACGTACCCGGGCGTAAACGTACCTGGGCGGATTTTTAAAGTCCATGTATAAAAAAACAATGCATAGTTAAGGACTAAAATTAACAACGGCCACTTATCCATTACGTCACGAAAATTAGTCACACTCATACATTAATATACTGCCCTCATACGCCAACAGGCGGTATTTCAAATTCCATAACCGATGCAGATTCAATCCTCCATCGTTAGTAATATGGTTGCACTTGCTAAAGCCGCTGCCTACTTTTCTAACCCATAGTTTGTTTCGATCGCACGCAACCCAGCCCATACTAAAGCCACCCCTAGAGATGCAAGGCGATGTACTTGTAAGCTTCGCGCCTTAAATTAAAAAACTTTTTATATATTGGCTACCATCAAACTTGTATTGTTGTAGTTGTATTTTACAGGAAAAAATGGTAAAGTGTCAATGTTACACATGTAATGAGTCCCTAACTCCCAGAGTAACTTTTAGATGTGGGTAACGAAAAATAATCGTCAATTTATATGCTTAATTTTCGTGACTGAAAAATATGTGTCTAGCTGTGGCTCATAGATTTTTAAAAGAAAGCACATTAGTTGGGATCTTAGATACGCATCGTGGTATTAGCTCTGAAAGAAAAGGTTGCTATTATTTCAGTTATCTTTTTAATTAGCAATCTAATAGTCTGTAGCTCAGAGAAAAAAGGTGGAAAGTGTGATCGAAAGAATGGTTTTCTGCAATCGAAAACCAACTGTTTAAATTTAATTTAGTTTACGTTTTTTTATTATTAATTAATTAAGGAATCGAAAAACAGTAGAACGTACTACTGATAACATTATCAATAATGTACTATTATTAGCGAGTTACACTTAACTTGCTAGATATAAAACTAAACAAAATTATGTTGTTAACTACCATTCCATAGTAATGCAATTCAATACACTTAATGATAAATAAAAAATAAGATAAATATAGAAGAACTAAATATTAATTTATTTGGTTATTAGATTTATATGATACTATGCTAGGCATAAACGGCTTCGCAAGATAATCTCAGTAATAACATTGATTGAGATATGCAACTTGCTTTTGAATTTGCCTGCTGAGTCATAATCAACATCTGTAGCAGAGGATCCTGACAAACCATTGTACGTCAAAGACTTAAATTTGTGACCCACCTTAGGTCCAAAGTCAATCTAACATTCTACAGCAATAAGGTGGAGTTTTCTCTAAGTTACCAATGACTTGGCATCTCAACGGACATTGACAACTTCAAACAGATTCTTTTTTGAAATGGATCTTTAATATACCTACGCTCGTTATACGAGTACATATGGGCTCGCGCGAGTGGCATGTTGCGGCCTAAATTGGTCTTGTGCACGGACTCCCCGAACAATCGGCGTGTATTTTTGCGTAGTAATTGATACATACATACATAGCATCACGCCTTCATTCCCAGAGTGGGGTAGGCAGAGCTACAGAAATATCAACAACTCTAAAAAGACTTGTTGATAATTCTGTAACCACATTTTGCACAATCAGGCCAAGAAGTTTACTAGTGTATTAGTGGTAGGTTGCAAGCCCATCGCCTAAAAATACTACAAGCCCTTATTCCCTTAGTCGCCTCTTACGACATTCATGGGAAGACATGGAGTGGCATTATTCTAACCCGGCAACCGCACGGAGCGGGGTGGGGGAATAATTGATAAGATTTAATCTTTGGACTAATTTATTATACAGCGCAAGAAGTTTAAATCTAACATCTTACATCTGAAAAAATAGTGATTAGATATACAACTGGCCAACACTTAGCAGACGTCCTGTGTTTATAGCATTTTTTTATCACTCCAATTATTTATGTACATATTTACCTGCTATAAAGTAATAAAAACTTCAATTACAATAACAGCGTATGATGCTCTTGCTCATTACATATAGGTAATACACAAAAACACACCAACACACCACACACACATACACACACCTACACACATACACACACCTACACACCTACACACGTACAGATCTCAAGTTTTAAGCACTTAAGTATTAGCTATTTTATTTAGTTTAAGCTTTAGTATTAATGAAGTAGTCTAGAGAGATGGACAAGCAGTGCTCGCCTCTCTTTTCTATCCGGTGGCCCTGGCAACCTGGTAGCAACCATTTCGGTGTACACATAACATCAAGTACTGGAATAACCGTTTTTTTTAAGCTATTCATGCTTTAGTTTGAACACCGAAAAAACCATTTCTTTTCTTGTTTCTTCTTTTTTTCTGCAAACGTAAACTTAAATAACGTGACCGCGATAAATAGGATGTCGGGTCCTTTAATTTAAAGCTTTGGTAAGTGAGATGTTAAAGGAATCTTCTTTGGACTTTTTCTACACGCTTAATGTGAATTTGGTATTGAGGAGACCAGACCTGTGCGCAATATTCTAAATTATTCCTGACTAATACGTTATAGAGCAACTGTTTGGTTTTAGTTCTCTTAAAATGTTGCATGTTTCTTGAAAAAAATCCTAACATTTTGAAGGCACGAGTCGTACGTTATGTTAACAATATGTGTTTAGTATTCCTGTTATAAATAGGCAACTTTCAGGCAAGCTAGGTCAATTCCTCACTGAATGTTTTCCTATGTGCTTTGGCTGGACCTCCCTGCCCCCTCCCCGCGGGCGACTGAGAGAACGAAAATGGCGGTCGTCGCGTGCGCATCTTTCTTCTATATGCAGCGATAAAACGCTGTGCTTTGGTGTGAACTTTCGTTACTTTCCCTATCTTTTGTGGACCTTTCTGTGGGTGTTGTGCTGTAAGACCTAGGCAGGCCGTGGGTCAGGAGTTGGACACCACCCGAGGAGCAAGCCGTACCATCGGACATCATCAGGTGAGCGAATTGCCTAATTACTGATTGTTGCCTACCTATTTGGGTTCTTGAATAAAAGTTTTAATGCTATGTAGCCTTTCACCACTATTATCGCAACTTTTACATACAATATGTGTTTTTTATCAATCACTACCCCTAGGTCCCGAATTTGATCAATTTCACATAGAGCCATTAATTCTGTTCTCAAATTTGAATAATATTTTATTGCGTGTAAACTTTACGTGAAAGCACTTGTCCACATTAAGGATCATCTTACTATTTTTGCACTAGAATATTTGTCATAACAATATAACTAAAATAACATATATCTCACTGTTACATACCATCTTACCCTTACTGTTATCTCTAGGCCCCTCTTCCACGTTGTCTTTACACCTATTCTTATCGTATTGTTAACGTTATAATAGCTCTTTATTTACTTGACAGTTAAGACGGCTACATTTCTACACTAATTATTATAATGGAGAAAGATTTGTCTTTCGATGAAATGAAAATTCTGCATAATGATACGTTTGTTGAAAGGATTTAAAATAGAAAAATAGGTACCCGTTAATTATAGCAATCTACATTAACATTGTACTCGTAAAGAAAGATTATCATTTTTGTATAATTATAAAGAATAATCTCAAAAACTACGAGACCGATTTCAAAAATTATTTCTCTGTTATAATGCTACATGATCAGAGTAACATAGATAATGTTTTATTTTTCTAGCAATTTGATTGAAATAGGGGTAAAGGCAATGTAGAATAGAGGCCCTGTAAGTATTTATTCATTATTATAACGACCCAATTGATTACAAGACTAATTACGAAAACTTCAACAGTACAATTATTTACGAATTCGTATGACAAAATTCCTAATCGATATCTAAAAGACCGCGGACGGGTTACAAATTACGAAAGCTATATGCAAATGCCCCAGCAATTACTGTTAAAACGGTAAGGAAATTACAGGCGAATATCCTCAACTTTGAAAGCGTTGTTTCATAGTTAGAAATAATTACAGCGCCCGTGGGTATTATTTGTCTTTAATGTTATGTGTTACTAACGGTGGTCTAGCGGGTGGTTATAACGGTGATCTATTAAGTGAAATACAATTTAAACACTGAAATCCGCTTGTTAACCTTGCAGTAGTAAAATGTAAGTACGTAAATTGTAACACATAATCAGTTCAAACACCTCTAGCCGTTGCCCAAGACTTCATCCGCATAAAAGTCGTTCATCACTCTTCCCTCGGCAACTATTCAATTTTCCGAGTTAAAAAGCACCCTATATAAACCTTTTATAAATCATTTTCTACATGATCGACCAAACCGCACCACAATATAGGTATCGCAGGTTGTTTATAAGACCTAAGTGGACAAACAGAATAGCGATTTTGTTTTCTATAATAGAGAATATGCATTTTTTTTTCTTACGTTCTCTGGAAAGTGCTATTAAAGAGAGGAATAACTGTATACGCGAAATATCGTCGTGTAATTTTTTCATAAGATATGAAGCTTTAAAAAGTCATAGTTCAGACCCCCTGCAAAAACACTCTATACAAAATCGATGACAGGAATGACGTCACAGCTGTTGTTCCATTTAAAATATAGGGTCCTTATAAAGAAATTTCCATTTCATTCGTAAAAACAACAAAAATGCCAAAATCTAAGCCAATATCGTAAAATTATAATATTACGTAAATAAAATAAGGATGGCGAAAAAAACATTAAAAGAAGTTTTAAAGTTTTAATAACTTTTGATTCTTCATAAAACCTTAATAAACGGGTCAAAACTTAGTGTATTGCCTTTTATATGCATTTTTATATTTTCTCCTACACGTATCAATGCCACTCAATTATTATTTTCATGCATGTTCTCTATTGTGTGGTCTATATCATTCGGTCTCTTATTACTTCGGTACGACAACGCTTACTACGACTTTGAAAATAACTGAAATTTTGGTAAGTTATAATTATGTGGTTATCTTTACTAGTAAAATTAGTGGATTAAAACGGTAGGATATATCACCCGTGTTTCTTGGTACAGAGGCGGTACTTGAACCTGTCTTTTGTTTTCATATAACTATGGTATTGGACGTTGTGCATATGAAAATACTATTTATTTGTATAAAACTTAAAACGTTGACAATTTATCCAGTTTTTTCAAGTTGTAGAACAAGAGGAATTCCATTTTGGAAGTAGAATCGATATGTAAATATAAAGCCTCAAAGGCACTCTGTATAAGGATTCGAAAACCGTCTGGGAGGAAAGATGGCCGATTGAAATGTCCGGCTTTTACTTTTCATTTATTTTATTAACTGATACTCCACTTACTTGGTATTGGCGAAATCATAGTGGAACTGCCATTAATAAAAAATAAGAATATAAGTAAGAAGCATGGGTCACATTCATATACAGGATGAAATAAATAACGCTACATAAAAGGCACCTATCTTAATTATTGGAATTAGCAAACTCTACAGAAAGGAGACTTACTTTTATTTTTGAAAATAATAGATAGATAGATAGATAAAAAGATTATTTGTCTGCCAAAGAAGGAGTTACATTAGAATTACAAACAGTGACCTCCACACTAGGCGTAGCCTGTATCGTGGAGGTCAGTACATACATGAGAATTTCAAAAACACATGCGGCTATTGCTATGACAAAAAAAAATAAACAATAATATTAAATTGGATAAGAAAAGATAATTTACTCTAGGCAAAATTTATCCTTATTTTATTTTAAAGGTTAAGGAGGTTAATAAAAACCCGAAAACAAAAAAAAAACACATAGTGTGTTTGTGTTAATGTGTGAGTGTAAGTGAATGTAGAGTAAGTAACAGGACGGACATAGTATCTAACACAGTACTGATTCAGCCTGATCATAAGACCAGGACATCAAGAGCTCCCGTATTCGCATTTTAGCCACAATAGCTCGCCAAAGTTTTATATCAACAATATAATATATTGTATTAGCCATGCACGGATATATTGGATATATGGTTTTTTGAAAAATTGTCTGCCTTATCCAGGAATCGAACTGGTCGCATAATATATGACAAAACGATAGTCGTGTTTTAAGATACAGCACGGCTAGCAAATGACGGCGCGCGAGTAACGTCGCGCGCGAGATAGACTGTGACCTGTCATTGTCTAATTAGAACGATCAGAAAAAGACAGGTCGTCTATCTCGCGGGCGACATAACTCGCGCGCCGTCATGTGCTGGCCGTGCTGATCGAAAGGGCCATTGATACTAATCGTTTATAACCATAACACACACGCCTATAAACTAAATGAAGACCATAAAAAGGCTTTATTGTTTTGTGATATTTGATTAATACGATACCCGAGTCTAATTTTATAAAATCCCAACATGCAGTACCTTTTTGCTATTTCCAAGTTGCCCTTCATGTGACGTTCATTTTTTCCATCCTGTATAAAGTAAAACATAACTCGCATTTTTGTAGTCATTTGACAGGACCGTTCCTTAGATCCTACGTAAACAAGGAGTGTGGCCACGATAACCTTATATTACAACTATTTTAGCCGCGAAACGTGAGACCCTCAACTGAAGATTATGGGTCCAACGCGTAAACTGGGGATGAAGATAATCTTTATGCGAGGGCTGGATTATTTACAACTGTAACGTACAGTCGACTACAAAGATATGTAAACTATTTTAAACCTTATTACAGTGCAATATGGTGACCAAGTGGATACATATCTATGTAGTCGACTGTAGCCAAGGGTACAGGGAGCCGAAACAGCCAAGCTTTACACACTTCTGCAATACGTTACAGCAAATGAACTTACTACAAGTGCTAGTCGTCAAAACTTTGCTGTTTAGTGTTAATAATTATACAAGTACATATAGCTAAATGACTAAGTATGTTTATTATTTGACGATTCATAACGCATTTCAATTTAATAATAAAAAAGCCGGGCAAGAGCGTATCGGACCATGCTCAGTGTAGCTTTCCGAAACCGTTAAGTACTACAAACAGAAAAAAACAACAAGTAATAACTAATTTTCTATTTAAAGTCATTTGGTGCCGTCTTAAATGATTTTAGTAGGTATAAACACTTTAATTGCCTGTATCTCAAGAACCAATGATGTCTACTTAGTATATTCATGCCAAATTACAGCGTTCTGGTACTAAAGAGTCTCTGAGGTAGGCTGCGGACGGACGGAGGGATGTACGGATGGACGGACATGGCGAAACTATAAGGGTTACCACAGAACCCTAAAAACATGAACCATAATGTTGCTATGAATGGTGGATGACCATATCGCAAATATTAATTTTAAACCCAATAAATGGGTCAATCATTTTTTTTTGTACCTCGTTGCCATGTTGACGTCTCTTAGGTTACACTTTGATAATATGATTTTACATTATATGTATATATCCACCAAACATCAGTTTTTGTGACAAAAACAAGCACATTCGTTTTTTGGGTTTTCTTTCAAGCATATTATTATCTAGTAGAAAACCATACCAAACCATATAGTATGAAACCATTTTTTAAGAAACTACCACTTTTGTCTCTTGAGTTACGGAACAGAATAACAAAAACAAAAAGTTTATGCACCCAAATTTTTAAATTTACACTTTTAATTGGATGCACCTTTCAATCATACATTAACGGTTGGACAGATTTGTGTGAAATTTATCACGCAATTATTCCAAGTCCTGGTTTAAAATAAGACACTTCAGAAATTGTGATGCTTGCTGTGGGAATTATGTTAGACCAAGCCAGTGAAACTATGGGAATATAGTACCTAGTACTTACTCTTAGAAACATTTATAGCATACTGTAAGAAAGGCACACCGACGCAGCCTTGCGCACAGAAGGCCGCCGCGCGGCGTCGGTCGCTGCATCGCATAAAATTCTCAGCATTTTCCCGGCTGCCGCTTAAAGAACTACCCTCACTTCACGCATACTGTTGAGCTCGTTACATTGCGTTTATATACTTAACCAAATTAAACATCGTTAGCACCATATTTTTGGTCTCGTTTTACAATACTTAAGAAAAACAGTACCTTTAAAGTACAATTTGATTGAAATACATCTTTTTGTTCCTGTTTTTAGTCTTTTGACGTCACAAGCAGCAGCGCGCGAGCAATTTAGGTCTGATATTAAATTTGGCACTCGCATGAAGTTACAGTTGGAGTAACTTAAAACTCTTGGTGCATCGTTCTATGAAGGTTTTACTTTTCAAAACTACTTCTATCTGACTAGTAACTCAAAATGTTAATGAAAGCATACATTAGTCAGGTGTTTGCGCAATTGTTCAAGGTTAATTTGACTGGTAGGGCGTGCCGCTGTGGATTGAAAACACTACACCTTCAATAGGAGGTCCGCTTTTAGGGTGCGGTCCCATTAGGCAGAAAGTTTGCAGGTTACTGTATTTCAATATTGGACAATTTGGCAATTTGCGTTCGGCAAGTAATACGTAAAACCAGATAGCATGCAATATTTTGGTGTTAAAGGGAATTCAAAGGTCTGATGCCACATTTTGACTCCATAATCAGATAATCGAATGAATTTGGACTCATTAGTTTGTTGAGGGCGCCGAGCGTCCAGTGGCGCCCTCATTACTTTTACTGTGTTTTCTAATAAACTAAATAAAGTATTATCTTAAAATCCAAGAGCGCTTTACCGTTGTACAAACTAATATGTAATATATAGCATACTTGACACAGTTTAATAACCTAACCAACATAACGGAAAAAGGTGGCCAATTTTTTGGCACCTAATAGAAAAATGAGGCAAGTACTCCACTGACAAAAGCGTAGCTCTGCGCGTGATCTAGCGTCTGATCTCAATGAACCGATGACTGTTCGAAAAAAGTTCAGTCGGCTACAAAGCATACCCGAAACTTAATTTTGGACAGAAATTCATTTGAAATATATCTCCGATATGTATTTAGGTAGCTTTAATGTATTCTTATTGTTATATATTATGTATGTGTGCGTGAGCGCACCGCTCTTGGTTTTATGCAGTATTAAAGCAGTGTGTCATTAGCCCTGGGAACCGATTTTTGACTTTAGAGCGTTTGATTTCAAAACCCAGCAGTAGAAAATATTCGAATGCGAGAATCTTTCACGCTTTATTTTCGAATGGTACCAAATTCCATATTTTTGAGATTCTCACTCGAAACTGAGGGATTTACTAAATAGTACTGTTAAGTTGGAACGCGTTTCATTATACGCAGTAAGTCGATGTTTTACCGGTTTTTTGTAATTCATATTTTGAATGCGAATAAATGTGTGAAACTATCAAAAATTTAAATTATAACAAGTTAATCATTATTTAAGAGCGAGTGAGATTTATTACGCTATTTTACAAATTCTTGACTGATTATAAATTTAGGTTAAATGAAACGCTTCCTCGTCTGTGGATGTCTATGTCATTGCTAGGTTTCTTTCTTTCTTTCTAGATAATAGTAACTGGTTAGAACATGCAATTGTTTTGTAACATAATTGCAAAAACTTTATGTTGTATCCATAATAATCACACAAAACTAATTAACTTACCTTTGCGTTAATACTCAAATCACATGGTCGTTGAGCATTCGAGACAAACGGCCTTAACTTATGAATTAAATATCTGCATAGGCTTTTACTTAATCTGCAATTCTTCTTAAATTTATTTTCGCTTTCGAGAAATGGCTCGTTTCCTAATTCCGCTAGCCGAAAACGCGGTGGTTGCGCAGGCACAAATTCATCTTCTTCCTCTTCATTATTATTTACTAAAATTAAATACTCCTCCAGACTTCCCATACCTATTGTAATATTTTATTTTATGTCGCTAATTTTGCTATAAGTATTATAACAATGTTGTTTTAGTATTAACAGGTTTGACAGATGTCAAATGACACTTTCTATTGATAGAATTCAAAACGAATGCCACGGACCACTCGTGTTCATATTTTCTATCGCTCGCAAGTCAAAAATACCATTTTATTGTTTTTGGTTACTTTCGATTGAAACTTTCGAACGCTCGAAAGTCAAAAATCGGTTCCCTGGCTTGTTTCACTCGTGTCCCGTACCCGATATCTAACATTGGCGACGAGAATGAAATCTGATGACCCAGTACCAGCACCAACCACTGTTGTGATGGAGAGGTCCAAACGAAACCGTCCCAAAGTTAAACTATAAGTTTCTCCCCTATATTTAATTGTACTAGTTCGAAACTAAGGGAGGCTTGTTATATATGTGTGCGTGAGCGCACCGCTCTTGGGTTTACGCAGTCTGTCATTTCTTTAGCCCTGGCTTGTTTTACTCGTGTCCCGTACCTGATATCTAACACTTATTTAACACACACACACACATACACACACGCACGTACACACACACACACACACATGATTTTATAACGCAATAAATAATAAAAAAACCCTAATTTGTAGTTTCCGCCAATACCAAATTCACTTTGTTAACATATTTGTAAATTATAATCTAGTTTAAAATTGTTATTGTATTTTAATTAATTCTTTATTTTAAGTGATTCCTCTGTAAAATGTAAACCGACTCACAGGCTCCCAAGATACAGGCTCAGCCTAGTTTGGGGTCCACAGGATATCATACCTTATGTACAAACCGTTTATTTTCTATTAATAAATTTAATCTTATTCATAGTTGCAACACTGAGGACACATTTCTTACGGCTATTGATTGACCTCAGGAGACTGTTTAGGGTGCCACGAATTCTGGTCAATAAGCGTGCGATGGTTCACACTTCATTCCGCAAACCCTACAAATATTAAGACATTTTTCCGCATTCGCTACCGAGTAGCATCGATGCAGTAGTTTTGGTTTTCAAATCGAGCGCCAAGTTAAACGCCTAGGGAAATAAGTATGAACTGCGATTTGTTAGTTAAGTACTTGAATTTACATGCAGCGAGCAGGTAAGACAGGTGTGTTGATGTATTGTGTGGATGTTCGGTCGGTGTACGTCTGGTAATTTTTGTGCAAGGAAGTAAGTATATAAAATAATTCACTTAGGCCTTTTTAGAAGTTGCGCAATAAATGTTCCTAATTTGTCAAACAGATAGCCTATTTACAACAACCATGTTTGGGTTGATAGCACCGTGCGTCGTCAGTCGGATCACATGTCATAACCGTACAGCTTAACCACTATCCCTCAAAAACAACTGACTCATGAGAGTGGTCTCCCGTTGCCATCTGCATCAGTCTTTTAGGGGTCTTTAACCCTTTTCCAGGCCTTGCTAAAGTAAGGATACAAGCAAGAAATGGAATAGAGCCGCGAATTCGTAACTTCCTGAAGTATACTGATCCATGAAGTCATATTTTAGAAAAGTTCAATTAAATTTATGTCATAAAATGTAGGTACCTAAGTTCAATTTTTAGCGACATTCACATCAGGGTTAGACCCAAGGCCATTTGGACTTCTTTCAACCCAGCCTAGCGTAGCTAACTGTGGAACTTTTCCGTCATGTTTGGACAACAGAACCTCGTCCGTTTTTAGTTAGGAGCACCCACTATAAGTCAGCGTCACCGACTAGAACCGGTGCTTGCAGGTGACGATGACATTTAGGGCCAGCATAATGTTCAGTAGCTCTTCCCTGAACTCCCCTAAAATCAACCTTATAAATATTCACATTATGGTTAATTATTCAGAAAAGGTCAAAAATATGTTAACGATCCCACCACCCCTTATTAATTAGGTAGATACAGTAGGCAGGTTTGCAGTCGACTGTAAAGTTACAAGTAATAACAATCTATCCAAAATCAAATCAAAATTGAACGTTGATACCGATGTTTATCAATAACATGTTATAACTTGGATATGTTGTAGGGCGTTTTCCAAAAAAAGTAGCTGTTAACGACAAAAAATAACAACGGTTTTCCATTACGTCATGAAAATCAGTCATATTTTTATATACTGTCCTCATAAGCCAATAGGCGGCATTTTAAATTAAATAAGCGTAGCACCTCACCTGTTAGTAATATCGTGGAACTTGCTACAGGAGTTTTGTCTGCGATGCCACTATTTCTCTTAAAGCAGTAATAGTTAATTTTCGTGACGTAATGGAAAAGTTACCGTTGTTAATTTTAGTCCTTAACTACAGGTACTTTTCTTGGAAAACGCCCTGTTTTCTATGTCTAACCATCTAGGTTGATGCGTCCTGAAAAGAGTTAATTGTTGTTAATCGTAGTAAAGAGATATGTTTGAACTAGTCTGTACACACTACGTCCCTCCTCGACCGTCAATACCATCTGTCTATTTACACTAACAATAACATTAAACCGCTTTGTAGTTTTAGGATCAGCTTGTTATCTTTGAATTAAATTACGTATACAAGTATGTTTATTCGGAATACCTCGGGCTGCGTGGATCATATTGTACACCAAGTATAGCGTAGATTTTAGGCATCGGTCCAGCATCTAATAGAACAGCTGGCGGGTCACGTGATGCCGGATATTGTCCTAGTTCGCTAACCCTGTGCCAGGCATCAAGATGATACACTTTGGAAAAATATTGCAAGAAGTATATTGGTTAACAATTTGGCATTCATGCTGCATTTGATCTACGTCTTAGAACTCCTAAAACTCTACTAATTCGTAATTCAAATATGTAGAGTGGGTTATTACATGTAGTTATAAATTTATTATAGTATATATTTGCTTACGTAGAAACATAGTTTTGTTACTGCTTGTTACACGTGTGTGTAGCAAATATTTTTTCTGTGATTGCAGTTCTTAAAAAATGTAGTGGGTAAACACTGGTCTCAAGCGGTCATTGCCCGTGGTCCACCTAATTAGTTCACCTGGACTTTTTAGCACCCCGTAACCGAGTCGACGGAGCTCCGCTATCGCGGAGGTCCTATTTCTGTGGTATTTTTTGCCCTTCGGGCCCCCTGAAGAGCTAACATAACCTAAACCTACCTATACTTAGGTTTTAACCAGTTTAGTCTCCGCAATCCACAGAGGTGAACTAATTAGGTGGACCACGGGCAATGACCTGTCTCGGGCAATAAATAACTTTATGGGTTACCCTAGTTCCCCGTTAAAAAAATATCAGTCTTATCAAGTGAATTAATATTGACAACAATTCAATTCATCATGTGGCAGATAAAAAATCGTAGAAAACATAAAACTACAAAATATATGTATATGCTTTTAGTTTTTGAGATAAAATCCTCTGATAGACGAATAGACAAGGCCTATTCTACTGGGTAATACTATATTGCCTGTGTAGTGGTCAACCTATCTTCTTAGTGGTTCTTAACCTTATTGCTCTAGACAAGTTATCATAGTATTAAACTCGGCTGCCATTACTGTCAAGTAAATAAGAGCTGTCGTAATATTGAGAATACGATAAAATGTCAATAGCAATATGGCTTTTCAAGTTTAATCAAGGCTCTAAGGCTCCAGCAATATAAAACTCACGACTTTCAATAACTCTGTAATCAAAATCATGACTTTTATATCTTTTTTTACATAACGCGTAGATAAGGCTACGACAGGTTACATTTATTTTATGAAAAAATATCAAAAATTACAAATTCATCAATCAAATACTTAATACTTTGACTTGCCATAATTATCAGTTAAACACAAATTATTACTAAAAATAATTAAGGCAGATTGTTACGTAGCGCGACTATCTTAGTTATAGTATTAAATATTTCGGTTTTAAATTACGCGCGCGCGCTGTTGCTAAGTGCCTGCGACGCTTAGCAACGGCGGGCGCGGGGAGCGGGCGGGGGGACAAGCGTGGCGCGAGGCGCGGAAGCATCGCGCTCCAACCAGTCTGTTTGCAAATGGCCGCCGCACCGCTGCTCGATTATTGTTTTAATTCCCTTTTGTTTCATTTTTGCCAGTATAGTTGTGTTGTTAACGTTTATTACATTCAGTGATTATTCAAGCCTACTTTTTATTAATAACCCCGCACCTACTTAACTACAATTTTTGGTCCATCGAGTTCGCCGGATGCAGTAGGTATGAGTGGAAAGCGAGAGACGCGCAACTCAAAGAGAGCAAAGATGCCAAAAGCAGACTCAGATTTGGGACTACCGACTCCGTCAGTCTCCGAAGAGCAGACGCCTGTGACGGCGCAGCAGCCCACACGTGGCCCAGCGGTGGGCGGTCGCATCGACCGCCATGAAGAAGTACCGCCGTTGGTCGATAGCACGCCGGCTACTGTGAGTACCGTTCGCGAAGGGCGTGGCGACGGAAGCCACTCGTCGAGACTGAGCCGCGCCGGGCGCGAGGCGCTCCGCATGCGCGCGGAGTATGAAGCGGAGCTCGAGGTCGCGAAGCTAAAGGAAAGCGTCATCAAGAAGAAGCTGGCACTTGAAATAGCAGAGCTAGATGCGCAAGAGGAGGAAGAACAGGACGAGCCGCCGCGTAGCCTCGCGAGCGGAGCCGCCTCGCGTGTGGAGCGCTGGCTGAGGGACGCGCCCGCCGCGCCGCAACACGCGCCGGCGCCGTCGCCGCCGCCGTCGCCCAAGAGCCAAACGGACATTGACCGGTTAGCAGAAGCCATCGGGAAACTAGGCCAAGGCAGGAGAGTGCCCCGGCAGGTTCACGAAATACCTACTTACGATGGTAAAGCCGGGGACTGGCTCGGTTTTAAGAAGGCCTACGAGAGTACGACCGAGATGCACAAGTTTAAACCTTTTGAGAACATGGCGCGCCTCCGGGTGGCACTCGTCGGGGAAGCGAAAACCGCCGTTGAGGACCTACTCAGGACATCTTCCGATCCGGAGGAAGTACTTGAAGCGCTAGAAGAAGAGTTCGGCCATCCGAATCGCCTTTTAGAATGTGCCCTACAAAAAGTGCGTAATTTGCCCAAAGTGAGTGAAAGTACTGGACTCGAATTACGTAAGTTTACAACTACAGTGCGTAATTGTTTAGCAGTGCTAAAGAACGTACGCGCCGAAGGATATATCAACAATCCGCAATTAGTAAACGAACTGTTGAATAAATTAACACCATATCAACGCGCGCAGTATGGCGAATTCGCGATGCGCTTGGACAATAAAAGTAGTGTAGATTTACGAGTCTCTCCAAATCTAAACATCTTAGTAGACTTTCTCAGTCAACTAACGCGCGCGTCATCATATTGCGCGCCAATAAGTATAAGCGCTGTCGGCGCAACGAGCGTTGAGCGCGAGCGCACGCCGGCGCCGCAACCTGCCGGTCGGCGCGATAAGGGCGCGGCCCCGGTGCGAGCGAGTCACCGTGTGCACACGCAAGTAGAATCGATCGCCGCCATTACTAAGACTGAGAGTGATATAACTGATAAAGTTTGTGTTAAGTGTAAAGCGGACCATAAATTAAGTGAGTGTAGTCAGTTTAAAAGTCTTTCTATTGATGAACGTTGGGACCTTATTAAACAAAATAGACTGTGTTTTAAGTGTATAGTGAAAACGCACTCGAGTAGGTACTGCCGTGCGAAGCGTTGTAGTAAGTGTAAGTGGTCACACCATGAGTTACTACATAAGGACAATATCACTGCTACGCCGCTAGAAGAGAGGCCGCAGCCTATTACGCCGACACCTTCAACGTCGTCGGCGCTCGCGCCGCCGCCGCCGCCTGCGAGATATGAAACTTTGACGAATGTAGGAGAGTGTCGTACGAGTGCTCTAGTAAAAGTGTTACCAGTGACAATAGTGACAAATGGTGGTTCAGAACGATGTACGTACGCACTTCTAGATGACGGGGCTTCAGTGTCGCTTATAGACGATAAACTCGCGAGTGATGTTGAAGGACCCATAGTACCACTTAGTTTGATGACCGCGCGCGGCCACTGCGTGACGGACAACAATTCACGAAGTGTTAAAGTGGTAGTGCGCGGACCGAACGGGGTGTCTCATGACGTTTCAGTGCGTACTATGCGTAATGTTAACTTGCCGTCGCAAACGTTACCGGCACGTGTGCTTGAGGACAATGTACATCTGCGGGACCTGGATTGCAGTGAAATGAGGGAGGCGAAACCCATGCTGTTATTGGGACAGGACAACTGGAGGCTGATCGTCGGCAGAGAGATTCGCCAAGGTAAATCTGGTCGCCCAGTCGCTTCTCTTACTCGCTTAGGTTGGGTCGTCCACGGCCCGTTAGGTGGGGGAGTCCGCGGTAGTGATCACGAATCCGCAAACTGCATGTCCACGCCGCTTGCCGATTTACACATGTTAGTGAGGACCCAATTTGAACTAGAGGCAATAGGTATTTCCCAGGTGTTACGTAAAAATACTAATTCCGAACGTGCATTAGACATATTGAATAACACTAGTCGCCGCGTGTCGGGTAACGCCCAACAGTGGGAAGTGGGCTTATTGTGGGCCCGTGATTATGTGGAAATGCCCGACAATTATGAATACGCACGTCGGCGCCTAGCCGGTATCGAACGAAAAATGGATCGCGATCCTAATTTCGCGGACGACTATACGAAACAGATAGAAGGATTACTAGCCGAGAATTACGCGCGTAAACTTGAAAGCGGTATCAAAGCAAGTCCAGTTTGGTACTTGCCGCACTTCGGTGTCACGAATCCGAACAAGCCCGGTAAACTGCGACTTGTATTTGACGCCGCTGCGACCTACCAAGGTGCGTCGTTGAATAATAATCTGTTAAGCGGACCTGATCTAATGAATTCGTTGTTAGGGGTGCTAATTAAATTTAGATCGGGAAAAATAGCCTTTACCGCCGACATCGCGGACATGTTTTTGCGTATCAAAATTCGTGAGGCCGACCAGGGGGCGCAGCTGTTTTTATGGCGCGGTCAAGATCGAAACAATGAACCCGCGATTTACGTAATGAATGTTATGATTTTTGGTGCTGCGTCATCTCCCACTTCGGCAATCTATATCTTAAACAAAAATGCCGAACGTTTCACGAACACGCACGCAGCGGCTGTAGAAGCTATTAAAAATAAGCACTATGTCGACGACTACATAGACAGTGTTGATTCGGTAGACACGGCGCAACAGCTGATCGCTGATGTCACCTACATTCACCGAGCAGGTGGTTTTAATATCAGGGGGTGGGTGACGAATTCACCCGAATTAAGTGAAAAGCTACCATCTGTTGTGCCAGGTCGCGTTAAACTGGACAAGTCGGAAAACGAGCGCACGTTAGGTATGATCTGGTGCCCCTCAAGCGACTGTTTGAAGTTTGATCTGTCATTTAAGCGTTTGCCGACTGAATTAGTTGAGGGTCAGATCAAACCTACTAAACGTGAGTTCCTGAAATTCATCATGAGCATCTTCGATCCACTGGGGTTAGTGTATCCATGTGTGATACAATCGCGGGTCCTGATGCAACGGGTCTGGCAGTCAGGCATAAGCTGGGACGAGCACATCAAGGAACCTGAAGCCGTTGTATGGTTTCAGTGGCTTATCAAATTAAAAGCACTGTCCAGCGTTGCCGTGCCGCGGTGGTACGGCTTGCAGCTGACGTCGGTAGATCTCCATGTATTCGGGGACGCTAGTGAGAAAGCTTATGCCGCCGTGGCATTTTTAGTAGGTACTAATAGTTGCGGTCAGAGAGTGTGTGCAATGGTGACGGGAAAAGCGCGCGTTGCACCCGTAAAAGTTGTATCCATCCCGCGCCTCGAGTTACAGGCAGCGGTGTTGGCATGCAGGTTGGCGGTAACAGTAAAATCTGAAGTAGATTTCGATATCACCAACATGTACCTTTGGACAGATTCGAAAACGGTACTTTTGTGGATCAATTCTGACGCGCGGGATTATCAGAAATACGTTTCCCATAGGTTAGCTGAAATTGATAATTTAAGTAAGCGAAGCGATTGGCACTGGGTACCTTCAGAGTCTAATCCTGCAGACGAAGCGACCAGGATGGACTGGCCTAATAATAGAGGCATGTGGCTTTCGGGTCCCCCTTTTCTCTGTGATCCACAGGTGCCGTGGCCGATGTGGACTCGTGAGGAGATCCCCACCGACGACTCAGAGCGCATAGAGAGGGCGCTAGTGACGGCTGAGGAGGGTCCCCCTCTTATCGACGTGACCCGCTATTCTTCGTGGACGCGGGCTGTGCGCGTCACGGCGCGCGTGCTTACCTTCCTAAGCGCGTGCAGAACAAAGCAGTCAACGGCGGAGCTTACGTTGGAGAAGCTGCAGGAGGCGGAGTGCTTCCTATTAAGGCAGGCTCAGGCTCGCTCTTTTCCTGATGAGCTGAACGCGCTGCGAGCTGGCCGCCCACTGCCCAAGTCCAGTCGACTGATAAAGCTTGACCCCATGCTGTACGAAGACGGATTGCTACGCGTCAGGGGACGCCTCAGCGCGTCGACTGAACTGTCATTCGACGAAAAGCATCCAGTGATCCTCGCTGGTAACTGCTGCACCACTAGACTGTTAGTGCACCACTATCATGAACGTGCGCTGCACGCCAACCACGAGACAGTCGTTAACCACGTGCGAGAGAGATTCTGGGTGACCGGCATACGACCTACTGTGAAGGCTGTTGTTGCGCGCTGTCAGTACTGTCGTGTGCAGCGCGCAAGTCCCAACCCTCCAAAGATGGGTGACCTACCGCTTGTCAGGCTTGCCACGACTCGACGAGCATTTGTCAACTGTGGCGTTGATTACTTCGGCCCCATGGAGGTCACAATTGGACGGCGCAGGGAGAAGAGATGGGGCGTGTTGTTTACCTGCCTCGCCACACGTGCTGTTCACCTCGAGTTGGCTGCATCGCTCAGCAGCGACTCTGCTATACTTGCTTTGCGACGCTTAATAGCGCGCCGTGGGCAACCAACGACAATTTTGAGCGACTGCGGCACGAATTTTATCGGGGCGAACAAGGAGCTGCGCGCCGCATTGCGCGGCTTGAACAACGAGCAGCTTCGCAGTGATGCTCTGGTAAAGGGCATCGAGTGGCGCTTCAACCCGCCTGCAGCTCCACACATGGGCGGTTGTTGGGAGAGGCTCGTACGTTCTGTGAAGAATGCTCTTCACACCACGCTGAAAGAGCGAGCGCCATCAGAAGAAACGCTTCACACCGTCTTGTTGGAAGCGGAGCTGGTAGTGAACAGTCGTCCGCTCGCGTACGTTGCAGCTGATCCCGACGAGCCGGTCGTGCTGACGCCAAATCATCTGCTACTTGGGACGGCAGCGGGTGATACACGCACGACAACCTACGACCCTACTGATGTCGACGCTCGCCGTCAATGGAAGAAGGTGAACGGACTGGCTGAGATGTTTTGGCGGCGGTGGACACGACAATACTTGCCTACTCTCCAGCGGAGGCAAAAGTGGGCCACCGCGACGGACTCCGTTAAAGTGGGTGATGTGATAGTGATAAGCGACGGCAAACAGCCGCGCAATATGTGGCCCCGTGGCATTATTACCAAGCTCTATCCGGGAAGTGACGGGCACGTACGTGTCGTAGATATAAGAACTCCTACGGGGTCGTTGCGTCGTCCCGTTGCTAAGGTAGTCGTGCTACCCACAGACGGGACATTTGTCGGTTGAAGCCTCCAACTGGGGGGTGGTAATGTTACGTAGCGCGACTATCTTAGTTATAGTATTAAATATTTCGGTTTTAAATTACGCGCGCGCGCTGTTGCTAAGTGCCTGCGACGCTTAGCAACGGCGGGCGCGGGGAGCGGGCGGGGGGACAAGCGTGGCGCGAGGCGCGGAAGCATCGCGCTCCAACCAGTCTGTTTGCAAATGGCCGCCGCACCGCTGCTCGATTATTGTTTTAATTCCCTTTTGTTTCATTTTTGCCAGTATAGTTGTGTTGTTAACGTTTATTACATTCAGTGATTATTCAAGCCTACTTTTTATTAATAACCCCGCACCTACTTAACTACACAGATAATAAAGACACGAAAAGAGCGTCAATGGCGTTGAAAAGAATCGCATTGTGTATAATTAATTATGATTTTATTTACCCAATAGAATTGAGCTCCTGACTAGTGTACTCTAGTCTAGGTAGGTTAGTCCACCTAGTTATACTATTAGTTATACGATATAACAAAATGGTCAAAAAAAAACAATTAGTTATACTGCTCAGTATGCGTTAAGTAGGTAGGTTAGGTTAGGTTTCGTTTTTATATCGGGCCCGGAGGGCCAAAACAACCCAGAAACAGGAGCTCTGCAGAGCAGAGCTCCGTCGCCTCTAATGCAGACAGTGCTTTTGGGAAATTACGACCCATCCTCGACGGAGTATAACTAATTGGATTTTTTTGACCATTTTGTTATATCGTATCGTATAACTATTAGTATAACTAGATGGACTAACGCGACAACCACACGGGAGAAAAAGACAATTATGTTTTATATATGTATATTAGAAACTGTTCTAGATAACATATAACAAATTTAATAAACATAAAAATTACAGAATAAATTAACAATCGAATAAAATAGGCTTCAAAACCAAAATGAGAAAAAAAAAACCTTAAATATTTTTAAAATGCGTGGAATTCCAACGTTATTTTTAAAAATTCTCTCTTGTCGAATTCTTTTTCCTAGAATTAAAGTAGACGTCTTAGCTAAGGTTTCGGCACAAAGTTCAATTTTAGATTTATACTTGTTTATATTAGCTTTAACCTTATAAGATTTTGATTAATACAAAAGCGTAAAAATACTACTCACTGCATGACATAAATATAAAAAAGAGGTGGCATGTAGCCCCTAATACTTCACTTAAAACGTTTAGAAAACCACACAAAACCATTCACGACATCGACACGTTTGCATAAGCTAGAGCTTTTTTTCATTACTTTGAGGTTCATGAAATCATTCAGGAGGATACCAATACTTTTTGCTTATTGCATTTACGTTAAGTAACAAAAGATCGGATCAAGAGCGATGTAAACAATCCATACGGTGGGTCATAACTCTTAATTAATGAAATAATTTGAAACAAATTCCGACAACGTTCAATGGCGTGTACAGTCAAGGCAACAAAATATATATCTGAAAGAATAGTCGTGGTCAATTAAAGTCCATTCGTTAAGATAGTGTCGTTGCCTTTGTATCGCGCCGCGTTGGCACATGCCGCCTTTTGTTAAAGGATGCCGCCGCGTAAATAAAGAATGCGAGCGGTGAATTTGGCAGTTTACGAATTAAATTCGTATTTCATTACAATAACCACAAGTGTGTGCGGGTGTAGCGACACTATCTAAGAAAATAGACTATATATTAGCGCACACAATTACATATACGATATACATGTATATACAATTTTGCATCTCTATGTAGATATTAATTTTTACCTTGACCGTATAAACTAATATAAAACATGGGATATGAAAAGATGTCTCTCTGCATTTTTTTTATAAAGCGTAATTATTAATTTCAGCATCGTTTATGCGCATATAGTGACAATTCATCACAAAGAAAATGACGGTTTTTTTTTTAATTATAAAATCGAGGTTTCCTAATACTTTATCTTAGTGCTGCTAATATAGGAAAACATACATACCGAAGCGACGACTTTCCGCACTAGTGCAGGAAATTTATTTTTTCATTTATCGTGACCGATGTTAAAGCTTGACCAGAAATATATTGCGGAGTTGTAAAAACTACAAGACTGATTTTGGAAAATCTTTCACAGTGGAAAACTAGATCACTGAGTAACTTAAAATAACAGATATTACAAACATTATTAAAAAAAAATGCTATTTTAAAGTGAGGGAGAGTTAGTCTACATCGTAGAACAATTTCCACTATGAGTTTAGTCTTAATTAAACTGTGACAGTGGTGCAATTTTTGTGTTTTCAACTAGTGTAATGAATTAAGCCAGAATAAATTAAGGTAATACATAAAAAGAAGATGGTAATTAAACTAATACTAATTTAGTTCATTTACAATAAACGCAACTTTTGCAATAACTGTCTAAATTAATAACATTGACATTATCATCCTACGTTTACATTGACACCTTATACCTGAATAACGCTGCGTTTATATTTGTAGTGGCCGGTACATATATTATATAGAACCATTACATTCCGTACCGTTCGTCTGACTGTAAGTGTTGGTAATTTATATAGTTTTAGGAGCTTGTCGTATGATAGGTGTACCCCACAGATCGTAAAATGTAGGGCCATTAGGATTTTTTTTGATACGTTCAACTAGATTTTTATAGATTATATTACCTTCGTTTTGTACAATAATGTTCATGAAGAACATGTTTAATAGGTTTAGCTGCCCTAAGTACGAATCCCTTTATTCGGTATGCCTCGGTTGTTATTCTGTTTACGTGTGTGACAAAAATAAGTTTCCCGTCCAGTGTCACGCCCGAGTCCTGAATATCATTAATGTTTTGTAGTGTTACTCCGCCCATGTGATATTGACATAAAATTTTGTTTTTGTATTTAGTAAAAGATATTTTAACACATTTATCATGATCAAAAGATATCTTTATTTGCTATACAATACCCGTGGAAGCGGTCCTGTTGGATTAATACACAATCAGTCTGACAAGAAATATTCCTATATATTTAAATCATCCGCAAACATCTCAAACGAACAATTCTGGAAGCAGTTGGCTAGGTCATATGAACAGAGTTTATAGGAGCGGCCCGAGAATTTAAACTTGAATTACCTCAGGTGAGACTTGTCACCATTTGTAAACATTTAAAACAGCATTTTGCGTACGTTTTCCTAGATAGGAAGCAAACAAGTTAAAAAATATATAAGAAAAAACACAATAGTGTCACCTTGGGCCCTCTTGCTTATCGATTTAACCCTTAATAGGGCCCCGTTAAAGTAAAAATACTAGGCCAAAGTGAAATACAGTCAGGGAATCGCAAGTCTCTAAAGAGTAATATGTTATATTTCAGAAAAAAAAAACAATTTAAATCTTATCATAGAATGTAGGTAATAAAGTTCAATTTCAGCTCATTGTAATGTGGATATAGCCTCTTCTATAAAGGGTTAAACAAGAAATGAGATAAAACTAGGACATTAGTGGCAGTTGACTTGCGCTTCATAAAGCCGTGCTGTTGTTGCGTAATATTATTTTGGATTAAGTAGTTAAATATAACATCTTGGATAAGAGATTCTAGTATACTGTATCGTGCCGCTAGATAACTTAAGATCGCAATTCAAATATCTTAAGCAAGCATTTTAAGGTTCTAGCACAACAAACAGAAATGTATTTAGGCACGGTCAGGCTTTAACGTCTAAACTAGCCCAATGAGGATTTAGGCCAGATTCCACAGACGTACACGTTACGCACGCACACGTAGGCATGGATACTCCACCGGAAATGCACCTAATGACGTCAGTGACCAACGCTTAGATCAATCGTTCTTCGTGGCTCACGCGTGTTCGGAAACATTTTTTGTAATTATTGAACTATGAATCTTAAATTTCTTTTGATAAATTAAAAATAAATATATCTTAGGGATGTGCAAGATGAGCTCTTTTATTTAACACACCTCATTATAGGTGAGTCATACCTGTGTTCTCGGGCTGGGGGATTCTAGATATACTTGGGTGAAAGCAAATTATTACGAAACCTCGATTTTTATCCCATTTAGCTGGTTGCAGGATTCAAGAAACAGTCAACAGCTCTTACCACCTTTTGCTCTTAACGCGTATTTTCTTATAATTTACTTCTTAGGTTTTCCTTTTTTACCACCCTTTTTTCCAGATTTTACTTTGAGACTTTGCATAAATTCCTCTCTGATTTTTTTAGCATGTTTTGCTTTTTTACGCACTCTATGTTCCTTTGTTTTACTTTTAGTCGTTTTAATTTGTATGGATGGCTTCGACAGTCGTTCTTTATCTAAAGGTTTCCCGTCCATTTTCACACTGTAACAAAGATTGTATATTTATTAAAATTCAGAGCAAAGCGAGGATGAAACGGAAACACCCTATGATTCTGACAGATCACACGCGAGGTGCCTAAATGTTTAGTATTTCGAATCCATGAAGGCGCCTGAGGGGTGTTCTCAAAAAATTTGTTTTTGTACGTTAAATCAGTTAGAAGGTTTTTTAGGTAGAGTTCACGTTTTCAGGGATAAAAAAGGCAAATGCTAACACGCTCGATTACAGCTTTTATCCTAGGATAGCGTTTACGTTTACGTTTTCCATACAGTTTATTACGATATCATGTTCTTTATCTGTTGGAAATTCGAGAAATCTATCAAGTTTGGGCTCAAAATGCTGACTGTCAAAGCTAGTGCCAAAGTAGGCACCATGTTACATATCACTTAAGTTTTTGGTAGGATATTAGAGGTATTTAGTACTGATAATTATGTAAGGTAGTCGAATTTTATACGCTCAAAAATAATACGTCGTTTTCAGCGTTCCACGCTTCATTCCTAACGGTGGATCTGTCATGAGAACAACATACTACGTCAACAAACGTGACTAAAAAGTATGGAAGGGTCGTATTCGACGAGTTAGTCGGTCAGCCGGCCAACGAAACAGGACCCCAATCTACCTACCGACTTTGACGACGCAGCGTCTCTAAATAATTATTATATTCTTGTAGATCACTACGATCTAGGTTCCAGTATGAATGGACCTGAATTATTTTTGCAGTTTTAATTCTGCATGTGCGTAAAATACTATTATTAAACATTTGAATTGCTCTGGAATATTCAAACCTTAATTTGTATACAGTAAAAATTTTTAGTCTTGCTTTGAGTCATGCCTCATATTGTGCTTTTGCAAATGTTTTTTTACATTCGCTTACTTCTTACATTTTAGTTCCGCTTAGCGGCGTATCCGCAAGTGAATTTGCGCTTTACTTAGAACTAAATTCGTATTTTATTACAATAACGCGTGGGAATTCCAGGGACCAAGTCCGAGCTTAGTCCAGACTCAAAAGAAAGACCTTCTGATCCTACCAACACCTTACCGGAGCGCCGACCAAAGTCATGGAGCGCTGACCAAAATCCTCAGAGCACCCAACTAAAGTTCCGGAGTACCTGACCAACATCTCGGAACCCGGAACATGCCGCTCGCTGCTCGATGAGTGCAGGGAAGTGATCACATTCACGGATCTGTCTCCATCTCTAATGCTAATTCCACAAATCTAAACTTCCCACTACCCAGTCAGATTGAATCGGGTGCAGACCCACCGTACCACTAAAGTGTACCAATGACCAAAATTAGTTTCATAAATATGAGGTAGGTTTAGGTTATGTTAGTTCTTCAGCAGGCCCGGAGGGCCAAACTACCCAGAAGTAAGAGCTCCGACGACTCCGTTAAATTCGATTTTAATAGTAATAATTGGTCAAAGTACCACCAGTGGTACGGCCGAGGGGTACGGTGGGTCTGGAAGGATTGAATCTACCATTCTGATTTATATTTATTGTAGTAAATAATAATTGTAACACTGCATTTTTAATTTTCTTTCAACCCTAGAATTCTAATTGAATCGCTGAACGCTCAGTAAGTACTTTTTGATAGATAGTCGATATCGATCTACTAAACAGATTTCTGTTTCACATTTGACATAAAACTAGTATTGTAGAACTATTTTCCGATCAATAGTAAATATTTGCAATTTTCGGATTTTTTCCTTCACTTGCCTGTGCTTTTAGAACTACTTCATCGACAAATTTCAAGCTTTTTACGTCATCTTCAGATATAGATAAGGTAGTCAGTCAGTTAGTATCAAATACATCGCATTCGGAATTTAATTAATTTTTATGGGATTATTATAAAACCTTGATTTTTTATAGGGCTTTTAGGTTAAATGTCTAAGTATTTATTATGAACAAAAGTCCTAGCTGCACAGGGGAAAAGTAATAAGCGTGGGAAACAGCGCCTGATTGGCTACAATATATTATGCGTTGCTGCATGGCACTCGGCTTTTGCTTCCAACTTGTCCAGACAGACTACCGTATAAATTACGCACCCGTATTTTTCAGCAACCGTATCAAACGTCTTCACTTTCGAGAGGATCTCCGAGGCTTCTTCGGGCCATTTATACACCTCAGTACCAAACCTTTTGTAATTGGGGTCATATTTTGCGTGTATAACCAAATCCCTCATCCGTTGATCGTCTTTCGGTTTTGGGAACTTACCAGCTACACCTGAATAAAAAAAAAATAAGCTACGGTATTAACCCCTAAAATGCGGGAGGTCAACAAAAACCAAGTTCTAGTCTCTTCTGATAACGACATATTCTACAAAATTAGGCTTGAAAAAAATACAAAAACATCTTAAGCACGGTTCCGTGTTTAAGCTTACAATAGGTTGAATTTAAGTATCATCGGAAATGTCTAGATCATCACCGCCTAAAGGTTTTTAAAACAGGTACAACCAGCTTCCACGCTTGCGGCAAACCACTGTATTCGCCGCGGTTCAAACTATCCGATTTGATTGACTGGTATCAAACCAGTCTGGTGGTTATTTTGATATATGTTAAAGAGTAGTCTAAACTAAAACACATGTATTTTTTTTGCTTTACCTTCGGCATATGCCAACTTGGCGACTTCGATGGCAATTTCAAGAGATACTTCATTCACTTCTGAAAGCGGCGGATAAATGCGCCCCATGGAAATATCAGACTCGGCGACGATATTTGCAAGCGTCTAAAACATAAAACAATATTTGGTTACTCGTATTTATATTATTCTAACGAAGGCATTATGTATACCTAGTACTTAATGGTCTCAATGATATTGAGACGCTCATATATACAGTTCATTCAAAACATGGATACCACTAGGGTTTGAAACAAGCATAGCTATAGTACATTATCTAACTAGGGTTAAGGCTCCAAAATAATGTCAGATTAGTATGATGTTCCTTCTGTAAAATTATCCCTGCGTCAAATCAATCCAGTATTGAGTGTGAAGTGATCTGCACTTGATTTGGGCTGGTTATTTATTATTCATTATTTGACTTGAGTTCTGAATAGTTCCTAATTGGTTTGATAAAAAAAAACACTTTAGGGGGCGACCAAACCGGAGCTAAACGGTGCGTTATGTATACATACATAACATCCATAAACATCCATACATGTATGTATGTATGTATGTAAACTCTTTATTGCACAAATAAAAAATAACAATAACAAGAAATTTCGTACGTAAACTTACGATTAACATGTACAATGGCGAACTTATCCCTTTAAGGGATCTCTTCCAGTTAACCCGACCATGAACGAGCAAACTGTACGAGGATTGGCAAGACAACAAAGATGTGCACAAGTAACTGTTTACAACATTACAGCTAATTATAAATATATATGTACATACATAACACATATACCGGGTGTGGCCTGTAATAGGACCAATAAATTGAGGGATCGTTTCCACACCACAAACGTAACAACATTTATTGTACAACTTTTGAAAATAACTTATTGTTAACTAAATATTAATAAATTTAAGTTTTCCAAGCAAGCAATGAATTGCGAAAACTACGAAATTTGTAGGCTGACAGTAGATGACAACTAGACTATTGGATGGAGTACATTGAAAATGCTATTAAGTTTGTTTGAAAAAATCACAAATATTAAATTACATATATTTTTTAAGTTTTAGAACAAATCATGCTACGTTTATAGATTAGAAATGATCCCTAAATTTTTTGCTCCTATTACAGGCCACACCCGGTATACGTAAATATACTCAAATTTAAATAAATACATGGATATCCAATTATGACTACAACTTAAAAGGTGAAACATTACTGACTAGTTTGACTAGAATAAATATATTATGGTTCGTCAAAATTGACGCCATGTAATTAGTATGACCCATTCTTTTGTTTACACAACGACAACGTATTTTACGCGTCCGTGTGGTCACTCCCTTAACCTTTTCAACGCTATGTCACATATAAAACCAGAGCGAATGCCAACTTGGCCTCATAGATACTAAGGTCCATTTTGCGCTGTCAACCATGACGAAAATATCCGTCAATGATGTTGATAATGTTAAATATTTAACAAGATGTTGGTGTCTTTACACTAAGTAATTGAAATAAGTAACACTCACCCTTGCTGCACATAGGAACATGGAGTCATCAATGTGGTGCGTCTCGGTGGCTATCACTCCAAGGGCCACTCCCGGAAATATGTACGAGTTATTGCCTTGTCCAGTCACGTACGTCTTATTCTTATATTGTACAGGAGGAAACGGAGACCCAGATGCGTAAACGACGCTACCCTATTAACAAAGTTCATAATAATAATTCTCATTATACTTAATAATATATTTTATTTAATATAAATTACTTCAGTGTTAACATTTATTTTTCAAAAGACAAGATACATTTTGTTATTATATCTATAGGTACCTAAAAGTTATAATAGTAGATTGTTCAACAAGGGACTAAAGTAAGCAATTATGACACGAGATATTTATCCACCCCAGCAAACAGAGGGTGGATAAACTTCCGAGTGTCATTATGGCTCTTTAGTCTCGAGTTAAAAAAAACACTCTGCTTTTCACTTCGACTGCCAGAAAAATACATCTTAAATTATATATAATGCTTTATTACAAAAACTTAAACAACCGTTAAAAATTTGTTTAGTAGGTACATGTCAATTTATTAAAAAAAACTGTCACTTCAACCATATCTAAGGCGTGTCTAAGGTTTTTGTTATAACAGCGTAAAGGTTATAACATAGACACTTTAATAAAATACAATTTAATAGCGATATCATTTTTACTCTTAACCCCCTGTTGTTTTTGGGGTTAGAACATTACAAATTAAATAGCCAATAGACAACATTTCAGAACGAAAGCTTAGGCGGTGGAGGTTGTATGCCCAGCCCCAGCCTGCCATGCCCTCCACCGGTTCCACCGCGCACTCCGGCGTCAAGGGCAACATCATTAAATGGCAACATGTATCTGGTTGTTTGTGGTTTTCCAAGGCTGTTATAAGGAAATTAAAAAGAAAAACTACTTTAGTACTTAGGGATAAAAATGTCACTTTAGTCCCTGGAGATTAAATGCATTACTTTAGCCCGCCGATAGATGGCTATTATGAGTCATTTTAGAGCGAGAGAAGTGAAATAATGTATATCTGACTACTAAACATGACATGACGTTTATCACGAGCTCTTTGAGCTTAAATGCTTTATCCTCCCACGGACTAAACATTGTAATTACCTAGTCCTATCAAGGTGAACAATCGTTCACTAATTTAATTACCTAATAAAGTTGTCAGACTATAATATTAGTTTAGTATGAAGACGGTTTTACTAAATATGCCAAAACCCAATCGGCGAAAGCCAGTTGCTTTCTTGCTGCAGAATGCAGTTTTATTTTATTTTGAACCATATTATACGGATGTTAAAGATGCCTTTTGATATTGTAGCTCTAGGAGTTATGCTGATTAAAAGTAAGTATTAGTTTTATGGCTTTTTGCCCTTAGAATATTGCAGAAACTATACCAATGTCAAAAAAGGAACGCAAGAGCTCGAGCACATATACAGTGTGTTACCGGCATGAGGGCTTTAAATGTAGGTATCGATTTTACTCCTCAAAAGCTACATCTTTTGTTCTACGACTTAGAAAATAACTTAATTTACAGTAAGTTATAGGTGATCAAACTTTCAAACTTTACTAGTAAAATCAGTGAATTAATTTATTTTGTATGAAAAATAAAAAATAAAAATTACCTCATTTTTTAAAGTCGTAGAACAAAAGGAGTTCCATTTGAGGAGTAGAATCGATACCTACATTTAAAGCCCTCATGCCGGTAACACACTGCAGATCTCAAGAGACAAGTATATGTTGTTCTCACATTGGTATGATCATAGGCCTCCTGTGCAGAACACTCGGCTTTGCTGGTAGGGTTCGAAAGGGCAAAGATAATCGGTATGTCGCAATTCTTCGCCATTTGGTTTATTATCTTAGGTGTGAACGCACCCCCAACTGTTGACGCACCTGTAATATATAAATTATACAGTATTTTTTTTTAACTGGGACTGAATGGGGAAATCCGAAACCATAGGAGATACAGGTAGACTGTGTTAAGAAACGTTAGGTCTTTTTTTCTTAAAATATTTTTGGTAGAATATTTTTTTGGTCAAGAGTCAGTTGTAATTTTTTTTAAATGTAAATCGGTTTCATGTAAGGATCATTTCATTGTATATGTAGAAAGAAAAAACAGCAGGATTTGGTCAAATTTACTAATAAGGTAAATGCAGCTATTAACGACCCTCCTAAGGCAGTTTTGAAATATATCATACTTATTAGGAATATTGGTAGCCGCCACAGTATTTTAATTATTAGCTCTGCCAGTAATGGTTTAACAAAAAAGACGTAATATTTACTTTGACAGTTTACCAGTATCTCTTATGGTTTCAGATTTCCCCGTACGGTCCCAGTTAAAAAACACACATTCATAGTTATCTCACGGTAAATAATGTTCAATATCGTTAACGGTTCACAGTGTATAATGGGACCCAAAAAAAATATCTTCATCGTCCCATCAGCCACCTAATCCGATAATGAGCGATGTCAGAGTAATAAAGAAGAATGTCACAGGTACGTATAGGTATCACTACGCCTCGTATTCTAACTTCGCGACTCGAATTAATTATGTGCAGTTGCAGGAGCTATAAACTTTACTAAGTATATACTCTAGTAATAACATGGATAACTGAAAATTATCATAAAAAGGTGAAAACAGAGAATGAAGACCACAAAATTTCGAACATTTTGTTTTGTTTAACTCCAAAAGTAAATTTAATTTAACTATTCTCGTACCTTGCCTTTAAATGAAATAGAAATTGTACGACAAATTATGTACTTTAACGCCATTTCTCGAGAACGAACTTACTAATTACTTATTTTTACCATACATTTCGTACAGTATTTAGCGAGTTGTGACGACTTCGACTCTCATTACTGACCCTTGCAGTGCTCTTATTGCAGTTGGTCCCATAGCACGACTATTTGTTCCCGAGTCTTGGATGTTTTCTATGTAGGTATTTAAGTATATATTTCTCTATATAAGTATGTTTATCGTTGTCTAGTACCCATAGTACAAGTTTGGGAACAACTACGTCAATTTTTGTGAGATTGTCCTGTGATATTTATTTATTTATTTATTTATTATAGATGATGATGATGATGATCATTCCGATCGTTTTGGGCCGTGGCGACCACTTCGACTCGTAGTCGGTCGGGCGCTGGTGCAACCGAAGATGGCTTATGTAGCCGATCTTTGCAGCGAACTCCCGTGCACATGCCGCATGCATAAAGTTGATGGCAGCGGGTGGACGGGCCTTTAGCTCATCGCGCTTAGCGTCGAGGTCAGCTTTACGCTGGGGGGTGATCCTCTCAACACAGCGCTGCGTCGAAAATTCCGGCAAGTTTATACAGATGTGTTACAACTAATCGGGTCCTTTACTTAAGTTGTTCACTTATATTTTAAATTAATCTTCGGCCGCGCATCTCGCATATTTCATAGAAGCTAACGCTGACAAGGCAGAGTATTCCAGCAGCTTACCAATCAGGACGGTGGCTTTAAGTTTAGTAACAGCAGCCTCCAAGTTTGTTTCAGGTTCTATATCCTTGCCGAAGTCTTTGGAGAGTTCGGGCACGCCGCCCTTCCGCTTCGACGTCAGCAGCCCGTCGATGTCAAACATATAGATGCGGGCCCGCGCGTCCTCTAACGTTAGACCTTCCTCCATCATAGCCATCACAGATAAACTGGCAATGCCGTTGGATGCCTGGTCAAATTTTATATAAAAAAGTTAAATTAATTGTTACAATGCACAATGGTTGAAAACAAGTCTGATTTAAATTATGATTTTTTTTACAACTGTATTAAAAACCAATTTTGAGGGAAGCACACGCTATCGTATCGTATTTTAATTTGTTATCAAAACGAATTCAGTAAGTAATTTACATTTACATTTTGAGAATCATCAGGAACTGCGTAAACTGCTCAGGACATAGAAACAAGGGTGATTATGTCTTGATCGCAATTTCATTCGTAACCCGGTATCGCTACTTTTTGTGTGCGCCTTAAGCTTACTCTCTATGAACTACTACAAAACAATGTTCTCATTATTGGTTACAGTTTACGAACTAAAATCATCGAAACATAATTTTGATATTAGCACAAAATTAAGCTTTATACTCATTTAGCAAGGTCATAAATGATAAAATGGTAGTATTTTCTATCGTAGTTCAGTTACTTAACGTAAGGTATCGCTTACTAGTTTGCTTAGCTGCCATCTAGCGACGAGTAATATCTTGACTATTAAGCGCTAGATGGCGCTAAAATAGTGGATTATATTCAGCAACTTTAGGACTACTATAACAGCGACATCTAGTGATCGTTTTTCAAGCTGTATGTATCACTTTTCTGATATCCAAGTAGGAATGTTACCATATCATGACTGTTTAAATATATATCGATAACCTTATAAAACTTGTTTGAAACGTTAATATATTCGGTTCTATTTTAATATCAGGTTAATATAATTACATCATTTAAACTTTTTACGTTAATGATAGAATAGAACAATAATATTTATAGAATGTCAAAATATTTAGGAATTCGGGTCATGTATTCTTTATTTAAAACAAAAAATGTCGATGTGCAAATCATTTCGATATGTTTAAAAGTTTCCGACATATTCAATTTTATACTTCGTAACCGGCGTGAGACCACTGACGGCCAGCGCTCACGGATTATGACGTCATTTACTAGCAGCGATGCGCGTTCTTAAACGATTCCGTAAGCTCACATCATGGCTGTATCATTTTAACCGAAATAGGTATACAGTTGAGATTTTCACAGAATACGTCTTACACGTCTCTATCGAACCACATAATAAAATAAATAATAAATCTAATCCCAAACTCAAGAAACTTAAAATTAATAAATCTATTGAATTTTTATAATGGTTATAAATCCAAGATAGCTTCTTATTTTTGTTAAAATAACTTTTACAATATTGAATGCTCATAGTTTACTAATAAATTAAATAAAACTGCTATATTAACGTTAAAAATGACTTCGATGTGATATACAGATGGATAAACAGACCTTTACAAAATTTTGATTAAATCTGCAATACAGTTGCACCGAACCCAGATTTTAGCAAGTATTTACGTACGTCATTCAGAATATAAATGTCGATTACATTACAGTGTAAATTTTACATAAAGTCGCATTAACACTTTTAGTTCTATTTATCGCTGAAGAACGAGCCGATTTATCGATATCCGATAGAAATATCGTCCACATCCTTACGCACGGAAATCCATACAAACATTGACTTGCATGAAAAAAAATGGTTTTAAATAAAAAAATACTGGTGGTATGTTATGCCCCTTGATTTGAATTTAACGTTTGCACTTCGCATTTTGCACAACTTTACGATACAAACAGTTATTTTCTATTTAAACGGAGCTCGTGTGTTGACAGCGATCGGTGGGCGACTGATCCGGCGCTTGACGCGCCTTGAGCCGATATGTCAAATTTGACCATACAGAGGCGTCTCGAACCATGCTGTCATACCATCCCCCTTGTTTCTTTGATCTGAGAATATAACCCACCAAAAAGATAAATAAATGTAAAAATAGGCCTAGTTCTCATGTGCCACTAAAAGTATTATCTTAAAAATGTGCCAAGTTAGCTAATATATTTCCACATAATACATTTTGTGCCCTAACTTGGCCGTCTTCTCTACAATAATATTTAGGAAATTGATACAATAATATTTAAGAAATTGACAAGTGAGAGCCATTTGTCCGTCTGTCTGTCTGTCTGTTTGTTACGCTGCAGCTGTCACGAATGAACTGCTGAACCGATTTACATGAAATTTTGTATGGAGATAGTACGAGTCCCGGAGAAGGACTTAGGGTACTTTTTACCACAACAATTGGGAATAGCGATAAACGCTACGCGGACGGATTCGGGGGAAACAGTGCATTATAAAATTCGATATTAATGAAACCTACTCGCAAATTTTAAGTAAAGTGTGCAGATCTTAAAAATGTGAAATGAACAACGTATAATAAATTTTAGGCTATGTTTATGATAAAAATAAGTTTTTGGTTAATATCTTAAATTTAATTTAAACTGAACAACTTACGGATCCAGCACCAAGGTACAGATAGACGTTTTCACTCATCTTCCGCTTCGTAATTCTGGTGGCGGCTATTAGCCCCGCGACGGACACCGCCGCGGTTCCTTGGATGTCGTCGTTAAACGTGCAGTACCTGTCGCGGTATCTTTTCAATAGGGGTGCCGCGTTTGCAAGTGCAAAGTCTTCGAACTGGAAAACAAATGTTTTATTGTACAATTCGCCTTTCGTTTCTTAGAACATTTTTATGAATCCATCGGTAGTACAGTTCTAGTACGGTCGTTCGGTTGCAATTTCAAAGGGTTGGCGCGGTGTGTTATTTTTACGCAGTAAAATCCGATAAAATGACTTACATGACGACTTACTCATAAGAAATCGTGCTCACCGTATTGAAATCCAAAATAATCATCTTTTTTTTTATCCAAACTACACCAACATTCTTATGGAGACAGGAGGCATTATAGGTACCTACCTACAAGGTGTTGCGTTTATTTATATTCACTAGTTTGATAAATGTTTTACGTTGGTACAATTAACCATCAGAACCATTATACACATACATTATACATGGATCCCAATAGCATAATGACAAACAAACATCATTCAGATTTGTATATAAAACTCTTTTGATGCGTGTCAAAAAACCGACAATGGCGCGGCAACACGTATTTCTGTCAAATCGACAAATAATGACAATGTTTTTTTTTATGTTAAGGAGAAGGCACACGAGCACTAACGCCACCTGATGGTAAGAGGAATCTGAGACCCATAGACATTAGAATTCTCAAGACTATAATCCTAAGACCTCAAATGCGTTGCCAACCCTGAGGAACTAAGATGGAATGCCTCTATGCTAGTAATTTTACCGGTTGTCTTATCCCCACACCGGAACACCACAATACGAACACTGTTGCTTGGCGGGTGGTTACATAAGATGGCTGATAGCTTGATGGGATGGTTTTGACAACTGAGGGCATTGTTTACACATTGCGGTTATCAGCTGTCAAATATACTTGTGTAACAACCCTTGGATACGACTACAGTGCAATACTACCCTGCTGAGACAAATGGCGGGATCTGACAAAACTCAACCTTATTAGGCACTCTCGGAAGATGATTCTGCTTTGGCTATTGAATGTGATATACCGCCTATGAGGGCAGAATAGCTCTTAACAGGTCCTTCGTGGTTATACTCCTCTCTCACCCGAACCCGAAATACTTTTTACGAGGTAATGCGTTATACTGTTAAAATCGAGTGGAATTGTATATTACCTGCAACAGAACGTTATGCCCGTATCTCTCAACACATGCCTCCATAAACTCATCCAAAAAATCGGCGTATTCCTTTCCAGAAACACGCGTGCGCCTTATGCCGATGTACAAAGGGTCTTCTAAAAGTTCCTGCAAATAACAACAAATAATGTATTTGATCATAGCTTACGAGATCCTACAGCCTTGGCCTAATGTGTTGAGCACCCCACGTTCTCCTTTGTAACTTATGAATCAAGTATTATTCATATTTTTTTTAAATACACAAAGCCTTAAAAGTAATAAGTGCTTGAACGTGAGCAAATCATTCGTAAATATCTTTTCGAAGAAGCTATTTGCGTTAGGAAACTGAAGCTAGAAAAAATCTGGTTTCACAATAAAATTATTTATTGTATTTTTTTCCCACGGTATTTCTCTTAATGTCAATAAATATCACTTACTCTTCCGGTAGATATACAACTTTTTATATTAAAAGATGTATTTTAAATGCACTTTTTAAAATCTGACTTTTATATGAAAAACGCATTGGTGCTCAACATCTTTGGCCAAGGGTCTCGTCGGGTCCTATTCGGACTGCCAATGACAAAAACAAGTTGTACTGACCGTAATTGTCTTTAGATACGAGTAGAGGATGAAATAGTGATGAGAAAAATGTTACCTATAATTACTTAACTGTTAAAGTTCAATATATGTATATTCATTCATCATCGTATGTATCCGAATGGTAATTTTGACGGCAGGTACTTTTCGTCGTATAACTTGGCTTGAATTCGGCTTGTTCTTGTAAAGTTAATAAACCCAGTGACTATGGTAACTCAGACAATCTAATATTATACTTTAAATGTGAACGTAACTCTGTCTGTCTGTTGTTACGTTTCAACTAATTGAAACGATTTAGAGGTTTGAAGATAGTTTGAGTCCTAGAAAGAAAAGGTACCATTTATCCCGAAAAATTAGACGGTTCCTGAATAATTCCTAAATGGGTTTCCTGAATAATTCAATTCTTTCTACGTTTTAATTAACAAACTAGACCAGCTAATTTTGATATCCTTTTTTTCCAGCAGAAGAACGAGGCCGACTTTTTTTTCTACTTCACCACCGCAGAATACTATGTAGACACAATTACACAACTAGTAAACAACGATATAAAAAAACTCCTTTTAATCTTATTTCTTTCCCTTATCCTGTTGCCTTTGATGTCAAATTTTCAAAAAAGGAGGAAGTTATCAATTTATTTATTTTTTAATTATTAAGTATCAAAACAGGTGGACTTACAATGTTCAACTGCATGTTTTTTTTCTTATATGTGCTAAGCATACCTTGGGCCCTATCTAAGATGCAAACGCTCCTATTTTGTTATTTTCTATCACTCGTAACATAATGTATGAGATGACATTCTCGTGCGTTACGATAAACCACTTGGTTAACTATTATCCCATACATTTTGAGCGATAGAAAAGAAAAACGTTAGCAGCGTTTCCATCTTGGCTAGGGCCCCTTTGGGTTTAACAAACAAAATTTAAATAAGTGAAATTATCCTTCAATTATCATAGGAACGTACCTATTATTATAAAAGCATATAGTTTAACTGCAGTTTTAATAAAACGATTTTTTCGCCTGTTGAATATTCAAATTAAATTTGTAGATTACCTTTTCCTAAACCAAGTTATGTAATCGCAACTGGGTGCGCCAAAGTTCATATAAAATTGCAAATTATATTATATTACTTTTTATAATCAATATTAATCATACACGTTTATTTTCTGGATTTTAAAAATATCCAACTGGTAAATAAGGTTAGGTTAGGTTTGTTTTATACGCTCTTTGTGAATATGAGGTGAAGGCGCTCCGCACAGCGTTTTCCGAGCGAGAGACCCAGGCTCCTCCGCCCCAGCAACTTGGTGCAGCGGACTTGGCGGAGGCACTACAGGAGATAAAACGCGACCTGTTTCTCTCCTTGGGCAATATGGTTAAATGCCCGATTAGAGGAGGTGAACAGGCGCCTACCAGCGGAGCCCATCCTCCGCCCCCCGCTTGCCCACGAGAGGCGAGCCGCCGCTGCCGCTGCCCCGACAGCTCCGCGGGCTGAAAGGGCCGTAGGGGCCGCTCCGCCGCCCCCGGCCCAGGTTAGGGCCCCTGCCCCGGACCCGGAGGCCAGGGCCAGGCTCGGCGATGGCCGGCCAAAGGTGAAACCGGCCAAGAAGGCGGCGGCCCCAATTCCTGCCCCTCCTAGCCGCCCACAGAAGCCCGCCAAGGCGCCCAAAGCCGCCCCGGCCCCGAGAGCCACCCGGCCCTCGGAGGGTGGACCCGGCCCATCGGGCCAAGCACCACCTCCGCCCGCGAACGTGTCGTGGTCGGAGGTGGTAAAGAGAAAGGGCAAGGGGAAAAAAAAGGCTAAAGCCTCCCCCCCTCCCGCGAGCAGGAACTCCCATGAAGGGAGAAAGGCGGCGGCCGCGCGCCCGGCCAAGCTAGCCGTCCCAAAGACGGCGGCGGTGGTGGTGACCTTAAAGAAGGACGCCACCACCACCCTCCAGGCCACAATGGCTAGAGCCATCAACGGCCTTAGCCTCAAAGAAGTTGGCCTGGACCACGTAAAGGTCAGGACCTCTATGACTGGGTCCCGGGTCATAGAGGTCCCCGGGGAGGACGGCTCAGCTAGGGCAGATGCCCTGGCCGCCAGGCTGCAGGCCCTGGTGGGCGACGTCGCTGACGTCAGCCGACCCGTCAAAATGGCCGGCGTACAAATTGCCGGCCTCGACGAGTCGGCGACAAAGGAGTCAGTGGCGCAGGCCGTGGCAGCCGTAGGGGGCTGCCAGGCGGCCCAGGTGCGGGTGGGGGCTGTGCGCGCCCTGTACGACGGCACTGGGTCGGTCTTAATCCAGTGCCCCGTGACGGCTGCGCTGGCCCTAAAGAGGGCGGGTAGGATCCTGGTGGGCTGGGCCTCCGCCAGGGTCTCTACGGTGGGGCCGACGCCGATGCGATGTTTTAAGTGCTTCGGTGTCGGCCATACGCGGGAGCTGTGCCCCTCGCAGCACGACCGGACCGGGTGCTGCTTCCGGTGCTCCAGGAAGGGGCACTCAATGAAGGAGTGCTGGGAGAAGCCCTGGTGCGCTGTCTGCGCCCAGGCCAAACTCCCGGCCGATCACCACCTTGGGGGGAGGAGTTGTTTCCCCCCGGAAACCAAAGGCCGGGACACTAGACCCCAGCGTCCCCGCCCAACGGCACCGGTGACCAATGAGAATGCCCCCCCGACGAATGTCGCCGACCAGGCCGCGGAGGGAACCAGCATGGAACTCTAAATGCCAGCACACCGGCATTTGGAGTTCCTGCAGGCCAACATCAACCACTCCGCCAGAGCACAGGATCTGCTCATGCAGACCATAGCGGAGTGGTCGATAGACGTGGCGGTGGTCGCGGAACCCTACTTTGTTCCGCCCCTACCCAATTGGGTAGGGTCAACGGACGGTAGGGTTGCCGTAGTGGTTCCGGCGGTCGGCGACGGCCCCCCCCTGGTGGGCCTCGAGACCGGCCTGGGGTTTGCAGCGGCCAAATGGGGGAACGACACCGCCCTATTGGCGGTGTACTTCTCCCCCAACAGGCCGCTGGCCGACTTCGAGGTCTACCTGGGGGTCCTTGGGGGGGTGTTGAGGAGGGTGGCCCCGCGCCAAACAGTGGTCCTGGGGGACCTCAACGCCAAGAGTGCTGCGTGGGGTTCCCCCGTAACGGACGCGCGCGGGGTGGCGTTGAGGGATTGGGTGGCGGCATCGGGCCTGGTGGTCCTTAACCAGGGCTGCGCCAACACGTGCGTGCGGCGGCAGGGGGGGTCCATCGTGGACATAACGTTCGCGACCCCTGCCATTGCCGCACGCCTCACCGACTGGCGCGTCCTGGAGGACGTGGAGACCCTCTCAGACCACCTGTATATCAGGCTGAGGGTCTCCAGAGGGGGGCAGCCGCCACCCGTCCCGAGGGGGGGGGTTGGAGGAGGAGGAGGGAGAGGGGAGGAGTTCCCCAAGTGGTCCCTGTCCCATCTGGACAGGGCCAGGGCGGATGAGGCGGCGATGGTGGAGGCCTGGTGTGCCGCCCCACCCGCCGCCTCGGGAGTGGAGGAGAGGGCGCGCCGGTTTCGCTCCGCACTACAGGCTGTGTGCGGAGCGTCTATGCCCCGGGCGCGGCGCCTCTTCTCCCGGAGGAGGGTGTACTGGTGGTCCGCTGAAATTTCGGCCATGCGGACCACCAGTAACTGTGCCCGCCGCGCCTACCAGCACTGTAGGCGCAGGCGGCACACGGCGGAGGAGGAAGAGGGGCTCTACAGGGCCCTCAAAGTCGCCAAGGGGGCCCTCCAGCTGGGCATAGCCAAGGCCAAGGACGAGGCGCACGCCTCGTTCTTGGCCACGCTGGACCGGGATCCGTGGGGGCGGCCGTATAGGGTGGTGCGCAATAAAATGCGTACCGCCCCCCCCATGGACTCCCTGGAGCCCCCCCTCCTCAGGAGGGTCATCGAGGGGCTGTTTCCGCCAGCCCCCTCGATAACTCCCCCGGTGATGACCGAGCCACCGGGGGACTTGGAGGACCCGACCGAACTCGTCGTCGCGCCGGTAAGCGACGACGAGTTCGAGAGGGCGGTGGACCGGCTCCGGGGCTGCAAGAAAGCCCCGGGGCCCGACGGAGTACCAGGCCGGGTGCTCCCCATCGCCCTAAAGCACCTCGGGAACCGACTCAGGCAGATCATGGACGACTGCCTGAGGGAGGGACGGTTCCCGAGAGTGTGGAAGGAGGGGAGGTTGTGCCTCCTGCGGAAGGAGGGTCGACCCCCGGACAGTCCGTCCGCGTATCGCCCCATCGTGCTGCTGGATGAGGCCGGGAAGATCTTCGAGAGAATCCTGGCCTCCCGGATCCAGCAGCACCTAGGGACCGCCGGCCCGGACTTGTCGGAGCGACAGTTCGGGTTCCGTGAGGGGCGGTCCACGCTCGACGCGTTGAAGTCCCTAAGGGACTTCTGCGAGCACGCGTCGAGCAGAGGGGAGGGTGTAGTGGCGGTGTCGCTCGACATCGCCAACGCCTTTGGCACCCTCCCCTATGGGGTGATAAGGGAGGCACTTCGATATCACGAGGTGCCTCCCTACCTGCGGCGGGTCGTAGAGCACTACCTCACCGAGAGGGTAGTGCTCTACGAGCGGGCGGACGGTCGGCGGGGGTCGACGGGGATGGCCTGTGGTGTGCCCCAGGGTTCCGTGCTCGGTCCACTCTTATGGAACCTGGGGTACGATTGGGCCATCAGGGGGGTAGTGCTCCCACGGACGGCCACCATCTGCTATGCAGATGACACAATGGTGGCCGTGCGTGGGACCGAGGCGAGAGAGGTGCTGTGCCGGGCGGAAGCGGCGGCCGAGCTGATGATTTACCGGATCAGTCAGCTCGGCCTGAAGGTGGCCCTCCCGAAGACTGAGGCGATAGTCTTCGGGGGGCGGGGGAGGGGGTGGAGGCTGCCGGCGGGCGCGGCGCTCACGCTGGGGGGGGAACCGGTCCAACTAAAGCCCCATATCAAGTACTTGGGGCTTGTTCTGGACCGGAAGTGGGACTTCGGGGAGCATTTCTCCCAACTTGCTCCCCGAATCGTGGGCGCCGCGTCGGCGCTGGGTCGGCTTCTGCCGAACGTGGGTGGGCCTGGCTCCTTGTGCCGCCGGTTGTACGCCGGCGTCACGAGGAGCATGGCTCTGTACGGGGCCCCCATATGGGCGGACAAGCTGTCCGCCCACAACAGGGCCCTGCTACAGAGGCCGCAGCGGGTGGTGGCCCTCCGTATTGTGAGGGCCTACGTCACGGTGGCCCACGCCGCGGCTTGCCTCCTCGCCTGCACCCCGCCGTGGGAGTTAGATGCGGAGGTGCAGGCTGAGACCTACGCTGTTAGGTCCAGGGCCCGGGCGCGGGGCGAGCGCCCGGACCCTGAGGAGGTAGAGGAGACGCGCCGGATGACGGAGCGTCGACTGCGGGACAGGTGGAAAGCGCACCTGGAGGACGCTCCCTATGGAACTCGGACCATAGGGGCGATCCTCCCGTCGTTTGACACCTGGTTGGGGAGGGCAGTCGGCGCTACGTCGTACCGGCTTGTGCAGGTACTGACCGGACATGGGTGCTTCGGTCACTACCTGCACAAAATCGGGAGGGAGCCCGGCCCGCAGTGCCATCACTGCGGCGATCCGGACGACACGGCTCAGCACACCCTCGCGGTGTGCGACCGTTGGAGTGCGGAGCGCTGCACTATGGCACTGGCCATCGGGCAGTGGGACCTCTCCCTGCACAGCGTTGTGTCTGCAATGCTGTGCAGCGACAGGTCCTGCAGGGCTGTGGTCTCCTTCTGCGAGTGTGTCATCTCGCAGAAGGAGACCGCGGAGTGTGAGCGCGAAGAGTCTCCTCTCGCGCATCCGCTCCGGCGCAGACGGCGGGGATTGAGGCGCAGGCGTTTTGCCGCCCGCCTCAATCCTTAGTGGCTGCGGGCGGGGGATGGGAGTCCCCTTCCCGCCGTAGGTGATAGCCACTTGGCGGTCTGGGAGGGAGGCCACGCGTGCTCGGCCTCCCTCTCCTTTGGCGCGGGTAGCCCCAGCGGTGTTTGGCTGGGGCTGCCGGAAGGCGTCGTGGGCAGTGCTTCGGCGGTACCACGGCGCCTTGCCTAACCGGCATGAGGGTACGCCAGGGTGGTTTTTAGTGGGTAACGCTCCTCCCCCCTCTCGCTCTGAGAGGGGGGGCGCATAGGGGTGAGTCCCACATACCCCCCCGCCACTCCCATGGTGGGGGGCATGCGTAACGCATTTTCCACCCTGTCAAAAAAAAAAAAAAAAAGTTTGTTTTATAAACGTCCTAAAATCAGAACGGTTTCAGTAAAATTCACTTTAGGAATTGCGATGATTATGTTATGAATAACAATTATGAACAAAAAAAGTATTAGCAAAATTTTTCGGAGAAATGACGAGTATTGTCACAAATCGTAATTCGTATAAAAGTTCGGAAGACCAATTTTATATGATCTAATAATATACCCAACCGCAACTAGATGAAACTTACCTTATTATTCGTGCCGACGTCCAACGTGACCGGTAAACACTGATGCGGCTTGATGCCGGCCAGAGCCGTGTACAGAGCCAGTTTCCCCACAGGTATACCCATGCCGTACGCGCCGAGGTCACCGAGCCCCAATATTCTCTCACCATCGGTAAAACATATAGCCCGTATGTCGTTTTCCGGCCTGAAGTTTTTAAAACCATACAGGTTAGGTTAGGTTAGGTTAGGTTAAAAACTGGTTTTTAGTTCACTATAGCAGCGGATTAAAAATCTGCAATAACTAGAAAACTACGTCGTCAACCTCATTTAAATAGGATGAAATTCCCTATTTTAAATAGTTTTCTTATTTGGGGTTGCCATAGAGAAAACTAAATTATAAATATTAAAACATAAATTGAAATTGTACAGTTTTTGGTTAAAATTACTAAACAACTACAAATGACACGTCACCAGTTTTGTAGCGACTTCAAGGAGTACCAATCAATATTAGCACCTTAGTAGAATGTTAATAAGTCGATGACAATCAAAGCAATTTTCAAATGCTTAATATAGAATAATTAAGCATTTGAAAATTGCTTTTTAATTAACATTCTACTAAGGTGCTAATATTGATTCAGTTTTGCCCCTAATAAATATTATGTTGATACAGCGGTTAAGATCTGCTTAAAGTATTCTTTGCAACTTTCATGAGCTTTGAAAACCCGATTTGCATGCTTTTACTTTTTAAGGGTAAGATGTAAGTCTGTTTAATTTCGCCACAGTACAGTTGAACTCATAAGTAGCTGTACATTTTGGTACCTTGACGCAATAACTGAGAGTGGTTCGAATTTAGTATATCAATAGCTGCGACAACGTACTAAGATGTTCAGCTACTTACGAGTTCAACCGTACAATACCTTAAGACAGCTCGTAATGTACTAAATAATATTAAAAAGTGTACAGTAAAGTCTGCGATGGCATATTTGTGTCTTCTAAAATTGATACGGATTTAAAGTAGATAAAAATCCCAGGACGTACCAGTTTTTGAGAATGCTGAAAACATGGCCTTTGTCTTGTATTGTAATAAACAGACCTCGGGGTCTCCTGTAGATGAGTCCAAACCTCTGACAAGCCAAACCCACTGTTGGTGTGTACAAGATTGGCAAGTATTTTTCAATGTCTGTCGAGAGCAGTTTGAAAAACAATCTCTCATTCCTATCCTGTAATTCAACAAAAGAGTAGACAATCTAAATAGTTTCCTTTTAGAATTTATAATTTTATATATATTTATATACATACATAACATCACGCCTTCATTCCCAGAGTGGGGTAGGCAGAGCTACAGAAATACCAACAACTCTAAAAAGACATGTTAATAATTCTGTAACCACATTTTGCACGAGTTGGCTGAGAGGTTTACTAGTGTATTGGTGACAGGTTGCAAGCCCATCGCCTAACAATACTACAAGCCTTTATTCCCTTAGTAGCCTCTTCGACATCCACGGGAAGACATGGAGTGGCACTATTTTAACCCGGTAACACGGGATTTCAATATATATATTTAATAAGTACAAATGCTGCATAAGTTGTGGATCCTCTAGCGAAGCCGATCTGATTACTGTTAAATAGTTTATTTCTATTGATTATTTGTGTGGTTTGCAAAACAAAGGTACATAGTTAAGGACTAAATTTAAGAAACGACATCCTTATTTAGGTGAGTCACGTAAATTCGACATACATTTATCAAGTGCCCTCATACGCCTAAAAACCTTTTTTTTTATTCAGATTTAGTCACCTGTAAATCGGCGAGGTAGATGTATTTGTTAAGAAAATTTTCAAATCTATCAACGGCAATTCTGCATTGTTCCAGTTGATCTTCTACCGAAGTAACCCTGGCTGCTAAAAGTCCATGGATACCGAGTTGCTGTCGTTCTTCTATCGTGAACGAAAGGCCCTAAAATAAAAAATAAGGGCATTCAATATGGTTTTATTTAATACAAGTTATTTTTCTATGTTAGTAATATCTATGATTGGGATATTAATTATTATAAAACCTACGTTTTTCCGCATTGAACGAGAAATGCCGAATCCCGAATTTCAAGTAATATTTTTTATTGGGATAAATAGGTATTTCCCAAAACATATTACACTATTGAAAAAATCTGTTTTGTATTTTATTTCTCAGTATAACTTGAGATCTTTGATGATGGCTGAATTGAAAAAGTCTTGCGATAGAGTCGAGCTTACGCAAAACAAACATTTTATACTTACCTAAATTTAATTAAATAATTTGAATTATTAATGTATTCCGCAATTAAAATATGAAATATTGCCTACAGAGAGTCTGCAATTAAGAAATAGCCATTTGAGTGCGTCCTGGACCGCGCAACGAGAAAAGGTACGAAAATTAAGGTATTTGAAAAACGCTGCAATAAAAAAATCTGGTTATTCAAAAACCAACCACAAAGAGAGCGCAATACGATACGCACCCACTACATGCACGCACTAGTAAATCACGTGACGAGAATGTTTTAATAACAAATCGAATGGAAACGCTAGTTAACGAACGCATCTTGGCTATGGCAGAAATAAGTAATAGGCTCTGATTGTAATATTAAACTAGTGCGTGGCGAAAAAACCTAAAAGATGTCGTTTGTTTTACCAGTCTTACCTTATTAAGCCGCGGATCCCTTAGATGGTCGATTCCTCGAATCAGGTTTGGACATATTAACTCGCCGGTGTCTTCGTGAAATCCTCGGCAGGGAATTACTGGTTTGGCGTTGAATCTATATATTTTAGTGGCGAGTGCAAGGGCTCTTCTTGGATTGCTCTCTATAATGAAAATACTGCAACAAAGTGACAGGCGGTTCGTTTAGTTGGTGGTGCATATTTGTTTTTGAGTCTTGAAATTCTTGAAAGTATTCTATATAGTATTGATATTTATTGGGGGGGGGCTCCCTCGCCTCGTTTCGGTTTATGCGAGTTTTCTGTAACATCCGTACATTAAAACACATGCAAATACGCAATTACAAACTTAAACACTTCATAACAAATTTTATGAACCATCCACGAAGCTTTCAAAATGAACAGTTCTAACCAAAAATATTGTATTTGTGACCGCACATGGTTTTCCATTTCAAACTACCCTCAAATCATTGTGAGAAGTAAATTTGCGAAAAATGCAGTTTTCCCCTCATTTCTGATTTTAAGAATCTGTGTGTAAATTATATAGCCTACAGACGTCGACAAATTAAATCTATTACATCTTTTCCTATTATTTTACTCGTGAAATTAATATTTTAATAAATATGTAAATTTTTGGAGAGCCGTTACAGAGCTGGTTCTGATCTTGTAGCATTTTCAGTCTACTTTTAAAACGCATAGAAAATATTGTATAATGAAAGAAAGAAAGAAAAGGAAAATACATTTATTCACTGCACACGTAAGACACTGAAAAAAGTAAAAACAGAAAAGAGCAATAAAAGAGTAGCGAGTGCGTCTTCGCGGCAGAGAATCGGACACTGGCTCAGCATAATGCTGAGGTGTTCAACACCGCGCTACATACAGCGCTGATTTTCAGCCTGCTCCGTTTGTGACAGACGGACGGTAAGCTAAACGAATAAATATAATAAAGGAAAAAGAAATAATAAAAAAAAACTGTTAAACAAATACTTATAGGTAGTAAGTGACAAAATAAATACCTACCAAAACTACGTGCGAATTTTTGAAAACATCTTTACATCAGTAGTGGTCCGCCCAAGCAAAGTGAGTGATCCGCGGCATGATCTTTACTAAATTACCTAATTAAAAGAGTTGCAATATACCTTACAGAAACATAATTAACAAATAAACGAAAGAAAAACGAAGAATTTAAACTATAATTTGCGGACAAAGTGCTGGTTGGGAAATTAGAATTTATGGAGCGTCAACAAATAGCCTTTAAGCTTACGCTTAAAGGTATATTTGCTGTACGCTCCTTGGATGGGAGGGGGGAGATCATTCCAGCACTTGGACGCCGCGAACTTGAAACTACAAACACTCTAGGACTTATATTAAGAATACCAAAAAATGCGAAAATTTCGCGGATTTTCGAATGCTGCAAAGTTAGCACGCATAAATTAGCCTTGCCTAACAACAAGCTTCCTATTTATGGGCTGTTTTGCCATTTGGGCATATAAAGATACGTAACAAACCTAACCTACCTACTTTTGCAGAATAAAAAATGATTTCTGACGAAAACAAATATGATCGAATAGCAGTGAGTCCACGAGTCAGTCGCTAAAGTAAATACAGGTCTTTCAAAGCTGCAAACCTGGATATACCTACGCTACTGGTTGTGGTCCTGACAACAAATTAAAATCAAAACTACTTAGCCGTTAGTTTGCGATTTTAGCGATTTCTAGTGTTATTAACCAGTAACCTATTCTTTTAAACCTGGGGAAATGCATTTATGTGGGACTCACCAGCCGAGAGCGGCCAGTATAACCACTAAAACCCCAGGAGGTAGACAAGCTGCATCGTAGAGAGGTGCCATGTGACTACGAACAAGCGCATTCACTATGGCACCGCGATGCTAACGACCGGTGCGCCACAATGGACGATTTAAGGGAACGAGCGAGTTGAACGGCATAAGCCGCAAACACGCAATTATAACCTAGCAAGGTATATTTGCATGTTTAGGACGCTTCAGCAGCTGTAGCCAATGCAACTGCCTTTAAAACCGTCGCGCAGAAATGGCACGGTACCATCGTATACAGTCCTATCCATCCGGTGTCTTTCCGTCGTCACGTGCCCACCCAATAGATTCGTGGCAGGCACGTTGACACTGAAGAGCCCACCGGACAGGGGGGTTATTATGACATTGACATGCAGCTCATTTTTCGGCGGGCGTAAAGGATAGAGCTGTACAACTGCCATAGCTCTGTCCCTTACGCTCACCGTAAAATGATCTGCGTAGCCATGTCATAATAAACCCCTGCTTTATGTGCGTGCGTGTTGGCATCAATGTGGCCCAACGATGTTGATCCAACTGAAACTAGTATTGTAAAAAAAAAGTAGCATAGGTAAATTGTGTTCCACAACCATCCTGATATCAAGGCCATAAAATTAGTTAGTTCAGGGGCCCGTCTATCAAGAGCTTGTACCTAAATTGTTTACTACGAGCGGAAATTTTGACGACACGTTGGCCTTGTTGGCAGTGACCCTGCCTCCAAAGCCAGCGGCCCTGGGTTCAAATCCCGGTAAGGGCAGATATTTATGTGATGAGCGCGAATATTTGTTCCTGAGTCTTGGATGTTTTCTATGTATTCAATATGTTTTTTCTATATTAAGTAGTAGTAGTGTTTATCGTTGTCTAGTACCCATAGTACAAGCCTAGAGCTTAGTTTGGGACTAGGTCAATTTGTGTGAGATTGTCCCCTGATATAAAAAAAAACTCTTTCCAACAATATGTATAAAAAAGAGACTTCCACTAAGTAACAAGCTTTTGACAAACGGGCCCCTTGTAATAAAAATATAGACGCCGAAGAATTTTAACGAATATAAATTAACAGACAGCTGTCGTGTTATGTCAAGTCTGTTCTTAAAATATACTCACATAAAAGGTCTTAAACGAGTGGAAAACATTTCGATACATTTATATTAATTTTGCGCTCAGAATAACATAATTTTGCTTAAATAGATAACTTTGATTCCTTTAATCGGCATTATTAAAACTTCGCGGAAGATTTGTGCCAGCACCTCATTTTCATGATCGCTATTCATTTACAGACTATCACAGATGATGAATGTCAAAACTCGGAGCTGAAAGACCAAAAAAGGTGTAATGACTTACTATAAAGTATCAATGCTTATACTGGTCGATCTCACAGATCTACTTAATGCATTCCCAACTAATTAGATAACCGATGTTCTTAGTTAGTTATATTAGTCGTCCCTTTCTTTCAAATTCAAAATTTCTGGTAGCTTAAAAGAGAAGCTTTCAATATTTCATATCGTTACCAATTAATTGACTTTCGTCATGGTTTGAAACGATTGGACCTTTTTATGGTTCCATAGTTAGGTACGTTCAGCGGTTTATAGATATTTTGCCTGACAAGTTGTATACAGACCCTGGGAAAGTCTCTCTAAAAACAGCTTGTATATCCTTACTAATATTATAAATGTGAAAGCGTGGATGTTTGATACGCTTTCACGCAAAAACTTCAATCATCATGAAACTTTGTACACATATTCTGGGAGGCACTAGAAGTAACATAGGATACTTTTTACTAAAGAATAATAATTGCAGCGGGCGAAGCCGCTGGCGGGTTGCTAGTACGGCAATAAAGTGCAGTGTCAGTATTGGCAGTATTGGCACCATGTTTTTAACCGACTTAAAAAAAAAGGAGGAGGTTCTCCATTCGTCGGATTTTTTTTTGTGTGTTCCCTGATTACGCAAAGACGCCTGGACCGATTTGAAATATTTTTGTGGTATAGGTATACTTTTTAGTTGGTCCCATTTTCAGCACGTCTCAAGATCTGATATTATAGGAATACATATAGTGGTTTTAGTATTTTCAGTGACAAGTCTAGCATTTTCATTCAAAAGTATCATTCGGTGAAGTCGAACTGATGGTGGAGACCACTGATGGCCACCGGAACTCCTCAATGGTACCTATTTCAAGGGTGGCGATAAAATTATCTCGATTTAGTTGAGAGATTATGACGGAGCAAATTCAAATGGTATAAACATATGTCAATGACTTTCCCGCGGCGTTGGTTGTTTCTTATTAATTGAGACGTGGGACGTCAAAACTGTATATTATGATCAGTAAAAGGTAATTAATAAAATAAATATTTTAAAAACAAAATACCGTCATCAAAAAGCAGGAAATAATTTCTTTTAAAATAGTAGGTTATAAATAAATCAGCCCAACAGAAGTCGGCGCCCCAAATATTTTTAACCAAAAGCCGAATTTAGTTGAATTTAAAAAAAAAGATATTTCTTGCTTTTTGAAGACGTTTTTAGTTTTTTAAAACATTTATTTTATTTTTACATTACAATACAAATACGCTTTATTGAACACCACACGAACAAAAATAAACATTTTTGTAACAAAGATTAGTCATACAAACTATATGGGTAACTTTTGTTACACAAAGGAATCAATTAAGTTTTGTTTTAATTAAAGCCCTTGCGAGTGGTGATAGGACCCTGTGCAGAGTCCGTCCGGATCGCTACCACCATCTTATCCATTAACCACCCGCCAAGCAACAGTGTTCGCATTGTTGTGCTCCGGTGTGGGGATAAGACAACCGGTGAAATTACTAGCATAGAGGCATTCCATCTTAGTCCTCAGGGTTGGCAATGCATTTGAGGTCTTAGGATTATAGTCTTGAGAATTCAAATGTCTACGGGTCTCAGATTCCACTTAGGTACCATCAGGTGGCCTGAATGCTCGGGTGCCTTCTACTTAACATAAAGAAAAAAAAAAAGTATTTTTTTTAAACTTTCCATCAGGCAACATGCTATAAGCGATATTTTTACAGAAGTAGGCAATCTCTTTCCGACCATTCATTTGTCAAATTGATGAAAGCATAACAGCAACATCTTATTATCAAATAATTAAGTCTGATTCCAAATATTCAATGTTCTTTTCTAAGCTCGTGTTTCGGATGACTTAAGATTTGCCAAAAAAATAACTTGTTCGCAATGATGGTAATAAGCATTCTACATAATTATTTGGAGCAAATAAATACGTGCCTTGAAAATGCTTTTGCTGATATTATTTGGAGAGCTAAGGTTCACATACTTGGTTCTTAAAAAAAAACCGCCGTTCAGATGTAATGCAGTGTTAAAAAAATAATCTTAAGTCTTGTACTACCAACCAAAATGCATTCTGCAAACTGCATTCTTGAAAGTCTCGTTTTATGCAACTACCTAGCCACTGTGTAAAATAGCTGTATCATACAGACTGACTAACTAACAGCGATATAACGAAACAATAGAAGTTCCGTGCAATGTGGCTACGAAACATTTATCTCTGACGACACGCTAGCCTCGTTGGTAGTGACCGTGCCTTCGAAGCTAGGGGTCCTGGGTTCAAATCCCGGTAAGGGCAGATATTTCTGTGATGAGCACAAGTATTTGTTCCCGAGTCTTGGATGTTTCTATGTATTAAAGTATACATTTCTCTATATAAGTATGTATATATTTCTCTATTTAGCTTAGTTTGGGACTAGGTCAATTTGTGTGAGATTGTCCTGTGATATTATTATTATTATCTTTTATTTTTATAGATAGGCGCTTTCGGATACCCATCCTTGACCACTTATTAATCAGTTTCCTAACTGCATATACAAATACATACTCAGCTTTGCTGCTCGAATATTCAGGTTTCTAAGCTTCTAACCTAACCTAACGTAACCTAAGTCCCATACAAACTACCCTATATAATATTTTAAAAATGCTGAAGCTTGCACTTTTCTCACTTCAACAATGACTAAATTACCATACAATCTTCTACTCTCATTTTATCCCCTTAGGGGTTGTTTTCCCGAAGTCGCTGTAAGTAATACTTTTTATTTAAGTATAAGCAAACCAAACAACATTCGCGTTTCTCACTTCAACGATAACCGAACCCTCTTACGAACATCATTTCACATGCAGATAGGGGAAGTTTTTACAAAATAACCTAAATTAGGTATTAATACTCGTAAATAGTAAGTAGCCCAATTACAAAATGTCACATTTCTTCTGTTCAAAAATGATCAACAAACTTCTATTCTAGGGGTAGTTTATCCAAAATCGCCAAAATTAATACTTTTTATTTATAAGCCTAACCAACGATTTCCACGTTTGTAACTTCAAATGACCAAATTCCCATACAAACTTTCGCCACCCCTTCTACTCCTCCTAGGGGTAGTTCTTCTAGTAGTATTCAAATACCAATTTTCGCGTATCTTACTTCAAAAATGACCGAACTCCATAACTTTGTTTAGTGTTGTGGCACTGGTCGAACTGCTCTGCCCAAGTGATCAAAATTAGCATCATAAATGTGAGGTAGGTTTTGTTAACGTTAGTTCTTCAGCAGGCCCGTAGGGCCAAATACCCAGGAAAAGGAGCTCCGCGGTAGCGGAGCTCCGTCGAGCCTGATAATTAGATATTCAAATGAAAATTATTGATCAGTTGGACAAAGCAGTTGGACCACTGCCCCGAAAGGCTTTGTTTCACCTCCTTAAGGGTAGTTCAGTCAAAATTTTACTTTAGATTACTAACTTCTCCCCCTCCCGGTTTGGGCTGGGCGATGATGAGTCAGTTAGTCACTAAACCGTGACATTTCCTTTTATATGTTTTGGAGAGCTTAACTCGAATACATGATTCAAGAAAAAAACTTTTTATCTAATTTCTATAAGGAACAAATAAATAAAATTATCACGATTGTTTAGAACATGTTTATTTATTAACATCAATAGTTGTATGCAATAATAAGTATAACTACACATACATAGAGGAAAAAAACAATAAAAAAAATACTGTTAGGACCCTGGTATTAGTCCAAAATGGTTAATTGACGATTAACTGATTAAAATATTAATTCTGCCACTTCATTAAACTTGCCAAGTGATAAAAGCCCCGCGTTTCTAGAGAAGAATAATATGAGCTATTATAAAAATGTCAAGAACTGATTTTAGAAATCATTAACTTTCTTCATAGGTTTGCAAAAAAAATTTGGGTAGTTTTCAAACTAATGGTACCTAATTAAGGACTAAAATTAAGAAACGGTAACTTTTACATGTGAGTCACGATTATTAACCGAATAAATTTATGACAAATTTTTGGTACTCACATAGGTAACTGTAGCTTAATTTTAGTCCTTAACCCTTTAACGTACATTTTATATCAAAATAAATTGTAAACGTTGGTAGTTCGCACAGTACAGATTTTTTTTTGTGATTTTTGAGAAAGAAAAAACTTTTTTCCTTCTCATGCTTTACGAGTTACAAGACGGCAATATACTTGCCGCGATCCGTCTTCGACACATCTAAGCATTGAATTTGTATTGAATTTGATTTTTTCTCGAAACTTTATACCGCCTAAATTATTTATGAAATAGGAGCAAGAATATTTTTTATTTATAGACTTTTTTGTTCGATGTCGAAAATCAACCATTTATTAAAGATGGCGTGAATTTTACTACTTACTTCTATTTTTGTTATTGGATTAGTAGTTTTTAATATCGGTTCTTAATACTTTAAAATACAAAAATAACGGTGCCTTTTTGTTAATAAATAAAAAGGTATGACGGCAAACATATTGCCATTAACCACTAAAGGGTTAAATAGGTACAATTATTTTGAAAACTACTTGTTTAAAATTTCAGGATACGCCACTTTTGGGTTATTCCCATCTAGAATAACCTATCCAACCCAGGTATATGGAAATTTTGCCATTATACCTGGGTTGGATAAGTTGGAAAATTGGAATAACCCCCACTTTTTCGGTTATTTCAATCTGTGATGTGTTAAGCTATTCCAATACCTTATGGCTTCCTTCTTCCTCATACAAACAAATACCTATTTTAGCAACATTGTAAATGCAACCTTGTCGAATTAACTATAGGGTGCCTTTTATGTTCGATACTTTAAACCTGGGGTGACTTTGTTTAAAATTGTAAGTATGGCTAATGAGCCAGGAATGAAGTGGCAGCGTTTCACGCATCAAATTAAATATAAATAAATTATAATGTATAATACATTTGAATTCGTTACATTTATGTAAACGTACATTTAAGATAATACATAATTGTATTGCAATGTTTTGCCACTTTAGAATGCAATAAGCACAACCAAATTTAACACTCACTTTACGAAACATTCAATTTTCCATTTAGGACGCTTTTTACAGATACGTATATAACGAATTCAAGAACAGTGTAAAGGTATTTATTACACACGGTTTTAATATACATCGTCACAGCAACATAAATCACTTGTATCAACCGATACGACCCTAATTTAAAATAAATAATGACCATTACATATACACTTAGATAATACAATTTAGGAAGTTCGCCATGCGAAAAACAATTTCGTCACACTATTGTAAAATACTGCACTTAAATAATAATAAATAACGAATCAGATTTGCAAATTACGTAAGTATTAAAGTGACATTATTCTAGTCCCGTACCATTAACTTCCGGGTAGCGACGTAACTTTACTACAGATTATTGCAAGTTTGTGATTACTACTCGAATACAAGGACTTACGGTAAATTTTTGTTTGTCAACTACCACATACAGCTTGCTTTACAGCCTCGGTTTTATTATTTCGTATAGTAAATATGACGGAATGATCCCTTGTCCCCTTTGCTCATAAAAGAAAGGAAACGAATGGGGTGCGGTATTGCATAATATGAACGTCTACCTCCTTTACATTTCGCCTAGTAATCGAGATGATAGGAACAAGAGATGACAAAGGTGGATATACTTTGTGAAAATATTAATGTTGGTGGTGTAACCCCAAAAAGTTTCCATTCAAACATACCTATAGCAGGTATATGGGAATCAGTTGGGAATTTTCTAATGAGTAATGACAGCTTTTATTACCTCAAACTTTTTATAAATAAGACCGCCGCCTATATCCGAGTAGTACCAACAAACCCTTACGTTATTTCAATAACTATTTTTACTGAAGGAGCATAACTACGTTATAAGTTTTACTTTAATGTAGCCGAACTACGAATACTACAATATCATTAATTTTAAGGAACTATTTTAGTAGGTTACACATACAACTCAATGTGTTTCCTCTTCAATTGTCCTTTGTATTTTATCAGTTATTTAATTAACAAAGACTTGCCCCGTCTCGCCTTTTGACATTACACGATTGTCTAATTTGTATGTTAAATTAAGGCGACGGGTAAGATAATCTTTCCACAGTAACTTCGTGGAAGTTTTTTTGTAGTGGTTCATAATATTTAATATCTCTTTAATCTCTTTAATTAGTGCGTCTACGTGAATTTCAGATTTTAATGTTATTAAAATGTCCTTTTTTTAAGAAAATAATAATAAAATTTAACCAAACCTTGACGCACTAATTTAACCAAACGACATTTAAGAAAAAAAAAAGTTCGTAATGGTGTCATTATAAAAACCTGCACAAAGTTAGTATGGAAAAACGTTAATAGTGTGGCGCTTTTTCGCAGTTAGAAGATTAGAGATCGAATAATCAAGAGCGTAATTATTTGCGTATGCTCTTTTCTCTATTAGACGTTTACGTACTTAAGTAGGTAAATTATATATAAAATCATATGTGTCCAAGTTTTTATTGTCTTTTATTTCTCAAAAACATATCTATGCTTTAAGTAATTAAATATCTTACGAGGGATTTATTATTACGATATAAATTCCTCAACCGTAACACTAAACAACATTGGACTGTGTAAATTACCTCCCAATTGTCCGATCTCTGAGATACACATACCATACCAACCCACTGGTAAGACAATTTAATTTATTTGTAAATTATTTCGCTATGTAAAATGCTTTAAATAGATGACCTGCATTGATACGTTTTAATGCTGCGGTGACTAGAATTTATTTGTAAATTTTATAATACTATTAGCTAATACGTTAAAACACTCACAACATACACTGGTTACAATTTGCTTGCGATAAATGATACTAATAAACATGAAATGTCAGCAATTCTAATAACTTAAACATAAAGTTAATGATTTATAAATACAATATTAGATTACTCTCTAGAAAAATTAACTTGTAACATTCCTGGTCATAAAAACCGCATTAAAATTTGAACTACTTAAGTGAATATATTATAATACTAACGATCAAATATTTCAAATACTAACAAGATTTTTATAATACGTGTAAATGAAGCTAAAAGGCAATACATTTATTTGAACATTTTTTACTAAACTACGTATTCTTGCACGCTATACTTACATATATGGTACAAATTAACTGAGAAGCAGGGCACACCCTCTATGGGTGTGCGCAGGTATGCGCATGCGCTACGGTCGCGACAGTCACGAAGTGCTCGCCTGGCTCTCTTTTAATTTGTACAGCACTAATATGATGGGAACACAGCAACTCTACTTAAAAAAGAAATACTTTCATATAAACTGTTGATCTACTTAAATACTCAATAATACTCTTAACATAAAGCTCCGGAGAAAATTCATACCGAACATTATACTCCATACCAACTCACTTGTTTTTAACCTTAAAATGCTCCCTTTTCGTCTAAAATTACGATTTCGTCATAAGAAAAACTATCCATGATGTAAAATCAGGAAAACAGTGTGCAAAATTTAATTTCTAGTTGCTTTATTGACCAGAAAACGGCGGTTTAAACTAAAAACGATGCATTTTGAGGCTATAAAAGTGTTTACTAAATAAGACAAATCAGTTGGTATGGACTGTACGAGGAAATATGTCCTGCTATTATCCTTTGTATTGTAAAATTACAAGGTAGTTTATTAGTTAACATAATTTTCTAGGTTAAAAATGCTTCATAGATGACGCGCTGGTTTGTTTTGACTGGGATGTACTACATATAAATAAACGCCAAGAAGACTGGTCTAGATATTTTTGGGCACCGGCTGGATGGGTTTCACGGGGATTTTTTCCTCGGGTTTCCACTCCCAGAACTCTGGTAGAGCGCTGACGTAGTCAGCGCAGTACACGGTACGTTGCACGTGAGCGTGGATATCTTTCGGCTCAGGGTACACCGAAGCTAAACCTGCAAAACAATTACAGTTAACCCGATTGGCTTAATGTTCTCATGACAAATTAGTAAACATTTTGACCGCCACGGTCGACAACAATTTTACGTTCCCTAGATGCCAGGCCCCTGTTTCATAAACTAGATAAAGACTATTGAAGACAGATGACATGTAGCAATCGGTGAACATTGCTTAGCTAAAAAGAAGCCTAATGACTTTTGACTTTACAATGTACCGAATGGCTGCCAATCTCATGTCGACACAGAATGTATGAGCCGTATATTAAAATCACAGGCAACTGGGCATCCCTCGCAATATAATAATTCGGTGGCATGGCTTGCCGACTGTGGCGACCCATATATACTTTTGACTAGGTACGGTTGTATTGCTAAAATAATATAATAGACACCACTAGACTGATTTCTATAGCTCTAGTTTACTTTTTACCCTTTTTGGCACAAAACTAATCGTTACTTCTTATAACCGATATCTAAATCGTTATTTTAAACATTTTCACTCTTTATAACCGGTCTATAAATACTTGCTACACAAAAAATACAAAAAAATTACAAAACTGAACAAAAACGAACCATAACGTTAAGTTTATATCCGTTTAACCAATTACTGTTCAAGCACTTTGCGCATGTAACTTCTCTTACAACTTCCATTTGATACTGAAAACAGCCTTCAATTATCATATCAAACATTTTATCTTATTCTTTCGGACAATAAGCATTTCATACCTAAAAAGCGGGATGATAGGAGCAGGCATTTCCGTCCCTAGGTAAGAAACGTAATATGCCATCATTGACCCTTTTTTGTATAGACGAATCTTATTGAGCCTCTCTTTACCCCATACCACAAATTCAGGGTCGGATATTTGCGGACTGTATTTGACAGCTTGTACGTAATCGATTTTATCGGACTATGATACCTATGCGGTCAACTTATCTAAATAAAATTACACTTACAAGCAGGGATCGTTACCGGTATTCTGACTACCGGTTTTTAATGAGGTATAACCGGTTCTAATTGCATTCAGCTATTTATATCGCTAAAGCTCTGATTAGCGGTATAATCAATACCGGTATTCAAGTATATTATCGGTTTAGCCAATTACAGTTAATTACAGTCTATTGACATCTTACTTATCAGCTACAATGAATAGCGGTATTGAATACAGGTATTTAATATCGTAAATAGAGTATACATAGCTATAAAAACAAAAGCGGAATGACAACAATACCTCTAATTCGAATACAGGTATTATTTATTTAAATACAGGTATTGAATAAAACCGGTTTTACAATCCCTGCTTACAAGCAACTGTTACTCATTAAAAATAAGAATTTAAACGGCTTAAGGATCCCCATGTTTTGAACTGCTTCCATCGTCGAAAACTAAACCGAGGTCGTAACGTCGGGAAGTTTTGAGTCAATGGTACATACAAGATATTCAATTAAAGAATAACATCTTTTAAAATATCGATTTGTCGATAACATCGATGGAAAGCAGTTCTCTCCCTAAACCTGTCAAATAAATCTCGCAAATATCAGACCCCTAATCAATATATATCGGAGGGGACAATGTCACACGAATGTAAATGCACTCTGCAAAAAAATACGGTACAAGGAAATGAAAATAAAAACTTTTGTTTACTTAGAGTTAATCTGGTATATAAGTAAGTCTGGTAAAGAGAAAGACAAAAGAACGGCTTACAGATAAATTAAATGTTGCTATGCTATAAATGACGTTTTAATTTGATTGTTGACCATTATTATTTAATTTCATTGGAAAGGACATGTTTTTTAGTACATAACTTCATTCATACAAATTTGTGACATGTGTAAAATGGTAGGGTTTTGTTTTCCAAAAATTGTGTAGAAATTGTATATTGAATTTGTACTTTACCTAAATTCCATTATGATTTGATTTGATTTATCACACCCTCAACTGGGTACATAATTTCGAATTGATCAATATTCCGAATTTTCACAATTCCGAATGCAACTTTTTGATAGAACACTTAATTTTTAGGGTACCGTAGTCAAACTAGGAACCCTTATAGTTTCGCCATGTCCGTCCGTCCGTCCGTCGGTCCGCAGCCTAGCGCAGATACTCTTAGTACTATTTGGCTGTAAAGTGGTACAATAAAATGTAAAATAAAAACTAGGGTACCTCCCCTACACGTGACGTAGGGATTTTTTTTTCACGTCATCCTATAGTCTAGGGTGTCAATAGACATGTCTTAAAAATATTACGGGTTTGTGAAAACAGTGATTGTGTTGATTTTTATGTTTGTAGTACTTAACGGCTTCGAAACCCTACACTGAGCTTGCTCCGACATGCTCTTGCCCGGTTTTTTGATGTATCTCGTAAATCAAACCTAACCTAACCTATGTATAGCAATTTAAATATGCATTTTATTTACAATAGCTCAAGCATAGCTTTCGGAAAAATTAAAATTCGGACAAATGAATATTCGGAAAAAGATACTTCGGAATTTTAAGGTGTTCCCCCTCACACTATGTGTATTGACACACTCGCCGGCGCGCCGCGGCGTTTGGCTCGCCAACAAACAAAAAAATTATCCCGGGTGTACTTAACCAATTAGCCGTTAGCTTCCGTGGAATACAAGTGGCAATGCTGATATGAAGTAAATCCTGACACCGGTCATTCCAGTACAAATTATAACGTCAAACACAAGAATAGGTTATAATTGTTATAAATTGTACTGCGATGACAGGTGTCAGCATTTACTTCTTAGCGGCCGGGCACTATAGTATTGAATTGAAGACTTTTCTCATAGCAATTAATGTTATTGATTTCCACCGAATCATTGAGAGAACGTCAGTATTGGTGTGTATTATTCTATATTTTGTTACTTAATGCTGCGTTTTCGAAGAATGGTTAATTACAACAAAAACTGGTGCAATTGGTCACTTTTATCCGTTGGTCAACAATCTACTATTTTACAAGCGCTGAAGTAAACAAAAAATGTCGTGTCAGTAATACATTTTGTAATTAAAGAGAACAAATAAAATAAACGTTTTAAAATTCCAAAAGGCACATTAAAATGTAAGAAAGTAAGAAAAAACCATAGACGTACCTTCCTGATAAGCCAATTTGGCGACTTCGACGGCGATATTAAGAGACACTTCGTTCACTTGCGAAAGTGGCGGATAAATGCGTCCCTGTTCAAGATCAGATTCATGGACGATTTTTGCAAGCGTCTAAAAAACAAAACATTGTTTACATCAAGTATTTCTCTAACAAGGTACAGTAATAATAATAATAAAAATAAATCACATGACAATGTCACACAAATTGAACTAGTCCCAAACTAAGCTCTAAGCTTGTACTATGGGTACTAGACAACGATAAACTTACTTACATAGAGAAATATATACTTAAATACATAGAAAACATCCAAGACTCAGGAACAAATACTCGTGCTCATCACACAAATATTTGCCCTTACCAGGATTTGAACCCAGGACCCCTAGCTTCGAAGGCAGAGTCACTACCAACTAGGCTAGCGTGTCGTCAAACAACAGTGCGAGAGGTTTAAGTCTCCCAGGTTCGGGTAAAGTCGGTTAGACTTGCATATGAGCGTACGAGAGCGAGTAAGGCGAAGGCTAGACGTACAATAAATACTGTGATAATTATCAAAGATCGTAGTATTTACTGATCGTGTAATCTAGTGTATCGACGGATGTCAATATTTATCACGGAAATCTAGAATTCCGGAGGGAAGTTTTTGATAAATATTTACATCCGCCAATATACTAAATTACATTATCAGTAAATGGTGCGATATGTCATTATAGTTTTTGCCTCCATATCCGTTACGTCTGAACTACACTACTACTTTTAGTGGTGGTAGGACCCTGTACAGGGTCCCTCCGAATCGTTACCAGCATCTTATCCATTAACCACCTGTCAAGCAACAGTGTTCGCATTGTTGTGTTCCGGTATGAGGATAAGACAATCGGTGAAATTACTAGCATAGAGGCATTCCATCTTGGTCCTCAGGGTTGGCAATGCATTTGAGCTCTTAGGAGTCTTGGGAATTCAAATGTCTATGGGTCTTAGATTCCACTTACCATCAGGTGGCCTGAGGGCTCGTGTGCCTTCTCCTTTAACATAAACAACAAACTACGAAACACGTTACAGTACTGACGTGATTAATATTGAACGTGTAGCCTTGCTTGAGTATTGCCTGAATAGAATGTAATCCACCAGTTTTTATCATAATGATGGACCAAAGTATTTATTGTACGTCTAGCCTTCGGCTGAGAGATGTTCACAAACGAAGGCTCGCAGTCATGTCCGTAGTTTTGTGTAGACGTGTCGGGTATCCGTTTCCGTGTTACTCGGACACGTTTTCCGATCGGGTACCCAGGTACCCGTGTAGTTAGTCTATGTTTATACCCGCACACGGATTAGTGGATCTTATTTACCCGCGTCTATTAAGTCCTTGGTAGCGCTTAGCCGGGTTATGTTTATAAGAGCTGTGAATGAATATAGGTAGTTACGAATATATTGTTGATTTGCAACAGTGGCCCTTATTAACAAAAGCTCGTTCCTGCCTCAAACCGTCACGGATGGGTAATACACGTGTCCTGACTTAATTAAACACAGACTTTCACGCGGGTATCACACGGGTCCGTGTAGTTTGGACGCATAATACCGCCTAAGAACACGGATACCCGTGCGGGCGTGTAACACGTGTATCAGGAACCCTATAGTACAAACCCGACGGACGTTTTCAGAGCTATCTCACAGTACATGTATTTTTTCTTAAATAAGTATCTTTATTTAATGAAATATATCTAAAATGTAGTAAAAACATTTTTTTCCTTTTTTAAGAGCTGATTTTGATGATGCAGTCCAAAGGTAGCCATACGATATCAGTTGTACTTTATGTAGAACTAACGAGTTTCAACTCATAATGTTAGTTAAGCAACACTTACCCTGGCTGCACACAGGAACATTGAGTCGGGTATGTGATGTGTCTCAGTAGCGAGTACCCCAAGGGCCAGCCCCGGAAATATGTACGAGTTGTTGCCTTGTCCGGTCAAGTATGTCTTTCCTTGATATTGTACGGGAGGAAATGGAGATCCAGATGCAAAAACGACTCTTCCCTGAAAATAAATGTGTTTTAATATTTAAAAAGCCTGGAACTGTTAGGACACCGTGGTTGTAAAATATCATGAAGTCTAAAGGCATTAAAATTATGATATTTTTCACTAATTTTGCTGAGGTTTATTTAAAAAAACGTAAGTAGATATGTTAAAATCGACATTAATATTTCGTAACCATTAGCCGTGAAAAGCTATCTATTTAATTATATGCTCTGTTTAGGATTATGTAAGTCTTTGTATCATGGTATTTTCCCTAAAATGTACCAAATCATAAATTAAACAGACAGTAAGGAAAATGGCAGAAACTGAATTAACAGGTTTTCAACCCAACGCTAACCGTTGAGTCTGTTTCCTTTGTATGTCACATGATGACGTAAGTTGATGAAAAGATGCTAGCCTTAGTAACAGGGCGATAATTGCAAAACGGAACCCTAAAAATCAAGCAAGCGCAATACTTTTATCCACTTCCAAGGAAGCCATGTATACGGTTAGATTATTATGTCAAAAAGGGAAAAAAATCTGTTCTCACATCAGTATTGTCATAAGCGTCCTGCGCAGAGCACTCGGCTTTGCTGGTTGGGTTGGAAAGGGCGAAGACAATCGGCCGATCAGAATTTTTCGCCATCAGCTGCAAAATAGCAGGTGTGAACGCGCCTCCCACCGTCGACGCGCCTGTGAAACAATTCAAGACATTAGACACGGTATTAAGTCATGCAAATGTTTTATTGTTTAAGAAACACGAATTTTTACGAAGGCCTGCTGCACAACTCTGTCGTATTTCAACAATTGTTTATACCAAATAACCGACTGTCTGACGCACCTTTTATTGAGAAGAACAAGTTATACATTTACGGACATATTTTACCACAAAAATCATATACGTGACCCCTTATTTAAGCCAAAACAGAGGCAGAAAAAAAAACAACATATTTTATGGAAAATTCCAACACTGGTTTGTACATAGCTTTTCGTTTGGTTTGCCATTAAAGGAAATTCGCCTTGCGGCGCAAACCCCCCTATTTCACGATTCTGACAATGGCCGGTGATATTTTAGTGTACATGGCGTAACTTATATGAAACCCAGTGATGTATCAGCGCGTTTACTTTGGTATGTGTACCAAATTGTCACCTGTCATAGTGAAGATGGTGAAATCGGGGGTGGATAGCGTGTGTTGCTCTTGTCGACTAATCACTTACCAATAAGGCAGCTTGGTTTAATCTTAGCGACGGCAGCTTCAAAGCTTGGTTCCGGGTCCACGTCCTTGCCAAAGGCCTTGCAGTGGGCCGGCACGCCGCCCTTCCGCTTCGACGTCACCAGGCCGTCGACGTCGAACATGTAGATGCGGTCCCGCGCCTGCTGCTCGGTGAGACCATCCTCCATCATGGCCATTACAGATAAATTGGCAATGCCGTTTGCTGCCTGCACAAAATATTACAGCGAATTGTTATCTAAATGAATAAAAAATACAACATATTTTCGCTGTATGTTTCAAAACCATTATTATTGTTACAGAATGGCAATTAAAACCTTAGGTTGGTGCAGTCATCTTTCTATACAAAAACAATATTATTAAACACAAATTAGTTTACGCAATTTCTTGGTTTTATTTATGGCTTAAGGTAGCTTAGCAGTTTAGGTGGCTTATGTTCGTTGTTACAGCATACATAAAGTTTAGTAAGTTTTTACCTGTTCTCTTTAGTCAAATTTGTGTAATTTACGAAGAGGCGCTAGCTTCAATTATTATCCAATTTAAATGAAAGTTGACATGTATGTAAAATAAATACAAATATTTGGTTTGAAATTCGAAGTTCGTTTCAAAGGACGGCACTCGCACAGATCATAATCATAAACCATAGGTGAATTTAGTTTCGTCCGTTTCAACCATCGTAGCTTTTGTGAAAGGACCTATACGATGCGCCCCTTCTCATTCCTTACGTTAAATGCTCATAACACAGTATAAACAGAATGTTTGGTTGCGTGCTTATCGAGAACGCGCATCGACGCAACCCTAGCGCCAGAACGACAGTAGGTAACAAAAACTCTTTAACGGAGGACTACTTTTTTAATTATACTATGCTAATAGCGAGATAGAAAAAAATATCTCACCGATCCAGCACCAAGGAAGAGATAGATGTTTTCACTCATCTTCCGCTTGGTGATTCTGGTGGCGGCTAATAAGCCCGCCACGGACACGCTGGCAGTGCCTTGGATGTCATCGTTAAACGTGCAGTACTTGTTGCGGTACTTTTCCAACAGAGGATAAGCCGTTGGAAGGGCGAAGTCTTCAAACTGAAAAAGAAATCGGTCAAATTGAGAATGTTTGCTGGTAAACTTCTAAATATTGAATAAGAATGGCCAATCGCAGCAGTAATATCCTTTAGTCAGTCTAATATATATCCTCTCTCATTTAGAATAAAATCATATTCTTTCATTATAGAAAGTGCCGTAACAGGATAAATATTAGGTACTCTAGGATCCAAACTGCACGGAACAAGGGCCACAGAAACCAGTTCCAGCGGCGACGGTCATGGCCCGCCACGGCACGGAATCATGCTGTGAGGCACTCTTTTTGACACTATTTGATATTTTTTTATTCTTTGTCGTATTTTTTTTGTTATTTAAGTATGTATTAGGATGAACCAAAAAGTACTAGTATGAAATCATTCCACCACATAGCAAGTTTTATGATCCCTAAATTAGTTGCTTGCTTGTTTAATTTGAACTTGATGGTCATATGTACTAGTCGCCCAAAACGTTTAGTTTATGCCGAAAAGATTTCACTCTCTTATAAAAATAATTCTAGCTAACTTACTAAGGATTAAGAAAAGAAGCAGACATTAGAATATTGTTTGCCTACTGTTGCAACACATAATACTGTCTCATGATCTGCCAATTTTTTTCACATTTGATTTATTTATTAGGAGTTTGAAGCTCTATACATTTTTGTATGAAACCATTTGAAGAGTATAGGCGACCTGTTACGTTTATTTAATTGCAATAAAACTCGGTATACCCTATTTTAATGTATTTTGGATTAAACATTCTAGTTTTTTAGACGACCTTAATATATATAGTGTAAAATTTTCACAGTAAATTTATTTGTATTCTTTTATATTTTCTATTCTAATCCTAGCAAAACTAAAACGCTGCAGAATAATTTACTTTAAACCTGTATCTAAATTTAATGAGTTTATTCGACAGTGTATGTGACTAACCTGCAACAGCGTGTTCTGTCCGTATCTCTCAACACATGCTTCCATAAACTCATCCAGAAAGTCGAAGTACTCCTTTCCACGGACGCGCGGGCGTCTCAGGCCGATGTATAAGGGATCTTCTAAAAGGTCCTGTAAATAACGAAAACAATGACAGTAAGGTTAAGCTTGGCTTGCAAGATTACATTTAAAAAAAGGTATTTGTAACACTAAATAAAAAATAGATATTTGTATATAAATTACGCATACAATGAGTAGATTCAAAACTTTTTGTTATTAGGTAGATCACTTATTATATCAAACGTGGAAGTGGACCAATTCAATTTGGTTCAACATCTGCCTCTATTTTTATGGGTATAATTCCGAAGTCGGGAACTTCGGAATTATGTGGATTATGAATGTTGGGTTTTGAAATATTTGCATTACAGATGTTGAAGAAAAGTCAAACAACAATTGTCAAATCCGTACACTCGGTATATTTAAATTGAGAATAAAGTGACTGAAGAGTTCACATACTTCATTTATGTCTCTTGAAATACAGCAGGAACTCAAGATTAGAGGTAACGTAATTCAGATTCAGCCAAACCGAGAGCGTGCGACAGTAAATCCGTGAAACTTACCATATTATCAGTGCCGACGTCCAAAACGATTGGTAAACACTGATGGGGCTTAATGCCAGCCAAAGCGGTGTAAAGTGACAACTTTCCCACAGGGATACCCATTCCGTAGGCTCCAAGGTCACCAAGTCCCAAAATTCGCTCACCGTCGGTAAAAACTATAGCCCGCACGTCATGTTCTGGCCTGAAAAGTTTAAAAAGAAATAAACTACCTAGATTGATTTATACCATATAAGTAAACGAGATAAAAAGAAAATATAATGTAACAAAAGGTTAAAATAACATGTCATACCAGTTTTTAAGAATGCTGAAAATGTGGCCTTTGTCTTGTATCGTAATGAACAGACCTCGGGGTCTCCTGTAGATGAGTCCAAACCTCTGACAAGCCAAACCCACAGTTGGGGTGTATACAATTGGCAAGTATTTTTCAATGTCTGTCGAGAGCAGCTTGAAAAACAATCTCTCATTCCTGTCCTGTAACAATTTAATAACTACTGTAAATAGAATTCAATCAAATCTACAATTCAGAAAAGTTTTCAAAATATTGATAATCACTATTGCAAAGTGCATTTTTTATGAGGGTAGTTCTTATCTTTGAGGGAAGCCTATGTTCAGCTGCCATTTTACTATCAAAAACAGGCAAACAGGAAACCGGACGACCTGGTGGAAATTGGTCATTGTCCCATATATAAATGAAACTAACATCACTTTTGCTTTCGGAGTTGTTCTTGTTCTAGACTTGGTTCTACCTTGGTTCTCGACAATGTGAGCCGACAAAAATAACGTATTAGAATCTTTCCTTTAGGCGCTACGTCATGGTAACATTAAAAAAAAAAACACCGATAACACCGTTTGTTCGAGGTTTGACAAAAACAAGAAACACCCATAATAGCTGTTATCGCGTTCTAAAGGTTCTAGTTATACTTCAAAACTTTCAGTACTCGAGCTTTCGGAAAAATTATAAAATCCGTCCAGCGAATTCTTTGCCAGGGAATGTGTAATAAAAGCGCTGTTCGAAGTGAATGGCAACATGGTCAAATTTTTACCCAAAAACTGCTGTTTGATGTTACTTTTGTCACCTGTCACCTCGTGAAACTCTTTTTTTCCCAAGCTACACGGCCGTGTAACAGCTCAATGCCTACCATTGCAACACATTACTTAAGTTTTCCGCATTATCGCAAGACTGAAAAAGCACATTTCATTGTATGCGACATGTAAAGGCTTGTTATACTCGAATTAGCTTGTAAACAACCTTAGAATCAGCCAATGTCACGAGCGTGATAATGATAACGCCTTGGTCTGCGAATCGGGTCACCTTATTTTCATTCTTACGATACTATCAAACAAGGAGTCACAACTCATGTGTCTTATCTACCGCAATGTGTTCCGTGTTACCAACGTAAATATTTGTACCATTTGCTGCGTTATTTTTAAGACAGTTGATAAGTCATTTGGTGCTTATTTATTTGGTTTAAAACTGACTATTGCGGTAGTTTTAGTCATATTTTCAAAAAGTAGCTAATGTCGCTTAGCATCTCGCATTATGTAGCATTCTATTAGTAATAGGGAATATCATACCCAGTATTTACCGATAATAAGCACCTCATTAGTGTACGTACAAGGAAATTTGCTCTTATTTGGTTGTCATATTACTACCTTGTAAATGTTTCTGTTACAGAAACTGTTTGGTTTTAAATAGGTAAATCCCCATTTATTTAAAACCAAACAGTTCACATAGCATGGGAGCGTACTTGGGTGAATATTGCAAATGAGATAAAAACTTTTTATTGACTTTCACTTACGCCTCTCTGTAAGATTACCTGCCTTTGTTATTATTTGTTTAAATATAACTATGGTTTGTTATTTCAGCCGATACGTGGGAAAACCATCCAACTGATATCACATAACTCAAAAGTAGTGGGTAAACCACTTATTTTTCTTCATTCATCACTCTTAATATAGAAAGTTATTTTGAAATCGCAATCGACCAATCAATTACATGCATTATCATTATCACAATACCGCCATAAACACTGTTAATAAACTGTAGTATTAACTCCCTGTTACATTGTAACTATTTTGACATTAAAAAAGATTAATAAGTTATTTGCAAACATCAAGTAATCATAAACTGAGAAATTTATTTACTGCTTACATTCCCTCACCTTACGGTTAATTTGAGTTATTGTGTTTTTTGACACATTACCAACTGCATACATGGAGTTGAACGGTATTAGGTATCTTAAATTACCGACCCGATCATGGCGCAGCAATGCTCATTGTTTTAATTTACAAACAATTAAATTCTCTTCAAGTATTTAAAAATCCATAATGTAATCCCGGAACCACTACACTGTTTGTTTAAGAGATTTAGGTTAGTAATAATAACTAATACTGTATTACTTTTAAACCATATCTTGGCAACAAAAAAAGTCGTGAATTCGAACCTCTTCAGAATTTTAAACAGCATAAAAAATTGTTGGAAAATATATATCAAAAAGTGAATGTCATAGTATGCATATAATGTGATGATCTTTAGAGCAAAACCGCAAAAATACTAAAGAGTTTTACAATTAAGAGACGATACATTGTTGCTTACATGTTGTAAATTTCTGGGATAATTGGCACTTCCATCATACCAAACCCATACCCCCATTAAAGAAAACAACCGCTCAAACACGATTAGTGCCTGCCACCATGTTCCAACCCTTAAAAAAACAAAAGAAAATGGTACCTTTGTCAGACTTAGTCACCTGTAACTCGACGAGGTAGAGGTACTTGTTCAGATTGTCCTCGTATCTGTCAATGGATATCTTGCAAATTTCCAACTGTTCTTCTTGTGATTTATACTTGGCTGCCAAGAGTCCATGGATACCGAGTTGTTGACGTTCTTCTATCGTGAACGCAAGACCCTGAAACGTAAAATAATTAAGAATTTATAAATGCATAGCACTTCTTCGATGCAACGCAATCTTTGCTAACATCAAGTTAGTAAAATAAGTTTAAAAAACTAAAACCCGACTGTAAACTAGCGACATAGGATAGGTATTTCCCGTACACCAAGAACTATGGAATTTGGCAAGTACTACCGTCTTATATTACCATCATAGGGAAAAGTCTGAAAACATACATACAGGGTGTTAGGTACATACATACATACATACCATCACGCCTTTATTCCCAGAGCGGGGTAGGCAGAGCTACAGAAATACCAACAACTACAAAAAGAGTTGTTGGTAATTCTGTAACCACATTTTGCACAAACAGGCTAAGATGTTTACTACGTGAAAAACAAACGCGGGGATTTGTTAGTATGGAAAAACAAACTTAGTGAGTTTACTCAAAAAGTTGTCATGAAAAAAACTTGGCATGTAGCTTTAAAAACTTCCTTAGTTCATAGTGATTCTAACCATGCAAGAAACAACGAAAAAAAAATTTAATTAATACATGAACTTAGGGGTTTTTCGTAACACGGACATAAGGAAAAATTATAAAAATCCGATTAAAAGTCCAAATATCTCGAAAACCGTGCGACTTTTACTAGACCTATATTAGCTTTTTCATAACGTCCTAAGTGCCCTCTATCCGTAGTTCAAGGATTATCCACTCATTACCTAACACCCTGTATATCTACATCTGGCATCTGGTAGCGGAACTAATTACTGGTCACACACAAGCGTAGTACCGCCACTGCCCGCTATAGATGGTCCTCAAAGTCTATTAATTTATTTTTTTTAATTTCCAGCTGCCATGATTAATTTATAATAAAACAAAATAGCCAATAAGCCTATAACCATCGCACAAAATAGAGGAATCGATAGACACCTCATTTGTCAAAATCGGTTCATTAGGAACGGCGCTAGAGTGGAACATACATACATACATATATACATACATACATACATGCATACATACATACATACAAAACCTATAGAACTTTCCTTTGCTTCGCCGTAGTCGGGTAAACAGGCAATCCACTTTATTTTCAACACGAATAGCTTCCGAACACATATTTATTTTCATCTTATAAATTATGAAATTTTGTGGAAACAACCAAAATATTCAATAACTTTATGTAGGAAACTTGCGCGTTCATTAGGTAGTCAAATGCAAGTGCAAATCAATTTTAATGAGAGTGACATGCAAAATAATATCGTCTGCAGAAACAAAATTAGGCAATCAAAACTGCTGTTTAAAAATACGTTTGCATAAATAACATAAATAAATATCACAGTCCCAAAAACTAAGCTTTAGTCTTGTATTACGGGTAGGTACTAGACAACGATAAACTATAGAAAAATATATACTTATATAAGTATAAATTAGAATACCTGAACTAAGTATAGGCCTATGATGTACAAAACTTTAAACGATCAAATGCCTTTGTCAAAACACATTTGCATTTGGGTAGAGTTCACGACCCCTACCTCCCCCCAACTCGCTACTAAGAATATCTTATTTGAAATATCAGTTACGTATAGGTACATTTTACGTTTGTATTATGCATTTCGCCAGCAAATTAAAATGTCTCGACTTAGTTTAATAGAATTACAGCAAATGCACGATATTTTACATAACTCATGCTCATGTTTAAAGACTACGGTAAGTATTGAAATCTAGATACACGGTAAAAAGTGTATCAGGGCAAGTTCGAGTAAAAAAGTCAGCGACACTGCAGTGTGACTCAAAATTACACGAAAAAGTACATGATATAGGTACTGTACAGAAAAGAAGTTAAGGCTCAAAGTTCAATTATTAGCAATCAATTAGTCGGACTATCTACAATCTAGTGCCACCCTGGGCACCTTCTTAGGTATTACTTATGGCACACGAGAACTTGACCTATTATGAGCATCACAGACAAAATGTGACCCATTGGTTTAATTTATATTTCGCAATCTACACTAACCTTTAGGTAAGTATGTCTTGGCTATCAACTATACACTGTATAGTTGATAGCGTAAACATACCTACCTCAATTGCGTTGCTGTATTCTATAAAGCAACGCAATCCTTACCTACCAAGTATCGATCCTTACCTATTAAGCCCTATGTTCTCTTCATGAGTTTTCAAACATCGATCCATATGTTGTCTATTGAATACCATGACCCTAAAGGTATCTTTACAATGATCTTATGAAGTAGTCATAAGTGTAGTCGATTACTGAAACTACAACCATTGGGTAGGTATGGGATGGATTAGGATATTAAAACATCCCGGTAGAGTTGAATACTTAGAAATGACGAGCTCTCCACAACGTTACTTGAGAAAATAAAACCTGTTTGTGTCTACATTGATCGAAGATAAATGAATTGTGAAGAAAATGCACCCACCCAACTAACTCCAGAATGTATTGTTAGATTGTGCCCGTTTACAATATTCAAACTGCGGATAACTTTTGGTGAAAAGTTGACTTGAAATTGAATTGAATTGTATCCTCGGTTTAAATATTAGGTACGAGCTTTTAATTACGATCTACCTGTCAGTCTATCCAAGCTCGCGATGTCACGCAGTGCGTTAAAAACTAAAAAAATATAGTTGAGCTTGCTATTTATGGCAGCCTTACCTTATTGAGCCGCGGATCCTTTAGGTGGTCGATTCCTCTGATCATGTTGGGGCAAAGCTGGTCGCCGGTGACTTCATGGTGACCCCGGCAGGAGATCACCGGTTCAGCGATGAACGGACATCTTTTAACGGCGAGCGCGAGGACTCTTTTTGAGTTGCTCTCCTTAGATACATTTCTGCAACAAATGTTTTAATATAAAAGAACTATATTTACTCCGGTTCCTATGAGAAAGGGACGAGCAGATGTTATATCTGTTATATTTCCTGCTACGTATATCTTCGAGGGATTTCAGCCGTTGTCATCGCTTATTTTTACGTAGTTTTTTCATCAGACAACGCCGCTACGATATTTTTATGACTGCGAAGCAGGAACGAAGAAAAAACAATCAATAAAACGATACTCTTATTTCAAAATCGTCAAGCCTGCATGAGGCAATAAGGACGCATACATGGGGACATTTATACATACCCACATACACAAATCCATACATGCGTACCTCCCTACATTAACAAAGGTATATTATACACCTAAAAAACTCCTATGGGTAATTAGGTGAAAACGCGTAACACATAATCAATTATGCCATTATCTTCGTAACTGATGACTAGGGTTAGGACCATTGGTGGCAAATCGTGGTTCAAGAATCCATGGAGTCGCTATTTCCTAATTATTATACACATACCACTCTGATTTTGACCTTCAGTATAGTCATATTTCGAAATTAATTAATTCATGAAACCGCTGAACCACTTTAAATAAATTATGGTATGGAGGATATCTCCCGATGTGAAAGCGCAACAAACAAATATCAGTAGATATAGTTAAACCGAACCAAAAAACTTTGCTTAAATACAAAAGTGCCCCAAATCAAAAACCATTACAATTCTGATTTAAAACTTTAAGTAAATAGCGTTAGGAATTTAAGTGCAACTAAGCTAAGCCCTCATTTTGATTTGGGGCGCTTTTGTACTTAAGCGACGAAATGTCTTTAGTAATTTAGCAGTTTATTTTGAAATAAGATAATACTGAATGTCAAAATCTATGTGTAATCTAATGGTATGTATAAAATAATTAGGAAAGAGAGACTCCGTGGATTCTTAAACCACGATTTGCCACCAAAATCCTAACCCTACTGATGACACTCATAGATCGTACGTAGATAGCAGTTTGTTTTGCGAATGGATTAAGTGTTCTTTAATCATTATGAGACCTAATGATTTTCATCAATTTACCTGCCAATGGCCAAAAAAATATTTTAAAAATATTAGGCAGGTAACTTATGTAAGTAGGTACCTATGATAATGATGTTTGGTTCAGGAGTCTAGAAATTATGGTAAAGAATCCAGGTCCAGAAAAATAATGGGACATTAGTGCAACTGGGGCAAATTAGAAGAAGAGAAGATTAGAGAGAGAGATTGTTAGAAGAGTGCGAGGCAGCTCCAATACGATCCTTGAAATGATTGCAAGTAGATTCGACTGTCCTATACTCTTAAGCATGTGTAATTTAGTTAAGTCGAATTTAGAGTTTAAGTTTTAAAGTTGTTCCTCAGTACTAACATTAGATAGTAAGATAACAGTGTATAGCATACTAACCAATATGGGTCAAGATACCCGAAATAAACGTTTTGAATTTGAATTTGAATTTGAATTTGAAATTAGTCACGTAGGTATAAAATTTGAGGTAAAATAAGCACTGCTATATATAGCCTACTCATGTATTATTATGATGTCAGAAAACGGCCCGATATGTTTCGGGCACGATAAGAGTCCTTCAACGTGCGTTGTGCGTGTATGTGTGTGTGTGTGTGTGTGTGTGTGTTTCCTGACGTTAGTTCATACGTGAGCATAATGACTCACGCTAGTTTAAATTGTATAATCATGTGAGGTATAGTTGGCTAGGTATGTTAAATATCACTATTTTTCAAATAAGTGCGAAATATTGAGAAACTATATAAAGAATGAAATTAACGTTTGTTTACACAACATCTAACAAACCACACTCAAAAAGTGGCTGATCCTAAATCTGATGGCGTCAAATTTGATGCAACGAGCTCAGAATGTTGCTGGTTGTGAAGCCAGAGCTGGTGTTTCGATGAGAACTTAAGGACATGATTTCCAACAGTCGATAAAATTGTAACCCTCCCCACCCCCTAACTTCCCATCGGGTTTTTTTTAAACCCTAAATACTAATGAATGTCCTTTAACTATCTTAACTCATAAACCCAAAAAAGAAACAACCAAATCGGTCGGTTTTTTATTGTTTGAGGAGGCAAACGAGCTAGCGGGTAATGTAAAGTGATCACCACCGCCCATGGACACTTGCAACACCGAGAGAGGAATCGCGGATGCGTTGCCGGCCTTTGAGGAAAGAGTATGCTTGTCCCCAAGTCGTAGCGGTCCGGAAATACCGCCACAATAAGCTGATTCCATAACAATGTCATGCGCGGCAAAAAGAAATGGTGATTGCTGTTTTTTCGCTCGGTACTAATTCCGCTGATTGCGTAATAAATAAATTGGATTGACAATACCTTGTACACTCTTTGTTCTGGTGCACGTGTTTGTATTTAGCTAAACCAATTCAAACCAATCCAATCCAACCTAATGACGTCTGTATGGAAGATTTAAGTTCGATAATTTTGATAAATTATGATAAAAAGAAGTAGGTAGGTACTTGTCTTCATGTACCTTCAAATATATCTCAAATATCTTTGATTCACGTGTTACCTATATTAATATCACAAAAGTTTCCGATCATGAGTATGATTCATTATTCATTCCACTAAATGTTACCTTAAAGGTAATTTATTTAAATACCTAAGTAGATTTTGTTCCACCTCAACATAATCGCAATCATCGTATGGAAGTAATTATTTATATTCATAAACAAGTTAATTAACATAATGTATTGCTACACAGAGGAGACCACATAATAGGAAAACGCTTGTTCTTATCGTACAATCGTCTACATATATGACATCAATTTTGACAGCCAATCAAAAATCCATATAATTTACAACGAAGCAATAAAACTGGTTAAGAATTTTGGATTAGTGGCCAAATGAAATGTTTGTAAGTAAGTAATATGGGAGAAACGCAAGCGTCCCTAAATTATATCGTGGCCACCACGTAGGTACCTAAAATTGTTTAAAAAATAATGTGCGAATCATTAGTAGATTTCGTTTCAAAGTAGCTATTTGCGTGTGAAAACTGGAGCTAGAAAAGGTCGGGTTTTATAATAAAATTATTACTTAATTGTTTTTTTTCCACGGAATTTTGCTGAACGTCAATAAATATGTCGAAATTTTTCTATGTTACGGTTTCACTTTTAATATAGTCTTATGACCTCCAAAGCTTTTATGTTAAACTTTATAATTGTTGCCGTATACAATCTTGTACTTAACTGCATCGACAATAAAATACGAAAAGTACACGTAGTCCCTAATTACTTTTATTGGTATTGAAAATATTATTAAGAAGGTATCTAAATTATAACAAAGATCAAAGTGGAAAAGGCTCGGAGAGGGGTTCCCCGTAGCAGAATAAATTATGAATGTCGCTCGTCAAATTGTCAGTTAACTGACACGTGAGTAGGCAACAAAGGAAATCGATACTTCAGCAGAGTATTCAATGTCAGCTTGTTCAAACAGACCAACTTAGATGTATAACTGACCGTCGATTCAAAAGGGAAAAAACATCGATTACTAAGGTAATCAGCTGATGTATTACATCATGTTACGACAACATTGACAACTAGTGCAGGATAGTTACCACAAATCACTAACTTTTAACTTCCGATGCCCTATCCCTCTCAGTCGTCATTCAAAACCAAATCAAGAGAAAGGGTGTAATTTTGATTTCTAAAGTAGGGCTCCAGGAACTAATCCTTTAAACGAGGTATATAAGTGATAAGCTGCACCAGAGTCCGTATTAATTGGTCCTTCCAAGCGAGTTTTACGTTTCGAGAGAACGGTGAACAAAACAATCTGCCCTTTTAATGCGTACCAAAAATATTGTGGCTTTTCCGGTTAGCTAGTTAGAAAAGCGCGTTCGGAGGCACCGGCCGTCACTGGGTTAATCACCATTCTTCAATTGGATCCTACGTAGCTGCAGCTTCGGATTCCCTATAGCCATCCAAAGCGTACCTGTTAACGCTATGAACCGAAATTTCCCTAAAAGTAAACTTTATTGACCAGCATTGACTAAACAGTATTTTGTACAAACGAAGACAATGTTAACGGACCACCCATAGACTTTAATACATTGCGATAAGGTTTATGTTCGATTGTAAATGTACAGCTAACAGTATGTATCTTCGATTGTATGTGTGTCAAATGGGATCACCTCATGTGATGTTGTCCATCAATCATTGCTTGGTTGTTTCGTCACCGAGAACAGACACAGAGACACAATGCCCTCCTAAGCCAAGAGATGTAGCTTTTTGGTTTAGCAGGTCAGCAGCCACAGCTATTGACTGCCTTAATACAAGCCAAAATCAGTTTTTTACGCTATATCGCTAGTGCCAACTCAACCACCCGCTGCCAAATATTTTACTAGCTCTTTAAGCGTTACTATCAATGTAATACGCTGACACAGTTAACACTTAGATACGACGCGCTCTTCATAGTCGTGACTTCCTAGGTTTTGTTTGACTATACCATGAGTCTATCTATAGTAACAGATACCGTCCTCTTTATTTAATTGAAAACGTTTTGCACTAATTACCATTTTCCACAACGAGTGCTTTAATGTCGTATGTGTAACGCTTACGCAATCGTGTATTTTCAGCGCCGAGTAGGTACGTTACGTATATAGCTAACTACGTGTATGCACAGGTCGTTAACGTGTTTATACCCACCATACTTTAATACAGACAGTTTACATGGAAACATAACGTAATAAAGATAATAAATAAAAAGAAACATCTTCACAAATGTACGAATATGGGCCTAGGAGTCCCTAGGCCCATATTAAGATGTTCCTTTTTGTTTCCACGCTTTTGCCTTCTGGGATGTTCTGTCTTTTGGTTGTATCCTCAGGAATCAAAAGCTTTTACCTCTTACTGGAACAAGAGGAATTTATTTTGAGGAGGTAAATATAACTAAAAGAAAAAATTGCCACCTGTTTCCGGTGAAGTCTAAGAGGCGTCGAATTAAGAGGAGGGACTATGATACGCCGACCCAGTACGGTTGAAAACTTGAGGCTTTCTACATAAGGTGCCCACATTTTCCAGGCCAAAGTCTCGATAAAAACATGAAATAAATTATTTAGATTGATAAAATAAGTCATGTTGTGCGCACTGAGTCAGATGAATTTACGACAATCTGCTTAAAAGGCGCCTGTCTAACCGCTATGCTAATTGGGGCTTTGAATGTTAAAATATTTCGATCGCTTTGATAATCCAATCCTAATGCAACCTCTAAATACGCTAACGCTAATAGAAATAGAGTAAAGTTCTTAAAATTGAGATTTGACAACTTTGTTTAAAAGAAATGAAACTGTAAAAGATTTCCAAATATACCTAACAAGGGCTGATCTTTTAATCTCCAGACAGTAGAATATGACAGATAAACTTTAGCTCTATCCATTTTCTTAAAGGACATAAAAAAGATAACTAACTGACAAATATTTTTACCTGGCATAACGACTACTGAGTTCAACCGGGTTGAAAATACATATGTACAAAATGTTGCGAAAATCCTTCTGGAATAATGTCTTTCAAAAGGCGAAATATTTTTCCAAGCGGGTGCAGTAGTTCCGGAGATTACACTCTACACCACATACACAAACGCACAAAATTAAGAACCTCTCTTTATCTCTTTACCATACTGGGTAAGATTTGGATAAATCAAGCATATATTTTTTATAATTAAATTGCAGATTCTTGAAATAGTTAGGTGGTGTGGCCTCGGAGATTGTTCTTTACATGTAAACAAACTTACAATATCCACTCTCCTCTTTATAATATTTTATATAGGTACCTGCCTTCCTATTTAAATCACGCGTGAGTGAATATGCGTCATGTTAAGCCAAATTAGTTCTACATAATTACAATCACCGACTATAAGGAATATTAAACACATACTTATACCTATCTCTTATCTTTATAAACCTATCTACCTACTATATAAACAGTTTTGTTTATATTGGTAAACAATGGCGCATCGTTAACAGCTGTATTATGTCAACATTATTTATTACTCTTATTAAAAAACTAGCACATTCAACACAGTTGCCAAGAGATTCAGATGGGAGAGTCTATAATTAGCAAAAAGTGACTATTGACACTGCAACACTACTGACTGAGCGTGGGTCTCAATATGTAATGCAAAATAACGCAGTGTGCCAGTTTTAAGAATAGCCAAATTGAATGCTTAAAAAGAAAATTGACGAAGGGGTTGACCAATTTAATCCCATTACTAAGCCTACGCTATCCGTCCGTCCGTCTGTCCTACACCTTTTAAGAGATGTATCTTTTGTACCATAAGAGATTGCCGGTTGATTTTTATAATAAGTGTTATAATAATAATAGAAGGCGGTTTCCTGAACAATAAGAAAAAAATAAAATAGTAAGGTGGGGTGCCCTCACGTGCCTGCATACCTACGTTAATTTCAAAGTCGTTTCGTTCTTGTTCTAAAATAAAAACGGTAATACCTACACATACGGTCCAGAGGGCTTATTGTCTAACGCACTCGCAATCACGATCGTTTTCATTTTGAAAATCGAACGCTCGTCTGCATACAATATTAAAACAATTGCTCCATTTTGAAGCCGGTTGCGATTGCGAGTGCGTTAGACAATAGCCCCTCAGGACTTTAATTATTATGCCACTATGGAACCCTGTCATGATGACAGCGTTAAACATTAATTTTAGCTTGCTTTCATGTGGTTTGACGCTGTCATATGACAGGGTTTGGCATACCAAAGTTTCGGGATTACTTACGTACGAACTTATTTTTGACACATACCTACGAGGGCTGCCTTTTAAGTTCTGTAGTTTGAATATAAAAAAAAAACAGTATCTTACAACGGGAATACTTACGTACAAACTTATATTGAAATAGGGCCAAATAGAAACTTGTCAGGCTTTACTTGTCCTTAAAATTTCGAATCACAGATACGACAAAATTTCAAAATAGCTTAAACTGAAAACTACAGAATGCCAAAATGATAGTTTCAAAATGCCTAAATAGTTTGCATTATCTTTATAATATTGGTACTTCAATGTAAGTGCTCAGCGCTAAAGAAGATAGTATATCAAATTATACATGAAGGTTAACAGCCTATTTAAAATTTAGGTGTTTTAGTACCTGATTGTTTTGAATCCTGTTATAAAGCTGTTGTGAAGTTTGTCCATTATGAGAATAAGACATTTTAAAATTCAGCCGTATTCAAATTAAGGTGTCATGAGACAAAAAGTTAGGCGTTCTGGGATTTAGGTATTTTGACACTAAATCCTTTTGAAATCTAGGAGTATTGGTAAATTAGGCATTATGCAAATTAGGTGGAATAAGTCCTTCTCTTTTAGTACAGCGTCGGTTTAAAGTTGACAAGTCAGTTGCGAAAATGGAAATTTCGAAGGAAAATATACGTAGGTACGATACGTTTTTACAACTTCAAAAGAGGTTTAACGCTTGAAGAGCTAGCTGACTACGGTTTTTAATAATAAATCACCATGCATCCCGGACTGTGGAACGTTGGTATTTGGAATTTCAACGTGGTTGCTCTACTCTTAGATTAGTGATAGGAATCGTGAAGGCCGACCAACAACAGCCGTAACCCAGGAAAACATTGATGCTGTACGGCAACTGATCGTCGAAAATCGCCATGCGACATACCGTAAGATAGGAGCTGCATTAAACATTTTGCATAATTATAGATTACTTAGCCCCGATTCGACCAAACTTTTTACACGGGGGTAAAGCTTACTCTGAGATTAGTAATGTCAAAATGCCATAGAAAACTGACATTTTTTGACATTACTAATCTTAGAGTACTTGCGTTTACCCCGGTATAAAAGTTTGGTCGAAACGGGCCTTAGGCGTAAAAAAATTATCTCACGCTGGATACCACATTTACTTAATGAAGACCAAAAAAAGGCTCGCGTTAGATGATATCGCAAAACTTTGCGGCAATTCAACTCTAAACACGTTTATGACATTATCAGTGGTGACGAATCTCGGATATAAGTATGCCTACGATCCCGTTTCCAGACAGCAGTCGACTGTTTGGGTGCTCCAAGATGAGCCCAAACCGACCAGAGAAATACGCCCACGTAGCACTTAAAAAAAATGGTTGCCACGTTTGTAGCGTACAGTGGCCACGTTGCGACCATCATACTCGAAGGTAGTAAAACAAAGAATACTGACTGGTATACAACTGATTCTTTACCAGAAGTTATAAATAACCCAAGACGTCGTATAGTACTTCACCACGATAATGCGAGCTCGCACACCGCCCGGCAGAAAATTTCGTCGACAAGTCAGGCCTGGAAAAGGGTTCAATCTACTAAAAAAACCGGGCAAGAGCATGTCGGACCATGCTCAGTGTAGGGTTCCGAAGCCGTTAAGTACTACAAACGTAAATTTTTGATAATATTTTAAGTAATATTTTTAAAACACCTATCCAACGACACCCCACCCTATAGGAAGTCGAGAAAAAAAAATATCCCCACGTTACGTGTAGGGGAGGTACCCTAAAAAAAAATTGTTACATTTCTTTGTGTTTTATTGTACTTTGTTGGCGTGACTAATATGCATGTTCATGCCAAATTACAGCTTTCTAGTACTAAAGTCTGCGCTAGGCTGCGGACGGACGGACGGACATGGCGAAATTATAAGGGTAAGTAACTAGTTTGACTACGGAACCCTAAAAATGGTTGGTGTGAATTTTTTGCAGTTCCTCAACTGAACCAAATAGGGTTTATGATACCATCATGAGATGACCTATCTCCTATAATGTTAGTTAACAGGGTTATGACTATTTTTTTTGTTGAATATTGCTTAATTGATTAACAGGTTAATAAGTACCAAGGTAACCTACTTACCTACTTTAATATTCTTATAATTATTCTCTAACGGCCGAATCCGATATTAAAACCGCGGACAGATAGCCTTACTTCGAATTAAAATTATACTGGCAAATGTCAAATTTCAACCTTATCTATCCGCGGTTTGAATATAGGATTCGGCCGTAAGTGAGGCAATAGGTACTAAGATTAAACAATATTGTGATTATATTAAAAATAAAAAACTTTAAGTTAAAGCAAATATATTTTTCTTCCTAACACTTAACCTATTTTCTTACATTGCTCCAAATCCAAACCTATTCAAAATTAGGCTTACATGATTGTTACTGGCGCACAATTATTTAGACTGACGACAGTGAAACTGCAACAAACGCTTTCAAGTAAAAGTTTTAAAACAAATTTAATTCGCGAGCAAAGTTACCCAAACACTAAATTGCTCCTAAAATCAAAACAGTATTATGACGTCACTTAAGTATTACAAAATGATAGAGGGGGTTTACTTCTCTTCTTCTCAGTCTGGTCTAACGTAAAATTTCCGAAGCGTATTGTAGCATAAAACCATTTCGATTGAAATTCTCCCCTAGCGTCCTAAGTCCGAGGTCGGCCCAATAGGGGCGCCCTTAGGCATGCTAGTGTAAAACCCATTTTTAGCGTGGACTCCCATCAGGAGTCCGCCCTCTCTCCGGCGAAGTAGTCAAAGCCATCAGAGGCTAACTACGTAGGTCCCTCAAAAAAAAAAAAAAAAAGGGTTTACTTCTTTACAAAGATACATGTTGATACCACACTATAATGTGATGATTTTAAATTAAATACAATGATTTCGAAATTTGGAGCAAAGTAGGCACATTTTAGGCTAGGTACTTCACTTTTCCAAAAATCAAGCAACGACTTCGTGTTCAACAGTCCTGGACGCCTGAAGAAGCGGTTGAGGCAAACAAAACGGCCATTTTTAAGACCACGTCACTGGAATAAGAGTTTCGAAAACTGGTTCGCTCGAATGAAAAAGTGTATTTCATATCACGGTGATTATTTTGAAAAACAATTAATACCATTTAACACTTAAACTGTCTTTGGTTTTTCGAAACGACAGAACATAATAAATATGGCACCCATAGAGTATAATAAATTGTTTTCGGAGAGTGAATCCACTTAGCTTAGTACCTGACAAACAATACCCAGTATCTGCATTGTTCAGTGTGGCCAAAACTGCCACTTTGAAATGAAAGGCATCATAAGTACAAACAACTTTTACACTAAAGTATTCTTAAAGTCAAAGGCAATAAAGTTTACTGTTAAACAAAGACACACAGACGGTGTTCGTCGGTCTAAGCATACATGCGTACCTACTTCACTGTTATTTTAAATACAAAGTGACCAACATCTGTCTTTGTTTAAAAGTAAACCTTATTGCGTTGAACTTAAAGAGTACTTTAGTACAATGCAGATAATGGGTATTGTTTGTCAGGTACAAAGCTAAGTGGATTTGCTCTCCGAAAAAATATATAAATACCAGGGGTGCCATTTATGTTTTGTCGTTTGGAAAAACCAAAGACAATTTATAGTAGTTTATGCAACAGTTGTATAAGAGAGGTCAAAAAAGACGAGTGGTGTGGTTACGATGTGAGCCGCACGCGAACATCGTAAAGCAAGACGCCACGAGTATTTTTTGACTTAGTTATACACCGTTGCATACAATACTTTTTCTACGACTAGGTTTCAAATAAAATGCAAAATTAAATTAATAAAATTTTATTAATACCTATACCTACGTTAGAATACGAACGAACGAAGCACAGAACAACAAACGAACGAGCGGGAAACATTCGAAAACGACAAAATATGTGTCTATGGTTAACTTTGTTTTTAAATTGATGTGTGTGTGTGTGATGTGTGAATTGATTGCGTGATTGATGTTTGGTTTTATATTTTTTTTGAAAGTAGCACAATCGATTTAACTTGTGAAATAGGGACTAAAAAACACCTAATGATTTGAGAAATGAGTTCTTTTACCTGATTGATCGATTTTAATATAGCTGCATTCTGGTTGGTTGATACCATGTTTTTAAAGAGTTAAATTAGTAAAAGAGTTTACATACCAAAAAGAACCTAACGTTCCGATTGATAGTCAATGTGTATTGTGATTGGTGGATTAATTTGGTGAAGTATTTTGATTGGTCAAATTAACCTAGGTGTAAGCTTTGGCAGCTAGGCATGTCGTTTTGGCTCAAAAAAGCACAAGTGCTGTTAAGGGGAATAGACTAGATAGAGTTTTCTACGGAATGTTCTGCGGACATATTATCTATATTCTTAAATTAGTGTTCGTGACTATATAAATGACAGATAAAAGTACAGGAGTAGGAAAAGTATTAAATGGTATTTATTGTTTTTCAAAGTAATCACCGTGATAATTATGAAATACTCTTTTCGAGTTCAATATTACCTAAACGGTCACACAAATTTAAAAATCGATAGCAATGTACCTAGGTACTATCAGATCAGTGAAACACTGAAACTCTGACACACCATAAAACTGTGTCACATTGACGTTATGATTCAAATTGTAAGAAGTATCAAACACCGTAGATAGAACAATGTTTTTAAGAGCTGTCCAATGATATCTCATTCGATAACACAACGTAAAAAATAACTTTGATTTATTTGTATCAGCGGCAGACACGCCAAAAAAAATGTTTATTTTACATCTGTGTCTGCGTAATTTAAATGTATAACTATCCTAAACTAAATTACAGCTTTGAGCCTCTCAGTTAAACCGCGGACAGACGGACATGGCGAAACTATAAGGGTTTCTTGTTGACTACGGAACCCTAAAAAGGAATGGTTCGGTTACAATTGTTTTTGAAGTCGTTGAGACGCGGCTGAAAACCGGATGAAAGCCGCTTTTAGTAATAAAACTAATGAAGCACCTTCAAGGACGACAATATACAGGTGGTAGGTATTCTGAATTTTAACGTGGACGTGTATCCGTCACGGACGACGTGCATGATGGTCGACTAAAATCGTCAATCACGCAAGAAAACATCGATGTTGTGCGTCAGCTGATAATGGAAAACATACCTAGCATGTGACATATCGAGAGATTCAAAAGTGTTTGGGTATTGGAATGAGTTGGATACATATTATATTAAAGGAAGAATTAGGCGTGCGGAACTTGTTTTCCTGTTGGAACCCTAACTTATTGTCTGACGAGCAGAAAACAACTCTTCAATTCGTGCCGCAAAACGTTGATGAATTCAACGGAATTAAGGAGCTCTAATGCAGTTTTTATCGTCGTATCTAGCCTGAAACTAAAAACCAATCTCGAGTATGGGTCTACGAAGACGAGCGCAAGTCGAGAAAAGTTATTCGTTCTCGCAGCACGGCCAAAAAGATGGTGGCTACGTTTGTCACCAAATTGGGTCACGGGGCTACTATTCCTCTATAAGATCGTAGGACGGTCAATGCCGATTAATACACAGTGACTGTTTTGCCTATTATCTTTGCTGAACTCCGAAAAAAACATCCGCTTCGCCCACCACGACAATGCCAACCCTCAAACCGCTTAGAAAACAACTGAGTAGGTAGGTATGTGGACGGTGAAAACGTCGAACTACTGGACCTTCCTCTATAAAGCCCCGTCTTAAATGCTCAATGACTTTTCACATTCACTTTTTCAAAATCAAGGATAAGTTCGGTGGTCAGCGGTTTCGCCGGACGCCGGAAGAGGAAATAGAGGCCTTTAAATGGCCATTTTGTCGACCCCTATTTCAGCTTTCAATAAGTGCTTTTATCGTATGAAAAAGTGCATAAAATATAAAAGCGAACCAAAAGCAATAAAAATAGGTACTTTTATCACTACATACCGCTGTCTGTTTGTCTCTATGTAGGTATGCTTAGATCTTTAAAACTACGCAACGGATTTTGATGCGGTTTTTTTATAGATAGAGTGATTTAAAAGGAAGGTTTACATATATAGTACTTTAACCCTGAGCAAAGCGAGGGCGGGTCGCTAGTTAAAAGCATATTTTTTCAGCAAAACAAACAAACCTCGAAAAACAAACAAATAATTGAAACCGGTCCCACTTGCACTGAAACTGACTGGTTTTGAATGAAACTTAGATCTATTTTAATCAACATCAAATCACATGTTCTTACTAGTCAAAAACTGATGTTTTTTTTTAATAATAGGTAGGTGGACAATTTAGCAGTATCAGAACTGTAGATTGGTTTTGTACGATAATTAATAAGTGCATTAGGGCTTTAGATTTTTTTTTATTTTACTCTAAAATTAGAGAGTTGATTACCTCAAGCTAAGCAGTATTTTTTAAATTGTCTCATATTTATTATTTTTTACCCATTGTCGAGCCTCTTTTTCGCCTATACTTAGTCCCTATTAAGAGGATTGTGAAGTGATGCCTAAATCGCATAGTTGTCAAAATCCATACAAATTTAACTCCGGGCGATAAAGTTTCTCACCCCCTAAATCTAATCCGATTTCCACTATTTTGAATATGATGTATATTATGGAAAACTAGGTCTGTACGTTTTCGCTTTTGTTTTTTTATTTTATTTTCATTTCAATAAATATTTTCTTGGAAAGGAAAACGTACAGACACAGTTTTTCATAATATCTATAAGATATTAAAAAAAATTAAAAATCGTTTAAGTGGAGAAAAACGTTATCACATTTTGTATAGATTTTTTTTGCTTCACAGTCCTTTTAAGTCATCTTATGTAATACTAAATTTATTGCAAATCAAGATAAAGTTAAAAAGTAAAAATAAAACAATCCACCTGAGTACCTACCTACTTATAATTGTGATAGGTAGGTCGTACTTGACATACCACTCACATATTCCGATAAACAAGATTACTATCATGAATTTGTTATCAGTTGAACACATCTACACGAGGAGTTATTTATAAAAGTTAATTATAATATTTTAATCATCCTGAATAAAAGAAAGAACAAAAAAGAAGGGAATTAGGTACCAAAATAATGTGAGGATGTTATATTTTACACTTGACAAGTAAGTAAGTATGGATAATAAATTTATAAATCTGATTATTTTGAAAATTTCATTACTTTACAGAAGGATTAAAGTGATAAAATTGGACACATCAAGTCTCCAAACTTCAGCTAAGATATTTATTGCAAGCTCATTTACATGTGAATATTAATTGATTTAAATGTTAAACAAAGTAAAAACTAAAGCAAACCCCCTTGCCTGAAAGGTGATGCTTAAATTGAATTGAAAATTATTTAAGTAAATTGTTTTATTTATTACCTATAAGAACATGAACTGAAAGATTTACCTAGGTACTAACAAATCAGTTTCACCTAAAAATGCTACTGATTATTGAGGAAAGCATAATCATATATCCAGTATATTTAAATAAAAATCTTTACAAAAAATGTTGTGATTGCCAATTCTCCTGTTTGTATGTATGTATGTATGTAAACACTTTATTGTATAAAATAAAACAGAAAAAATACAATGAAGATACCAGAAAATAATGTACAAAAGCGAACTTATCCCTTTAAGGGATCTCTTCCAGCTAACCATTGAGGGATTGAGAAAAGTGAAAGGTTGTGCATCGTTTGTTTTCACATAAAGGTTTTATAATCTTAACAGGTTCATCAAATGTTCAAGATGGATACAAATACATCGCAGTTTCATCAACCACAACTGCAAATAATTGCAATCCAAGACTCAATCTGTAAAATTATATTTGGCTGAAATTCAATAATAAGCAACTTTATGTCATTTAATTTTAGAAATTATAGTTATTTTTATATAAAAATAAAACAATAAAAAAATTACAATGAACGGCATGTCAAAATCCATAAATAATTAATAAACTAAATGGTTGTACATTCAAATATCCTTTGTGCCACTTAAGCCTGCTTGCACGTAAATTTAACCCTAGTTTAATAATTGAAAATAGATAAAACCTGGGATTTTTATTTATTTCAAATTATTCAAGAATGTCAGATTCATGTAAGAACTGTCTGTTTTAACAAATTATCCTGTTAACCTGGGTTACATTACCAATATTATAGCTGAAAAAGTGAGGTTTTATAAAATATATAAATAAATATCATGGGACACTGTCACACAAATTGACCTTTCCCCTAACTAAGCTCTAGGCTTGTGCTATGGGTACTAGACAATGATAAACATACTTATATAGAGAAATAAATACTTAAATACATAAATAACATACAACAATAATATAATACGAAATAAATTAATAATTTGTAATTGTGTCAATCTATATTATGGGTAATTCCACGATAATGGAATGAAAATTAGCACTTCAATGCATGTTTTTTTTTACTTTTAATCCTATACTTTCTGATATAAATTTAAATATATGTAGGTATATAGAGACAAATTAATTCTTCCATTTTCCAACATAACTAAAAAAAAGGGGGTCTTACTAGGAATTGGTAACTTATGTTACTCTCTGCCACGGAATAGCCCTTATGGCCTTTTGCGAATTTTAGGTAAATTAACTTTACCTATTCCAATCACTATTCCTTTAATATTAGAAAACCTTGAAGTACCTATAATGTATAAAATGGCTAAAATTGTTTATGTTTAAAATAAGAAATGTATTAACATGTCAACACCAAACTCGTATTACAATTGTAAATAAAATATGTACAAAAGGTAAGAAGAAACAATAAGAGCAGCACATTTAAATAGCGCTCATTCCCAAAATACCAGAGATTCATAATACCAGCTTCGAAAAAAAGGAGGAAGTAGGTTCAACAATAACTACCTTAATTGAAATGTTATGTTCTGTGACTCCACTGTATTCTGAATCAGGTATTTTGAAATTCTGGTATTTCGGCACTGAGCGTTAAATAGGACGAATATAATCCTACGCCATGAAGGTTGCTGTGCAACAAAACGGGAAGGAAACCTGGGAGCCAAGCATAGTTACAGGTAATCTCAAAGTAACTACAACCAACATTTTAATTCATCATTCTTCTATTTCAGATCCCATTTCAACAAAATGTACAAATTATAACTGGTCAGATCGAAATCCCGTAATATCGCACGTGTCCTCCAACTCATATCAAGGCCGCAATAATTATCCCAGGTAATAAAAACATTGGCACCGTGTAAAGTAATAACATTTTAGCGACGATTTATAGATTAAATTAAATTTAGACAGCTGTCTTGTTATGTAAATTGTGTAATATAAATATACTCACAATACAGGTCTTAAGAGTGTAGAATACATTTTAATATTTCTTAATTCATATGAATTTTGAGAACCAAATTAATATGCTTTCGCGTTACTCAATCACTTCGATTCGGTTTATCGGCTTTTTTTTAAAGGCAAACGTCTTGGAACATTTCTGCCAGCATCACATGAACACTATTCACAGACTACTATGCACAGATTAGAAGGTATGTATGAATGAATGAAGTACAATTCGGATCACTGGGATCACAGATTTGAGATTCTTGATGGTTTCGTTTCGTTCGTTTCGTTCATACTACGGTTTAATGGTTTTGTTTCGAAACCATAGTATATCAGAGCTTTGTTTTATTAAAATTTTCCTAAACTTGACGAGGCAAAAGCAACTATGACTTTACTGCCAAATGTGAGGAATCAAAATGATATATTTTTGATTTATTTGTTTTATTTTTAAGGGCGGGCAGTCCTTGCCTTGGGCAGACATGTCAGAGTTCACGTTAGCGGGCGTTGGCCCTTGGTGTACGTAGTACTTATTATTTCGATACACAATCGTACAAAAGATTGAAAAGGGTATAGTTGTATTGTATCTCCCTCTAGGCGTTTACGCTTCGAAGCGATTATTTTTAGTTCACCTATTCGCCGAGTACGGGTCAATTTCTTTTTAAACTAGTGTGGGTCAATTTTTTCTTTTTCTTGTTTTATCCCAGAGGGAAAGGCAAAGGACTAGTGTGGGTCAAGTTTATTACACACATTATTTTACAATCTGTGTACAACATAAGTGACATGACAGGTGTCTAGAAAACAGATGTTATGTCAGGATTCGGAAAAAATATTTACTATTAATGAGTTTTGGTGTAAAATTCGTATTTATTTAAGGCTAACTTGGACAAATATAATGATTAGGGAAGACGATCCTCAATTCCGTATCACAACTTTCCAGCAAATGGCATCGGCATGTTCCGGTGCACTTATAACCTCATTATTCAGTAAGTTTTCCAAATATCACTGGCCTTGTGTGAGAATTACGCTTAGGACACCACTATATTGCTCAATGGCTCATTTTGAGGTTTCTTGTACTTATTGCTACATTGTTCCCAGTGACGCCTTTGGACGTAGTCAAAATACGGTTGCAGGCTCAGCAGAAAGCTCTGCTGTCGAATAAATGTTATTTGTACTGCAATGGGCTCATGGAACATCTATGTCCTTGTGGCGAAGCTGGCTGGATGCCGCGGCGTGTGCACTTTCACGGGACTATAGTTAGTATTTTAATGTTATAAGTATGTTAGAACAAAAGTTTGGTTTGTTACAAAAACAATAAACTTGATGTGTGAGAATATTGTATGTTTTCTTACTATTTAAAAAAATCTTTATGCTGTCTTGCTGCCAAAGAAAGTAGCTTACTGCATAGTTAAGACATTCTAAACTCAATTGGTAACCATATTATTAGTCAGCTGTCTTATTTAATATTACAGCAGTAAACCCTAAAATACCTTATCTCGGCCAATCAATTTATTATTTATGTCTATTTATTTACTTATCACTAATATCAGTACAAAAACAAATTAAACAGAGTACACCATTAATTACTATTATTTATATTTAAATGCTATTTGCAATGTGATTTGAACACTCTACTTGTTCTAGGATGCATTCTGTAAAATTGCTAAACTTGAAGGTGTCCCTGCTCTATGGTCTGGCTTGAGTCCCACATTAGTCCTGGCTGTACCCTGCACTGTGATATATTTTGTGACCTATGAGCAACTCAGATACAAATCAAAAACAATGTACAATAATCTTACTCAAACAAGTAAGTGAAAGTGGTTTTTATCTTTGTAACCTTACAAGTGTTACAGATTAACAAAATTGAAATACTTACATATTTGTTGCTGTGAAATGGTAATTTTCTTAAGTAAAAAAATGTATGCTTTATACTTCTTTGCTGCTCTTACAGTGAGCTGAGTACTAGAGATTCAGACCACAGTCAAATATTGAGTGTCAAATACAAATTACTGCAAATAACTATATTTAGTAGTAGAATTACCATTTTTCTGATCTATTTCAGCACACCAACCTATGTGGATACCACTATTATCAGGTGCAACAGCTAGAACAATAGCAGTGACAATTGTCAGTCCACTGGAACTAATAAGAACAAAAATGCAGTCGCGAAATATAACATATCCTGGTAAGCTTTTGATAAATTAAATTTGATCATTGGCATATCCAGTGATCAGAAAATGCTAAGAACATTTTATGAAATCAGAAGTACTCATTCTTGTGGATTTTTCTTTTTTCTGCGCCACGGTGCAGTCTTTCTGTAGAAACTTCCATTTCCAACATAACAAAATTCCAAAATGCCAGTTACTTGATACATTATACTAATTTTTAAAATGAACAGCAAAATTAATTTGGTCTTTGGGGAATCCGGTATAAAATATGCGCTTATTTAATATTACTGCAAACATTATATCATATTTATTTCAGAAATCAATGCAGCATTAAAACAAGTGGTAAAATATGAAGGCTACAGGGGATTATTCAGAGGACTAGGATCTACTCTCTTAAGAGATGTACCGTTTTCTGGTAAGTGGAAGGTCAATACCGAGTCATAATAAAGTGTAAAGATAGTTTAGAACAGAGAAAAATCGGTTAAGTCTGAGTCGTATTTGAGCGTTCTGTCTCGAATCATAAGGTAGAAGCTGTAACTTATTTTGCTTGAAACTTTTTATGTGATGCACTGCAATCCAAAAGAAAAAATAATAAGAAAATAGGTAAAAGAGTTGAGGTCCATATACACATGCTACCTTTTTGCTTTGGTGTGCAGTATAAAAGTATATTAAGTATCGCTACACCTCAAAACAATATTAATATTGACAGAGCTCTTCAAATTAATTTATGTTTACAGATCCCTTGTCCATAGTCAATTAATAAAATAATCTAATATACTCGTACTTTATATTATTAATAAGAGAGAAGTTAAGATTACAAATAATGAATGGGTTATTTTAACTTTAATATGAAGTTAAGTGTTACAATATGATTTCACTGGCTGATTTTGGTTGATGTGTAAGATGTTCCACTGGCAAGGAGCGACTTAACTTTTATATGCCAAAAGAAAGAATTTTACTCTACTTTATTATTCCATAAAGTATATATCTAATTTATATACCTGTGATTTTAGGAATATATTGGACAACATATGAAACCACAAAAAGAATGTTTAGAGATTCAGATACGGAGAAAAACACATTTTTGTTTAACTTTATATGTGGTTCTATTGCTGGCAGTGTAAGTATCTTATTTAAATTGTTAGATACCTACTAAATAAGTAGGTTACTTAACTAATTAGATGGCAGGGCTCGGAACCGGTTAATAATGGTTTATTTCGGTTTTGCACTGAACTCTTCTCGGGAATGCGAACGTTTTGAGATCTTTATTTTAACCTTAATTAACCGGTTAAATCCACGAGCGGTGAGTCGAGAAACTAAAAGTTATGTACTGAATAAAAACACTAAGCTGCGCTTGTATATCGCGCATGACATGCGTCTGGATTACCCGGTTTATAAGGTTCCTATAAAAACCGGTTTATGCGAACGGAACCGAAATTAAAAGTTTTGCGTCAAGTACATAATAACGGTTTAAAATTTTAACCGGTATTCGAGCCCTGTTAGCTGGTAACCTACCTAAACAAATGGAGTATGTGTCACCAATTGAAAATGTAGGTATCAAACAAATGGTTTATTAAGCTTTTCGCCGCCAGTGACGGCTGTGCCTTAGTCGTCATGGTTGACAATGCAAAATAGACCTAAGCGAGGAAGGTTGACATTATTTATGGTTCCTAGCCGTCACGGGCAGCGAAGAGGTATTTACAGTGCTGAACCTATGTTCAGCATGTATATACCTCTATGCTCTATGCAATACTTTATGCTCAACATTTTGATATGGTCACTGCTTATTCCGCGTACAACTCGTTTATCGCTATGCTATTCCCTCAGGATCTGCACAATTTTCCGGACTAAAAGTAGCGTATCTGCTATTCCAGACTATATCTATCTGTGCGCCAAATTTCATCCAGATCCATTCAGCCGTTCTGGCGTTATTGTAACAAACATCCAGATGTTATTTTATTGTAATTTTTTGACCGTCCATTTACGTCATGTTTTGAACTATTTAACTAAAAAAAACTGATTACTACTATGGAATATCTATGATTCAAGTAAGCCATAAAAGTTATCGTACATTCTTAGTATATTTAGTATGTTGGCTTTTTGTTATCTTATTTAATTTCTATCTTGTTTTGTAAGCTGTTGAATGTCCAATAAGTCATAAATATATAAATAAATGTTTATAGTACCACCAACAAGTTAGCAACAAGTTGGCAATGATCTGTCAATCTAAATGTAACCGTTATCTTTGCAGATAGCTGCTTTTATCACGTTACCATTCGACGTCGTGAAAACACATCAACAAATAGAGTTGGGAGAGAAGGAAATTTACGCTGGTTTGTATTATTTATTAGTTCATTGTACTTAAAACCAATTTCTAAACTAACAAAGGAATATTCTTATGTCAAACTAATTTTCGTACATTTGTAGGGTTCCGTAGTCAAAGTTATATTTTTTACTCGTCTACCCCATAGTGTGGGGTGTCGTTGGATAGGTCTTTCAAAAATATTACGGGTTTGTGAAAACATTTTTTCCATTCAGTTATCCGTTTTGAAACACTAAGCCTTAAAGCGCTTGTTTTTGTTAGACTAGAGTCCCCCCCCCCCCTACAACCAAAACTACAAATACTACATACATACATACACAACGACACGCCTTCATTCCCAGAGTGGGGTAGGCAGAGCTACAGAAATACCATCAACTTTAAACTTGTTGATAATTCTGTAACCACATTTTGCACAATCAGGCTAAGATGTTTACCAGTGTATTAGTGACAGGTTGCAAGCCCATCGCCTAACAGTACTACAAGCCTTAATTCCCTTAGTCGCCTCTCACGACATCCAAGGGACGACATGGAGTGGCACTATTCTAACCCGGCAACCACACGGGGGAACAAATACTAAAAATCTGAAAAAAAAAACTTAAATGAAAGAGCATATAACGAATTTTAAAGGAAAACTATCACGACCAAGTAGACATCATTGGTTCTAAAGATACAGGCGATTAAAGTGTTTATACCTACTTAAATCATCTAAGACGGCACCAAATGACTTTAAATAGAAAATTAGATATTACTTGTTGATTTTTATGTTTTTAGTAATTAACGGCTTCGGAACTCTACACTGAGCATGGTCCGACATGCTCTTGCCCGGTTTTTTCTTTACTATTAAACGCCATACTGTCTTCTTTACGTACTCGTAACGCCAGACACCATATGCCGACCTAAAGAGGGCTACCTGTTACCCCCCAGATTGTTGCCAATTTGAAACTTTGAATTTTATTCATCAGAAATAAAGCGGGCATTACATTATACAAATTGCAGAGTGTAAAAACAGCTAGGCAGTGGTCCAATATACGTACTATGTGCTCCGCCGCACTAGCACTACTTACCTAGCGTCACTTAATTAGCGCTCTGCAATTTGTATAAAGTAATGTTCGCTTAAGGCAGCGACTGGGCGGCGGCTTAACAGATGTTAATAACTCCCAAAATATAGACGAGTAAAACACCTCACTCACCGTTATGGTGCTTGTATGATCAACAACAAAAAGTAGATGATCATTTTAGCACCGTGTCACTTTCACTCCATTGCCACACCCCAACTATCGCAGTATTTTTACGTTAGTGCGATAAAGTACTAAAATGATCATCTACTTTTGCTGTTGACTGCATTGTGTAAACACCGGTATAAAGAAGTGTGCAAGTCCAGCATGCTTCTCACGCGAGTAGTCCGCGTCTTCACTTGCAGCAGCTACATACAGGGTGTACCAAAAATCGACGTCAAGACGGAAATAGGTGATAGGGCAGCTCATAAGCTACCGATTTAACCCCCTACGTATGTTAAACGATGTTTAGTACTTTCGGAGATATTTATCATTTTAATCGGAATTATTGTAATTTTTCCTTATGTCCATGTTACGACAAACCCTTAAGTTCGTGTATTATTTCAATATTTTTTCAGTGGTTTCTTACATCGCTAGAATAATTATAAACTTAGGATGTTTTTAAAGTTGCCTACTTGCCAATTTCTTTTCATGACAATTTGTTGTGTAAAGGGAACTAGGGTTCACTTAGTACGGAGAAAGTAAACTTTGTGTGATTACACAAAAAGTTGTCATAAAAAAATAAAAGGCAAGTATCTTTAAAAAAAAACCTAAGTTCATAATGATTGTATCGATGTAAGAAACTACTGAAAAAATATTCAAATAATACATGAACTTAAGGGTTTTTCGAAACATGGACATAAAGAAAAATTACAATAGTCCTGATTAAAATGATCGATATCTCCGAAAGTACTAAAATCGCTGACATACATAGGGGTTAAATCGATAGCTTATGAGCAAGGATCGGACAAACGCCCGTCATTTTTGAAACATAACCCTGTTCCGTGCAGCAGAGACTTCCTTAGATATATTTTTAGTAAAAATATACCTAAGTATTATGTATTAAACGACAATTTTATTAATGATTGACAATCCGGCGTCCGCGTTGGAGAAAACATCTCTTTTACAAAAAAAAATCCTTTTTTATTTATACATTTTTATTTGTGTGTCTATTACGACGTGAATTTAGGACCCATTTATGAGTTGAACATGTTCGTGCAGTCTACGGGCGTCATGGGGGCATATCTAATCGTTGACATTGGTATACTGTTCTTCCAATATGCTTGTGACTCGGCGTTAATTTTCTTACGAATTTATTTAACAGTAGATAAAATGTATCGATAAATGGGAAACTACACTTACTGGATATATTGTGTTCACATGGTAATAAATAAAAAATAAAAATATTTTATTGTATAAAGAAGTCTCTGCTGTACGGAACAGGGTTACGTTTTGAAAATGGCTGGCGTTTGTCCGATCCTTGCTTATGAACTGCCTCATCACCTATATCCGGTTTGACGTCGATTTTTGGGACACCCAGTACATCGTGTACAAGCACGACAATGTTTTAATTTTTCAGATACTAAAACTAAGGGGAAGGTGTCAAGTACGCAAGATATTGCTAAAAATATCTACGCCAACCATGGAGTTAGAGGATTGTTCACTGGGTTGCTTCCACGAATATTCAAAGTCGCACCAGCCTGCGCTATCATGATTTCAACATTCGAATACGGAAAGCAATTCTTCCAGACCTACAACACGCAACAATATAAGGAAAGAATGCTAAGGTAATCATTGAATATTGGTTACATTATTAGCTTTTTTTGCTTACATTCCTATGTGTTTTGTCAAGATTATTTTACGCTAACTACGTTTATATTAATTTATGAGAAAAATGGGACTATCTACTTGCTATGATTTGTCGGGGAGACACGTACTGCGTTCTATAATAAAAAAGCAAATCTTACAGAACTGTTGTTGCACATTATGCATATAATTAATAATGCGATGTAATAATGAATATTTTCCCATGACTTCTATTTTATATGTAGATATCGGTCGGTGGGAACATCTTGAAGCATCTTCCTAGCCTTTCTTTTCCTAGACGTTGGACAGTGTTTTTTTTTTCTCTTACCTACAAGCCACTTAGCGTCAAAAAGCGCTAACTGGCTTTACGAGAATAAATGTTAAGTCGTTGAATTCGCATCGTCACGTTATTGTGTCCAAAAGTGTGTATGTACAGTACCCCAACGATCTTAAGTACTTTAGTGTATTGTCATAGAATAATAAACTGAACACTAAATGACAAGCATGCCGATGACAATCACAAGGTTCTAAGTATCCTCAACATTTTTATTGGGTAAGTAAGTAATAAAAGATCACAAAATTAATCATATGAAATAAAATGATCAAAGGCAAGTCCATCCCTATAACTTAGGTTATGTTATTTACTTCTCGAGTCAGCACCAGAATGGGTGTTTTTCTATATTACAGGCAAGGAATAGACCTTGAGATAATTAAGAGTGATAAAGGGGAATGATTTGAAGTTTATTTTATTGAGTCTCCGCAAGGTACCTGCATTTTTATTATGTTGCATATATTTAGTTGAGTAGATCTTTTGTAGAATAAATAATTGTTGATTTAATGGGCTTCCTGTATTTGTATGTTAATTATGCAAGTGACCTTTGTTGTATAGAGTAATTCATCATGCTTTACTTTGTTAATAATTGATTTGTTAATACTGTAATTATCAATAACAAAAATATTTGAAATTTTAAATCATTAAATGATTAGCCACTTCTTTTTCATTGTAATGCTGGCAGTGTTATTACAGTTATTACAATTTGTTATGGTGTAAGTTCCCAATCTCGAGCAAATTTTTGGCGACAATCCTGGGTATATTGTAGGCTGGTAACAGGTGAGGGATTCACCACGAATTGGGATCTGCTACTATTAGATTAATTTAGTTTTAAATAAATACTTGCATAGTTGTGCAAGCATTTTTTTAGCACTAAATTTCCCAATAAGACACTTGTCATTTTCTTATTTGACATGATAGAAAGTGACAGCTAACAAATGTTTCTGCAACTGGGTATTTATTCATAGTTATTAGCCATTATTCTGGGTCTATTCGTCATTATTGTCATTAATCTATGGCTTATGTGAGATGTTTTAATCGAATATTAGTAATAAGTAATGCAAGTGTTAATTTTAATAGCAATTTATTTGAGCATTCGACAATGCGAAGCTTGCTCAACTACATTAAGAATGATGAAAAACTAGTGGCCCGCCAGAGCTCCTCGCTGCAAATTTCCTACTTTCCCAGTGGATGTTTATTTTTAGGGTTCCGGAGCCGAATGGCAAAAACGGAACCCTTATAATTTCGTCATGTCCGTCTGTCCATCTGTCCGTCTGTCCGTCCGTCCGTCCGTCTGACCGTCTGTCCGTCTGTCCGTCTGTCCGTCGGTCCGTCCGTCTGTCCGTCTGTATGTCACAGCCATTTTACTCAGAGCCTTTTGGAACTATATAAATGAAATTTGGAGGATAGATGTATTCTTTGAACCGATATACAATGATGTAGTAAAATTGAAAAAAAAAATATTTAGGGGTGGCACTCCATACATGTAACTAGGGGACGAATTTTTTTTTTGTTTTACATCAGCGTGTGGGATTTTTAGATAGGGCTTCCAAAATGATACAGAGGTTTTTAAGTGACTTTTTTACGTAAGTGAACAGTTGGCGAGATATACGCTTCTAAAGTCGTAAAAATTCTGTCCGGGTGGGTAGCTTTTGAACTGTTAAATAGAACATTCTAATAAAAATTACAGTAGTAGAAGATACGAAATACTTCCAACCAAAATTGTTTTGAACACGATACGCTGTGTAGTTTTTGAGATTTTAATTTAAAAAAAAATGAATTTCAACCATGAATGTTCATCCCAGCTACGGAACCCTTCACTGTGCGTGGTACGACATGCACTTGGCCGGTTTTTTTCTTTTATACAAACCTTGACCTGACAATCAAGAACACAGCAAAAAAATCTGCCATATCCGGTCGAGTAGTTCTCGAGTTTTGCGCGTACATCCATTTGGCAGTTAATTTTTATTTATAAACATAGTAGCGACCCGCCCTCACGTCGCTTCGGTTTATATGAGAATTCTGTAACACGGGTACATAAACCAGACAAGTACAAGGGTTAGCTGGAAGAGATCCCTTAAAGGGATAAGTTCGCCTTTGTACATCTTTTTATTTTTATTCATTGTATTGTTTTGGTTTTTCTTTTGTACAATAAAGTGTTTACATACATACATACATATATACATACATAACGTCACGCCTTCATTCCCAGAGTGGGGTAGGCAGAGCTACAAAAATACCAATACCAACAAATCTCTTAAAAGACTAGTTTATAATTCTATAACCACATTTTGCACAATTAGGCCAAGAAGTTTACTAGTGTATTAATGACAGGTTGCAAGTCCATCGCCTAACAGTACTAGAAGCCTTTATTCCCTTAGTCGCCTCTTACGAAATCCACGGGAAGACATGGAGTGGCACTACTTATGTATTATAGAATAATAACCTTGACTGAGAAACCGACGCAGCAGGGGAATTTTATTTATTTGTTTAAAAAGACGTACCAACAGTAATATTTAAACAGAAGATGTCGGTGTATACCAACAAAATATAGAAGTTAAATTCCCGCTTATGCACCAATTAAAACGATTAAATAACGATGAAAATTTCAAGACTTCGTTTTATGGGTCATACACAGATTTAGGTTACCGTCTTTCCTGTGGACACACCGAAAGTTAACGTTTTTAAGGTCTAATTTTTTGGCTAAGTCCATTCCCGCAAAAATGCCGTCATGACTGCTCTAGACCTATCATATAAAAACACAACTTATATGCACACGAGCTTTAAATTATTGACCATAGGAGAGACAACTTTTGTTTTTAAGAGTGTGTATGACCCTTATATGTAGTGACAGAAGAAGATAGTTAAAAGTTCATTGCTAAGGATAGAAAGTATTAATGGACACGTCATATAGAGGGCTAAAACGTAGTTAAGCTTTTGTCAACTAATATTAGAGATTTTTTTTATGAAAACAGCCTTTCATTAAATTAATGTATTCTGACCCCAAACCAGACCAAAAGTTTTTTTTACTTAGGTTTACTTACAAATTTTATTACATCTCATGTACAGTCAAGGTTATAAATATGTATACACTTTAGTACCTTGTCTATTTAACGTCATGTTTCAACTGCCATATGAAATTGTCACAGCGATTAAAGTGACAAGGTACTAAAGTGTATACGTCATATTTATGACCTTGACGAGATATTAGTGTAAATTAAACCAAGTAATATTTTTTACCTACATTAATGGCTAACTATTTAACGGGGATTTTAACCTTCAATACTGTTGTTCCTGTAATTTAAGTTGTATAATATGTTATAAATAAATATTTTTATTAGACTTAGATATGATTATTGATAAATAAACTAAGTTTCTTTTTTCAGACATCAAGATATAGTTTTGATAGCAAGTACAAGTACAAACAAGTATTAATAATTGGAAAAACGCATTGATGTTAATACATCAATACTTAATAGTAACAATCTTCATCATTCTTATGAGGCATACTCTCTTGCTTGTAGGGTAGGGTTTTAGATGTAGTTTTGACAATCTCAGTATTAGGAATACTGCAAAGCATTTTTGTCAGTCACAATTTTATATGAATTGTACATAATGACATATGTATGTAAATAGTTAATTTGTAGTGTAAATATACCTATTAATGCAATAAAATTTCATGTTATAACTTGTTTTTTTTTACTAGGAGTAACAAATAGACTTTATAGGGTAAATCGTCAATAACTAGCCAGTTAAGAAAATGTCATTTAGTTACTAGCCACCGATTTTATATACTGATGCTGTGAGTAGAAAGTAACAGTACTCTGAATAATCTTTCTGGATCTAGTTATTCTTTTTATCACAGAAATATCAGCATTGTTTTTCAATTATTATCATCGCTGGGATAACTCGGGGCAAGTTCTAGGGATTTGATATCGATAAAAAAGATGTTGATGATAAATACTGGTTATGACACCATGAAAAAAGTAAACAGCCTTATAAAAGGTGAGGAAATTTCAATAACCAACATAAATGAGAAATTGGCTTTGAGTCATTATAAATACATATATAAAGAATGCCCCGTTGACCATTGTGGTTGTTGATAGAACGTTTAGCACTTTAAAGTGGATATTTTCATCTAGATGGCAATCATTAATACCATCAAATATGAAAAAAAAATTGAATGTATATCATGATCACTTTGTATAGATGCCCCGAGATATCCCAGGTATGCTTATTATTATAAAATGGCCTGTTACTAGCGGTGGCCAGTAATAGACGATTTACCATATAAAGGCCACTAAACTCTTTACCTGATAATTTTCATCCCTCAGTGAATTGTATTAAGACATACTATCATTTCTCTTAAGGTGTAAGTGTGGCGCATGCAGATGCAGACCTTATGGACAGATCTTAGCTGGACTGTTGAAAGCCTCACGGTGTCAGCCACATATGGATAGCCATTGTCAGTCAGATTGACTAAAAGTTTCATTATGTGGAGGTGATAAATATTAAAGCCAGCCCTATAATATAGAATCATTGTAATATGTGGGCCAGGGATCGTTACCGGTATTCTGACTACCGGTTTTAAATGAGGTATAACGGGTTATAATTGCATTTCGCTATTTATACCGCTAAAGCTCTGATTACCAGTATAATGAATACCGCTATTCAAGTATATTATCAGTTTAGCCAATTGAGAACAATACTTTTGATACTTTACCTCTAAAAACCATTAGCAGTAATACCTGTCAGTTTCAATGTTCTTGTTTATTCGCATATGTAAATGTTTTCGGTGCTCTTACAAAAAACTTACGACTCTCCTTAGACAAGTCTGAAATTGCAGTTAATTACAGTCTAATTCACATCACACTTATCAAGTGCAATAAATAGCGGTATTGAATACAGGTATTTAATACTGTAAATAGTGTATACATAGCGATAAAAACAAAAAGCTGAATGACAACAATACCTCTAATTTGAATATAGGTATTATTTTTTAGCGGTAATAATTTGACAATGTAAATACAGGTATTGAATAAAACCGGTTTTACAATCCCTGATGTGGGCTTGATAGATGAGGTGAGCATATTATGGCACTTCTCATTTAGTTACTTCATGCACAAGGCAGCAGACTCTTACCTAGTTGGATGTTCAATCGTCACTTTAACTATCAGATTGATTTACAACAACTGCTTAACTTTGTAACATGTTAAGAGACTTGTACTTATCGTCATATCTATTAATCTGCAAACGTGCAGCTCTTAGTCCGTTAGATTCAATTTAAGATTAAGAAATAAACAAAACATAAATCACAACATTTTATTGGTAAGTTTTTAGTGCGCTATTACTCCTAATGGCTCAGCTTTAATGTTGTTTAGGTCCAATCTGCTATCGATGGATTCGTCGATTTGCCCAACAATTGCGACGTTGTCCCCTCGAATTATATGCAGTCCAAGCACCACTTGCGCCACTCCAGTCGACGACGAAAAGACTCTCTCATGAGATTCGTCCAATATTATATTGATTGTTTGATCAAAACCTTTCAAAGTGCCGATGAAGTTCCGTCCGTCAGATGTTATTACAGACACTGTTTGATTCACATAGTTTTCAAGGCCGGATGCCATTGCTAATTATTGACCCGCCGCTGCACCTACAGACTTAATGTAATGCGTCAAAACACTTGCACGTGCTTATATTAGTTTCTATTGAACAAAAATACGATTAGCAATACAACGCTTCTGCTTGAATATGTCAAGTGTCAAAACAAGGCAGCTAACGCTGTCAGTTGTCAGCAATGATAAAGGAAGGGAATGGATATGACACGTTGACATATACAAATAATCAGTTATGTAAATACTATGCATTCCGACATCGATCACTCAAAAATAATGTTTTCTCTTTTTAACTTTATTATTACTATCGAATCGGGGCAGCACTTAAACATGTGACAGTCCGCCATTTTATGTTTGCTATGGTAATTTAAGTAGGCACGTTTATTCTGTAGGTATGTCATATCCATTTTCTTTCTTTGTCATTGGTTTTCTGTTGAATTCTCGTTGAATTCCGATTACCGCTTACTTCACTCTGCGGGTTTAGGCCGGCAATACACGTCATGCTGGCACTACTCATTGTCCAACACCCTAACTCCAAACTGTCGCCACACTGCTGCAAACTAGGTCTTTTAGCGAACCTCGAACCTAGAGACTTGTAAGACGCGATCGTCGAACACTTAAAATCAATCATTCCTCCGAACCTCGGCGAAATGTCAATAATCATGTCATGACATAGCAGACAGGGAAGCGATCTTAGCGGTATTTCTGTGTCCATTTAACGCTTATTACCAAGTTCAAGTTTACAGACGCAGGTATTTTTTTTAGGACGCAGCTCTCAGTGTTATCTTGGTAAAACGCGGTATTAAAATGAGTTGCAAATTATTACAGATCCTCGTCTAAAGTCCGCCCACGCGTCCTCGCGATAACATTCTTTTTTCTTAATGTCTCTCGGCAATTTTCGTTCGGTAATAAATAAGGTCTATTAAATAACCAATGCAGCTGGTTCAACCTTTATTGTGTTCGGGCGCTCGTCCGGAGTGCTATGTATGGTGTGGAATAGACGGCCTAGTGTAGGGCCCTAATAATTGTGTGCTTATGAAGTATGGAACTGTCACTGTCACAGTCATTAGTGTCAAATTGACAATTTTGACAAAATATTTGCATGGCATTGCAATCCGGCCCGGCGGTTTTGTTCGGCATCATAGCAATATCATTCTTTGAAGACCCACAGAAATATGTGAAATAAAGGCTAATGTCCAAAGTGCTGACCCTTAAACCATTCATATACACTTTGCCTTTTATATAATTATTTTACTTTGAACTACGGGACCGGACGTGAAAACTTAAATGCACTATGTCTAACACAGTAGTACAATATGTTTTGCTCCGAAGTGATTTGCTGAAGGAACTTGGTTGGTCAGTGGGCGCTTTAGTAGCACAAGCGTGTCACGCGTCTACAGCAGTCTTACATTTGTACAAAGACGATGAGCAGACAAAACTTTACTTGGACGACTTGGATAACATGCACAAAGTTGTTTTAGAGGTTAGTAATCACACGAATCAACGACTTAAAATCTTAAAGCCTATTTCGATCAAGCAATGATAGCCTAATGCCATGTATTAGCATACATTAGCGTACATTAGTACCTCAATTTTCGTTAGTTTAGTTAGTCACCTTTTTTGGTACTACAGAAGGATAGTAGGCTTATGAAAGGCGTAGGCGTATTGTTTATGAAAGAGCCTGTTATCATGAGAGGAGACTTGGTGCTGTCAGATATGTATGGTTTAATTATGTTTTATGAGGTTCCATAACCATTCACTAGGTCTAGAAGTGCCCCAGGTAGCCGTTACAAGTAATATAGAAGGCTAATTCCAATCAATATTGTCTCTTATTTATGCTTGGATGGGGTGTAAATTGTTTTATCAATATCAATCTATAAGCAATGTAAATTTATTATTGTTTTTATGTCATATTTAATTGTGGTTTTTAACCCATAACCCATGAGCAACATATTATTCTAGTGTTTGACGGTCAAGTAAATGTGTTCTGATAATTATGGACTAGTAACAGTCAATATTTTATATTTTCAGGTCCCAAACGAAGAATCACTGAAAAAAGTTGCAGAGAAATTAAAAGAAAATGATATTGCACATAAGTTATGGATTGAACAACCAGAAAATGTACCTACATGCTTAGCTATCAAGCCCTATACAAAGGATGAGGTAAAAAAGTTTGTAGGTAAATTTAAACTATACAAAACAACATTACAGAGCTGATTTGAATTTACTATTATTAAGCAAACTCTATGATAAATAATAGCTCATCAATTCAAAATTAGACAGTATTTTATTTTAAATTATCACCCTGTTCCATCATTGTACCTTAAAATCATCAGCTTCTGGTTCTATTTCAGTCTTAACATTGTTATTGCATAGTAACTATATACTATTGTGTATAGTGATCGGCGCGATCCGTGTGCCACACCGCGGGATTCAAAGAGGAAATTATAATATGGACATAACATGATTCGCAAAAATTAAGAGTTTTTATTTTTATTTATTTGTTTATTTATTTATAAGGTACAGTAACAAATTACAGACTTAAATTTATTACAATAGTTGATTTATGTTACATTCACATGTCTGCAACTTAACAATAACTGTACACGACACTCATAGGCGACAGTTGTGATTGGGAAACGAGAAAACAAACAGATCTAAAATTCTACAATCTACAACTTTTATAAATTACATAAAGAAGTGCACATGCCACCATCTTACACTACGCGCCGACTAGCGCTTGCGACGCAGCGGTTTTAAAGGACTGAAGCGACATTGAGAATATATAGTTATGTTATGTACTTGTAAATTGAAGTCAGAATATTTAATAAATTCATAAAATGTGTAATTTTTCATTAAAGAAAATATTAATAAACTTTGGTTTTATTTTATACTGCGTAATATATTATGTGCACTCATATAAAACATTTTAGTAATATAATCATTTGAAGTGCATAAAAATCATTAACCTTATCACCGTTTCATACTTACTGAAATGAGAATATATTATTTTGTTTTACCAATTTGAATGCTGGAATCCCGGGGAATATCCATTTGAACATAAAGCTTGAGGTCATTGACACCATGTGGCATGGGTCGTGCCGATCACTGATTATGAACCTTAAATTGAACTATGTAGAATTATCAAATCTAATTCAGTTCAATAGCTCCTAAAGTCTTTCAGGTTTGGGATTTTTTTTACCAAATCTATAAAGGTCTCTGCCCATTACACCGTTCCATACCATGACCATAGTATGAGAGCTTGCCCACTAGACAACTATACCATTCCGTCACCGACCGACACCTTCCTACACTTACCTTAAAAAAAATGTTTTGTCAATTGATCATTTTACTACTAGTCATTCCAAATGACCAACAGTCAAATTTACATTTTATAAATAACTAGCGACCCGCCAACGGCTTCGCCCGCTGCAATAATTTTAAATGTTAAATGTAGTGTTTGCTAATTGATCAATTGCTAAGTGAGTTATTGCAAGATGATACTTTTGTCAAATTTCTCGTTTTCCAAATGATAATTTGGTGAAACGTTGTTAATCAAATGACCATTTGTCAATAATTTTTTGGTTAAACATTAGTGAACCGCCTGATGCATTTCTATTACGGTCATAGTAGTATGGTCATGGTATGGTACGGTGTAGTGGGCAGAGAACTTAAAACGAAAAAATCTCACACAAAATTGACCTAGTCCCAAACAAGGCTCTAGGCTTGTACTGTGGGTACTAGACAACGATAATTTTACTTATATAGAGAAATATATAGAAAACATCAAAGACTCAGCCATTATCTGCCACAAATATCTGCCCATACCGGGATTTGAACCCCGTGACCACTAGCCTCTACCAACTAAATTAATGTGTCGTCTTCGAGTATAGATAATAAATAAGTAAATGTCGTCTGATGTTGAGTTTAAAATATAACTTACTTTTGCCCTTCACTGTCTAGATATTGTATCTAGATTTTTAATTAGTGGCGCCTACCGCTTTTAGGCGCGCAATCGTGATTATTGACAAATTAAAACTGTTTCTGTAATCGACGCGCGGAATTAATAATTTATTAAAATTTAGGGCCATTTATAATATTATCTCGAAACAATAGAAAAGGATTAAAAGATGTCAAAAAATTAAAAGCACTTATGTATCAGCAGCAGAAAAAGATTGATCATAGTTTTATAATTGTCACCCGAACACAACTATTAATTACCTGCAATAGCGTTAACTATTTTAATAACCCAGAGAACGCCCGCGATTTCGTACACGTAGAGTTAGTTTCCCGTTACTCCCCCTATTTGAACTCTTTAGGGGATGAATTTCCTAAAATCCCTTCTCAGTGCACCCTTACAATATCCAAGGAATAGTCCCTCAAAATTTCAAGTCCCTAGGTCCAGCAGTTTCGGCTGTGCGTTGATCGATCAGCTAGTCAGTTTCTTCTAGTACACGTGCAACCGAGCTCTACTCGGGTGTATATAGACGACACTATTAAATCCCAACCCTTTCCTTATTGTAAACACAATATTGATGGTGACCAATAAACGCTTTTTCATTTTAAAATCACAATTTGATAGTGTCGTCTATATATGTCAAATATCCTCCGGACCTTAGTTATCTCCATACCAAATTTCATCTAAATCGGTTCAGTAGTTCCAGAGATTACCTCCTACAACCTCACAAACTTTATCTCTTTATAATATTAGTATAGATTAATGGACCTAAAGAGAAAGCACAAATTAATGGGTCACAGATTTAACAAGAAAGATGTAATAATCTACACCCTACTAGTAGTAGGTACTACACCCATTGAAGCTATTAGTGAGGCGATTGAAAGCACCGGCAACAAAGTAGAAGGTGAAATAAATAAATGTCAGGCACGCGCCATCAAAAACTCCATTATATACATATATAGTTTGTGAATTGAACAAGGGCCTAAAAACTCACCAGTAAAACTACTGAAGTACCTACACTTAAAATCCTCCATTTCCATTGAGGACCGAAGTGAGGAGGAGGGAGTGAACCCAGAATATGGAATGCGTTCCAAATAGTAATGGTCGCCAAGCCAGGAAAAATGGCACATAATGCTTGTAAAGGTCAAAAAGTTTGTTATCATTGCTATCAAAGATATTTGAAAAAGTTGTCACAAAACTAATAAATCACCTATTGATAACGACAACCTAATACTCGATCATCAATTCGAATTCCAGAGACAACAGTACCTCTCAGCAGGTACAGAGTCAGTGATAAGATCAGACAAGCATTATTGAACAAAAAAAAACTGTTCGGCTGCATTCCTTGACCTCCAGCAAGCCTTTACTTTATGGGTTTTTACTTTATAAAATTAAGAAAACATTGCCACATATAATGTTCCTACTACTAGAATCGTACCTACAATACAATATACTATGTGAAGATTAATGAAGCAACTTCTCCGGTTCATGACGGTAAAGCTGGAGTTTCGCAGGGTTCAGTTTTGGGTCCCATTCTGTACCTGCTATATACTGCGGTTGTCCCAGAACAAAATAATGTATTAACTTCCACTTTTGCGGATGGCACGATCATCTTAACTAATAATAAAAAGCCAGATATTGCATCACAAGTTCCTCAATAGCACCTAGCTAGACAATATACAAGACTGGATCGGCAAATACAGAATTAAACCTAGCAGCGTTAAATCAAACCATATAACATAAAGACAGTCCCGCTGTTAAATATGGAGGCAGCTTTCTACCTGGAACCACAGTGGTGAAACCTTGGATTCCATTGACAAAAAACAAACCCCGAAAATTCATATCGTCACTGCTTTGAAATACGAGGTTTTTGTGACAATATAATGAAAAAGCGTGATGAGACGGAGCGGACCAAATTATCTATAAATAATAAACTAGTAATCTAAGTACAAACTAAACCCGTATGGACATACGGAATTCAGATCTGGGCATCAGCCAAGCACTGTAGGTATTAAGACTAACACAAGCACCGTGGTTAACGGAAAGGAAGGAACTACACATGTTAGAAGAGAGTGAGGTAAGAAAAAAATGTAAACATTTGGATGTAGGTAATTACAAAATAAAAAATGCTAGCCTTATAGTTTTAATAATAACACCTTACATCATGTCACGTGGAAACCTATGAAATTTCAAATCATTATTCTTATAACGGCGTTAATTTACAGCCGTCGTTCGGTTTGCGTGCGCAATTTTATGTAATCAACATTTTGGTGACATTTCCTAACTGTCATGGGTACCTTTAAGAAAAGAGCTTTAATTTCCCTAACAGGCCGGCAACGTCCCGACAACTCTTCTGGAGTACTTCTTGAGTACTTGGTGTTTATGGGCGGTTACCTCCCATCAGGTGACCCGCATGCACGTTTGCCTACCGCTCTTGTAAAAAACACATTTTTTTTATAGAAATTTGTCATTACGGCGATATTATTATTATTTAATCAAAAAGGTAAAGGAACACTAAGGTGTACCTAAATTTATTTTGTAAATAATCCATCAATTATTATTTTCTAAACGCAACACAACCTCTGAATAATCTACGTGAAAACCTACTTACGTGTGGCTGGAGTTTAAATAACCCAACAAACAGAGCCAACAAACATGTAGTGAACAGTTTTTAGAACAGCCAATAACCCAAAGTAGGTATTACTAGGGTTTTTTTTTTATTGTCATCTGAACACACTACTTACTTGTTCTTGACGATTTCAACCAAAAACGTGAGTAACGATATACTGCAGCCACAAAGATAAATGTAATATATTCCCGCAATATCGTTACATGCTAATGGCTTTGACTGATGTTTATAATTTTTGTAATATTTTAATTTATTTTTGTGGATATAAAAAAGCAATGATCTGCGATGTAACCCAAACGCAATGATATGTCGCTCAAGGAAACGTATTCGCTTTAAGTTTGGATCTCCTTTTCTTACGTAACCTGTCCTGAAAACGATGAAAAATTGTTGTACTATTTTGTGTAACTTTGGTTCACCATCAATGTTGTGGAATACAGGATCATGATAAACATAACTTAGTCTAGAGCTCACGGTGTATGTTCCCCTCTTAGAGGCAACAGCCTCGAGGCTCTTAAAGTCATTCTTACAGACGATGCTTTTATCTAGGTAGCCGCTCATGTTAAGGTCCTCAGTTTCTTTAAAATATGTGTGCTTTGCTTTGCTTATATAAAGTTTGTATTCTCTTTTTAATATCTCATCAAAAGAATTTACTTGTTTATTATATTCAGGTTTTGTGAATATACTCGCTAGATGGGATTGGTAAAAGCATGTAATTAGCCAAGCAAATAATGACCACCAGAGTAAAAAGTAACTGGCGCTTTTTTTCGTAGAGTTGTTAGTTAAATAGCCAAACATTTCCAATGCAGTCGAAATTAACACTTTTAACTCTCTCTTCCCATACATTTTAAATGTAAATGCCACTAAGGTCACACACACAAACGATACAGAAATAAGACCCCAGATTAGTGGCGAGAAAACTATGAACATTGCTATCCATTTATCTATTTGTGTTGCTTTAGGTACTATGAACAAAAAATTATCACACCAGTGTGGGTACGTAAAATCAAAAGCTGCAGTTCTGTAATGTGACAAAAGTGATGATCCCAAAACATAGTCTGCTTGACCTTTTTGTATGTCCTCTAAAGCACCAGATGCAGTAAAGTTATCGAAAACGTTTCCTGTCCCTAACAAATTCCATCGATATATGAATCTCAAATTTGTGAAATTCAGTCTGCTTAAAATATTTACAAATTCCTCTTCTAAACCATTGGGGCTATAGGCTTCATTCAATGGAGGAAATATAAATGGAACATAAATTGTTATAATTACTGTGAAATTGCATCCAGAGTAGGGTATTTTAGGTCTTTCTATTAAGGATTTTTTAATACCTGCCCAGATAGGTGAGTTGTCAGAGAACCTCGCTGTCAAATTGTTACATTTGTATTCCTTGATAGCTTTTGAACTAAAGTAGCATTGCTCACCAACATCAAAATCATACAAATATACGCGGTTGTAAATCACAAGCACTGTTTTAAAAACGTAAAGTTGATGCAGTTTCTTCAATAATTCCTCTTGTCCTAAATACGAGTCCCTTATTGTAACTATGAAAATAGCTGCTGGATTCCAATAGCCATCTTTTAACAAGTCATCAAATCCGATATAGCATTCTTCAAACTGGTCGCACTGCAGGATGTAGACTTCGTTGGGCTCGTTAAGTTTAGAAGCAAGAAATGTTCTTGTTAACACTTTAAAATCCAGTGAATGAAGACGTTCTATGAACTTGTCATTGTGAAAGTTGACAAGGGTTAGTGTTAAATTTCGCTGAACGATGTTTTCGATTAAATCCATTGAACAGTCATTATTGACTTTATCGTCAAGTTCATAGAGCTTTGCAACACCTACTTTTGATAATGTAACAAAATGAATTACTGATACTATAAAGCTCATGCCGTTCGGCAAAAACTTAGCCATTGTTGTTCGGGAGTTCTTATTACTGTGTGTATACTGCAGCAGTGACATTTTTTGTAAATAAACCCATAGAATTTTTAAGCGTACTTATGTTATCTTTATTAGTGAGTGGAATAATAGGTTAACGATGTAAAATGTAGGTTTATGAGATATTTACCATTGAGCGAAATAATAGGTTAGGGACGTAGGTAATATTACGGTTTTAGGAACCCGTTAACGCCGATGAAACCTTTAGGGGAGCATGTCAAAGAAACAACTGCTTTAGATATTCCGTTTATTGTATGCTCACTTTCCACTTACAAGTTCTTCAAATATAAGTTCGCTTTTAATAGTCAGACGAAATTCCTTATCGAACTCGTGACCGTCCGAGTCGGACCACCGCTTCTTTTATAATCTCCTACATTTTTACCCGTTGCTTTTTAAATACAGTGTTGCCATTATAATAAAATATTCAGAGAATATACTAACTCATAAAGAAGAAGCAATTAAATCAAAGAACGATCATAAGGCATGGTTTTAACACGGAGAAAACCATTATGGCTCTGTGGTATAATTTTTAACCCCTGACGCAAACAGTGGGTGTGATAATATATAAGTTTTACGTGTGTATATCCTCGTGAGACCTTGTGCGCTATAGTAGGTACATAATCCAAGCAATTTATGTTAACTAGGTTTATCTTAATGAGCATACGTTTATTTTATTTGTTTCAATATTGAAAGTTACATTTGAAACCACAGAAAATTTAACTTTATTTCCTTACTTAGTCGATTTAAATTCCTACTCACAAAAATCTCTCTTTTGTCGTATGGTGGGCGTCACAAGGATATGCCTTAAGGCGTGTCCGCTGCGCCAAAAAACTAACAAAACTTATTAGAAAAATATGTTACAAAAAACGTGTTTAGTTACAACTGCACGTCCATTGCGACTTTGGAGTGAACAATGTATTGTTTGTCATAACATTCACTTTTCTTTTGACAGCTGTCATCCCAGTACAATTTGTCATCTTTGACGATTGTTCACTGTCTAATAATAGTAATAATTAATGCCTATATGACAGTTCTTCACGCAAACTATTATATTATAGGTACAAGTATGTAAAACATAGCCCTCTCCCCCGCAGACGAACGCGGGGAATGTTTTCTATCCATGACAGACACATCGAGAACACGGCGCACGGACGCGGCTTTAAGCGTCGTGGCACCTAAAGTAATGAACCAATAAAGACGCGGTTTTAAAGATGCCTAGTTTAAGTGGCCAACCCACTTAAACTAGGCTTCTTTATTGGTTCTTAGCTAGGTTTAATAAAAATCATTTGGACCGTTTAAGATTTATCATTGCCCGAGAGGTTGCCCGTGGATGTCGTAAGAGGTGATTAAGGAAATTAGGGGTGATTCTCTCAACACAGCGCTGCGTCGAACGCAAAGGTGAACGTTTATCCGGCAAGTTTAAGTAGTCCCGCCCGCCGGAGCGTACAAAACAAATTTTAGCGCATACCTTCTCCATTAGGCAGCAGAGCTGGGTCGCCCAGCGGAGCTTTTCGTTCATCTTTGCGTTCGACACAGCGCTGTGTAAGGATAATCACCCCCAAGGGCTTGTAGTACTGTTAGGCGATGGGCTTGCCTTTTAAACTCTTTGGTTTGATTGTGCAAAATGTGGTTACAGTATTGTAAAGTAGTCTTTTTAGGGTTGGCGTTATTTCTGTAGCTTTCCCTACCCACTCTGGGAATGAAGGCGTGTTGTTGTTATGTAAAGCCTGACAAGATTCTATTTGGCCCTATTTCAATACAAGTTACTTGTATTGAAATAGGGCCAAATAGAATCTTCTTTCGTAAGATTTATCCATTGTCCAGGTATGGTCGAAACTATTTTGGAGGCTTTTATCTATTTAATTAAATAATTAGCCTCTACTTTACTTTTCTGGGACGTTGATTTGGATAAGAATGACCTTAATATTCGTTCGTCATTATTGAAAAGGCGTATGCACGTACCTTGTTGACAAAAAACCACTTTAACAGTTCGTACGTTAGATTAGGTTATAGGTAGATGATTTAACTTATAGTAATTCTTACAAATACACATTAATTTGTAAAATAAATTACTTAAATATTAATTCATCTTAAAAACAGGTACATTTTACATATTTTGGCACGATCAAATCATACGGAATCCCGACGACAGCTATGCCAACGGAACTCTATTAATAAGCCTCCGCTGTCCGTCCGTCTGTCAGTGGGCTGTACTCATAAACCGTAATAGGAAGACAGTTGAATGACAAGAATGGGACGGAATCCTTCGTGTGCAAGTCCGACTCGCACTTGGCCAGTTTTTAATCATTAGGTGACTATGTTTCGTTCAAATTACTTTACGTAAAAGCCAATCAATTTTAACGGTGTGTGGTTCAAGTGGAATTAAAATCACATTACAGAGTTGATTAGAAGTGTAGTAACATTGTCACATCGCTTCAGTTCGTAATTTAACCTAAAATGAAAAAAAACGAGTGGTACTTAAGTACTTCACCCACTGGTTTCTGTAAGAAGCTAACCCTTGATTCTAGCCATCTAGCGATTAAACTGTATACTGCTTATTTAGTATTAACTAGAATTAAGTTTGCAAAATACAATGCAAGCAGCGATGTTACTTGCGCTTATTGGCTTTTGTAAACAGGTTTATTAGCGTTTCGAAGTCAAATTAAGAACCCTTATAGTTTCGCCATTCCCGTCCGTCTGTCCGCGGTTTTACTCAGAGACTTTTGATACTAAAAAGCTGTAATTTGGCATAGATATACAGGGTAATTTTTTAATAGGTGCACACATTTTTATATTTGCTTCGCTATTGTTAATCAATAACACATGTTATGTTATTTTTACTCTAGCTTAAAAAATATTAGAGATATTGCCGATTCAATGATTCCACTAACTTAATGATATTCATGGAGCCTCTAATGTGGGGTGCGAGGAGAGGGGAGTGTTGCTAAGTAAGTTAATAAATGAAATTTCAAATTTACAATATCAGTAGGAGAGGGCTTGTTGTCTGATAAGCAAACCCCGGGGTTTTCGGTGCGGGAATAACTTGAGAAAGAGTAGAGATAAACAGATAGCGCATACCTTCAATTTTATTTTAACTTAAGTAAGAAGTACGTTAGCATTTCTACCAAGCCTTACGAAATAATAATAAAAATTTGTTAATTAATTGCCTGCCGTCAATTAGTAGTTGACACAATTTTCAGAATAAACAATTAATATTTTTTCTATATTTGGAACAGTTAAGCTTCGTCGTCTAGCTGTAAATATCTATTTCAATAAACTGAACGGTCTTTCTTCGTCGGCAGTCGTAATAGGTGCAAATTGTTTTTTTTTGAAGAAGTCAATTGTTGCACGATGTGTTTGCGATTCCAGTTCTTTTCACAGATTAAAAGGTATGTCTAAAGTTCTATTTTTCTTTGCCTTGTAACAATTCATTTTAAGTATGCTATAGCCAGAATTCTTATATTTAAGACAAACTTTAGTTTATTAAAAATACTTTTACCTTTTACGCTCAAGTTTAATTTGGAATGTCTTGATAGGTTGTACGAACGATTTTTAGACTATTTATTTATTTTTAATGGCATAAAAAATACCAATGAATAAATACGCTTTCCATTTCTAATTTTAGTGTGGATGAACGTATGTTTTTTAATAACTAAGTATCTTTAAATTGAATAAATTATTCATGTAAATTCTGTTTTTAAGTCAATACCTATTCTTTGGCTAATGTCATTCATTCCCGCACCGAAAACCCCGGGGTATGCTGATAAGCTGTACATGAAATTTAAAATTTCGAATATCAATACAGTGTATCGCATACCTACAGCTTGACAACCCATGTCATCATTTCTAGTGTGACTTTGTGTCCACACGAGAAAGTAAAAGAGAGATAATTTGCAAAACATATATATTTTTTTAACTCGTTTTATTGTCGTAATATATTATATTAACGATACAAAATCATACGTTAAAATTTGTGCACTGATAAAAAAATACCCTGTATAAGTACCAAATTACCGACAAAGATGTAAACTAAAATATTGATATAAAAACTGGTACTTACATGTAGGTACTGTAACACTACCATGGAAAACTAAATATGGAACTAAACATTCAGAATACTAGTAACTGAAATAATAATCAAAAGGCCAGTGAGATCGTCTAGAAGATTGGTAGGAATATGTTGTGATGTAGAAATCCAGATTCAGAAGGTTGATGTATGAGAAGGTAGTAAATTAGTTTAAAGCTCGCCACAAAGTGTGGAAGGGGGCACCGTCCCCTTCAGTAGACTACGTCACCTGACGGGACTGTCTTCCTGCGATAATCACTCTGAAGGAGTATGAAGCCTGGATGGATTCAAAGGAACGAACTAAAAGTCTTTGTTGGATATTGTAAGTTACAGTCAATCAAGGGGAATAAGAGGGATCCACAATAAAGAGTTGGCCCTATATTTTTTATCAAGTATGAGAATATTTACGCTCTCTAGTAAGGATTTATAAACTGCCAAGGGAATAGTGGAAATGGGGGGCGTGATAATGCATATGAATGAAGGTGATGAAGAAGCTGATCTGGCAAGCCTTTGGATTTCATTCCTGCTTCCAGATCCTAGCACAATTTCTCCAGTGCTAGTCCCTAATCATAGGCATTCAATCGTCTTTTTTGTAATCCCGTAGGATAATGGTAGCTTCATTCGAGCCATTTCACAGAGCAGTCTACATCTGGACTCCAAAACATAATTTGGTGCTTAAGCCCGCATCACTTGAAGTTACACAAATCTCAAGGACTATGAAGAGCTTTTGTTATAATAAAGATAAAGAATAGCACTGGGTTTTATTGGACCAGGACCTAGTCAGGTCAATAAAGACGAAACGCTGTGGAAGGAATAAGTATTAAACTTAACACATAGAATAACTGTAGTATAAAACTGCAAGGAAAAGATGATTAGAATAAAACCACAATATTTTACTTTCTTGATTTTTATATATGAAGACGTAGTAAATCTAGAAGCTCAGGCCGAGGAATACTTTAGGAAAAGTTTAATTAGTAAATCTGAAGACGAAGGATCTCAGGAACACTGTCTAAAAGTTTTGATCATATATCTAGGAATCTAGTCCAACAACTCAACAAATTAGACCTGTTTATTATGTATTATTGTAACTAACTTTTAAATGAGAACTTCACATGAACACTGACATCAAATCTCCTCCTTATTAGGTCGAAGAGAATTATTTCTCTTCAGGACTAAAATACAACTATCTCTCGTCAAGACTAAAATACAACTGCCTCTCTTCAGGGCTAAAATGAAACTGAATATTTCTAAGGGCTTTTGTTTCTCGAATGCGTCTACGCTACTTTCAAATGTATAATTTTTCTAAGAAAGGAATTTCCAACCAATTGGGGATCTCCTAAAAAAAAAACTACTTGTTTTTATATTTTTATTCGAAAGAATAGACTTTTATAAGCAATTAAAAAAAATATCTGATTTTTTGGTTGCGTCATATAATTATAAAAAATAAAAACAGATTATTAAATCTGGGACGGATTAAGATGGACAATAACCTTAGTCCGTCACATAATTAAAAAAACAGTGACAGATGTGCATCGACAGCTACCCTGTCATAAATGAAAACAAACAACATAACCTTCGCTTGTGATTTTACTGATACTGGAATTTTAAAACTGCAAAATATGAATAGAACCACTGATTTTGTTAGAGCGGACACATCAAATCTGCCAAAACTAGATACGATTATGCTTATGGAGTTTATGAACACTAGTGACAAGTATAACGTCGCTGAAATTAGAGGTGCTAAAGCCTTAATGTAAGTACTGAGCTCAACCTAATCGGTTTTAATGTCATTATTGGTGCATGTTGGTAAAAAACACATTTTAGGTTCTCTCCATCGTTGGTCTTCCATGGTAAAAACAAATTGAATGCCACGAACAGAAGTTCAGTCCAGGGTACAAAGCAAGATTATCGTCGAAGCAGGCAATATCAAAGGTCCGGTGTGGGTAAGCAGTCGAAAAATTAAAAGAAATCCAGAGAAAATTCCGAAAACTTAGAGAAAGAAGCGGGCGTAAAATCACAAGCGAAGGTTATGTTGTTTGTTTTCATTTATGACAGGGTAGCTGTCGATGGCACATCTGTCACTGTTTTTTAATTATGTGACGGACTAAGGTTATTGTCCATCTTAATCCGTCCCCGATTTAATAATCTGTTTTTATTTTTTATAATTATATGACGCAACCAAAAAATCAGATATTTTTTTAATTGCTTATAAAAGTCTATTCTTTCGAATAAAAATATAAAAACAAGTAGTTTTTTTTTTTAGGCGATCCCCAATTGCACGAGCTACTTAAAGAACCCATTCACTAATCTAATGTGGCCTAAAGGTCACACTACAATCTGTACTTATGTTATTAAGGTACAACTACATCATCCAATTTACATTTGTGAGAAGGACAGACGGCTCTGATAGGGTCGTCGTGTCACAGTACTATAGTGTACTCCACTCAATACCAGAAAACCAGAATTTCAAAATACTACTCTACTCTGCCAGATTCCCAAAACACCTGTTTCGAAATATTAGTTAAGGATGATCAACAATATCTTTTAATTCGATTGAAATTTTGGGATTGCAGCATATTAAGATTAAGGTACTTTGAAATTCTGGTACTTCGGCACTGAGCGCTATACTTTCATGTATAACAATTAAACATTGGATAGCTCTTAAAAATATTACATACGTGATTAAAAAAAAAACTGATTTTTTTACAATTTTTTATTATATTATTATTATTCTAGATATTATTTTATTTTCTGTATATTACATTTTTTTTTAATAAATAATCAAATATAAAGTAAAATAGCAACACTGATATAAAAAAATATTATTATTTATTATTACCTATTAATAAAAAATAAAAAAAATCTTTTCTTATTTCAATGTTTGGGGGACTGTTTTGGAAATGTTTAACGCGAAAAGTGTAATAGAGTTGCGTGTTAACTGACAGTACCGAATAACTGAATAGAAAATTCGTTCACACTTGTTGTTTTTTGTGTTTGAAGTAACGGCGTCGGAACCCTATACTGAGCATGGTGCGGCTTGCCCTCGTCCGGTTTTTTTATTTAATTATACTTAGAACAGGTTTTAATGCAACGTGCAACTTGTACGATATCGCCACGCTATTCACGCGAAAAGCGTTTTACAGGAAATCGACGGTAAAAAGCGCAAGCGTTGTAGTCCACAATCTAGGTTTTTTTCGCGTTTTCGGACTTAAGTAGTGTTTTTTTTCTGCGTTTAAATGGTCCGGGTCCTAAAGCTCGACGACGAATAGAAAATTTTGTACAGCGTTGGAATAAGAAGCATGCATTGTTTTTTTTATCTTACGCTCTCTGGAAAGTGCTATGAAAGAGAGGAATAACTGTATACGCGAAATAAATGTCGTGTAATTTTTTCATAACATTTATGAAGCTTTAAAAAGTCATAGTTCATATCCTCTGCATAAACACTATACGAAATCGACGACAGGAATGATGTGACAGCTGTTGTTTCATGTTTAAAATTATAAGGACTTTATAAAGAAATTTGCATTTATTTCGTAAATTACTATGTTTACGCCAATACCTGTCGTTAAATTAAAATATTACGTAAATGAGAATGCCGAAAAAAAAACAATCTAAACACTGAAAGAAGTTTTAAAACTTTAACAAGTTTTGATTCTATGTAAAAAGGTTTGAAACTTAGTGTAGGTATTGATTGCGTTTTATATGCTTTTTTTACATTTCCTCCTAAATCGTATCAATGAAACTCACTTCTTATTTTCATGCATGGTCTCTATTGTAGTATGTACTTTTATGACATGGCAAAATCAAATGCAGTAAATAGCAAAAAAAAACACTTTATTTTTTTGTATTTACGACAATTCATATTTTTCTAATAATATTTATAATGCGTGGTTAAATTTATTATAGCATTATGTTAACAGAGTTTGTGAATTTAAATAAAATGTGAATGCATCTTACAACGCTTTGATTTAAAAGTTTTGATAAAATAAACTATATTATTTATTATACTAAAATTATAAACATGTCAAATTGCTTGTTTGTTTCTTTGTATGTATGTTAGAAGTATTTACTGGAAAATAAAAAAATCAATTTATTTCTACTATAGGTATGCGTTCAGGGTCGCCAGTGTCGGCTGCATAATATTAAAGCATTCACCTTATTAATAACTAGCGACCCGCCCTCGCTTCGCTCCGGATTAAAGTATTATACATATAAACCTTCCTCTGTGTGATACTTCTTGTAGTACCACCAACACAAAAATATCTTACAACACCGACGTAGGCTAGGCGCGTCCTTTCACAGATTAGAAGGTATGTCTAAAGACTACAAAGCACGCTAGACATGTACGACAGATTAAGTACAACTAAGGGTGAAGCCAGACGAGCGTAATTTTCACGTAATTTCTGCTGCATTCGGTTTCATACAAAACTACTGTTTTGTTCACACGGCGACGCAAAATAAGTTGGGCTTTTGTATAGGCAGAAATTACGCGACTAGAATTACGCGACTCACAACTCAAAAAATTACGCTCGTCTGGCTTCACCCTTAGTTGTACTTAATCTGTCGTACATGTCTAGCGTGCTTTGTAAAAACTTATCGTGATGACGTGATAAGTGATTGGCTCTTAGTAGTCTGTGGTGATTGGGATTAGATTAGATTGATAAGTAATAAAGTAATGAGTGCAAGTGCAATGAAAAGAATTGATGTTATAGTTTTAGGTGCTACGGGTTTTACGGGAAAATATGTCGCTAAGAATCTGGCTTTAATTAATAGGGAGATAGAATATTCGAATTTGACTTGGGGCATCGCGGCACGTTCCAGGGAGAAGATAAATCGTTTGTTGGCAGAGTTGGAGAATAATGGTAAGTTTTAGTTTCTGTAAAGAAAAGGGACATGCTTTGTTTCCAATTGTACATTATTGCATTCATCTACTGCTAATTGATATTAATCTAAAGTTCAGGTATAGTTTAAACTAGGTGGGTCGAATTGAGATTATGTTGCCACTGCTCTCAGTTCCATCATCACTTATCATCAGTATGGCTGGCACAAGTTGTATTTGGGCGTTTTAAAAACAAAGGGTTATAGTTAAGGACAAAAATAAACAAATTTAATTTTTCCATTACGTCTCGAAAATTAGTCATATTTTCATATACTGCCCTCATAAGCCAATAGACGGTATTTCAAATGAAATAAGCGTAGCTGATTCAAACCTCACCTGTTAGTAATATGGTCGAACTTGCTACAGGAGTTTGGTCTGAAATGCCACTATTTCTCTTAAAACAGTAATAGTTAATTTTTGTGACGTTATGGAAAAGTTACCGTTGTTAATTGTAGTCCTTAACTACAGGTATTTTTATTTGAAAACGCCCATTTTCTCGTTTGTCGCTCAGTGCATCTCTTTCGTTTAAGACTAGGTAGAAAAGGGTTTCTGAGTGACAATTAAGTCGCGCGCAATTTGTGTTAACCTATGTGCTTAGCTATGAGTTAACCCAGATCAGCTCTTAGTCACCATGGGTACTTAAAACTGCATTTTCGAATACAGAGATTCCTAACTTCAGCTCTTTCCAATTCACTTAGCATTGACTTTCAAGATAAGTTTGAACTAATCATCAAACATACGCTACTGACTGATACACAAACAAATAATAATAAATAATAATATATAATAATAATAATCACAGGACATTATCACACAAATTGACCTAGTCCCAAACTAAGCTCTAGGCTTGTACTATGGGTTCTAGACAACGATAAACATACTTATATAGAGAAATATATACTTAAATACATAGAAAACATCCAAGACTCGGGAACAAATACTCGTGCTCATCACACAAATATCTGCCCTTACCGGGATTTGAACCCAGGACCCCTAGCTTCGAAGGCAGGGTCACTCCCAACAAGGCTAGCGCCTCCAGTGTCAGTGTGCCCCCAACATAAGTTACACTAACCGTAACTACTCGCTATAGAGTCAAATGCTCTGTCCCTCACTGTATTGAAATACGACAGTATATTTACGAGTAGTATTGAGAGGGTGATCATTCGACTCACCAGCGTGTATGGTGATCACTGTGATGTTGAGAATCCTACAGTTAGCGCATTTAAATCTGCTAGCATAATCATAGAGCTATCGCAGCTTCCCCAGGGGCCCATTTCTCTAAACTCAATAAGATAGATAATGTTTAGATAAGATAATGTTTATTTACCAGCAAAATAGACTAATAATATTAGTCCATGCGGTACATTTCACTTGTAGAAAATTGTATTGAGTGAACTAATATTATTCTAGTGAGTTACGAGAAATGGGCCCCAGTTAGTTGGATGTATTTTCATATGTACAACTTCCAACTCTCTATTAGCCTCTTCCGTCTACAATACCACTAAGTGTATAATAGGCTTTATATAAAGTTTATATTATTATTAAAAGTGTTACTTTAAAATTGTGTAAATAGGTACTACTGGGTCCTAAAACACAGGGCTCCCAGCTCAGGATCCCAGACTAAAGATGAAATTAGTATGTTTTTGGGTATTTTAACAGTAATATTATTTTATTACAATTTACAGGTGTGAACACATCGCAGATACCAGTAATAGACTGTGATGTAACCGATGAAGCCATGATTAAAGAAGTCAGTGGAAGGGCAAAGGTCCTTATGAACTGTACAGGACCGTATTCCCTGTACAGCGAGCCGGTTGTCAAGGCCTGCATCGAGACTAGAACGCACTACGTTGATATATCAGCTGAGTTACATGTGAGCCTTTGGATATTAAAATAACACATAGTGCTTAAACTAAATCAAAAAGGAAACACATTTTTTTGGCGTACAAAACACTAAAATAATGCGTGACGCGACGCCTACATTCGCAAACACCACACACAACTGTAAAAGAATGGCATATACATACACTAAGGTCTAAGAAGCATATGCGTAAGTGAGACGGCAATATATCTCGCAATAACAACGCGGGAGATTACAGGATGCGTATATGCAATCGTGTTAGTCGCGTAAACTTTAAATTACGCTCTCTCGCTCAAAAACGTGTTGACTGATCGGCGGCGGCCGGACAACGGAGTCGGATTAGGCGCTCAGCACCTATATTGAGGCCCTCAAGCCCACGTGCCTCTGTAACATTATCTTCCTCTTTTTGCTTTCCTCTAAAACATAAAATGATAGTTTCCTACAGCCAAACCATCAATAGCATAGCACAAAATGGATTAATGTGGGTGGACGTAGGTATACCAGTCAACAAATGATGTTGCTAGCGAATCACATTTCCCTCAAAAGTAGGGATTTTATTCATATCATAATATTTGATAAATTGTATTATTTCTTTGCAGTTACTTAGTGTACAAACGTTTATTAACACTAATGTAATTAGACGTTCCATCTCTTTCTAATTCGCATAAAATATTATTTCTTTAGTAGGTAGTTTAAATGTTACTTAGGTACAAAGTGACAGCACGCGATTTAGAGACTACAGTAGTATGTAATTATATAAACAGAAAGAATTAAACTCATTACAGAATAGATATTAGTAGGTGAAATACACACTACTAATTAAGATTAAGCAGAAAAAAATCGTTATACTGACTGGCAACTCGGTCATACACACTCATAAAAACAAAAGTTGTCTTTGATTGTTTGTTTCATAGGTATCTTTTCGTTTCGCCATCGGCCATTCAGGTCCAAACTAACCAATGGTTCTTCTGGAACGCGTTCCCGAAGTTAATTGGTTTGCTAGCAGGACTCATTTTTAGGGTTCCATACCCAAAGGGTGAAAAGACAACACTATTTCTAAGACTCTACTGTCCGTCTGTCTGTCTGTCACAAGGCTATATGTCATGAACCGTGATAGCTAGACAGTTGAAATTTTCACTGATGATGTATTTCTGTTGCCGCTATAACAAAAAATACAAAAAACAATAAAATAAATAGTTAAGGGGGCTCCCATACAACACACGTGATTTTTTGCCGTTTTATGCTCGATATAAAGGCAAGAGGTAGGCGCTTGAAATATTGATAAAATATTTAGTTTTAGATTAAGTTGAAAATTAATAATAAAATAAATATTTACGAGGGGCTCCAATACAACAAACGTGATTTTATTCACCGGGAGAGGTGAAATTAAAAAAAATATTTATAATATAAGGTCTAATGTTGTATGGATAATGGTATGGAACCCTTCGTGCGCGAAACCGACTCACACATGGCCGGTTTTATGTATAATATTGAACTTTTTTTGTATAAAAATAAACGTAGGTACGTCCAGCTGACACATTGACATTGACGCTCTCTGCGTTCAAAGCTTAGCGTTGAAGTATAAGTAAATAGGTACAAACATAAAAATACAAGACAAAATTAAGAAAATAATACATAACATGGGAGATTAATAAGGTATCTCGGTTCATTAAAACACTTAATGAAATACTAAGTTTATTTTAATGTCACAAGTATTATATACTTATGCATAGCAAAGACGTCAAAAGCTCAATTCCTCGCTCCCCGAAAGATACGACTCCCCGAAACACGCAGAAGAAAATTTCCTACACCACTAACGTTATTTAAATGCTTACAGCACATGCTCAAAGTCTACCAAAAGTATCATAAGGCAGCAGAGGAAGCCAATGTCCTGATTATCACTGCATGCGGCTTCGGATCTATACCAGGAGTCATGGGACTAATGCATTTAGATGAACGTTTTGAAGGTAAGTGTTGAATGGTCAGTTTGGTTTGAGGACTACCTTGGGACCTCTTTTTTTCTCTTCAATTCTTAACAGTTCGTTTGTAATACTGTCGCTGAAAGTTTTGATGCTGTCATTATGACGATGATCTTTTGGGTTGAGGAGGACCATTTATGCAAAGAACTAGAGCAAATCGTAATATTCGATAGAAAAATATTGGAGTAGTAATATGATATCAATGTACCTGGATGGGAGATGTACTCGGGTATAATGTAGTGTCGTTTGTATGTAAAATACCTCAGAACCCGATTTTTCGGCGGATCCCGAATTTTCCCTAAGATGACGAATAGACAGATCGTTTTTTGTCCCGAAAATCCCCTATTCCGCAATTTTCATCTAAATCATTCAAGACATTTTCGAGAGTGTGGTTACAAATATGGTAACAAAAATTGCTCGTTTAATAGCATAGGATTTCATTAGATAAGACTATTTTTCTTTAATTTCAGGTATGTTACACTCTGTAGAATGCTATACAGAAATAGAAATCCCGAAAAGGGCATACTTTCCAGGTTGCAACAATTGCCTTGTTCATTACGGAACTTGGGCATCGCTTGTCCATGAACTTAAAAACTTTAGTGAGTATGACAACATGAAGAAAGATAGTTTTCCGGAACTTCTCTACGGACCAGAACCTGAGGAAATGAAAAAGTAAATAAGTTTGTCATGAATATATTTTAACCAACTATGAGTATTTAACAAGCCCTTATTTCCTTAGTCTCCTCCTACGACATCCACGGGAAGACATGGGGTGGCACTGTTCTAACCCGGCAACCACACGCGGCTAAGGAATAAGGGCTTGTAGTACTGCTAGGTGATGGGATTGCAACCTGTCACTAATACTAGTAAACTTCTTGGCCTGATTGTGCAAAATGTGGTTACAGAACAAGTCTTTTTTTTTAGAGTTGTTAATATTTCTGTAGCTCTGCCTACCCCACTCACCTCTTCACCTCTGGGAATGAAGGCGTGATGTTATGTATGTATTGAACATGCAAGAAAACAAGGTCTGCGGTGTAAAATACGTAGATAACACTGCCAAAGTACTAGTAAAAGATAAAACATAGTCTAAGTGATAATATAGCATTCTACTAGTGAAAGAATTTTCAAGATCTGTCCCAGAAGATTGTGTGTTTATTCGTTACAAACATACAAAAATACAAATCCTTCCTTTTTATAATATTGATGATGATAATGATGTCTTCGTGTTATCCTTTATCAGGGACATAGGGCTTGTAGAAGGATTTTCCATTTTTCACTATGGGACACGATGCAACTTCAAGATCTTCCCAGCCAAGACCAGTTGATGAAGTCTCTTTTTCAACTGAACGCCTCCAGGTGCTACGGGGGCGGCCAGGTCTCCTTTTTCCGAATGATTGCTACCGAAGACCCTGCTTGGATATGGTTGTCTGCTCTCCGCAACACATGTCCAATCCAGCGCCATTTTCTTAATAGGATCTCTTTGTCCATGCATTGGTCTGTTAGCTCCCAGTCTTGCATTGGAAATAATATTAGTGTAGATAAATAATTATTCATTATCCATCCATTATGAATTATTATTTACCTTGAAAACTGCTATTTTTATGGCATAGAGAAGACAAAAGAGCACACAGGCCACGTGATTATAAGTAAGATCTGTGATCCATAGACATTTGCATTCTCAAGACTGCAAATGCGTTGCCAACCCTGATGAATGGAAGGAATGCCTCTGTGCTCGTAATTTCGGGTGCGCCAAAGTTTACATAAACTCCCATTATCGAAAGGCCGAAAATGACCCTCATACATCTTTACATTAAGTATAATAACCACTATACCTAACTAGTCCCTTTTACTAAAGATCGTTACTCATAAATATTCAAATTCATACTTATTTTATACTACTACTCGTATTTACTTCAATTATATTTGTAAATTTTTTTGCCCCTTGTGGTTGCCGGGTTACAATAGTGCCTCTTGTCTTCTCGTGGATGCGGTGGATGTCGTAAGATGCGACTAAGGGAATAAGGGCTTGTACTGCTAGGCGATGGGCTTGCAACCTGTCACTAATATACTGGTAAACTTCTTGACCTGACTGTGCAAAGTGTAGAATAATAAATAAATTAACTAAAAATTACGGGACAGTGATGGATCGGACTACAAATCGGTAGAAGGAGAAAAAATTGGGCAAACAGTTTTATGCGAGCCAATATGGACGCAGTAATTTCACTGGTTGTTTTATCCCATGTTGCCATTATCAAGAACCCGTACCGAGTTACAGTGATCGTACTCGCTAGAGAGTCGAAGCTCTGTGCCTCTCACTCTATTAGAAATATAATAACACTATATAGCATTCGACTCGCTATCGACTACAGTCACTGTAACTCATGGTAAGGGTACTGTTCACAAACCCGTTATTAAGGGTGACGTACATACTTGCTTGCAATAACTAAACAAACATTTTCAGATCGTTTTTCCACCGAAAAGAAGGCAGATTTTGGATACCTTATCCAGGCCCGGACAAGGATATTATTGACATGACCCAAAGATATCTACACGAGAAAAACGGAAAAGAGCCAGTTCATTTCAAAATTTACACGACGATGCCGCTTTTATTACACGTGATGTTGGTAATTCCAGCCTTCTTTTGTTATTACTGGCTGAGTTACTTCAAGTGTTTTAGAAGTCTGTTATGGAGATATCCAAGATTTTTCTCACTAGGTTACATGTCGCATCAAGGGCCGAGTGAAAAAATGATGGATGATACGAAATATAAATTTGTTTTAACGGGAAGAGGATGGGATAAAAGTCAAGACGGAAATAGTCAACCTACCAAGATTAAAACATTAAAGGTAAAAACAGTTTTAAAAATATATGTTATTAAAATTTTCATAAACATAATGTACCTAATACCTACATACATTTTATGCCTAATTTGAGATTAATACGCTTGCAGATATCTGGATCTGACCCAGGGTACAAGACTACTGCGATAACAATTATTTTCTCAGCTGTGACGATTTTAAGAGACCACTCTGACATGCCTAAGTAAGTATAAGAGGGAAGTACAGAACCCTTACCATGAGTTGCCATTACCGTACTCGGTAGCGAGTCGAATGCATTGTCCCTCCCACTCTATAACAATACTGTGAGGGACAGAACAATCGACTCGCTAGCGAGTATGGTAATTGCAACTTATGGTAAGGATACTGTCACGGTGTTAAGTTCGCAAGCGAATTAAAAACACTCGTTGGTTGTTTGACACTTGGCCGTGGTCTCTTAAAGATGCGATACTCACCGTCTAACGTAAAAAAAAAGCCAGCGTAAACGCTGTGGTTATTTTTGCGCGTGAGGGAGTGTGCTGACTATCAATAGTAGGTAGGGTAGGTATATTTCGATAGCAAGCATTCTGATGAATCGTACCTACGGCGCGTGACGCTCTGACTGTGGACACACTTGACTCTAACAAGAATTAGCGCTTTAAAGCTTAATATTTCATAAACGGATCCCTTAATCGAAAAATTGTTCTCACAAACACAATATTTTTGAAAGACCTATATCCAACTACAGCCCACACTATACATAAAACATAATACATCCCCACGTTACGTGTAGTGGATGTCTCTAGTAGTGCTCAGACCCGCGTTGGTGAGCGTAGCAGGAAAAGAGGCACTTGGAGTGGAGTACACTGTGAGTCGTGTACCTGCTCCGTGAAGTACTCGTAGTAGGACGGTAGGAGTGAGTACCTACTTAAGATTATATAATCTGTGACCAATAAGGAGGATGATGATTAAGCTTTTCAAAAGAAAATCTTTTAATTGTGTTTGTCGTGTACTGACACGACTACGAGTACAATAAGAACCACGCCGTTCGTTCTTGTTTAAATTATAATGTTTGTCTCTTTTCAGGGGTGGTGTTGTTACTAGCGGCGCGGCGTTTTGTAAAACACAACTAGTGGATAGATTGAATAGACATGGTATAGATTTTGAGTTAATTTAGTTTTCGAAGTGGCATAAGATTTTCCTGTTACTCGAGCTTTAATAATGTTGCCTGTCCGGTTTTACCAGCGTCGAATGTACGGTCATTTTAAAACCAAACGATGGAAGTCATGCGCGACAGGGGGATGCCTGGTACTTGCGTTGCCCATCTTCCCGACACCAATAATAGGGCTTTAAAATGGAATTAGCGGAAACTCTCAAAAGGCGTAAATAATGTCAACTAAACTAGTGTTACGTAATATGAGCCTTTTGGTGCCGAAACGTAAGGACTGGGTTAAGAAGTAGGTACCCGACCCTGACCTCACAGTCCTAACGTTAACTTAGTGGTAAACCATTAACTAAAGGGTCAGCTAGAACTAAGCTCTAAGTTTGTTATAGTTCTTTTTTAAAGAGTTTTCATAACATATGTACATACCAGGCAGGAGACCACAGCATATTAGAGGACCTTTCTTACATACGTACATACATAACAACACACCTTCGTTCCCAGAGTGGGGTAAGCAGAGCTACAGAAATACCAACAACTCAGAAATACTTGTTTATTACTCTTTAACCACATTTTGCACATTCAGGGCTGGGGTACTACACGGTAATAACGATAACGTCTTTGATGTGCTTCTGTATCGTCAACGCTTTGATAACTCTTGTCTTATGATATGTCTCTTGTTTGACGACACGCTAGCCTAGTTGGGAGTGACCCTGCCTTCGAAGCTAGGGGTCCTGGGTTCAAATCCCGGTAAGGGCAAATATTTGTGTGATGAGCACGAGTATTTGTTCCTGAGTCTTGGATGTTTTCTATGTATTTAAGTATATATTTCTCTATATAAGTAAGTTTATCGTTGTCTAGTACCCATAGCACAAGCCTATTTAGGGCTTAATTTGGGACTAGGTCAATTTGTGTGACATTGTCCCGTGATATTATTATTATTATTATTATTATTATTATGTCATTTACAATAAAGGCGACTGTGACATAAACGATTCTAAAACACGTCAAACCCGATATTGTTATAACGCAGTAGAATAGAGGCCCTGGCCAAGATGTTAACCAGTGTATTAGTGACAGGTTGCAAGCCTGTCGCCTAATAGTACTACCAGCCCTTATTCCCTTAGTCGCCTCTTACGACATCCACAGGAAGACATTGAGTGGCACTATTCTAACCCGGCAACCACACGGGACCTTTCTTAGTGCCTGGTAAATGCAACTAGTGACCTAAGTGCTCGTTCATGGCATTGCAACTCCTTTTTTTTCCTTATATTACTACTATTACTTAACTTTACAATAATAACGGTCAAAATCGCAACCGTTTCCTCTAATGTAAAAAATACGAAGTATCAACATTGTTACCATTCAACTTTTGGTTAACACAAAATATGGTTCTGTTAACAATAATTAGGTATTTGACGTGTAGGGCTAAATAGAATCTTGTCTGGAGTTAGGACAGTGCTTCTATTTCCTGAATGTAGTTCGGCAAGCTTCGTTTTTCTACTGAGTAACAAATACTGTCAGATGCGAGTGCGAGTGAAACAGCGACAGCAAGCCGAAAAAACATTTAAGAAAATAAAAGCAACTGTATGTGCTTGCTGTTAAACATTTTCTTCTCTTGAACGGTAAAAAAACCTTTTAAGGTGGTAGGTTGGGGGATGTTGATTCTCAATAAATTATTTGTTTGTCTTGAATCTATTTATGCAATAGAGGTGTATTTGTAATGGGTAGGTACTGGGTACCTAAACGAATATATTATTACTTAAAAAATTACTTTTCATTTGACTGCCTTTATTTTTGTCCATGATTTCCATGAATACCAAATGTCCGAATTCCTTCTCCCTTTCTGATTGCATTCTAACTACCTATCCCTCCGAATTAAGCAAGCAAAGTATATTATAACCATCAAGTTTTTTTACGGTGACAAGAATGATTTGAGCAATGGCTCTGAAATGTATTGGAATATTATCCACCTTTTTCATAAACCCTGCAGTTTATAAACGATTGTTGCTAAGTTATCCAATTATATGAGTTTGTTAAAAACAATGTTCGAAATTTTGGCAACATGATCCAATTTAAAGTCGACCTCTGATTATTTGCCCTTTGACTTGAGGATAATAATAATGATTAATAATTATTAATAATTAATTTATTGTTATCCATGCTAGTCCTTCTGTTGACATATCAATATATTTCCCGTCAGATGTTGTTTTTTTTTTAAGCTGCCTGGAAGAAAGGTGGATTGTGGTTTTCTAAGAATAAAAAAGATCTTTTTTAAGTAACTGAATAAATAATAACAAATTTGAAGAACTTTATGACATAAGTTTAATCGAACATTTTTATTTTTTTTTAAATTAGTGTCGATCAATAAGTAGGTGTATGCGGCATTTGCATGCTCTGGCATATTTTTTTACTCTGGTTACATTAAGCGATTGTGTCATTCTTCGTGACAAAACAACGTCTCTTCAGAAATCTGAAATTCTGTTTCTTCCTAAATTTATGCTTTTCTTGGCAGATCATAATAATTACTAGACAGTTTCAAGTTGTTTACCAAATAATTCATCAATTTGTCAATGGTACGTGCTAAATTATATTGTATAATTACATACTTAACGTCATACTTTTCCCTCAATACTTGTTCCCCTTGGCGAGTCCACCCAGAATATTACTAGTTTTTGTCAACAATTTAAAGCAATTAGCGTCCAAGTTGGCCGTTGCTTTAATCCAGGTAATTCTGCAAGGTCCTCTTTCTTATTTTGGTAGTGCTTCTGTTCCTACGATATAAGCATTCTTAATCTTGTTTTGCGTGACTCATTACCTATTAAAGTCTTACTTCAGCCTAAATATGAATTGTGTTTGGAGTTAATTTAGTTCATTTATGGCGATTGAAAACAGTATTTTGCATCAACTTAGTTGTGGGAGCCTAAATTTCAGTTTTAGTCACACAATATAAAACACATTACCCATACAAGTTTTGCTATTGTTTTGGATGCTAGTGGGATTTTAATGTTTCACATGCAGGTAAACAGTGATCATAATAGGCCAACCTAATTAGTCTAAATGTCCATCAATGTTCTGTGGCCCCAGTATAATATAATATAGTGTAAGTAATATAAATAAACTAGCGACCCGCCCTCGCTTCGCTCCAGGTTAAAATATTACACACATAAACCTTCCTCTTGAATCACTCTACCTATTAAAAAAAACCACTACGAAATTCAAGGCGTAGTTTTAAAGATCTAAGTATACATAGGGACAGACAGCGGGAATTGACTTTGTTTTATACTATGTAGTGATGGATACAAGTTGCCTTGACTCATAATTGAAGAGACTACACATTACATACAGAGTATACTAGACAAATATTGTTTTTTAAATAAACCTTATAAGTTAGAAATGCTTTTTATCTGAAACTGCTTCATTTTTCATGATTGTTTTAAAACAAACATAGCTCAAGTTCTATATATTTTTTAAAAGTTCTTGATGTTTATGTAATTAATAAAACCATTTCTAACTTTGGAAAATTCAGATACATAAAACAGTTGAGAAACAAAACTTTGAACTTTCTTACCCATAATATTATCTAGGCAACATTTATTTTGAAAAATAAAGTAATCTTATCATGCAATCATCAATCTTCACATTGCTAAGTTTGTTCACTATAAATTAGTTGCTTACTTGTCAAACTTGAACTTGAGTGGTCATGTATTTGCCCAAATTGTTTAGTTAATGCCAAAACGATCTCATTGTATATATAGAAATCTAGTAAACTAACCAAGGTTTAAAAACAGAATTATGATATTCTTTGCCTACTGGTGCAACACAGAATACAGTATAATGATCTGTCCAACGCCTTTCTCCTTTGATATCTTTATTAGAAGTGTGAAGCTGTATACATTTTTATATGATACAAGTTCAAGAGAATGTACAACCTTTCAAGTTTATTCAATTGCTATAAAACTTGGTATACCCTATTTTCATGTATTTTAGAATAAGAGGTAATTTGTGGAGAAACCACATTAAACACAATTTTTTTAACCACCCTATTGCCTAGGTTTATACTTTGCAAAGGTTGGACAATATACATAACTACCTCCCTCCTAAGGTCCAAGGCCCTACCTATAGTACTTATGAATTTGCCATTCAGACTCCTTCGACATGTGGTCATAGCGTATCACGGTCCTTTCCACCACAGTCCTTTCCACCACGGACCTTTCCACCAAGGTCCTTTCCACCACGGTTGCAGTAGGACTTAATAGAAATCAAACTAGTAGAACCGTGGTACACTATGAATACACAAATATAATAACATAAAAAGTCTTCCAAGTACTTGGGTCTGAATGAGTATAAAACAATAGTACTACTAGTAGGACTACATGCCCTAGAGACTACATGCTGAATTTTTTGTTAGGTCATAGGAGGATTATAATAAGATTGTTTCAAATTCTATGAATTTTCCTCTTTAATATCATGAAATTAGAGCTTTTATACAGCAGACATTTTTTAAAATATTTTTTGGTTAAGTAAATAAATATTATATTTTCATTAGCACAAGTAGATTTTTTATGTAACAGATGTGTCAAACAGCCCTGATGTGGCCAATTTTTTAAATAAACAATGAGAACTGGAGATATGTTAACAATTTGCTAAAATTAAATACTTCAATCATATATCACTTTTTTATGCAAGATTATATGGTGTCAATTCTATATACATTACAATACCTTTGAAACAGTGATTAAAAATAAATTAAACTTACCTCCTTACTTTAGTCACTTATAAATTTACTGATATTCCTTTTTCAGGTGGAAACTTGACATAATAAATAATGGCTTCCTCAAACACTTTGCAAAAGGCTATTGACCTTGTTACTAAAGCCACTGAAGAGGATAAGAATAAAAACTATGCAGAGGCACTTAGACTCTATGAACATGGAGTTGAATACTTCCTGCATGCTGTGAAGTATGAGGCTCAAGGAGAACGAGCCAAGGAGAGTATCCGAGCTAAATGTCTACAGTATCTAGACAGGGCTGAGAAATTGAAGGAATACCTCAAGAAGGACAAAAAGAAGAAGCCAGTGAAAGATGGAGAGTCCAAGAGCGATGACAAGAAAAGTGACAGTGAGAGTGATTCAGACGACCCAGAGAAGAAAAAACTTCAAGGAAAACTTGAGGGTGCAATTGTTGTTGAAAAACCACATGTTAAGTGGAGTGACGTAGCTGGGCTTGAAGGAGCCAAAGAAGCCCTGAAAGAAGCTGTGATCTTACCAATTAAGTTTCCTCACTTGTTTACAGGCAAAAGAATACCATGGAAGGGAATTCTGCTCTTTGGACCCCCTGGTACTGGTAAATCTTACTTGGCTAAAGCAGTTGCTACTGAAGCTAATAATTCTACTTTTTTCTCAGTTTCCTCATCAGACCTTGTGTCCAAATGGCTTGGTGAATCTGAAAAGCTTGTCAGAAATTTGTTTGAACTTGCTCGGCAGCATAAGCCAAGTATCATATTTATTGATGAAATTGATTCCCTCTGTTCATCACGTTCAGACAACGAGTCTGAGTCAGCTAGAAGGATTAAAACTGAATTTCTTGTGCAAATGCAGGGTGTTGGTAATGACATGGATGGTATATTAGTTCTTGGAGCAACAAATATACCCTGGGTTCTTGACGCGGCTATCAGGCGACGTTTTGAGAAGCGAATTTACATAGCTCTGCCAGAGGAACATGCTCGGTTGGACATGTTCAAGTTGCATTTAGGTAACACAAGGCATGTTTTAACTGAGCAAGATACTAAGGTCTTGGCGGCAAAAACTGATGGTTACTCTGGAGCTGATATAAGTATTGTAGTACGAGATGCTTTGATGCAGCCAGTTCGTAAAGTGCAGTCTGCTACACACTTCAAGAAAATTACAGGACCCAGTCCGATGGACCCCGAAGTTATTGTGAATGATCTTTTAACTCCATGCTCCCCTGGAGACCCTGGTGCAATGGAGATGACTTGGATGGATGTACCTGGGGATAAACTGGGTGAGCCTCCAGTCACTATGTCAGATATGCTCAGATCCCTAGCAACATCCAAACCAACTGTCAATGATGACGATATGGTTAAGCTGAAAAAGTTCATGGAAGATTTTGGACAGGAAGGTTAAATGCTTAGTTATTATGCACACTGATCATTTTCACGTATTTTACTATCACATGTTGAAGATTTTTAATGTTAAGCTCCTTTTGTATGTTTTGCAAGGTTTAATGAAATTATTTTTCTATTATCAAGATGCCTTACACATTCAGTAAATATTTACATTTATAGATTATAGATATACCAATTTGCCTTTGCGTAATAATAACAATAACTCAGTAATTTGGTAAGTAGATATCATTGATGTGTAATGGCGATGCTGATCACCTAATGTTGTTTTATTAGACGCTGCACGGTAAACTCGTAAAAATATATAAATTTGTTGTGCCACATTGTCTCAATTAGAACAAAGTGAATTATTTTAAGAAACCACTTTTTTCCCGTAGCAGACAAACCTTCTACCAGCTACCTATAGACGACAGGCAGCACAAAGTACAACCAAGGTCAAGTCAAGTCCAACCATATTTAAAGGTCATTAGAATCGCAACGATCCTGGCCAAAAGTGTATTTATATACCGTATTATTTGGTCTGGCATGTGGCGAAAGAGAATTCATGGTACGATTTGTTTAAATATTAAGAGTTATGTTTCTGGTAGACAATTACTGATCCACTTAACCTCATTAAATAAAGTGCCTGCTTGAAATGAAAAAGGAAAACGATTTTGAATGTTCTCCATATTTGATTCTATCTATGTTTGATGTTATGCTAAATAAATATTCATTCATGTTGATCACTTCATTCATGTACTTTCATTGTAGATAATAAATTCTTATTTAGCGTGTTTAATCAAAATGTTGTTGTTGTAGAGTTAATTTGGATGAAAAGATGATTATTTGTTCAATGGTTTACCGCTAATTTCAGGGTGATCAAACAAGAATATTAAAAATAGGTCTACCATCTCACCGCAAAAAAGTTGAGCATCGGTTTTTTGATTATTGTTTCGTTAATATTTTATAAGTAAACTTCTTCTTGAGTCCACTTCACAGTTTATAATTGATTGTATTGATTGGTTAGGAGTTTGGTCAGGGGAATATGTACCAAGTTCGGAAAAGCGCGGCTTGAGATGTCTGCAATATTTGCAACTATGTAAATTAAATTTTTGATTGATACTTATAGATTTCGCGTTTAGTATAAAATTGTTATTTTAATTATTTTTTGCATGTATGCAATGAATTGGGTCTAAGTTATTTTCACTATCTATACGCGTAAATACAACGGCTTAATGTGTTTCTCAATATAACAAGTAAATTAGGTACCTATATACTTATGTGAAATGTACTGTCGCCTTTTATTTTTATAATATTGTTAAGAGAGTATAATAAAGATATTAATGAAAATATCAGTTTTTTTTTGCAGTAATTCGAGCAAATAAAGTCGTCTAAAGTAGTTAGGTCAATCTAGGGCATTCTAGGGTGATATATCCATATCCCTGCAACACCTTTTATAAACAAGTAGGTATTAGGTATTTTTTTTACTTTCATAAGTAGGTATCAACCTGCTGCACCGAAACTGCGATGACATTGTTTGCTTAACTAGAAATGAACAGCTCGCCAAGTCAATTCTATCTCAATATAATTTGGTTAATAACTATGTTTTTCATTTAAATTGACGAAATAACGACTGTTATGGGTCGTTTCACAAGAGCTACTAATAGCTCGAATAGCTGGTTTAAGTTTTGAAATTCGAACTACATTTCAAAAGACGGCACCCCATATGAGTAATTAATGTAATTATATTCTTTGGACGGCAACCACACGGTCATAGGTGTCATTTGAATTTGACCTTTGAACCTTGCAAAAATCTAAATAGGTTTTTTTTTAGAATCATGTAGGTAGGTAAAGCTTGACAAGAGGAAGGGCCTTGATAGACAGACAGTACAAAATGGTCGCTTTATTTATTTCGTGTAGGGGCACCAAAACATGAACACCACCCAAAATATGAACGATGCAGCATTACAATACAATACAATACAAATACTCTTTATTGAACACCAAAAATAAAAAATAAAAACAGAACATGGAACAGTACATTTAAATCATAGGTATACAACAGGCGGTCTTACCGCTAAATAGCGATCTCTTCCAGACAACCTTGTAAGAGAAATAACTGAGGACACATATTCATGGCAGGGGGTGTAAACTAATTCGTTTAGAACTCAAACTAAATAACTACACGAAACAATTAAATTATTTCAATTATTAATAAAAAAAAAAATAATTAATTATTAATTATTATTAATTATTTTATTAATTATTATTTTTTTATTTTTTATTTATTATTATTGTTTGGAAATTGGCAGGCACTAAGTACATAGGTTTGTGTAATTACTAATTATGTGTGGTGGCGACCCGGGCACGTCTGATGTGTATTTCTTGGAGGTTTACCTTTATCAAAGCCCCACGATAATTACAAATGTGTCCCTCAAAGGCTAAGCACCATTCAAAATCAACCTATTGGTTTTTAGGGTAGGTATTAGTTTAGAGTTGATGTTTTTCAGTTCCTAATGTGCGTGTACGTATGTACCCATGGTCCATACCAACTGACTTGTATTATGAACACTTAACACTTAACACTAAACACTTTTATAACCTCAAAATGCAACGTTTTGGCTTAAATTGCCTTTTTCTGGTGAATAAAGCAACCTAGAGAGAAGTTTGATAAATTTGGTGAAGTCAATTCATGATTATTTAAAAATTACAATTTTGTCATGAAAAATGACATACGTAATTGTAATTTTAGGCGAAAAGGAAGGATTTTGAGGTTAGAAAAGTGTTTACTAAATAAGACAAGTCAGATGGTATGGAGTAGGTATAGTAATACGATCGTTGTTATTCATTTCAGCCTCTATTTAAGGTACTCCTGAAAAGGTATTCTAAGGCTATCCGGTGTACGGCTAGTATAGGCTTTTGAATCGAAAGCGCTAAGCAAATTCAGGTTTGATAAATTTGATGGTAAAGAATTGATTATCCCACCAAAAACATAAATGTAAAAAAGGAGAGCCAAGTTCAATACAAAAATTATTCTCTGCTGTGGGCTTCGCCGCAAAAAGAATGGAGATCTGAAATTGAGTGCCAAGTTCTATGCAAAATCCAAATATGTAGTCTAAGGGCTGACTTGGCTGGTTTTCCCATACGAATTATTATTAAGTACCTACTTTACACAGTCATGGAAGAGCCTTATGTTCGATGGGTAGTTTCTACCAGCAAGCCAAATTTTCGGAATAATAAAATAAGAACCGAAAGGTAACAGGTTTAAAACATGCGAAGGCTATATAAGGCTATATATATGGTTGATGTGCGCTAAATATAAAAATAATAATTAATCCCAGTTAATAACGTAGGTACCCTAAGTAATATTAGGTATTTATGTTAAGCGTTCATAATAGAATCTAATTATTTAAAAATTGCCAGTTTTTTATTTATTCCTTTGTATTCATCTAATTACCTATCTGCATACCAAATTTTAACTCTCTAGGTCATCTGGAACTGGGTTAGAGTTTTGGTCTATAGGTCAGTCAATGATAAAAATGAGGAATTTTGGACATTAATATCTAAATAACCGCTTGAGATAAGCTTATGAAATTTAGAACACATATGTATCTCGCAAGTTTTAATATATGAGCCAAATTTGATACGTTTATGTAAAATAGTTTTTGATTTATGAGGGGGTCAAAAGTGGCTCCAAATGGTTCGTGTAATATTACACACGGTGCGGCTCGCCAGTTCTGTTTCTTGAACTTGGCTTGACACGCTCCCGCGTGTCCAGATTTAATTAGAATTTTGTTTCTCTTTAGTTGGGTACGCGTGCATGGGTATGCATGGGGATTAGGAATATTCAAACAATTATGACTTAATGCATTCGGTTTATTTACAATCATATCTTAATTTCTACTTAAGTCCATCATGATGCTCTCGGCATTTCCACACTGAAAATTATTAGCAACAATATTATTGCTGGACCGGTCTGTTGACGTGCCGAGGAGTTGGTCTCTGTAATAAAAGATAACACAACGATCAAATAGCTTATAATATTTAATTAAAAAGCAATGAGGTAAAACATAAGTTCTTACTATGACCGGAAATTGCTTGTTTTCCGGAGAACAAAAAAAGGGCACTTTAAAATAAAACTATAATCCCTACAAGTCAGCATAACCTGTGGCATAACTAGCATCATATTGACATCATTATTAAAAATAATGTCATCAATATAAGTAACATTATCCACATCTCAGTTGGGTTTGATCGCCACATCATTGTTTTAAATCTTTTATAAATTAACACCCAATTCTATAATAATCCGTCACAATATTTAATTCGCCGAAGCTTTACTGCACTATAATCTTGTATTCAAGTGCCCATATTTTTGTTCTCCGGTAAGCTAGGTTGTTGCGGCTACAGTAATAAATGATGTTTTAACACATTTCTTTTCAATTCTGTTGGTTTTACACCCAATTTCCATAAAAAGTGCCCATTCAAGATTAATTCATGTAAAGTTGTCCCGTAAACATGTTGGGCGTGATAGATCCTTGACGTTGTATAATAAGGTACCTAATCGTCCTCGTGAGACCCGGTGTGCCAGAGCATAGGACGTACATAATCAAGGCAATTTACTGTAAACTATTATGCCAATAACACACTATTATGTTATGTATGTTAACTATTGTGTTGCCCGTGTGGTTGCCGGGTTAGAATAGTGCCACTCCATGTCTTCCCGTGGATGTCGTAAGAGGCGACTAAGGGAATAAGGGCTTGTAGTACTGTTAGGCGATGGGCTTGCAACCTGTCACTAATACACTAGTAAATATCTCAGCCTACTTGTGCAAAATGTGGTTACAGAATCATAAACATATCTTTTTAGACTTGTTGGTGTTTCTGTAGCTCTGCCTACCCCACTCTGGGAATGAAGGCGTGATGTTATGTATGTATGTGTTATGTCAATGACCATAAAGTTAATTTTGATTTGATTCAAATTTGAAAACCCCCTTTGTACCTACCTAAGCTTTAATTCCTTGCTGGTAGATTCTAATTCCCACTTACCTTAATCTCCCTGTTTGTAGTATGGGGGGTCTCAAGAGGTTAAAGGTAATTAATAGTCTTAACGTGCTTGTATTATGTGGATGTTTTTATTTATGCCATTGGAAGGAAAACGAACACACAGGCCACTTGATGGTAAGTGGACTCTAAACTCCATATACAATTTCAATCTAAAGATTCTAATCTTACGATGATAATCTCAAGACTGCAAATACGTTAAGTTTGCGTATGTGAAGTTTGAATATCATTATGAGAAGGTAATTTTATTATCCTACTAGCTGTTTTATCCCCACACCGGAACACAATGCGATCACAGATGATAGACGGCAAGGACGAACGAATAATAATGGGGAGGGGTGGGGGATCCCATCCATCTTTGGACCAGAGGAGATTCGAGTCCCAATCCTCCCACATTACTACGTTGTTCAACTTATCCTTTTTAACATACAGCCAAGCAACAGAGTTCACATTGCCGTGTTTCGGTAGGGGTTATAAGTTATAAGACAACTGGTGAAATTACTAGGATAGAGGGAATCGTAGTCCTCAGGGTTGGCCATACATTTGCAGTCTTAAGATTACAGTGTATGGGTCTCTCGGCCGTAGTAAATAATAAGTGTCTGACTGTGTTAATTGTCGCTAACTGGGTTCCTAGTGAAAAAGGGTATTACTCCTAAAACCGGGCAAGAGCATGTCGGACCATGCTCAGTGTAGGGTTCCGAAGCCTTTAAGTATTAAGAACATAAAAATCAACAAGTACCTAATAACTAATTTTCTATTTAAAGTCATTTGGTGCCTGGTATAAACACTTAATCGCCTGTATCTCAAGTGCCAATGATGTCTACTTAGTCGTGATAGTATTCCTTTTAAATTCGTTATATGTGCTCCCTTGCCCACCAGGACAACCAGGTCTGCCAGGGCTCAGAAACCGGTTAAATTTTCAAACCGTTATCATGTACTTGCCGCAAAACCTTTTCATTTCGGTTCCGTTGTAATAAACCGGTTTAAATAAGCGGTTTTTTGGCGAAACCTTTATAAGAAAATCTTTTAGAATTAATCGGTATCGAGCTAGAAAAACCGGTTCAACCAGACGCACGTCACGTACCATAAACGAGCGCCGCTTAGTGTTTTTATTCAGTGCAAAACTTTTGGTTTCTCGACTCTGCGCTCGTGGATTAAACCGGTTAATTAAGGTGAAAATAAAGTTCTCAAAACGTTCGCGTTCCCTTGAAAAGTTCGGAGCAAAACTGGAATAAACCCGTATTTTTTAAACCCGTTTTGGCCCTTCGTCTGGAGCCGCCGTTATCTGAACCGTTTCTGAACAAGGTCCCATCTCCCATAAGACACTGAGCTTACCTATGACGATGCTCCTTTCCCTCCTATGCGTGCCTATGAAGGCCACGCACCGCAGCTTCATGTTGGGTCTGGCAGGCGCCGTGAGCCCCAGCGTGGACACCAGGAGTCCCTGCGGGGCGGGCTTGGCGCCGTACGCAACGAGCCACGAGCGCTCTGTCACCTGATAAACAACTCAGCTTAAGATAATGGAATAAGCAGTTTTATTGCCTCACATGAGGGTAAGGACCCAAAAGTTGGTCACGCTAACTCACTCAATTAAATTCTCTATGAAACTTTTCCGTTGTGACACGAAGATTTGCCTTACATTTGTAGGGATAATTTTCGTGTCACAACGGAACTTTTTTCACTTTTGTTGTTTGTATGGTTAACTACGCTTAACTATGGTCCAACTATTTGTTACTTTACCCACGAATTTTCATATTACGATTTCGAGTGACGCGACTGGTTTAAAAACAAAAATTATCGTAACGCTAGTTAGTCAACTAGCGCTTTCTTTTACTTCATTATCGTTAGCCGTTAGAACAAGGATTTGGCTGCTGCAATTGCGCTGATAATTTAATTAAAGAAGAAAGAATAAAACTGTAAATTGAGCAATCACTACGACAGACAGCAGAATCACACGTGATGGCACAAAGAAAATTCAACTCTGTCAAACTTTTATAAAATAATTGCGCAAACTTCAATTATAGCCATAAACGATCAAAAGTAAGTAATATGGATCTTATACCTACTTAGTTATAATCCTTACTTATACCTATCATGTTGCAAACTTATAGAAGTGTTTTGTTTAATATTAAAGGGCTCACCTACGCTACGAGTACTTGGCCTAAGTTTGTCTCCAAGGAATTACCCCTCGTCGTCGGAATGAAATTACAAACAGCTTTAAAGACCTTTCTCTGCAACACTATCTTCGCTAGGGAGTTAAGGGTATAGTGGTTATAAATAAGTAAGAATTCCAACATTATTTACTGTTACATACTTATATAATCGGAAACAGTTGAAACTTTAAGAAAGGGAGACGATGCGGTCATCATGACTATAAGATTAATTAAGTTATTTGATACGATGTCCGTGTCTTATTAAGGCTTGCGCTGCCACGTGTCGCTTAATAATAAATGGACTACAGTAAAATTACTAGCATAGAGGCATTCCATCTTTAGTCCTCAGGTTTGGCAACTCATTTGAGGTCTTACGATTATAGCCTTGTGAATTCAAATGCCTATGGGTCTCAGATTATACTTGACATCAGGTGGCCTGAGTGTTTGTGTGCCTTCTCCTTATCATAAAAAAACAGGTTACTTTGGCTTAGCTAGGCGCACAGCGTAGGTGTACCAATTGTTTAAATCTGTAAAGCTATTCATTCCTAATTACGCCGCAAATATCTGAGCATCGTAAACTTTAAGACTCATTAACACATTCATTGCCGGCAACGCAAGCGCATATAAGCGTTTTTATCTTTCACTTAGTGTTTTAAAGCGAATACTTGTGTATTTGTACAGTAGGTACCTATGCTGGCTTGGCATGAAACAGAATTTCGACACCTAGAAAGACCTGGGCAAAGGGGTGACAGCGAATTTATTAATTAGACGGCAGTTTCCATAAGGTTCGAATGACTTATGACTCGAAAATCCTCGAGTTTCGTGTCCGAATACGTCCAAGGGGTCGATTCTTGAATCTCATTCGGTGACGGGTTCACTAAAATAGCCAGTTATTGAAAATCTCACGCCTATGATATCAAATAAACGAAATCATCGCGTAAATTTACCAAAGTTATCAGTGAGTATTAAAAATCGACCCCCTATTGTTATCGTATTGTACACATTCTGATATCTCTTACTTATCTTGATAGTAATGGCAGGCAAGATGTTAACAATATATTTTCAATAGGAGCAAAAACGCAGTGGACAAAGAAGTTGAGTTCACCTTCTGTCCATCGATGAGCCACTGCAGGTCTGGTGCTGGGAAGGCCCTCGCGGAGGAGCAGTTAACGTCCAGGGGCTCGTCCGGCCTGTACCGACGCTCGTGGCCGGAGATGTATGGGCTCTCGCGGGGAAAGTCTGTAATAAGGGATAAGTTCGCCTTTGTACGTTCCTATTCTGTGAATTTTGTACTGGAATTTCTGTGTTTTATACAGAAAAGTGTTTTCACTTCTCTCGCTCTAAAATGACTTATAATAACCATGTATAGGCGGAGTAAACGGATGCATTTAATCCCTGGGGACTTAAATGACATTTTAGTCGAATCCCTAGGAACTAAAGTAATTTTTCTTATGAATTTCCTTCTAACAAGACTTGGAAAACCACAAACATGTTGCCTGATGGTGATGTTGCCTTTGGCGTTAGTGCGCGGTGGAACCGGTGGAGGGCAGGGCAGGATGGGCTGGGCATACAACCTCCACCGCCGAGGTCTTCGTTTCGGAAATGTTGTCTATGGACTATTTGTAATGTTCTAACCCCAAAAAAAACCTTGTTGCTGTCTCGTGCATTACAGTGACGGGTTGAGGGTGAAAATAATAGAGCTATTAAATTGTGTTTTTTTAAAACGCTGTTATTACAAAAATCAAAGACACGCCTTAGACATGTTTAAAGTGACAGTTTTTTATGAATTGACATTTACTAAACAAATTTTCAATGGTTGTTTAAGTTTTTTATAAGAACAACATTTTAATTTAAGATTAATTTTTCTCGTAATCGAAGTGAAAAGCAGAGTGTTTAAATCGAAACTTAAAAGTCATAGTGACACTCAAAATTCATCCACCCTCGCTTTGCTCGCATGGATAAATATCTCGTGCCATAATAGCTTACTTTAGTCGCTTGTTGAACAATCTGCTATTACATGCATACATACATAGGTAATGTAAAATTGTTAGAAAGGTTGTCAGAGTGGAGACTCCAAACTGGACACAGAAACGTTGGCTGGCAAAAAGCAGAATGAGTGGATGATATTACCAAGACTGCAGAAATGACCTGAGGTGAGGCAGAGGAAAATGGTGCGCTTTGAATGAGTTTTTTTTCGAGAGAGAAGAAGAAATCTAACATTGGTAACGGCGTGATGAAATAAATAAGTAAAGTATCAAAGGACCACACAAATTGAACTAATCCCAAAGTAATGTAACGTTATATACTAAACAAAAAAATACATTAGTACTAAGGTGGCCACATAATTAAACCCAGAAGGCCTATTTACGGTCGTGTTTATCGATGTGGATTAACGTGGATAATACAGCTGTTACTTTCAGCAATAAAGGTGTCCACAATAAGTGCCCTGCACTTTCTGATTGATATTCAAAATGCGATAAGTCATATTTGTAACCAATTGTATGAGAAAATCGCAAGCACACCACACTACGCCACACCACTGTTAACATTCTCTCAGTAATTAAAAACAAACCTTTTTTACATTATCCCATGTTTATTTACCTTGGCGTTACTTTGTCTCCATTTATTTATGAAAATTACTGGGTCGTTTTCAAAAATGTTGTACATAGTTAAAGGTTTAATGAAAACAAAATCACGATCACGTCTTTTGTGTAACGAAAGTTAGTCATACAAACTATATGGGTAACTTTCGTTACTCAAAGGAATCAATTAAGTTTTGTTTTAATTAAAGCTCTTAACTATGTACAACTTTTTTGAAAACGTCCCTAGTCGTTTATCGCTATTCCCTCTGGTGCCATCCTATTTTTCGGCATAAAAAGTAACCTTTCTTTCCCTGGAACTCAAACTATCTCCATACCAAGTTTCATCTTAATTGGCCCAGCGCTATTTCCGAGAAAACATAACAAACAGTCAGACATAATTACTTTCACATTTATAATATTAGTATGGATTAAACCGCCAACCTTGTTCCAAGAATCCATTTGAGTAATTATTACAGAGCCTCTATTCTAGTAACAAACCATATTGCCTTCGACACGTCGCACTTTTAGAATTAGGTATAGTGACCTATATCAAACATTTTCAGCATTCGATTTTGAGTCATAAATTTAGTACTATAGAGACCTAAGTCGAAATTTAAAATATGTGGATTAGGTCACTATAATTCTAAAGATGCGACGTGATGGCATTGTTTTTAACTCGACCGCCATTAGTGCCATTACTGTTTAGTAAATAAGGGCTACCGTGATAACCGCCAAAGATAATATGGTTCGACCCCAGAGAATTTGCCTACTACTCGATATTAATTTAAATTTAAATTGAAGATCCATATTTCATCCATCATTTTCGATTAAACTCATAGTTAATTTATAAATATTCCGAAACGTAATTTTGTAGCAATAATAGTCCTTTGTCTTTATAATAAAATTCTAGAGACATCTATCTCAATCAATTAATTCAAGCGACGACACTCAGAAAACTAGCTTACGCGGTGAAACTTATGAATTTTAAAGTGACTAGGGGAGTGGTTAGGTATTCTCAGATGAAGTAGTTAAAGCTAGATATACCTTGTGGATTATTTTACGTGGCTTCGTAATTCGTTGTTTCCTCAGAAACTGAGAATTTATAAAAATAAAACTGGGACACAGTGTTTTAGGAACTTAACCAAGTTTTTACCCAATTTTCTCTATGAATCTAAGACATACAGCTATATAGAATTAATGTAAGCCCAATCCACCATAAATTATGAATACGATGTATCTTAAATTCGTACAGATAGCAAAATAATGTATGTAAGCCAAATAAACACACATCATCTTCGAGATAGTAGTCAAACATTTTTAAATCTGATTTTTAAAGCATTAAAATTATTATCAGCGTGAGATTTGAGTGCAGTTATCGCCCTTATTAAAATTATTTGAAAAAGTACTTCCACATCGTTACACATCAGAAACAAAAAAATATTTGAACAAATTGATTGTGAAGTAAATTCGGTTAACAGGGCCTTTATTCTACTGCGTTATAACGATATCGTGTTTGACGTGTTTTAGAATCGTTTATGTCACAGTCGCCATTATTGTAAATGACATACGAGTTATCAAAACGTTGACAATACGGAAATACGTCAAATACACTATATACGATTCTTAAACGTGTCAAACACGATATAGTTTTAACGCACCTGAATAGAGGCCCAGTTACGTTTAACTAGAGCTAGTAGAACAGAGCCCATGCTGAGTAGCGAATTTAGCAAATTTGCAAATATCTAACTACGAGTATAAAGTACGTCGCACATTTCAATGCTTTACTGTAGTAATACCAGCGTTATACGAGAATATGTTCGGCCAACATGAAATACCTGGAGCTTTTATTAAATACGAGTGTGGTGGGGGCACAAAGCGAATCTTAGCCGTCTAATATTATAAATACGAAAGTGTGTTTGTTTATTTTGTCCTTCTTTCATGACTAAGCCGCTGAACCGATTTCGATGAAATTTGGTATGGAGATAACTAAGATCCCATGGAAGGAAATAAGATACTTTTTATCCCGGAAAATTGGACGTTTCCCGAGGGGATTGCGATAAACGATTACTACGCGGACGGAGTCGCGGACAACAGCTAGTGTACCTGTAAGTTTATTTTTTCTCCGAACGTAGAATGTTGTTTTGAGTGAAAAATTTCTACAATTCAGCGCAGTTTAAAGGAAACGCTTCTTATGACAGATCCTAGCGTTTTGATCCACGTAAGTACCTACTGTGTGACGTCACAAGAAGATGAAAATGCCGCATTGACCTTACTCAAATCCAAGGAACTGATAGTACACTTCCTAGAAGGTCTCCTCTGACACCTTGCAGTGGTACTCGCCTCATAAGCAAAGCATCAGATCATAGACGTGCATCTGCTTTATGCTGATCTTATCCAACTTCAAGGAACTTATAGTATAGTTCCATGAAACCTTCCACCTGCGCGTCATTATCCATGAGGACTTTGCGTCACGTCACTGACGTGCATACACCCTATAATAACCTTATCAAACTATGAGGAACTTACGTACACCTATGAAGACCACCTGCGCGGAGTGGTAGGAAGGCGCTTTATGTGACACCACGCGGCGTTATGATCCATGAGAACTTTGCGTTACATCATGGACGTAACTTCCATGACGTAACGCTAAGCCCTTATTTTACAATGACCTTATGAAACTACGAGGAACTTACAGTATACCTCCATGAAGCCCTCCGCCTGCGCGGAGTGGAAGGACGGGGCTTCCTCTGACACCTCGCAGCGGTATACGCCGCGCGATCGTAGTGTGAGATCACGAAGGTGAACTCGCCGCGCGCTGGATTTGTCCAACTATACAAAACAAAAAAACTTTAATTGGTTTTATTTTCTATTCTTGTTTCATATTTTATAATTATAAATAAAAAACCCTGATACTGTCACTAGACTAACAATCTCTAATTTAATCTAATTGTAACAAAATCGACATACTCGTACAGTATAGACCTAGAGGAAACCTTCGGTAACTCTACCTGATCACCGAAATTCAGTCAATATGGAAAAAAAAACAAAAGTTATTAAAAAGAAGTTGGTCTACCAAGGTAGAACCTGGCAGGTTGGGTACAATAAGAAATAATTGAGATTCTAGACCATTGCACTCTTTAAGCTGCCTGACTGATTTAAGGGTTCCGTTCTGATGTGGTTTTATGTCAAAGACTAACAATACTTGGGCCTAACGCGCTGCCACGGGACAAGATTTTGACATAGGCTAGGGACTTTAATTCGTCTATTCCATATTCCAACATAAACATAAATAATTAAGGTTTAAAATAAAAGTGTGTTTTGTGTGACTTGAGCCCTTTTATTCCTAAGCAACTTAAACTCTGGGTGGCTGTCATTTTAATAATTTCATAATAATATTTGATACTAGTTCCCGTTTGACGTATTTGACACTAAATAGTTCCCTTGGCAGCATGTTAGGCCTACAGCAAGTAACCGACGTATCGTTGTAGCCTTGACCAACCGACCTAGTATTAAATATTGAACATTAAACATACAATCGTCAGGATAAATAACACTGCCAGGTCAAGGTACCAGAGAGGATTCTTTAATAGAATGGTCAAGGCATTGGCTTCTGGATGCAGTTAACACTCCTCTAGTTTACTTTTTTTACTTATTTTCAATAATCCTCCGTCCGGACTTCACTTCAATCACCTAGCTGTTCTTCTTATCCTGGTACTTGGTTACCATATTGTAAAGTCCACTTACGTCAACCTTGACGCCGTCGAGCCTGTGTGCGTGTTGCGGCGGCCGCAGCCGCGGCATGTACCGATAGAACTCCTCCGTGTCCCGGTACCACTTCACGGAGTACAGCTTGCCCCCCTCCAGGTCGTAGTCGCAGGTCAGGGAGGCGGACTCCCCTCGCTGCTTCAGCGGCGGCACGGTTATACCGAGCACGCGGAGGCAGAAATATCCTACGAAGTGGGGGTAAGTTATTACTACATAGTATAAAACAAAGTCGCTTCCCGCTGTCTGATGTATGGTTAGATCTTTAAAACTACACAACGGATTTTGATGCACTTTTTTAAATAGATAGAGTTAAGAGCAAGGTTTATATGTATAATACTTTAACCCAGAGCGAAGCGAGGGCGGGTTGCTAGTAGTGAACAAACTATACTATAATGGTGATAAGAATGGTTAGATTCACGGTAAGAGCAAATATTTGTTAGATGACCGTATAAGTTATTACTTATTTGTATAAGTTATATAAAACCCATAGTTTCGTTTGCGATTACGTCAATTTGAGTATAACTGCGTCATGTTCAGTATTTATTATTAATGAAATGTCAAAATTAAGTAACGTCAAATGCCGTAACGTGATTATCATTCTTGTAACGGATGGTGGTGTGTATTTTGTGTTTTAAAAGTTATTTTTACATTTTCGACTCGCTTATCTAGTAGATAAAACTATACTACCTTTGAGGTATTATGGTTTTATCAACGTTTCGATAGCTTTTATTTACTTGACACTTGACAGTATTGGCGGCCGAGTTAAAAACAATACCATAACACGGGTAAGAGCAATATTGTTTTAAAAAGTAGTAAATTGCCTGTGAGATACGGACAGACGGACATGACAAAACTATAAGAGTTCCGTTTTTGTCAATTTGGCTACGGAACCTTGAAAAAAAAAAACAGTATTATTAATTTATCAAAAAAATACCACTGTTTTAATTGGACTAAGTTTTTTAAAAAGGTCTGTTTTCATTAAAAAGATAAACAAATTAAAATTGTTTATTCAGTAAGTAGGCCGCACGGGCACTTTTTTTTACACGTAAAGAATCTACCAGCACTTCCCAAGAGGAGACCACTGATGACAAGAAACTCCGCAATAAACAAATAAAGATGTGGGTAGAAATTACTTCATCTGCAGTTCCGTGGATACATAAACGAAAATATAAATAAAACAAAAGCACCATACTTCAAAACGCCGTCAAACGATAACTTTCCGCCTCTGAATCCAAATAAAAGAAAAGAACCCATTGCCTCTTATCAATAAATCCATCGCTTCTCGGAGGCTCGGGTTACTTATTCACAAGCAAACTGAGTTAAAATTGGGATCCATAAAAACATACATTTATTATAACGTGACTTACAAAAGGGGTATAGGAATAAGTTGTGGACTTTTTCAGCGCACACCGCTCCGCACAACTCAGGTGGATATTCACCCTTAGAGTTCCTTTACATAAAACTTAATTTTGTCAGCTTCGGTACATAGAACAAGCATAGTTGCAAGTAGAACAATATAATTTACATACATACACATTCATAACATCACGCCTTCATTCCCAGAGTGGAGTAGGCAGAAATACCAACAACCATAAAAAAACTTCTTGATAATTCAATAACCACATTTTGCACAAACAGGCTAAGATGTTTACCAATGTATTAGTGACAGGTTACAAGCCCATCGCCTAACAACCTTAGCCTTTATTCCCTTAGTCGCCTCTAACGACATCCACGAGAATACATGGAGTGGCACTATTATAACCCGAGCAACCACACGGAATATAGACTTTGTTAGTTTTAAAAAATATGTTTAACATGTATAACTGTTTCGTTACTATCTGACGGACGACTGAGGTGGACTGAGGTGTATTAAGGCAGATTTTTCATTAAATTTACGTAGAACAGAACGGGTTACAGGGAAATTAAATTAATTCTACGCGTCTGAAACGTCTGAAACTGCGTGCATCCTTTAGTTGGGTTATAGGTACACACTCTTAAAAACAAAAGTTGTCTCTTCTGTGATCAATAGATACAAGCTTGTGTGCATATAAGTTGTTTCTAAAGCAGTCCTGACGGCGTTTTTGCGGGTATGGGCTTAGCCAGAAAATTAGGCCTTAAAAACGTTAATTTTCGGTGTGTCCACAGGAAAGACGGTAACCTAAATCTGTGTATGACCCAGTTAGTACAAATGAAGCCAAGAAATTCTACTTGTAATCATCTCTATTCGGTGCGTGTTATGTTGTAGCACTGTCGCTTTTGTGCAATAGAAAATTACGTAAATTCTAAATTCTAATTCGGGATATTTCAAGTCTATAGTCCCGAATCTGTGCTTATCCATTGTTTTTGCAGTCTTTTACGCACAAAGGACTCACCGTTACTTAATACAGTAGAGATCAAAAACTTTCGGCCGCTTTACGAATTATTTTAAGTAGGTACTAACTTTTACTTTTGCTTGAAAATATTACTGTAGTGTTTGTATGTAATTACGAGAAATAAAACGCAAAAAGTTGGCGGAAAAGGGGAAACAGTTAATCATCATCTAGGAGTTCCCGGAAGGACTGTTGGCAGTTAATTAAATCTACGCTGATAAAGTTCTGGAAAAATGTTATGGCCTGCATAGTTTTGTAAACCTGGTATTGCAATGAAATAATAAAAAAATATTACAGAGTACAAAAAAGGACTAGCGGGTATTTAAAAATGGACTATTTTTAAATACCCTTTCCCCCATCGCAATTATTGTTTGAATGCATTAGCATACAAAAAGAACATACGATTACGTATGGTTTTTTTTATTGATTTACCTTATTAAACATGATCTGAATACAACTAAAATCTGCAACTATACGCTATTTTGTATGATGAAGATATTATTATTGATAACACTTAGTTCGTAAATTTATAATGAAGATGTATGATGAAGATATTATTATTGATAACACCTAGTTCGTAAATTTATATATACATTTATTTTACTTACCTTTAATGTGAGTTAGAAGCAAATAACACAGAATCCCAGTTCGCTTCATTTCTTGAATTAATTTTCAATAGTTACCACTGGTGCATGATTTTATTCAATTATTTAATACATAATTTTAAATTAAACCGTTAGTTCAAACCGTAAAATCAATAACAATTGGATATTTAAAAAAACAATCGGTAATCGATATTACTCAATATAGTTCAAAAACACTGTCAAAAGAAATTTTTCGTAATAATCATCGGTGGCGCGTCTATATCGGGAGTTCGTTATGCCGTAGCACGCGAGCGTAGCGTGAAGCGAACGGTTCGCAACTGTTGCTACGAAGCTACGACAGCCGCTACGGATGTGGAAGTCGCTACGAAAATGTCATAAGGATATTTCGGGAGCAGACTTTTCTTAGCGATGGATGCATAAATTATGTTAGTCTGAAAATACAATAATGTGATTTTGCCAACACTTTCTGCTTGTGATATTGTAATGTTATATTTAACTTACGTAATGCGACAGACAGCTGAAATAAACAACGATTAACTAGTTTTCATCATTCCAATTACGGTTAATAACTTGTAACATTTATACTAGAAATACCTTTGACCTAAAACATTTTTGTTCCAAGGTTCATATGAATTATTCAATTTAATTTGCAATTTAGAGCAACTAAAGCTCATAGCGCATTCATTACATTGGAATGCAAACACTACTGAATATGAAAGATTTTTTTCAAGTTTGGAAAAATACATTTTATTGTACTTAAGTAGTAAAACTACAGAAAGAGAACTTTCAAGAGAGCTTTTTACGTAAGCGCATTGAAAATTAATTGAATGAGTATCTGTTAACATTTATATATGTTCTGATCGGTTCTAATTTTTCGATATTGGTTTTCGATCGATTGGTGTCAAATTAGCAAAATCCGGTAAAGATGTCGCAGGGCTTTGATTTGATGAGTAAGCCATATTGAGAAAATTAAAGCTTACTTACGAAAAAAAATATGGTACGTGTCTTATTATTAACTACTTATATAAAATCTGTAACACTCTGTAATTTGCCTTACCTTTGCACGTAATACTGTAATTAACAAATAATTTTCCATGAACTTTCCTTAATTTTTCCCAAAAACAATTTAACTTTATAAAGCTACTGCGAGATTTACGTAAACATTATTTTATTGCGACCTTTTACGGACAACATTAAAAGTACTGCAGCATCGAAATTGCCTTCAATATTAATTTAATTAAAATATTCATCCCACCGTAATAAAGCGAAGGATAAATATAATTAAAAAGGCCGACTTTGTCAAATTTCACTATGGGAAGTAATTATTTTATACCTGAAGGCATTTGATTGGGCGATATTAGATTCACTTTTGCTTGTGTTTATCCTGAGGCTTAATTCGTCAAAACTAAACAAATAATGCAAGACAAAACAAAACAACATGGAAATTATTGAACGCAATATGGTTTAAGTTAAGACAAAGTGGAATAGAGTTAAAGGTTACTCAACGGTTTGACAAGCTGCAAAAAAAACGTACCATACGGTTATTATGACATAACTATGCAGTTCTGTTTACGCTCAGAGAAAAGGACAGAGCTATATAACTGTTATAGCTCTGTCCTTTACACTCATCGTAAAACGAACTGCAAAGCTAGCTCATAATAACCCCCAGTAGTTACCTGTCATAGTCTGGCCGGACCGGACTGTCATAGACTGGATTAGTTAATATTAATTAATTAAACAAACTATTTACATACCTACAAGTTTCTACGGGACGCTCAAGGCGCGAGTCCGACTCGCACTTGGCCGATTTTTTAAGTATTATCGTTCCGGTGATTAAGAAACAATTATGAAATCAAATACGAGTAACAACTTCCAATATTTTTTGTAGAAAATAACCTTTAAATTAATCCGATTGATTGGCAAAACTAATGAAACACTATGGCTTTATTCTGGATTCGTTATCAATTTGGAGCGGAATTTGCGTGTGTTTATCACCTTGATTACATTACGCATTCATCGGCGGATCGCGGACAGCGCGCTATGCCGCAGATCCCACAACAAGGGTAGTGTAGTGACACACGAAGGTAACCTACGGAGAGCGCACAACTAACCAACAATTGAACAATTGATTTTTTAGTGGTGGTAGGACCCAGTGCAGGGTCCGTCCGGATCGCTACCACCATCTTATCCATTAACCACCCGCCAAGCAACAGTGTTCGCAACCGGTGAAATTACTAGCATAGAGGCATTCCATCTTAGTCCTCAGGGTTGGCAACGCATTTGAGGTCTTAGGATTATAGTCTTGAGAATTCAAATGTCTATGGGTCTCAGATTCCACTTACCATCAGGTGGCCTGAGTGCTCGGGTACCTTCTCCTTAACATAAAAAAAATTAACCTAGAAAAAATTACATTGAATCTTTTAAATCTCGTACCTTTTGCATCTGTTTATCTAGGAAGGAAAGGAAAAAATGAAACCATAAAATCTTGCACGTCTATTGCCGTATGCAAAGCATGTTAACACGAATATTAACAAGAGTATATTGATTGATTGATTGATATAGCGATAAGAGCATATTACAATTATTAAGTTCTGTTATCCTGTGGCCATGACATGACAGTTTTTGAAATATCGGCAGCTCGCAATTTAATCAAAACTGAGGTAAGAACACATTTTGTTGTGTCAAGGTTATGTGATAATAACATATATAATACATAATAATAATATCACGGGACAATGTCACACAAATTGACCTAGTCCCAAACTAAGCTCTAGGCTTGTACTATGGGTACTAGACAACGATAAACATACTTATATAGAGAAATACATACTTAAATACATAGCAAAAATCAAAGACTCAGGAACAAATACTCATGCTCATCACACAAATATTTGCCCTTATCGGGATTTGAACCAAGGGCCTCCAGCTTCGAAGGCAGGGTCACTACCAACGTTTTAAAGATCTAAGCATACATAGGGTCGGACAGCGGTAAGCGACTTGGTGTTATACTAAAAAAAAAAAAATTTTCGCCATTATGTTGTCTCCTTTTCTTTTCTTGATAAGTTACGAAAACGTTTGAAAAACCATTGATTGGTCTTTAAAGTTTAATATGTAAGGTCGTGTATTTGTATCCTTAAAATTATTTCTCTGACCAATGCTATTGAGCGGTAAGACCACTTGTTGTGTACCTATAATTAAAATGTACTGTTCCGTTTGTTTTTTTTTGGTGTTCAATACAGAGTATTTGTATTTGAATTTAAACTAGTAATTTAATTTATTTTATAACAGGTTTGAAAAACATCAGCCTGTCACCTACCTCACCGCTCCTGCGCTTACAAACGGCGGCTGCTATGAAATTCACGTTTTAATTTACGCCAAAAGTCAGCTTTATTCTGTATTTTTATGCGCATTTACATGAAACGGTTTTAATTAATTTTGATATTAAAAATGTAAGCACGAGTAGGTATCGCGCCAGGTGGAGATCTCTGACACTCCCGCAACCTTTTCATTGCACCGCAATGTAAAAATCTCATTTAAATATTATCTAGGTTACTCTACAAATTTCACAGTTAACATGAAATTATAAAGGTATTTTTTATGCGCAGGTTACAAATTATGATATCAACAGCCAGGTGTTTAAGTAAACCCCAATGTAAATTAAAAATGCATTAAATTTCACCTTTAAAATCGGAATTACTAGAACAATATTTAGATTTAGTAACAAATTCCAATATTTTAAACTTTTAAACTGCATAATCCTTTGGAGCAGACAATGTTACAATATTCGTTGGTTAGCAATGGATATTTTAACTTTAATTAGTTAGTAAATTCAGGTCGAATTGTGTTGTATTTTGTGTCGGTTGGTCCATTGGGGACAAATTAGCAATATATTTTAGCGCCACTACTATAAATGTTGCTGAACGCATTTGCTGTACTAACCTGGTATTCTATTTTACAGCGTGAAACCTTTGCCTTTGACATGTTTTAATATTGTTTTTAACTCGGCTGCCATTACCTTTAACAAAATGAGAGCTATCAAAACATAAACAATACGATAACACGTCAAAAGCAATGAGGTTTTACCGAGTATAACCTCAGCCCTGGGTCTCTATTCTAAAACGATATTGCCTCTGAGGTGTTTCCGTAACTAGTAACTCTTATTAACTTGACCGTAATGACGGCCAAGTTAGCAACAATATTAATACACGTCAAACTCAATATTATTTTAACCCCGTAGAATACGGTGTTAGATGATTCTCTTAATTCACTTTTAAAAACGTTACTAACCGGCAACTCGAAAATATCCAATCATTTAATAATATAATCTAGTAAGAATAAAGTCTAGTTTAGATATTTTTGAGCGCCTTACCTGTTTCGGTATATTTGATGGCAACTTTACTGTTATTTACGTATATTAGTTACGTTTTGTTTTTATCGTGAAACCAATAATTACTTTTATCTTAGATATAGAGAAATATTAAATATATTTAATCTGAATTATGAAAATGCGTTAGCTTGGGTTGCAGCATTTTCGAATTTGAGGCAGATGAGCCTATTAAATATTTTAATAAATGAAACGTATCGCCTATAAACAAACATGGCCGCGCCATCAATAATAAACAAAATCCCGGCCATAAACTAACGCTTTAAGAGATTGTAAAACGTGTTATATTTTCGCATGAATTTTTATAAAATATTGGCCGTAAAGTTAAAAACGTAAAACGAGGTTTTATTGCGTCTCAACGGCTAGATATCGCTTCATAAATTTATGTGAAATTGATACTTCCCCCTTTATTGTCTCAAGAATGGTCGCTAGGTGCTGTTATATCTAAGGATCTCATGTAGCGAGTATAGAAACGGATGCTCGGTCATATTTTCACCTTAGCCTAGGTAGAAAACGATTCTTATTCTTCCTTTGATATCGATAATAATCAGAGCCCGGAATTTTCGTAGCAATTTTTAGGTGTCATAGGGATTCCTCGTTTATCGACTTCCGATATACATATTTTATCGATACATTATACAAAACAACACAACATATCAATGAAGATTAAAAGTAAAGGTAAACAACAGGCGGTCTTATATAGAGCGATCTCTTTTAGATAACTTTTGAGTGGCTGAAAATGTTAAATAGAGATTTGCAATGAAAAGTTAATAGTTAACAGTTGTACATTTGAACAGTTCAGTTCAGTATTTTAACATTTATCATTTTCATTTTCAAAGCCAGTTTTAGTGCTTACGAGTGTTTCATCATTAGTTTCTCTATAAAAGAAATAGATAGTCATAGATTTATCTTTTCTCGGTTGAGATCACTCATTCGCGATAAGACTGCTGATGAAGACTGTATGTTGTATACTTCTACTTGTAATCATATTAAAAAAAATGAATTCTGTATTTATCGATATACATATGTATATCGGAAGTCGATAGACGAGAAGTCCCTATAACAGCTCAAAAGTGCTAAGTGCTGTTTTCACACAAAGCTTATTATGAAATACTTACTTCTAATCTTAAAATTCTAAATGTTTTATAAAAACGATTGAAGCTGAAGTAGATTTATTTTAAGATTCAAATCCAGCAACAACCGACGCAAACAAACAACTGAGCTAAGAGATAAAACGCCTGTCTAATGCTTCGACAAAATTTAAGGTGGATTTGGCTATCGGAATCCTAGTAGCGAACTTTAAAATGCATTTAGAGTTTTTGTGCATACACTCCAAGAATTTGGCACTAAAAGACTGTTTAAAGTGAAAAAGTAGATAGATTTATACAAAAAATAACCGTTTTAATGATCGAGGATGCAGTGCAAGTTGCAACCACTTAAATGCGGCTCCAGCAATGCGTCACGTTTTTTCAAGCGTATTTTTATGTAGGTATCCTGTGGAATTATACTGATATAATTTTAAACATAATTTCGAGGTTTAAACATTTTACAAAAAAATTGCAAGTTATTTTTCGGGCGGTTTTTAAAAAATTGTACATTGTTAAGGACAAAAATTAAGAAACTTTAACTTTTCCATTTCGTCACGAAAATTAGTCGTACATTTAGAAACGTTAATTTTCGTGACGAAATGGAAAAGTTAAAGTTTCTTAAGAAACTTTTTAAAGAAAAAGAAAAAAGAAGACCACTTAACTTTTGACAGATAACTACTTATAAGTTTAAGTATAAAACATTAAATAGAGGTAAATGTTACAATGCATATAATTGGGTGCAACTCAGCATTGTGTCAGGCGAAAGTGCCGTGATGCTGAATAACTATTTCGCTTTTTCCTTCAAAACTATCCGTTTAAAAGAACTCCGGCGATGCATCAGCAATAATACAGAAAGCACTGCAAGCAACAGTTAAACTAACAGTTGGCAATTCAAATCCACATTACACAGAATAAATCGGGCTAGTGGATATCGCACAAGCGAAACTGAATTCTATTATAACGTTTAAAGGTTCACATTACTTGCACATTGAAACCAAACGTTATTACTCTTGTGAAGTAAATTCTCATACTCTTGCAGTTAGAATCTATTCGAATGTAGACTTTGAACGAATGTTATTAAGGGGTAAATTTGCATTGTTAATTTGCGATATACAGTTTAGGCAGGATGTGTACAATGGGCCCCAGAGTAAATGGAGCAAGTGTTATTGAAGCCAGATATTGCGCAGCCGAAATTTAGAATTGTCTACATTTGTTAGCTGGTTAGTGTACAAATGTTGCGGTCGGGTCATTCTGCGCTCAGCCGAGTGCTGTCAGGAAATAAATTAAGTGAGCAATCCTAGCTGAGGCTTACGTATGGGCTCGTTTGACTGTGGTTTAGTTGTTGTTGCTAATGATTAAACACGTTAGTAGAATTTAGTTAGGATAAGTAAGTAAACAAAACACTGCTATGGCTCTATTCCACTCGGAACAACTATATAAATTTTGACATGTAATCGTTTTGTCAACGTTATATATTATTGACGACACGTTAGCCTAGTTGGGAGTGACCATGCCTCCGAAGCCGGCTGTCCCGGGTTCAAATCCCGGTAAGGGTAGATATTTGTGTGATGAGCACGAGTATTTGTTCCTGAGTCTTGGATGTTTTCTATGTATTTAAGTATTTATTTCTCTATCTAAGTATGTTTATCGTTGTCTAGTACCCATAGTACAAGCCTAGAGCTTAGTTTAGGACTAGGTCAATTTGTGTCCCGTGATATTTATTTATTTACTTGATAGTAATGGCATAACATGTTAAATAGTCGTCAGGAATATCCCATCGCACCCCCTACGACCTGAGACTTGAGTTTTTCAACATGCACTCTGCGGGACCGTCGTAAAGTTCACGACCTTACTTTTCTGTTCAAATTAGCCCATAGTATCATAGATGACAGCGATATTCACAATCAGTTAATGATTTCAATACCCTTCAATTTACAAAGAAAACCTCTATCTTAATGTTTTTATATCCCAGTCTGTAGGACTAACATAGGTAGAAATGCGCCTCTTAATCCACTCTGCTCTTCCTTCAACTCATTCAATCATGCAGTTCCTGACTTAGATATTTTTAATGACTCTCTATCAGCCTTCCGCAATAAAATACTAAAAGTCAATCCAAGGTTCTAATTAGTTGTGTATAATTAGAGTTTAAGTATCAGTTTAAGTTCAAAGTATTTTAATGTTTTCTGTTTTTTTTTTGCTTTCTCTGCACTGAATGTTACAGTTCGGTTTAGCTTTTAAGACTTCCCTCCATGATTTATAAAAGTAAATTTTTGTATGTCACTTTTAAATGAATAGTATATTTTAATGTGTATGTTAATGTTGCATGCATATAAGCAGTAAGACAGAAAAATAAGCTCTATTCATAGTGATTGATATGTATGCTGTTGGTGTGCCTGTTATAAATAAATAAAATAAAAATAAATAAATATAATAAGGTTTTTATAACAAGTATAATAGAGATGCTGTTATGCGACCACTCTTGTAAATTGCATCATTATGATCACGATTATAATTATGTAATACATTTTTGATTAATAGCGTTTTCTACTTCTTTCTAGAAATTAATGACAAATAATTAAATTTCTGTCATGATTTCCTTTTGCAAAATTATTTGATGGAAGTTAAACGTTCCCCAAACATTTCAAATTAAAAAGTTCGCAATTTAAACATTGTGTTGAACAAGAAACTCAGGAAAGGAAGGGAACAAAAGTCTCTAGTTGGAGATAAGAGTTCGTCAGATCCACAAGGACTTAATAGGCACTCGGAGACCCACTTGCTCGAACAAAGGTAAATAGAAACTAGGGCACGAATGAAACAAAATTGTTTTCAACTTATTATTCGATTTGAGGAGCAATGGGTTGTTTTGGGATGCTATAAGTGGATTGAACATATCTCAAAAAAGACGGGTCCTTAAAAGTTTTAGGTTTTTGTGCCTTTTGGGAACAGGTTGCGTTGTACCTACATTTGCCGATGTAGTATGGATACCACTGTACTAACATTTTAACACGTTTTTCTGAACCCACATATTTTGTACACACATATATACATACCTTCACGCCTGTCTTCCAACGGGGTAGGCAGAGACTATGAAACGTCAGGTCTAAATATAACTTTCGCTTCCTCTAAATTTATCAACCTCTTTATGCACGTATGTTTCGAGTGCTTTTAATTTGGTTCTTATTCAGTACATCGCGTATTTGATCACTGATCATTTGTGACTGAATAACAAAGCTTCCAATAGTCCTCCAATTGTAAAAAACTGAATCACCTTTGAGTTCTTCTAGTGATTCATAGCATAGTAATTAATTCAATGAATACCTTTTTATCATTTTAAAACCCTTTAAGCGCGCTTGCGCTTACTCTATAGCTCACTCGTACTCTATATTACTTACACTTGTCGCCTAGTTTTAGGGTAACTTTAATTTAAGATATTCAGGCGACTTGAAAAACCTCCGCGTAGTCACGACGTGTGTGCAAGCAGGGTGGAGTTAAGCCAAGTTTTTAATTACGTTGCAACTTACCTCATAAATATGTTAAGAACAAAATCTAAAGGAGTTCAGAAAGTTTGAGAATCATTATGCTGAGGATGAATTTATGGGAATTGGATATGTTGAGAATTTGAAGCGTTTGTTACGCATTTCTTTATACATTTTGATTATATGTACTTTGTTTTGACATAGGTTATAATTTAAATCATAAATAAGTGAGATAAAAAACTAATTTGTCATGTTTTAGTACATCTTTTTTCAAATTCCAAATTCAACCCTAAAAATAAAATAAATCCATAAATTCAACTACGAGTGTATATATAATCACATATGTAGGGGTTAGGTAGATGTTAAATATAAAACAATACCACACATTAAATCGCTAATGCCCTAACGCTGTTGTAGTAAGGGTTTATTTACGGTAGACATCCGATTAATAATAACAGGGTCTTTATTCTACCTTGTTTCTGCCCATCTTTCTTTCATATCGTAATGACATTGTCAACGTTATGACAGCTCTGACTCTGAAGAGTATTGGAACTGCTATAATATTAACAATATGTATGATTACGATATAGAAGCAAGATGAGCTAGGGTGATAGAACCAGTAATCGACAAGGACAGGTGATGATAGTTATGTTACAGAATAGTACCTGGGCGACAAAGCTCTGCACGGATGTATGTAGACGACACTATCAAAACACAATTGGTGTCTGTCTATTGAAGTCGATTTTTCGGCGGAACCCGAATTTACCCGAAGATAGACAGAATAGTACCAGACCCAGGCCAGCCTGGTCTACTTGACAGATCGAATTTTTGATCTGAAAAACCCCTATTCCGCAATTTTCATAAAAATCTTTGGAGCCGTTTCCGAGATTCAGATTATAATCTATATCTATACTTATCTATACTAGTACGATGACTGTATTAGTATAGATTAATATAGATAAGTCATTTTAAAAGTAAACAATAACATATTTTTTATGCATTAATATTTTTTTTTTTGCCACACTTAATTTATAACCGTGTGATCTTTGAATTAGAAGTTAAGGGTCCATTATTGGTGCTTGTAAGCATAAAGTGTCCAACACTGGTGCCATTGCCCTAATACAAAATTGAATAGAGGCCCTGTAAGGCACTGGCGACAAATAACTATTTAATAAATCAAAACCACCACCCCTTCCTTCAGTGCTGTGGGGCTAGACAAGTTGCATTCGACAATCATTAGACATGTTTCCATAGACAAATTTATGGAATATAGCCACGTGGTACTATCTCGGTGGCTCACGTCAATTCCATATATTTTTCAATAGAAACATAATCGCAAACGATTGTCAAATGCAATTTGTCTAGCCTTACTGGTAACGAACAAATCATTTTTCGAACAACACAAAACAGACCAGATTTTAATTAGAAAAATTAAATTATAATTAGCTTTAGCAAGCTAAAGGATCACTTTCTATCACTTCCGTAGTTTTTCTATGACTTCCTTTACGATTTCTCCTTTTTTTCTCATGGCTCGTGTGTTGTCATTGTTTGGCTGTTTTGGGGGATGTATGTATTGTTAGACGGGAAAAATATGGATTGGGAACATCACTAATTTCATAACGCATCCCTATCGCGTTTGACAGATGAAACACGCTCGGGTTGTCTGTGGAAGTTACTCTTGGCGGCATTGTGCGCTTGGTGGATCGTCTTTTGTTTATTTTAGAATATAATTATAATTTTGTAAACCAATTTGTGTGTATTAGTATGTATATATTATATGGATGTGATTTATTTAGTATGTTTTAGTGAATAATTTGCTTTATGTAATTATATTTAGATTATATAAAAATTGTTTTAATTTCAAAATTGAAATACTTTAATTGTTTCTTGTAGTTGCTTAGTTTGAGTTCTAAACGAATTAGTAGTACACCGCCTGCCATGAATTTATGTCCTCAGTTATTTCTCTTTCCAAGGATGTCTGGAAGAGATCGCTATTTAGCGGTAAGACCGCCTGTTTTTTTTTTGGTGTTCAATGAAGTATATTTGTATACAATACAAATACTCTTCATTGAACACCAAAAAAAAAACAGGTATTGTATTGTAAACACCCCAATAAAATTGCGTCCAAATCAGTCCATTCGTTTGTGAGCTACAATATCACAAACAGACACACAGATAAACACGTAACCTAATAACACCCCTCTTATTGTGAGCTATTAAGTTCAATAACATCACGTCACGTGCCACAAACTCATCCTAATCTAGAACCTACTTTAGTGATTTTCGGCTTCCCTAACCAAGAGCGAAAGTAATGGGCATTTATTGCGAAACCCGTTGCTTCCTCAACAGAAGAATACAAGGGAATCTGTACACGTCCGCTTTCTTATATTGCCCGCAAATATTGTACAGTTGCGTTTAATTTAGGGTCCTGCTGCTCCGGAATAATGCTTTGTGAGGTGCTAACAAATTGGCGGCGGCGGAGCGCACCGTTTCCCCGTTTCATGAGAATGCGGTCGTTATTGATGGTAAAATTGTGCAGCAAGATAGAGAAATTGATTAAACTTTATGTATTTTTACAGTTTGCTGCTTATATCATTAACTTACATACATAATATCACGCCATCATTCCCAGAGTGGGGTAGGTAGAGCTACAGAATTACCAACAACTCTAAAAAAGCGTCTTGATAATTCTGTAACCTGCCATCTTGCAGTTAGTGACAGATTGCAAGCCATCTCCCAACAGTACTACAAGCCCTTATTAACTATGAATTTCATCAACCAACTCAAACTGTCACTGCAGGTAAATAGGGAATGATCATAAATATTATAGTCACAGTAAATATCTTGAGACGATCAGTATTTTTATTCTTATATTTGGTGTAATTACCCCTTTTTTAGCTCTTAGTCCAAAGCTACCTTCGAGGAAGCGGATAGTGGAGATGCAATGGCAGTGCCTTGAAATCGTTTCGTTCTGGGTAGCTATAGCCTAGGATTTTCATTTACACCGGCGAGGGCATCACATGTACACAGTATGTGTTTCATTGTCTCCACCTCTTCACTGCACATTCAACGAATAAGACACACAGTAAACGGTTTCGACTTCTGTCCAACATTCGCCCTGGGGAGAAATAGAGAGGAGTATACTCGTACGGAGCTGATTACCAAACTTCGCTAGAACACTAGGCGCTACAAGAAAACGAGGAACAAATGTTGCCTCTGATCAAGCGACGTTGATACGGATATTTATCAATACAATACAATACAATTTATTGTACACCAAACAAAAGTATTACAAAGAAATGGCACAATTAAAAAAACGTCACAAGTAAACATCAGGCGGTCTTCTTATTGTTTATTTGTTTTTTTTTTTAATATATCTGCAATATCGATTACGTGATGTCAGGAAATCTACCAAAAATGTCTCGTTTACAAATATATTTATTAGTAATTAAGGAAAACGAGGCTTTAAAGTTAGATCGGATAACAGTAATTGGCGGTCAAACTAGAAAAGCATTACGTATTTTGCAGTGAGGCTTTGCAAATGGAACTTTATACACAACTGACAATAGAACTTATTGCAAACCGGACCCATATTCTTTATACCGATTTTTTTCAGAATATTCAAATAAGGACCTGGACCAAGTTGCCCTAAGAAAAAGCCAGTGAGTATCTAAAATAATAGCGGAAAATATGAAAGAGAAGCGGTTACCCGCGGATTCTTTGTTCAAAAATCGCATCCTCAAAGAGCGCTCATGGGAACCAGCATGTGCATAACAAATTGCATTAACGTACAATAGTAATACTACAAGTACTTTAAAATTCACTTACTATATTTATTAATGTCAATTTCAAAAATTAATTCATAACATGCTTCGTCGAATATTTATCAAGATTTATCAACGACCTGCTTCGTCAACAATGTACATAAACTAATCAGCAATATGCTTCTCCAATAAATCTATAATTATTCCCGGCTAGGGTAGCACCGGCTGGAAGGTTCCAATCCTGGTAGCATTGCCACACTGTATTTGGCATACTGTTATAATCTTAAAAATAACACTTAGATAAAGCAAATATAATTAAAATAAATTAATGCGTACGAAACTAAATCTCAAGTCAAGTTTGACTGGAGATTTACTGCATCATTAATTAAATATAATTTAACTAAAACAAGTTCAATACGTAGAGTTCTGTCTCCTTGGTTTTCTTTAATGTGTGTAGTTTATGGCAGGTTAAAGTTTTAATCTGTTATTTGCTCTACTGGAATGAAGAATATCCTTACCAAAGGATTGAAAAGTGTGTTACGTCAGTTAAAATTGTAAAAATGTTAATTTAGTTTCAGATTTTGTCATAGTTTTATTGTATTACTACAGTCGACCTTATTAGTAGCTGAAAAATTTAGTTTCGCGTCGCTGATTTTGACAGATTTTTGCAGCAGTTAAAACATGGCGTTAAAGTGCTTAAGTGCTATAAGGCCGATCTCATAAAATAGTCTCATAAATAAAATACGTATGCGTTTATAAATTCCTGAACACAATTTCTAAATAACTTTACCCCAAGTAGTCTAAATTTAATATCAAACTAAGGAAACTTTATGTTCGAGCGCGAATAACGCGCAATCTCCTGACCACGAGATTCATTGCATTTTACTGCGAGAATTTTTGTAGGAACCCTAGGACGTAGAAAAAGAGGAACAGACGGAGCCTTCCTCTAAATCTGAGCAACGTTGGAACTATCTGCCAGTTGTTTTATTCAGTTCAGAGTTTTCTTCGTTTAAAGTGTTCCATACAAAGTTGTGGAATGGCTCAAAAGATGGCTGACCTAAATTGAAATGTTAATTTTAAACTTGTTTTACACGTGAATCTCGTTTAGAGTTTTTTACTTCAGCATAAAACACTAATAGCCAGCTGGGTCTTTCATCACTATTTTCTCGGGTTGATATCTGTGTCCCTTTCAAGCCAGACGCCGCTGCTTAAAGCTAGCCAAAAAATCACGTTTAATCTGCTGCTCCGGTACTGTGTAATAGAAGCATTAAACGACAAACACCTGTTCGCATTTATATACAAGTAGGTATAGAACTGGCCAGCAATAATTCGATGTTAAAACACGTACGTGTTTTATCACACTCAAAAAAATAATGCCAACCAAGAGAGATTTTCTCTTAGTTGACATAAAATGAATACAACATGATATTAGTTATATCAACCAAATTATTAGTTTCACCAGCAAGTTCTTTAGTGATTCAATTGATATTGATTGATGATGTATTTTGTTAGGCTCGTGTGGAATTAAGACGCTTCTGCACAAAAATCACAATCTTGTTAGAAGCTACCAAGTTTCTTTTCAGTGCATCAGAGTTACGAAGCAAACTAACACACAATATTTCGGCAAAGCTGGATATTCTACAATGTGATAGATTTGCTTATTTTTACGCCTCACACAACGTCTATCGTCTCCCTAAGCTCAGCCGAGACAAAAAAACAAAGGTTTTCCTGTTTTCAATGTAAAGTCTTCGTCCTATTAGCAATCAGTCAGTATACCCAAATGGTATTGTGGTTCGATATTCCCCAAGCTCTTGGTGTAACGAGCCTGCAGTAATGATGTAAAGCGTAATTTAAACCGATTACAGAGTTGAATACATCAATGCTCTACTGCCGGCTGAGCCTCTGAGGTATTATTGAATTACTCTTGTGAAGTCTACCCTATAAAGGCAAGTGCCGGAACCAAATATCTGTAGGCTTTAAGGGAAATGTAATTCGAATCAACTAACGCTAAAAAAGTTGGTAAACAGTCGTTTTAGGCGTTAGAACTTAATTCGACTCTATTTCTACGACGCCGAAAATACCTACTCATGGTTACGGCAATTGTGTTAAACTACTCGTATAAGCGTTGTTAATTTCCTTATTTATAAACTCATATAAGAAAATATCGATCAGCAAATCAAAAAGCTCAAAAACGAAATAGGTTTATACTAGAAAAAAACAACGGTTTCTCCATTAAAAAGTTTTTTTTTTGGGATAAGGAGGAGGTATCGAGCACACGTACACTTGATGGGAAGTGGCATCTCAGAACCATAGACAATTGAAATCTCAAGACTTGTCAACCCCAAAGATCAAGATGGAATGCTTCTATGCTAATAGCTTTTATTAATAGCGGTCCACCGCGACATACGCAGTGATTTCGCCAATGTCAAGTGAGTAGAGTAAAACAGTAAACAGAATAAATCAAAAGCAAATGCGAACATCTTTCAAACAGTGCTTCTTGGGCGATCCGTTTGTGTTGACTCTGAAAATGACATACTTCTTGTAAAACTCAGCCTACGTAAATATTCTAACTAGTCACGCTCAAAAGAAACTTACCAAGAGTTATTTGTTGAGTCTCCTACCGTATGGTTTTTTGCTTTCTTATTTGTTATTTATGGTACATAAATGGTGCAGAATTGATTTTTACGACATGAAAAGAACTATATCATATACGTTTGGCTGAATTTCGTCCAATCGTACATATTATTATCATACATCGTAAGTATAACCGATTTCCATTGTTCTACTCAAATACATAGAGTGCTTCAAGTATGCTTTGCCCTTATATTTCAATGTGAATTTAGAATTTGACAGAAATAATATTTTAACTAAAATAGGTTTATTGTGTGCGCTTACGAATAAGGGGGCGGTTTACTAATGTGGGGTCAAAGAACGTTTTCCAAACTGAGTCATTTCCCGAACATATCATTTGGGCAAACGCTTACTTTTCCAAAACTGTAAACCTTTCAGATTTTTTATAAAACTAACCTAACCTCTAGGGTTCTACATGATGGTACTGAAATAAATCCTGCAATATTTACAGTTTCAGAAAAAATAGCGTTTGCCCAAATAATGTTTTTGGGAAATTAATCAGTTTGGGAAACGTTTTTGTGCGAAACGTCAGTGCACCTAAGGGGGCTAGTGTTTTTCTCTGTTTTGAAGAGTTCTGTTCCGGGGTGATAAAATGATTGATGCAACCTCACTTCTCGTTGTAATTACAGTCGCTTGAAGTTTCTTCTACATTTTAATGGCATTTTTCATTTCTCATCCCGTTTGCGTTTCTTGTTGATTGATGTTGACTCTTATTAAATATTTTTATGAATATTTTATTGCTTATTCAAAACGATTCTATGCGATTCCGCATTTAACGTTTTCATTACTTAGTGATGCTGATAAATGGAAAGGCATTTAACAAGTGTTCGCCGGACTTAGGTATACGTAGCTATAGTTAGCTTGCTAAACAGAGCGGCCAGCGGAAAGTTCGCATTGTAACAAAGTTGCGTTAACACTACAAAACGGTCCCAGTGTAGCCATTATGCCTTTTGGTTTGCGTAAAACTTTCGCAATTTCTCGCTACAATAAATATAATAATTCGGTTCTCATTCTAAATTCAGGAACGGCTTACACTAGCGAATTTACTACGTTATCATGATTCGACAATAGAAAATTTATATTAACATGCCCGCTCCCCAGGTTATAATTCTAATTACATAGTCTAAAAAATATTATAAGGTAGTTTTAATCGCCAACAGGATATTACACGTGACTTAAATTTTACCCAAGCATCAAATTTTCTGAAAATACAAGAGCTGAACCGTAAATAAGTAGGTAGAAGGAAGGAAGGAAAGCGTAAAACTACGTATAAGCTATGAATGCTTGAGTTTTCGCAATGGTTTCGCGGTTGCGTTTAAAGCGTCGAATTGACGCGAGAGAACGAACGGGGAATGAAAGAGGATTGAAAATGCTGAATCATCGCGGCGTCGAGTGGCAGGGCGGCGCCGGCGATGATGTGCTGTAACGACTGGATAGGGCTGCGACGACACGACTAACTTATCGATAGAGTTTAATAGTTCAACTTTTGATTTTGGATTTTAATGGGAGTGTTTATAAAAATTAAAACAATAAACGGTATTTTAAATAATTATGTGTATGTTAGGGAATAAGGGCTTGCAGAACTATTAGGCGATGGGCTTGCAACCTGTCTCTAGTAAACTTTTTGGCCTGATTGTACAAAATGTGGTTACAGAATTATAAACAAGTTTTTTTTTTATGTATATCTATATGTTTTTGTTGTAATGCAACTCTGAAATAAAAACAAGCATTTAATTTTCTCCCCGTTTTCTTAATAAAATCGTTGACTTTGTAATAATTCAATAAAACCAAGTATATACTCACTTAGTAACTTTTTATTTGTATTTTACTTTTCATGCTGTATTTGTATGTGGTGTTCAATAAAGAATATTTGTATTGAATATACACTAATCTTTATTGATTTAATTATTTTTAAAATGCAAACTTTTGCAAGGATGAATCTCAAAATTACAATTTTAGCAGTTAATTTGTATTATCTTGAACCCGACGATACATTTCCTACAAAAGGTGAAGAAATTTTGAGCAAAAGTTACAACTTATCATTGGTAACCAATTGACAACACGTTTTTTTTGCTCTCATTGGAATTAATCAGTATGGCAATGATATAAAAAAAATGTTGTATGTCCATTTGACATCTAGGTAATTGTTACTAATTACATAGCTAATTATAATTACATAGATAAATTTGTATGAGCAAATAAAAATATAATTTATTTTAATAAAAGTCACTATCACTAAAATACAAATTATTTGTATACAAACTCCATTTCATTGTTTTGATATTTTGCAACGTATCGCAACGCAGAACATTACAAAATATCAACATGTAGGGGTATTCTTGATCCTCGGAGTTTTTGATATGTGAAGTTAAATTTGAGTTCTATTGCGATGTGTTGTCAAATACGAGCAAATTTAAGATTAAAGATTTACATCTCTTCACAGTTAAGTATATGATGCTGTAGCAGAGTTAAACCTCATAAAAATAAAACTTTTAAGTGAACACGTCAATAAATAATACATGTTCACAAGAATTTCGAACGAAATTCGCCCACAACCCTTTCATCCCCGCACTAAGGTCACACCACAAGAACCGGTGCCTAATCTTGCGCGGGATCTCAAAAGGTGAGTTTGAAAGCATCGCACTGCTGTCTCATGGGCTGATGAAAAAACGCTCAAGTGTCGTCCCGCCTTTAGTATTCACCCTCGGCTTTGTCTGAGGGATTGACGAAAATCGTCCCGGAGGCTGGCGACACTGCGCAGTGTGATGCGTTTGGGTTTATTTTTGGGGTATGCTGTGACGAGCATCTTGATGAATATATTCATTAATACAGCCCTCAGGGTCAAATCAAATGGTCTTATGCCATGTATCAAAGAATAAATTTGAAGTGCACGAAGCGAAAAATCCGCAGCTTATGGTATCAGGTTATGGTAGCTCTTAATTATTCAATTGACAGTAATGACTTTCTTATCGTAAAAGCAATATGGCTTCGGAAGCAAGATGGGTTTATTTAAAATGGCTTAGAGACACTGATTAAATAACCCTTAACTGCCGAGATACGACACGCTCGTATCTAAACTGGACTTAATTGTGGTACATTTACAGTTATTGTCCCTTTTGTGCAGTTATTTTTTATTTTATGTTCAAACTAGCAAGCGAGGTCAATCTCTTAAACGACTCGTCTTTAATTCGACGACGAGTTATTAACGGATGAGTCGAAATTGTCCCGTAGCGTTATATACCCTTTAGTGCATGTTTTTTTAAGTGCGATTCTGCTGTCTACGACACCAGGGAAGCAGGAATAAGGATAGGTCAACAGAAATAAGATGCCGAAGTCATTAATTTACCAAATCGCCTATAGGTTTACCTATAATATTTGAAGTGTTACCTCGATTTCTCCAGTATCCCAGCATCATATCCTGACCTGATGAAATTGGGACCAGAGCCATTAGGGCGCCAGAGCGCGTCAGGCCTTTGGGCTCAATTGAATTTGGGGCCCCACGTTGGAATGTATAAAAGAGAATATAAAAAAACGTATTTGTAGGTTCTACATCTTCCCTTCCGGGCCCCCGTCAGTAAAGGGGCCCTACACACGGGCCCCGTGTGCCCTTATGGTAAAAACGGCATTCCCAAAAAGGTCCCAATTTGGGACCGCTTCAAAAGTACCTACACCCTTTCTTCGACTAATCGGGGAACATAATAACAAAAATAGATTCCGAGGAACTCAGAAGTTTATTTTATTGAATTCGGTTAAAAGAAAACAGCATTTTATGGATGACCTTAATGTAAATTTTAGGTACAATCGTTTGGTGATAATTATTGAATTGAAACGTAAAAAGGGTTGAAGTATAGGCCAATCCTATTTCTGGAAACGTTTTTGAAACAACTTAAATCGGTTTGATGGCCGCGTACGTGGGCTTCAAACCGATAGTGAAAATCAAATAAAGGTACTTACTTTTGTTTAAGTATTCGTAAAGGCACAGTTTCATTGGTCGATAGCCCGCATGCTTTTCGTGATACATTGCATCGCTGCAATAGCTCCTGGCTCAATAATGTTGTAACAACTCGTCAATGGATTGCGAAATGCATGAGCCTTAATCGATAGAGTTAGTACGAGTATAGTGTTGACGTTGCACATGTTCGTCAATGTGAGAAAAATCAGTCATCTGCGAGTCAGGCTTTCGCATCAAGGGTTCCGTACCGCCGGATATATAACTTAAATATTGGAAAAGGTATTCCAGACGGATACCACATAAGAGCATTTTATGATTACTAAAAAGTATGAAATAAATTAAATTGACAAAAATGCCAGAAATAACTTCTTTTACAATACTATGTCAATGATTGGTTATAGGTCACTCCAACTGAAGCCGGCGTCCTGCAACATTTTTAGCAAAATGCTGACTTTAGTTGGACTGACCATAACCAATCATTTTAAAAGAAGTTATTTCGTTTTTGAAGGCGGTCTTTTGTGTTTTAAAACTTTCATAGGCCCAGATCTAGAAAAACTCGTATGTATTTAAAAGCTAATTCTTATCGATGGATACTGAGGCCGACTTACGGCCGGTTAAAATTTGACATTTGCCCATACAAAATGTGTCAAATTTTAATCCGAAGTAAGGCTATCTGTCCGCGGTTTGAATATAGGGTTCGGCCGTTAGAAAGCAAGATACTTACGACCTTTTCTGACCAAATACGATATTGTATGTTTTTTCACTACATCTTTGTTCTTTCATGTTACGTAGTTTAATTTCAACAACAGTGCAACCATCACAACTTGCAGCGCGGACTCAATAGAAGTTGCACAGTATCGCGAGCCAATCTTATTTTCACCGAACACGAACAAGTTACGCGATTTGTTTATAGTTCGTATAGTCTAACTAAGTCCATCCATTCAAAAATAATGTAAACATACGGATCAGTAACTTGACCAAAGAATGTTTAATAGTTGTATATAAGGGAAGCAGACGAGCATGCGGGTTCCGTGATGGAAAGTAATCACCACCGAGTATAGACACCAGCTACTCAAAAAGAGATGTCGGTCCGTTGGCGGTTCGTTGCCGGCCTATTAGGGAAATGTAAGTTCTACATATACATACATACTATCACGCCTACATTACCAGAGTGGGTTAGGCAGAGCTACAGAAACACCAACAACTCTAAAAAGACCCGTTGACAATTCTGTAACCACATTTTGCACAAGTTGGCTAAGCTGTTTACCAGTGTATTAGTATGTACATATGTTGATTATCTCTACTGAGAGCTAATTAAAAAACAATTAAAGGATTTTATTACTTTCATCATAAACTTAAAAATACCTCTTTCATTAACATTATTTTTCACATAACATAACATAACCTCACGCCTTAATTCCCAGAGTGGGGTAGGCAGAGGTACAGAATACCAACAACTCTAAACTTGTTGATAATTCTGTAACCACATTTTGCACAGTCAGGCTAAGATGTTTACTAGTGTATTAGCGACAGGTTGCAAGCCCATCGCCTAACAGTACTACAAGCCTTTATTCCCTTGGTCGCCTCTCACGACATCCACTGGAAGACATGGACATTTCGAATAAAAAAATATGTTACGAAACGAAAATTGTTAAAAAGCCGATGGAGAATCCAAATAAGAATATGTTTCTAATTCAACTTAGCTAAAGGGTGTGTTAGAACGTTAACGAAATCGGATTGGCGTGTCAAAATGTATGGCAATGTATTGTTTGACGACACGTTGGCCGTGTTGGTAGTTACTCTGCCTTCGAAGCTAGCGGGCTCGGGTCAAATTCCGTTAAGGGATATTTGTGAAAAGCACGAGTATTTGTTCCTGAGTCTTGGTTGTATATTTTTCTCTACATAAGTAATTTTATCGTTGTATAGTACCCAAGACTGGGGCTTAGTTTGGGACTAGGTTAATTTGTGTGACATTGTCCCGAGATATTTATTTATTTATATTTTTTATTGATAAAAGCGCTCGACGCGACTGCCAGCAACTTCGTAAATCCTATACATTTTCGATCACAATAACGTTACTGAATCTTGTTTCGGGCCACAGATAGGAAAATGTTATCAGGGCGATGTAGAGTTCTGTATCAATGTAACAGCGCAATCTGTCGTCACTTCGTGTGTACTATAAAGGTTAAGTCAGGTGACTTGCCACGAAAGCTACTTATTGATTTCATATAGAAATATTCATATTTAAAGCCACCCGATAATAGGAAGAAGATTCTTATTCCTTGTGTTAAATAAATTATGAAAAAGAAAAGTAAGAACAGACGATACACAACCTGAGCTTGTGTTCACCCACATCAAACGTTTTGACAAAACATTAAAATAATGATATCTATCAATAAATCGATTATTATCTTTATTTTAATATTTTTTTAAAGCCTTTGTTGTGGTTGAACACAAACAAAACTATAAACTAATAAATACTGATTTCAATTTAAAATGGACCTAAATAACAATCTCTGAGGCCACAAAAGGACTTGATTTAGCAAAGAGCCGTAATTTCATCTCGTCGATCCGATTGCAGCCCGCGGCGATGCAAACATAATGCCCCGGACTCGATTAGAGTTCGCCTTCATTCTACTTAGAACATAATAGCGGGATAGTTTGTTTTCAACTTCGGAATCGAACCAGAATTTGTAATTCGACATATTGGTTTGAATATTGGAGAGTAATAAACTGATGTTACATGAATTTTCATCTTGGTTTGACTTCAGCGTAGGAATAAAATATTTAACATATAGGTAAACTAGCTTTAGCCCGTGACTCCGTCCATGTACAAATTGTTTATTGTTATTTCCTCGGGTTCACTGCCTTTCGCAACCCAACGTTTCCCAAACTGATTAATTTCCCTTCTGTATTGCTTTCATTTGGCCTATTGCATTTTTTCCGACTTTGTATTTTTTTTTAAAATAATTTGTAATTATTAAGGATTTTTAGTTAGTTTAGTTTATTTATTCATCAATGTAATATTGCAATATAAATTGCATTGAATGTCAAAAAATACGAATTTACATTGAGATTGTCAACACAAACACCATAGTAAGTATAGTTATAAAACTAACCTAACTTACCTATAGGGTTCTACACGATGGTACTGAAATAAATCCTGAAATATTTACAGTTTCGGGAAAAAAACAGTATGCCAAATGATACGGTTTGGAAATGACTCACTTTAGGAATCGTTGTTCGGCGAAAAAGGAAGTGCACCATTTTCTCGGGAATTGTCCAATATACCAGTATACATACATACAGGTGACTTCAAATTGGTAATACAAAATCAATGTTTTACACACATTTCCCCTAAACTTAGCCCCTCAATTAAGTCTCATACTTTTAAAATAATCAGAAGTATTTTTTTTTAATTTTTAAATTATCCAATTTTTGTTGGCTTAACATGGTTATCCTACCATAATAATTAACAAAGAAGTTTAAAGAATTTAAAATAAACACTTTCCTTTTGGTTATCCGTCACCTGTCGCAATTTATGAAGAAAACGTGTTTTGATTAGTTGATAACATCGAGTGACAGGTATGACAGTTAGGTATTTAATGTTGTGTAACCACACTTTGGGACTTTAATTATTTGTTTTGTTCGAAAATTAGCATTCATTAAATACAGTTAATTTTAACAAAGGGGTTAATGTATTATACTGTGTGGCATTAACTAAGCCACAATCAAGTGTTTTGTATTACCAATTCGAAGTCACCCTGTATATCCAACTACCTTTCTCTGTACTAATTTCACGTCGTTCGGTTAAAGCATGTGACTATGAAGATAGGACATATAAACAAACATACTTCCGCATTTAAAAACTACCTATTAACCTTTATTAAATCTGTGATAAGGATTACTTAGAAAATGCACTTTTTGGATGTGGCCGTAAAGCTAATACAACCAATAATTTAGAACTAAATTGTTTCTCGTAGTTACATAATAATATGTAAGTAGGTACTCACTACTCCGTATATTATTACAAACACATGTCATAGGTATACAAACGCGAGACTTAAGTGATTCCCTGGTAATTTACAATGCAAACTATAAACTTACATTACTAGGTTTTAAATAAATTTACCCGGACCAATTTAACTACACGTGGACTATCGCCTCTACGAGAGAACTTAGAAATATGCGTATCAACACTATACATAGGTACAGATCAAAAACACAACCATCCTTGTAGGTTTTGCCGCAGTAAGGTAAAAATAAGGAAACAGGTGTAAAGTTGGTTATTAGAACAAGCGCCATCTAGTAAGATTCTGTGGCGTAAATATGAACGGAACGTTTCCAGTGAGAGCAAAGTCAAGTGGCGTATTGCCACCTGGCGGTGTTATGTGTAATCACTTAGGCTAAAGTTTCAGTTGGTGACTTTTTCAGCACTCAACTAAGTGATGATATCGACGTCCCCCTAGATGACGCTTATAAAAATGAAGGTTAGGTTAAGAAAATAGACTAATTAGTGCCGAGGAAGTTTATTAAAATGATACCTTGATTCATTTCTTTTTCTCAATATATAATGATTTTTATATTTTTGACACGACCATTAACGACGTTCTTCCTACGTAAATAATTTTCACTAGTGTTAATAATTTCTTTGTATGTTAACGTTACTGGATGTAATACAAAAGAACATTCACCATTATATTTAAACCGACTAATTTCTATTCCATTGTTTTATTACCAAGAAGCTGTTAGTAACAGCAAATTACGTAAAATAAAAGGTCCATTTCGCTGGACCCTGAAAAAATAAAGCACTGTTAAATGAGGGCTCAAAATTACCAAAGCAATTATATTACGGGTCAAATGTTTTATTTAACGGACGGCCGCTTACTTCAGAAGGATCCGAGACAAAGAAAAATAATGTAAAAAAACATTTGGGGGCATCCACAAAGGACCTCTTAACGCCATTTGGCGCAACAAAACCATTGAAATACAGTCCTTATTAAGCGTGAGTGTTGTACCGCGGACTGCTCGAAGAAAATATTTCTATTCAAATAATATGTACTTAGTACATCAAAAGCTAGGTTTTCTGTACGAGACGGATGTATTTGTGTAAAGATGTTGATTATTTTCTTGTAAATTATTAACTATGTGTCTACACGACGACACGTTAGCCTAGTTTTTTTTAGTGGTGGTAGGACCCTGTGCAGGGTCCGTCCGGATCGCTACCACTATCTTATCCATTAACCAGCCGCCAAGCAACAGTGTTCGCATTGTTGTGTTCCGGTGTGGGGATAAGACAACCGGTGAAATTGCTAGCATAGAGGCATTCCATCTTAGTCCTCAGGGTTAGCAACGCATTTGAGGTCTTGAGATTATAGTCTTGAGAATTCAAATGTCTATGGGTCTCAGATTCCACTTACCATCAGGTGGCCTGAGTGCTCGTGTGCCTTCTCCTTAACATAAAAAAAAAATAGTTGGGAGGGACCCTGCCTCCGAAGCCAACGGATCTGGGTTCAAATCTTTGTAAGGGCAGATGTTTGTGTGATAAGCGCGAATATTTGTTTCTGAGTCTTGGATATTTTCTATGTATTTAAGTATGTATTTCACTATATAAGTATGTTTATCGTTGTCTAGTACTCATAGTACAAGCCTAGAGCTTAGTTTGGGGCTAGGTCAATTTGTGTGAGATTGTCCTCTGATATTAATTTATTTAATGCACAGTCCTAATACCCGAACAGCGAATAGATTTGGTTACACTTTCTTCTTATTTTATTTTACTTACTTTATCGTATAATGGTCACGCTTATCGCGATAGATAAATAAATATCAGGGACCTTATCACACAAATTGGCGCAATCTCAAGCTCAGCTTCTAGGCTTATAGTATGGGCACTAAAAAACGACAATCATACTTGTATAGATAGATAAATACATAGAAAACTACCAAGACTCAGGAACAAATACTCCAGCTTCAAAATGTATCCTACAATTTTATCCTAATGCGTATAGGTAATAAAAATTTCTATGAAACTTTTTCGTTGTGACACGAAAATTAGCCATACATTCGTAGGGATAATTTTCGTGTCACAACGGAACTTTTTTCACTTTTGTTGTTAGTATGGTTAACTACGCTTAATTATGGTCCAACTACTTGGTCCTTACCCATATAATAAAAATCTCGGTTTGTAAATTGAGAAAGGGCATTAAAGGAGCGTGATCAATTGTCTCATTGATGCACCGACTTTCCGTTCATTTAAGTTTTACTTTATCTGTCTGTGTAATCCGTTTTTTTTTTTTGCTGTGTTGGTTCAAGTTACATGAATATCGGTTTGTCGAATCAAGAGTTACCTATGAGCTCTGAAACGTGTTCGGAGGATATGTCGATTTTGTATTTTTATATTATATTTTGTTTATTTTAACGAGCTTTACCATAGGGGCAGGATTATTTTTAAAAACGCTTTGTTATAAACTGTTAAACACTAATTGCCTTTTTGACCATTTTTTTTATGTTGAACATAACGTCAACAGAGAATTGATAATAATAGCAAAAATCGCACGCACCAAATGAGTTCTGTCAGTTTTTATTTTGTGTTTACTAAGCGAACCTATAAAATATGTCGTTTAATCGTATACATCTGTCAGATGATAAAAAGCTTGCCATATATCCTTTTATTATTAATAAAAAGAACTTAAGAAGAGAACTTAAACAATTACGTGTTTAACTATGACTGACGATTTATTACGTTTACACAAAACGGTAATAAAATTAATAATGCGTATTTTGTCGGTAACTGTGCACTGATTCACCGACACTTATTTCATAGAACGTATCACTTCGCAGAATTTTCATTTCATGGAAAACTATTTTTTGCTAAAACCTTAATGTCTTCAGATTCTTTTTTGGTAGTCACAGGTCTAACCTTCGTAACCCATGCTTAAAATAATCTGAAAAACAGCACTTAGATTTCTATGAAATGAAAATTCTGCGTAGTGATACGTTCTATGAAATGAGTGTCGATGAAACAAGGGGACACCGTATTTTGTCATTAGTAGTGGTTGTGGTGTCTAATGCAATTTAACCATCATGTGTTTACATTTAACGTTTAACTAATCGCCAACATTGTTTAATAATTAATTTATTTAATTTTTATTACACAGAAATACAAAATTTGGGTACAAAAGGTGGACTTAATGCCTAATGGAATTCTTTACCAGTTGACCTTTGGGCAAATCAGATTTTTTTGTGGGCAGTGCAATATTGTACGAATATTGTATTTTATTGTTGTTCAAGGGTTATTTTTTGTTGTTGATTGGCAACGCATTTCCAGTCTTGATATTGCAAATATCTTACCCCCATACTTATAAACGTGGAATAACCGTGGCGTAGCTTTTGCCACGCTTTGTCCTTATCAGTTATTCTGACATTTGCATCTGACAGAAAGTGACAAAGCATGGCATAAGCTACCCCAGTGGGCCTAACATGCCGCAACGGGACAACATTTTGACATAGACTATGGACTTAAATCCGTCTATTCCATACTCCAAAAGAATAAAGCGAAGGTTTAAAATAAAAGCGTGTTTTGTGTGACTTTAGTCATTTTATTACTAACCAACTGAAAGCCCGGGTGGCTGTCATTTTAATAATTTCATTATAATAGCTACTGTTTATTTGACACTGGTTCCCGTTTGACGTATTTGACACTAGTTCCGTGTAGGGCGTGTTAGCGCCACTGGTGTGACACGTGCACATGCCTTATCCATACTAAAAACAAATGTTGCTTTGCGGTACACTAAAATAAATGAAAAAAACTCAATAACAGGCAGACGCAATCCGACAGTAGGTAAATGTTAGATATTTTTTTACGTTTTTGTTCGTTTCATGCTCGTCGCTTCAAGTATCATTTCGGGTCTATGTGAGTGATGTCCTTGTTAATTTTAATTGGCAAGGAAATTTTTGTAGGAGTTTTATTCTGTTTAATTTCAAACGGCTACAGGCAGTATTTTGTTTAAGTTATTTTACCAAGCGAAATCTGCTGAATGAAATAAAGATTGTTTCTAGATGAAATTCCGAGCTCCGTCAGTAGAGTGACGTCTAATTATTAATTTTTACCCCTGTTGCAATCGTAATGTTTACAAAACGGCCGGCTTTACTGTCAAGTTAGAAGGAGTCATTATGCCTTAAACAAAACGATAGTAATACAAGTAAAGACAATGTAGCTAGAGCCGTGGTGATGGTGAGGTTTTTAAAAATATAAAAGATAAAATAAAGATAAGTTTATTTATAGACCAAGAGATCCCTTGAACTCCAAACTAGGCTGCGGCTGTATCTTGGAGCTATGTGAGCAGGTTTACAAAAATAAATAATAATAAATAGTACAGTGAAGAACAAAATTCACATATATTAAGATATATTATCCGGTGTACCATAGGAGATACACAACCAAGGCAATTTAGTTTAATCCATATTTTAATGATGATAACGTTCATTTTTATTTGTTACTAATTTGAAGATGGAGTCATTTGCTCTTAGCAAATGTAACTGAACTTTGTTTCCTTGCTAGTAGATTCAAATTCCCACTTACAAAATCTGTTTGTAGTATCGTGGGCCTAGCGAGGTTATACCGCAGTGTTGTTCTGGCACGTCCTGTCCCGCGCCATAATATTGTGGTGGCTTTGCTATGAGTTCAAGCTGTGGCCGTACAGAAGTGACAGTTGCCTGTTATTAACTATTTATCAGCAAGATTTTTTTTTTACGCTACCATATCTTGGTTACCACCCAAAAAGAGCAGATGGCCTACAGATTATAGTTAAGCGGAGCGCTTAGGTGGTCTTAAAGTTATGCTAATTTTAAATATATATTTTACCTAGCTTTTGCGCGCGACTCCATCCGCGTAGAAGTCGTTTATGGCTATACCCTCGGGAAATGTGAAAGTTTTCGGGATTAAAAGTACCCTGCGTGCTATTCTTGAGTGTAAGACAACTTTGAGTCAATTTCGTCCAGATTTGTTCAGCCGTTCTGGCGTGATTAAGTAACCAACACCCAAACTTTCACAATCATATATGTATATCATAGCCACCAAAGTTAAATTTCTTAGGAAATAAACTCGTTACCACCTCGTGTTAAAACGAAGAAGGTATACACTGTACGGTGTTTTGCCAGGAAGAGATCGCTATTTAGCGGTAAAACCGCCTGTTATATACCTATGATTTAAATGTACTACTACGTGTTTTTCTTTTCAATAAGGTGTATTGTATTATATTTTGCCTAAATAATATTTCTGATCGATTTCTTTATTGTTATCTAAGTATTCTCTTGCTCTTGCTTTGCTTAGGAAAGGCAATGAAGAAGCCACCCAATATAGCAATGTGAGAGCCTTCGGGAACGACATGTGGAATAGGGACAGCACATCCACACTAACAAGGATAATTGGAATCGGCCGTGATGAGCTCAATCCGGCGCGGGCCAATACGTAGGCTTAGAAATCACGTGTCAATACACGTGACGCATCTGCATTATTGACCTGGACAATACAGAAACATGGATACAGCCTTAATATAAAATAATCACGGATCGGGACGGTTTTATACTGACACACATGATTTAACCATTTAACCTCACTCGACTTAGAATTTGTATTTTTGTATTACCAAGAGTCCCTGAACTGAACGGCGGAAAGATGGACATGGCAAAACTATAAGGGTTTCTTGTTGACTACGGAACCGTAAAAACTATGTCCAAAACTGTTCAGTGGAATGCCGATGGTCTGCAACTACAGTTTACGTTTTCGGCAGACCGTCCCTTTCCCCCTAAATAAGGTCATCTTAATATCTTTTCTGAATACATAGCATAAGTATGGTTCTAGACGTATGTATATCTTACTACCTTAAGTAGTTATTTGCACATTTATAGGGTTCCATAGTCAAGCAAGGAACCCTTATAGCTTCGCCATGTCTGTCCGTCCGTCCGCAGCCTAGCGCAAAGACTCTTAGTCCTAGAAAGCTGTAATTTGGCATGAATATGCATATTAGTCACGCCAACAAAGTGGTACAATAAAATGTAAAAAAAAATGTTTAGGGTACTTCCCCTACACGTATCGTGGCGATTTAATTTTTTATTCTCGTTTACTCGGTGGTGGTTGTGTCGTTGGATAGGTCTTTCATAAATATTACGAGTTTGTGAGAACAGTTTTTCGATTAAGTAATCCGTTTACGAAATATTAAGCTTTAGAGCGCTAATTTTTGTTAGACTCAAGTGTCCCCCCCCCCCCTACAGTCAAAACTACAAATACTAAAAATCTGAAAAATCCTTACATGAAAGTGCAGTAACGAATTTAAAGGGAATACTATCACGACTAACATCATTGGTTCTTGAGATACAGGCGATTAAAGTGTTTATACCTACTAAAATCATCTTAGACGGCACCGATTGACTTTAAATAGAAAATTACTTATTACTTGTTGATTTTTATGTTTGTAGTGCTAAACGGCTTGGGACCCTACACTGAGCATGGTCCGACATGCTCTTGCCCGGTTTTCATATTACCGTTTTTCTAAGTAAAAAACTTTGAATGTACCTACATTAAATTAATTTCTTTGAATCGTAAAAGTAATATTCCATTTCTAAGTAAATGGAGTAAGAATCAAACTGTAATTAAGTTTTTATTCGCTCTCAGGTGTCGATAATGGCGTGGCGTGGTATGTCTTCGAGGGAAAATTCTATTTCTATTTCTATATATTTTAGCGCAAAACACTTTATTACAATAAAAAAAACAACACAACATGGAATTGAAATTGTCTGTCGTCAAAAGTCGTTAAACTTTTCCAACCTCACTTCTTCAACATCATTAAATTAAGCTCCGTTTTAGCCACCGTTGTACACCTATTTTTAGTCCCAACCAAGTTCATTTACCTAAGAAAAAATAATCAGACAAAAACGTAAAGACACGTAACCTCCCCATTTCTCGGAAATTGCCCGCGAAATATGCTATTCTGTTTATTTTTTCATACACCGCTGGATCGGTGCAATAACAACGAGGGAAAATACAATATTTCGACGATCCTAAGACGCAATAATGTGGGGATCAGCCGGTTATTGCGAAACCGCTAAGTAGGGAATAAGCCATGTATTTATTTGAGTCTCTTTGTATTTATATTTACGCATTATTAAACATAAGTTATTCAGTGAGGGGTCGAATCCAGTTTTTTACCTTTGACAAGAAAAGTAAGAAGCGAATAAAAGGGCAAGTGGAAATTGTTGTTTGTTTTAACGTTGCACACAACATCGTCTGCATAGATCTTGTTTTTTTCATTTTTTTCGGCTTTAGAAATACAGTTTGCATCATTCTATAGAATTTAAAAAACTCTTTTGTTTACGGCATGGAGAAGACAAACAAGCTCACAGGCCACCTGGTGACAAGTGAGTGGTGGTAAGTTTGTATTCTCAAGACTACAATCTTAAGACTGCTATCCTAAGACCGCAAATGCGTTGCCAACCCTGAGGACTAAGAAGAAATGCCTCTATGCTAGTAGTTTCACCGGTTGTCTTATCCCATCACCAGAACACAACAATGCGACACTGCTTCTTGGCGGTAGGTTGTCTTTTACGTACTAATTGATTAGACATGAAAGACGGAAAGCTAAATAAGTAAGAACAATATTAAGTACTTACATGCTGTTGCCCGCGATGCCGTTCGCATAGAAACATAAATCATAGCCTATATTGCTCAGTGACAAAATATCATTCTACTGTTAAAATCTATGAGTTTTTCCAATACAAACAAACAAAATACCAAATCTTATCTCTTAATAGTATTAGTTTACATATATTATGTATACTTATTATGTTCCTAATTTGTTTCTTCCAAGAGGTTTTTCATTATATGAAAATTATCCCTGGACTCAATCAAGTTGGAGTTTAAAGTCTAAGTCCCAACTTTCTTTTACAGTTAATATAAATTAAAAGTACGATAAAACGCTTGTTCAATGCATTTTTTTTCCGAAACAGTAAGTAAATTGTATCCAAGATACGACATACACGACCTTTTTATGGTACAAATTAGTATCATGGCTCAATAACAAATTAAATAAAGACCATGAATTAAATTAATTAATTACTGGCAGAAGTTCTTTGGTAGTCACGGCACATGAGTCATTTCGCTAGAAGAAGCCTGAACGGAGGTCTGAATATTGTGCAATCTTATTTTATAAAATGACTAGCGGTTTCGCCCGCTGCAATTTTTTTTTACTTTTTTTAATAAAAAGCATTCTATGTTACTTCTAGTACCTCCCAGAATATGTGTACAAAGTTTCATGATGATTCGTCAAGTAGTTTTTGCGTGAAAGTGTAACAAACATCCACGCTTTCACATTTATTGTATTAGTAAGGATTAGTCCTTTAAAACTCATTTTAATTTCATGTCCTGCCCAACTGCATTTTTGTATTGATGTAACAGGAATTTAGAAATGTATCTACTAAATACATATACTACTGTTACTCCTTCTAGGTCGAGGTATACCACCTATCACACCCATCATCTGAAGATATTCTCTTACAGTGACGACGTGAAGGGCGCCCTCTATCCGACTATCCCACCCTCAGCCATCATTACTCCAAACTTCGTCCTATCTAGATCGCGCAGATATTAATACTGGGTAAACGACTGTTCACGTGGCGTGGTCTACAACCGAATTTGTATTCTATATCGTCCACAAAAGTTCCTTGTTCTGAGCCAAGTTTTCGAGGCGTGTAGACATAGTTTAATGCTTGCATCAACATAATATGACCGTATGCGAAAGGGTAGTCCCATATAGAAAATATGGTCACTTTGCGTAACTACTATGCACGTTACGGGATGTGAAATAACATGATAAAATATAATCTTATATGACTACGTAAAGAGTATTTTTTGTGCTTCTGCCTGTAACTGGATAAGAAGTAATATGACGTATTTCGATGATGAACTTTGGGTGGCAGTATAGACTCGTGTAGGATAGGTTAAGCAGCCAACACTGTTGAAAAGAAACCGGGCAAGAGCATGTTGGACCATGCTCAGTGTAGGGTTCCGAAGCCGTTAAGTACTTACCTATACTACAAACATAAAATAAACAATTAATAACTAATTTTCTATTTAAAGTCATTTGGTGCCGTCTTAGATGATTTTAGTAGGTATAAACACTTAAATCGCCTGTGTCTAAAGAACCAATGATGTCTACTTAGTCATGATAGGTTTCCTTTTAAATTCGTTATATGCGGTATCATTTAAGATTTTTTACAGATTTTTAGTATTTGTAGTTTTGGCTGTACGGGGGAGGGAGGACACTTGACTATAACAAAAATTGTTTTTATGAAAGACCTATCCAACGACACCCCAAAATATGGGGTAGACGAGAAAAAAAAATATATCCCCACGTTACGTGTAGGCGAGGTACCCTAAAAGAAACTTTTTTTTACATTTCAACGTACCACTTGATTGGCGCGACTAATATATATATATATTCATGCCAAATTACAGCTTTCTAGTACTAAGAGTCTCTGTGCTTAGCTGCGGACAGACGGACGGACGGACGGACGGAATTGGCGAAAATATAAGGGTTCCTAGTTTGACTACGGAACCCTAAAAAGATGTCAACATATAGTTAAGTAAAAATTAAAACGTTTATCACTGCTCAACAACTTTAGCCGTCAATTTGGAAAAATAATTAGGTAATTTATAAACAACTTGTGACACGTGTTATTGATTAATTATTATTCGGTAGATATTCAGAACAAAATGGAGCAAAGTGAAAACCAGCGCTGCGCAGCAGTCCCGCAAGACTGCGGCCGGCCCCAGGTGACCTTGCTCCCTTTGCTGCAATTAAACTCTCTATACTTAACATATCTTCTATGTAAATGTCCTTAGCTTTGTTTTCTGTCTTTGCTTTCTATGCACTTTTTTGATTATTTGGTTGACTGGCAGAGAAAGACATTAAGCATTAAGTCTTTTGGAGTTGTTGGTATTTCTGTTATGTAGCTCTGCCTATCCCACTCTGGGAATGAAGGCGTGATGGCATGTATGTACGTTTCTTTTATTATTAATATTAATGTTGACGATATCAATGTAATTTTGTATATTTGCCATGCAATCCAATTTTTATATTGCTATATTACTTTGATGAATAAATAACCTAAATTAAACTAAAATTAAATTTCTAGGAACCAGTTGGTTTATTCCTTAAAACCATAATCTTGGCTGCTTAGAAACGGCTGCCTGTCGAGGAGTTTCTTAAGCGAATTATAACTGAGCTCGCACCCTGGCTCATCAAACCTCTAGATAAGTTTCGTTTTTAGACTATACAATATGAATGTATAATGTAATGGTATTTTAAAATAATGACATTATATTAATTACTGTAATGTGTTGTTTTTATCTTATAAGCAACACTCCAACTTTACTATAACTCCTTTACATATTTATTTTAGCGAACAAAACTTAATAAAGTAGGAACATGCACAAGAATATCTTTAGTTAAATTAATTACAAATCTGGAAGCAACTCAGTTTACGGCGAGAGAAAGGGACAGATACTTATAACTGCGATAGCTCTGTCCTTTGCGCTCATCCTGAAGTGAATTGCTTAGGGCCTAAGCAATTCACTTCAGGATGATCCTAAGCCTTTAGGCATGTCATCGTAACCCCCGTTCTTCATAATAATTTCTTGTACATTGGCCCTCGCAAACTACGAAAAATCTTACTAACTATGTATAACAACTGTTTTCTTATTATAAGCTTGTGTTGCAATATATATTATAGTGTCGGCCGATAAGAAGTAAATCCTGACACCTGTCATCGCAGTACAATTTATTTATTACCTATTCTTGTTTCCACAGTTAATAAACATTTCTCCATGGAACATATTCCAAGCGTGTCTAATGTCAAGTTGTAATTAACGAAATAAACTTTGTTACAAAACTTGTGAAAGACCTTTAAAAAACCTATTCTTGTGTTTGAGGTTATAATTTGTACTGAAATGATAGGTGTCGGGATTTACTTCATATCGGCCGGGCGCTATAGTTATCCTTTGATTTACATCTTTAGATCCGCGTTTCTTGAAGCCAGAACAATACCGCGTGCCCTGACATGTTTATGTTTTTCTGTTGTATTCGGGAAAACGAAACGCTTACCGAAGTCTTTGTTTTCTTATCTCTACTTTATTAACGTTGCCTTTTTTTACATTGGGAACAAAATAATACTTATAAAATACCTTTTTGTATCTATTTTAAAAACTGAGACATTGGTTTCGTCCGTTCTGGATTACCGTTTATTACATGTAAGTACTCGTTATGCTGTAAGAAGTTGGAAAGGATGAATTACTTAAGTTAAGTGGCATTGAGTGGGAGACGCTCGTAAAATGGCTAACCTATTTGAAGCAATTTGAACGAGAAAGTGGAAAGTAATAAAAGTTTAGTTTAAATACCTACAGAAATAATACTAACAAATAGGAACTTATTTAAATTTAATATAAGGGGCACATTGTTAATCTGATTCTCTTTGGGTTTAAGCACTAGTAATGATTTAAAAAAGTGGATAACCTAACTTGTGGATTTAACAACAATCTGTTGTACTTTGATATATGTAATAATCGGATGCATGGTGTGACGTAGTTTAGGTTCGGTCTACCACGGCTGTCTACCAATATTGAAACATAGCAAACATGCAACCAAATCAAAATTATAATTTAATCTCAGTCTACTTACGGCTGTTTCGCAATCTCCCGATAATTTATATCTATTAAAGTTATCGCTTTCCATTTCTTTGTCATAAAAACCGGGCAAGACCATGTTGGACCATGCTCAGTGTAGGGTTCCGAAGCCGTTAAGTACTACAAACTTAAAAATCAACAAGACTTAAATAAATTTACTCGGTATAAACACTTTAATCACCTGTATCTCAAGAACCAATGATGTCTACTTAGTCGTGACAGTTTTCCTTTAAAATTCGTTATTATGATCTTTCATTTAAGTTTTTTTTTCAAATTTGTTATTAGGTATTTATAGTTTTGGCTGTGGGGGGGGCATTTGAGTCTAACAAAAATTAACGAACTGAAAAATTTATCCTTAGAGTCTATCAAACAAATTTTGCCACCCTCTTTATTCCTTGCCATAGTCGTACGGATATTCAACAGACAAAACGTAAGGTTAACTTTATACATACATACATAACATTACGCCTTCATTTCCAAAGTGTGGTAGGCAGAGCTAAGGAATTATAAATAACTCTAAAAGAAAAGTTGATAATACTGTAACCACATTTTGCACAATCAGGGTAAGATGTTTACCAGTGTATAAGACACAGGTTACAAGCCCATCGCCAAACAGTAGTTAATTTTATAAACGAATCGTAAAATGTAGACGTAACTACACCTTATAATTTTTCATGGAAATTAAGGTTAGGTTAGGTTACGGGTGAATTAATATTTATAATTCTAGACTGTTATCGTGCTTTTTATAAAGCGAGCTTGTGTCTACGCCTTTAAACTCTTAAAACAAAAGGATTTCTGTACCTAGTCGTACTTATTCCCAAAGCAATCAGAAATATAGCACCACCCTATAGACATATAAATTGCTTTGGCTCATCCCAAACTAGAAGTCATTGTTCTACGAGAAGCAGACAGTACGTGGTTGAAATTTCAACAAGTATGGATCCAGACTTATGACTTGTGTACAAAATGGAACACATATTGCTAGAAATTGAATAATTCTGTAATGTAATCGAGAGTTTGAGACGCTTTTTAGTACCCAAAGACTAAGCCTACTTTTTGGGATTAAATTACCTTATGTCCGTCCTCATACAACCTATCAGATAAACTATCTCCCTATTCAAATTTACATTGACTGCTTAAGGCGATGAGCCGTGAAGAAGGAATAAAGAAACTAATGCACTTTTGCATATATCCTATCAGTTTTTTCCTGTTCCTGTTTTTGTCCAGTTGAAATGAGACAATTTTATCTATATCAAAATATTTATGAAATTGCACACATTTTGCCACGGAACTAAAATTGATTAATGTAAGTTAAGATTAGTGTGTACATTAGTGAACGGCGTGCTAGCTTGAATAATAAAAACATCGAAACAGGTTAAGTGTGTGCCGGTCAGGCATTAACTTAAAGTTCCATTCCAAGCAATAAAGTGCCCTTAAAACATTCATACCTCGACCCCAGGAATCACACCATAAACCCAACGCTTTATTATAATTAAAAAATGAAAATTTTAAATTTATTTATCCTGACTAAATACATGATATCCAATAAAAAAAAGGCTAATTTAGTTTTAAATAGAAACAAAAGACAACGGACATGTTCACAGTCCACCTTGTTTGTAACTCCCTCCCTGTCATGAATGGATACTACACAAATTCTCAAGTCAATGAAAATAGGCTATAAATATCTCTCGTCGTTATCACACACGAAGCACGTTACACGTAGGCGACATTGTTTTGTTTTCTCATTCGATCGGTCCTTTGTCCCGGCCCGAAGCCATCAGGGAGCCCAATCAAGTAAGAAATTGATAATCCCCAACAGAGCACCCTTTACAGAAGCTGTTACCCCAGATAAGCTCCTAAGGATGTGATGGAATGTTCCCCGGTGCAGAAAATTTGAGGGAAAAATATGTCCGCCAATACTTTGTTGTTTGATAAGCGTTTAATGCTTAGGGAGTCGGGTTGGGTACAACATAATCCTACAGGATGGTTACAAAAATAAACGTAACAAGACCATTACTCTGTTCTTACTACTAATAATTAAAATACCAGAATAAAATGATCTTTTCTGGGAATTTTAGAAGCTTAATCTCCTTTTAACTACTTCAAAAGCCGCATTGAGGACTTTACTCAGTGGGTGGAAGAACAACCACTAATTAGTTCCTCTAGTCTTTGAGCAGGCGTCAAATACTACAGACAGTTGAAGGCGTACTTCCTTGTTCCAAGACGGCTCCTTTGTAACGAGACTCTTCATATTAGCGAATGTTCCTAACGTGGCACTCAGATTCTTCTGCAGTATACGGTTTGTGGCATGTTCATGTTAAATATGTTAAGGAAATTCTTAACACTACGCGGCATAATAATGTACATGCCGTCATCGTCTGTACTATCACCATCACAACGACCATAATCATCATCACCATCAGCATCATCTTCATGTTCATCGTCTAGAGGGTCGTATTTTCCACTCCATTTTCAACACTTATGTAGTATTGGTAAATCAATTTGACGGTACGTAATAAGGATTAAGTATTAAGATTTTGGAGTATAAATGACTTAAAAATGTAGTCTATCTATATCTATATACACACATAAATGAATCCCTATGTCCCTTAGTCACGGCATCACGCGTGAACGGCTGGACCGATTTTTTTTGGTGTGTTTGTTAATGTAAGGAGGAGGTCCTTGTGAAATAAAAAAAAAAGATTTACCGGAAAAGTCAGAAATTTGCAGCGGGGCGAAGCCACAGGCGGGTCGCTAGTTACTTATAAGTTAAACATTTAATCGAACGTTATAATTAGGCTTCTCTGTAATGTATTTTTTACACAAATTCTAGGATCTGTGGAATTGGTCTCATTGACATAAAGGCAGAATCAATTTCAAATTTATATATTATTGTAATAAAAAAACAAATCTTCCATCCAATATTTCTTTGTCAATGTTCTTGATTTACTTTTGTAATGTCCAGTCACTGTCAATTGATGCATAAAAAGTTTTCAGAAATACGAACAAAATGGAGTACGAGTATAATAGAGCAACCGCAATTTTTTGATATGTTCTACTTACAATTATAGGCGTTTTCCAAGTTGTTTCACATGCCCATAAAACAAAGAAAATGTAGGAGTTTTTTCAGTTTTCACTTTAATTCTACTAAATTTATTGCAATATAATCTGTAATAATCTGTGTGGTGTGGCATTACTGAACGACGTCTAACGAGCTATAGAATTAGTTGGCTATTCCACATCACTCGCGTTATTTCCCGGACGAAGATAACTAATGCTAGTTATTAGATAAACCTTATTTATCTTTCACTGCTTTCATAAGTTGTTGTTATCGCCGTACTAATTGGGTTTATTGTGAGTGTTGTTACAAGAACGCCTTTGTGTGTCTAACAACTGATTTTGTAGTGAACATTTATAGTCTTGTTGGTTATTGATGTGGAAAAATCGTGTTTAATTAACAACATTCCAAGAGCTATGAGTGTTGAAAATGTTAATTAATATATAAGTTATATTCTTGTCGGATTTAGTATTGAGCAGGACATGAAATTAAAACGAGTTTGAAAGAGTAACTCATCTCATTATTTGAGGTGGTACAATATCATTCCTCAATTGAGGCGAGGAAAAGCTACGTATGCAGTCTTACTTACACGCGGAATTAGACGATTCTACTACTCTTTCGTCTGTTTCGCTCATTTTCCCTTGGTGTGACATCAACAATGAGGTGGAAAATGTGTGGGACAAAGTGAGTGTGACATTTGAGGTGCCTCATGTTGATTGCAAGCGTTATTCAAATTAAGCTTGTTCTATCCGTCTTCTTCGATCTATCGTATAACTAATGAATAGGTATGTTTTTTTCAATTTTTCACTATTCAATGTATTAACTTAAGTAGAAACATTTGAACTGTATTGCCACTTGTTTATTTTAGACGATTTATTTTGTAAATTTTGCTGCAAAGTACAATTCAATAGTACCTACGTGAAATCAACTTCAGGTGTATATTTTCCCTTTCAACTTTCCCCAAAACACATTATGTAGAACTTACCTATATTCCCTTGCGGGTAAGGGGGTTGCGAGGGTCACAAGGTAGTTAATGCCATGTCATTAACGTTTTACGACAAAATACCTACAATATGAAGCTTATCGGTCGGTGTACATTTTATGCGCTGTCCAAACTGTGTCAGAGGAAAGATATCGTTTTATGATGATCACTTGATCATTTCGAGGTTTATCGCTTCGCAGAACTGAGCTACTGAAGTTATATATTCGATATTTTTGTGACCCATTATAGCGCTAAAGTTGCCATGGCACATTATTGACATTTCATTTCAGAAATAGAACAGCCTAAACGAGATTGTGTGTGAGAATAAATTGAACAATTGAGTTCTGACTGATAATTCCATTCCAATTGGTATCAACTCTTTGATATTCGTGGACTTCTTAATCAACTACCAGCTACAAGGTATTTAGAGCGCGCTAGTTTATGTTTGTGACAATGCGCATTTCATTAGATCATTTAGTGCTCTTTAATTTGTCTGCCAGACTCAGGCGTTTAGTTTGGGCATAGCAAAACTGATTATGATACAAAGATTTAATTCCAGAAAGGTGGATGGTTTCTACGATATTACCCGTTCAAACTTATACCGTTTTTTTGGCATAAGGGAAACCTGGTGAAATTTATTGCAAAGATTTTGTAATTGCATTAGTTAATGAGCTTCAGAACGCACATATCTGGATCAGGTGGTTTGAATGCGCTTGCCTTCTCCATACTATAATGACGTCACTCTCAATAAAGTTACATAATAATTACCTACATAAACCGTCTAACGCCCCACTATACCCATCACAACAGCATGTCACTTACAACTTTCAGACGTCTTGCAGCTGCTTGTGCAAGGTTTCTGCGGTCGCCTCTTGTAGTTTGCATGACGCCGCGCATAGTTCTGAGTCGCAAAGTGGGCACTAGATATGTCGAGGGCCTGGCGCGTCGCCAGGCAATGGCCGACGTTGCAAAGTGCGACCGACTCAGCTGTTATGTACGCATAGCTACGATTAAGTAACCTTAAAATTTACTGAAAGCCAGACAGCAAACAGATATAAGTGACTTTGAAATTCGTTTGTTTTTAAAACAAAAGTACAGCGAAGCGGATTACCTACTTGAAACAACCTTTGGTTTTGTGCTGCTCATTCATTCGCTTTCATACGTGCTAGTCTAACAGGCTACCCGAAAGACTTTTTAAGACAGCCTATAGCGAGTAGTGACATCTATTCTAGATACAACCAAATAATATGATAGATTCGACCAAAAAATACATATACAGATAAAAATATTTTTACCTTTTCTTTTTCACCAGTACTCAATAGCACGTATACTCGGCGTGTCGAACAAAGTTCCTTACAATAAAACTTTCGCACACTTTCTTGATTGAGTTTAGGTAGGTTTATCTAGTGAATGCGGGAAAAAGTTTCTGGTCGGCATTAACGAGATTAAAAGTATCAACCACACTAATTGATGCTATCGAGGGGGATTGGCGGCCCACTGAGTCTAATTTAAACTTGAGTCTCTTTTTCGCTGGCCTAAATTATACCTAGTTATATGTATATTACAACTGAACGAGAAGCCAGAAGAAACGCTTCTTCTGCCCGCCTTACGGCATAGAAATCCAACAACTACCTACCAGCATGAAGTTATAGTAGAATGTATAATTGAACGGATTAGTTGGAGCGTCGAAGAAATCTCCATGTTTCATATCGATGGTACACATCAAGTCTGAATTATTTGAATTTATCTATTTTATTGTCCAGAAGGTACCTCCTGGATAAAATACTTGTACATGTGTCTATTCGTTACACAAATTTTCTTTTTTCCTTGATCTGTTAAGGGTTAGCTAGAAGAGAAGAGATCCTTTAAAGGGATAAGTTATTTTATCTTCTTTGTATTCTTATTTTATTGTACCATATGATTGTACCTTGAACGAAGGAAATGTAAGATTATACAGGATGTCCTGGATTAAATCACACGGGTTAAAGAACCTACTACCAAGTTTGCATTGTTGCTGAATAAATATAATAAATAAATCTCATATTATTAAGATATAAACAACAGAAACGGATTGGTAAATATTGGGTATCCCACTACCAAGGAGTAAAATTTTCCTTTTCTTGTCATAAGATTCTGGTAGACCAATAACAATTGTGCACATTTTGGACGGAATCACCGTGTTATATAGGTATACCCAATTTATTGAGCAATGGGCAGAGTCCCAAAACGGTGATAATTTTATTCTCTTATTAAGAAACAAGACGTTAAATACTAGTTGCTTTACTTATTTACTACATTTACATTAACTGTAAAAAAAATTAATAACTATTCATTAATTATTTTCTGATTTAACAACAGAAAATATATCTCCCAGTTCAAAGACAAAACCTTTGAACCTTAAATCTTAGAATCTGTTGTTATTTAGCAAAATGTAATCCTTATGATGAAGCCTTTCGATCGGTATGATAAAGCTACAGGGTAATTATTTTTCTCGTGTAACGGGTTCCATTCCCGGTTCAACCATGTAATTATTTAAATATCTATGAATGCAGTTTAAATTGTTTTTTAAATTAAAATAACATTTTCTTTCAGTAAAATGTTCCATCTACAATATTCAAGGTACTTTCCTTCCATGTGGCATAGCCTTGGGACGCCCTGTATATCAACTATTGAGTTGAAAGTAGGTATATCTGGTAAATATTAAACGATATTCCCCAGCCTCCTGCGCACCACAACATGACCACCTTTATATTGAAAGCAAAAATTAAAAAGTTACTCTGTCTCACGATCGCAGGAAAATCGAATTTTGCTCACTATCCTTCAACAACAAAACCACCTTTTGAGGTGCTAAGGTAAAAACATATTTTAAGCACACTTTAGCTATTGCGCGTTTATGTATAAGAGTGTATTAAAAGGCTGCTGAATAATGAGAGATAGTGAATACCACAATATTTTGTAAGTATATTTTTAACTCTTATGATTTTAAAGCTGGAATTAGACACACGTGGCATAATAATATACGTTACGTTGTTGGTTCGGTTACATTTTGACCTTTTACGGCAGGACAGAATCATAATTTAGACAATTAAGATACCTAAATTGCAATTTTTACATTTACCTAAACTTTCGTCTAGTTTAAATAGATTCAAATAGGTTCCTAAAATAAATATAAAGACACGTAACAATTGATAATTGAATTTCTCGTAATCAAACGAAACAAATGATTTACCTTTTCACTATTTACACAAAGCACTTGAGGGTTTATTGGAATAACTAAGATTTTATTGTTTATTCGGTCCTTGTTTCAAATATGATTTCCTCGGGGCTTAGAATGATAGCGAACAGTTTGTGAAATGAATACCCAGTTTTGAAAGACCCTTCCTTCCCCTCTCATTCAGAGCAAAACTGATCATATTTCAGATGAATATTTAATCATTGCAGGTCAGGGTCTGACTGGCTGAAAGGAATTCGCGGTTAGGTTTATGTTTGTCCGTCACATTTTTCGAAATAATCATGTTATATTTTCTGCTGCTTAATATTACCTGCCATAAAGTGAAAACCAAAGGAATTAAAAAGAAAACACAACAAAAACAAGTACATAAACAAGAAAGCCTCCTTCTTGTCGACTGTATTATGTTTAAGGTTAGAAGGTTGAGGGCTGAGTAAAACTTGATTTATAACATGATTTGATTAAGACAGTTTTGAGTAATTATTAGGCCCTTTAAAAACCAGCGCTGAGGCTAGGCTAGTCACGGCACTATGAGTGAGGATATTTTGTTTTGGTTTTTATCTGTATTTGTGTTGAGTTAATGTTCAATTAATGTTTCTATTATTGTTTTATTTAAATAATACTTTAAATAAAAACAGTAAAAAGCACAAACAACAGTTAAAAACAGTTTAATATGAAATGTTATTCTTCTCCCACTCATTCGGCCGCCTTTACTGTCAAGTAAAAAAGACCTATCATAATCATAACGTAAAAACTACGATACCAATAAGTTTACTTTTGTACAATAATATATATTATATATTTATTAAGATAATAAACATCACTATAATCTTGTACACCACGGTAATTCGTAGCTATTATAGCATTTATTTATTTCAATTTCACACACAAGTACGTTATATGATAAACAACAAGCGGTCTTACGGCTACAAAACAATCTTGTCAAGACAACATCAAGAAAGAACTTAACATTATATTAAATGATAATCTTAACACTTTTTAGTACCTACATTTAAAAACTATACTTATAGGAATACCAGCTGTTTCCCGCGACTACGTCCGCGTAGAAGTCATTTATCGCTATTCCATCAAGAACCGTCAAATTTTTCAGGATATTAAGTACCCTATGTCCTTCCCTGAGGCTCAAACTATGTCATCTAAATCGGTTCAGCGGTTTATCCGTGAAAGCGTAACAAACAGACAGAGTTACTTTCACATTTATAATACTGTAGGAGGATATGAAAAGATAAGATGACTTCTTCCTTTTAATTATGTTTAATGAGTTTTACAGAGGTCAAAATCGTTACACTGGCGCGAATGCGTACCGCTCCATGATATCACTTTTAAAAACGACCTTCCCTCGCGTGGTGGTGGTTTTCGAGAGAGCGAGAGACCGAGAGAGAGAGCGAGAGAGAGAGAACGGCGCACAGACAATACAAGTTATAGGTGCATTCAGATATAATGATAATCCGCGGTTACAATACTAGAATAAATATTCTTAGAATTCGATAATCGATTTTCCCTGGTACTAGTTATTAAATAATTGGGCGGGAAAATTGATTTCTAGGTTCAAATTCCTCGTTGATTGGACTCACCAACATAATTAACGATGGTTTAATCAAAACTATTGCCTTTAAATTATTCATCACCAATTTACCACTTACACCGAGGAATTCGCTATTGATTTCCATGTCAATAGCTAATAGAACAATTAGGCAAATTACTCAAATTAGGTGTATACAGAGGTTTTCTAGGTATAAGGTGATAAAAGTGAAAAAGTTAGCAAATAATGTACCTAAAAGTAAAAAAAACAACTTTTGCAATAGTAAATGTACAAAAAGAGCATGAATTAATTAAACCATTATATCCAAAACTGATGGTATCCATGATTACCTTTCATAAGTCCGAAAAAAGTTAGCCCGCTGCTGTTTTGTTAGTCCGAATCACTACATAGTATAAAACAAAGTCGCTTTTTCTGTCTCTATATCCCTATGTGTGCTTAAATCTTTAAAACTACGCAACAGATTTTGATGCTGTTTTTTTTAATAGATAGAGTGATTGAAGAGGAAGGTTTACATGTATAATACTTTAATCCGGAGCGAAGCGAGGGCGGGTCGCTAGTTATCATATAAGTAAGGAAATAGATTTTATCTGAAACCAACTTTTCTGGATTGTTATAACAAAACAAACCTGACTAACCTATAGTGGGCCAATGTTGCAACGGGACAAGATTTTGACATAGGCTAGGGACTTTAATCCGTCCATTCCATACTCACACGTAAGAACGTAGAGTTAAGGTTAAAAATAAGCAAATTAAACCCCGAGCGGCTGTCATTTTAATAATTCATTATATTAGCTACTTTTTATTTGGCTCTAGTTCCCGTTTGACGTATTTGACACTAGTTCCCGGAACGGCGTGTTAGCCCTACAGGTTCTGTGAGTATATCTCGTTAATCGTTTCGAAACTTAACGGGCTCAGAAAAAAAAACTTATGAAATTAGGACAAACTACGGTGAAACGTTTTCCGGACTTGTGATAGGTTGCCGGTATCCATCCGAGCTAATGGCGAGGGTGGATAAATAAGGGGTTATACACCCTGCTTTCCACTTCGATTGAAAGGAAATAAAACAGTGATAATGGGATCCAAAGGCTAGAGATGTGCTTGAAACATGCCATCTCTTGATTCTCTTGATGTAGAAGAGTCGGGCTCGTTTGGGAGAAAATTAAGTGCCTCTGTAATACAGTGGATAATCTTGCATTCATTTCAAACAGAATCCTCTATTACTCAGCAATCTGGTCCGACCTCCAGCCCTATGTCGCTTTAACACAGTTATGTTGGCTCTTGAATTGGCTGTGTCCTAAGGAAAGGAAAGGAAACAATGAGTGTAAGTTTCTGGATGTTCTAAATTCAGAAAAGTTGCAATTTGTCTTGATAACGCTAAACGCATGATCTGCCTTTGATGATTTATGGAGAATCTATTTGTTGATACATTTTGAGGGCGTGATACCTTTTCACCTATTTTCAAGTATTCTCCTTGGATGACAAATATTTGTTCACGGTTTGTTTTCGTGTTTGGTAGGCTTGTTGGTTGCAAATGCGTGTCTGTCTTGTTTTTACATCTTCCATGGCGTATTGGCAAGTTCTATACTTCGGCACGCTCCGCTTTCACCAAATATAAGCACCTGAAACAAAAATAGTAATTAAATACTTTCAAGTAAGAAATAGATTTTTAAGATATGTTTTTCGTATTGTACTTATTTTCGTCGTTAATACCTTTCATAGGGAGTGGTAGGTATTTAAAAAGGTTTCCACACCTGGTTTGCTGTGAGAACCTTGGATTTCTTGATTTTATGACCACTGTACCTTTTTAGCAAAGTAACTCTTCATATTGATATCGTGCTTCACTTGCTTTGTTTTACTTACCCTCTATAAAAATCGAACGTCAGTAAAAATCGATCATCTTGCCAGCTTTAGTTTCCAGATATGATTGGAAAATTTATGATTCATACCGTTAATGTTTATTATTTCCATTTGTAGTTGTTTAGATGCTTGACAAAGAGGTAAACTTTTTGAAAATCTTTGTATGGAGTTAGTTATGTTGCATTAAAGTGGTAGACTGGAGGGTCCCTCTTCTGGTAGCTTCTTTTATTCAACTGGGTAAAACCATATTGCCTTTGACATGTTCATGGTATTGCTTTTAACATGTCAAGAGCTATCAAAACAAGATAACACATCAAAAGCAGTTTTATACATCGACGAAAGCTCTTCAAATGCCTAACTAGCGTTTTGAAATTCAGGGCCTCTCTATTCTACTGCGTTATAACGATATCGCGTTTGAGGTATTTTAGAATCTTTTATGTTACAGTCACCATTACTGTAAATGACATAAGAGCTATCAAACGTTGACAATACGGAAACACGTCAGAGACGATATCGTTATTACCGTGTAGAATCCCAGCCCAGAACGTCGTTAGTATTTTGGTAATTTCTAGATTTCTACCACTTTACTTCTACTTTACAGACACGTTTTTCATAGAATTTAATTTCATAGACAATGTTTTATAAATTAATAAGTATTCATTTTTAAAATCTCCCCTGTTTCTTATTTTGTTGACTGTAGATCAGTTAATGTCTAGACTAATTATAAGAGTAGGTAATATGTTTAAAACGATTTAAATCAAAAGTGAACTTTAATAATTTCGATTTGTTGTCCTATAATATGAAATAACCATTTACAAAATGTTTTATACCAGCGACCCGCCCTCGTTTCGCTCCGGGTTGAAGTAGGTATATAATACATAATTATAAACCTTCCTCTTGAATCACTCTATCTATTAAAAAAAAACTCATCAAAATCCGTTGTGTAGTTTTAAAGATCTAAGCATACATAGGGACAGACAGATAGCGGGAAGCGACTTTGTTTTATACTATGTAGTGATCTCAATCAAATATTGACAAAGTGAAAGTACATAATTATACAGAATGACATCGAAGACGGGATCAGAAACCAGTTTTTCAGGCTCGGTAATTGATGGCCATTTTCAAGTAATATTAGTTGCAAGAAACAAAAGCTATTTCTTTTTTTTTTATTTTCCCCACAATTAAATCATGGTTACCCTATTTTTAGAATCATACCCTCTATGGATCCTATTCAGATTATTTTACTTTAATGACACTTCAGTCACAGTAACAATTCAAGTCAGTCATTATCAAATATTTGTTTGGTTGTTTCTATGATTATCTCTGCATTTCTTTCTGTCAAGTAGGGAGACCACACTGTTTACAATAAATTATTTAATTTTGATCATTACGAGATTAAGTCTGTTAGGACACCACTTTAAGTAATATCACTTTTGATCACTTGTTTGATGTCACCCTGTAGGTGGTAGATTGAATTGACATAATGAATTGTGGGTGGTAGAAAACGTTTTCTAAGAAGGAATCTCGAATGAAAGGTTGATCGTAGAACTAATATAATGTTACAATAACGAAGCGAGCTCGGTATCACTGGCTACTAACAAACTGTAACTGTACCTGTCCAGTACCATGGGGAATCAAAGTTTGGGGTATTCTGTTCAAATTCATTCTAACTTTATCGAGCAAACGACTCGTGTAATATTTATCTTCGCTGTTTCGCTGAAACGTATGACGAAGTTTTTTAATTTCACTAAGCGCCAAGAGAAAGCTAACAAACAGTTTAACTTCAGTCACTCAAACGAAACTACATAGCAGAGAGTTAAACTTGAATTTCATAATGAGTTTTTGATATGTATGTGTGTGTTGCTTTGTAACGTTAAACTGTGAGGAACGTTGTTGGAATTGACGTATGTGAACGTGACGTGACAATAAACAAAGCATGAATTTCGATGAAAGGGCGGAAAAATATTTTAACTTACATGTATTTTGTATTCACAGGCAAAGCAATAATTTAAACAGAAGATTTACACATGATGTATGCAATTGAATTGAGACAGGAAAAGCCGAAAGAAAACAATGTTATTAAATCAGTTATACAGTAGATGTATCTTTAATATTATGAACCGTTATAACTACTAACAACCTAAAGTATCAGATACATTTTATTAAATAAGTCTTACGTGACACAGGAAACTTTGAGAGAATAGTGCTAAACGGCTTTTACGCGGACAGCTAGTTAATATAATAAATGCGACAGTTGTAAACATATTAAGATGTTTGTATTTCAATTACGCACACACGGCTGAACAGATTTGGTCAAAATTCAGCACACTCATAGCCAATGATTACAACAAAGTGTATTTTTATTGGCTTATCATAGTTCCTGTAGGCATTACTTTAAACTACCACAAATTCACGGAACAACGCTAGTAAACGATAAACTACAGTTGCCAGCTTAAAATGTTGACGTTCTCAATAAACAATGTGAAGCTGCCAATACTCGACATTTTAGTGTGACGCGTCACTGGGGGCAAGTAAACCGTCTGAAGCGCTGTCAACGGAAAGTTCGTAGATTTAGAGGGGTCTCCAAGTTTGAGCCGCTCTCGCAACTCACACGGTACCTACTTGGCCAACTTTTGACACCTACATCGGCCCTTAACATTACTTACAAGGTGGTCCAATTCGAAACTTTGTTTCACGGGTCAGAGAACTTTAGGTAATAGGTTTGAATGGTGTTAGTCTGGCTTTAGCCTGATTTATGGGGAAACTCTGGGTGTAGCGGTTACGCGTTATAATCCAGGTTTATCGGTTGTTGTATGTAATATAATTATGTAAATTATTATGAATCCGAAGTAATTAACAAAGTAGCATGTATGTAAACATTTATTGTAGTAAAACCATTACATTACGCAAATATTAATATTCCAGGAATACAAAGTATCCTTTTTATAGGAAAAATGGTTAAACTTATTAACCTTATTACAAATTCAGTTTGCCTTTGTACCGAATTCTCCCTCTAACAACCAATCTGTTGTAACCCCAAAATTTACGAAAGATTTACCATAGTATTAGTATGGTAAAGCTTGCGAAAATTTTGGGACAACCTTTAAATCATCTAGCTTTACTTCTGTCGCTAATGTGTCCTTAAAATAAGTTACAATTGCATACATCACATTAACGTGCATAGAGCAGAATTTTGTATTTAGAAATATTAATTAACTGAAAACGTACCGTCATTTACGACTGCAAGAATCAAAGATTATGTATAGGATTGACGTAAGCAGGGGGGTGATTCTCTCAACACAGCGCTGCGTCGATCTTAAGGTGAAGTTTTATCTGGCAAATTTTTGAAGTGCCGTCGGAGCGTACAAAACAAATTTTAGCGCGTGCCTTCTCAATTAGGCAGCTTTAAACGACACTAAACTCGACTCACCTGTCTGCTGCCTAATTGAGAAGGCACGCGATAAAATGTGTTTTGTACGCTCCGACGGGACTTATTATACTTGCCAGATAAAACTTCACCTTTAAGATCGACGCAGCGCTGTGTTGAGAGAATCACCCCCAGAGCTGTCGAACGTCGGTTTGTGTCATTTCATTCTGACAGATTTCTACAGTCGCATGTTTTCGTAGATCACAACCTAGCCAGATTAGAAGCCATTGAAATACTAATAGTTATTATCCTACGTCTAATACCTGATGTAATGTGTGTATAGGGCATAGAATAACATCTATGTAGACGACTATTGAATAGGAGCTCTGAAGCATTAAACCTTAACGTACACGAGTAGATGCCAAAAGCCCAATTCCAGGCATCTAAAAGCCATTTAGGTCTCAAGTAATCAACCCAACAATTTGCTATGGCAACACTAGAGGGACACTCGGCTAGGGACGCCCATCGTCTATTTACATAGGACAAAGGTCCTGTTTGCAAAGGAAATTTACGGCCGTAAAGTGTTAGCCGTGTTTGTTTCTATTACTTAATTCTAGAAAGTTCTTAAAGTGTTTCATAAATTCTTAAGTTTGGAATAGAGCGCCCAAATCGATTTTTAGCGGAGCTTCTTTTCAATAAAAGCAGTCAAGAAGCGAAATTATATATATTGTAATATATAATTAAATAATTAGCGGCTTTAATCAAACCTACTTTCAATAAGTTATTCACACTAAGAGTAAAAGTGGGTTATTGTTATGAGAGTGTTCATAATTAATATCTGGCCACAAATACGTCGAGTCCTGAGGACACTCCTGCTTATTTACTGTTAGCAAGCATGCATGCATACGTCACAAATATTGACATTAGCTCCCAAGGTAAGCTCTCATGTGGAAGAACGGTATAGCGAGCACCAGTGTTCACTACACGTGTGGAATAAGTTGTACACATTGCTTGCTTACTAAGAAGATGGTTGGATGTGATTCCAAATGATATGGGGGTAGTTTATGAAAATAAAGATAAAATATGTTTTTTTACTAAGTGTACCTGTGATAATAGAAAACCCGAAAGTTCGGTTTCTTCTTAATTACTTCCCCTGCCCTGGGTAGCCACACTCCTCTATATATATATATATATATATATATATATATATATATCAATAAAACACGCAAAAATAATTAATCAAAATGTTTATTTATTTATTTTGTACGGAGTATGATATATTTACATGGCTACCGGCCCGAAGTAGAAGATAGAGAGGGGAAGGTGTTGCTGGTTAACAACATTACGCAAGAATGCGTTCAGTTACTATAAAACCTACCAGGGCAGCACTTCCCATGAGGAGCCGCAAGAAACTCAACAGTCAGTCATATCAAATTGACAATGATAAACCATTATTACAAAACTATGAGTATAAAATAAAATATCAAGCATTATTACGGACAGACTTCTTTTTACCCACACCGACTTTTTCCTTGACTTTTCTGCGAATACAATTTGTTTGGGTAAAAATGTAAGGAGTCGGTATACATCAACTCAAGAACGTTGAATTATAAAAATTAAGAGACTCATCGTGGACAAACGAGACATAAATTATGCTTTCATGTTACTTGTACAGTGAACTTTTTTCCTCAATGGACAAGTGTATTTATTAAATACAGTATAAAATATGTTAAAGACGCAACACATTAAAAAGCTCAAGTAAGCCTAAAAATATGCCCCTTACTAAAGCATCGAGCCACGCTCTGCATGAATCGTAAAGTATATTTGATCGTAAAATCTTACCTACCAATTAATGGCATCAATTATGTAATGTCGAATAAAGATTTTGTCATTTAACATTTAATGGCGCTGCTGTGCTAAAGCAGCTGATTTAAGACTGTACCGAAATAATTACTTATTTATTTATATTTGTTTAATTTATTTGTGTTTTTATACATAAATAATCAAGGTTTTACAAGCACTGTGCATAGTGAAATTAAAGTATTGGAGAAATATGGCACCATCGAAGGCGAAATCCACAACAAATGCGGCGGCGGTTAACAGGTTGGTGGACGTTATTTCGAACTTAAGAGCGGACATAACAGATATGAAAGAAGAGATAAAGGCTTGTCATGATATTATCCGTGAACAGCAAATGGTACTTACGGATCAAAATGAATGTATCCACAAGATTCTCAGCGTAGTTACACCAAAAACTGGTCATCCTTTAAACGCACTACAACACTTATCACTGAACGAGTCCGGCCCTCAGGGCATTGTATTTATAAGTGATGAGCCTCGACCCTCCGCTGCCTCAGAGGCCCAGCAGCCACCGGCGCCGCCCGTGTCCTTACCCGCGCAGCCCGCGAACCCTGAATCAGTGCTGGTGGCCTCTGCGCCTGCACCCAAACCGAGACGAGTACGTTTGCAGCGTACCGTCGTCACTGGTAATACTGCTCGAGATAACTGTCGTCGGCGAGAGGTCGATGCTGAGGATTGTCCCATCACCTCTTCTCCGGCTAATGACATTGGAACCCAAGCACCATTATCGGAAATGGTTTCATCGCCGAGACCTTTGTCTCCCATAGGACTACGTGCGGCTGCCCCGCGTGTTGTCAGCCTTCATATCTTTAATTTGAGTGCAAATACAACTGTCGAGGACGTCGTGCGCCACGTCCAGACAAAGATGGGCATTTTAAACCCCTTGTGTGAACGCCTGGTTGTCACGCGGGGAGAGTATGCGTCGTTTCGCCTGGACGTGCCAGCTGACAAGCAGAAGGTCGTACGAAATTCCCAAAATTGGCCGGATGGGGTCTCTGTACGGTTATTTAATGTCGTCCAGCCAAAAAACTACACAGCACCACGAGCCACAACACTAATAAAAAAGTAGACACTAAGTTTGTTGTAATCCATCAAAACGTAAGATCTATATGTGGTAAAACTTCATTATTAAATTTGTTATGTTACACAGAAAAACCTGATGTACTAGGATTAAGTGAGGTCTGGTGCCGAAAAAGTGAACTTGAACGAGTGAGGTTAAGTGGGTATGCGCTTGCAAACTCCTACTGCCGCACGCGCATAGCTCATGGCGGTGTGGCGCTATATGTTCGCGAGGGTATGCCATATAGACAGCGCAATGACCTACTTAGCGTCGCCGTTCAATATCACTTTGAATTTACGGCTGTTGAAATCACTAGTATAAAATTGATAATTATTGTATTATATAGGACGGGAAATGGTGATTTTGAAATATATGTAAAGAATTTAGAAATGTTATTAATTAAGTTATCGGACGAAAACAAAAGGTTTCTTATAGTTGGTGACCAAAACGTGGATTACTTATCTGATGGCAGTTCAAAGCGGCGGATTGTTGACTTATTATTTAGTTATGGATGTATAAATACAGTTACTTTTCCCACTCGCGAAACTGCTGAATGTTCGTCATCCATCGATTGCGGTATAGCGAACCATTCCTGCGACCGTCTTACTGTCTCGCCGTTGGACACTGCTATCAGTGATCATAACGCACAGCGGTATGAGGTTGGGATGCAAGATTCACAACACACCCACAAAGAAACTAAATTCGTTGAGCGCCGGCTTTATAATGATGAGTCCATTTATTCATTTTATTGTGACATTGATAATTATAATTTTAGTTTTATATATGATGAACATGTTGACATAAATTCTAAATTCAATAAATTATTTAAAATTTTGACATATTATGCAGATATTCATTTTCCACTCAGAAATATAACAATAAATAAAAAGAAACTGGTTCCATGGATGACTGACGAATTGAGCGAATATATTCGAAAACACAATGACCTTCATGAAATAAGACGTCAACATCCAAATAATCCGATCATTTTCGAATGCATCAGACACTACTCCGATCTCATTAAATCTGCCACATTGCGAGCGCGCCAAACGCATATAGAAAATAGACTCACGGATAGTGGTAATGCAGCTAAGGAAATATGGAGAGTGGTCAATGATGAAATTGGCATAAAAACGAAGTCTCAGTCAATTTGTTTACAAGACGTTACATCTGGTAAAAATATACCCGATAGCGAAGTTCCGAATGTTTTTAACTCTCATTTTGTTGGCCTAGCGTCTAAATATGTCATACAAAGCGATGAATCCCTTTCCTCAAAATATGTGCAAAATCACCTTTGTGGCGCGGAGGTGTCCCCGTTCACACTGCCGACAGTCACGCGTGATCTGTTAGATAAAGCTCTGCAGAAAATGCTGAAAACACGGACAACCCTTGATACATACGAGATATCCCTAAATATAATATTATCCATATGGCCGATCATCTCTGATATTATAGTGGTATTGGTTAACAAAATGTTGGAAGCGGGAGTGTACCCTGATGCACTGAAGATTAATAGAGTGTGTCCCGTATATAAAGGAAAGGGTGACAGCTGTAATATTAATAACTACAGACCCATTTCTATAGTCCCAACTATTTCTAAGATGGTGGAATCTATTATATCATCTCACCTTATGTCTCACCTCGAAGAAAATGACTTACTGACAGACCGACAATTTGCATATAGAAAAAAAATGTCTACTACTGAAGCTGCGCATAAGGTATTTGACTGTATTGTGACTGGTTTGGATGATAAGTTTAAGATGGCTGGCATTTTGTGCGACTTGTCCAAAGCATTCGATGTTGTAAACCACAAATTACTTTTGGATAAGCTGTCAAAATACGGCGTTGCGCAAGCCGCTTACAGATTGTTTCATTCATTTTTGTCCGGCCGGAAGCAATCTGTCAAAATGTTGATAAATGGGAAGAGGGTAGAATCGGATACTAGTTCCGTTAACTTAGGTATTCCCCAAGGATCATCATTGGGAAACACCCTATTTTTAATCTTTGTCAATGATCTTCCTTCATCAGTGACCACTGGCCTGTCAGTGTTGTTTGCGGATGATACCACTGTCATCGTGAGCGCACCTACATATGAACAGCTTGGCAAAAAGATTAACGAGGCGACCACACAACTGCAAAAGTGGTTTATTTCAAATGGTTTATTGTTAAATGTGGACAAATCGAATATCATGTTGTTTACCGGGCGGAATATCACAGTGCCTCCATGTGTGGCGAACAGTCCCATGCCGCTTTGCACTGAATGTAAGTTTCTTGGGTTCACACTGGATTCGAACCTTACCTGGAAGAGCCATGTCGACGGGCTGTGTAATAGACTGAGTGGTGCGTCTTTTGCCTTGCGAAAATTGAAACCACTGATTTCTCCTGATGCGCTGAGACAAGTGTACTTTGCTCACTTCCACTCGCTGATGACGTATGGATCACTTCTTTGGGGAAACTCAACGGATGCCAAAAGAGTGATGGTCTTGCAGAAACGTGCCCTGCGTACAGTAGTTGGGGTGAAGCATGGACACTCCTGCAGGGATTTATTTGTTTCGCAACGCATCATGACGCATTACTCAGGATATTTGTATGAGGTCATGATGTACGTAAGGCAAAACATAAACATGTTTCCACGATACCATATTCCCGGCAAACAAACCAGGCGCACGGGCCGCCTGCGCACAGTCCCTCGTCGCATGGCGCTTGCAGGAAAAAATCCACGTGTCATTGGCCCTACATATTATGAGCACCTTCCCGCCGCACTCAAAGATGAAACATCTGACGAAACGTTTAGGCGCAAACTTAAGAACCTTTTGTTAGATAACCCGTTGTACTCAGTTAAAGAGTACACGGACCTAAAGTTTTAATTTAATTTATTTTTTATTTTTTATTTATTGTTTGTTATTGTGATTTTATTTTCTTAACTTTCGACATCTTTGTTATTATGTAAATCTGTTTTATATTCTTGTTAACTTCCCCATATTGTGTTTCTTTCATGTATTTTCATTTATGACGACCTTAATGTAAAATCTTATAACTTGACATGTGCAATTTGTAACGTAATTTTATATTGAGCAATAAATAATCTAATCTAATCTAATCTAACATTTGTACTTGTCTACGTAAATGATAAATTTTCTTATCTAGAAATTTTCTGAGCTGCACTTTTCGGCCAATTTGTCTAAACGATTTCGAGTCAAATTCCACAAACGCACTGTCGGCCATTCGTACACTGCGACACTGCTCCGAGTTTAAAATTCAAAGCTAACATTTCTGCCATTTAAAACCCTGGTAACTCAACAAAAAGTTGACTTGTGTTGAATTTTCCGCAGATTGTTAACAAAAATAAACGAAGCGACAGCAACAAAAGGGAAAGAATTTAATATCCACCGCGGCATGCGGTATGCTTGTTACAATTTGTTTTCTTCTCGCGAACATTCCTTTTCAGGGTTCCACGTACAAAATTGTCATTTGTTTGTTCGTGCTGCGAATGACTCGTGGGGATATGGGATTCATAACGGCTAAACATTTTGAAGACTTCCTTTCTGAATCACGCTTGTACTTTCACATTTTTTTCTTTCTTTCTACTTGATGTTGCGTTTAGCCTTAATGGTAGTGACCCTGAGGTTGACGTAAAAATATGGTTTTTTCCATGTATTTTGCTATACATTAATTGCCTGAATATATGTGTCGTTGTAGTTAGATTGGTCCATGATGTTTATTTATTTTAATAGTAAAGCAACTTTAGAGTTAGTACATTCAGCATTGAAGTGGAAATCTCAACCCTACCTCCAAATAGGAATATAAAAGAAACCTAACGAACAATATAACCACAAGCCCAATATTAATCATGAGTGAAATCTGTTCTGGACCCCATTTCACGCAATAAGAACGCCCTTGTCAAAGCAAATCACCTCAATAGGCGAGCTCTAATGGGGCGGATTAGATATATAATAGGAACAGAAACCTGAAATATCCGTCTGTCTTGGGATCAAAGAGGTCGAAGTCCCTGGGTTATGACTCTATTACGAAGCCGAGAGTAATAGTATTGGGTATATTGGATTGAGTGTAGGATCAAAGGAACCTTGGCTATAAGAAATGTGAGGTTTGCAAAGATTTTGTTTTTGGCATTGTTATAGACGCGGTAATATAGGTTTAGTGTGTTTGACGTACCAATAAGATATGGCATAGTCTTATCGAGCTTACTCGTTGAAGCATTGGCTTTACACCCAGACAATATCGTTTTGTATTTGGCACTGGTGACAGTGATATATAAAGCTCTGTTAAAGCAAAACGTCAGTTATGATAACTCAGTATGGCAATGTCCGCTTTTATACCTTATTTTTACCTGACTCCGCATATCGAAAAAAAAGTGTATTTGACGACACGTTAGCTCATTTGGTAAGTAGGAACCCTGCCTACGAAGCTAGCCGTCCCAGGTTCGATCCCCGGTATGAGCAAATATTTATGTGATGAGCGCGAGTATATTTATGCAAATAAGTTTTTATCAAAGAAAATACGTCTGTCCTTTTTTAGCGTTCCGTATTTAACTCGGTGGGCCTACTTCCAGTATAGCAGATCCTATTGCCACCTTGTAACTCCATGATCAGATCAGCTTGATACCATAATATTGCATTGTCATATGATTATTCCAAATTTCAGCCCATCAACAGAAACTGGTTCAAAATGACTAACTCGTGATGTCAAATAAAGCTCGTAAAATGCTTGCTGTTGAGTCTGTATGTGTTTTAATTTTCCAGAATGTTATCAATATCGTTATCTCAATCCCAGCCAATTAGCAGTACTAACGAGCTGCTGAAACATCCTAGCTTCTCTGCTAACGTTTTTGCTCCACAGAGCATTATTAATTAGTTCATTAGTCACTCGCATAAGCAATATCGAGCCGTAATCAGCAATGGTGGATTTCTACAGTTTCCATATAAAGCCGGATTGAATGTATTATTACTACGTATGCATGTAGGTAATATAAATCAAAATTGCGATAGTTTTTAAATTACTGGATCATAAGACCCACCATACAACGAAATTTGCCAATGGAATATGAACCTATTACAAATGCAATAGAGTCAATTTTCTAGTTTGATTGTCCCTCATAAAAACAAAGGAAAACCTATTTTATTTCCTTAGCAATATTTTTTTTTGTCTATTTTCTAATGAACGTAGGTATTATGTACATTTTTTTGTACGAGAGACCTTAGGAGGTTAAGATAGTAGTATAAATAGATAACGTTGTATAGAACATGACAAATAATACACAAGACCGCATTTGAGAGTTGTTTAGAGCTGATAAGTCTTGATTTTAATAAAGACTTAAGATCGAATTGCATAAAAATAATAATTTAAATTTGAAAAATTTAACAAGGCGATGAAAATCAAACGGACGCACAGTGACACATACATACAAAGACTCCAAACACATAGTCCTCTTTTTAAATCTTATTAAAACAAACATTTTCACAATCTACGGTTTAAAAGTAGCCAATAGTAGTCAAACTCAAGCAGACTTTAAAAGCGGCCATTTATTCGTTGCTTTTCGTTTTTCAAACCGTCTGCACTTGGTTTTGTTATTGTTCCCTCGGCTTACGACGTCCGAAGATTTCTTCGACGGCTGCACTTGCTGGAACCCAGGCTCCAAGAAGTCGAAGTCTTATATTACATCACGTCGGTTTAAATTTCCTCAAGTACCCACTTTTATTTTTTCCGCTTCACGTATTATGTTGCGGAGGTACATTGTTACGAAACAGAATTTTAAGTAAATCGATATTTCAGACCAGCATCTGAGTTATTTTAATGATTTTTATGAACATACCTTCTTTTAATGTTTTCATAGTCAGACTAAGATCATTTACAGTTTCATCATGTTCTTCTATGTCGAACTGACAAAATCTACCAAAATCGCATGGTTACACAATGGTGAGTATACAAGACGTGTAAGTAGATACATGCAAAAAAAAAATATAAATAATGCGATAACTTTTTTCTCCACTTAAACGTTGCCCGATTATTACGATTTTTGAATATGTTGTAAAAATATAATAATAATAAAAGCGTAAACGTACAGACCAAGTTTTTAATAATAGCTACAACATATTCAAAATCGTGGAAATGTAGGGGGTGAGAAACGTTATCGCCCGGAGCTAAATTTGTATGGAGTAATTTTGACAGCTACGCGGTTTAAGCATCGCTTCACAATCCTCACACCGCATTTCTAAATTTTGTTACTGTAGAAAAACTGCAACTGAACAAATTTGCAATCAAAACATATTTTTTTAAATCTTTGAAATTATTCACTGCTGTTGTATACTTTTTCCTAAATCCTGTGTATTGCCCGTTAAATATTAAAGGACCCCGAGACACTAAACGAAATTAAACAGGGCAGTAAAAACTGAGTCTTATTAGTAGCTGAAGATAAATCTTCCAAGATTATTATGGTGTCTTCTTTGTTTTTATAGTATTTTAAATTAGGCATTTTCTTTTTTTTTCACCCAAGAAGCTTTTGTTAAAAACGCTACTGTAATCAAACACAAAGACTTTATAATGATATTACACAATCTTCTGCCCACGATCTGTGGAACTCATCTGTGAAACAATTCTTTCTGGATAAAATAAATAAATAGCAGGGGACAATCTCACACAAATTGACCTGGTACTGGACTATGGGTACTAGACTACGATAAACATACTTATATAGAAAAATAAATACGTAGAAAACATCCAAGATTCGGGAACAAATATTCGCGCTCATTAGCCAAATATCTGCCCTTACCGGGATTTGAACCCAGGACCGCTGGCATCGGAGGCAGTGTCACTCCCAACTAGGCTAACGTGTCGTCAAAAGATGAAAGAGAGAGAGAGAGAGATGTCATAAAGATGTTCTATTTATTTATTTATTTCCTATCTACATCCCAAATTTCATCAAAATCCGTCCTCTTGCTTCAGAGTGAACGGGTAAACAATAACAAATGTACAAACTCACACATTCACGAACTTTCGCATTTATAATATTAGTGTGACTTTTTGTTACAGACAAAATGTCAATAAAAGTATAAAGTAGCTTTGAAATAAAAGTATTTTTATTTAATAATTCCAAAAATTAAAAAGTTAAATTTACGGTAAAAATAACAAAAAGAACTCACATTTTATATGTTCCACAAAGCGATAATTAACTTTATTACCCACTTGATAGTACAGCATTTTGCCCAAATCGGTATTACCGAAATATTATCGCATCGCAATGAAGGATTCCCAAGTAAAATACGCAAAATCTTATTTTGCGCCCCGAAAATTCATTATTGCTTCCACTTGATCCATTTACAATGCTGAGTCAACATTTTCCCCAACGTTTATTTCCCAATTTAACCGAAACAAAGAAAAGTACATTTGAATTACAGAACGCAAGTAAATTAAATCAGCACATAAAATAGAATTCAATATGAAAACACTGGCGACTTTTGGGTTTTCCTTATGTATCTTGATGTAGGTATGTGTTTACTATAATTTTTTGACATTAGGTTCCATTTCTTTAAAAAAAAATACCATAACCGGTTTCGGTATCTCAGGGCTTACAAGTCGTATATTATCTTACTTCTTATATACTGATATTGTAAATGAGAAAGTTTTGTTGTTTGTTACTCAATCACACCATAACGGCTGAAGATGATAGTTTGTAATAGTAATAGGCTATTTTTTTATCCCGGAAATTATTCAGTTCCCAATGGAATAGCTATAAACGACTTCTACACGGAGAGAGTCGTACGCAAAAGCTAATTAAAGAGATAGTTCAAGATCATACCCAACAAAAAAGATTTGTCAAGTCCCAAACTAAGCTCGAGGCTTGTACAGTGCACCAAGTAACTCCTATACTACTTTTTGATTCTAATCATTTAAGTTAAGGTATAGAAATGGTAAAGGCGTTTTTTGATCGATAGAATGGATACAATGATTAATATACTTATACAAAAACATACGCCCTGTGGTTGCCGGGTTAGAATAATGCCACTCCATGTCTTCCCATGGATGTCGTAAGAGGCGACTAAGGGAATAAGGGCTTGTAGAATTTTTAGGCAATGAGCTTGCAACCTGTCACTAATACACTAGTAAACTTCTTGGCCTGATTGTGCAAAATGTGGTTACAGAATTATCAACAAAACTTTTTAGAGTTGTTGGTATTTTTGTAGCTCTGCCTACCGCATTATGGAAATGAAGGCGTGATGCTATGTATGTATGTATGTACAGAAACATATCAGAGGACGAGGAAGACCAAGACCAAGAAAAATTACTTTGATCAGATAAAAGAGAAGGTCAAGGTTGGGTCGTACCAGAAAGTCAAGCAGTTGACGGAGGACAGGAGCGGTTGGTGATTACTCTACCGACAAGAGCATGGCTCTTAAATAAAGAGAGAGATAGAAAAACATACTTAAATTGATAGAAGACATCCAAAGCACAGGAAAAAATGCTCTCGCTCATCACCCTAAAATTTGCCGTTCACGGGAATCGAATCAAGGAATGCTAGCTTTGTTGGCAGGGTCACTACCAACTAGGTTCGTATCTGCTTCGTCGTATAAGTTACATCTTCCAAAATTCCCGGATGACCCGAGTTTTAGGTGACAATATCGCACAAGTTAAGGGCCTAACGAACTTGCATTCCTTTGAAGTTAGCGAATTTTATGTAGTAATCTGTCAAAATGTCAGGAATGACACACGCGAACGCACGACGGCTTACTGCAAGCGTACGAGTATACTTATACATTCTGCAGTCGTTAACGCCCAAAACTTTAATACGACTATAATAAATAAATAATAAATATCACAGGACAATGTCACTCAAATTTACCTAGTTCCAAACTAAGCTCTAGCCTTGTATTATGGGTACTAGATAACAATAAACTTACTAATATAGAGAAATATATACTTAAATACATAGAAAACATCCAAGACTCAGGAATAAATACTCATGCTCATCACACAAACACCCTTACCGGGATTTGAGCCCAGGACCCCTAGCTTCGAAGGCAGAGTCACTACCAACTAGGCTAGCGAGTCGTAAAGGATTGTCTTTTTTTGTCAAAATGGTTATCATATTATTAGCCGAAAGACGTTCACTTCTCTACACAGGAGTTCCCCAAGGACCTTCTCGACAGTAGGTTTTGGGCCTTCACTTGCATCAAAAACGTATTTCGATGAAATGCTCGTAACTTTAACACAAAACAAAACCTAACATTACGAGTATTAGCCATTTTGTGGTACAAGTGTCATAGTCAAGAGTAGGTAATCTTATTTTTTTAGGAAATCATGTAATTATGCTATTTGAGATTTTGCGCTTTGATATATTTAGAGTTTTTAGATCTAGTATTTAGTAGCTCATCGGTTTAGGAACGCGTATTTATTTCTGTTTCTTTATAACTTCTCTTCTTTGTAAGGTTGTCTGGGAGAGATCGCTACTTAGCGATAAGACCGCCTATTGACTCACTTAGTAACTTTTTATTTGTATTTAACTTTTCATGCTGTATTTGTATGTGGTGTTCAATAAAGAATATTTGTATTGTATTGTAGGCAGTACATAGGTGAAAACAAATATTACGCGCATTGCGAAACAATAAACACTTAAAAAAAACAAAAACTAAGTTTAAGTAAAAAAAGTGTGTGTGTGTGTATGCAAACACTTTATTGTACAATTATTAAACAGACAAAAAATTAGCAGGCATGTAAAAAGGCGATCTTGTCCCTTTAAGGGATCTTCTCCAGTAAACCTTTGAGCGATAGAGAAATTGTTTTTGGAATAAGGTTAAAACTTAAAAGGTCTCAAATAGAGTTGTTTCATCTTCAATTAGAATAAAAAGGTTTATGTGAAGAAAGAAGTTGTTGTTTCCGACTTTAGACGTAAATTACGGTAAGTAAAACAACTCGAACGGAACACCTGAACCAACAAAGACTCGACGGGAGTTTCACTTAAAAACTCCTTTTACGCTTCCTTCAATATGTCGGAATAACATCATTAAATTCGTTTTGACGTTTACATACGCCGTCGCGTATCGAGTTTTAATAGAGTCGGGGTTCAAAGGAAACCATGTTGTGGGTTGGGATCATAAATTATGGTAACAGGTAGGGATTAATTCACGAAACAAACGTATAAAAAGGGTTTGGGGACGACTGAAGTGGCGCTTCGGCACATTAAAAATATATGCTATTCAGGCGGAATTGGCTTTAGGATAAACTAAAATTCGGACTAAAGATGCATTAGAACAAATTACAATTAGGATTTTCAATAAAAAATCGAATTCCAATCCGGTTGGGACCGCCCGGATCGCTACGACCATCTTATCCTTTAACCTTCCGTCAAGCAGTAGTGTTCACATAGTTGTGGCCTGGTGTGGTGACAAGACAACCGGTAAACTTACAAGAATCGAGGCATTCCATTTTAGTCCTCAGGGTTGGCAACTCATTTGCGGACTTAGGATTGTAGTTTTTATATTGTAGTCTTGAGAATGCAAATGTCTATGGTTCACAGATCTCACTAATCCTCAGGTGGTCTGTGTGTTCGTCTGCTTTTCTATGACTTAAAAATACTTAATAGCGTAAATTTTTAGTCGAGAAAGACCAAATTTCAAAATAATAAAATGATTATTATTATTCATTATTTTTTTATTTTGATTGGTACACATGGTAAAGTTAATACCTAGTGACATTCTCTCCTACATCATAAAGCCTAATTGAGAATCTTATAATTTTGAATTAGGTTATATTTAAAACATATTAACGCAACTAACTAGAGAAGAAAGATGGCGGACCATGCTCATGAACTAGTACATGGAGGAACACACACAAAACACACAAAATCTGTCTGCTCTGAAGTTGGTTTAGACAAACAAGTTTACTTTGTACGGTAAGTAAACATTCGTTTGGATTGCATGTCAATATTATTATTAATCACACCGGCTCTTAATTAAGAGGCCACACATACTGCCACGCCCACACATGATTAAAAAGGGATGGCTTTATATACTTCTACGCGAAGAACGTGACACGGAGATGGTTTGCGCGCAATGATGGCTTGATTGCAGCGTCAAAAACTGCTGTTTACTATAAAACAACCACATTTTTTTACTAGTTTTAAGAATTTAAGTACAAGTTTAAATCATAAACCATTGTTAAAGATCGTAGGGTTTCGAAGATTCAACAAAAAACATTCGGAAAAGGTGTCATCTTTGGAAATTAAAGCTATCGAGCATTTTGTTTCTAATCGTTTTTTCACGTTTAAATGCGATAACATTTTTCTGTCCTTAAGAGGCCGTATACGAAATTTTGCCGGTTTTGCTTATTTTCGTGATTTTACAGTTATAATACTGCTTTTCTATAAGTTTTAATGCACAACATGAAATATCATTTCAGTTATGATCGAATAAATGAGTTACGAATGAATGTGTTGTGAGAAATGTTATCGCCCGGAGCTAAATTTTTATGGATTCATTTTGACAGCTGCGCGATTTAAGCATCGATTCACAATCCTTTTAACAGTCTCAAGGAAATATGACCAATGTTATAGTTATTGAAATCCAGATCTCGGTACACCGACTTTATCATATGTGGCCTCTTAACGACTTTACTTATTACGTAGATGATGATGAACGATTATTTTTATTGCATAGTTGGCAAAAAGTAGAAGAAACTATCAAGATGCTATTGTGAGTCAGAACTTTATTTTATTTTGCACTTTACCAGCTCGAAAATGCCTAAAACCGGTGTGGAATGTCCAGTGAAATACGATTGCCAAAAAAACTTTTGTCAAATGCGACTACTTGTACCGTTTATTTTCTATTCAAATATTATATGAATATAAAGAGGCATTACAAATGGTATTTTTTTTCATTTATTTTCCAAAGGCACATATAGGTACATTAATAATTTTAAAGTTACTCGCCAAACTGCCTACGCAGTTTGCACCTATATGAGTAAAAGTAGGTACCTATACCTGAACATAACATAACAACAACAAATATAATAATAATACGCAGTAGCTGAAATCAAGGTAAGTTATCTAAAAACGTTTTGTTTAACTTATTCTCATCCTAACATTATTAATATTCTTCATTATGAGTAACATAATTTATTTTATTTCATTTGTAACATATTCTCAAGTGTTCATGATTGTCTCACAATTTACGGCGCGACGTACAGTAAAGTACATCCAAACAGATTTATTAACGTTCCTATCGCGACCCGAAATCGTAATCTTGGAACTTTAATCCGACTGAGACTGCGCCTTTACGACCCAGGGCGGGACGAGAGAATTATACAATTTCGTTACTTCTTCAAAAGTAGGTAGGTAACTTATTAAAGGTAACTAAATGTAAATATATTTTGACTTGTAATTTGACATTATCAATAAAGAAGTATCTGAGTATCTGAGTATCTGAGTATATACTGTAGATGGGTGTCTATCATTTTATCGAAACACCTTTCGTCGAATTTATGATTTCATCGAACCTAACTGTGTCACAGTTACATTTTTATGTCAACTTTTATGATTGCATTTTTATAACGTCACGTGACACTTTATGGTGGGTCAAGCTGCAAACAGATAATTTATTTAAAAAATCAGCGTATTATTGCTTTACTGTCAACGCAACACCATCAGGGGGGGTTATTACGAGTATGACATAACTATGCAGTTCTGTTTACGCTCAGAGAAAAGGACAGAGCTATATAAACAAACTTAGAGGTAGTTCAAACCCGGCAAAGGAGATTTGGAAAGTGGTAAATGACGAAGTAGGAACCAAAGCTAGGTCACATAACCTATGTCTCAGGGACCCAACGGGCAAAGTTGACGAACCGGATATCGAGGTTCCAGATAAATTCAATACCCATTTTATTAATATAGCGTCTAAGTATACGATTGCTAGTGATCAGTCTAGATGCAGACACTATCTCCGCAACCACCTAAGTGATCTGGATGTGCCTATGTTCAGCTTGCCTACAGTCACGCGTGACACTTTGGACGAAGTGCTGCGGTCCTTATTAAAAACGCGTGCCGTAGTGGACACATATGATATATCATTAAATATTATTTTATGTATATGGCCTATTATATCAGATATATTATTAGTATTAATAAATACAATATTTGTAACTGGTGTTTACCCTGACGTGCTGAAGAGTACCAGAGTGTGCCCTGTCTTCAAGGGAAAAGGGGACAAGTGTGATGTAAACAATTATAGGCCCATAACAATAGTGCCCACCATTTCAAAATTAGTCGAGTCCATCCTTTCGTCGCATATCATGACCCACCTTGAAGACAATGATTTGCTTACAGACCGTCAGTTCGCATATAGGCAGAAGATGTCGACGACCACAGCGGCACACAAAATATTTGACTGCATTGTTTCTGGTCTAGACGACAAGTACAAGATGGCTGGTATTTTTTGCGATTTGTCCAAGGCATTTGATGTAATTAATCACCAACTGCTTTTGGATAAGTTGCAACACTACGGTATACGAGATACCAGCCACCAACTACTCTCATCGTTCTAGTCTGATCGGAAACAGGTAGTGAAGTTGTCTGCAAACGGCAAAAGATTGGCATCTGGGCCTGGTGGCGTGCACTTAGGGATTCCTCAAGGATCGGCGTTAGGAAATAGCCTATTTTTAATGTTTGTTAATGACCTTCCAACCGCCATCACAGCTGGCCTTTCGGTGTTGTTTGCAGATGACACCACAGTCGTGGTAAGTGCGCGCACGTATGAGCAGCTGGACGAAAAAATACATGACGCTTGCGAGCAGCTGCAGGGGTGGTTCACAACAAATGGATTGCTTTTGAATGTTGCAAAATCCAACGTCATGATATTTTCGGGCCGCAGTCTTGCTGTTCCTCCGAGCGTGCGTAACAATCCGATGCCTATATGCGACAAGTGTAGGTTTATTGGCTTCACTCTGGACTCGAACCTTAACTGGAAGTGCCATGTTGATGACCTGTGTGTTAGACTGAGTAGTGCAGTCTTTGCGTTGCGTAAACTGAAAATGCTCATCTCTGATGACGCAGTAAGGCAAGTTTATTTTGCACATTTTCACTCCCTTATGTCGTACGGCACTCTTATATGGGGAAACTCCACGGATGCCAACAGAGTAATGCTAATGCAGAAACGTGCTGTGCGTACATTAGTTGGAGTGAAACCTAAACATTCATGCAGGAATCTCTTCGTGACGCACCGCATATTGACTCACTACTCACTTTACATATACCAAGTTATATTATATGTTAGGAAAAATATTGCAATGTTCGCCCGCGTGCACGCAGTCGGCAAGCAGCTCCGCCACTCTGGGCGTTTAAGAACAGTTCCCCGTCGCATGGCACTTGCAGGTAAGAACCCGCGAGTGATTGGTCCCACCTTTTACGAACGTCTGCCCTCCGAACTTAAAAGCGAACCATCTGACAAAGCATTTGGACGCCGGCTGAAAAACCTTTTATTCCAAATCCATTATACTCAGTCAATGAGTTTCTGGACCTAAAATTATAATTGAGATGTGTTTTATGTGATTCCGTATGTAATGTTGCCTTTTAATTCTGATGTTTTGACATATTATTTTAATGATTGACTTATTTTTATTGCTTGTGCTTTGTGTTCCTATTGATTGATGATGTTTTATTTTATTTTTTATTTTTTGACAATTTCAATGTAATTTCTTATACTTTGACATAACACGCAATGTATACTGTGACTTACTTTGGAAAATAAATATCATTCATTCATTCATTCATTATACCTGCCATAGCTCTGTTCTTGATGCTCACCGTAAAATTAACTGCATAGTTTGGTCATAATATTTAACCCCCCAGGAAAGCATTGAGAAATAAATTGTTTTTTTTTTTTATTAACCTTACGCTGAGAGTACCTACGCTGTGATAGCTCTTAAAGTTTAATTAACTTTAACCAACGCCGAAGGTTTTTTAAGACCTTGCTCTGTATGTACTTATATTGGTACGAGTATGCATGTATGTAGGTAGCGAAAATATTTACCATTTCAGTTCCGTGTAAAGGCCCTCAGCATGCTCAACATTTTTATTGGGAAACTGCACATGTTCATCAGAATAATTAAAAACATAATTTCCCTGTGTTTTAATTCTAAACTGTGTACGAAATTCTCCAGTATATGATACTTGTCTTAGTACGCGTCAAATGCACGGCAAATGATAAAATTGTGCAACTAAGTTAACCCTCTAACTGCAACGCTGGAAGCTTGTTTTGAGAGTTAGGTAACTATAAGTCTCAAACTAAGTTCTAAGTGCACCTATAATTCAAAATCTTGAAACTTGAAATAAATTTATAGTTGTTGCACGTGTTAGATAGTATGCTATTATCTTACATATTCTGCTGCAGGCTGAGTATGAACGTTAGAGTTTAGAATTAATTCTAGCTCTATATTGTAACACATTGCGGATGCAACAGATTGTTAAAATTAACTTTCGACGTAATTAGCCAGGGCTTAAGAAAGCAGCACAAGCTTGAAAAAAAATAGAACAGCATTGGATAATGAATTGCAGAAATAGTAAATAAATATTTAGTGTGCAATAACTTGGTAGCTGATTACCTCAACAAGATGGAAACGTAAGATTTTAGATCAAAGGTTACTGTTGATGGCAAATAATTTTAATCAAGTGCGAGTTTCCATAAGCCAGAGTGTTCGTTACTTATTTGATTTAAATAAAATAAAATAAATAAATAAATAATCACAGGACAACACAACACAGGATTTATTTTACTTATTTGATTTGTATTCTAAATACATAAAAAAAAACAAATATGGCAAGAAAAATAAACATCAGTCTGATACTCAATTTTAACTAATACCCTCTACAACAACTGCCCCTTCTCCGAAATATAAGCATCCTTTTTATATTTAACCAACTGAAGCCTGAAAGAAAAATATAACATACATACAAACGTACATTAAATCACGCCTGTTTCTCATAGAGGAGTAGGTACACACCACTTCTTTCCACCTGCTACGATCCTGACAAATCTCTTTCGCTTCTTCCACATTCATACATCGAGTCATGCATGCAGGCCCCTTTCCAGTCTTTCTCCGATTTGATTAAAAATAGTACGCCTAGGGCGGCCCTTCCGACTATTCCACTCACTTCTCTCATACATCTTTGACTGACCGAACCATCGAAAGAAAAAAAAGGAAATGTAAAAAAATAAATATGTGGCAATATACGCGTTAAAAACAAACACGCAATCAAAACCTTCGTGTAATTACACATTACATATTGATTTTATCAATGAATAAGGATCAAGTCCTGCAGTACTAGTTACCACGCATGAAAAGGATACGAAACCTATGAATACGTATCTCCATCATTATTTAGATACAGAGCATCTCAAGAACTGACGACCTGTTTATCGTGTAAACATGATACTAAATTAGATACGCTGACCCGTGCCGAGGTGGAATAAATATATGGTCAAATAGACGAGAAATCGGGTAAAAAAATTGCGAAACCCAAGGCAATGTATCTCGATATAGACCGTCAGGAAAGGGAAGGCACGCATAAATAATGGGATGAACTGTTTTTTGTTTGTTCTTTAGTTTTGGTTGACACATGGTAAGTTTGTTTACAAGGAGTAAAACATTAGAGGTTTTTATGTGAGGAGGTTTCTATATGTCTAGATGTAAAGGCACAGCATACTTGAGACTTTAAAAATACGTCTCTAAAAGCTAAGATGGAGGGCGAAGTAAGGGTTTTAAGTCGTTGTAGAGAGGAGGAATGTAGCGTAAAAAGTCACGTTTAAAGTAGTTAATATAATTATTAATACACGTACTAAATACTAACAACAGTTTCAAACCTATTTACACAATTACTAGATAACAGATAAGTCATAGACAGTCGCGTCTACACAAAAACAGATTTCAAGCTACAATAAAACCTTTCTTTTTGTGTCTAGGGCTGAAAGTAAAACTAAATTACATTTTCTCGATTCCAACAGAGTTGCAAATGGAAATAGAATTGCTGTAGCATAATGAAATTGCACAACAAAACTAATCTCCGCGTTCCCATTAAAGGCATGAGAAACTTATTCACGCCTAACCCTCAATACTAATTATAATGGTATCTCTTTTCAAGTACAGCCAGTTATCTTTTTAGGGCTCCAATGTTAAGCTTTAGTTTTGCCATGTCCGTTTGTCTTTCTGTCCGTTCGTATGCATGTACGTCTCACTTAGTTTTTTTCAAAAACTATAAAAGTTACAAAACTGTAATTACACATTACACATAAATAGATTTTTTTTGTTGTTTTTCGAATATCTTTTTTGCTTGTATCTAGTAACAGCATCACAATCTCACCGAGCATGGTCTGACATGCTTTCTCCCCATTATCTGAACATGTTTTATTTTATATTTTGATGAAAAACAAAATAGATTTTTTTAAAACAAATTTATCCTGCAGAGGCTCATTGCTCTTATCGGTAAATAAAAAGGACACGGCGACCGCTGAATAAGGTAAACATTAAAATTGAAATGAAACTATGTCAGAAGTGTCCGATAAAACTTTGCATTACATAGCTGCTCGAGAACAATTCGGCAATTTTTTTTTTTCATTAATTAAAACAGTATTAGGTACCACACTCGTACAATTGGCCAATTTGGTGTGGTTATAGAGCAAACCCTAAAAAAACAAATTATAAAAACCTAGTGCGAGTCGGGCGGTACGGAACCCTCGCGGCACGAGTCTGACTCGCAACTGACCGGTTTTGTTAAGCATCATTAAAACAAGATAAAAGTTGTTTATTCAGTAAGTAAGCCACACGGGCACTTTTACACGTCAAAATTCTACCAGTGCTTCCCAAGAGGAGACCACTGCTGGGAAGAAGCGCCGCAAGGAAATTCAACAGTCAGTCATTTTTTTAAATAAATATTTCTTATGGCAATGATATAACTTAACCCATATATATATGTCGGCTCTTGTGTATGGTTAGCAGCCTCCTCTTCATCAGGTGTTTCGGATGGCAAGGTGTCCATGGTGTAGGTTATCGAGCAATCAAATCACAAACTCCAAGAAATTAGATAAGTTTGTATTAAAATTATTAAGAGTAGGTACAGCAGGTATAAGAAGCTACCAGGTGTAGGCAAACCGACAGGTTCGTTGAGTGAGGTGCGTTCCCTTCGGCTCTCGGCAAAAGAGTGAGCCCCTCAGCCACCAGCCCCACCTCAACGACTCCGTCTCACGTGACGTCACGGTGTTTACCCACCACTGTTACAGATCAAGTCAAATCAAACACTTTTAATCAAAATCGAGTAATTAATTAGGCATCTTATTCTGCGACACGGCCAGACCTGACATGTCACACGTCCTCGTGTGACTTACCAGTAAACAAATGGAGTATGTCTATAGTAAACATCCGCTCGGCCTAACTGACCTAATAAATCAAGGGTGTTTAAGAATGTCAAGTTCCTCTTGCTTTGAAAGTAATGAAAATAAATAAAGTTACATTCACAGTTAGCACAGTGTCAGCTCGGCCGCCCTAGGCAGCATACTAGTGACAAATGTCACCCGGGGCTAAAACAAACCCAAACTGTAATAGAGTCACCAAGACTCCCGGGTCGCTCTACGCAACCAAATAACTAGTCTCTCAAAAGACCCGAGCCCTCGCTGCATCATCAGCTGCCCACCGCGCTCTGAACGATCGCAATACTGGTCGCAGTTACGGTTACAACGGATGCATGCAGTGCGGCTAAATAGCTGTTATGCTACCCGTGAAGTAACAATTACTCTAATGTTTTTACAATTAATCAATTAAATCTAACTCAACAGGAACTTGACATTGAGGCATTTTTCGTGTGCATACTTGTATGTCCTGTTACCATTTAGAGCTTTTAACACATAACGGTCGCCATCGAGTTGTTCTACTATTTGAAATGGGCCTTTGAACTTGGGGTCAAGTTTTGTTTGGTTTCTCTCTTCATTTTCAATTAATACAAGGTCACCCACGTTAAATTTTACAATTTTAGATTTGTTTCTGTCAAAGCGAAACTTCTCGTAAACCGCACTCTTTTCAATATTCTGTACCGCGCGTTCTCTCACATCAGCAAGACTAACCATGGCTTCATCGTCATAAAGAGTCAACAGATTAATTGGTCTAGCGATCCTACCTATTAAAATCTCTAATGGACTTGCTTTTGTTACCCGATTGATAGTGCAGTTCATGGCCAACTGAACATCATCTAAAGCGTCCTGCCATGACCTATCAGACGTTTCTACAGCTGTAAGCATGCCTTTTAAGGTACTCATTACCCTCTCAACTTGACCATTTGCACGACTTGTCCCGGTAGCGATTAGATGTAATGAAATATTTCGAGATTCGCAGAATGCCTTGAAATCATTGCTAGCAAAACAACGTCCCTGATCAGCTACAACACGACCAGGAGCGCCAAAGAGACCTACAGCAGATTTTAGAGACTGGATAACGCTTGAAGTGTCAATGCGCAGTGTATGATATAACAGCACAAACTTGGTGAAAGCATCAATTAAGACAATGACGTATTCTTTTAAGTCGTTTTTTCCACTCAGTTTTCCCGTTATATCAACATGCACCGTGTGCCAGGGCACACTTATTTTGGGGATCGGGTGAAGCTCAGCTTGAACCTTACCAGAAGAAGGTTTCGAAACTCTACACGTGATGCAGTTGTAAACAAACTTTCGGACATATTTTGACATATGCTCAAACCAATAGCACTCATAGAGCTTTTCAAGAGTCTTTTCCCAGCCAAGGTGCATGACAGCTTCATGGACATGGTTGACAATAGACCAACGAAAAGCTCGTGGAACAATCGGTAAGCAGCGAGTACAATTATTTCTCTGCACCTTACGATGTAACACACCTGCGCGAGTCTCGTAGGTTTGCGAAATGGGTCCATATTGGGTTTGCTAAAGTTCATTACCCGAAATTGATTTTCCTAACGATTTGTACTGCTAATGATCATTGTTCCTAAAGTTTTGTTTGCTAAAGTTTTCGTTGCTACATTTTTTTTTACTATTAACGTAGTCCATAACACTCAGTTTTCCGAAAATTTTAGTTAATAACATCACTGTTGAAACTTTATCTAAACTCCTACTTTTTTTTTTCATGACATTCTTCATCATAAAGTTTTTTTTTATAATATTATTACTCATAATAATAATAAGTAGTGCCGTTTTAAAAATCATTCAATATTATTTATCTGTATGTGACCAGGCAGATTATATTTTATGATTCTTATTTTGAGGGTATGCGCTACTTACGGTTCTCAGTCAATGGATAACTTGTCGTCGGTGCAGTGCATATCATTACGAAGCGTGTTTGTACTATCAACATGGAGGAAAATTATTTAAATACATTTGTAACAAGTAAAGGTGGATTGAAATTGAACGTTGATGGTTTTACATTCCAAAAGAATCGAGTGACGGACGATAAACAATACTGGGCGTGTGATTTAAGAAATAACGCAAACTATAAGTGCAAGTCGAGAATAATCACCAGTTTTGATAAGGAAGTCAATAAGTATAAATTACTGGATGGACCGCGGCAAGAACATAATCATGAACCGGACGCCTTAAAAGAGAAGGTTTGTGTTTACTTTACAGCATTTTATATAATTTGCTGTTTTAGTCCGTTTGTTTCTTAGGGTTTGTTCGTTTGTCCCTTGAAATGTCGACAATTTTTTGCAAAGTCAACGTTTTACGTAGGTAATTTCAATTCAAAGACAAAATATTTCGTGGAATTTCTAATTCTAGTAAATTTCCCGTTTTTAAATTGTAAAAATATTACTTAGTAGATTTTTTCCTTTTTTTGGTAATTTGAAAAGAAGTGTACGAACAAGTCGACGGAGCTCCGCTGTGCGGAGCTCCTATTCCGCGTAGTTCTGGCGCTTCGCGCCTTGACACAACTCTAACCTAACCTAACCTATCATGCCTATCGGTTAGGTATTTCGTTCATTAGGTACAGTCAGCTGCAAAGAAATGTGACCCCCCTTTGCTAGGAAACTTGTGGTATAGTTATCTCTGCAGCTGACTGTACTACCTATACAATTAAGTAAAATCACCCTTATTATTTAAGGGATTGCAGTCTAACCTAACCTTACATATTTTTCTTTAACATTACATGCTAATTATAAGCATTTTTTATGCGTTCCTTGTCTATATTAATGTAAATTTTCTATTATCTTTGCAGGTACAAGCTGCTTTGAATAAAATTAAAGAAGACGCTCTAACTAATATTAACAAAAAACCAATTCATATAATTAGTGAATGCGAGTCGAGCACATCGTCAAGTATACTCTCCAAAATGCCAACAAACGTAAACCTGAGACAAATAATATATCGTCAAAGGAACAAAAAAGTTAAAATAACAGAACCCGACACTATTGATTTTGAAATAAATCATAACATTCTTCAATTGGAGAAGATTCAAGACGATATAATATTAATTGATATAAATTGGTCTGAAAACAAGAGAATAATATTATATACAACCAAAAAGTTACTTGCTTTTTTGTGTTCGTCCACTTACTTAATAATGGACGGGACTTTCAAAGTCGCCCCAAAAATATTTCGCCAAGTTTACACTGTGCACGGCTGTATAAACTCTAAAACGTTTCCTTTAGTAATAGCATTGTGCACAAATAAAGACAAAAGCACATACGACAAACTTTTCTCATCTTTGATCGAGTACTCTCAATCATTGGATTTGATTTTATCGCCCAAATATATATTGATGGATTTTGAAAAGGCGTCACAATTAAGTGCCAAGTATAATTTTGAAAACACTGTGTTAAAAGGTTGCTATTTTCACTTGGGCCAAATTATATACAGACAAGTTCAAAATCAAGGATTTCAAAAATTGTATGGAACAGACGATTTGTTTTCATCAGAAATCAAATGCCTTCTAGCACTTGCATATCTGCCAGCTGGCGAAATCCCCGAATATTTTGAAGAATGGCAACAAAATATCTCTTCCAACGCAAAAGTCATATCCAACTGGTTTAGCGAGAATTATATATTGGGCACCTGTTCTGCACCACCTAAATATGAACCACATCTATGGAGCACATATGATTTAAATAATGAAAACATACCACGCACGCAAAATAGTGCAGAATCCTGGCATAATCGTTTTCAACATTTAGTTGGACAACACCACGCAGGATTTTATTTTTTATCCAGGAAAATTGCTCTCGAATTGAAACATCAAACTGCAGAAATTGAAAAACATCTTAACGGTGCTCCCTCTGCCGCCAAGAAAAGAAAATACAACGACAAAGTTGATAGAACTGAAAATATATTGAAAAAAAAAGGAGAATACTCCAATAAAAGTGATTTTTTGAAAGCAATAGCCACTAACATTAAACTCATTTAATTTAAATGTGTACCTATTAAACTTGTTTAATCGAAAACATGTACGATTATGTATAATTATAATTATGATTAAGATTATATTCATGTTAACAAAATTTAAATGCTGGGTTTTTATTTATTACTTACTGTACCCAACCATATAAAAGTTGCCCTAATGTTTACAAAATTAATGTTTGTAATATGAATTTACTTTGTTTAAATCTTCGTAAAATGATATTTGAAGGTTGACGGTACTATTACCGTTAAAATTATTGAAAATAATAATTTTACGATTAAAAATAATTTTAATTCAATAATAATATTAAATTTTATGAATAAAAACGAATCTACATAAAAAAGATATGATGATGAATAATAGTGTAAAAGAAGGTTATGTTGAGAAAATATAGGAAAACAAATAGTAGTATGATAGATGTTTATTGCAACGGACATTATAAAGTTGAATCATTAGTCATTCAGAACATTAGGAACAGAGTAGTTATGAGTAGTGATTATTAGGATGTAAATTTTTAGGTACAAAATTTTCGATATTGCGATAATCGACATTAAAAATTTAGTTCAACTTTGGCGCACCCTTGCGAAATATCTGAGGAGAGCTCGTTGTTACGGAGCTTTGAAACAATGGATTGAATTTCAACATCCTGAGCCTGTTCGGCCAACAGCCAATGCTGGGAGAGAGTAGCAATGTCGACGCGCTTCTCTTCAACTTTCTTAAAAGAGGCTTTTTCACGCTCTGGGAGGTGATTCCGAGAAAGAAAGTCAACGTGACTCATGCGTTTTCCTTCCCGATAAACGATGTTAAAGTCAAAAGCCTGCAGAAAGGCCCACCAACGATGAACTCGAGGAGTTAGATCGACCTTATCACGAGATGCTTTCAACGAATTACAATCGGTTACGACGGTAAAATTACGACCTTGCAAATAGTGTCGAAAGTGCTTCACAGCGTTTACCACCGCCAGAGTTTCTAACTCATAAGAGTGATACTTTGACTCGGCTTTTGTGGTTCGCTTGCTGAAGTACTCGACTACGTGAAGTTTTCCTTCGACTTTCATAAACAGTATCGCGCCATAGCCTTCCGCACTTGCATCAGTGTGAAGTTCGACTGGAAACTCCGGGTTAAAGATCATAAGCACAGGTTTACTTGTAATAATTGAAATAACTCTTTGTCTTATTTCTTCGTGCTCCGGCTTCCACTCGAACTTCCTACTGGTCGTAAGAACAAACAAGGGAGTCATCATTTTGGAGAAGTTCGACACAAACTTTCTAAAATATGAAGCAAGACCTATAAACTGTCGGAGTTGGTGAATGTTTTCAGGTGGTGGTAGGTTAGTCAGAGCTTCAATTTTCCTAGGGTTGGGTCGGACTTCACCAGCGGTTATATCGTAACCGAGAAATTCAACACGTCGTTTAAGAAAGGAGCACTTAGAAAGATTTAGCGAAAAACCGGCATTAGAAAGCGCTTCCATAACTTCGCGCAGCCGGTTCAACCCCTCCTCTCCATCACGAGACGGAATCAGGATATCGTCCATATAAAGAACGGCATAGGAATGAGCCAGTTTACCAAGAGCGTTAGATACAGCGCGTTGAAATACACTGGGACTATTACGTAAACCGAAAGGCATAGCCAAATATTCAAACTGGCCGTCGGGAGTAACAAAAGCGGTGCGTTCGATACTATCAGCATGTACGGGTATTTGATTAAATCCACTAGCACAATCAAGGCAAGAATAATAATTAGCGCCTGACAACCTCGCGATCTGATCAGAGATCAACGGCAGAGGGAAGCGATCAGGCACAGTGTTGCTGTTCAGCTCACGATAATCAACACACATGCGGTCGCTTCCGTCTCGTTTTTTGACTAAAACAATCGGGCTGGCGAATGGGGAACAACTAGGGCGTATGATATTAGCGCGCAGCAGTTCGTCTACTTTGCCACGTACAACCTGCCTTTCATCGGGACTAAGCCTATAAGGCCGACGTTGAACTGTACGATTTGGGTCTATTAACCGAATATTTAATTCTCCTGTTGTCACTCGAGTCGTAGGTAAACCGTCAGCAAAAACATGGGAAAACTCATTTAACAAGGTATTTAAACGACCTTGGTACTCAAGAGGCAAATCAGAGACAATATCATTGAATTTAGACGGCTGTGAAGAATAGCAAAAGTTAACATTTTTATCTTTCGATATACGCAGCGTTGATTCGGTCATATAAACAAAAAAACCTAGTTTAAGAATATCTCTGCCAACTATAATGTCATATTTTAAGCAATTGTCGGGTAGAACAAAAAAAGTAAGCGGCATATTGTGACCGTCAATAACGACATCACTTGAAATTTGTTCGCTACACATTACTTTTGAATTGCCAATAACTGTTATTTCAAATTGTAAATTTGTTCGTTTTCCGGATAACTTAGAAGCCATGTTTTGCTTTACGAGAGAACACTCAGCACCAGAATCAAAGTAAAATGAGTGCGACTCACCGGATTGCGTTAGGTTGCCGCACACGCCTCGTATCTCGCAGGCGTCAACGCGCCGCTGCTGTGGAGTTGCGCCCGGGGCGCCGCTGCTGCCCGCGGGGCTCGCCGCGCTGTGCTGTGGACGCTGTGATGCGCTGGCGCCCGGTGCAGTGCACTGGCGAGAGTAGTGTCCTCGTTGATTGCAGTTGTAACAGACGACAGTTTTGTTGTTTGATGCTGTAGTAGTTGGTGGAGACTTGAATGTGCTTGATGGTGTAGTGAGAGTGCCTTTGAATTTCCTAAGGCGACAATCAATAGCTTTGTGGCCGGGTTTACCACAGTGATGGCATTTAAATTGAGACGGTAGTGTGGGGAATCGGGTGCGTTTTGCAGTAGAAGCGTCGTTGCCGTCGTCACTGGCCTTACGTTTGAGGTAAGAAAATGAATTCATCTCTTGCAGAAGCGTAGTTCTATTTGTGACCGTTGTAGTGAAAGCTAATCGATGCAAGCGGGAATCAAATTGTGATGTATGCGCCAACACATACGATATCGCTATCTGCTCTGTTGTCAGATCTTTCCACTTAGCATTAACTTTTGTCAACAAGCGAGCGGCATACGCAGCCAGACATTCTCCTTCCATAGGGCGCCCGTTGTTGATATTGATGAGGGCTGCGGCCACAGTCTCTGCGCATTCATAGCGAGCAAGAAATAGGTCCTTGAAGTGCGACCATTTCATTCCGGCATGTGATACTTGAGAAAGCCACGATGAAGCGCTTCCCTTAAGTGACTTACTGAGGGCAATTATCAGGGCCCCTCCTTCCAACGGACGTTCAGCAAGGCAAATATCAACGGTTGAGCACCAAGCCCGCAGATCTGCATCAGTAACCTCAGGATTAAATTCTGGAAGTGTGATTGAAGTCGACGGTGGTTGTTTCATCGCCTCGATGAGTTGCAACATGGAGCGGCTCTGCAGTTCGAGTAAAACCTTCCATGGTTCTGGATCACAGACTGCAGTTGGAGCTTGTGGTTGTGCCCGAGCGAATCCCACTTCTGATGTCGGCTCTTGTGTATGGTTAGCAGCCTCCTCTTCATCAGGTGTTTCGGATGGCAAGGTGTCCATGGTGTAGGTTATCGAGCAATCAAATCACAAACTCCAAGAAATTAGATAAGTTTGTATTAAAATTATTAAGAGTAGGTACAGCAGGTATAAGAAGCTACCAGGTGTAGGCAAACCGACAGGTTCGTTGAGTGAGGTGCGTTCCCTTCGGCTCTCGGCAAAAGAGTGAGCCCCTCAGCCACCAGCCCCACCTCAACGACTCCGTCTCACGTGACGTCACGGTGTTTACCCACCACTGTTACAGATCAAGTCAAATCAAACACTTTTAATCAAAATCGAGTAATTAATTAGGCATCTTATTCTGCGACATATATATATATATGGGTTTGCGAGGAGGATATTCCCCCAATTATAGCGGAAGGAGTAGGGTTTGCCCTGATGAAAATGAAGCGCGGTAAAGCGTCTGGTAAAGTCGGTATTTACGTGGAAATACTTAAAGCAGGAGGAGCTCCCGTGCGGAAAGTCCTCGCTTAGCTCTTCAACATGGTACTGGTTCAACAAACCACGCCACGTTCCTGGAAGAATGCTATTGTCACGATCTTGCATAAAAAGGGAGATAAGACCAACCTATCCAACTACCGCCCTATCGGCCTACTCTCTCAGGTCTCCAAACTTTTCGCCAAAGTTCTGTGTAACAGACTAACCCGCGCCCTGGACGACTTCCAACCTGTCGAACAAGCCGGCTTCCGGAGTGGATACTCAACCTTAGACTACATCCATACAGTCAGACAGTATGTAGTGTGTATCGCTTTCGTAGATTACGAAAAGGCTTTCGACAGTGTCGAACACTGGGCCGTGTTCCATTCTCTCCATCGCTGCAACATTGATAAGCGATATGTGGATATCCTCCGGGAGCTGTACAGGACTGCAACGCTGCAGGTGCGCATGCATACGCTGACTCGCTCCGTGCCCATACACCGAGGAGTGCGCCAAGGCGATACCATCTCGCCCAAGCTCTTTACCAACGTCGTAGAAGACATAATGAGGACGTCAACGGCGCTTACATGTCGCACCTGCGCTTTGCAGATGACCTCGTCCTGTTTGCCGAGGACGTCTCAGATCCCCAGATGATGCTTGTACATCTGCAAGCGTCATCCCTGAAGATTGGTCTCAGGATGAACGTGTCCAAGACGAAGATCATGACGAATCAATATATACCTGTATCCAACATAATTGTAGGTAATGACCAAGTAGAACTGGTCAATGATTACGTCTATCTTGGTCATCGTTTATTCTTTGATAGTAGTCTTCAGGTAGCAGACATCGAAAGGCGAATACGGCTGGGATGGGCTGCCTTCGGAAAACTAGACGACGTCTTTAAAACAAAACTCCCGCAATGCCTCAAGACCAAGGCCAATAACCAATGTGTCCTGCCTATTTTAACATACGCATCCGAGGCATGGCCGCTCACAAAGCAAAATCTGCGCAAAATTCAAGTAGCACAAAGAGCTATGGAGCGCGCCATGCTAGGAATCTCTCTAATGGACCGCATACCTAATATCGAAATTCGCCGGAGAACCAAGGTCGAAGATGTCGGTAAGCGGATCATGAGACTAAAGTGGCAATGGGCGGGACACCTGGCTAGGAGAGAAGACGGTCGGTGGACCAAGGCGGTGACCGAGTGGTGGCCAAGACAGGGACGCCGATCAGTGGGCAGACTACCAGCCCGCTGGTCGGACGACGTCGTCAGATCGGCAGGCAGACAGTGGATTCGTGCAGCACAGGATCGTGGTGAGTGGCGCGACAAAAGGGAGGCCTATACCCAGCAGTGGGAAGATACGGGATGATTTGATTGATTGACATACATAAATAAATATGTATTATTTTCAGCCGCCCAGATGAAATGCCTCTCGCTCGCTTATTAAAGCGACTGTTACACTGAACAAAATAATGCCAACGCTGCTGCTTGGCAGTAGGTTAGCGAGTGAGATGATGTAGCAATCCGGTCAGACCCAAAAGTAAGTCTGTTTCGAGCAAATGTTTAAAAGGAATAATGAAGTGATTTGGGCGTGTGGTTGCCGGGTTAGAATAATGCTACTCCATGTCTTCCCGTGGATGTCGTAAGAGGCGACTGAGGGAATAAAGGTTTGTACTTAGTAACTATTAGGCGATGGTCTTGCAACCCGTCACTTATACACTGGTAAACATCTTAGCCTGATTGTGCAAAATGTGGTTACAGAATTATCAACAAGTCTTTTGGTTGGTATTTCTGTAGCTGTGACATCGTGTACATATTATGTATAATGTGATTTCTTGCCTATGTTTGGAAGATACAAAATTTTGATATACACTCGAGAGCAAAACTTTCGGGTCACTAACATAAATTGCAATATCTCAAACACGATTCAGCTAGTCTAATAAAATAAATTGGACTTTAAAGACATTTTAATGTCACTTAAATAAAATGCATTTCAATTAATACTGAATGTTCTTTTAATTTTATAAAAAATAATAAGTAAAAATGGCATCCACTTGCTTGAAAAAACAAAATTGAAAATATTGAATTTTTTATAATAAGTATCCAAATTTGACACATTTTAATACTTGGTATTGCCTCCACGTGCGGCCTGCACAGCTGCGATGCGATTCGGCATGCTGTACACCAAGTTTCTGAAGCACAGTTGAGGAATGTTCTGCCATTCCTCTACCAACGCGTTTTTGAGCTCGCGAAGCGTCATTGAAGGAGGAACTCGTTGCGTTACTCGACGTCCAAGCTCGTCCCAGGCATGCTCGATCGGGTTGAGATCCGGGCTCCTGGCCGGCCATTCCATGCGGCGAATACCCACATCTTATCCCATTAGTCTTGTACTACACGAGCAGTATGGGGACGGGCATTATCATGCATGAAAATAGCATTTTCACCAAGCCTTGCCATAAATGGACCAACGTGCTCATTTAGGATTTCATCCACGTATCTTACGCCATTTAGAGTACCGTTTTCGATCAGTACTAGCTCTGTTCGGCTTTCTGCAGAAATCCCAGCCCACACGAGTACCGAACCGCCACCGTACGCAACCTTTTCTGCAATGCAGGCTTGCATGAATCGTTCTCTCGGCCTTCTCTACACCTTCACCCTTCCGTCGTGTTGATACAGCATAAACTTTGATTCGTCTGAGAACACAACTCTTAACCAATCATCAGGTGTCCAATCTGAGTGTTCGCGTGCATAACTTGTCTTGCTATACGATGGTGCCTTTCCAGTTTAGGGCCATTTGCGGGCCTAAAGGGTTTCAAATTAGCTTCAACAAGTCGCCGTCTTACAGTTGAAGCACTAGGATTGCTCCCACCAAGCCGTAAAAATTGTTGTGTCAATGCAGTTCCCGTAAGGAATCGATTTCGAAGCATAGTGTTGACTAGATATTGATCCTCCCGTACCGTTGTACACCTGGGTCTGCCTCCTCCTGGTCTGCGTAAGTTCGAACCAGTTTCTAGAAACCGCTGAACAATACGCTGTACTGTTGACAACGTCACTCCGGCTATTCTTGCAGTATCTCGCTGGTTTCGGCCGTTTTCCAGTATTGTAAGGATTTTCGTGCATTCTTCGGGTGTAATTGACATATTTATTACATTAATAATGACCACTGAACATTTGGGACCCTTTTTATAATATGCATTTTATGACAGAACGAAAACAAAAGCAATAACAAATGGAAAATGGGAAAAGTTCTTTATTTCATAAACGATCACTTTGTTTTAAGTATTTTTTTGAATGTAATTATTTCATATACCAATAAGTTTTAATACCTGTAATTAAGGAGGACTAAATTGTCTATAAGGTTCAATTTATTTTACGTAGCTAGGTGTATTCGTTTTTGAAATATTATAATTTATTATAGTGACCCGAAAGTTTTGCTCTCGAGTGTAGTTATCAAGCAGTAGACTTACATTCATTTATTTTCTCCCTGACATAATAACACTATTCCTTATAAAACGACCTCACTTTAAAGTGGTAAAAAATGTTTATTTCATTTTTTAACTATGTTCCCGGACTCATTTTATTGATTATAAAACAGTTAACCTTAATATAAACCAAACCGTAAATTAGAGAAACCGCAGTCAAGTCATTGTCAAACATTTATGATAATTTACCGAATATGATTTTATGGAATATATTATTATGATTGAATACGTGATTTTATTGTTTATCGACCTTTGCTTTCACAGTTGCGGTGAAATTGTATTTGCATTGACTGCTGGCTAACCTGCAAATTAACGTAAAGGTGGACTTACGTAAATTTTAACGGCAATTCATAGATGTCTTTCTCTTATTTGTTATATAAGAATGAGGCGTTCGTGGTGTTGACGGGCAATGGTTTCAAAAAATTGCTTGTGTACACTAACGACCAAAAAGTGTAGAATCGGAACTATAAATATTGCTACCGGGAACACTTAATTGTCCTTTACAAAGTACCTAAGAGTTGGCACATGAAATTGAATTTGACATAGACAGTGGCGCTCCCATAATTTTCTACTCTCTTTTGTTACACCTGTAAATGCACCTTTATGTTGACACGCGGTATCTCACCAACGCAGAAGGTGTTAATGTACGGCGCAGAGGCGGCTCTAGGTTTTCATTTTAGTGGAAGATATTTCCTTACTGACTGTACATCCATGGTAAAAAGTTCTGAACGTCCGACTGCAGATTAGCATTTTTTAAGAGGAACGTATTTACTAAACCAAATTCTATAAACATTTGATTTTACAAACAGTTCGTAACTTATCTGTTTCGAACCATTTGCAATAATCGAATTACTATAGAAATCTAAAGCGAGAAATAAAGTTTTCAACAAACAAAATCTTTCAAATTCAATTGAAGTGCGCAGTGAGTAGTCAAGAAAGTACACGGGTAGTGTGAAATTCGAGCAGAAAACGCTGGTCACGCATTCTAGTTTGCAACTTGGTCTTGGCACGATTTCCTATCTTCGGAGAGCCTCGCGACAGAACTAATAGCACTGGCAGCGGCAGAATTAGGTTTGACGGAAGTTTCTCACAAAATAAAAGCGCTGGGAAAAGGCTACCTACCTACTACACCTACTAGAATGATCTAGAATGATCCCTGTTTCGTAGGTTACGTGTAACATGTGAACATTGGTAAAGCATTGCGGGAAGCTGATGAAGGCCTTTATTTTTTGGGTAAGTATGTTTTGTTTATGGTTCCCCCGTGTTGTTGCCGGGTTAGAATAGTGCCACTCCATGTCTTCCCGTGGATGTTGTAAGAAGCGACTAAGATCAGCGATGGGCTTGAAACTTGCCACTAATACACTGGTAAACATCTTAGTCTGTGCAAAATGTGGTTACACAAATAACCAACAAGTCTTTTTGGAGTTGTTTGTATTTCTGTAGCTCTGCCTACCCCACTCCAAAAATGAAGGCATGATGGTATGTATGAATATGTTTGGGAAAAGGTAAACGAGCTCACAGGCCACGTGATGGCACCCCGGACTGTAGACCGGTCACATTGTAAACACTACTGCTTGGCGGGAGGTTAAAGGATAAGTTGGTGGTAGCGATAACATAACCGATCGTTCGTCGTCGAGGAGATCCTTGGAGTAGACCTATATTCAACGGTGGACGTCCATCGTTTAATATGATGATGCCTCATGGGCAGCTGATGAATGGAAATTAAAGTCACATTTGTATCTAACAATGTTCGTAATAGTATGGATATGTTTAGACCATAAAAACCAAGAACATATAAAGAAAATCACGAAACTCAAATGTTGTAGTGCAAATTAAGTAAAAAAATACAGTGTATTCTTTTTACTAACTAATTAAGAAAAATAGCAAAAGTGACAGTCTCTCTCTCTAACGATTGTGACTCCGAAGTATTCAAATTCGTAAAGTAAAGAAACATAAAAACATATTTACTAGCATGTATTTTCCTAACATATTAAATAAATAAATGTATTTTCCTAACATAGTTGTCACTTTACACTATTTTTTTATATATAATACAATATACCACCATTTCACCCTTCGCCTGACCAAATGTGTTTGTACAAAACGATAATCCAAACAATTACAATAGGTACTATCATATTCTGGGATAGAAAAATAGCTAACACTAAATCCGATTTTTAGTCCTTTTCTCACAATTCCCATTGTCTATGTCAAAGAATCAAAGAGAAAAATGTACAGAGATTGACGAGGCATTGGGTTTTTTGTACAATCAAAACAATAGTCTGCATAAAAACGATATCGGCTTGTTACGGCCGCCACAAAGGGTACTCGCATGAAGCCAGCACCGATGAAAGCCTCTTTGTTACTGCGGGTATACAATTTTATTGTACGTTTTGTTAATTTTTCCAATATTTCAGATTTCAGATTTTATTACTCAATACAATGTTACAGAACAAATACCTAACACGGCATGCCAAACTGTTGTTGCAATAACATTGAGGGCGTCAGAAACAAAAATTATAAAAGTATAAAAAATACAAATCATTAGGTAAAGATGCTCAATAAAATAAAAATAACAATAAGTAGGCGTCGACAAAAATAAAATAATTTAAATTAACCTTAAGTACTACTAACTTGATTATTAAATGGATTACCTAGGCAACAAATAAAAAAAAAGATAATTTTGAACGAGTACTGGGAAAATTTTCAATGGTTTCCATTCTATTATTCACTTTGTAGCCAGATAATTTTATTATTTTAAAAACGAAACGTCTCTGTCGAACGGTCAATTGAGTGAGCAAAGTCGTATGAGCTCGATAACTGCACGAGAAAAGCAGGTAAGCACAGAATGCGGGCACATAAATGTGGTTTTGGTTCATACTCGCTCTTAAAAACAACTCACTCTTTCCTGTGGTCAATAGTTAAAAGCTTGTGTGCATGTAAATTCTGTTTTTATATGATAGGTCTAAAGCAGTCCTGACGCCGTTTATGCGGAAAGGGCTTAGCCAGAAAATTAGGCCTTAAAAACGTTGACTTCCAGTGTGTCCACAGGAAAGACGATAACCTAAATCTGTGTATGATCCTTTTACGCTCTGCCATTGGAGTGTAAAAGGATTATCATTGAGTAGTCCCGTGACAACCAATTCGCCAGTTGATATTGTTTGTAGCGAGTTCAAGAATGAGTAACAGAATCACCTCACCGATTTCCAGACAGCCAAACCTCTTCAGTAAAAGAAATAAAAACTAAGGCGTACTTTTATATCTCTGGCAATGGTATTTTTTTATTCAGCACGCTTTCTACGCAGGATTTATATTTAGACTTTTCCATGCGGCCGTAACCATTACAAAAAAACATTGCACTACTTTTTTTGGGCAGTCGTGTAAAATGGAGCAAACGCAAATAATGTAGGTAGGTATGTATCGTTTTAGTAAGAGTAGGGCGACAATTAGGCTTCCATGAAGCAATTAAAAATACGAAAGAGGTCGTGAACAGCGACACAAAGAAATGTAATATCGCGTTGTGGAAAATACCTAAATCGGTCGTGAACAATTTTCAGTGATATACGAAAACTTTTCTCATTAAATTCAAAACATAACAATCGGTTATACGAGTTTCAAACAACAACTTTTAGGTCAGACCGCGGTCAGTTGTCAGATTTCTCATATCAAGGTAAGGAAATTCAGTGGCGTCCGGCGGTCATCGGGCCAAATTAGATTTGCGTTCGGAAATGAATGTGACCGCAACTCACCCTCTCGCCCCAACTCCTTTGAAGGCTGGCGACCAAATAGTACCTATTCATAAGTGTTTACGAGCCGGTTTTTGGACGAGCCGCTTTGGCTGGGGTTTATTCGAGGACATTTTGTTTGTGCATAATTTATGTGTCCGCAAGCATTAATCAGTTGGTTGAATTCTCGGACGGTCTCTGGAAATGTCCGCGTTTGAAAAATATTGGGGAAACTAGGACAGTCGTCCTTTTAACCTTTTATTTGTAGAAAATATACGTGGTCCGAGTAAATTCTAATTTGTAAATGTACATAATTTTAGTTGGTCGTTGAATCTCTGTTTACTAAAGGTTTGGGATAGAGGATCTAGTTCACTTAAAAGGTATTCTATTATCGGCTTGTTAAGCTTGGGGTTTACAAGTCGAATCAGAACTTAGATAACGAAGAGGCAAAATAATAAATATGAATACTCGTAATATGCAAACGCCAAAACAAAATTATAGCGCGCATTTCCTCTTCCGTTAAATTGTACCGCTGAATGACTGTTTACAATTCCAAGGATAACTATTTTTGCTTAACGAGAAATAAATTCTCCCCAAGCCAGAAGGATTATCCATAAATTAATAAAACATTTCAAATTGTGCGAATAAATGCCAGCCCGCTCGCCCGGTATTCGCGATCCCCGGGGAAACACTTAAAGGCTTTATTTATATGTTTTTCTGATACTTTACTTCTTTGTCTCTACCCGGGAGACCTGGGACTTGGAGTATGCGCTCTGAATATTCCTTTCAACGTAACATGATCTAAGTAATCCCTGACAGCTTGAAGTCTAAACGCAAAATGTAAAAATATAAACTTTTTTTAATGACTTGTACCTATTCAAGAGTGTCAATTACTTTGTGATTTGACAAGCCTGTTATTGATTATCATACAGTGATGATTATGAAAGATTCTTATGATTCCATATGATGATGGATATTGAGCGATAAAATCCAATAGAATACTTGTATTAATGCGTTCTGTGTGAGTTTGACGTTAATTAGTTTAACAAACGATGATTTCATTGCGGTAACCCATCATTTTATCGAATTTATTTAATCGATTGTATCAGTTTATCGAATTTAATTTCATCGAAAGCTATTTTCTGATGATACCATGATGTTTTCAGGATATCATGAACATTAATTACGTAGGTTAAGTTAGGTTAGACATGAAGCTTCGAAAAAAATACTCCAGCGGCGAGAAATGCCTTTTGACGAAATAAACAGGCTGCGTAATGATACCTTCGTTGGAAGGTGTTTCGATAAAGTAATAGGTACCCCTTTGATTGCAATTAAAGCACTTGTCATAGCTCTGTCGGCAAACTTAGTGCTTACTATCTGCACTGCGCAAAATGCTCTGCACTAATTGCACAACATATTAGCGTAACTACTATTGACTTCCTAACTTAGCTCTCCTTGGAGCGAAGTTTGATTTTACAATGACATATTAGAACACAGTTTAAAGATAAGAACATTGCTTTTCGATTATTAGGTTTATGTTTAGACGACGTGCTTAGCCTTGTTGGTAGTGATTCTGCCTGCGGTCCCGGGTTCGATTAATGGTGTGAGCAAATCTTCTTCTTAGATGATCTCTATGTATTTAAGTATTTATTTAAAAAAGTATCTTTATTGTTGTCTAGTACCTACAGTACAAGGTTGGAGCTTAGTTTGGGACTGGGTTTTGTGTGGGAAACTCCTTTTATATTTTTTCATTTATTTTTATATCTGGGAAACTGAGGTTGTCCTCAGTTTCCTACAATACTAGTGCACTGAGTAATTACGTTTAGTTTATAATTAATGTTCTCCACTGAGCAGAAATGCAGCGATGCACATTGCGACCATGAATCGTTCTCTATGCATTGGTTGCATGCCAGCAAAAAGCGGAATAATAAAATACCGTAATGGAACATTTTACCTACAAAGACGCTTTTTTAATTACGCTTTTTATGTTTTTAATGAAGCACGAACCTAACGTTTATAAAAGTTGATGTCGGACGAGGGTTTCATAGATAATTATTATTAAGTATGTGAAATATGTTGATAGTCTCAAGTAAATCAGGTAAGGTTCTGAAAAAGTTATCAAATCGTAATTGTGGTAATTTACTTAACCCAAACTTGAATGTTTCGTTCCTGGCCAAGCCGAAATAATAAAAAAGAAGTTATTATTCACCATTGGCAGCGGCCGCGAAAATGTATAAAATTTCGTTATATCCCGGGTTTTTTACTTTTTAAAATCATGTTTGGACTAGGATAAAAGTACTCCAAACAGCTTCTCAAAGTCTCGTACAACGTTTAAAAATGTCATGAACTAAAAAGGTTGACTAAACGAACGTCGTTTACAGCGTATTTAATAGTGTACCATGTAATTAAACTTTTTTTTAACATATTACGTCCATAAACTAAATAAAGTACCGAATTTAATTTTATAATTTAATTTTCAGTTTTATACCGTACCTATTTTGATTTGACATGGCATTATGAGCTAATAGATTGCTGATGGCCGCAATGTTTTTTTTCAAAGGTAATTTTGGTATTGCCTTTAAAACATACATAAGAAATTTTGTTAAACTTTCTCGCATTGTTGGAGAAAAGCACTATTCAAGCCTCGGCCGTGAAGAGCGGTTGCTGGACTCATATATCATATACCTATAGCTCTCATTCATATTCATCCAGTACTAACGGCATGTTTCCCGGCCTCTGCAGTAATGTACTATTAAAGGAATATAGAAGGATTACTATTTTTTTAAATAATTAGTTTCAAGTCCACTTCAGTCTTTGCGCAATCAATCTATAAAGAGAACAAGAAAATTGCAAGTAACATGATACGAGTATTATTATGTAACGTCATACAGAATCCTAAGAATGAGCCATATTATACGATTTATACGTATAATACTCATCGAAATAGGCGCGTATAACTTTTACAGCATCCTGTTTATCTCATCCTCAATCTTGTTTTCATCTAACTCGAATCGTAAACAAAATGTGGAATCGTAAAAAATGACTGGCATAAATCTTTTACGTACAAATTCGTGTTTCGTATTAAAATCACCAGTGCGTGAAATTCTCTATTTATATGGGAATTTCAGTGTCCGATTTTGATTAGGTTGGAAATGGCTTTTCAAGTTACCTAACTTTCATAGATGGCCTTATAGTATTTTGAGTACGCAGCAACGAGGTAGCAATATGAACTACTCGTATGAAATAACGGTTTTGAGTTACTAAAAAGTCCCACAGACCAACGGCTCAACGGATTTCAATGAAAAAATAATTTTAATTTTAATCTTGGTGTACGTTTCATTTCAATAGAACTATTTATATAAATATACATAGTTCAAAGCTATGTACTAAGCATGAAAATCAAAATCTCAGTAATATTAGGTATATATATATATTATATGGTGCTAACAAATTAGGAACCGATATTATTAGAGCCGATAGTATTCTACATAGTTCAGGTAATAAAGTTCAAATACTTTTATTCTATAATGCCATTGTCAGTTTTTAAACAAAGAAAGATTCCCATTGTAATGTAGTTTAAATTAAATTGCCATGTACATCCTACCTATATGGCACATCGGGCGTTACGAGGCTAAACAAAGGAGTTGTAAGGCCATGCAGAAACAATAAAATGGTGCACAAACAACGATCTTCACGTGACGGGAAGTGTACGACTTCTTATCAGTAAAATGTACAGGTGATTATGTTTGGTCGGTTTTTCATTTTATTTACATTTTTTTCTGGAAAAGTTTACTTACTTTATATTTTAAGGTGATCGTTTTGAAGTTATACCTAATCTTAAAATAAAAGATAATAATAACGGCTCTAAAAATATCGGTACCTAATTTGTCAGCGCCTTATAGAAATAATTTAAAAACCAAATCGTAGCGAATTTAGTCTTGCTAATTTCTTTAGAATATCACTGCTGCTGTAAAACCCAAAGTTTCCCAAGAGAAAACTTGGAATTTAAAAAAGGTTCCCTACTTGTTGTTTTTCTTTCTAGGCAAATTATATAATTTGACTGAACTAGAACTTATAAATACAACTCTTATAAACTGATTTCAAACATAATCCCTGTCTAAAAATGCGTACTGTTTTCATTGACTTATTTGACGTGTTTTAACAGGGGGAAATCACTCAAGATTGAGTTATTAATTCGGCCCTATCCATTTGAACTCATAACTAAGAGGTTCAATTTGAATATAATTGTGAATTATTATTATAATAATACCATGATGCGGTAAGCCTAATTGGTTGGTATTTGGTAGTAAACTCTGCTTACTAAGTTATCGTACCCAGGGCCAATAAATATTTGTGTGGTGAGCGCGAGTATTTGTTCCTCAGTTTTGAATGTTTCTGTATTTAAGTATGGTTTACTCTGTATTAGTATGTTTATGGTTTTCTAGTACCCACACTACACGGCTAGAGCTTAGTTGGGGCTAGGTCAATTTTTTTATAATTTTATTATTTATTATGATTTGTGGCACCAACATCAAATTTTATAAGAATAATTTAAGGGCTAGAGTTTTCGAGTTTTGAATGAATACGAGTATGTTAGAGAATAATACCGCAGAATTTAATACAACAAAAAGTAATGATAAAATTCAGCTTGATTTTGAGCTTTGTCATTGCTACCCTAAAGTGGATATTTATTCAGCATTATTTGTTTTTACTTTTATATGCTCGATTTTTTTCGGTCGTGAGATAAATTAACCTGTCTGATTTGCAAATTAAATCAACACATTTTTGGTTGCTGCAAACCATGCCAATATCGTCCGCGTAGGTAACAAAAATATGCAAAAATAATACCTAACAGAAATTTTGCATTAAAACTATTGGAGCAACATAGGTTTTGTAGAAATAAGAACTTCTAACTTGCGCTATAAAACTAACACTGAAGTTCTTCAAAAAGAAGGTTGAGCAAAGATTAAATAAATATTGTCTGATCATAACTATAAAGCGGTCATGTACAAGACGAGCACTCCCCGTGAGACTTGTAAGTGCATTGCTATAATCGTAAACTGGGCGGGTAATACGGCGAGCACATTTGGCCGTAGTGAGGCGATGGCGGAAGCGGTAGCGATATTTGTACGACATACTCAACAAAGTCTCTTAACGGGTTCATATATGGATTCATAAAATAATATAGCGGCCTACTCTAATACTTGGGATTCCCGTCGTTTCCTTGTCGTATGTACCTGTTTATGATCTACAACAAAGCTATTATCATGTGAGTACAAAGGCGTGACTATATAATACTATGTTTTATTGTATAAGAAAGGGACAATCAAGTAAATTATAAAAAAAAAATTCGTTATTAAAACAACAAAAATATACCGGCGTAAGAGGCGCTCGATTGCATCCTTTGATATTTACTTAAGCTGCGTGAAAATCACTAAAAGTAATTACTCGGCGTTCTTTTGGACGTGACCACTGAAGTCGGCGTATAAGATACGTTAAACAAGTTTAGTGATGCATCACGTAAACGTTGTGTTAACGTAGCGTCAGCGTATTTTAAGCTCGGGGGTGGTCAATGCTTAACGCATTATTTTTTAATCTAAACAAAGTATTAGCATTGCAAGATTATAAGAGAGCTCTTAACACAGTCATTGTGAGACATTATACAAAATTCAACTTACTTCTTGGTAGTTACGTAATAAACACGTCTTCGTTTCAAGAATTAATATATCAAAAGCCTGTAGAAGATAATTGATACGCCGTAGCCGGAAACAGGAAACGTTCCAACAACGTTTCCCTTGGGCCTTAAGGAGAAAATAACTTTATAAAAATGTTTTTGCACAGATACAGGGAGGGTTGGTCCCAGTGCTGGGTAAAACCCTTCTTCTGGTCTCTCGACAATAAGATCCCTCGACTCCAGAGCACCGCTTTCACATATCTGGTTCAGTTGGTCCGGCCATTTTCTTCATCTGCATCATACTGCATGCATGACTTGGCCTAATCCGGTTTCAGCTTGGCTGCACCATTCGCGATGTCCATCTTTCCAGGGCATCTCAGTAGATGTTCCTGCTGTGGTACATCGACTATAATTATTCTGGAAAGTATAACAGTGTTTCGGATTTGGTCTTGCAATTTACCTTTACCCTCACCATCAGCATAACCATGGTTACCAAAATATTCTTAGAAAATGTCGAATATATATGTCTGTTTACGCTAATCGCTGACCATGTCCCAACGCGCGACTTTACCCGTAATCCCGCTTGTGGCCGTCTGGAGCCGAGCCGGTCATCCAAGATTAAAACAACCCATTTTAGATTTTACAAGCGCGGTATCGGCCAGCTTTACCTGCTGAATGCGTGTAATATCCTCGGGTGTTTTAAAATGTCGGCCCTCTCTTACTGATCGAAACATGTTTGGTAGCATGATTGAGTTTTCGTTTATTCGGAGAAAACTTGTGATAATTCTAGAGATAAAAAATCAGTTAATCCATTTAAACAGTACAAAACAAAAACAATGCACAAACTATAAATAACGCCAAGCAAATGAGAATACAACAGAAATTTCAGCGAAAGTACAGTTTTATTCGTCATGTAAGTAAATAATGTACTACATTACACCCAAAAGCCATAGTCAAAATAACTGGTTTAAAATTATCTCCTTCAAAAAAGTCGAGCGTGACAATTTCGAAGGGTTCAGCTGACGTCACGGGGATCATTTACGCAACCCTTTCAATGTCAAAAAACGGCACGTTTATGCGTCGACACGGCATGCGGGTGTATATTGAGCGTTCCGCATAATTACAAACAATGATATGACAGTCCGCGCCCCCATCCATCACGGCGCGCCGCTGAACCGCGGTGATGTATGGCCGCCGCGCGCAATAGGATCAAATGCTAGGCTTTGTGCGGGATTCTGTTTGATGTTCGTTATACGTATTATTGTGCCAAATCGTATCATTACTTTTTATATTAGCTTGTTTACGTTGATGTTGTTGATGTAGGTGCGATAGCATACCAACATAAATCAGCTTGGCGGTTACGATTGCGCGGGAACACAACATAAGTACTAACTGAAATAAATAGCTGACAAAGATGTATGCTCTAATTCTTTGACTTCTGAGAGTTGTTACAGCTTCTGTGATGCATTAACCTTCTGTAGCTGATCCTTCTTTATTTAAAATAGCGCGCCAACGCGAACAGTTTTAACATGCTGTAGAACAAACATTAGGACTTAATCCCACTCCGTAAAATAAACTAGATATCCGCTGAGCTGTTTACGCCCACGGTGATTGCATCGGAAAGCTCTCCCGTTTGTTTACATTTGTTTTACATAGAAAGGGTAAAGTGAAGCTGCATATAGAATAATCTGATAATACTAAATAATAAAAAAGTCACTATAGGTGTAGCTGAATTAAATATCATTTGCTCGCGAGAACCAACATTTCACGGTAAACTTTGTCGTCCTAATTGGTGCTTTTATTTTTTCTGACGCTGTCTGAAGTATAGACGAATTGAGGAACTTTGTACGCGAGGTCATTTAACAAAAAGTCGTACTTTTACGTGACTAAAGGCTCGGCGTTCTCAAACTTCATTTAACAAAGTTTGCAAGCAAATTTTTTTCCCGAGCAAATCGTGATTAGTCCGGGCGATGCTATTTTGCAAGGTTTTTTTTCTTTCACGCTTCTACGTCGGTAAAGTTTATTTTTAAAAGCACAGGCGAGGGTACTGTTGGAAAAAAATACAACTGAAATGCCGCAATTGGTACAGTAGCTGTCAATAGTCCGACAGAAACAAATTAGCGATTGGAAAAACATTATTTTTGGTTTAATTTCTTTGCACATTCCGCCATAGTAGCAGCTCTGATAAGAAAAAATATCACGATTGTTTCAAATGCAAATAGCTATCTTCTTAGTTGGTGCACTCTTGACTGAGTGGTCGTGGTTGTCAATGCAAAGCTACAGTGCGTCTATTTTCTTCTTTTCCGAGGGGGCTAGTTGTCGCTGTCTCACTTGCACTCGCATCTGAGAGTATATTGGTCACTCGTATTTCACAGAAAAACGAAGCGTTTAAACACCCTTATATCATCTTTTATGCGCTATCGAGTCTAACTACTTCATCTGTTTTCATCAACCGTGTCCAAATGTTGAGTTACTCTTGCTTAATTACTTGTGAATATTGCAAACCTTGCCGTTGACAATGTAGTGCCCCACGTGTAACCGTATATTCCACAATTCGAGTCACTCAAGAGCACACTCAAGGAGGTGTAAAGCCGTTGGTTTCTGAATAGCACCCCACAAGCGGGTCCTACCCAGTGTAGTGGACATCTTTTGGACAAATTATGATGATAATAAGTATTTGCTTTAATATAAACCAAAGGAACAAGAGGTGTATTAAACATTCCCTTCGTATCAGGCACTGACTTGCATCCTGTTTTGACAAAGCCCTCAAACGACCATAGCACGTTGTTTTCTCCGCTCAGATCCTCAGAGCATTGGGAGTAATATTGGATTTGTTCGGTGCGGAATCTCGACGGTCCATTAGGCTAATAGCTGAGCAGTGAGACGGCAAAAGGAGATTAAGCTATGCTCAGTCATCGCTTTTCGTTACCTATAATAATTAATTGATGGGCGGAGTTTTCTACTGATTGTTTTTCGATTGATTGGCGGTTTGTAAACGATATTTTAATGTTTGCGTATACAATGCTCGGTGGTTAAAGATAAAGCGATACCATTCGAAATGTTTTGTTTGTGAATTGGAAATCAGGAAAATTTGCATGCCACTACATTTGAATTGCACGATTTAACACTTTAAATTGTACTATTTAGTTTTTGTTTTTAAAATGCTTGTTTATTTTTCAATAGAAGCTTCTTTAAATCTAACAAACATGAACAAGGGACACTAGGAATCACTACATACATATACATAGTATAAAACAAAGTCGCCTCTCGCTGTCTGTCCCTATGCTATGGATTTAGATGTAGTTTTAATAGATAGAATGATTCAAGAGGAAGGTGTTAATATATACTAGTTATAATACTTTAACCTTATTTCGGAAATTAATTAGTTTGAGTGACGTATTATTTCAATACCGTGTTTTTTTTTTATACATCGTAAATAAACACTCGGTTTAAAAGAACACAACCCAGATCATGAAAGATATACGCGCCGTCGAGTTTAACAAATACATTAAAGAACCTGCAAAGAAAGTCCAAGTTAATAAGCTCTTTGTTTCCAAGAATTCTAACTTCTTAGTTCCTTTACTTTGCGTGAGAGGTAGGACTACCGCTCATACAACATTAAAACCGGGCAAGAACATGTCGGACCATGCTCAGTGTAGGGTTCCGAAGCTGTTTAGTACTACAAACATAAAAATCAACAAGTAATAACTAATTTTCTATTTAAAGTCAGTTGGTGCCGTCTTAGATGATTTTAGTAGGTATAAACACCTGCCTGCCTGCCTGTTTAATCGCCTGTATCTCAAGAATCAATGATGTCTACTTAGTCGTGATAGTTTTCCTATTAAATTCGTTACATGCGCTTTAATTTTTTTTTCAGATTTTTTTGACACTTGACTCTAACAAAAATTAGCGCCTTAAACCTTAATAGGTATATCATAAACGAATTCCTTATTGAAAAATTGTTTTCACAGACCCATAGTATTTTTCGAAGACCTATCCAACGACACCCCACACTACGGGGTAGACGAGAAAATAAATTTACATCCCCACGTTACGTGTACTCGTAGGGGAAATAAACTAAAAAAAACGTTTTTTTGGATTTTATTTTACCACTGTGTTGGCGTGACTAATATGTGTATTCATGCCAAATTACAGCTTTCTAGTACTTAGACGGACGGACGGACAGACATGGCGAAACTATAAGGGTTCCTAGTTGACTACGGAACCCTAAAAAAAAGGTTCAGTAAAAATGTTTTTATGGTTTCGAAAGGTATGCTTACTGTCATGAGCTATGTTAAAAATTGTCAGCGTTTCTAAACTTGGCCATATTATAAATTATATTAACTATAGTCTGTACTTTTAGGTATTTAAAAAAGTGTAAACAAACCAAACCACGTGGCTCTGCTCATCAACCAATCCAAGCTGTTTGGTCGAGCCTTGACGTATCAGTGTTCTGCTCCTATTGGCTGACAAACTGTCATCTGTCAATGTCACGTGGTTTTTTGTTTACATTTTTTTAAATACCTAAAAGTACAGACTATAGAGAAGTGATGCCACGCTCCAATCATAAACAACACAGCATGTTACTCGAGCAGGCGGGAGCCTGTTTCAGCTATCTGAGATGTCAATTAATGTTGATTGAACCGACACAATAGGAGCCCTATCCAATCATAATGCGTTTGATTACAGCGAACTAATCGGTTATGGCCATGTTACTATTTAATATTGTCCATTAACACGACGATAATAATTATTACTGATCCAGTCATAATGATGTTATATCTTAGAAAATTACAAACCAAACCTTCACCACGGTAGTAATTGGTTGTTATAAAATTCTTGACCATAAACCATGAAGATATTACTTTTAAAATGGCGTTGCGTGAAGTTTATTTTACCTTAATTAATGGCTTTCACTCCTTGTTTATACACGATGTATTTCGCGAAACGGCCGAGATTCTACATGGTAAAGACGATATCGCTTTTGAAGTTTTTCCGTATTGTCAACGTTTTGTTAACTCTTATGTCATTTACAGTAATGGTGGCCGAGTCATAAACGATTCTAAAACACGTCAAACGCTATATCGTTATAATGCAGTAGAATAGAGGCATGTTACAGAAATTAGTCGACGGAGATCACTCGCGAGGACTATTGTTTGGTTAAAGAGTTTTTACTCTGGTGAAATAAACAAGCACATGGGGTTAGGTGTTTAATCATGATCTATCAATAGATATCAGGATAACAATTTTAAAATGTCACTTGGTATTACCTTCAAACATCTGTATCGGATTATTTCCTTATGTATTACTATTATTAATTTGTCTCTGGAATATTTAAATTTTATAAAATGTACGTCAAGCAGTATACTTTACTTATAACCTACCTTGAATACGATTTTTTTACTAAGATATAGAGTTAACGTGACGATACCGAGAAAATGTGTTTGGCGCTTGGAATCAGCAGCCCGTGTCCGTAATTAATATTTTTTTTGGATTGTCGTTAACTTTCATTTCAACATCGAGTAGTAAATATTAGGTAAACGTAAAATAATGTATAATAAATTCGTACTACGGAAAGATTAAAATACATTTTCGAATAGTAAAGGAGTTCAAAAACGTGACTTATGATTGAAATTGAGCTACTGAAATACGTTTTTTCTATAGGTACAGTGCACTTTAAAAGGCCACGTATGATACACGCGGTAGTATTCCGCGATCTGGATCTCAGTAACCATAACGCCTATGTATCTTTATTTTAGATGTATTAAACTGGATCATATGTCCTTCAGACTGTTAAACGTGAAGACACAATTAGAAACCAAATCCTCGATAGTTTTATTTTACAAACATGACACTTTATTCGAATGTCTTTGGTTAAAACTTTTAATCGTTAACATTTTTTTTGATTCAAACGTTTAGTTTCTACAACTTATTAATACTGGTAAAGCAGTTTTTTAGTAGATGTTGTGGTTTAAAGTAAACAGCAATTATGTGAATTTAATGCTGCCATCAAGGCGTGTGCAAATAATCTCCATCACTTTTTATTCTTTTGTGGGGCGCATAGAATCATGTGGCGTCATACCTGTTTTTACAATACTCATTTATACATACATACATAAATCACGCCTGTTTCCCAGAGGGGTAGGCAGAGACCACTTCTTTCCACCTGCTACGATCCTGACAAAGCTCTTTCGCTTCTTCCACATTCATACATCGAGTCATGCATGCACGTCGGTTTCGGGTACTTAAGATTCGGCCCTTTTCCAGTATTTCCCCGATTTGATTCAAAAAAGTACGCCTAGGGCGCCCCCTTCCGACCCTTCCACTCACTTTAGCACTGTAAATTTCTTTCGTCAATCTTTTTTCATCCATCCTTTCCAAATGACCGAACCATCGAAGCATGCCCTTTTCAATTTTAGTCACTACATCTTCTTTCAGACCACACTTCTCTCTGATGTTTTCATTCCTTACTCTATCACACAGTTTCACACCACACATACTACGCAAAGAGCGCATTTCTACAGCATTTATGCGACTTTCATGCTTATCCTGCCACACCCAACATTCACTACCATACATCAGAGTAGGGGCCAACACTCCATTGTGAACAGCCAGTCGAGCTTTTTGTGAAATGCCCCTTCTGCTCACAAAGGAGTGCAGGGCTCCATTTATCTGATTTCCTGCATTCACCCTCCTCTCAATATCCTTCTCACACTTACCATCTCTTGTAAACATACTTCCCAGATACACAAATTCACTCACTTGTTCTACTAGTTCACCATTTATATTTATCACGCACTCAGTAATCTCTTCGTCCTTTTCTATCACCATGACGTTGGTCTTAGCAACGTTTACTTTCATACCCTTTTGTTTAAATCCCTCATTCATCACTGTCACCATCTCCTGCAACTCAAGTGCCGATGGAGCAAGTATAACTTGATCATCGGCATATAAGAGGCATTTGATGAGTAACTCTTGCATACGCAAACCCTTATCACACTCTTTCAAATCTCGCATACAACTGTCCATGAATAGATTGAACAGCCACGGTGAGGCAACACAGCCCTGTCTAACACCTCTAGAGATATTAAACCAGGCCGAGTATGCCCCATTGATCCTGACACAGGCCTTAGAGCCCTCATAAAGGGACTTCAAAGCCTGTACCAGGTTGCCGCTCACTCCATACATAGACAGCACCGTCCATAACTCTTTTCTATCTACCCTATCATAGGCCTTTTCCAGGTCTACAAAAGCACAGAAAACCTTTTGGTTGACAGCCAAAAACTTTTCTGCGATGGACCGTAGTGAAAAGACCTGATCCATACATCCCATTCCCTTTCGAAATCCCGCTTGTACATCCCAGATTTTGACATTCGTAACATTCACTACCCTTTCAATTAAAATCTTCGCATATACTTTGCCAACAACACTAAGGAGGCTGATACCGCGGTAGTTTTTGCAGTCTTGCTGTGACCCCTTTCCTTTATACAGAGGGACGATAACGGCCTTAATCCAATCTTCCGGGACTTGACCGCTACTCAAACATGCATTGAAAAGGCGGTACAACAGACTACCCACCACGCCATCTCCTCTCCTCAGCATTTCTATCGACACTCTATCACAACCTGCAGACTTTCCCACTTTCATACTTTTTAAAGCTTCCACGATTTCACTCATGCTAATCACACTTTCATCTACTCTAGTTGCATCCTTATTCTTGCATTCTGGCTCAAGGCATACATCTTCGCATTCAAACAAACTTTCAAAATAGGTTTTCCATCTATCAAGCATTTTTCTTTCCTCACATATTAAGTCTCCAGACTCATCCCTCAACGCAATTAACTTAGTTTTTTCTGATTTCCCCCGAGCCGATTTTATCAAACTCCAAAAGAGTTTAATATTCGACCGGAAGTTGTCAGAGAAACTCCTATCATACTTTTCATTTAGTAAATCTTTCTTTCTAGCCACAACTTCTTTCACTCTTTTCTTTGATCTAATATAATCTTCTTTTTTTCTATCACTTAGATGATGTGCTGGCTCTATAGCTACAAAATCCAACCAACACTTTTTCTTCTCTTTTACTACATCATCTACCTCTCTATCCCACCATTCCGGACGTTCATTCTTGCTGTTTTTTCTCTTTACTACACCGCATACTTCAATGGCCGATTTAACCATTCCATTCTTCATAGTCTCCCATACATTATTTACATCATTCTCGACTTCACTGTCATTCATCTTATTAACACATTCAAAATAATCTTTCAGCTTCCTTACGTACTCATCTTTTATAACTTGATCATTCAGTTTCTCTACTTTTATCCTCTCTAACGCAGTTGTCGGTACGGAAACACGATGGCGCCAACGTGTGAACAGACCCCTTACTCGTGTTACCACTAAGTAGTGATCTGAACCTACGCTGACCCCCCGAAATGCTCTAGTATCTACAACTTTGTTACGCAAACGTTCATCCACAATCATCAAGTCTATCATAGACTTCTCATTTTGACGTCTCCACGTATACTGATGAATCTCTTTGTGATCAAACCAAGTGTTTGTCACGCAGAGATTCTTAGACAAACATACATTGAGAAGGCATATGCCATTCTCGTTCACACGCTCATCACCATACTTTCCTAGTACCGATTCATAACCATCTCTTTGCACGCCTGTCCAACCATTAAAATCGCCTAGTAAAATAATCCTTTCATTCTCCTTGCATTTTCTTGAAACCTCATGCAGACTTTCCCAAAACTTCTCCCGTTCTTCTTTTGGTTTATTCATATCGGGGGCATAAGTCCCAATAATGAACAAACGAGTGAGACCTACCTTTAGTCTCACCCAGAGAAGTCTCGGACTCACGCATTCATGCTCTTGCATACACTCAGCCATTCGTTCTGTGAGTAAGATACCAACTCCCTGACGACCGTGCTCGGATGCCGGGACCCCGGACCACAATGCCGTCAAGGTTCCGTGTGTGGACGTACTCACCCCTTTTTTCTTCGTCTCAGTCACACATAAAATATCCAGCTTTCTCTCTTTCATCATCATACATACTTCAACTAACTTATGTTCCATCCCTCCACAAACATTCAATGTAGCAAGGCGGCTTTCAGCAGCCCGCTTTTTGCCAACCCCCCTACGAACACGGCATGATGCGTGGCAAACGGCATCGCCACCGTTCCGATCCCCGGTGGGATCTGGACATACTTGCAGCATTTTGCCCCCCCCCAGAGTACGAAGGGCTGCCCAGGCTAGGCCTGGGGAGGGATTCTCTGGCATTGCCAGTACCCTCCTGGGGTATAACTCTCTTAAATACTGCTTGCATGGTCCATGGTGCAGGTTCGGGTTTGGATTTGGAGTTTTCCTTCTCCTAGATAGGTAGCAGCCCAATGCTAACGACTCCTATCCCGCCGGGTTTGATTTTGGAGTTTTCCTTCTCCTAGATAGGTTGCAGCCCAATGCTCACGACGCCTATCCCACCGAATTCTCATTTAAAATCCCATACTCATTTAAAATCCACTATTCCTCATAACACTCTTCCAAACATATTTTCTTAGCATTTCCCATGTACATTAATTAAAACAATAAACGCTAAATCTTGCATGTCATAGATCAGGAACCCCGGCAGCCAGCATCGGTCCACGACGCAGATTTTATTGCAAAACTGAGCCAAAGACCGCAACCAACACTATTGAGCCATAATTTTTCATGGAAAGATATTGTTACTTTTGCCCAGATATCGGCCATTTGTATAATAAGTCGATAGGGATCGTCGTTCGAACCCTCCGTAAGAAGTCACATTGGAATTTGTTTGGGCTCCGAGAGATACTTTAGTGGAAATGTCGATACTTTATAGTCTGCACTATTCCGAGGTCGAGATAAAGATAAGGAATTCCTTTGGCTAGGTATTCGGTGCGACGTTTTTTGGTCGAATATCTTTTAGTCAATCGCGGCTGTACTTGTTATGGAAATAGTTTTTGGGACTTAAAACGATTACGTTACTTAAGTTCTTCGTTCTACTTTTAAAGCTAATATACAATTTGTATATGATTGTGACAGGCCTAAAGTCTATCCTACTGCTACAAAACACTTTAAGCACGTGTCAACTAAACGTGAAATCATAGAAAAAACGTTGTGTATCTAACATTTGTAGCATTTCATTACCACGTTCTTCTTCGCTATAGTAAAAAAAGGCAATCCTCTTAGTAGATTGTAAGTAATTATAAATAAAGAATTGTATCGTGTAGTATTTGTAATCCACTTTCCATACTTTATTTTTAGATGACGCAACATCTTAAGCTTCCTTATAAATTTTATGTATCTTTAGTTACAGTCTCAACTTTCCGATTTTTGGACATAAAACGTGATCCAATCGAGGACGGCTCAAAATAAAATATTCTAGATTAGTCACGAGCGAGTTTATTACAAATTGGAATTGGCTCGTGTGTCCCTCGGGAGACTTCGGCTCCTCTCGATCGGTTATGATGACTTACGTAACCACTATAAACTGAGGATTTACTTCCGAAGAAGAGGAAATACAAATAAATGAAAAGTTTGCACAAAGCCTTGGACGAAAATCAAAGTACTAAAGAATCAAGAGAACTCGTACGCTACGTATGTAGTTAATTATGATGCCGATCGCATTAGATAAGTTATTTACGGATCCTGGGAAAGTGTTTCTAAAAGTTGCGGTCTGGGATTCAACTAAAGTGCTTTCCTTTCTGTAGACAAGGTACTCATCTTCAAACAATTTATAATATTTTCTTTTTTAAATTCATCATATAGCGTCACAAGTGGTTTTACTACACAAGTATATTCACGTATGGTTATTGTTTATTTAGGTGTCGAAGAAATCATTTTTAAGACGAGCCTACTACTGTAGTGATCCAATATGAAGGAGGCATCAAACGGCATGATGGTCTAGCGGTATGATTCTCGCTTTGTGTGTGAGAGATCCCTTTTTAGGGTCGAACTAGGAACCCTTATAGTTTCGCCATGACCGTCCGTCCGCAGCCTAGTTCAGAGACTCTGAGTACTAGAAACCTGTAACTTGGCATGAATATACAAATTATTGATGCCAATAAATTGGTAGAATAAAATTTTGAACAATAATAATTTGGTGTATCTCCCCTACACGTAACGTGGGGATGTATTTATTTTTCTCGTCTACCCCATAGTTTGGGGTCTCGTTGGATAGGTCTTTCAAAAGTCTTACTGGTTTGTGCAAATAATTTTTCGATTAAGGAATCCGTTTAGGAAATATAAATTTTAAAGCGCTAACTTTTGTTCGACTCGAGTGTCCCCCCCCCTCCCCTACAGCCAAAACTACAAATACTAAAAATCTGAAATAAAAAAAGAATGAAACCGCATATAACAAATTTAAAAGAAAGGAAAACTATCACGACTAACTAGACAACATTGGTTCTTGAGTTACAGGTGATTAAAGTGTTTATTGACGACACGCTGGCCTAGTTGGGAGTGACCCTGCCTGCGAAGCCAGCGGTCCTGGGTTCAAATCCCGGTAAGGGCAGATATTTGTGTGATGAGCGCGAATATTTGTTCCTGAATCTTGGATGTTTTCTATATGTTTAATTATTTATTTCTCTATTTATGTATGTTTATCGTTGTCTAGTACCCATAGTACAAGTCTAGAGTTTAGTTTGGGACTAGTTCAATTTGTGTGACATTGTCCCGTGATATTATTATTATTATTATTATACCCACTTAATTCATCTAAGACGGCACCAAATGACTTTTATTACTTGTTGATATTTATATTTGTAGTACTTAACGGCTTCGGATCCCTACACTAAGCATGGTCCGTCATGCTCTTGTCCGGTTTTTTTAAATTGACTTCCCCTATGTTCCACGCAAACATTCTTAATTCAAGACTCCATGCCAAAAGACAAGGGTCCTTTATTTAATACGTTCAAACATTCAACGTCCACCGCTAACGACCGACTCTAAGGGTTCATTCTTTATTCGCTCTGTGCTTCCTGAAAACAATATTAACTTTTATGTTTGCTTTTATATCCAAGTTGCTCATTCAAAGATTTGTCAGGGGACACCGTGCCGGAATTGCCTTGATTACGCGGACCTTCCGCTTTATGGAATATGCACGCGGCAAAGCCAAACATTGTTCCATTGTTGGAACACACTGCCATGGGATTTACTGCGTCCCTCACAAACCCATCTTAACCGCTTAGCTGATGTAAATTGACCCAATATTTGTACAAACAAGACAGTCCTTTGACGGAACTTGGAGACAATCGGCCAAACAAAATCTCGCATCTGCATTCAAATACCTTTTGGGTTGTTTTACGGCTACTCCGCGGGCCCCTAAGAAGCGAGTAGTTTGTACCTTCTCCCTTTCAAATGCAAATATTTTCGGAAAGTTTACTTCGGGCTCCTTTGTGAATAATAAAGTGTTTTTGTAGCATCATCTCATCAGAATCAGGGTGCCATTGCTATGTGTGAAAGTATACAGCGCTAACAATTTGTAAACTTGTAAACAATGATAGCAAATGAACAGACTTTGAAAATCGAGGATGATTTCCAGGCTTTGTTTACAAACAAAACGTGTCGTGTGTTCGTGTTTGTTTGTTTTGTGACTTTAACTACTATGTATATGATTTAATATCGTTAAAAGATTGTAAAATCCGTTCCGATCCGATGCTATGCGGGCCGTTTGTGGGAAACACTCTTTTTATACAATGCAAATGCTGGAATTAATTGTCTTTATATTCATACCTACTATTTTATTTATTTTCACATTCACTTAATATGTAGTGGTGGTAGGACCTTGTGCAGCGTCCGTCCGGATCACTACCACCATTTCATCCTTTAACCTACCACCAAGCAGCAGTGTTCGCATTGTCCGGTAAAAGTACCTGCATATAGGCATTCCAACTTAGTCCTCAGGCAACGCATTTGCGGTCTTAGGATTGCAGTCTTAATACAATATTGTATAGGTCACAGATCCCGGTAACCATCTCAGGTTTGGGTCCAACCATGCGCTCGTTTGCTTTTTCCAAGCCATAAAAAAATACTTTTAACATAAAGTTACAACACGGTGTTTAGGGATAGTTAACATTTACTGTGCAATTATGTAAAGTTCAGGTGTCATCAACCTGTTTCATGGCTACAACTTTCGGTTATTATCATTACCATAACAAGGATGGCGTGTTGGTTATAAAATTACAAATATGGGCATCGGAGGTCATTATGTATTCACTCGCACGTCCGGCCATGGCCGCGTCCGGGCGTCGCTGAAATTGCGTTCATTGTTGGAGACCACTGGAATTTCTATAGCCAGTATTATATTTACATGTCGATCTGGCTGTATTTAATTGGTATAATTAGTTCTCTCAAAATCTATAGAAATCGTCGGTTATTGCTTGAACCTCATTTCTATTTTTTCAAGGAGTTGAATGTAATCGAAAACACATGAATAAAAGTAAAAATAAGTACATATATTATAAAATTTAGATTGTGTTTTATGGAGTGACTTTGATTGGTTTATACCAATCACAGTAAAAACAAAAAAAAAAACTTAGATTTAATATTAACTGTGTATTTAAAGTTGTTCAACACATAATAAGTTGTAGTACCTACCAACGATTACGAGCCAAACTTCTCAAAGAAAAAAATCTGACTTAATGTAAATCGAGATATTGAATTGAAATTATCAAAGAAAAATCCTTACAAATATTCGCAGTAATATTTTATCAAGCGTCACTCGGAGTTACAAGCCTTTTTAATTAAAATGTAATTTGCCTGGAAATGTTTGCCCATTCTGACGTATGTTTGTTTTAAAAAGTCGATTAGGACGTTTCATGAAATACGTATTTAATGGAATCGGCGCCATGATGCTCGTGAATTTGAAATAAAGGGAATTATAGTCAGCGTAGAGGTCGTTTATCGCTATTTCCTCGGGATCCGTTAAATGTTTCGGTATAAAAAGTACCCTATATCCTTACCCGGGACTCAAACTATCTCCATACCAAATTTCATCCGAATCAGTTTAGCGTTTTATCCGTGAAAGCGTAACCAACAGACAGACGGACAGAGTTACTTTCACAAAATATATAAATACTAGCGACCCGCCAGCGGATTCGCCAGCTGCATTTTTTTCTTGACATTTTTTCTAGTACCTCCCAGAATATGTGTACAAAGTTTCATGATGATTCGTGAAGTAGTTTTTGCGTGAAAGCGTCACAAATATCCACGCTTTCACATTTATAATATTAGTAAGGATACCCCTATAGATTAGACTTTAAATACGTAACGATTATTATTATAAAAACATATTTATTTCTTGGCCTGTGGTTTTAAATGAGTGTATTTGTCAAAGTTCTATGAATTAGTTCCAGTTTATCTAGGACATTTTATACTTAACTGAATGCATTAAAAATAGTAGGAGCTTTTTGCTGAGTTCTGCATAATAATAGAAGTTTAGAGTGCTAGCTGAACTAACAATTACCTCGACATGCTGGTGGTGGGTGTGAAGTTACTTCTTTGGAGCAGAGTTGTACTCTCTTCTCTTCGATCCAGAATAAATTTAGCTCTTCAAATTTACACTGATACCCTACAGCAGCACACGTATGCACGTTAGTGATTTAGGTGACGCATTTATTAAGAGTTTAACGATGACCTCAACCTTATATCAGTAGAAACTCGTGATGCGGGTTAGTGCCGAACATTCATGAGAGATTGTTACCGGCTTCTATCTCCATAAAGACGGCAAATTTCATATCCTGTTCGGTAACACGGTGATATCGCTGTCTAATGATGTGAGGCGCTTGAAACTGGTTATTGACTCATGTCAAACGTGAGAACATAGCCCGACGTGTGTCGTAGGATTCTAAAATGATATGAGAGCGTTCTACAGATTGGAGTGTGTTTTGTCAGTTAACACTACGACTCTTCTTGTCTGGGAGGCTCTTGCACCAGTCATTTACGACAGCATATAAGTTATACATATAAGGGAGCGACCACACCGATGCGTAAAATACGGTGACGTTGCGTAAAAAAAAATGAGTCATACTAATTACATGGCGTTCAGCACCGTCTTGTGGTCGCTCCCTTATACGTTAAAGTGTGCTCAATATTTCTCTGTAAATAGGCTGGAGCTCTTGAGCAAGTGCATCAGATTTAGCTACGTTTTTTTTTCTCCTTTTTGGTATCTACTTAATTAGCCGCTAATCCAGAAGAGAAGATAGCTGATCAAATTTACAAAATATGTTTTATTCTTTCTGAAGTATAACGTCCAATATTTATTCATTTTATTGATATTATCAAAAAGTGCTTCAATTAATTCATGAACTATTTTATATTTTGCACAATGCATACAGTAGGTAAGAAAAGCGGAAAGTAATAAAGCATGAAGGTCTGGAATCCTCTGGCGAAAACCCAATAATGTGATGTTGGTACTGAAATAAATAATTAATAGACGTTAACGTCAGAATAAACAAAAAAAAATCGAACGCAGCATTCCTAAACATAACGAATACAAATTTGTCCGTAAAGGATTACTTAAGTACGGTCGCGCTATGGCTCTTGTCTCAGCCCAGATAGGTCCCCTGCTTCAAACAAATTTCCCCGAAAACGCACTCAGGTGAAACATGGAGGCCATTACTCGAATGAAATCTCTCGAATTAGGCCGATCGACTGACCTGAGAGACAAATTATCTACAAATTCGATTTTTTACTTCCCGAATTCCCAACACTAGAGTTAAGCAAAAGAATTGCGGAACATTCTCGAACTAAGACTGATGTAATTTGTACGCCCCGACTTAACTTCTGTTCGTAATTAATGGCACAGGATCTCTAATGTTTTTTGAGAGGTGAACAAACTTCCATTGTGAAGGCAAAAAGTTAGAGAATTTCGGTGTACAGAATAATGTTCCGAGTAACAAGAAACAAAATAACGCGACTACAGAGTCCGTTTAAATTAATAGGCCTATATTTCGGTTAAAACTTTCTTGAGGGTAGCTTCTATTGTGTGGAGTAATTTTGAGCTAATAAAAATTATAAAGTAAGCTTGGCTACATTTCTTTCATGTAAAAAATAATGAAGGTAATGGAAAAAATATGCAAACGAACCACTGAGTTGACGAATTTAAGGGTGCTTATTTCGCTGAATTAAACTGGAGTCTTCGAATATTTTAGACTCAAAACATTTACAAAGGGACGGAGTAGTTCATTCAGGGCTGGGATTCTACACAGTAATAACGATATCGTCTTTGACCTGTTTCCGTATTGTCAACATTTTGATAACTCTTATGTCATTTACAATAATGGCGACTGTGACATAAACGATTCTAAAACACGTCAAACACAATATCGTAATAACGCAGCAGAATAGAGGCCCAGTAAGTAGAGGGAGCATGACAGTAAAATAAAAGATCGAAACAAACTCGCTGCTCATATAAAGTTCCACAAACAGGACTCGCTGGAAACAGCCGGGTGGATTCGCAGTGATGAGGAAACCGGATATCCGACTGACGAGTACCAAGAGGCTTGATCTTCCGTTTCATCACATAACAATGTTGGCCAATTTTATGTTTGCAGAAATACTACGCTTTAATTGGGGATCAAAAGGATTCAGTTCTTGGCCTAGACATTTAAGCTTCAAAAGTATTCATAAAACCTCGTTAAAGCGTAATACCACTACGACTTCCAATTAATACTGTAAAAACAGAGCTCAAAGAATCCATTACAATATGGAACGCAATTTAATAATGTCATATAATTATTAAAATAACGGCACCACCTTTGTAGGCGCAGGATGATTTTTAATTTAGATTTCATTACATAACTTTATTAAATCAAAAAGGTTCCAGGTTAATTGCATGACAGCTAAGGGGAAAACGGTTGAGATGAATATTTAAAACGTCAACCCTAGAGATAATGCCCTGTCAACGCAGATTTGGGCTTTGAAAATATTTTTACATTTTCCGTCAGGGCCTAAGTGAAAGATGAGCGAGTCATCCCGTGGGATAATCTTCTGGAATAGCGCAAAAACATTTGGTCCGTAACAAACGGTAGTAAATCGTTATGCAACGTGGAGTGCCTTCATACTTTACGTCTCCTGTGAAATATTACATACCGTTGTATTAAAACGATACTCAGATGTTACAGACAGAAACCGTTTAATGCATTCGGCTTTTTACTAAGTTTATCATCTCGTTCTTCATCAACGTTAACATCTCCAGCGTAAGTTTCAATAATTACTAAAGACGTTTTATTTATTTATTTATTTAATCTTTATTACACAAAAGAATACACTTAGTATACAAAAGGCGAACTTAATGTCGTAAGGCATTCTCTACCAGTTCACCTTTGGGCAAAGCAGAGATTGTAGTGACGGTGCAACATAAGGTGTAACTAATGCACATACACTTACATATCAATAATAACAAAAATACATATATTGCCCTAATAAAATAATAACAGAAACATATATAAATGTATAATATATAATAATATGAGTATAAACAAAAATTAATTCAGATAAAGCAATCATAATATCAAGATGATGACAATTCTACCTGCTAAGAAATTCGCGAACTTTCTTTTTAAAGGAATACTTTTTCATAATATATTTCTAGTCTTTCAAATCAGTAACTATGTAGTCACAGTTGTCATCGTAACCTATAAGTAGTTTTGTAATAAAAAAGAAAGCTCAGTATTAATTTGGTGAAGTTGAATATCTATTTGGTTGTTCAGCCAGAGTATAACAGTTACTAGATTTGAAAAAAAACAGTCTTTTTGAAATAAAAATATCGACGCGTGATTCAGTCAAGTCCGCTTAACTAGTGGTCAGTCATTCGCCATCAATTCAGTGTAACCGATTTTTGTCAAAACGTCACGTTTCGTTTGAAAAATCTTGTTGGAATAAAAATAAAAATTGGTTTGTTGTTCAGTTGTCGTATTTTGAAAACCTATTCTTTACTTTTATGTGTTTTTTTTTTTTGTGTAATTGTACCTACATTTCTATTTTAAATTGTACCGAACTTGGTTTTAATTCCTTGCAAATAAGTTTTCTCATAAAAATCTATGCCAATGTTAATTGATGTAAACTTCAACTCGCTGGGTTATTGCCACGTGTCATTAGTCGTGTCACGCCGGGAAATATATAGCATGGCTAAATTAGCAACGTTTTACTCTGGCGTGTTCTGACGTATTATTTTTAAGACTTTGACTTTAAACGCTGGAAGGGGAAATTCTTACGCTAAGGGGTTAAAATAGGGGGAGTAGCGGGAAACTAATTATACACGTACGAAGTCGCGAGTGCCCTCTAGTTGTCCGTCTCTTTCCTCAAATTATTATCTTGTAATATTTCTTATTAGCCAACATTTATTTTGCTGACTCCGTTCCACGTTCAAGCTTCCTCTTCTAAACGAGAGGCCCTAGCCAAGATGCGCACGCTAAGTAGCGTTTCTATTCATTTTGTTTTTAAACCAATCGCGTCACTGATAGATCACGTCATACGAAAAGTCACGTGATCTACTAGTGACGCGATTGGTTTAAAAACAAATCGAATAGAAACCCTAGTTAGTGTACGCATCTTGGCTAGGGTTTCTGGAGCTGCTGTCGTGTAGTGTAGTGACGTGTAGTGACCCTGTCTTCGAACCCAGGACGGGTTCAAATCCCGGTGAGGGCAGATATTTGTATGAGGAGCACAAGATTTTATTCCCGAGTCTTGGATGCTTTGTATTTAAGTACGAGTGTATATTTATTTATAAAAGCATTAGTTTATCATTGTCCTGTGGTAATTTCTTGTTATATTTCACAAGTGAATGTAAATATTTGAACAGTATTTTTATCTGACTGATAATACAGGGTGTCCCAAAATGGACACGTAACCCTGACACCGAGGATAGCTTATCCTTAGACCTACCAAACCAGCCTAACATGACCTCAGTAAAAGTTGCACGGTTTTCAAGATATCGGCAATTTAGTGTTTTTTCTAATTTCGCTCCTTTTTTGGCATTCTTAGTCCCAGATTTTTGTGGAATGGCCTTCAAACTTAGTTTTTTCTACATGTATGCTGTCTTGAATAGTTATTTAAGGCGACAAAATTATTATTTTGACAAAAGTACTGTGAAAATTGGGAAAATACTAATTTGGTCTTGACTCAACTTCATCAGCAACACATTCACTTTGCCTTTGAACATCTGCCCTGTAAAAAAAATACTAGAAACTAACTGAGCAAATTATTTTAAAAATTTGCGTATGGTATGCCAATTCATAAATGGTATAACACGTTCAATGTTTTTTAATTTTTCCTACAAATCACCACGAGTCAAAGCCATTGTTAAGCAAAAAATTGTTGCTAAAAAGGAAAGTCAAATCGCTCGCTCCTCGCTCTTTGGGTCTTTGTTCTCGCTCTAACACACTCGTCGACTGCTACCTGGACTGGGGTTCGAACAGACAAAAGAAACGAGATAAGCTCTTCGCCCCGTCTCACATTATTATCCTATTAAAGAATGGGATGGGTAGAGTGTTTTGTTTGTGCATTCCTAGCATAGGCCCTAGCCAGCCATGTCAACAAATCAGTCCGTAACCTTGCGTTTCGTGCGATACCCGTCTTCTCTGTGTTCCTGCATTCGTGTTGTGTTTACCAAATTGACTTGGCATCATTCCGGACTCCGATATTGCTTGTGACTTAGAACTGATTTTCTTTGTGAACTGAAACGACAACTTGGCACTCTTACGGGACACTGATATCGCTTCTCGGATTTGTGAATTGTTGTGAAACTGCTTCTCATCGATGACAAGTCGTAATACTTCGTCGTACTCTCATAGTGAGTACGCCGATATGCACTTGATTTACGGCGAAACAAGGCAAGTTTCATCTCGAGGCAATGTGACTTACAATGCAAGTTTGGCCGCACGATTATACTCGGAACGCTATCCAAATCGCACTCCGACGAATTATGAAGTGGTTTTAAGAGTTGTGAATTGTTATCATGAGGGAAGACAACCGGGATGGAATGGCACAGAAGGAAGACCACGAACCGTTGACGACAACATTGTTTTAAATCAAGTGCATGAGGATCCAGGAACTTCGGTGCGAATAATTGAACGTCGCACTGGTGTTACCAAATCGTCCGCACAACGAATTTTAAAGAGAAATAAATACCACCCGTACCACATCCAACGTGTCCAAACGCTTCTTCCGACTGATTACCCACAACGTGTCAAATTTTGTCGCAAAATGATTGAAAAGTGGAGGCAGAATCCTAATTTTTTTAATGAGGTATTATGGAGCGACGAATCGGCCTGCAAAAGAGACGGGTACCTCAATCTGCACAATATCCATAGCTGGCGGCTAACTAACCCACATGAATCAAGAAAAGACAAGTCACAATATCAATTTAAAATAAACTTGTGGACCGGAATTTTTAACGGTCAGATACTAGGACCCGTCGAGTTACCAGCAATTCTAAACGGACAAAATTATTTACACTTTTTAGAAAACGATCTGCCTATTTTGTTAGAGGACACATCGCTGGACTTGAGGCAAAGGATGTGGTTGCAACAGGATGGCTGCCCGGCACACTACGCCCGCCTAGTCCGCGAGCACCTCGATACTACGTATCGTGACAGATGGATTGGGAGATTGGGACCAATTTTATGGCCACCGCGTTCTCCAGACCTCAACCCATTGGATTTTTTTTATTGGGGATGCTTAAAAGATAAGGTCTACGCGAAACCAATCAGATCCCAAGAAGAATTACGCCAACGTGTCTTCGCCGCAGCACGCACCATATCGGAAATTAGCTTGAGAAAATTAAACCGAAACTTTATAAGAAGATGTCATTTATGCATAAGGGTCGGAGGAAAACAATTCGAGCATTTATTATAAGCTAGGGTTAGATATTAAAATAAAGCAATAAAATTTAAACCTGTTTTTTAATCAGTAATCATCTTTACTCGTCAAGCCAAACAATCTTCAAAAAAGGAGAGAAACGATATTATTTCCGTCTCTTTTTCTCTCATGCAATGGGCAAATATTAAAAAGGCCAAGTACGAAATTAAATATCGCAGGGTACACCATTTTAACATTATTATCGACGGCTTCGGGCTTCCTAGTATTTATTTACTTTAATTAGGCCGTTGAAATGGTGATCTGAATGTCTACTTTATTGTATTAAGATACATTGTATCATACCATTTCTGAATTATGCATACCATACGCAAATTTTTAAAGTAATTTGCTCATTTCGTTACTAGTATTTTTTTTACATGGGAGATGTTCGAAGTCAAAGTGAATATTTTGCTAATAAAGTTGAGTCAAGACCAAATTAGTATTTTTCCAATTTTCACAGTACTTATCGTCAAAATAATAATTTTGTCGCCTTAAATAACTATTCAAGACAGCATACATGTAGAAAAAACTAAGTTTGAAGGCCATTCCACAAAAATCTGGGACTAAGAATGCCAAAAAAGGAGCGAAATTAGAAAAAACATTAAATTGCCGATATCTTGAAAACCGTGCAACTTTTACTGAGGTCATGTTAGGCTGGTTTGGTAGGTCTAAGGATAAGCTATCCTCGGTGTCAGGGTTACGTGTCCATTTTGGGACACCCAGTATAAACACATCATTAGCTTTGCTCAATAAATGTGCATACGAGTATATAGGTACATTGCCAGACTGTCAGAAGGCAACCATTAGCGTGTGCATCAGCATCTCCCGAAGCCCCTTAATTACGACTTTTCGGAAGGTAACACAAATTAGCATGCATCAAAGAGTTGCGCCTAATGAGCCAGCGCGGGAGCGAGGTGAAATTTAAATGAAACTGTACCATGAACTCGAACGAGCGTAATTACCACTTCTCTATGCCTTGTAACAGCCTCTCAAGACTTAATTAGCCCTGAATTATGTGAGAAGTGTTTCAAAATGGCTTTATATAAGAATTAATTTTCTGAAGACAAGTTGTCCTTGGGAAGTTTAGTTCTTAAGGATATTATGAAACGCGGAGCTTTAGCTGTAATAGTTTGGAGCTTCAAACTATTACATTGATTAATGAACTTACCTTTTTATAAGTAGCTGTTGCCCGCAACTCTGCACGTAGAAGTCGTTTATCGCTACTCGCGGTAAAATGTACTCCATGTTCTTTCTCGGGTTTTAAGCTCTCTACCAAATTTCTTTGAATTCGGTTAACGGGTTTAGCCGGGAAAGCATTACAAATAATAATATTAGTATGAACGCATGTATTTCATTAAAGTTTCTCGCTAAGTTGGATGTCAAGTTAACATCCACATAGAATGGTTTTTACATACATACATAACATACATAACGTCACGCCTTCATTCCCAGAGTGAGGTAGGCAGAGCTACAGAAATACCAACAACTTTAAACAGACTTGTTGATAATTCTGTAACCACATTTTGCACAATCAGGTCAAGAAGTTTACTAGTGTATTAGTGACAGGTTGCAAGCCCATCGCCTAACAATACTACAAGCCCTTATTCCCTGAGTCGACTCTTACGATATCCACGGGAAGTCATGGATTGGCACTATTCTAACCCGGCAACCACACGGGCGAATGGTTTTTTAACGATATTATTTCTCTTTTCCCATTTATTGTTTGTGGTGGTACAGGATTGATAATTACTTGTTATAGCAATATCCGTTAGGTTTTTAGGAAATATGCTGACTTTAAATAGCTCAGCTTCTCAAACATTTAGCTTAATTTTTAAGTGCACCGTGCAGTTGCCCGGTTGGAATAGTGCCACTCCATGTCTTCCCGTGGATGTCGTAAGAAGCGACTAAGGGAGTAAGGGCTTGTAGTACTATAAGGAGATAGTCTTGCAACCTGTCACTAATACACAGAATACACTAGTTAACTTCATGGTGTGATTGTGCAAAATGTGATTACAGAATTTTAAAAAAGTAATTTTCAGTTGTTGGTATTTCTGTAGCTCCGCCTACCCTGGGAATGAAGGCGTGATGTTATGTATGTGTATGTAAGTACCTACTAGATAGCATCAACTATGTACATTGTACATTATAAATTCCAAAGTAGTAAACTCTAACGGTCTAGCCGAACAAAACCTCTGAGAAAGGGATAACAGCTACTTCATTTGCTTAATTAAATAATTGGATTATAGCGGAAACATTATATTTCCCTTTTAATGTAATGTGCCTTTTGGAACGCTGAGCCATTTACCGCTGCGATTAAAATTCGGGCCTGATCACCCCCGCGGGACGGCGCGAGATCATTTTGAACCTTCAAGATAAGCACTTTTAGTATTTGGGTGATGAAACAAGAAAATTATAATTGCGTTATTCACTAGCAGTTTTCCACAATGCGACTCCGTCCGTGTAAATGTCTTCAATCGTTATTTCCTGTGGAACTGTCCGATTTTCCAGGATTAAAGGACCCTTTTTTTTAATGAGATCATAAGATTTGCAAACGGAAGTACTTAATCACCTGATTAAAATGCAATGTACAGGATAAGCTGAATTCAGATAAGCCGAAGAACGGCGCGGATAATTGATGATTAATTTTCAAACTTTCCGCTAAAAGTACAAAGTCGATTGCAAACTGTGTGCTGTTACGCCTGTTACTAAAGCTGTATATTTATCAAAATAAAATTGTAACTAGGTATAGAAGTTTTTTAATTATAGAATATTAGTGGCTAGTTTGTTGGAAATTCCAACAAATAATTCATTGTTTTTTAACGGAGACTCAAACCTATAAATTAACGGACGGATAATTTAAGCGAAAGATAAATAATAAAAAAATCATGATTATTTATTATTCTGCCATTAAAAAGCAGTTTTCGTTCAACGTGAATAATTGGGCAGCTTTTTTTAAGTGTTCATTAAAATAAGTTGAGGTTTCATGTGAGCTTTTGTCCTCGATGTCAGACCCTTCCAAATATAAGCAGCCGAGAAAAAAACAATATAGGACGCAATTCCACTCTAACCATGAGCCCTTAACTTTTTCTGTCTGCATGAAAGAGGGAAATAAATAACGACCTAAAGCCACTACTGTCCATATGTTCTTGTGATCCCCAAGGAAAAGGCTTTTCCTCGTTCAATTTTTCCATAGCCTTTGTGGAAACTTATACTACGATAATTGGTTTAACAATTCATTATTCAAATACAAAAAAGTTCTTGAACTCGTTTATCGTTATTCCGTCAGAAATAATCAGGTTTTGAAATATGAAATGTATTCTGCTTTCGAGTTTCAAAGTATGTGCTTTCAAATCTTATAACAGTTTAGCAGTGAAGGAGTTATAAACCCAAACAGTCACTTTCGACACATAAATAACAGCATAAAATTACACTATGATTTAAAAGGGTGGTGTGAGAAAGTTATGTTTATGACTAAATAGACGTACATTTGCTAACAGGGGGGTTGCCATGACACGGCTACACAATTCTGTTTAGGATGAAGTTGAAGTATATCAGTTACACTGCTCTGTCTCTTTCTCTCACCGTGACTGACCAAGTCATGGCAACCCCCAAATGGATATAGAAGTAACAAATACGGAATAGAACCCCAGGATTCTTTCTACTTTTAAAATAAATTAAAAAAGTCCTAGTTAAACGATCTTGCTTTGCTTTTTTCTTGCTTGGTCTCGGGTTTAAATCCCGGTAAGAGCAGATATTTGTGTGATGAGCACGAGTACTTGCTCCTGGGTCCTGGATGTTTTTTTATGTATTTAAGTATTTATTTCTCTATCTAAGTATGTATATCGTTCCCGTCTTGTACCCATAGTACACGCCTAGAGCTTAGTTTGGGACCAGGTCAATTTGTGTGACATTGTCCCGTGATTTTATTATTTTATTTTTTAAACCATAAATTATTGCTACAAACGGTTGTCTTTTTTATCCAGTGAATTAAATTATGAACTGTTTCAATTGGGATTTTCCGTAGTATGAAGTAAAGAGTACATCTCTTTTATGTTTATTAAGTGTTACGTTGTCAATAAAAAAATGTATTTAGTTTAAGATAAAGAAGATAAATACAGTGTGTTACTGGCATGAGGGCTTCTGCTTTAACTAACGATAATATGTTGTTTAAGGAACTATTTGTAGGTATAATTAAGTCGAAGTTAACTAACGTAACGCTGCAATTTAACTTCTTAGATTTTAACTATCATCAACGTACTGGAGCTATGTGTAAGTATCGTAATCATTATCGTTATTACTTGGTACAAGGCATACATTGGTACAGGGGCAGAACATAGAGAGTTATTAATACTCCTTGAATTTGACATATTTGAGACACTAAAATTACAGAAAATAATCGTTGTCAAATACCCTTCTAATCTGTGGTTGTCAAAGTTGATAGAAAAGCATAAACAAAAAAAAATAAAGCATAAAGCATTATTTCATTACTAGCATAGAGGCATTCCATCTTAGTCCTCAGGGTTGGCAGCGCATTTGAAGTCTTAGGATTATAATTTTGAGAATTCAAATGTCTATGGGTCTCAGATTTCACTTACCATCAGGTGGCCTGAGTGCTCGTGTGCCTTCTCTTTAACACAAAAAAAACATTCCTCTCGTAATAATTTAATGTTTAATAAATAGTGAGTTTAACTAATGTCTTACGACGCTCGTGAAATGTGCGACATGATTTTGTTGTACGGCAACGCAGCAGAAGCGTTGAGGTTGTATCGTGAAAGATAGCCGAACAGGCGACATCCTCACAATCCCAGATTCATATTAGAAGCCGTGCAACGAGTTCAGACGTCAAATAGGGCTGCTATGGTCACTTATAATATACAAGTCTTAGTTTGGTCACATGACTTTATTAATTAACTTTAACGCACAGTGTACATTGCTTGCAATTATTTTTTTGTTAGAAAACAAGCGTGTACTGTTTTATCTTGTTTTAATTAAAATAATCATGTAGGTATATTAAGGAGTTGCCCATTGTTACTCTATATCAAGGGAAGCCCTCATGCCGGTAGCACACTGTATACACCGATGTCTTTGTCGTTCTTCAAACGTGGCTAAAAAAGCGCATTCACTCAAAGCTTGAGTGTACTTCCCTTGGCATTCCTAACGTGCATTTGCGGACGGTTTGCGTGATTGGTCGTATGCCTTTAATAGAATTGTAAATTATGAAATCAGACCTAGCATTTAAAGAAGAGCCATCCACATTTGGGACTATTCGGATTTGTTTTTTTTTATGGCAAGGAGAAGGCGCATGAGCACTCAGGCCCTCTGATGGTAATTGACATCTGAGACCCATAGACACTTGAATTGTCAAGACTACAATCCTAAGACCTCAAATGCGTTGCCAACCCTGAAGACTAAGACGGAAGGCCTCTATGTTGGTAATTGCAATGGTTGCCTATCCTCACACCGCAACACAACAATGGAAATACTGCTGCTTGGCGGTAACTTAATGGTTAGAATGGTTGTTGAAAACTTTAAATATTATTCTGTAATCTGTATTCTTCTCAGACTAGAATCAAGCTTGACGTTTAAAAATTTAAGTTTAGAGTTATTTAAAATAGAAACACCAATTTAAATTAACCCCATTGTTCACTGTTTTCCTCTAAACGCTGGGTCTTATTTCATACATATTGTTCGTCTAAGTTTATATTGTAGAAAGTTTTACCCGGTTTAAGTATTCATTGATTGGCTACGGCCATTATTTCTCCGAAACGGCTGTTTATAAATTAAAGGGGAATTTACGGGGGTAATATCATTTGTCCGTCAGATAGCTCATCAAATGTTTATTACAGCACTTTGATTGAGAAAACCAATCCGCAAATTCCCCACCGATCCTTCCCGAGATCATTATCTTAGTCGGACCTGTAAAGGTGTTGCTACACCAATGCAGAGCTGAATTATCGCTTTGGTTTCGCATAAAACCAAGAAAAATTAAGTGTTCTGATTAGGTCTGTAGTTCAGATTAGTAGATAGATAGAGTAATGAAATTAACACACATGAATAATAAAATAAATAAATATCACGGGGACAATGTTACACAAATTTACTTGGTCCCAAACTAAGCTCTAGGCTTGTACTATGGGTACTAGACAACGATAAACATACTTAGATAGAGAAATAAATACTTAAATACATAGAAAACATCCAAGACTCAGGAAAAAATACTCGTGCTCATCACACAAATATTTGCCCTTGCCGAGATTTGAACCCGGGACCGCTGGCTTCGGAGGCAGGGTCACTCCCAACTAGGCCAACGTGTCGTCATACATAACATCACGCCATCATTTCCAGAGAGGGGTAGGCAGAGCTGCAGAAATACTAACAACTCTAAAAAGACTTCTTGATAATTCTGTAACCACATTTTGCACAATCGTGCTATTTACTATTTATTTGTATTGGTGACAGGTTGCAAGCCCATCGCCTAAGAGACATTATTCCCTTAGTCGCTTAGTAGTAATAAAGTTAAGTTCTATATTATTATTATCACCAGTGGGGGAAGGACCTAGAGCTGCCACCGAACAGCAGTGCGAGCATTGTTGTTCTGGCTTGGGAGGAAAGTCAACCGGTGAAATAACTAGCATAAAGGCATTCCATCTAAGTCCTCAGGGTTTGCAACGCATTTGCAATCATGAGATTGAGGAATCTGGTGGCATGTGTGCCGATTTTCCTTCTAAATGAAAAAATCATAAACCCTTAATTTAGAATAGAATAGAACCCGTGCCGTGTTAGAATAGTGCCATTCCATGTCTTCCCGTAGATATCGTAAGAGGCGACTAAGGGAATAAAGGCTTTTAGTACCTCCTACTGTTAGGGGTTGGGCTTGCCACCTATCAATAATACAAACATCCTAGCCTGTGCAAAATGTGGTTACAGAATTATCAAGAAGAATTTTTAGAGTTGTTGATATTTCCGTAGCTCTGCCTACCCCACTCTGGGAATGAAGGCGAGATGATATTGTATGTACGAGTATGTAAAATAGAATAAAATTGTATGTTTAACGCACAAAAAATAGCTTTTCACTTACACTTCCCAAAATATACATTGCAAGCCAACATTTTATACAATTAAGGAATCTGATGACCTCGTTGGCGGATTGAACCTGACCGGCCTCGATAATTTATTTAGTAATGGCTTTGGTTCTACAATAAACTTTCTGATTGATCGAAATATTCGTTAGTAGAAAAAGTTTCAAGGCATTCAGTTAATCGAATTTAAACCGAATAAAGTGATAGTGATAATAGCGGTTACCTTTAATATTTGATTAGTTAATGTTAGGTAGTGAGTTCAGACAACGCGTTTAGCTCGAGTAGTTGTTAGTAGTAGTTAGTGGCCTGGCCTACGTAGCTGACGTGTGGGGACAGTATAGGCAAATATTTGTGTGATGAGCGCGAGCATTTGTTCTATTATTTTAAGTTTTCTTTTCTTATAAGGTATGTTTATCTTTGTCTGCATCCATAGAACAAGCCTAGAGCTTAGTTTGAGACTAGGTTAATTTGCTTGAGATTGTCTAATAATATTTATTACATACATACATACATAAAGTCACGCTTTTATTCCCAGAGTGGGGTAGGCAGAGCTACAGAATTACCAACGACTCTGAAAAACTTGTTGATAATACTGTAAGAACATTTTGCACAATCAGGCTAAGATGTTTACCAGTGTATTAGTGACAGGTTGCAAGCCCATCGGCTAACAGTATTTATTAATTTAGGTAATAAGCACATTCATTAAGAAGCTCAATCGAATCGGGTTTCAAGGTGTCTCATTCAGGAGTTTATTTATTAAAATAAGTGTATAATAAATAGCTTTTGTTGTAGTGGCGTCCTGCGCGCCTCGCCCAGGGAAATTACACGTGAAAGGAAATACGAAAACGAGGACGCGACGTCTTCTGGCAGGCCCAAGTAACAGGCGCCATCGAGTTACTCGTCATTTTTATAAATCTGACAGCTGAGTATGGGTCAGTACACAATGTTACAATCCAATGGTATTTTTCAAACATAATCCTTGAAATAGTTTTCAATTATAATATTGACTTCTTTATTCAATTCGAGTTTTGCTTGTTATGTGATTATTTATGTTTAAAACAATTACAAATGTAAACAGTATGAGTAAAAGTTATTTCTCGTCATACCCTGACTAACATAATAAAGAAAAAGTATCAGGAAAAAATCTACCAGCGCTTCCCAAGTGAACTCACTGTGCAATGCTAAGAAGAAGCGCCGCAAAAAACTCAATAGTCAGCTATTTGATAATAAGTACATAACCTGCATTCCATTAAACGATGACCAAATAATTGTAATTATTATGTAGTTCCGTAGGATAAATGCTAATTAGTGGGTTTGTCCGTCTGTCTGCTGAACTAACCTTACGCTCAGACTCGGCTGTACGTATCTCACTGCTGAGTCAGGCCTCGTTAAACAGGATTTTTTTAAAGAGAAAAACAGGACACAGCGCTAAAAGTTTTCCTTCTGAACACCATTCCATTCGATTTTATGTCTGAACACTCTTCTAAAGGACGGACTACCTTAGTAAACAGATTTTTATGTTAATGAACGCTGCTGCCTCTAACATGCAGCAACATCCAAGCCTTATGATTAAATCTACGGTCACCCTCTTTCAATTAATCCATGAATTGAGTGGAAATCTTGCTTTTATTGCAGGAAATTGGCATTCAAAGTGATGCGGCCAATGGAACACCCTTTACGTAAAAAAACATAGGCGGCAACCGATCTTTATTGTCCAATAATACATTTAATTTACATTCATGGTTTAAGCAAATTGATTGGACGTAACTAATATGACTATTGTTGTGTTAGTGCGTCCTAATACAAATTAATCGACAAACTTTAGAGTTGGCTTCGAGTGGCTACCAAGAATCTGCCACATACTCACGTTCAGTAGGCACAGGAGCAATCAAGGTGATTTCTGAGGAAGGCCTATGTCCACCAAGGGACGTGTTTTGGTTGACTTGGTGATGAATAAGAACACAGTATATTTACAGCTCGCTAGTACTTAACTACCTATCTATTGAGTGACAAAAGATTTTCAGTATTGATTTATCCAATCCAAGCCTTAATTATCAGTTCTTGGTATTATTTTCCGTTTCCATTCGCAAAATGTTTACGGGAGAGAATCGTTTCCACGTCATTTTCATTCGGCTCTAATTAGCCATTTGCTTCTATTTTAATATCATAAGTTTTCCGTAGGTTATTTTGTTAAATAAGAACAGAATACAATATTACTGTACGAGTATCTAGTGTTTTTGCAGTTAAAAAGAGTCTTTTAAACTGTCTCTTAGTCTTAGTTCTACTTCCAACTAAGGTTGTAGTTCACCTTATATTACAGAACAAAACTCCCTGTATGCTTGTACCTAGTATAGCTACATATCCATTCTATTTTAAATATTATTTCAAAACTTACAATATTTTCCCCCCTTTTATCGCACGTTCTGAATATGTGTATCAGGTATTCAATTTACATACGTAACTGATTCTCGACGACCACTCGGTCTTAAGGCTGGCAGGTAGATGGACGACGTGTATTCAGTGCGTATCTGCATGGGAGCAAGATGAATCGCCTCATACATCCACCCGAATCGTTATCTTGACATACCTAAGTGAAACTTCATGGAACTGAGTTAATGTAGTTTGTTTCGTGATTTATTGACATAATTATTTAATCGTTAGAAGAAAAGGTTGAATGTTTTGTAATACATTTTGAGAGTTGAGGCCGAATTACGAAGTGCCTAAACCTGCCAAGTTTAGCAGTAAAAGGGATAGCATCATAGTAGTTACATATCTCCATCCCTTTCGCTGCCTGGAACTTGCCACGTACATACTTTTTTACCACTTTGTAATAAGGCGTCTTTATACTCATTTAATTAATATTAGGTATATTATTTTGTTGGTATAATTTACTTAACTGTAACATATTTCAGTCATTTTAACAACAAGAACCAAGTAGTATCACATATAGTTTAACAAACGTCTTCTTACTTTAAACATGTGTCTAATAGGTACCAAATAAAAAAAGTCGACAAAATAAAGTACGTTTGTGAAAGTGGACTACGACATCGATTCTAAAGATATCAACAACTGTCATAACACCCTATGATGACAAGGGATCAGATCTGGGGTATCTTTTATAGGTTTCGTAATAAAAGAAAGCCTATTAGCGAAGTTTTTGCCTCGAGCGACAAAGTGGTCTGATCGCAATCCGATTGTCAACCGACTTGAGTCATTTTCCGGAGTACCGAGTTCAGTTTACTGTCGAAACTATCGCACTATCTATGTTTTATGGGGCACTTTGACATATTTGATTACAGTTGTTCAAGGTTTACTTTAGTTTACTCCTTACTTTAATTTATTAGTTTTATTACATCTATATTGTAATTACTTTTACTCAGAGCACAATTTATGTTCGCTTTCATCTTAGTATTTTCTATTGTTAAAATAGCCTATCTTCAAAGCTATGCACGTTTTGTCAATCTTTTTTTTTATTAATTCGTAAACGAAGGGCACTATTTCGTATATTAGTAAGGTTTAAAAGGGACTTTTGTGTAAAAAGACCTCTCAAATAAGCTTTATTCGTCGTATAAAAATCATTAATTCTTAACATAAACCAACAAGTAGTACGATGAAACTAATTTACAGAAGCTCTTTACAAGATTAGTCTTACACTTTATTTTCTAAACCATATTGTGTTTTCACGAAATCGGCCTTTGTGATCAAGTTTACAAGCGTTATAATATCTTAGCAGAAAATAGCAATCTATACTAATATTATAAAGAGGAAAGATTTGTTTGTTTGTTTGTTTCGAATAGGCTCCGAAACTACTGGACCGATTTGAAGCCGAATTTTACCATTAGAAGCCGACATTATCCTTGATGAACATAAGCTACTTTTTATCCAGTGATTCAAGAGGAAGGTTTACATATAATACTTTAACCTGAAGCGAGGGCGGGTCGCTAGTATCAAATAAAGGCGTTTCAAAAATCCCGAATTCTAAAATAACTGTTCGCTGATGGATCATCAAATGCGAAAGCAAAAAACCTGACATGGCATAATTGCTGTCACCGTCCCCGGCGCGACTGAATGCCGTCGTGACGAGCTGATGGCTCTGAAAGCACCACTGTTCTCTTTTGATGAAAACCATGATTACACCGTACATACGTAAGTACTGGAGTAGGCGTGTGGGATCCAGTGACTAGATATGCTGGAAACGACCAACATTGTTTATACGTCGAAACTTTATATTGAATATGCGATTTTCTCAATGCAAACGCTACCAACCCAATAATAATAAATTAATCGAACACAGAAAGTTAAAAAAAAAACCTGTTAATAACTTTGTAGTTAACATTAGGTAGATGATGCAATTTAAGTAATTTCTTAGCGTTGAGAACGTGAATAATATCATTATGGTAATATTTAATTATAACATATAGGCCTAGACAATGAGTAGAAAGGAATTTCGAACAACCCTGAAACAGGTTAATTAAAAAAATAATGCGATCTGTCCGCGGCTTAACTCCGAGACTCTTACTCTTACTCGTACTACAAAACTGTAATTTGGCACAGTTATACAATTAAATTACGCCAAAAAAGTTGTAAGATCTCCCATACAAGTAGGTACCTACCTAAAGCAAAAGTATAATTTTACATTTTGAGTGCAGCGAGTGAGTGGTTGAATAGATCTTAAAAATCATTATGATAATATTTTTTTAGAGTTGGACCACCAGTTAGAAAATATTGAACTCGAAAAGTGTAGTTATTGTTGCCTCCCCCAAAAGAAAGCAAGCACAACTTAAAATGAAAACTATCACGACTAAGTAACTTGATGTGATTATACGTCTTAAGTGTTTATACCTACTAAAAATCGTCTAAGGACAGCACAAAATAACTTTAAATAGAAAATTCATTCATATTTGTTTATTTTTTTGAGATATTTTTTGGGTTTATTGTAATGAATTCAAAATCCTACGTTGATCATGGCCCGCAATGCTCTTGCACGGTTTTTTTGTATATTCAGTTAATGTGTTTTTCAACGATTTATAACTCCTACAAAGCCAAACTTTCAAAAATTCTCACAAAATGTATCCAGCATCAAGTTCTCGGCGTTCAACAGCAAGGGGCAGAGCAACAAAAAGTAACTATGTAAATGACTTAAAGTTCACCGCAATCCTCACGTATTTGGGCGTGAAGTTAAATTTGTACAAAGCTAAATTCAATAGTCGAGCAATTAAATGGTACAACGGTCAGGAAATGTTACTTTGCGTTGCCCTAAAAAGGGTTAATTACAAGTTATTTTCGGTTCACCGATTTGATGACTACGTAATTTCTTGATGGAAATGTTCATCAATGGCTTTTATTTTACGGTCCAATGTGCGGCGTTAAGTCTCGATATGAAAGTTAAACGTTGGATATCATATTTGTTTAAAAATTTAGGGCTATTTGTAACAATGAAAAGACAAAGGGCAAAAATGTATGGAATGTGGTACCCGCCCCAATGGACATAATTTATATATCAATGGAAAGGTATTTTTATGTAGAGCTAAGATAGCCAGGGCGCATATCTCCATTTGCTGTTCCTATTTCTATGACCTTTTCAACGAGACCACCATCATTGCTATTAAGCGGGTACCATAATGCCCATTGTCCTTTTATCCCGACAAAAGAGTCCGTCTGGATCACTTCCAGAATATCATCATTTACCTACCAGCGAGCAACACTGTTTGTATTGTTGTGCTCCGGTGTGGTAACTATCTTAGAAGCATTCCATCTCAGTCCTTAGGGGAAAGTAAGATCTTGAAATAGCAAATGTTTTTGGATCTCAGATCTCACTTACCGTCAGGTAGCCGTGTGTCTTGCCTTTTCATTAGCATAAAAATAAAAACAAGAATAAAACAAGACTCCTTAGTTTTTTGTGTTCTTCTAGTACATCTATGCGACGTTTTTATATACTTGCAGGGCTGGCAGGCTTTTGTATTGTACGTATTCTGTGGGCTAAATAAAAACTAGACGCTCTGAAACGTGAATATCACATGCCCTGTTTTTTACTCGGTTAATTGCTCTCAAAACATTTTCAGTAGCAACCCCAACCGCGGCCATGTTTTATCTTCTTAACTCGAAAAGCGAGGTAGTAATTAATATCATGGAAATCTATTCGATGTTCGTTTGTTTCCTGCTTTTAACGAGATATTAATAAGTGCTCAGCTAAATATTTTAATCAACTTAAGGTCGGTAAAATCATAAATTAAAAATATTTTATCCAAAATAAAATTAAGGCAGAATTTACCTTGAAGATTGGATGGACTTCATTTTACTCTATCATAATGAAAGTACGCGGCAGTCCAGAGAGGCCTAAGTCCAGAAGAAGGACGCTAACAAGACTAAATATTAGAGGTAAAAACAACTTTACCTAAACAAACTGTTTTCTTTCTTATATACATTTTGTCACCATTTACTTCTAACGACTTAGACAAAAGATTTAATAAGGGTTTATTAAGTAAACTGACTCTAAATCACAACACGTAGCTTATAAAATGGAAGGCTGAGCCTTAATTTGAGCAAAGATATTAAAATTTAGTAAGCGGGGTTCACGTCAGGGCATTTCATAAATTTATGGGATAGATAAAGCAGATTTTTTCGTATTATAAAAAGAGTATTTTTTTACTACCTATATAAAAATATACACCCTTACTCATAATCATAAGTTAAGTAAATTTTAGTGAAACTAAAATATTATAATGAAATAATACTTTAGCTATTGTGTCTTAATTTATGACATTTCGTCGTAACGTCGTGATTCGGTGATTGTGTCACCCTGGGTTTCTATATTCAAAACGTCTCGTTAAAATTTGTACGTAGCAAATGTGAAGTTTTAATGAGACGTCACGTTTTAACGAGACGTTATGAATATAGGAACCCAGGGTCAGTAATTTTCATGTAACGACGTAATGTCGCAGATGTGACGCATCCCGAGTGCATGATTTACATTGTGAAGATTTAGGATAACAAGTCCTGTAGAGCCGCCACACAGTCCGATCCAATAGAGTAATGTACTGTCCTCTACACTTTCTGTGATAAGCCGAGCTATGAAAATGGTTTTGCTACAAAAAAATACTCACTGTAAATAGTCAACGCTTTCTATGACTTGTAGAGATTGTGTATCTCAGGATTGATTTAATATGTGGCATATCAGTTTAATCACTACATAGTGTAAAACAAAGTCGCTTCCCGCTATCTGTCCCTATGTATGCTTTGATCTTTAAAACTACGCAACGGATTTTGATGCGGTTTTTTATAATAAATAGAGTGATTCGAGAGGAAGGTGGATATGTAGAATACTTTAACCCGGAGCGAAGCGAGGATGGGTCGCTAGTTACTGATAAATGGAAAACAATTTATTTTCGACTAAACATCATGAGGTCTTACAATCAACTGGTACCGAGAGGCATTCGTATAATTATATGTTTGTTCGACTATAACCTGACTATCGTTCATCCCATATGCATTAATTTGAGGTCTCTTTTCGGGGCTTGCTATTAGTTTTTAAGCACAAACTCATTAAATAGAGGTCTCTATTCGTGTGTTCTGTTGTCGTCTGATTCTTTTCGGGGCTTACTAGCGGAAGTTATTTGTTTGTCTTTGAAGGTGTAAGGTTGAAACTGCGAAAGGTATTACCACTATTGGTGTGGTTATAGCCTGTTGTAATGTAGCTCACAAACTGACATTACAATAAGGTTTACCCTTGTAAGGGGTGATTAAACCTGGCTGTTTAATACTTTTTTTTTTTTTCGGAATGAATGACAATATATGGAGTAATGCTTCGCATTGCTTTGAGGATAGTCCTCATACAAGAAAACGAATAAATTTTTAAATAGCAATCGGTCCAAAGACATACTGTATTCTCAAAACAAAAAATACGCATTAAGCGTTAGACTAACATAATAACAAAAATTAATAAAATAAACTTGATGATTATTGGTGGTCACCCGTTTTTTTATGGGCTCCTTTCGTGGTTGCTTAGCTTTAATGGTAGAGCTTTTTTAATGTGTTACGTTATTGTTATGGGATATTGTATTATTAACCATTTAATTAGCGTGCATATCATAATGTGGTGGGAAATCCTCAAACCGCAAGTTTTTAAGACATAGATTACATTCAAAACTTTTGAAAATACAACGTTCAGCAAGAAGGGCTCATTACCAATTTACCACCACCGCAGGGTCCACTGCAACCACTACTTTTTGCTCAGGGTTATTAATTATGATCCCTGATGAAGTTCAATTACTAAGCCGGGCCATCAATCTTGCCTCAGACGGTGATGTATGACTCGCAGATATTGGCAGAACCCACAAATTTTCGCGATTATCTGAAGATCGTTAGACGACTTAATTGATAGCCTGCACTTAGTTTCGGTGAGGCGTGAGTTTAAAATTATGCTGGTGCTATTGTGAAAACATTTATAACCTATTTTAAACATTTTATTTAACTGGCTTATCTACATGGGTGGTTAAATAAATCCTTTATAAAGCGTTTAGAATGTATGACGTACAGTAAGTTACAAATATACATACGTTCCCAAGACATCAAAAATATCTATCGCCTTATGTCACTTACAATAATATCCGTGTGCATAATATTTAATTCCCTAGGGAACTTTCCGGGCTAAAAAGTATCCTACATCCTTCCCCGGGGCTCAAACTATCTACATATTAAAATCATCTAAATCGGTTCAGCGGTTTATCCGTGAAAGCGTAACAAACAGACCGAAAGACAGACAGATAGAGTTACTTTCACATTTATAATATTAGTATGGATATGGTGTGTAGATAAAGGTTTTTAAAACATTCAACATTGACATACCGTTTTTATATTTAAACAAAAATACTAATTCTACTAATAAAAATAACTTATTTGGTAGCTCACAAGCAGAGCTATCAGCCATTTTCCTTTGATCGTTGGGTTATTTGGACAACCTGTATATTCATGGTACGTTATTCGATGCTGACAACCATTCACGTAATAGGATCTTGATACGAGCTTATTGCACTGCTGATAATATACCAGTGTGTGTTGATGAAACTGTACTGATATTGTTTGATATGAAGTGTAGGTATACTGATGCACTAGGGCATTCGACCCGACTTATTAAATAAAAAACATGCCAAGTGCCAGTCGGACTCGCGTACCGAGGGTTCCGTACAAACCTGTAGATTTGATTTAATTACAGCTTAGAGGTATTATAGACCTGAGTATTTGATATGAATTTCAATTTAATACCTCTACGCGTTCATGAGGAAAGGGGTAGTACCTTTAAAATTATTAAAATTATTTTTATTATAAGATGTCAATAAAAATTTACGGTTTTCGCAATTTTTCCTTTATCTGTACTATAAGACGTTGCTTCGTACCAAATTTCAAGATTCTAAATCGACTGGAAGTACCCTTTAGGATTTGATTCCCTTGCGAGTTTCGAAAATTTGCGGCATAAACGGCTGTATCTTTTGATTGCGTTGTCTTTGAAGTTTGATTTTTTCATAGCTCTAAGGGACAGTAGACTTGAGTATTTGATATTAATTTCAACTTGATACCTCTACGCGGTATTGAGAAAAAAGGTCTTGACAGACGGACGGACGGACGGACGGACAACAAAGTAATCCTACAAGGGTTCCGCTTTTTCCTTTTGAGGTGCGGAACCCTAAAAATCGTTATGTATTTGTTAAACATACTAGCCGCTGCCGTTGCCGAAATGGCCAGATAATATCATTAAAAATAAACCATTATACTTGTTTTATTATCATCATCAGAGGTAGAAGAACCAGATTTATTTATTATGTTAAGTAAACAGGTCTATTTTAGTAAGGTAATAATAATAAAAGAACTACTCCGACTGAAAAGTAAATACGAGTTGTTTATAGTTTATAGTTTCTTTTATTTGAACCCTTTAGAGTAGTTCTTTAAATTACTTACTTAAATTTATATAAACGAAAGCAAAAATAGTTTAAGAACGTTGTGTTCCTTTACGACCTTTAAATTATGCATCTACCACTCCGTCGGAATACCCGACCTTATACAGTTGATATTATTACTTTATTACTCTATTAAAAGTATTCAATGTGTTATATCACGGCCTACATATAATGTAGATACATTTTTGATTTAGTTATAAATACTACTATAATACCGTTTTCAAGTATACCTACGTAAGTACATTAGAAAGTTTTGTGTCGGCAGGCTTTCCACTAGATGGATTGACTATGGGGTGGGTCACGGGAAACAGCTGGTAAATCAATGAACATTATGGTGGATATTTTTGGGACAAGCCTTTTTCCAGCAGTGATCGTGTTTTACCTGTCATGATGATGATAAATTTTTAAGGTTACGGAACCAACGGGTGCCACCGGGACGCTGTAACTAAAACTCCGCCGTCCGTCCGTCCCTTTGTCAGTCAGCGAGTTATATCTCAAGACTTGTGATAGATAGATAGTCGAAATTTTCACAGAATGGATATTATAAAATCTACTGCCGTTATAGGGGAAACTGTGGGGTGTCGTAAAAGCAACGGATTTTCTAAGTTGCCAGCTCGATGAAATGTCATAGGTTTAGAGAAATTGGCTTATAAAATTAAAAGCATTTATTCCATGATAGGTTTGAGCATTATTTTTTACTTCTACTCTAAATGCGACACTACTTTACAAACCTACCTATTACATTTTACCTTCAACACGCTACTCGTATAGAACGAAGTTATGACAGGTGATGTTTCCGTTACTTTACAGCGATTGTTGCCAACTTTGAGCATTTTCCACTTCAGCTTGTACGAGCAGTCATGTTTTTCTCTTCAGCATTCCATTTTCTACTTGACGAACGAATTATTCACCGGTAAGTTTAAGTGGTTTTGGCAGAGCGAACAAACAACATTTTAGGGCGTGCATTCTCAATTACGTAGCTTAAAACGCTCTCGTATGAGTTTGCTCGCGCGATCGACGGTTCGGCGAGAAGCCTTTTTAGAGAATAACACCCCCCGAGTGGGTACTAAAGGCTTTTACCGTTTCCGTAAAAGCGTTGACGTACGCTTTATCGATGTAGAATTAAGGAACTTGGACGCGCTTTTCCAATATCTCATCCTCACGAGTTTAAAATTTATTCATACGTTTTAATACGAGTAGCTATTTATTTGTTTAAGCTTTAAGCTTCTTTTCTGTGGGGCTAGTCAAGTTACATTAGTCAATCGTTAGCGATTATGTTTCGATTGAATAATGTATGGAATTGACGTAAGCCACTGAGATAGTACCACGTGACTTTCTCGGTGGCTTATGTCAATTCCATACATTTTTCAATCGAAACATAAGCGCCAACGATTGTCGAATGCAACTTGACTAGCCCCACAGTGGTGCTAGACTAGTAATGTGACACTTACGTCAATTCCATATATTTTTCAATCGAAACATAATCGCTAACGATTGTCGAATGCAACTTGTCTAGCACCACAGATCTGTTAACTGAGAAAACGGGTACAGATATTTTTATAATTCTTTGTAAAATAATATTCAGACCAATTAGTCATATAAGAAACAATTGTGATTGCCAGGTTAGAATAGTGCCACTCCATGTCTTCCAGTGGATGTCGTAAGAGGCGACTAAGGTAATAAGGGCTTGTAGTCCTGTTAGGCGATGGGCTTGCAACTTGTCACTAATACACTAGTAAACATTTTAGCCTGATTGTGCAAAATGTGGTTACAGAATTACCAAGAAGTGGTTGGTAGATCTTTCTGTACCCCGATTTGGGATAATGATAAGGAAGAACATGCATGTATGTAATCATAAAATATTGGTATTCATTTATGTTTGTTATACTAGTATTTATATTATATCTTTAAAGGTGGTAGGGCCACTTGAGGGGTGCGCCCGTCCGGATTGCTATCGCTATATAATCGTTTAACCTACCACCTAGCAGCAGTGTTCGCATTATGGTGTTCTAGTGTGGGGATAAGGCAACCAGTGGAATTTCTAGTATAGAGGTTTATCTAGTCCTCAGTGTTGTAGTTTTGATAATGCATGTCTCAGATCTCACTTACAATCAGTCTGTGTGCTTGTTTACCTTCTCAATGACATGAAAAAAAAACCGGATCATTAAGTATTCCAAGTAATCTCAGTAACTGTGTTTTGTTCCATTATTAAGTCAAAGCCTTTACGATTTCGAAGAAAATAAATGCTGCTATCACGTAGGCTAAAGTATAGTAACATTTACAATCCGAGCGAGTTTTGTACGGATAAAACAAAACACAAACATATCATAGGAGCATTATCTCGTGCTCGATTTGTCTGACTATTGCGAATAGTGGTGAAACTTTTTCGACGAGACGACCGATAACAGCTAAACTCCGGCATTCCTAAGTTTGTTCCACTTAGTTCCAGCTTAAAAGAGAAATGCGGGCACCGTTTGGTCCATACAAATGTATTTCTCTGTTTTATCACTAGATGCAAAAGCAAATAACTTACATCTATCATGAAAGAATATATTTTGTTTTGAACATCAGAAACTTTATCTAAGTACCTAAGCGGTGCCTGTTTTTATGAACCACTTACATACTCGTTTCGTTTTTATAATTTAATTTGTTTCTTAAAGTATCCATAATGTCTGTGTCATCTTTCGTGTTTTCACCGAGCGGTCCCTAGGGAAGACCAGCGTTGGCTTCACAGCCAACACATGTCATGCTGAGTTGGGACCGTTTCGCGACAATTATCACTTTTCTTGGGTTCAAATCCCGGTAAGGGCGGATATTTGTGTGATGAGCACGAGTATTTGTTTCTGAGTCTTGGATGTTTTCTTTGTATTTCTTTATACTCGTATTTCTCTGAATAAGTAAGTTTATCATTGTCTAGTACCCATAGTACAAGCCTAGAGCTTAATTTCGGACTAGGTCAATTTGTGTGACATTATCCTGTGATTTATTTACTTATTCTTTTCCTTCTTTTATGTTATTTGATGTGTGATTATTGCGAATAAATGTTTTTCTTTCTTTCTTTCTTTCTTTCTTTTTATTATCAAAATTTATTTTAATATCGCTGTTTTCAGACATCCTGCAAACAAATTTGACGAATATAAAAATGAAAATAATGGCTATCTTAAACATTAGTTAGTTTTTTTTTAGAAAAGCATAATCATTAGAGCTTCTGCTCTCCCTTTCGTGCTGATTAGAATCGATTCGGGGCAGCGTGACAATAATATTAGGTCCATCACAAAACTAACCTTTAAAATTTCTTGCTAGAGCGACTTAACTACAACACAGAAATTACTAGTTTTGTAGTGTACAGAATAGATACGCACTGCTCCCAGCCTGATCTCCTCTTGATTCTTCAAACTTGAAAACATACATAAATTATAAAAATACTATATAAAATCGTAAGGCAGTGCAGACGTTAAGATGTTTATCTCTTAATTACGTATCAACAGCTGAAAGGATTTGTATACTCATTGAATTTATTTGCAACGTGGATAGTCAAAATGTCCTGGATTAAAACACTTATACACTTCAGCACCTCAAAAAGGCAGGTTTTGCTGTTTAAAAGACAGTCAGCGAAATTTGATTTTGAATTGATATTGTTCTCAATACAAAGGTGTTCGTGGAGTAGTACCTGATGGGTATTTTTTACCTTGAGGTACCTGTTCTCGCTCCTGAGATCAAAAGTTGTATGTGCAACACGAGACCCTTGCTGCATTAAGGATCCTAACGTGGAATCCTTCAATTGCTTCGTATTCAAAACCAACACTAGCAGCATAAACCAACTTTGCTCTATCACTGCAAAAATAACTACTTACCACGGGAAATTTGAGGATTCCCAAGGGACGAAAACGATTCTACGAAGACTAATCTCAAAGACAATATCGCCAAAGCCATTGTTGCGAGCAACGGTATTGGTGATATTTTTAATCATAGTGTTACAACCTAACGCGGTACCAAGTTGAACCGAGCTATGATTCAAGCTGCGTCGATCCCGATGGCTTTTGTTTAGACATTATGAGAATGTACGAATTGTCGCGAACACGGATTTCAGTGTATAATACCTTCGGAAGCCATTTCCTCTCGCTCGTGGTAAATGCTTTCGACTCGGATTCTCTTATTGACAATCTGAGAGGGTTTTCCTCTTCGGGGATTTCATCTTCAGTGAAGTTTCTACAGGTCGTTGATGAAGCTTTTGCATTAAGCATTAAGGATTTGAAGCTTTCAATTGTTATTTGACTTGGCTTTAAATTTCATTGAATAATCTGAACTCCATTGAACTTATACTTTTTGTAGTATGGTGCCTTCGAGTAGGTACTTACTACTAGAATGAGCAAAGGGATGTAGCTTCATGCTAAGTTCAAATTTGACAAAAACACATTATATGGTCGTCATATTATAATGTTCTTCTTCGGTACCTATGTATTTGTAATTGACATTTTAAATGTTTTTTCGTAAAAATTGATACGTTGTTTGGATTTCACAGAACCTGGAAAATTTCGAACATTCTAGAGGTTTTTATCAATGCAGCGTAGATTTACTCGAAAGCTGGCGGGTAACAGGAAAAACCTGTTTCCAGAGTTAATCGTCTTTATACGCTCAACTTACAAGGCTGGAGTAAAATCTAAAGATAGAACGGATTCGAAGCCTTTTCTTTTGTTTATCGCTAGATTTTTGACTAAAACTTAGATTCTCAGAGACGAATTTACTTCTTAATCTGTATTCTTTTTAATTTGTGCCATTTTTAGGGATCCGTAGTCAAACTAGGGTGATGGCACAAATGATTGACACTTTACTCTTAATTCAAAGATCATAAGGATATAAATTGATTGTTGCAAAACAAATGAATAACCTTTATCTTCTGTAAAATAAGAGTCAAGTGTCCGTCATTGGACCTTGTTCATTACTGGTTCGATCACCCTAGGAACCCTTATAGTTCGCCATGACCGTCCGTCCGTCCGCAGCCTAGCGCAGAGACTCTTAGTACTAGAAAGCTGTAAATAGGCATAAATATACATATTAGTCACGCCAACAAATTGGTACAATAAAACGAAAAAAAAATGTTTATACTTGTTGATTTTTATGTTTGTAGTACACTGAGCATGGTTCGACATGCGCTTGCCCGTTTTTTTATTTTTTAAAAGGCATCTTCTTTTTATGTTTTTTCCTTGTGTTACTAATATATTAATGGGACTATTGAACAAAGGGATGATAAATACGTATCTTATCTTCTACTTATGAATAGTAGATATAAATACATATTTATCATACGATGACGGGTAGGGCTTTTTCCAACTCGGTAAAACCTCATTGCTCTTGACATGTTATCAACTCGGCCACCAGTACTACTGTCAAGTAAATAAGAGCTACTTTAACGTTTATAATACGATAGCATGTCATAGTACGATGATACCACTTTGAAACAATATATAAAAAAACAGGGATTCCGCCTGATTGCGAACAATGACGTGGTTGCATTAAGTTCTCTCGTTACCTAAGTAATCCGATCTACTTATTCCTGTTTTTAATCAAAATAGCAAAGCGCATTTGAGAAAACAAAACCAGTCGTGAGCTGTTGTTCCATTGTTTTTCTCACAGGTTTAGTTAAGAATAGATTTCCAGGGCCTCTACCTATATTCGTCTTTGATCGATCAATCCCTCGTCACCGTCACGTTTCCATCCCGCCTTAGTCCCGTCCGATGTGTTATCATGTTACTTATGCTACGACCTTGTAGGCAGCAAAGATAAACCGTACAAACGCTCGTCTCCATTAGGCTGACAACGGCGAGACCTCAGGCGCCGCCTGGATCCTCTCGCTGTTTAATTATGTACATCTGCCTACATTAATACTACCTTCGTCTTACGGGACAGTTGATTGACGTAACTTGGATTTATATCGTTAGCAACTGTGCTTTTTGTTACAGGATTTTATTAGATAAAATATTCTATTCTACTTTATACATGCTTTTTTAGGTCTTGGAATGAGATAATTGGATAATGTATTCGATTATTTTACAATTTCTCTTTATCTTTAAAAGCCAAAGCGGTTATTTCTAGCTCAGAGAACATTGAGATTGCTTTTACGGTTATAACCGTTTATTCTATACAAGAAAAACAACATCAATACAGTGAAGATAAAAGAAGAATGTAAAAAGGTGAACTTATGCCTTTTTTGTTACGGTCCATAAAATAAAAAATGAATCTAGGGAATCAACATCTGATAAAAAATATTTCGGGAAGTCACGTATTTTATCTGGGATTGTCTAGTTTCTATTGAATAATCTATACATATACTAAATTAAAGAAAATAACGTTTATTTTCTTGACAGTCGTAAGTGAAACGAGAGGATTTAGCGAGAAGTCAGTCCGTTAAGCACAGTCCCAGTTCCGGGAACAGCCCGAGAGCCCAAATTAACGATATTCCCCTTGAGGAACAACGCCAAGAAATCTACGACTTCTCCAAACACGCGAACTAAGACTTAAACCCTTGTAGATAGGGCTCAAGATTAGTAAAGGACTGAAGGATCGAGTGCTAGAAGACGAACGGATTTTGAGATAAATATGATCACATTAAATTTCACTTTGCATCTTACAATCAAGAAGTATGGCTGTCGAACTATGACACTAAAAAAACGTTTCTACTCGTACGAAAGCTAACGTCTGCAAATATCAGTCTAATTCTAAGTTTTAATTTATGGTTTCACTTCTGTTAAGGTGTATTTCGCCAATAGCAAGTTATTTATAGACACTCCCATGGACTTATTAGAGAAATAAGTCCATGGATAGGCATTACACGTAAGGACAATTGCTCGGTAAATGAATATTTTCACTTGTGGACTAAAATGAACCACATGGGGTTAGTAAAACGCGCTTCTGTCAAGTCCCCAAATATTAATCAAAATGTATGGAACTTACAAAGGTGACTGCACAAAAGCATCCGTCAATCCTATATCATATTCTTTGATAAACGTCTAAACCCTTGCAGCATGCAACTTGTTTAGGTACACTGGAACCATATTTAAAAAAGTCCATTTTTAAAATTGTAATCACTAAAAGATTTGCATTTTTTTTTCATTAACGTCAATCTAGCAAAAATTGTTTGACGTTTCTAAATCAAAATTCGGAAATAAGCATATTGTCTGTACAATAATGTTTTCTATCGTTGAATACATCAGTCACTTCTTCTCTTATTTCACAACGAAAGGAATCGTCGCGAAATAAAACAAAGCAATTTATATAGACGGTGTGAAACAAATATAATACCTGAAAAGGGCACTGAGTTTTTTACGAGTATACCTTTAAAGCGATGAAACCCTAAACATAGAGTAGAGTTTATTAGTTAAGTTGATCTTAAAACCCTGAACCCTGTTGATTCTCTTGGAATCATATAATCTTGGAATTCCTTGACAATTACTTAAACTAAAAAAATCGCCAGCAAAATCCTTTTGTTTCGTTTACTTTCATCAAAGATCTTCCAAATATTTAAAAGCATTTTTACGAAATAAGGCTCTTTATTTTGACAAATAAAAATAAAATTCAATTACTTAGCCTAGGCTCCGGGGAGCAGTGAAAGAGCATTTTCATTATACTCTTTTTCTCAGCTTCTTTATTTTTCATATCGTCCAAACTTTTCCATTACGCCTAATTAACCACATGTACTCGTACAAGGTACTTTAAATGGAGTTACAATAGAAGTTTCTCTTCTCTTAACTTTGCTTTTATGCATGTGTGAACATACTTACACTACAGGTCGTCTAGCTTCTAATGACCTGTCAAACCTCTCTCTCTCATCACTCACGTAGCCTTAGAATAGCCTGGGACGGCTCAGGTAATATTGGTTATCTTCCACTGGTTGTTCGTTAGCTGGGGATCGGCATCCGGTTTCCTTATCAAGGCGTATCCGGCTCTGGATCCATTTTGTTTCTTTGAGAATGTACTCGGATGTCCGGAAGCTCCCGGAACGTTGGTTATAAACGATAGTATCTGCGTTCTCAATGACCTCGTTGTTTAGTTATGTCAACAGAGACATTAATCGACGTTACGGAACTGCGTTTTTGTACTGTAGTTGCTTTGAATTATTATTATTATTAATATTATTTATTTAACAGGCAGCAGTTGGGACAACTGATAAATGCCTGTATCCATTTGTTTCTTTATCAAGTGTTCTTTGTACTGCTGAAGTATTGATCCAACCGGATTTTGAATAAGGTTGTTTTTATTTCTATTTTGGCATATTTAAATCTATGGGGAGGGTAATTGTTGGTGACAAAATGGTAAATAATAACCGATATCCAAAAATCTGTTGATTTTCTAGTTATATCTGCTTTTAACACATAAAGAAGTGAATTTAAATATGTATGCAAAGGAAATGGAGTCAAATATTCGTAGGTATATTTTTTTTTAATATTTCTACCGTAATTTTATAGGTTTTTGAATGTTTAGATGTTGTTGTGGCCTATGTTATGTGTACCCAATTAAAATAAGTAAAATACCAATTTAGCCTATCAAAGTAAAAGTAAGAACTGTCCGATCACCGACCCTTGGGAAATTACACATGAACACCGCGTGGAGAAAGACCAAAATGTCTCGTGATTAAATCTGCCTTAACCCGCATTTCTGTTTCATTGAATCATTTAATTGAGTGGAAATACTGATCGTTTGGGGTCACGTTTCAATTTAGTATAAATTCACTGGGCCCATGTGCTAGTGAAATGTAATCGCATTATTTGAACAGTCGCCGTTTGAAACAATACCGCTCATTAAACTGATTTCTGCTGGTTACAGCCGGATCGCGGGAAAAACCAACATTGATTGTGTGGTAAAATACACATACTCGTACATATATCACGACTGAGCTTTGAAGGAAAAACTTAATATTGAACTTGCATTTATTTGCGTATTTTCCCGCAATTCTCTCTGCGTGAAATTTATACACTAATCACATTAGAGTATCTATTCCACTTTGTCATTAACAAAAACGCTATAGTATTGTTATTTTTATGGTAGTTCTTATTCACTTCTGCAAAATCCATTAGGGCACTTTCAATTTAAAGCGTGTAGTTAAGGAAAATTAAGAAACTTTAACTTTTGTCAGTTTTGTGACTAAATTAGCCTTATAATCGTATGGCTAATTTCGTCACAAAACTGACAAAACTTAACGTTTTTTAACTTTCCTTAACTAGGGTACACTTTATTTTGAAAATGCCCATTAGAGTCAGTCACAGTTTATGGAACTTTAATTATAAATAAAAAGTGTAAAATGTTATGTATGAATATGTACCTATTGTTGTTTATTATTTCTGAAGTTTTAATTATTATTATATTTATTTTAAACAATTGACTACCTAGTTTGTTTTTAAATCGTTTCAAAAATAACATTCAAACAAACTAGATAGTCAATTTGATTAACGATGATAATTCCGTAGTTCTGTATTGTTATTATTATTATTGTTGTCCTGATTTCTATTTTGTTTATTTTGTGTATTAAATATTTGTGTATTAAACTTAGTGACGATTACAAAGTATTTTGTTTTTTGTCGTAACATGCATGCATGTTTTGTTGCATTGTAACTTACTTTGGAAAATAAATATCATTCATTCATCTTGCACTTGATCATAAATCATAATCAAGAGTTTAAAAAAGTACAAGTATAATATGGCGACAGTGTGTTTTTTCTAAACATGTCGTCAGGTCAGTTTAAATTTGAATAGGTACAGGCTCAAGTTATTGTAGGTACCTATTTATTGCAAAATAAAAATGAAGCTTCGTTACACAATATTATGTATTAGGCTCTCTTCCCATTTGTTTTAGCTCATATCGCCTCGATATCGTTGTTATAATTACGTTGTAAACATAGTAGCTCTAATGTCAGAGAATAAGCGCTACCCTAACTTCAACAATATAATTACAAGCAAGCAAGATGGCCGATTTTTTTTATTCGAGCCCCAGCATTTAATTATCGTTCAGTCCCAAGTCCTTCTTTTATGAAGCGTTATTTAACCAGCAAATGCGCTGGAGTTTAAAAGCTTCCGCGGTACCGTGTTGACACTCCACTCGCGCCGAGGGTTTGCTCGGTAAGACGCCAGGTAACGCTGTGTATCTTTTTGCTTTCCTGAACCCACTCTTTGTATTCTTGCTTCTGCGTTCTGTAAATATCTGTTTGAGATTTTATCCGGCGCCTTAAGGTACGCTTCGTACGTATTGATGTTTTTAATAGTGTGCAGCTAGCTCGTAAAAAAACGGTTTTAGGGTTTCGTAGTCAAACTAGGAACCCTTATAGTTTCGCCATGTCCGTCCGTCCGCTGTCTAACTCAGAGACTCTTAGTGCTAGTAAGCTGTAATTTGGTATGAATATACATAACTAAGTAGTCAAGCCAAAAAAGTGGTAAAATAAGTTTAGTGTATCGTGGGCATGTAATATTTTTTTCTTCTAACCCATATTGTGGGGTGTCGTTGGATAGGTTTTTAAAAAATATTGCGGGTTTGTAAAACCATTTTTCGATTAAAGGATTTGTTTATGAAATATTAAGCTTTAAAGCGCTAATTTTTGTTAGATTCAAGTGTCCTGTCCCCCCCCTACAGCCAAAATTACAAATACTAAAATTCTGAAATTATCTTAAATGAAAGCGCATACGTATACCGAATTTATAAGTAAACTATCACGACTAAGTAGACATAATTGGTTCTTGAGATACAGACGATTAAAGTGTTTATACCTACTAAAATCATCTAAGACGGCACTAAATGACTTTAAACAGAAAATTAGTTATTTGTTGTTTTTTATGTTGTACTAGAGTACTTAACGGTTTCGGAACCTTAGACTGAGCATGGTCCGACATGCTCTTGCCCGGTTTTTTCTTTATTAATTTCAAAGCCTGGAGTAAATTAAAGGTACGTATGTTATTGCCGCATTAAATGGCATCGAATTTAATATTATGCGGAAAGCTCGTATTGGGTTGGTAAATTATTTTATTAATATTTATGTACAAAATTTAATTTTACAGTTCAGTACGTAAAATAAAGGGACGAATTATGATATTTAATGACGTCGTATGTTATATAATCAAACGATGCAAATAAACCGGTGTTAGTGCTTGAGGCTAGGAAATATGTTTTATTACAAAAATAAGTAATTATATATTATATGTGTGTTATTAACACGTTATTAAGAATATAATTAATTGACATGGTCCCAAACTAAGTTCTAAGCTTGTGGGTACTTTGGGTACTAGACAACACTTAAACATACTTTAAAAGAAAAACCGGGCGAGGCATGTCGGACCATGCTCAGTGTAGGGTTCCGAAGCCGTGAAGTACCACAAACATGAAAATCAACAAGTAAAAACTAATTTTCTATTTGAAGTTATTTGGTGATGATTTTAGTAGGTATAAACTTGAGTCTAACAAAAAATACCACTTAAAAGCTTAATATTTCATAAACGGAATACTTAATCGAAAATCCGTTTTCACAAACCTGTAATATTTTTGAAAGACCTATCCAACGACACCCCACACTAGATGAGAAAAAAAATGCCTACGTTACGTGTAGGTACCCTAAAATATATTTTTTTTAATATATTTTATTGTTCCACTTTGTTGGCGCGACTAATATACATATTCTTGTCAAATTACAGCTTTCTAGTACTAAGAGTCTCTGCGCTAGGCTGCGGACGGACGGATGGACGGACGGACATGGCGAAACTATAAGAACCCTAAAAAGCAACAAGTACAAATCAAAAATATTTGCTCTTAACTGGAAACAAACCCGGGACAAGTAGCTTTTATGTATTGCACTTTAATTGTATATTTTTGTGCTGTCATTTAGTGACTATGTCAGTCAATTCATTACTTTATCTACCTACATTTAAACATAGTAATACTTGTATTTATCGATATTATACAATGTTCTAAACAAGTAACCTTAACAAAATAACAGGTACAAATTACAGAAACCATTCCTTATTTCTTTCACTACAACCACAAAGTTTTTTGATCAAGTTGAACAAGAAACTCGAACTCCCTTATTACGCGTCCAGATCGTAATAGCCCTGCTCCAATGAGTAGAATTAGAATTCCGCCCTAATTGGATGGACTTAGCGAAAGCCTATACGCTGACCCAAAACCGTTCAGGCACTTTGTTTCAGGTAAATTGAGTATTCTGTTACGGCTCCGCAAGACCAAGCCCGCAAATTTGTAGCAACTTCTAACTAGAACAGTTTCTACTAAAGTCGGCATGTTGAAGTTGGACAGAGTAGAATGATTTTGTTGTATCGGAATCCCATCAAGCTGTAACAAGGAAATAAAACCAATTTACATTTATTTGATCAGATAGTTACTGGTATATTCAACAATATCTGTAGTATTTCATTTCGTAGGATATTCAGAATACATTTGACGATTTTTTACACGTCATCCATAGCTTTATTAACTTTAACTTTGCCGAGCCAAATTGAATACTCTTCTACGTTTGATTTCGAGTTTTATTCTCTGACAATACCTATAAATAAAACTGCCAAGCGGAAAATTGGTTTTCGATGCAAGAATACAACACTGCAATTCGATTTGATCATGTAAATTTACTGCATTGTATTAGAATTCTGCGAAGTAATGTTTCAATATTGCATTTAAAAAGCTCTATCAAAACTGCATTTGGGATTTCCACTGCCAATTGAATAGCTGATAAACAAAATTGACGAATAATTGAACTGTGATTGAAATAAAAGACTGTGCCTTTTTTAAGATAACAGTAAGGTGTATTTTTGTAACACTTAATTTCAAGAAAATAAATCTGAAATATTTCAACAGCAATCAGAGACAGTTTGAATTAGTAAACAGAGAAAATCAGATTTCGCCTACATAAAACGCTTCCAATTAACAAAAAAAAAAACCTTTTAATAACTTTTAATACTAAGTACCATTTACTTTCACATTTACTAATATAAATTAATATTACAAAAATATATCTGGTGAAAGAAATAGGTCTACATGACAGTGAATTAAACGTATTTATGCAAAGATCAGTGTTGTAGGAAGAATGCACTAGAGAGGTTGTCTGGAAGAGATCGCTATTTAGCGGTAAGACCGCCTGTTGTATACCTATGATTTAAATGTACTGTTCCGTGTTTTCAATAAAGATTATTTGTATTTTATTGTATTGTATGTAAACAACGTGTTACAAAATAATCCGTAAAAAAGAAATTACAAAAGTAGTGTCAACACTGTCAACCCTTATTAAATAACGTCAGTTCAGTATCTTAGGTATACAGTATACTAGGGTTGATACTACTTTAGTAATTTATTTTTTACGGATTATTTTGTAACACTTTGTATACAGGAAATTTAACATAGAAACCATTAAGTAAGATCTTTTTTGTGAACGAAAGTCCTAATGTATGTTCCTCAGCTAAATTAATTTTCTTTTCCATGGATTGAACTTGAGATGGCTAGTATTGTAGGCAGTGTCACTACAGCATAGGCTATCCGCGTCATAAAATTATTCCGATTTCTAGCTTTTGTAAGCATTCTGACCCTTTTGAAACCTTATTTTCGTTTTATTTGGCAAGGTACCTGAGTTACGCTGTACCCACTAGTAATTTATAAATAAATTTCTGTGGCTATCTGACAGACTGACAATTAACGCACAGACTCAAGTACTGAACTAGGAACTTGAATTAAAAAAATATGTTCCTTTTTAGCCCTAGGGGTGCACAAAGAAGGATTTTTTCGAATGTAAACCCCCGGCAGAAAAAAAAACGTGTTAACGGAAAACCGATTCTACACATATAAAGTATCCTCAAGTATATGATAAGTGGGGACGAGGCAGGTGCCTTTGCATTATATTTTGATTTATCCGCGTATCAGCGCAATCTCAAGCCAAATATTCGATACTTGGTAAATATTTCCTCACGTGATGTGCAATTGGCAGTCGATTTCGAGCATGTTGCTGACACTTAATGCGATCTGCCGTGAGCGCGTTTTACCGATACCCCGCCGTTAGGGGAAATAAGCTGAACGCAACATATCTTTTTAATCTCTGAATACGGAAAGGCTAGGGTATAGTTGCGAGTATTTCGTCGTATGTATCGTACTTTCTTGGCTTATCTTAAGACGATATATAAAAGAATTAAGTGAATGTAAGTCTTGTTCCACGTATTGAAGGGGTTACCTTCAGAGTAATTAAACCTAATAGTAAAATAACTGCCTTAAAAGCAAAATAATTAAGCAAACTCGTAAACATAACTCTTCCTCATATACAACAGCCCTCTTTCTCGTTTTGCTGCAGCGTAAAAAAGTCACAAAACCTAAATGGAGCTAGTTTACCTCTCGTAGGCACTATACCTTTTCGAAAAACAAAAGGCTGTTTCATTTACTTTTTTCCAGGCGCAATTACCGAGCGTTTTCTTGCACTGCATGCAATGCACTTTTTAAAGTAACCTAATGGCTTTGTAATATCCTCCCACCGATATTATTACATTACACGACGGGCACGCGAGCAAACCGACGTTTTGTACCTAATGCCGTGAGGTTGAAAGACGCCCACATCGGCCTTAATTTAGTTCTTTGCAACCTAACTGTCGGCCATTTCATTTGTTTTATCGAGTGTCGTTAGTGTCGCAGTAAAATAATAAACTTTTTTATAGCCTAAGGCACTAAAATTGTTTTACATGGATACACAAATTAAACTAGGGTACACAAAGAAAAATAATGATGCGTTCAGTTAATTATTAATTATATTATGCCAATATCGTCACTCGACAAAACTAATTTAATAGACAAAAGTTCAGTCTTATTATTTTTTGTGCTTATGTTGTTCATTTTTTTTTTACCTTATTAATGTAAAGTTATAAACATACACAGTAAAAGAGACAATGTGACGAAAAATAAAAAAAATTGTTTCATATCATTGTAGAAAACTGAAATCTAGTGCCTGTGACAAAAATACAAAAAAATGTTTCATATCATTGTAGAAAACTGAAATCCAGTGCCTTTTTTATTTAATTAAAGTAAGAAGTCGCTTTTTTATAATATAACGGTATTCCTATCGCTACATGGTGGTGAGAGATGTATGTAAGACTTCGTGTCGCTATTGCTTGTTTGCACTAAACCGTAACTTTGACAGTTTGTTTTCGACATAGTGAGATTTTACCATGTTATACATTTTATGCTTAATATAAACAAAAATCTTACAAATTGGACTTTTTCTAGGGAACGATGCATTATTTTTCAGTTTATAATTATAGTGTAAAAAACTGTATCGGCTTTCGGTAGACCATTACTTTACATCATGTACAGTCAAGGACTTAAATTGTTATGCCACTATGGAACCCTGTCATAATGACAGCGTCAAACCACATGATAGTAAGCTAAAATTAATGATTAACGCTGTCATCATGACAGGGTTCCATAGTGGCATAACAATTAAAGTCCTTGACCATACGTACATCTAAAGCATTATTGCATTTAAAACACAATAAAGATATACCAGGTAAACAAGTTGCGGGCAAGTTGTGCCCCGAGTAACTTAATGACTTGTGGGAAATAAATATCTTCGTTAGGAAGTTGCCAAGCGTTTCTTACCGGTCTCTGTAGAACGAAATAAAAAAGACGCTGTTAGAAGTAGATCTAGCTGAGTCTACAGAATACAAATAAATAAGTCAGAAGTTTCATCCCAGATTTGAGCTCTGGACTCCGCTGGGTGTTTGCTATTTTAAGATTGTCTAAATCTAGTTTCAAGTAAGCATTTAAATTATTCAGACTTCATCAACACTTTCCATGAAAGCATAAGCAATTTAATTAAACTAACAGACTAACAAGTACTGGATTTAATTTAGTTCTGTATCTGTAATTCTTAGTAATAGATGGAAATGCGGCATGTAAACGTAAAAGGAAGTAATTTCGTAATAGTTGATGAGTTGTTGGTATGAAAATGCCTAAAGTTTTTCAGATATAATATTGGCCTGTTAATATTTACTTTGACTGTGTATTCTGAAAATAACCTTAAAAATATCATCAGCAGTCGATTTTCTTTGCCCTTTCCGCCATCATCAACATTTGGATCACGTTTGTATCGTGAACAATAAGTAGGTATTTACGGTTATTGTAACTACCACAATTTACTTAATACACGTATTTTTTACAGTGAGAAATAAATTACAAGTCTGCCTATTCTAAGAGAAGTTAGAGCTGGCCTTTGAGATAATTTCCACAATATACACTTTAAGGAAATTAACAGAGATTCTATGGAATTCTCAATTTAAATTACACGAATTCCTTCCTTTCGGTTAATGAAATTTCTCAAAGACATAGAAAATCAAAAGGTATTTTCGTTGAAACTGGTTTCTCTGCCAGTTACTAAAAGTGATTATTAAAGTTAGGCCGCAGACGACAGCAATTGTAATAAATATCTTTTTCGATCTGGATCTCACCAGCTAATAAAGACGTGTTATTCGGGCTAAATTAGACCTGTCAAAATATTTGATTAAGAGACGTTTTGAAGGAACCCAGGGTCAGCTACAATCGAGTTTGACATGTTATGTAAAATTATAGATGGATAAGAAGTTCAAATCGATCCCACGTTTTACTTCTTTCGGATTAAAAAAGGAGAAATAATTAATAAATCATATTTATAAGACTATAATGTTGTAACTTACTGACAATTTTCAATTAATGAATTCATATTTATCAATAATGCAGAAAAAAGCTGATTAGAATGACGTTCTGACCTCCAAAGCCAATAAACAGTATCTCCGATTCAATTGGCAAAGTAAAATCAATCCTCTTTTTAGTATTAAGGTTGTTATTGCTAGACAAGTTTTATTTGAGATACCGATTTGGCTTAGCACGGCAGCGTTGTTAAATCAACTTTGAACATTCCTCGAATTCTTTAATTACTTTTAACCTTGTCTCTTATTTTGACTTTTGATGTCATTCCCAGAGTGGGGTAGGCAGAGCTACAGAAATACCAACAAATCTAAAAAGACTTATTGATAATTTTGTAACCACATTTTGCACAAGTAGGCTAAGATGTTTACCAGTGTATTAGTGACAGGTTGCAAGCCCATCGTCTAACAGTACTACTTTTGATTTTATGTTTTTTTTTTATTTATAACTAGCGACACGCCAGCGGCTTCGCCCGCTGCAAAATTTTGAGTCAAACAAAAATTTGCGCTTTAAAGCTTAATATTTCATAAACCGATTACTTATTCGAAAAACTGTTTATTTTTCACATTTTATTATACCACTTTGTTGGCGTGACTAATATGCATATTCATGCCAAATTACAGCTTTCTAGTACTAAAGGTCTCTGCGCTAAGCTGCGGACGGACGGACGGACGGACATGGCGAAACTATAAGGGTTCCTAGTTTGACTACGGAACCCTGAAAACGAAGCAGAAACACAAAGGCATGCAAGTCTAAAATCGCCAACGCTCCAAGGGTTAATAAGTGATCAAAATTTACATTCTTCTTACTCCTTCTTTCACTCAGTACTTACGCATACTCCAGAACGCTTATTGTAAAGTATAGGCCCGTGATGGCAGTTTTCCGAGTGGCATAAAACACAGAAATGGAGTGGTTGGTCTCGTTTTTACGCTAAATTGAACTAAAAGGCTTTCAAAGGCAGATAGAGACGGCGGATGCGGCCGACGGCGGAAGTCCGGTTTTAGGATCCCGACCTACATGTACAGTACTCTTTATTTATAACTGTTCTTTCTTTTTTTATGAGCCTGTAAAGTTTAATCAGAATTAGAACGCAGAATTATCGTTGGTGAGTCAACTAAATCACTGTTAAATATGAAGTCTATGAGTATTCTTGTACTACAGGAGCAAGCGATGCTAATGTGTCACTTTGTAAAGAACTTCGGTACATCGTGACTGTTAATGTTGCTCGTGAGTAAATTTAATTAATTCTGGAAGTTCAGTTCTAAGTAGCTCTTCTCGTTTCCGTGCCATTATTATATAATACTAGCGACCGCCAGCGGCTTCGCCCGCTTTAATTTTTTTTTCTTGTCACCTTGGGGTATGAAAAATAGATGTTGGCCGATTCTCAGACCTACCCGATAAACACACAAAATTTTACTAAAATCGGTCCAGCCGTTTCAGAGGAGTTCAATAACGTACACCGTGACACGAGAATTTTATATATTAGATTTAATTGTAAGTTTCTTCAGCAACAAGCAACAATTGAATGTTATTAATCTGCAAGTTTTATGAATTGTCTTTTTGAAACATTTTTTAGACCTAGGATGTACAAATGTGTAGCAACATGTTAAGTCATCAACTACATGTACAATAAATAAAAAACTTTGTATGGTTTAACTTTCCACAATGTACCGGTCCATAAAAAATTAAGTGCCTTTTTAGAGTTCCGTAGTCAAACTAGGAGCCCCTACTAGAGTCTCGCTAAGTCCGTCTGTCTGTTTATTACATTGCATACAGGATGTCCCGTAAACCGACGATTATTCGTCGACAGCTGAAAGGGCTGCTAATTACCTCTGAATAAAATGTAATTTAAGTTTCGTAAAAATGCCTTAGTTTTTGAGATTTTGTAAATTTTGTAAGAACCGGTTTTTTTCTCCCTCCACTCAGTTTTTTTAATGCCATGACTACAAATTTAAGAACTTTTTAAATCTATTTTTGTCAAATATACCGTGTAAAACCTTACTTTTCAGGAATATTTGATAAAAAAATGGCATTAAATAAATGAACTGAGAAAGACATAGGTATTTACAAAAGTGCCAAAAATAATAAAATGAATAATAATAATCAATCATCTTAAAAACTAAGCCATTTTTACTAAATTTAAAATTAGATTTTCTATCTAGTTGTCGAAGGATTATCATCGGCTTACGTTACGGGTGTACCTATAGGATATGTATAACGCGTACTAAGATACAATACAATACAAAACACTTTATTGTCCACCAAACAAAAACATTACACAGAATTTTCACAATTTAGAAGACCCAGGTAAACAACAGGCGGTCTTATCGCTGATTAGCGATCTCAATTAAGATCAATATTTATCTCACAATGTCGTGTACGAGTATAAAAGCCATTATGTGAATAAATATTATAATCATGTGTGCCATTATGTGTGCTCGTTTGCCTTTTAAATGCCATAAAAAACAATGCACGTGTATATGCATAGGTTAATATTTATTTTTAATATATTAATTAATAATAATAATTATTATCAACTCTGTTAGTGTTTATTCATTATCTTCGGTCGTAAATGTAGTTGACACAGCTTCCGTAAATCTTGTTTTACTCATGCTTGCCACAATTTGCTTTTCTTATTCTCCTCAATTACCCAAAGGTTAGCTGAGACCCTTAACGGGTAACTTCACCTTTGTACATTCCTATTCTGTAATTATTGTATATGAATTTCTGTGTCTTGTACAATAAAGTGTTTACATATATACGTACATAATTGTGGAGATAGTTTTTGGTGTTTGCAGTAAGGGTAACAGAACCCAACGGAATGGTCCAACATGCTCTTGCTCGGTTTTACACTAACCTAACCTCATCATAAAACTTCTTGACATAGTACCGTTGGTTGCTTGAAATGATTTAATTGTGTATTTGTACACATTGGCAATTACTACAATGGAATATAAAAATTGTAGGATAATCCGCAGTACAGTCTACAAAGCATTTGTATTCTACCGTTTTTTAGGACTCCGTTTTATTGCCGCTTTAATGCCACCAATTTAGAGTTAAAAAGCTGCCCTAAAACATCTGGGGGTAATGGTACAATTCCACTTGTAAAAAACTTCGCCATCAGGTTTCTTATTACTTCAAAAGTCGAACGATTAAGTAAGAAAAATGCTATAACTTCCCGTCGCATTGTGAGATAAGTTTCACTACTAGGGAACTTTTTCATTCTTTCCTCCCTGTTGTTCTATTACTTACTACTTAGCAACATTAATTGTTAAGCGGTTTCTCCGTGTTCCCGTTTCACGTTCCATTTTACTTTTTATTTTGCGGTATTAGCTAATGAAAGAAAAATGAGATTTTAAATAAATTATCTAGCTGCACCGGGGTATAAAATTGTTTCCTGATTTTTTTAAGTTCGCCGTAATTTACTACGTCGAAATACTTCTTTGAAATAAAATGGGTCACAATATCTGCAGCTTCTTAAACCATATGTACAAGGTAGGTACAGTAATTATATAGTTTTAAGAGGCTTCTTTATGTTCGGGGTCTACATTGGAATCCCTAATCGCCATTTGTCCTAATGTGTCGTTGGTCCGAATTTTCGTTTCTCCTAAAGAAATTTCCACCTGAATTATAAAACTTTTTGATGTTGTTATAATGATGTTGCTAAAGACAACGCAGATAAATATATCGAATAATATCTAAGTATCCTTTGACATCAACTACGTTAATTTTATAGAAAGTTGTAAACTTCATTATTTTATCAGTGACATAAATACAAATAATAATGCAGTCTTTATCCGTGAAGTTCACGAGGTTTTTCCTTATTGGCTTCACAATGAACATGAAACCCACCTCTTATACCATTCACTTGCCAGCAAATATTCACCAATGCAATCAGTTTAGTTGGTACGTAGCTTTGGATATGCACACCAACGGTAGTTTCGGAGCAATAGCCCCAATTCGCATATCAAGTGTCAAAAACTTGCCGAGTTCGAGCAATTTACAACGGCCTGAGCTCAGCGGTGTTATTCCCGATCAGAAATGTTCCTGTCGCCGAACTTGCCCTCTGCACATGGTAAATTCGCGCAGAAATTTTGCGCCCGCTAAGGGTTACCTTCGTTTTGTCAAAAAGTTTTTGCCAAATTGATTCCTTTTTCCAAACATATCATTTGAGCAAACTGATTTTTTTCCGAATCTGTAAATATTTCAGGATTTTTATGAAACTAACCTAACCTAACCTAAAGGGTTCTACACGAAGGTCCTGAAATGACTTCTAAAATATTGACAGTTTCGGAATAAAAACAGTTTTGTGAAATTATATGTTTGGAAAATGAATCAGTTTGGCAAATACTTTTTGATTATAATACTATTATTATTAAAATTTATTAACGAAAAATCGGTTACAACATAACAATAGAACATTGTCCCACAAAACTGTTTACACAGTTTGACTGTGGGATCATTGAGTTTCTTCAATACGATAACTAACTTTACTCAATATTATTTTAAAGTTTATACAACACTAACTAAATAAAATTTACACTACTGTTCAGTTAATTAGTTAGTATTGACTAACTTAATAGGCCTTATTGGCCTCTAACCTAATACCCGTGGGCAAGCTATTAAGAATATAGGGTAGATGCTTCTGCAGGCATCTATCACCGTAGTAGTTAGCGACCCTCGGCACAGCGTACTTCCCCGCAGCCACCAACCTAGTGCCGCTTGCATTGTTGACAAGGGATAGATGAAATAAAAGGCTCCCGGGTCTAGCTCATAGGTACTTTGCCGCGTTAGGGACCTTCGGTCATGCTTGAGCTGCGTCAAAGTACGACCAGGTAAAAGAGCATTGTCGACTAAGTCTCCCGAGACAGCGTTTTTGATTATAAATCATATTTCACGTTAGTTTGAATGTCCTTGCACGATTTTCGCGAGGCTGCATAAATGGCGGTGAATTTCCCTTTGCTGTGTAATAACGCCACTGTATTTCGGGCTGGCCTATCGCTTTACTAGCCGGATCACAAACACTCACTCATATTCGTCTGCCTGTAGTGGGGAAACTTTATCGTAGTTATTATTAGGCAATGGGGCGTAGGGCACTTTAAAAAAACTAGAATGCATTCTAAATGCATGTATGTAAATGAAGTACATTATTTAATAATAATAATAATAATAATAATATTTATTTATTTATTTATTTATTTATTTATTTTGGAACAAACAGTCATTCATATACAATACAATTACAAATAGATATTACAAAATAGACCTATAGTTCCCAAAGTTAAACATAAAACATAGTTACAACAATGCAAGCAAAAATGTATACAAAAATATGATTATTTTTTTACCTAAATACTATATATCTATTCTGTGCCTCGATTCAAAAGATATATAAAAAACAAAAACAAAAAACGGTGACTCTACACACAACATAAAAAATCAGAGTATACCTACTTATCCATGTTACTTTCCAAAAACACTTTTTATTGAGCCAATAGTACAGTTGAATATGTCTATATTTATAAGTCTCTTATCATTGTTATATAGCGAACACACACGCTTGATAAATATGTTCTTAGAGTAATTGGTTCTACTACGAGGTATGGAGAAAAGATGTTTATATTTTTCACGACATTGGCGTTCTCTTGTACCCGGAACTCTAAATTGAACGTCTTTTAGCAGACTAGGGGCATCAATGTGATTATTGAGTATCTTAAATAGCAGAACTGAGTCAACGCAGTCTCTACGACACTCAAGGGATTGCATATTATGACGATTTAATGATTCTATATAATCTTTGTATTCATTGCCACATTTAAAGTCAAGGGATTTTAGGATTTTTTTCTGTAGTCTCTCTATCCTTTCAATATGAACTTTATAATGAGGCTTCCATACTTCACATGCAAACTCCAGCCGACTACGTACATAACTATAATAAAGTATTTTAAGTGTTAAAGTATTCCTAAAAGGTTTACCAATTCGCAGTATCATACCTAATTGCTTAAAGGATGTACCTAAGATGTAGTCGATATGGGGTACAAATGATAATCTCTCATCCATAACGACGCCAAGGTCACGGATTTCCTTAACTCTCACTAAATCTTTGCTGCATAATTTATAACAAAACTTTGGCGTGTTATTTTTCCTTGAAAAACTTATAATATTACACTTATCTGGATTTATAAATAAATTATTCTCTCTGCAAAAAGCCTTAAAAATTACATATATCATTTTGTAATAGTTCACAATCAGCTTGACTACGAATAACTCTATAAATTTTCGCGTCGTCTGCATAAAGAAGGATATTAGAGTGAGAGATAGATTTTACAATATCATTAATGTATAAATTAAACAAAAGAGGTCCTAAATGGGACCCCTGAGGGACGCCGGAACTTATAATTTTACTGTTAGAGGTAAACCCCAAGACCACTACAGACTGTGTGCGATTTTCGACGTACGACTTAATTCAGCGAAACAAATCACCGTGTATACCGAGTTCCCACAGCTTACATAACAGAGTATAATGACAAATTTTGTCAAATGCTTTGGCAAAGTCAGTATACACAGTGTCTACAGAGAATCCATCATCCATGGCCTTCAATATAAGATTAGTGAATGTTAGCAAATTTGTATCCACTGATCGGCTTTTATACAATCCATGCTGATTTGGTACAATATGGTGTCGCACAACTATAGCCAATTGATCAGTAACAATTTTTTCGAGAAGCTTGCCAAATTGACATAGTTTGGATATAGGCCTATATTTCTCGATGTCACGACTTGCGGGTCCCTTTGGTACAGGAGTAATCCAGGCTTGTTTCCAAACAGTAGGAACAAAACCTTCCTTAATCGATTTTTCAAAAAGTATAGTAATCGGAACTGCGAGAGTAGAAGAACAATTTTTAATAAGTAATGGATGCACTCCGTCAGGTCCTGCGCCCTTGTGAACGTTAACAGATTTTAAATGTGTTTTTATAATATTTTCATTTATTTCAATTGAATGAATATCTATCAAGGGATTAGTAGGCGCAGACAAATTATCTATGTCAGAAGGACTCCTGTCATATATCTCAAAAACTGAATGGAAATGATTATTAAATAAATTACAAATTTCTTCCCCGCTCGATGTAACAGTGTTCTTATACATCATGGTTTGAGGTAGCCCATTATTTGAAAAAATTGACTTGATGTATGTCCAAAAAAATTTTGGATTATTTTTTATATTTTTTTCTGAGAGACATATAAAATCGCGATAGCATTGTTTTTCCATTTTTTGGGCACGTTTCCGGAGTATACTGAAGCTATTATCTTCATTGCTTCGTCTTCTAGATTAGAATTTAATACACTTGTAGTAACACGTACGGTGTTGCCAATCCACACTGAATTTTGAGAGATTTTTACTATAAAAAATAAAAATAAAATTAAAAGAGGGTATTTTGATCACTTGGTCAGCTCCCACCCGCAGATCGTCATTCACAGTTACAGTGCTCTGCCAGTTCGCACGAATAACCTTTACTTGCCACAAAAGTTATCAGTTATTAGTATAATAAGTGTTAGTTAGTGTATTATGGGTAAAAGAAAGCGTGAAAAAGAAGATTGTGAAGATTACGATTATATCGTTCATAAATTGAAGAAACTGGAAAGGAAGTTAAGGCATGGACGACGCAGACGCCGACATTATGACGATTCGGAGTCTTCGATATCATCGAGGGGGGATCCTCTGATAGACTCGGAAGGTTAGTTTAATGTCGTTTTATATGCGTACCAGTTTACAAACAGGTACATAGCATTCCGTAAACTTTTAGGACGATAAGTGCCACGAATATGTGTTTAAACTTATTTGGTGTTACCACGTAGAAGGTAAGTAATGCGGGCAGTTTTTGGGACTGTCACTTTACTTGCTAGCGTGAACTCATACGAGTGCTGCGGGCCACCTTTGGGGTTGCCACTTCACCGTGACCATGACCTTGTCACCTCTTTCTGTAATACAAACGGGCATGATATTTATGAACTATAATTATCAGATATAAGTTTTATGTTAAGTGCTGCGGGCAACCACAACGGGTTGTCACTTTACTTGGTTACATTACTATTACTAAAAATGTACATAATTGAATATTGCAAACTGACTAATAATAGTGTTGCGGATAGTTTTTGGGACTATCACTCACTGCTACACATAGCCAAGCTAGGTTATATGTTCAAATTATTACGTCACTTGCAGAGGGCGGGCCTGCATTGGAATGTAACCCTTCGGCGGCAGAGGACGATTTGTTAGACGAATACACAATACGCTCAGTTGTCAACATACCGGGCCCGTCTACAAGCACCGCCGAGCCGATCGCCCCCTGTAGGTCACCTTTGGTAACACCGCCGCCGCCGCCTCCGCTGCCTCCGCCGCCACCGCCTATAGAGTTTGAGATCGCTAGTGATGTAACAGTAGTTCCGGAAAAAGATAGCGATATTTTAGAAATATTGGGAGACGATCCTTCACTACCAAAACAATACGGAAATGAAATTCAAAATGATGTCGCGGTGAGGCTCCAACATATTGCTACTACTGGGCTACCTAAAGACCTTCGTAAAGAGCTATACGAAAAATACTTACCACCTAGCAATTGTACTCTCATCGACGCCCCGGAACTCAACCCGGAAATAAAAGCGGCGGTTTCGGAAGCTGTTATAAAGCGGGATAAAGCCATTGAGCTCAAACAAAAACAGCTAGGACGAGCGATTACATGTATCGGCGAGGCCATCACTACCTTAATGTCTAAAGGTGATAAAGACACGGCAGTAATAAAACTCCTTATGGACGCCAGTCGCCTGCTTTGCGACAATCAAAATCTTGACTCAGTAACGCGTCGGAACTTCGTTCTCTTCAATCTTAAAAAAGACATGAAGGATCAGATGCAGAAGACAAAGGTTGATAAACTTCTTTTTGGCGAGGACCTTGCTGACACGCTCAAAACTGCAAAAACGATTTCAAAGTCAGGGGCTGATCTCAAAGCAGCGACATCTACTAACAAGCCGACAACCACCAGGCCCAAGTCTGGACCGCCGCCGCAGACTGCACCTCCCCAGCCTCATCGGAACAATTTAAACTGGAAGGCCCCTCCCCTGAACCGCAGGCCTCAGGGGAACCCGAGGCCCAGGGGGTCTGCTCCGAGGTTTCATCACGCCGGCAGCTCGCGGACATCGTATCGAGCGCCGCAGCGGCAATACAACAGCCGCCGCTAGATGTCGACTCGGTGAGATATGCAGGCAGACTTTGTCAGTTTTATGACCAATGGTCGTTATTAACCAGCGATCCTATGGTTTTGTCATGGATAACTGGTTACGAAATTCACGTGTCTCGTCCTATTGTGCAGGCTCACATTCCTAACAAAAATCATTCAAATACAGACAAAATGCTTATCGCAAAATGCATTAGGGATATGTTAAGTTCTGGAGTTATATCTGAGTGTGAGCCTTGCATCGATCAGTTTCTTTCAAGTATTTTCTTAGTAACGAAACCGAACGGTAATCACAGGTTTATACTAAATTTAAAACATTTCAATAAGTTTATTGACACCGAACACTTTAAGCTCGAAGACTTGCGTACAGCTCTAAAGTTAGTTTCTGAGGGCTGCTTCATGGGCACAATGGACCTAAAAGATGCCTATTTCCTTGTAAATATTCATAAAAATTCACGTAAATATCTTCGTTTCGAGTTTAATAACATACTGTATGAATTTAATGTCTTACCATTTGGCCTCAGTACCGCACCTTTCGTATTCACGAAAATAATGAAACCCGTCGTAAAATTGCTCAGGTCATGTGGTTATATATCTACTGTCTATTTAGACGATATTTTTTTAATAGCTACATCCATTGACTCATGTTTAAGTAATATAAATGACACAAAGGAATTATTGACTGCTTTAGGCTTCATCATTAACTATGAGAAAAGTAATTTGGCACCAAGCACCAAATGCAAGTTTTTGGGATATTTAATAGACACTAAAAAGTTCCAAGTCAGTTTACCCCCAGAAAAAATTAACAAGATTAAAAAGGAGCTGAATTATTTCAAAAAATTAAGTCGTTGCAAAATAAGAGATTTTGCACGATTACTCGGACTCCTTAACTCAGCTTGCCCAGCCATAGAGTATGGCTGGCTTTACACGAAGGCGTTCGAAAGAGAGAAATATCTCAACTTAAAAGATGATCCCGATAAATACGATAAAATCATGAACTTACCTCCATCGTTGTCCTCCGAATTCGAGTGGTGGTGCAGTGCCCTTGATAAACCTGTAAATAAAATCAAATACGACGACTACTGCTTGGAAATTTTTAGCGATGCTTCGACTACTGGGTGGGGGGCAGCGTGTGGAGAAGAGACTGCAAGTGGCCCATGGACAGTGGAAGAAAGCTGTAGACATATTAATTACCTGGAAATATTGGCAGCTTTTTTCAGCTTAAAGGCATTCGCCAAAACAATGTCAAACTGTCAGATTCTACTCCGTGTTGATAATACAACAGCGATCTCTTATATTAATCGAATGGGTGGCGTGCAGTTTCCTCACCTTACACAAATTGCAAAGGATTTATGGCAATGGTGTGAATCTAGGAGCATTATAGTATATGCATCATATATTAAGTCGATTGACAATAGCATAGCTGATGCCGAATCGCGACGTTCACACCCGGATATTGAATGGGAAATAAACGATTTTGCATTCTTTAAGATCACGAGCGCTTTTGGTATGCCTGAAGTTGATCTTTTTGCAAGCCAACTTAATAAAAAATGTAATAACTACGTGTCATGGTACAGAGATCCTGACGCAATCGCCATAAATGCTTTTACCTTACCTTGGGTTAAGTTTTACTTCTATGCATTTCCTCCATTTACAATGATTCTGAAAGCATTGAGAAAAATCATAAGAGACAAAGCCACTGGTATAGTCGTAGTTCCTCTATGGCCAACTCAACCGTGGTACCCTTTGTTTAAGAAATTACTAATATCCAATCTATTGATCTTGGACCCAACAGACAATTTGATTTTGTCTTCTTCCAGCAACCGCAGTGTTCACCGTCGGCTTACCCTGGCTGCAGGAGTCTTGTCCGGGAGTCACTACTGCGACAAAATGTTCCTCCAGAATCAATCAAAATAATGCTAGCTTCTCTATCAGATAGTTCTATCAAGCAGTATGACACATACTTAAAAAAGTGGTACCATTTCTGTCTTTCAAAAAATGTTAATATCTTTGAATCTAGTATTTCCCGTATAATATATTTTCTAACCCAGCTTTTTGAAGGGGGCGCACAGTACAGTACTCTTAATAGCTGCAAATCAGCCTTGTCGCTCATTTTTGAATCGCACATAGGTCACGATGAACGTATTAAGCGTTTTTTTAAAGGGATTTTTGATTGAGGCCCCCGTTACCAAAATATAATCATACCTGGGACACCTCAATAGTGTTAGATGCTTTAGCCTCCTGGTATCCTAACGAAAACCTTAATTTAGATAAAATAGCTAGGAAACTAGTTACGTTATTAGCTCTTGTTACTGCCCACAGGGCTCAAACTTTGTCAAAAATTCTTGTTAACAATATTGAATTTCTATCCGATAAAGTACTTATTAAAATTCCTGACCTTGTTAAGACTTCCAGGGCAGGTGCCACGCAACCCTTGCTTAACTTGCCATACTTTCAAGAAAGACCTGAAATTTGCCCAGTTAAAACACTGTCCGCGTACCTAGAAAAGACTAAGTTGTTGCGTGGCAATTACGAACCACTGTTCATAGGCCTAAAGAAACCTCATAAATCGGTGACTTCTCAGACGATAAGCCGCTGGATTAAATTGACGTTAGGAGAATGCGGTATAGACATAACCGTATTCACCGCTCACAGTACGCGTCATGCGTCAACTTCCAAGGCACACAACCTGGGAGTTAACATAGACCTTATCAGAAAGACCGCTGGATGGAGTGGCTCTTCACAGACATTTGGCAAGTTTTATAAAAAAGATATTAAAGATACTGATGATTCATGTTTTGCCAGGCGAATTATGTTAAATAACTAACAAAATACTTATTGATTATTAATTACTTTGGTTAATATCATAGTTTAACATTTTGGTTTATTGTTAATGTTTATGGCCTCATGTGATTAAACTTCGCTGTTTATTCAAAATGTTGCATTTTACTCGATATTTCACGATCTCTCAATATCTACAAGTGTATTAAATTCTAATCTAGAAGACGAAGCAATGAAGATAATTAGTGATTAAACGAACTTACCTTACGTGAAGTTCTATCATAATTATCTGAGTTGCTTCGTCGAATAGATTAGAATCCCACCCTCCCTTTTAGTACCCGTGGCGTGAAATACTCGTATCTATAAAAAAGGAGCTATCTCTAAACTAAATGACGATCTGCGGGTGGGAGCTGACCAAGTGATCAAAATACCCTCTTTTAATTTTATTTTTATTTTTTATAGTAAAAATCTCTCAAAATTCAGTGTGGATTGGCAACACCGTACGTGTTACTACAAGTGTATTAAATTCTAATCTATTCGACGAAGCAACTCAGATAATTATGATAGAACTTCACGTAAGGTAAGTTCGTTTAATCACTAATTATAATCAAGCGGGTTTCCATACAGCTTCCAAAGCTTGTGAAATTTACATTTTTTTTGAGAATTTTTTTCATAGATGTATTATACCAAGCTGGTAGTTTAGACGATGAGCGGAGTTTACGTCGGGGAACAAACACATCGATAATGTGACTCAATAATTTGTAAAATTTCTCAACTGAAGCTTCACAATTTAGATTGCTAAAATAAGTATTCCAATTAATGTTTAATAATTCTTTATTTATTTGTTCGTAATTGGCTGAATGAAAATTGTACACTAATTTTGTAGAGGGTGCTAATTGAGTTATATAATTAAGTTCTAAGTCAACATGTAGCGCTTTATGATATAACGCGTCCTCCGCAACCAATAGTTCACCGCATACAGAAACTTTACAACATATATTATTACAAAATATTAAATCAAGCATATTTTTACATGAATTGTAAATACAATTATATTGTTTTAGGTCAGTAAAACATAAAAAATCCGCTAAACATTGCGATGGATAGTTGTTGCCCGACAGTAAACTCATTGCGCCCGACGGAGACGACACCCATTCAGCTCGAGATATATTAAAGTCCCCTAATATTAGAAATATATCTTTAGGGTGATCCATTATCAATTGGCCAACTAAATCAAAAAAGGATATCAATGACTCAATATAGCACGGTCCATGCGGTATGTAAACACAGGCAATGTTTAAATTGTAGTGATCTTTAAGTATGCCTCGCACCATGCTAGTGTTATTGCTCTGCGAAGTTGATAAAGGAACTGATACCCACACACACTCACAGCCAGCCGGCGAGGGCACGGGCCAGTCGCGGCGCACGGGTCGGCACTCGGCTCGCACGGCTAAGAGCACCCCCCCGCCTCGCGAAGCTCCGCTATCGACCAAGGACCGGTCGCAACGATGTACATTATATCTGCTATCAAAGTATTCACGGTCATAAAAATCAGCCGTAAGCCAGGTTTCTGATATACCTATAAAGTCAAAGTCGGATTGGGCCACCTGTGATAGAAACATATGAGACTTAGTGCGCAGGCCCCTTACATTCTGGTAATAACCATTAAAACATTTTTTTACTGACATATTTTATCGTAAAGACAAACGAAACGGTGCAATCAACTATAAGACGCCAAAGTGTGAAACTTATAACAAAAAATAATGCTAGTCGAACATGGTAGTAAGACTCGCACACCTTGCTTAAAAATATATAAAAACCAGGCCAAATTATGTCCTCAAAGTTAATTTTATAGATAAGAAACTTATTACATTGCAATAGATTAAGTATATTGTATAATTCCAAGCAATGCAAACTCACATTCAATGGATATGTTCTTTGAATTAGTTTGTGTATGTTAGGCATAAGATTAAAGAAAAAAGTGTAGTTAATATACAGATTACAATTTGAATAAGAGCATAAACACGTTCTTGTATGTGTAAAGACAAATAATAAACCAAACAAAAGTCATTTTAGTTTGTCTAAATCTGCGTGACTATTTATATAAATTACTCTACTGTTATCCTTCTTTCGCATTTGAATTTTACAATCACGAATCCACAAATACGAGTATTGCAATTCATTCTTTAACTGTCTAGCCCGTTTCAGGAGAAGTTTATTGTTTGGGGTGAGGTGATCGCCAACATACACGTTGGAGGCTGGCCCCTGGAGCTCGATGTCCGCAGTGGTGAGCCCACGTCTAGCTCGAATAGCAGACAGAAGCTCATCTTTGCGTTTTCTTTGGGTAAAACGGACAATAATTGCAGGTGGACGCGCATCTTTTTGAGGGGCACTTGCAACACTTTGATAGCGGCGAACTCGGTGAATCGTATCCACATCACTGCCCTGCAGTGTAAACCCAACCTTAACGCATATGTTGCGTAATATTGTTGATAAGTTTTCTCCCTTGTTAAACGGTATACCCGAGATTTCTAAATTATTTATCATAGAGAATTGTTTAGAATTATTATTTTCTTTTATTAACGTCGCAATAGTTTCATTTGCTTCATTTAAACTCTTCTTATAATGAGACTCATCTATACTCTGACGGAGTTGCTGGTTCTCTAAGCGCAAATCAACAGTTTCTGACCGAAGCTCCGACAGCTCGGCTCGCACCTCGTCGTTAGTGTTGGAAATGACATTAATGTCTGTCTGCATGCTTCTAATGGTCTCCTCAAGCAGCGAGAACTTGGAGGCCCAGCTTTGGATTGTGGTAGCTAATCCGTCAATTACAATGTGGTAGCTAATCCGTATATCACGGGACAATGTCACACAAATTGATCTAGTCCCAAACTAAGCTCTAGGCTTGTGCTATGGGTACTAGACAACGATAAACTTACTTATATAGAGAAATATATACTTAAATACATAGAAAACATCCAAGACTCAGGAACAAATACTCGTGCTCATCACACAAATATCTGCCCTTACCGGGATTTGAACCCAGGACCCGTAGCTTCGAAGGCAGGGTCACTCCCAACTAGGCTAGCGTGTCGTCAATCTACGAGTAAATAAAACGAATGTAGGTACATCTCCACTCAAGTTAATATACATATTCAGCATGTTTCATAAAACTATCAAACTTTACTTTTCATCATTCCAAGAGTTTTGAGTGCAAATAGTTACTTTATCTCAATCCAATTTAATAATGATAACCATGCACAAATGTTTTATCTTTTTGTTTTATTATAACCAAGCAAAACATTCTCGTGGTCCAAGGTAAATGGAGGTCGTCGAAAAAAAAAATTGTTAGGTGAATGATTCACTAACAAAATCATTCAGTAAGCAAACCATTCACTCAGTTAATAATTCACACAGTAAATTATTCACGTAGTATTTTCATTTTCACACAGTAAATTATTCACATAGCAAATTATTCACACAGCAAATCATTCACACAGCAAATTATACACACAGTAAATTATTTTTACAGTACACTATTCACACAGTAGATACATTATTCACATAGTACATTAATCAGAGTTTTTATTTTTATTTTAGTGATTCACACAGTTCTGCAGTTCAGCTAAGTTGTCACACAGTAGATACATTATTCACATAGTACATTAATCAGAGTTTTTATTTTTATTTTAGTGATTCACACAGTTCTGCAGTTCAGCTAAGTTGTTACCAGATTGCTATAATACTTCATTAAACAGTGAAATTAAAACAAATACCTACAATCCAGTTCAATTGAATTATTTTATTTCCCAATCTATAACAATAATGATTAACTCAACATCATCACAACTAAGTAATATTGTACAGACAAGACTTGTTGACTTGGCTTATTTTAAATTGTTCGAATTTAATAATTTAATTTAATATGAATAACAAAAATATACAAATGGACACAGAAATATACATTACAATACAGTCAGTAAGACTATTCTAGTTTGGAACTACTTAGCTTTCCAAAAGATCTATCAGGTCGTCTCTGTCTACCTCGTGATCGCTGCCTGAACTATCATCATCCGAAATGATAGTTTTATAAGGACGTAACGCTTCGGCACGTACTACAGCACTAAACCGCCTGTAACCTTTCATACCCTTAATACTAACTATGGTGTAACGATCCAGCGACTGATCTGCTTTACAAACTTTATACGGACCCTTATAACGACCGTCAAGTTTCTTTGTAACATTAGCAGATTGGTCTCGAGAAGTTCCACCTTTCCACAAAACTAATTTCCCTACTTTATACTTAAGGCACTTCTTGTGTTTTCGATCAAACCTACTTTTCATAAGTGTCATGTTCCTATCAATGCGCAACTTAGCAGTTTCCCTTCTAGCCTGTAAGGACTGTTGTTGGGACTCGTGGTCTTTCGGTGCAGTCGACGGGTACGAAGGAAAACGAGAGTTATTATGACCGAACATCAATAGAAACGGGGCAACTGCAGTGGTTGAATTTGGAGTATTGTTGATGCCCCAAACAATGTCGGCAAGTTTGTGGTCCCACATACACTCGCTCTCCGACATAGTGTTTAAACCATTTAACAGGGTGCGGTTTACTCGCTCGACCTGGCCGTTTGAACGCGGACTAGCTATGGCATTAAATATGTGTTTAAATTGCATTTCTTCGGCAAATTGCTTAAAGTAACGACTGGTAAATGCTTTACCCCTATCCGTAATAACTCGCACGGGATGGCCAAACTGAGTAATTATCTCTTTTAATAATTTAATACTTTCTACAGAACTGCAATTTTTAGCAGGTTTGGCAAAGACAAATTTTGTAAATGAATCTATGACAACAAAAACGTAGGCATTCCCTTTGCGAGTTTTTACGAATGGCCCTAATTGGTCGGCATGTAAAGTATGCATGGGCACCGCGGGTTTGTTTATTGGGTGCAACTCGCCTTCTGACTTGCCATAATTACCTTTACCGAATACGCAGTGTAAACAAGAATTGATCTACTTACGTATAAATCTAGTCATTTTTGGGAACCAAAATTGCGCCTTAATGTTCTGTTCACACTTTTCAAACCCTAGGTGACCAGCTTGATCGTGCAGTTTTTGCATTAGGCCGTATTTTGCTAATTTAGGTATCACGAAACGGTGTCCTGCGACCGTTTTCCTATATAATACACCGTCTTTTGCGATATAGTTTTGTACAATATCCGGGTTATTGGTATTTTCGCGAAGCTGACACAAGGTATTTTGAATACCCTCATCCTGCATTTGGAGAGACATCAACCAGTCCGAACTGTCAATCATAAGCACAGAGCATGACACGGGGGTCACGGGGTTCCTACTTAGTGCGTCTGCATGCTTCATTCGATCTCCGGATCTGTACTCGATTTCTAAATCAAAATCTTGAATAGTGAGCCACCAACGTGCAATACGTGGAATTAGGTCTTTTTTTGTTAATGTTGTACGTAACGCGGCACAATCGGTAACGACTTTGCAAGGGATCCCTGTTAAATAAATTCTAAATCGTTTGAGTGATTCTACTACTGCCAGTGTTTCGAGTTCATAACTGTGATAGAGCTTTTCCTCTTTACTCGTAACTCTACTAAAGTACGCAATCGGTTTTAAGCTGCCGTTGTGTTGGTACTGAAGAAGGATTCCCGCTAGTCCTACGCTGCTTGCGTCTGTGTGGAGCTCAGTTATAGCGTCCTTATCATAAATACCCAAAACCGGTCGCTCCGTTAAACGTTCCTTCAAGATAACAAACGCAGTCTCTTGTTCCGGGCCCCAACGCCACTCGACATCCTTCTTCGTGAGCTCAGTCAAGGGCTGAGCGATTTGCGCGAAGCCTTGAATAAACTTCCGAAAATAAGAAGTCAAGCCGATGAACTGCCTTATTTCGTGAACATTCCGAGGACGTTTGTACTGTGCTACACAATTGATTTTAGCCTGTCCCGGTTGTATAGTTCCTGCAGTAATCTCATGACCTAAATAATTAACGGAGCTTTTGAGAAAAGAGCATTTCTTTAAGTTTAGCTTTAAATTGGCCTCTGTCAATAACTGTAAAACCACTTCTAACAAATCAAGTCCCTTTTCAACAGATACGGTAGGTATCATGACGTCATCTAAATAAAGAGCAATATCCTGGCTAACATTACCCAAAGTCATCTGGATTAGACGTGAGAATACTGCTGGGGCGTTAGATAAACCAAAGGGCATTTTTAAAAATTCAAATTGAGCCGACGGTGTTACGAACGCGGTTTTACTTATAGAATTCTCCTCGACAGGAACTTGATAATAACCCTGCGCAAGGTCAAGGGTCGTAAAGAATGACTTTCCCGACAGTTTCGTAACCTGATCTTCGATGTGAGGTAGTGGATAACGGTCTTTAACGGTTCGCGTATTCAGGGCCCTATAATCTACGCAAAGCCTATAGTCACCCCCCTTCTTTTTTACGAGCACCACAGGGCTAGCGTAATCTGACATAGACTCCCTTATTATTCCGGCATTAAGAAGTTCCTGCACCTTTTCATTAACTATCTCATTTTCTTTATACGAAAGTCTATATGGTTTGCAATACACGGGCTCATCAGTTGTAGTATTAATACTCATCGAAATCAGGTTCGTGCAGCCAAGGTCTTTGGTACTCCTAGCAAATGATTTGGAATATACATTAAGCATTGTTATCAACCGATCACATTCTACTTCACTAAGTTGGCCGACGTCAATATCACACAACTTTATTATATCGTCACCAGAGTAATTTTCTACCTGTGATATCTGTGACACTAAATTACACTTTTCTACCGGTATTAATTCGGCCCTAGCAAGTAACTTATCGGCTTTCCAACAAATATCATCACTGCCGACATTAATAACCTTCAAATAGCAATGATCGTTGTTTATTATCGCATCCGGAATGTAATACGAAGTACCCCCCAACTGAACAGACACTGCTCGCGATAAAAATGCATGTTGTATATTCCTATCGCAATGAGGGTAGTCCACGTTTACTTCGATGTAAACATAACTTTGTTTCGGTATTACACAGTCACGCTTTAAATAAACGGGAAATTTGGTAACAAAGTCGCGCCTGTCTAACTGGATGTCCGCTAGTACTTTACTTAATGCACAAGACTCAACGAAGCTTGCTGAAGTTGCAGTTGTAATCAAACTAATATTTGGCTGGTTAATCATTGTTTGACCAATAATCAAATCTATGTCGTCTAATTTGTAGTCTGTAATTTCAACAGCTCCTTTTAGCGTAAGGTTATCAACGCACACAGTTAAATCACATGAGCCAAGAGAGCGTGAATGATGACCTCCAAAACCTCTCATAATCACAGAAGATGGGTTTATAACGAGATTTAGATCTTGAGTTTTTAACAAAGTCAGTATATTTAGTTTACTACCCGTATCTATATATGCTAACAGAGGTTTTCCATTCACACAGACTTGCCTTTTGTAAATATCATCGTAAATATTATAGGTAATGTACAGGACATTACTAACCTGATTATTTATAAATCCGCTTTGTTGAGGAGCGTTCCCCGCGAACCAGCACGTGGCCACCGTGTGCCCGGAGCGCCGGCAGTGGTCGCAGCGCTGCAGCGCCCGGCAATCCCGCGCCTCGTGACCGGGTCTCCGGCAGGCGTAGCAGATTTTCGGCAGTAGTTGTTGGGTCCCGCCTGTGCTTGATCCGCCGGATCCTCTCTTCCACGTAGACATTGTAGACTTTCTAGCATTGTACGCTGCTTCGACGCGTTTGAAATTTTCTAACGATGACAAGTAGCCATAGTACAACTGCTCCGGTGTATCGCAGGTGTAGGCCTTAGCGTTTGCCCGTAACTCGTGCGGCAATCCTTTAATGATGCATGATATGGCGTTTTTTCCTTCAATATTGCATTTCTTGACCAAGGACAATTTGTCGTGGTAATACTTGGTCATAGTCTCTAAATCTGTTTTACTCCGTGACAACATTTGCTCGAGGCGTTCCACATAATCGGTTGAACGTGGAAAAGCAGTTTTTAGTGCTTCCTTCCACTGGTCCCACGTGAGCTTGTAGTCTTCCAGATCGTCATACCATTCTCTGGCAGATCCGTGAAGGCGGATTTGCATAACGAACTGGCGATCTTTGTGATCCCATCCGTAAACATCGCCGAGTTGATCGATCTTATGAAGCCAACCGACCACATTGCTTGTCTGGTCATCTGGCCGAAACTTCGGAATTACATCAGCTTCATTCGGAGAAATGCGGCGCTTCTTGTATGGTGGGTGGCCGCATGGGTGCACACTGGACGAAAAAAAAAAATTTTCGCAAGTATCTTCTTCTTCAGAGGTTGCCGAGTCGGTTCGCGTCCTTTTTCGGCAGCCCAACCCGCTGATATATGGGCCGGACATGTTTCATCCCACTTCTGACGTATTATGACCCTTATTGAGTCAGGGTGGAAGGCAGGGGGTTTCACAAACATAAACTTCAGCACGTTCACACCGTATATTTGAATGGTTTTTGGACAGCGTTACAGCATTAAGCAAGAATCAGTAAGAGAATGTGTTTTAAAATGACCCGCCACTCCTTTTATATTAATCTGATACAGTAGCAATAGGACTGTGGAGTCAAAGTACATCTAATTATATAATGAATCACCTAATCTACGTAATTGGTTAATAATCATTTATAATAAATGTACATACTAATTAAACATTAGCTTAATTCTCAAACGAGAGTATAATGAACAATGTAAATAATGTAGGTTCGTCACATGAACGGTTCACCGTTCATTTATAAGAATATAGATTGTATTTAAGTACCGATAACGTCTAATAAATCAGTCTATAGATTTAACATTAAATAATTTGTATATAATCTAACAGTTAATAACGTATAATTGTATAACTACGAATATCTATCGGTGCGCGGGAGCATTATCGGGCCTGGTGGCGCCCCCGGTGGCAGGAAACGGTAACAATTTATTCTTTTAGTCACCCAACTATAATCATGCAAAGGATATTTTTAACCGATTCAATTTTCTACTGCTTTTCGAACGGTATGTCATCCAATGTCGGCAACATTAATTTATAAATAAAGTTTGCGTATAATCTATTTGAATCTATCATTTTGAAGCGCTTTGTTAACCTGGGCTGGGATTCTACACGGCAATAACGATATCGTATTTGACGTGTTTCCGTATTGTCAACGTTTTGATAACTCTTATGTCATTTACAATAATGGCGACTGTGACATAAACGATTCTTAAACGTGTCAAACACGATATCGTTTTAACGGACCAAGGCCTCCATTCTACTGCGTTATAACGATATCGCGTTTGACGTGTTTTAGAATCGTTTATGTCACAGTCGCCATTATTGTAAATGACATAAAAATTATCACAACGTTGACAATACGGAAACAGGTCAAAAACGATATCGTTATTACCGTGTAGAATCCCAGCCCTGTAGGGCTAGACAAGTTGCATTCGACAATCGTTAGCGATTATGTTGCGATTGAAAAACATATGGAATTGACGTTTGCCACCGAGATAGTACCACGTGACTATCTCCGTGGCTTACGTCAATTCCGTACATTTGTTTATTGAAACATAATCGCTATCGATTGTCGAATGCATCTTGTCTAACCCCACTGAATAGAGGCCCAGGAGCTCTGCTCGGTAAAACCAGATTATCTTGACAGTAGCTTTTTTAGTGGTGGTAGGATCCAGCGCAGGGTCCGTCCGGATCGCTACCACCATCTTATCCATTAATCTACCGCCAAGCAACAGTGTTCGCTTTGTTGTGTTCCGGTGTGGTGATAAGACAATCGGTGAAATTACTAGCATAGAGGCATTCCATCCTAGTCCTCAGGGTTGGCAACGCATTTGAGGTCTTAGGATTGCAGTCTTAAGATTCTAGTCTTGAGAGTTCAAATGTCTATGGGTCTCAAATACTACTTACCGTCAGATGGCCTGAGTGCTCGCGTGCCTTCTGCTTATCATAAAAAAAAACATGTTATCATAATGGCAAAGTTATGAGTTACGAGTAGGTTTGGTAAAGTTAAATCCCGGTAAGAGTATATTGGTGTGATGACCACGAGTATTTGTCTTGTATGTTTTCTATATTTTTAAGTACATATTTTTCTATATAATTAAGTTTATCGCTGTCTAGTACCCATAGTACAGACTAGATCAATTTGTGTGACATTGTCGTAAGTTTTTTTTACTTTATCTCGCTAACACCGGGAATATATAAATACCTCAGTGAAACTGTAGCTTTATGTGTACCAAAAAGTGTCACTTTCGTAGACTTTGAGATAGTTTAAGGCCGAATATTTTTAGCAACGGAAAGCGCTGACCATATCTGGGTAATAAATATGAGGGCTGGAACGTTCAAAGCCCCAAAGTTTTTTTGCGATTGACGGGAAACTGCATCGCTCCAGATAGAAGTGGCGCAACGCTTTTAAAAAACTGAGTTATTCGGGCCAGTTTTATTCTTCTCTTTTTAATTTCACTCAAATGGTTTATGTAATCTAGTTTATTATTTCTAAAATGTGCTTAAAGTTTCGTAAGTTTCATGTTTACACTTGTACAGTATACTGAAACAAAAGTGTGAGTTTAACCTACCAACTAGACCTCTAGTTAGGGCCTTAATTCTACCGGGTAAAAATATGGCTTTTGACTTGTTTTGGTATTGTTTTTAACTCGGCTGCCATTTCTGTCAAGTAAATAAGAGCCGTAGTAACGTTGACAATACGATGACACGTCAAAAGCAACATTATTTTACCGCATAGAATAGAGGGCCAGAACCCCTTTCTCCCTATCCTGTCAGAACTTAACAGTAGGGGACTAAGGCTATGAATTATTGAATTCTGTGTTTCGGAACACTCCACCTGAGCCCAGCAGAATGATACGAAACTAAGCCAGATAGTTTATCGATATTGCAACCTGAAGTAATTACTTTTTTGTTAATTTCTATTATTATTAGGACAAGCTTTGTCTTTACATTGCGTTAAGATTTTGTTTCTCACTGCTATATTTATTTCTGGGGCTCACCAATCTCAATAGATTCAAAATATCGGTATATTTTAAAGTTTTAGGCTCCGTTTGGATTAGTCTGCTACCATTTAAACTGCTATGCCTCTATACTGCTCCGTAAAACCGTATTACTTAATGTTATCATGTTATTATTAGCAACGTAACCCTTATTTACTCTACAAGTTTACAGTAATGGCGGCGTTAAAAACAATACGATAACACGTCAAAGGCAATATATGATTTTTCCCAGTACAAAAGTTACCCTCGTAAAATTATACGGGCATAGAGGCATTCCATCTAGTTCTCATAGTTGGCGACCCATTTGCAATCACAAGTTTGGATCAATCACAGAGAGATGTGTACTCCGTTAATTCTCAACATTCTTTGATTATACATTTTTTTCAGTGTGCTTCATTGTGAGATGACAAACAAGCTATAATACAAATCCTTTACTTACATAATACTATCAGTTAGAACACTATTTACTTTTATGGAACCCCCATAAAAGACAATGTTTCATTTACACTATGTAAAACGATGGCAATGCGAATGTATCGTTGTTCACGCTCCATAAAGCAAATATATCAGGGCCCACAGTGATACGTAACACAAATATAGAAGTGTTCGCTAAATTCAAGCAAATTCAAATAAACATGCCTCAGTGTTTGGTTTACAGACGTAGCCCATGTTTGCTTTTCAAATGTAAGTTTGATGTCGGAACGTTTTCTTCGGTTGTTCTCTCGATCGTGACTGCAGGCGCTGTTTTAAAGCTGTCTGGAATGTTGAGATTTATGCCATAAATGCATTCCACGGATAATAAAAAAAGTAATTTTCTTCTATCTGTGTGTTGATGACATGATGGGACGGAGATGATTGATTAGTTCGGTTCGGTTCAGTTAGTTCCGGCTCTGACGGTAGAGGGTAAGTATCACAGAGACCTACACAGATGAGTAGTTCTGAAGTTGAGAATAAACGAATCACTTCTTTAAATAATACGTTTTATACTTTCCAAATAAAATACAGGATAACAGATCAAAAGTAAAAATACCAAGCTATATCAGACACAAGATCTAATGAATGGTTTTATTGAAAGCTGCATAAAAAATGAGTATCACGATCGATATCTGAATTGAGATTAACAATTTGAATTTTGGATGATTTACATCAAAAATTAAACGTAAGAGTGGCCAGGAACGAAATCAAAGGAGGTTGCAACAACCTCGTTACATGGCCCATGTTATCACATGGGCCACATTGATTTTTCAACTGATCATCGTAGCTGCCAGACTTTATTAAAATGTTCAGACATATAGTAGTTACTACAATAGACATTTTATTTGTAGTGTTGTTTAGGGTTTCGTAGTCAACAAGGAACTCTTATAGTATGGCCATGTTCGTGTATTCGTCTCCACGGTTTAACTCAGAGACTCTTGATACTAATAAGCTGTAATTTATCATAGTTTTATACATTACGCCGACAAAGCCGCAAATTAAAAGTTTGAAAGTTTAGGACACATTGAACTCAAAAATTACTAAAAATCAGAAAATTAACTTAAATATGTAGAAACACTTAGCAAATTTCGTTTACGTTTCAGGCTGTCCGTCTGTGGAACTCCCTCCCTCCCTGTGGAGCTGCGGCGTGCCAAATCTTTACTTATCTTTAAAAACTTATCCATGAGCACTTTTTTCGCCGTCGTAATAGTGCTATCTCCGTTCACAGTGAGGGCACTGTGTTCCTGTAAGGGAGATATTTCAATCGTATGGCTTTCTTTTTGATTCTTTCCCTGATGTGGATGTACATCCACATCATGTTTGTTGTGTATTTACTTATGTATTTTTTTTAAATTATATATTTATTTATGTAAGTCATGAATTTATTTGTACAAGTATGTATTTATCTATATTTTAGTTTGGTAAGCGTACCTATATTTATTACTATGTTATCTTTAATAACTAACATGGTTTCTTGTTATGGTTTTCGATTATTTAGTTTGCACCGCGTACTGAGTAAAATGTTTTAATTTGTCACATTCAAAGGTTGACTGAAAGAGATCACTAATCAGCGATAAGACCGCCTGTTGTTTACCTGTGGCTTTTTTAAATTATGCTATTTCTCTGTAATGTTTTTGTTTTGTGTACTAAAAAGTGTTTTGTTTTGTATTTTTTATACTTTTGCATACAAATGTATTTTTTTATTTTATCTGTCACTAATAATACACTGGTAAACATCTTACTTAGCCTAATTGTGCAAAATGTGGTTACAGAACTACCAACAAATCTGTTTGAGTAATTGGTATTTCTGTAGCTCTGCCTACCCCACTCTGGGAATGAATGTGTGATGTTATGTATGTATGTGTATTTTATGGTTAAATAATGATCAGTTAAGTTTCTTGCGTTGCTTCTTTTCCGCTAAGATATTATGGTTTTGTTTTATCCAACGCGCTGGTAGATTCACCCTATAAAACCACCGTGGGCCCATAAGGGCCTACATATTTCATGTCATTTCACTCCCTGATGAAAGACTCCTAACGAATCCGAAACTTGTCGGGCCGTTTCCTGACATCAAGACTTGAGTAAGCTGTAGCAAACTTTTGTTTTGTTATTATAATCACACACGCCGCACTAGATTACATTAAATCATGATCAATTAGTATTACAACTTACACACGCCACACTAGATTACATTGAATCATGATCAATTAGTATTACAACTTACACACTTACAAGGGCTTGGTTTTATTGTAAGTATTATTGGTAGCATTGCAATAAAGTCGATGGCCAAAAGGTTTTATCCCAAAGGAAAGGCTAAGAACATTTCATCATTGTCAAATCTGTGTTAGGGATGGGTTAATTGTTTTGATACTGGCTCGATGAAATACTACCCAATATGAACCTGCTTGGGTACAAACTACTAATTCTAAATACATTAACGTAATTAGTATAATCTTTTTCTAACGATCACAAAAATTTAAAGATGGTTTTAATATGACATAATTGTACAAAACGAAAAATCAAACAACACTTTTGTCTTTTTTTGCCTTAATCTTAGGTAACAGGACTTATATAAAACATATTAAGTAAGAAAAAAAACCCCTCTCATTACTTTGATTAAAATAATTGTAACCTATGCCACTCTCACAACAAAGACGGAACTAACGACATACATACATATTCTCGAAAAACATAACCCCCCTTCGCACCCTCTTTTTCACTCAGTCGGGTAAAAAATATTTCCACTTTTGTGGCAATCCATCTAAGACGTAATATATCAAATACATCGAAACATGTTGACAGAAAGAACGAACGTACTTTTGTATTCTTCAAGTAATTTATAAAAGCTTCAAATATGTGGCCACCTATGAATGCAGATTTTTAGTAAGCCAACGAATTTTTGAGATAGAACATCACACCTCATTTAATTAGAATTAAGGCGATACTTAATGTTGAGTCACAAAGAAATGTAACTAATGTAGTGTCTTGGTTTTATGATCAACATGAAATTACATGCATAAATAATGTTTAAAACTTTTAAAGAACTATATCGGACGACGCGTTTAGTCTAGTTTGAATGGTAGGAATCCCGCCAACGAAGCCGAGTCCTAGGTTCGAACCAGACAATTGCGCGAAGGGCACATATATTATAAGACTTACTTAAATGTTTTTTGTGTATTTAAGTGTTTTTAATTTACCTGTATACATATGTATTATCGTTCTTGTAGTATCCAGAGTTCAAGCCTATAACTACAGAGAGGATAAGGTCAATTTGTGACAGATATTCTCCTGATATTTCTTTACTTGCTACCCATTTTCATGTTTGTGTAAACTAAAATCAAATGTAAAGTTTATGTTGTGACAGCATTTTTTTCTAGCCCTACTTACAAAACTAAACTCTTTACTCCCATTACATTACACACTTTTTAAACCTTTTTGAAAATAGAAGGTAAACGGTCCAAGTGTTTTCGCTAGCGGTAACAAAGCGAATAAATCGCGCGCGCGCCACGCATTGTGCTCAGATTAAGAGAGAATAGACGCCGGTGTCCCTCGGCGCGACAAAAGCGTTCAGTATTTGTGGCGGCGATGAGTCGACCACAATGGAAGGGGCAGTTAGGAAAAAGAGAGTTAGGTGCTTTAAGTTGCAGTTATTAATTCAAAACTAAGTACTTAGACTCGAAATGAAAGAAATGTCGTTTTACTTACAACACATCATTTACCAAGCATTTAATTTAATTAACATCTCTCAGTGCGGCCGTTAGACCGATAAAAAATTTAATTGCACGTACTGCAATGATGTAGGACTGAAGTAATAATAATAATAATAGCTTTGAATTTAAACTATTTTACGATGGGACCCCGAAATAAAAATACAAGTTAATGTGAATTTAGCGTTGAATTAACTACATTATTATTTTACGAGTTACAATATTGTTCTTACGCCGTAAAGGGAAAATAAGGAACCTTTCTTACTGTTTGACAGCTTCGGAAGTTTTCAATATTTTAAAAGAATAATATGTTTAATTTGCAACTGTATGAACAGTGTATAATGGCAGTTTTAAAATATTTAAGATTGATAACATAAAACATATTAATCAACGGAGTATATATTGACCATATTGCTGTCGCGTACTAGGTCATGTTTGAACTGCCACACGAAAATGTTAAAGGCAACGACAGTTAAGTACCAATAATGCTGACCGTACAAGCCACAGACTGTAAAATCAAGTTAAATAATATATTTTTAAAGACGGCCGGATCTAGCGGCCCTTGTCACTGCTGTCAGCGTTCGAGAGAGATCCAATAGCCTGGGAGGATTTCGGCTAATGCAGCCGATGCCGCTGGAATAGCTAAAGCACAGGCATCTCGCCGGTCCAGGCGTGAATGGCGGCTTTAAATATGTGCCAAACGCTACCAAACACCGTACGGTGATATGCTGAATGATATTTACGAGAAATCATTATAAGATTCATTATTTATGCTGGTAATAGCGTTTTATATTGCCAATTTGTGCTATAAAATAAATATCAGGAGACAATATTACACAAATTGACCAATTCCCAAACTAAGCTCTAGGCTTGTATTATGGGTACTAGAATACATACTTAAATATATATATAAAAACATCCAAGACGGAACGAATATTCGCACTTATCACACAAATATTTGCCCTTACCGGGACTTGATCCCAGGACCGCTGGCTTCGAAGGCAGGGTCACCTCCCTACTAGGCCAACGTGTATCCGCATTGCGTATGGAATAAAGAGAAAAATGATACGTTTAATAGAATAGAATAGAATAGCTACTGCTTCTACTTCTAGTACTACTAGTTTTTTTAAATAGCCTGTATTAGTGTCCATTGCTAGGCAAAGGCCTCTCTCTCAAATTTCCAATCCGGTCTGTCTGTAGCAATTTCTGACTAGTCGCTTTGAAATGCATCTAAGTCATCCCGTCACCTTCGCCTTGGTCTACCACTGCTACTAATATAATTTTAGCTGTTAATTGATTGACAGTATCCTACGGCTTACCCAGTACATACAGATACGGGTTCCTATATGCCAAATTTCATCTAGATCCATACATATATACATACATAGAATCTCGCCTTCATTCCCAGAGTGGGGCAGGCAGAGCTACAGACATACCAACAACTCTAAAAAGACTTGTTAATAATTCTGTAACTACATTTTGCACAAGTAGGCTAAGGTGTTTACCAGTGTATTGTTAGTGACAGGTTGCAAGCCCATCGCCTAACAGTACTACAAGACCTTATTCCCTTAGTCGCCTCTTACGACATCCACGGGAAGACATGAAGTGGAACTATTCTAACCCGGCAACGACATGGGGTTTTAATAATCTTTACAAATTTTCACGTGGCAATGAGGTATTTACCAATTAAATTTGGTTATTTCAAAATAAATAACTACAAATTATCAATTCGCAGTTGAGGCAAGTATATTATAAGTTTTATAACGCATTCAATTTTCTACATAGAACTTTCTCGTCTGTTTATAGAAACTAAAGGAATTTAGTCTGTGACTATTATTCTAGCAGCGACCTCTGTATGGTGGTTTCAAAGTGAAATATGTTTCAAGATAGTGTCACCGGTTTTTGCAGTCGGTAAAAACAAGGGAAAAAATGTCGACGTTGGTGGTTCCTATTAATCTCGGCGGTGGTGACGGAAGAGGTAGATACGTGAGTTGAATTAAAAAAAGTACTTTTGGACATTGTTAGTTTTTTTTTTCTAGTATTCATGAACGCACAATAGTTAAAGTGTCTAAATCTTTCACGGTGAGATTTGGATTTGTCAGATAATGAGTTTGTTGCTATTTGGTTGTGTGTCTGTTTGTTGGTTTTATTTGTTTGTTTGAGTTATAATATGTATCATATATTTATTTAATGATGCAATATATGTATTTTGATAAATATTACATCGGCTTCTGCCCGCCATTTTTTCCACGTAAATTTCGATTATTGTTATTCTGGGATAAAAAGTCCGAAGTGTTAATCCAGGGTAAAATCTTCATTCGAAATTTCATCCAAATCCGTCCAGCCGTTGCAGCGCAAAAGAGTAATAAACTAACACACACCTTGTCCTTATCTGTTCAAATTTAAATAGATATTTGTAAACGTACCTCAAATTCTGTTCTTGTTATTCTCGAGTTCGAAGTTTATTAATTTAGGTACCAATTTAAACCTATTTTATGATCCATCACGTTAGGAAAGGTAACAGTTTTGATTTAGAAGTGCTTCACAAGCCCAGGTTTATTGACAAAAACCATTAACAACGTCGTTAACTGAATGATCCGAGCAGCGCAGGGTTATTGGCTCAATATCTTCAACAAGCTTTTGGTCTGACTTTGTTTACTTGTTTATTTACTGAATGAAAATAAACAGCGCAACAATGGGATGGGGATCAAATTGTCGATACAAAAAAGCCTTCGTCCAGCGCTTTTATATTTTGTACTGTAAGGTTAATTAATATATCTGATTCAGTATTTATGTTAATTAAAAAAACTTACATACATACATACATATCATCACGCCTTCATTCCCAGAGTGGGGTAGGCAGAGCTGCAGAAATAGGTACCAACAACGACAACAAGAGTTGTTGGCATTTCTGTAACCACATTTTGCACAGAAAGGCTAAGATGTTTACCAGTGTATTAGTGACAGGTTGCAAGCCCATCGCCTAACAGTACTAGAAGCCCTCATTCCCTTAGTCGCCTCTTACGACATCCACGGGAAGACATGGAGTGGCACTATTCTAACCCGGCAACCACACGGGCGCGGACGGGGTTTATTTTTGGTAATCAGAACACGTCAGTAATAATAATATTTTCGCAAAAAAGGATATTTTTTAGTAATTGGGTGGTTGATCTTTCAAGTTTTTGTTGAATTTATACGGCGTAAAGACCTACGGTGAAACAAGCAATCATAAATTACCATCGGGTCCCTCAATTATGAGGACGAAGATGATAAATCAATCGTATATTTTTTAAGCTTACTATTTTAATTTACTATCTTATCCACATTAATTGTATTATAAATGCAAATGAGTGTTGGTTAATCCTTATTTCACGTTAAAATAAAGCAGGAGATTAGTTAGATAGAGGGATGAAGAGTCACACGCGATATTTGTAACCCAAAGTAGCAACTCAAAATAATTGTACCGTAACAGAAATGTTAAATAAAATTCTATTTTGAACCAATCGAAACCCTGTAAACAAAGTAGTAAATTCTTTTTGCGTTTAAAAATGGAATAGATTTCGTTTCAAACGAGAAATTCTAAATATTTATGTAAATTTCATCTGGTATTTTAAATTATCTTCAGACACTAGATATCCACTTTATATAAACATTTCTCTGTATAAACCTGAGGGGAAAAGTAAACATGAACTCTAGTAAACTCACTAGTTCTGCTACCTAGCTGAGGTTAATCACCTCTCAAGAGCTACGTTTTATCTTACACAACAAAACTGCGATTTATTTTGTGAAACGACGAAGCTGCGGTCTGAAAGCTGATTAGCAGTGTTTAAAACTTATATTTATACAAAACGGTGTCGGTCCGTCAAGGATTTACTTAGTTAGAGCGTAAAAAGATTGTACGTTGTCTCATTTCGGTGAAGCGTATTTTTCACGCTCGTGTATCGGTGTTTTCTCGAGCGTGAAAACCAGTTACGGTTCATGGAGCAAAGCTCACAGCATGATCGTAATACTGGAGATTTAGTGACACAAAGTTGCTTATGTTATATTTATGAAAGAAAATGCTCTTAAGGAATATTCCTGTTGTTTTAAAATTATCGCATATATTTTCGCACAAGTAATGCAACGGCCAGGCTCAGGATTCCAGTTGCAAAGCCAAGTCTGCGGTTAGTTGCAGCAAGTTACAGGTACACAGTTTTAATCTCCTAATGGGCACGCCGCTGCCCCTGCCGCATCGAGGAGTGGCTAGAAAAGACGCGGACTTTATACACGCTTGTAAATATCAAAGTCTTCGTACTAAACAAATTATAAGGAAAATAATAAGGCTTATACAAAAAAAATCGTATAACTTTAAACACAAACTCTAAGTAAGTCAATTTATCCTGTAGTATAACGCCTAAATCCAAACTAATTTTATAAATGTAAAAGTAACTCTGTCTGTCTGTGTGTTTGTTACGCTTTCACGGATAAACCGCTGAACTGATATCGATGAAATTTGGTATCAAAATAGCTCGAGTCCAGAGGAAGGACAGGGAAAATTGGATGGTTCCCGAGGAAATAAATGACTTCTACGCGGATGGAGTCGCGAGAAACAGCTAGTTCTGTAATGTTGCGTGGTCCCAATTGAGATTTCATTTTAATACTATAGTTATTACTTGGCGATCATCTCAGTATAGTCTTAGTGAGTATTTTGGATGTATGCCACGAGCTAGCTGCTCTGACGTAGTCCGCAAAGTGCTACACTTTGCAAAATTTTCAGGTTAAAATGCAAAGTGGCCCTTTATTGGAGAAAATATTCACGCTATGGAGGTTACATTTTGCATGAGACGCAAGCGCATCCTCAGTTTTATTCATTTTTATATCTTACCTGAAAAGAAAAACAGTCTTGTATGATATTCCTTTTATTAACTTATTAAAATGTTTGATTTAATAAATGGTAAAAACAAAACAACCTTAAAGATGCTTAAGTTTTTGGGAGTTTATAGTTTTGATGTTTCAACGCACAGCCTTGATTTTTTGTATTTGTATTGAAAAACATTTTTTTAAGACACAACTAAACAAAATAAATTAACAGCGGACTTGGGTTGAATTCTAATCGGTAAAAGCATACAGCTTTTGACATGTTATTGTATTGTTTTCAACTCAACCGTCATCACAAGTAAATAAGAGCTATCGTAACGTTGATAAGACGATGAAATGTCAAAAACAATATCGTTTGTTGAGTGGAATAGAGCTACGCACTAAAAGTAAGGAAGAAGTTTTAGTCAACATGAACCAAATAAATGAACACGACGTCAAACATCCGCTAGCGTGCATCGAACATTAGATATAAGATATTATGTAACCATAATATATTATTAACTTAATAAAGACACTGCGTCTAACGTCTGAGCAATGAAGCAATTGCAAACTTTGCTTGAAGCAACCAACATTGTTCCATAATACCTACTTGTAAAATAAGGACGAGAAATCATTGAAGTGTGATTATTCTAGCGAAGTAGGGATTCTTCTAGTTATTTTATGAGTGCGGTGGGTCGGTGCATTGTGCAAACCGATATTTTTACCCGATGCACTCACGATGAGTGCACAATAAAACGTCTGTAATTAACGTATGAAGAGCCGAGCTGAAGCTGCTGCAGAACGGTCACGAATTTGTTGCACATTATTGATTGCATGGCTGTCACGTGGTTTATCGTAATTTGTTCGAGTGATTCCAATAAAGTAGATTGGCAAGAGGATAAACTTCGAATCCGATTTTGAATAATATTACATTTGGCTTTAATAGCGGCAGTAAACGTGCATTTTTATTTCAGTATCAGATAGTTTGGCTTCGGTATTTATATAACAAATCCTAGGCCTCCCTTTAACTTTGACTGTATATGAAATTGCAGCTTATTTTTTTTATGGTACCTAGGTAGGTTTAATTTGTGATAATAATTATTTTTACTATAGCCATCTTATCATGGCAAAGTTATTGAGTGAAATAATTCTTAATGTTGTTGCATAGCAAATACAATTTGAAACGTTATTTTTCTTTATCAGAAACTTTTAACAGAAAACAAACAGCAAAATATTTATTGAATCCTTAATAAATTATAATTGACTTGGATAGACAAGCCTAGCCAAGAAGATGGATAACGCTAAGTTAGCGAATTTAGAAAATTGATGAATGTATAAGAATGAGTAACTCATAATTTTATCGGATTTCACTTCATCGAATGTATCATTTCATCGAACGCTATTTTCTGCTGAAAGCATAATGTTTCAGGGTGTCTTAAACCATTATTACGTAGGTTAGGTTAGGTTAGATGTTTAAGATACCCTGAAAACATTATGGTTTCAGCAGAAAATAATGAAAATCGATGAAATGATACATTCCATGAAAAGGTGTTTCGATAAAATGATAGACACCCATAAGAATGACGTCCCCCAGCTGTGGGGTTAGACAAGTTGCATTCGACATTCGTTAGCGATTATATTTCGATTGACAAATATATGGAATTGACGTTAGTACCACGTGACTATCTCGGTGGCTTACGTCAATTCCATACATTTGTCTATCGAAACATAATCGCTAACGATTGTCAAATGCAACTTGTCTAGCCCTACTGATTACAGATCGCTCGAACGCTTATGTCAACTCCATCCATTTCGAGTATACAGTGTGTAAATGGTATACGGGCGTTCCTTTTAACTGTGGTTAGTATAACCCGCGATATAATTTAACACGCGATGTATAAAGAAAAATGCAATGAAATTAAAACGCAATTAATGACGTTTCAAAGTTAAGTATTATTAAAGCTGAGGCTACTTAAGCCGAAATACACATTTTCACAAGTAAACATTACGTACTTACCTGACAGATGGACTTCGATGTACATTGCTGGTCGATAGTATGTCAAAAATTAATAACGGTGTATACGTTAGCGTAATCAAAATAATTATTTCTGTTAATGATTAGTAGAGTCTTAATCTATGTCCAGTTTTAATAAATGCCCGTATACCATTTACACACTGTATAGGAAACGTTTGTATCGTGGCCACGCCCTTAGGTGACATAACAACCTGCAAAATAATTTACCAGGGCCTCTATTCTACCTACAGCGTTATAACGATATCGCATTTATCGTGTTTTAGAATCGTTTACGTCACAGTCGCCATTATTCTAAATGACATAAGAGTTATCAAAACGTTGACAATACGGAAACACGTCAAGGACGATATCGTTGTTACCGTGTAGAATCCCAGCCCTGTTACAGGGTCTACAGTAGACCCACGCAGTTAATAACTGTCCAACTATCAACAACCCAACTCAGCGTTTAAAAACGTCAAAGCGCCGTTGAAGCGTTAACTTTTTTATTACATAACTGTCAGTACTGAAAATAACCTAATCTGAGTTGAAACGACGTCATGGTAAACAGAATCAAAAATTTAAATATTTTGCCGAAGTATGGTAGTTAACGTTGAAATATTACGAGTATAGTCTACGATCCAAGTATACAACGACATTCACCGAACTGGTTAATGGATGTACAGTATTTTACATTAAATTAAATATTTAAAAAAAGTCAGGAAAATATATAATAATAATAATAATAATAACAATAATAATAATAATATCACGGGACAATGTCACACAAATTGACCAAGTCCAAAACTAAGCTCTAGGCTTGTGCTATGGGTACTAATAGACAACGATAAACTTACTTATATAGAGAAATATATACTTAAATACATAGAAAACATCCAAGACTCAGGAACAAATACTCGTGCTCATCACACAAATATCTGCCCTTACCGGGATTTGAACCCAGGACCCCTAGCTTCGAAGGCGGGGCATATATAACGTGATATTAAAGTGTTTTGTAAATAAACTTAATCTTTAATTTGACATAAAAAATGTTCATTGATAAGACTAGTGCAAATAACTAATATCGATTTACCTGTTTATACCTGCCTACCCAAAAGTTATGACGGGAAAAAATAGACAACCTAACGTTTGCATATTCATACTTTTGATTTGTATTTAATATGTCTGTTAATCATTTATTCTGTACTGACTTTTTTTAGTCAACCCACTTGCAGTATATTTTTAAACATATTTAATTTAATATAAAATACTTTTCATCCATTAACCAGTTCGGAGAAGATCGTTGTATACTCGGATCCTATACTATTAATAGTACAGTCAGGACATTCTGTAAGATACATGATTATATTCCTCTACTCACTCGAATTTGAAACATGCTCCAACGATCCGTAATAAATTATTATTTAATGCATTGCTCTTGAATTCGAACCGTGTTGAGTTAACATTAATACAGCGCAGCTCAGCTCGCCTGGACACCGATGTCTCTAAATGTCTTAAGTTGTCTTATGACTTCGAGACGACAAACTAGAGCGGTGGCTTTGGACCCGGAGAGCCTGCGACCGCTTTGTAACTTGGTGTCGAGCCAAATCGTTATTAGCCAGTTGTACACTTTATCGTTATGTTAAGTGTTCTTGGTAAGTGTTAAAATATTACGCGCTCACGTAACTGTCGTTAATTACGAAGTCTGGCATGTATAATTTGATTAAAGCGCATAACACAATTCTGTTGAGTGTAAAAATGTTATTCAAGTATTTTAACCTTTGAAAAACACAGCATTTGCTCTTTTTGAAACGAGCTGAATGTAGTTAATGATCCTTCCCATGTGCACAATTCATTTCGCTTTGTACAATCAAGACTTTCATCGCAGGTAAAGGTCTCTTATAGTAAATATTGGTTCGGCGTAGTGAGCCTTAAAAGCGAGTTGTCAATTAGAAGAGAAATCCAATAGGCCATGGCGCACAATGACTGCATTGGATGAACCAATTCTAGGTTTCAAGCTACAGGTGAACTGCAATGTAATTCTGACTAAGTTAGGTTGATAATCTGCAGATTTGATTAAACTACTTTAAGTGTTGTTGGTATTTCTGTAGCTCTGCCAACCCCACTCTGGAAATGAAGGCGTGATGTAATGTATGGTTGCGTCGAGTGCTTATGTCAATCCCATACAATTTGTCGTGTTAGCGTTATTTTCTCTAGCCGTGTATATCATTTTATCGTAACACCTTTCATCGAATATATCATTTCATAGAATTTCATTTCATCGAATGCTATTTACTGCTGAAACCTTAATGTTTTCAGGGTATCTTAAACATCTAACCTAACCTAACCTACGTAATTAATGTTTAAGATACCCTGAAAACATTATGGATTCAGCAGAAAATTGGCTTCGAACAAATGAATTTCGATGAAAAGATACATTTGATAAAACGAAGAGTTACCTGTCTAGCCTCTAAGACATGTCTTAAAAGCCCCCACCGATTCTCATGAACCCTAGCTAAGAACCGCACATCCCAATTAAACAAGTTTTCTTTAAAAATAACGCGCATATCTATTACGTACTTACGATGCTACACCCTAGCTACACAAATAGATACACAGAGACATATGTATGTACACAAATTCACACCTTCAAATTTGCAACAACCCATTATTTTTCGGTGGTTATTAATAGACTGCGATGATAATCGAAGCTATCAGGTAGACGTCCGGATGCTCGACATGTGAAGAGAAAATATTTATTTGTGTCGTGATATTACGTACATTTATACAACTACCCAAAACATTGTCATGCGTTTTAGGAGATGTGACCTTTACTTTTGTTAAATGGAATTTGTTTTATATGGTGACCGTATCGAATTTTCTCAAAATAAACAAAAATGTTACCTAGTCAATCGGACTGTACGAGTAAGTGTCCAATGCTTTAAATTGAAAATAAGTTCTATATTATAAAATTGGCGTGTGAAATATCAAATATTAACACATTTCTCATCGCTAAAATGAAAGTAAAAAGTAATGTTGATCTTATTATATTTATCTTAATTCACTCGGACATCATTCATCATCATTAAATTACCTACGATCACAATAATTTACAAGTAACAAAAACTTTTTGGATTTTACAGGTTTTCAAAACAAGTGAACTCATTGAAAATTGATGCACTTTCGACCCAGAATCCACCCCCGAGTGGGTAGCAGGTGTCAGTCAGCGGCTGCAGCTGCCTCCCGTCGTAATTGCTGGTAATCCAATTATCGGCGACTTGAAATAGCACCCAAGATCACATTTCCACTGCGTTGTTTCGGCTCTTCTGTGTAATATGTAGCTGCATATCGGCAGCTTGTGTCTATTTCTATTTTGATACGCGACAAAAGGTTGCTCTGCGTTTGTAGTTTGAATATGTTTTGATGACAACTTTTAGTGACGCTGTGCTGTTTATTATTGGGATAACTTTCGTAATGTTTCGTAATTAAATCATGGTTTTAAGTTTCTAAAATACTACCTATCAATGTTAATATTATAATAAAAACCTATTTTTTTCTGTATGGCCTATTTTGTGACTAGACGAAAATGCCTATTTTGTGAATTCTTTTTTCTTCAATAAAGTTTTGAGTGAATACCTATGAATATTATTTTGTTTACATTAAGTTATTAAGCCAGAGTAAAAGATAACGCACCTAAACTAAAGCAACCTAATTTAATCCTTAACACGGAGAATATTTAAATCGCAGTTTTTTTGTCTAAAACGCATTTGCTAATCAACACGCAACTTTAATCATCTTGCCGAAACTGATTGGTTTTCATTTGTAGTTATAAATACGCACTAAACAGAAATCGGATTATACCCCCCTAAATAGTCACGGTAGATCAAAGAGTCACTAATTAGTCCCTAAACCAGCGCAGGGATTTGCCTTTGTTAGGTTGATACTGGCTCCGTCAATCAGGCCTGTGATCTACAGTAAATAATACACGGGCGAGCAGATTTAATTAAATTCATCTGTGACACCGGTAGGTGTTTGGCAAATAAATTGAGAACGTACCTTATTTCTCCTTCTTTGACAATAACGATCAAAGTAGGTATATTATTTGATTGAAATGGACAAAGTTAGTTATACATTTGCATTAATTTGATAAGTTTTCAGAAGCTTTAATGCCATGGATTTCTTTTGTTGAGTTCTAATGCGCGCTCTCTTCTAATTGATTTACGAGGACCTACAACGAGTTGCCAACAAGAGCAAATGAGATTGACATCTTCGGTAACTCGTTGTTTACAGGAACAAGTTGAGAGCTATCGAATAATTTATTAATTTGTTGTTACCTACCTATCTTCATTTAACCATATTGTTTAGTTTAATTGTGCAAGATACTATGTATATATATATATATATATATATATATATAAGTATATAAGTTATTTTATTAGCGACATTTAAATTGTAAGAGTGCTGTATACACTTGCTCCGGTATTGCACACAGGCTCATAATATCATAGGAATGATTTTTTATATCTTAATTGTGTAAATACTATTAGTGTATCTTTTCAATAAATATATAATTTCTCTAAGTACTTGACAAGGTACCTGCTTACGAGGAAAAGGAAAAAATGCCTCTCGCTGAACCGTAAATTAATTAAAGAACGCGAATTCAATTCCCTGAGAGTTTTGATCCTAATGGATTGCAATGTTGGTAGATTTCAGTAATATAAAAGAAATTGAAACTAACTCTCGCTTTGCTTCCTATTTTTATTTGCTTATGAAGATCATAAATGTGGTTTTTAGCAATTGCAAGTGGTTAGTAAGCATATAATAATAAATAATCAGTGGTAGACAAGTTGCATTCGACCATCGTTAGCGATTATGTTTCGATTGATAAATGTATGGAATTGACGTAAGCCACCGAGATAGTAACGAGACACTTACGTCAATTCCATATAATTATTTTTCAATCAAAACATAATCGCTAGCGAGTGTTGACTAGCCCCACTGGATAGTAAAGTATAGCGACATTTATCAAGTCAGTTTTAATTAATTATTACAGGTTTAATACGGAGTGCGGAAGCTTAAACCCTTCACAACTTCGCCCAAGCCTCTCATACACCCATCAGCCATAATCGCATCAATATTTCCAAACAAAACACTAATCCCCGAGGGTTGTTGAAACGAAAAGATGAAAATAAACAAGTCAGTCTATTGTAGCCGGAAATTAAGGGACTCGGTCCTTCCTGGGGCGGATCGAATACATGCCCAAACAACACCGGCCTCCGCTAACAGGGTGAAGGTGGAACAAATAAATAAATGACAGATGAAACCGGTTGGAATATTACTAACCACTGTGGCACTTTTTAATGTTAACTCAATACCATATTACCGCACAATTATAACCATGCAAGCAAATAATTATGTTGTCTAATTAGAATTGGTACTAAAAATAGAGCAAGCACTGATTCTGCTTAATTTTCTAAAATATTCTACGCATTTTTAACCACTGCAGTAAACAGAAAAAAACTACTATAAATACTAATATTACTAATTAAATATGAATAATCGTAACCTACACAGTACAATTCAGTAAAAATATACAATACGATACAATACAAAAACACGTTATTGTACACCAATCAAAAACATATGAAAAAAAAGCAACATTGGGCTCAAAAATATCTGACTTTATTACTGGAAGCATAAGACCGTGTCAGATATTTTTAACCGCGTTGTTGCATAATATATTTTTGCTGGTAACTGTATCTAATCAAATAAGCTAATTGATTATTGATAAGTGATTACTTATCAATAATCAATAATCTAATAATAATAATAATCTAATCTAATCTATTATAATCTTATGATTATGCCAGAACGGCTGAACGTATGTGGATGAAATTTAGCTCAGAGATAGATAGATGGAATATGACATTAAGTATACTACTTTTTATCCCGAATTTTTTTACGGTTCCTGAGGGAAATGCGGTAAACGACTTCTACGCGGACGGAGACGCGGGAAACAACTAGTTTATCATAAAATGAAAAAATTGATTACAAATATTAAAACTAGTAGCTATTCAATAAATTAATTGATTAATTAGTAATTGGCTCTATGAGTTGCCATAATTAAAGTTAAACAGTCATGTATGATTAAGTTAATGACCTGACCTGTTTGTTCACATATTTTATTAAAATGTATTGACACAGATTATACTAATTATTACAGTTGTTAGGTTTTAATATATGGGTGGATGTGTAAATGTATTTTAAAGTGTATGTTTTAAACTGTAAACCGTACGTGTAGATTGATAAATATCACAGGAAACAGATAGTTTTCCGCCAAAAGATTTATTAAGCATTTATAAACACCACTGGATAGTTATTTCATTTTGCTCTCACTGTACCAACAACAACTTAAGTGGTGTACCTACTGATTGATATGAAGTAACTTATTCATTACGTAATATCAATCAGCACACCACTCACGTTGTTAAGCTAATACTCACAAGTTAGAAGTGGAAGGCTTCTTGGAAATGACACGTATAGATTTTATGATATTTATTTCTTCTAGTTGACTGGCAGGGTACTTATTTACGTTTACATAGTTACGCCTAATGCAATGTTGCTCATGTTATATAATTTATGATTATAACACGGTTACTTTGCGCCGAAATGAAATGATGTACAGAAATTAACTGTAAGCTAACGTTTCTATTTTCTATTGACTCTAAATGTATAGAGTTGACATACCTAAGTGGCGATACGATCCGTCATCAGTGGGTCGAGTCAAGATGCATAACGCTAAGTTATAGATTTTCGAAAATCGACAAAATGTATAGGATTGACGAAGGCAGAGGACGTAGCCAAGATGCAAACGCTTAGAAAATGTAGACTCGAAAAGTGTTATTTTCGCTAAGAGTAACGTTTCACCCCCAATCAATTAAAATTTAAAAATATCTGAAATGAAACCATACTATAACCAACTTAAAAGGAAAACTATCACGACTAGGGCATTTTTAAAATAAAGTGTACTCTACTTAAGGAAAATTAAGAAACGTTAACTTTTGTCAGTTTTGTGACTAAATTAGCCATATAAATGTATGGCTAATTTCATCACAAGACTAACAAAAGTTAACCTTTTTTATCTTTTCACTAAGTAGACTTGATTGGCTCCTGAGATACAGGCGGCTCAAGCGTTTATACCTAAAAACTACGTCTAAGACAGCACCAAATGACTTGAGATAGAAAATTCGTTAATACTTGTTGATTTTGGACATAGTATTTTGTGTTTGTAGTGTACGTTTTCAGAACCCTAAACTGAGTTTGGTCTGACATGCTCTTGTCCAGTAAAAAAACTGTGAAAGGGCATGTCGGACCATGCTCAATTAGAGTTCCGAAGCCGTTAAGTACTACAAACATAAAAATCACCAAGTAATAACAAACTTTCTATTTAAAGTCGATTGGTGCCGTCTTAGATGATTTCAGTAGGTATAGGCGTGACTAATATGTATGTTGACGTCAAAATACAGCTTTCTAGAGTCCATCAACAGCCTAATTAATACCTGAAGGATTATGTACAATAAAAACCTTATTAATTCACATCAAAGTAGAAAGCGTTAAACCATTGTTTTTGTTGAAAAATGTAACAGTCAATTGTTTAAAAATGAATTGGTTGTTCATCTGTTAGCGTCGTTAGTACGTAGCAAAACCAGACGCCTATATTTGTTGATGGATTATGTTATACAAAGTAGGCTTAAGCCTAAATAAAATGAGTCTGAAATACGCAATATTTTACCGACATAGCCTGAATTCATTTGCCATTATCGGCAGCGGGATTAAAACCGCAGATTAACTAATTCAGACAAGTCCACTTCCCCGTTATTGGGTTGTACCGTTGAACCAATGTTTACATTGTCCCGACACAACACATTTGGTTCCGGTTATTAAAACGGCGCTGATTGGATTTGAAAGCCAACTTAACCTATGACCAACACACTAAAATCAATTTACTATTATCATTAAATTTAGATGCGTCATTTTATTTCTTTCTTACTGCTCTACAAAAGAAAATTACTGGCCAAAAAGTTTTAATTATTGATTTAAAATTCTTAAGTGTTTACAGTTTTTAATTGGACTCGTTGCCCGACACATTGTTTCATTGAACTTTCATGTTGAATTGTATTCTACAACCATTATAAATTTGGTATAAATTTGTATCTTTATCATTTGCGATAACATGTTATTTGTTTTTTTTTTGACAGGGATAACCTTATTTTTTTTTATTAAAATCTCCCTATAATTAACAGGGCCCGTAGCATGCTCGTCTTTATCGACGTGGATAAATGTGGATAACACATTTGTCACTCTCGCACTGACATATTGGTCAGAAGTGACAGATGTGTTAACCACGTTTATCCACATCGATAAAGGCGACCATGCTACGGGCCCAGGTTATTAGCAAATAAATATTAATTACAATAATTAATTTAATAAACCGGTATTTTATGCAGGCACTGACTTTTAAAATTATTTAAAACACTCATATCGCTTTAAGCGCTATAAAAAGGTTAATCAAAATAAATTTAACCAGTTTTAACTTATAACGAAACCAAGCCATTTCTAGCTTCCTGCAAATTAAACTTGTAATTTTAAACTAATTAATGGATTAACTCGGTTGGCTGAAAATAGGTTTTGTTAGTAATAAGTTCGTTAACACGGCGCTGCGGTAGTCCAGTAAACTAGACTGAATTTAATACTCCGCGTTGCATTTTGGAATGAAACATTATTAAAACAGCTCGATTTGAATTTAGTCTATCAAATAAAAATACACATTTATGCAAAATGTGAGCTTAATATTTATTGATAAGAATCTTGAAAATATTGTGAAAACACTAAACAAAAAGAGGCCTATTTATTTTGACTATTCAAGCCAATGCAAATGTGTGGGCAAGATAATATGGCATAGTTATTCTTGGAAATTTAACATGTCAAATCGCTTAAATTTAAGTAATGTAGTAAATAATACCACAACTAAGTGCGACGGTGGTTCTACTATAGTGTGCGAATATTTTTCCTCAAATGTACACGTTTGCAAAGCCTTTTGGTTATTTTAAACACGATTAAATAAAACTAAAAAAAATAAAGAAAGAAAAGAAAAAAAGAAAGAAAGTCGCCAGTAGAATCTGTAACTGGCGAAACTGTACGAATACACAGCTTTAGCTATTTTGAACATAATTTTTAAACGTCGAATCGTTATGGTAATACAAAACTCTAATTGCACAAACGTTACTAAATAATATTCGAAATGGTTGAAAATCATCATTTGTATCTAAATATGAGTATTGCATCTAAAAGACGTTTTAAACATCGAATACTGAATCGTCAATGCATTGACGATATAATTTGTTAAATCCTTTCTAAGTCAAAGTTATATGAGACTGATCTAAAGCAATATTTCATTTCATATAGCCAAAGTGACGGCACTCAAGCGTGATATTTTACTTCAGCGTGCCAATTATTAGGCCCTAGAGCTCTATACCAGTTTATTTTACCCCCTCTTGCTTCAGTGTCGTGATCATATTGTTCACAAAGTGGCCCTTAATATGAAGAAAATAAGAGCTACCATAACATCATCGACATATGATTACGATAGAGACTATTGGTACTGCACTTCAACAGGCTTTGGTTAACGCCCTCTCTTGATCAGCTGTTTTGAATAGAAACCAAACTTCTGTAATAATGCCCTACAATAAAACTAAATGGCTTGGACCGCTGCACTTTTATTTCTTCGCGAAACGACACTGTCTGGAACTTGCGACATATCCTTTTACGCGGAATAGATAACGAGTTTTTTTAAATGAAGCTGTAGGAGAAGACGACAAGGAGTTTTTAGACTTTCATAATATTAACATTAAGAGCAATAATGACATTGTTTCCTTGCTAAGAAGTTATCGTTCCTCTACATTAGCAAATAATGTAAATATGAAAGGATATTTCTCAGATAAAGTTAAAACAAGCAATAGTGTCGTAAAAGGTAAGATCATTGACAATTTTAATTTGAATATCTTCCATATGTACAAAAACTCCAACAACGGTATATAATTCAGTATTCCATTCGCTTATTCGGCACGCAGACCGCATTTAATCCACGCAATAACTTAAAAGAATATAAAATTGTCAGTGGAATTTGGGAGCTCATCGCTCCAAATATCATATTTCTGTTTCAGGATATTCACTCGAGGGCCATTCAGCTCTCCCAGCTGAAATAACTGTCATATAAAGTTGATATAATGCGGTCCGCGACTCGGCAGGTAGCCGGCTCCAGTGACGTCATGCCGCTGATTTAACTAGTTGGATGTGGCAAAATTGAGATTTAAAATGCTAATTACTTGCAGAAATTACTTGGAAATGCTAGAGTTGAGATATTTTGTGCGGTCAGTTTTTGGCCGAGTCCGCGTACTTTAGGAACATCGTTTATCGTAAATCGAAGAGTTTTACCACAAAAGTTGTTTGCTGTTCGAATAACGGTTTTATTCTCATGAATTGATTAAAAGGATGCCACTTTTTATAGGCACGCCGCTTCTCGCCGCTTACTTAGTGTTAATTCTTTTGCCAGTTTTTACCACCGAACTTGAAGAAACAATAAAGAAGAATAACATAAATGGTTAGATAGTTCCCCGAAACGTGGCCGCAATGGCTATAGAAATATTTGTATCCTCAAACTTTAGGAAACAGTAGGTTTAAATTGAAATACTAAAACAAGAAATCGTAGTAATTTGAAGAGAATACGAGTCTTACATTACGAAAAAAGATAAGAAAAGCAGAGAGCAAAATGCCGAACAAAACACCATATTTTCTAATTTACCGCCCACTCACAGGCAGACTTTCATTAAAGTCACATTGAACAAAATACCCCCAAATTCACTTTGGATCCATTTAACTTTCTTCAGAGTAATAAATGTCGTTTAACTTTTATATACAGGCTGCCTTAGAGCAGCAGCCTGCTAAAAGGTGTTTCGGGGTAGTACATCTTAAGTACGTTACACGGCGAAACAACGTTTGCTTGATTGCTCGGTGCAAAATAGCTTTGACGTTTGGTGGTTTGTGGGAGGAGTGTCCCCACGTTATTCATACAGTGCACACTTTCAGTAAACTAACCAACGATGTAAAATGATTTTTGGTTCAGCCAGGTTTTGAGTTACGTTTATCACAAAGGAAGAATGCTGAACTGGCAACATAGTGCAACGCATACTGAAAGAGCGAACAAAAATTGTGTTTGCTTAGTTTCAGACACTTTTAGACAGTCCCTTACAATTTTTGACGCGCTTAACAAAAAAACAACTTCCTCTAAAAGCAACAACGAGTATTTTATTTCCAACAGTAAATTTGCAGAGATATTTTGCTATTTCCTCCGAAGTGCAAAAATATAAATGACTGACTGACGACATCAAAGGAAAGCTGTAAATTGGCACATCGTGCAGCCATTTATATTTGAAATTCCCTGCTGGCTTAAGGATATTTGAGACTCGCGCCTGTTTAGTAAAATTGGATACCCTTTGCATTCTACTAGATAGAAAGCATTTTGCACTTGATGAAACTAACGATACTTCATAACAGCAGGTAATCTTGAAATATTTGTAGCTTGTTTGTAGCCCTTGAACGAGCAGGTGCATATTATACACCGGGTGCCCATTTCCTAGATTAACTCGCAACCGTTTTGTTTAGTTGGTCCCCCGTGTTATTGAATGGGTCGAGGTACTGTTTATGGGAAGTGGAAGCCAGTCTAAAACTCTGAAGATGGTTTGCATTTTTGTGATTGAAGTTATACTGAAAACAGTTACTTTGTGATCAGTGAATATCGATAGAGTTATCCATTGTTCCTAAGAATTGAAAGTAATTGGGTTTTGTCATGTTGTAAATGTAATAAAGGAAGTGAAAGAAGTACTAGTGCGTGTTTAAATAAACTCAAAATATGGAGAGGCAGTTTTTACGTGCGTACAAGACTGTTTAAATATAATTTAATCCTAAGTCTATGTTAGTTTACATAATGTACTTACGGCCTCGTCACGTCTAAGCGCGATGGCAGCAGCGGCGGCAACGATCTAGACTGTTACTGAATTACATACAAATAAAACGAATAAAAGCGTACTTTATATAATATATATAATCCATCTACTACTGAACTATTACTTCTTTTAAAATAGTGAAACTATCGAGTATAAAACATCAGCAACTGAATGCATGAAATAATAATTCTTTGTAATTTTTTGATCGTTACAGAATTTACATACATACATAACATCACGCCTTTATTCCCAGATTAGGGTAGGCAGAGCTACAGAAATACCAACAACTCTAAAAAAAACTTGTTGATAACTCTATAACTACATTTTGCACAAGCCGGCTAAGATGTTTACCAGTGTATTAATGACAGGTTGCAAGCCCATCGCCTAACAGTACTATAAACCTTTATTCCCTTAGCCGCCTCTTACGATATCCACGGGAAGACATGGACTGGCACTATTCTAACCCGGCAACCACACGGACATATTTAGCTTATAATAATGCAATATTGGTAGTACTAATAGTACAGAAGCATCAACCAAGCATTTTGTAATTACTCAGTACCTACAAAGAATCAGACTACTTTATTTTCGCTATGCACCGACTACTAGATCATTAACTTGTTGTACAGGTTACCTTTATACGTTACAAGTCGGTAGCCCAGCGGGACGCAGTTCTTCCCAACTTTTGTTTGCAAAAACTTGTTTGGCCCTAAGGTTGACGCTTTATGTCACAGAAATGCTCGATTTTTTGTTTTTGTTAGACTCTCTTATATTCATAACCATTAGGCGTTGTAAATATTTTCTTTCTAGAAACACAAAGGATTTGATAGGTTTTTGTACCTAACACATTTTATATCTTGCGCGCACGGTAAGCATAAAACCAGATCGCGCCAATTTTAGCACTTCCAAACTTTCTGTGGGTAATGCATAATGCAGCCCTCGTCTTTTAGTTCCAGTTTCAATGCCCCTTAGGAATTACAGTACCTGACACAGAACTGTTAAACTGGGCGGCGCATAGTTCTAGCTCGGTTTAACTATGCTAGTTCTCATGTCTGAATTTTGAAGCACCCAACTCTGAGGTAGTTAGAGGGTTATCTGGCTAGTTCCTTGCTATCCAATTCCGTGGTCTGGTTATGAATGTGATTGTACCTGCTCTGCTTGCTGTTTTAATCTTTTAAGTAAATTTAATCTCAGTTTTCGTGTTTTGAAAACTAAAACTTTTGCAGCTTTGCTGATAAATCGCGAGCTTATCGCGCGACTTATAAAATAACTTGATGGAGGTGTTGGCACTAAATATTTTTAAAACCATAACTGAAGTTTTCCGTAGTCTTTGCAATATTAATAATATAGGTTGGGTTGACCAACCCCCTATTTCACTATCTGTACAACGACAGGTGACAGGTGACATTTCAGTGTACACGGTGCAGCTTATATGGAACCCAGTAATGTATCAGCGTGTAAACTTTGCAATGTATAACGAATTGTCACCTGTCACGTGTCATTGTTACGATGGTGAAATAGCCCACTGGTCAACTCGATCTGGGTTGACCTGGTGACAGATATTCCAGAGCAATCAAACCTAGTTGAAAATAAAGGCCTCCTCTAAGCTATATTAGACAAGCAATGTATCGTCGGTCTAGAGACCTCGTAAGTATCATTTTTTTGGTAAAATGAGATTTTGATGCAGAAAGTTTCAAATAGTAGGTATGTATTATCCGGTAGTATCCGGTGATAACTCGTAAATGTCTTAAGCATATTAATTCATACTGACGGAAAAAAAAACGACTTGAAGTGACATCTCGTAACAAGCATTGGTAACAATTTGACTGGTGTAACCTCGTAAGATTGACATGTGACAGTAGTGACAACTCGTAATATTGATATTTTCGTCTCTCCTGAAAAGTTTGTCAGTTTGCATGTATGACGGGTCATATCTAGACCGACGATATGTATATCAAACGAAACGGCTTTAACGAATTCGATGAAACTTGCAATATACGGGTGGCGAAAAATCGATCTGTCAAGTTGTCATCTTCGGTAAATTTTGTCTTCAAACCGAACGACGCTCGGCGTTCCAGGTACTGTAGAAATAATGTAGCATATTATGGGGATTCTACAGGATATCTCAGAATTAAAATGCCGAATCATATCAAAATGCAACTTGAGTTTAGCTCTAACTAAACTAATCTGTCCCTTAAACCTGTCAAATGTCTGTAGTAGAATGTCTGTCTAGTGGTGGTAGGACCCTGTGCAGGGTCGTCCGGATCGCTACCACCATCTTATCCATTAACCACCCGCCAAGCAACAGTGTTCGCATTGTTGTGTTCCGGTGTGGGGATAAGACAACTGGTGAAATTACTAGCATAGAGGTATTCCATTTTAGTCCTCAGGGTTGGCAACGCATTTGAGGTCTTAGGATTATAGTCTTGAGAATTCAAATGTCTATGGGTCTCAGCTTCCACTTACCATCAGGTGGCCTGAGTGCTTGTGAGCCTTCTCTTAACATAAAAAAGAGAGTAGAAAAGCAGGCCCCTTAAAACCATGAAAGAAATTTGGGAAACATTTGACAATGAACACGATCCTGGAATGTTTTAAATCGCTCCGTTGACCATTTAATTACACAGAGTGCTAAAGCTAACTGACATCTGTTTTGTGGCTCACGCCTATAACAATGCGCAGTGGCATAATTACGTCCACAATTACGTCGATGACTGTACCCTTCGGTACTGTCAGTCTAATGACTTCCGTTGCAGTCAGTTAAAAGGCCACCAACGCTTTTTGAGCAATTGTGGCGGCTTACCAGCGAAATTAGTGGACTTAGAGCGCGATTCAAGGGCTGAGATTAAATTTAATGCCAGAATACAAAGGCAATGAGGTAGAAAGTCGCAAAACGGGCCTTGTAGGTGCCCATGTTCTGTATTGTGTATACCCTGTTTGTATATCATTGTGTCTAGTTTTTTACCTCCCCTATCTATGTTGAAAGAGCAATAATTAAGACATAATATAGTAAACACGCTAGTATTTGCATGACATATAAAATCTGTACGGCCATGAAATTAATGTAATTGTAATTTCAAATCAATAATTTTACCTAAAAATCCGGCCAAATGAAAGTCGGACTCGCAGATTATATTCTTGTATGTATAGAGGACGTATTTAGTTTTTACTTAAACGTTTATAGGGTTCCGTAGCCAAATGGCAAAAAACGGAACCCTTATAGATTCGTCATGTCTGTCTGTCTGTCCGTCCGTATGTCACAGTCACTTTTTTCCGAAACTATAAGAACTACACTTTTGAAACTTGGTAAGTAGATGTATTCTATGAACCGCATAAGGATTTTCACACAAAAATAGAAAAAAAAACATAAATTTTGGGGGTTCCCCATACTTAGAACTGAAACTCAAAAAAAATAATTCATCAAACCCATACGTGTGGGGTATCTATGGATAGGTCTTCAAAAATGATATTGAGGTTACTAATATCATTTTTTTCTAAACTGAACAGTTTGCGCGAGAGACACTTCCAAAGTGTTGAAATGTGTGTCCCCCCCTGTAACTTCTAAAATAAGAGAATGATAGAACTAAAAAAAATATATGATGCACATATTACCATGCAAACTTCTACCGAAAATTGGTTTGAACGAGATCTAGTAAGTAGTTTTTTTTTAATACGTCATAAAAACATTGATCAAAGCTACAACGAACTTTTATATTATGTTACTTGCTGCTACGGAACCCTTCATGGGCGAGTCCGACTCGCACTTGGCCGCTTTTTTTTAATATTTGTTGTTATACCAGCAATAGAAATACTCACGCTGTGAAAAAATATAATAGCTCCCATTGGCACCGTTTGGATACGGAACCCCAGAAACGTATTATTTTAGTGTAGAAAAAATTGTAAAGTTAAGTACTTATAGTAGATTCCGTTATCTTTATGTAACATACCTACAATATAATACGATAAAGTACCTATACACCACTTTCACCTATCAAATTGTAAGCCAAGTTTCAACAACAAATAGAAAAACTTGCTTTACGAGTTTCCAAACTGCGTTTGAATCGCAGGAACGAGTTTTCAACTATTCCCATGGTTTTCTACTTAAATTAAGCAACATTTCCAGTGAGGTGGAATTTTTGTTGTCAGAAGTACAAACAAGGGCGAACATTCAGAGTTAGTTCGCGAATTTTCAGTTGAGAAACAAAGGCGAAAGTTTGAAGTTACTTTTATAAAGTTATTCTTGTTACGAATATATATCGTGGCTGTTTTATAAGACGCGTTCTTTCTTAATTGAGTCTTGTACCAGTCACTTAGTTCATAACTTAAACTTAACTAGGTACATATTAACAAATCGGTTGGCGTATTCTCTTCTTATTTTGTGTTAGAATTATTTTACATAGCTCATGGAGAAGGCATAGAAGCACTAAGGCCACCTGAAGGTGAAGTGGACTCTGCAGTCTATGAACATTTGAAACTTCAATATTGCAAATTTATTACTAACTCCGAAGATAAAGATAAAACGCAACAATGCCAACGCTGGCCCATGGGAGAGTGTGGGGTCCTGATAGATCTTGCACAAAGTTCTAGGCACCATTATATAAAAAACTGAAAATAATCCTGAACTATGTATAATAAAACCAGTGAGACTTCCAGATCGACACCAAGGCGTGCTGAAAGCAAAAGGTCCATTTTATTTGCTTTGTCCGTTGCAGAATTATCTGATCGTTAGGACAACCCGTTTGCGTACTCGAAAAATCCTTTATGAATTTGTTACAACCAATTCGAAATTTCTGTTTTTTATTAACGACATGAGGGAAATATTTAAATGATAACTATCTCATGGTATGTTGGTTGGTTTACTCGTAAAGTTTTATAAATCTAGTGATGTACGATAAAACTTATATTAAACTAGAAGACGCCCACGACTTTGCACGCGTAGAATTAGTTTCCCGGTACTCCACCTATTATACCCCATACCCCTTAGGGTATGAATTTCTAAAAAATCTTTCTTAGTGCACCCCTCTAGACCTTATAAGGAACCTACGAGCCAAATATGGAATCTCTAGACCCAGCGGTTTGAGCTGTGCGTTGATATGTCAGTCAGTCAATCAGTTTCTTCTTTTATAATAATATATTTAGATTAAAAAATAAAACATTAATACACGCAAATTAGGAAATGAGTTAATGAAAACAACAGTTAAGCAAATGTGAAACTAAAGTTAAAGTCAATTTAAATAAAATACAATAGTTTAAATTTTACTGCAACATTATTTGTTAAATGTATTTACACGTATAACAAATTAAATTATCTAACATTATATTAATGCTTAGCACCGTGTGAATTAAATTACGTAATATATCGGCATACCGCAACCACAACTATTTAGAATTCAGAGACACTGAACACTGATTAAAATTTACCAACTAATATTTCCTGTTATATTAAATTCCTTGGGCACTGAAATAATGTACTGTGCAGTGTTTGTTGATAATGCGTAAAGTAACAAACGTTTTGTCCAGAACATTCTGTAGATAATTCAAGAGCATATTACTGTTTTTATAACAGCACGTTGAGATTTATGTATATTTATATTTTATACATACATACATAACATCACGCCCTCATTCCCAGAGTGGTGTAGGCAGTTACAGAAATAACAAAAACTCCAAAAATACTTCTTAATAATTCTGTAACCACATTTTGCCCAAACAAGCTATGATGTGTACCAGTGTATTAGTGACGGGTTACAAGCCCATCGCCTAACAGTACTACAAGCCTTCATTCCCTTAGTCGAATCTTACGACATCCACGGGAAGCGGCACTATTCATACGGGTATTTCTTCGGCGTTTTAACCACCGTCATGGTTGTCTTTGCATATTATTCCAGATATAATTAACACGTCTTTTATTAGGTGTTCCCTTGTTTTACAGAAACTCATTTCATAGAATGTATCACTTTGCATAATTTTAATTTTATAGAAAGCAAATTTCTGCTGAAACCTTAATGTTTTCAGATTATCTTAAGCACGAGTTACGTAGGTTAGGTTAGACCTGTCTCCACCAAAAAATAATCTAGAAACAGTAAGGTTACAGCAGAAATTAGCTTTCTATGAAATAAAAATTCTGCGAAGTGATATACATTCTATGAAATGAGTTTCTGTAGAACTATGTACAATCCTTTTATTAATTTACAAGAAATATTAACTATCCCTGGTACTGAAACGCCTAAGAATCGCCCTTACCCGGCAAACACACGGCACGGCACGGCTAAGCTCGAGAAAGCTAATTTCTATGAGTCTTTGAAATTCTTACCATCAGGGTGTGCTTATTTGCTTTCTACGTGTTGAAAATACAAATAAAAAACTAAAAATGTTTTTCCATTTTACTACGATATTACTACGACGGGTCCTACCACTACATTTGATATTTTTTCATTTAATTTGATGGTACATTATTGCGTCAAAATCTAGTCGTACGAATCTAAGTGGATTGCAAACTGTATTATATACTATAGATTGAAGTTTAGGGTGAAAGACAAAGGTTAGATATAATAATAGCGAACCAATTCAACAACGGCGTCATGGTAACCCCCCAGGGGCCAATTAGAGATAAACGAAGTTAAAAGTACAGACGATTCCATATTATTAATACGATTTACTTTTATATCGTACTATTAATGACGTTATAACAGTTCTTAGTAAGAGCTGTAGAAACGTTAACATTGTGATTACGATATCAAAGCAAGTTGGGCTAAACCGAAGTGATATATTCATAAACGCAGTAGTTAACTCTAGCACGAACATTTCAGTCATACTTCATGTTTTAGAATCGCCTTTACTATACTCACGTTTCCATACATTATTCTACGTCTACTTCACCTTAACTACACGATAATGATACAAAAGTCAAAGTTCTATCAAATTTTAGTATCAAATACGGAATTTGGTACCGATTTCAATCATCATACACAATGTTAACATTACTTGGAAAAAGGAACGGAAAAAGTTCGCCCTTGAGGAACCGGATAACATCAATAGCAAAAGCAGCCTGGTTTCTTTTGTATAAGTAACTTATATGTAACAAAATCTAAATAAAAAAAAAATACACATTATTAAACCTTTAGGTGTTAATCAACGACACTAAAGATAATAAAACGTGTTCTTACTACTACTACTGGGTAAAATGGTTGGCGAGGGAACTCTATAACTTTGGATACAAATTCCAAACAGTATTTAAGATACTTGCTTATAAATCACGTATTAGAAATCAGGTCAAAAGTTTGCAAGAGGAAGGGCACTTAATAAAATTAACCTTCCTTTTATGTAAAAAAAATAATTTTTTGAACAGACCGCGGAATGGATTAAAATTTAAGAAGTTATCAAATTAGAGAAAGTATCTCCGCCCTTCCTTTACTTCGTTAAATAAGAAATTAAGTAAAAGTATTTAATCACAACAGTAAACATCACAGAAAAGAAAAAAATATCTAAAAATACAAATAAAGATACGACAGACTCAGTGGTAATTGTTGCGAAACGGCCCCAATTCAGCATGTGCTAGCTGTGAAGCCAATGCTGGTCTTCCGTAAAGACCGCATGGTGTGAAATAGGATTTTTTTGTGATCTTTTCAAAGCTTTCGATTGCGTAGATCATGCGACTCTTATAATGAAATTAAAACATTATGGTCTGTCAAATAATTCTCTAAGTCTTATGTCTTCATATCTTAGTGATAGAACACAAACAGTTGTTGTAAACCAAACACAGTCTGTTGGAGCAGCAGTTACTTTGGGTGTTCCTCAGGGCTCTATGTTAGGTACTTTCTTATTTTTGATTTATATTAATGACTTATCAACAACGATAGATAAACATTGTGATAATGTGCTTTTTGCTGATGATACATCATTAAATTTCAAGGTAAACCAAAAACCCCTTGATTACAGTAGGATAAACGCCACCCTAGGTACTTAGTTGGTTTACTTGTAACAATTTACTACTCAATGCTAAAAAAACCAAATGTATTAGGTTCACTTTGCCTAATGTTAGACCGGTAGAATCAAGCATAATTCTGAATAACGAGTGTTTAGAAATGGTTGATAAGACTCTTTTCCTAGGGATAACTATAGACAAAAACTTGCAATGGAGTCCCCATAGGTAAATTAAGTTCGGCAGCTTACGCTGTTAGGAAAATCAGGCAACTTACTAATATTGAGACAGGTCGCTTAGTTTATTATAGTTATTTTCATAGTGTTATGTCGTACGGTATTCTAGTTTGGAAAAAAGCGGCTGATATATAGACTTTATTCGTGTTACAAAAAAGAGCCATTCGTTCAATATATAACTTAAACTCCCGTGATTCCTTAAGAGTACTATTTAAACAAATTTATATTTTGACTGTAGCGTCACAATTTATTTATGTGATTATTATTTATGTTATTAAGAACCATGACTCTTTTATTAAAAATTGTGATATTCATAATTTTAATACCAGAAATAAAAATAAAATTGTTATTAGAAAATTTTGTGTCCGCAAAGTATATAAATAATGTGTAGGTCAATACATTATTATCCATAATAAATTACCCGACACAGTTTTAATTCGTTACCATTTTCAGCACTTAAAAATTACTTGAAAAAGTCATTAATGTCTAAAGCTTATAATAGGGTCGAGGATTATCTAACAGACAAAATTGCTTAGCCTAAGATACCTAACGTAGCAGCTTAGTACCTATCTAGTCTAGGGGTCACGGTTTCTGTAGGAGAACGTATCGAAACTTTTATTTATTTCGTTTAGTTTAGCATCGTCATGGGTAGGTATAAATATTATTATTATTTTATTTATTTATTTACTCTTATTACAAGTTTCGACACGTTTTCCTACTTAACTACGCATGATATATTTTTAAATTTTATTAATTGTTTTATATAATGCTAGGTTAAGTTCTATCATTGTCATAAACAAAATTTAAAATAAAATACTGTCTGTTGAGTTTTTTGTGGCGCTTTTTCTCAGCAGTGGTCTCTTCTTTAAAGCGCTAGTAGAATTTTAACGTGTAAAAGTGCCCGTGCGGACTACTTACTGAATAAACAATTTTTATCTTTTTATCGTCAACCTTTTTCATTTGCCAAACCGCTTTTTATTCCAAAACTATAGTAGAACAGTATTAGAAAAAAAAAACAGTCGGCCAATACGCAGGGAACCGTCCTTGCTTTACCAATCAGACGTCAGACTTATAGCAACATGAACTAGTAAAAAAACCTACCTTCCTCTTTGATCGATTTTCTCAGTCACCGTGAACAAACTGAAGCAATTCATGAAAAATACTACTACGCAATTTTCATATCTTAAGCAATAAATTGCCACTGAGTGTTCGACAAATTTATCTTTACTCTTACACTGATGACCAATTTATTGGCTTCCAAAAGTCTTTTATCTGAACGCGACGCAAGCTGGCTCAAGGTTCCGACACAAAGACGAATTGAGACCATTCGCTAATCCCCGTTGATTGAGTATTGATGGCCTTGACTAATTCTCACACGTTCCGCAAAAAAGTACCCCAAGTTCTAAAAAGGTAATGGAATCCTTTGATAGATTGAACGAAAAAGTAATGAGAATTGTTCAATTCGGTTCTGATAAAGGGACCGAATTGAACAATTCTTATTACTTTTTTGTGTTACTCGATAAATATGTTTTGCAGATAGGTTGAGTATTTAGCGTACCCTTGCTCAAATTTGGTTCAAGCACAGCGAGATTATATGCATGATTGGTTACTTCTTAATATTAATTTACATTTAATTCATATTGAACTGAATCTCTCTGAATCTATTAGTAGTCTAGTTAATTACACCAAGGATTATAATGAACATTAATTTATTACACTGTTGGAATCCCTGTATTTCTGGTTCCTGGTAAGAAATAAACAGACCCATTGTTATACTAATTCCAAATTAGAATTAGTGCAGCAATGGTTTTAAGCGGAGGCTTGATAATAATTATGTGATATATGTACTACTTAGATAAACAGGGATCTAACTTATTATATAGGTACCTACGTCATGTGTGCGTGTGGTTATGAATGTATAAACCATTTTGTCGTGGCGTCGTCATTAGCTAAAGAATTTATATTTTAAACTTAAATAGCTCGAATAAAATAATAATAATTGTACCTTTTGACATTGAGCGATCTTTATTAAAATGTAGGTACTTTCTTTTTAAGCTTAACTTATTTACCCTCACTTGGATGTTTTATAAAAGATCCTTTTGTTTTTAATGAAGTTTAGTTTGTTTATTACATCGCGAAAGAAAATAAAAATGTTTATTGAAAAAGTTTCATCTTGTTCTCGGACACCGGTCTTATATTACGTCACGAAGTATTAAAAAAGTTTTGACGCGCTATGTCGTAACGACAAATTTAGTTGGTGCCAAAAAGACATTGTGTTGTAAGGACCATAAGACTAAGCGATTTAATAAGTCGTAATATTTTACGTAAATTAAATTTTAACGAC